>CM076999.1:115452167-116696716 GCA_039090855.1 Macrothele yani | reverse complement strand
GACATGGTAGCTAAGCGACTGACCCGTCAAGCGCCTCCGCTAATCTCCACAAATGAACTCTGATCTGTCATGGAAGCAGCCTGGCAAGCTAGTCCCCAGGACTCTGGTCTCGCATAGAAGAAGTCTGGCAGGCTGTCCCACAGGACGATATCTATTCAACATATCTGGGACAGGGTAGCTACGCGACTGGCCCGTCAAGCGCCTCCGCTGATCTACACAAATGAACTCTGATCTCTCATGGAAGCAGCCTGGCAAGCTATTCCCCAGGACTCTGGTCTCGTATAGAAGAAGTCTGGCAGGCTGTTCCACAGGACGATATGTATGCAACATATCTGGGACAGGGTAGCTACGCGACTGGCCCGTCAAGCGCCTCCGCTAATCTCCACAAATGAACTCTGATCTGTCATGGAAGCAGCCTGGCAAGCTATTCCCCAGGACTCTGGTCTCGTATAGAAGAAGTCTGGCAGGCTGTTCCACAGGACGATATCTATTCAACATATGAGACATGGTAGCTAAGCGACTGGCCCGTCAAGCGCCTCCGCTAATCTCCACAAGTAAACTCTGATCTGTCATGGAAGCAGCCTGGCAAGCTATTCCCCAGGACTCTGGTCTCGTATAGAAGAAGTCTGGCAGGCTGTCCCACAGGACGATATCTAATCAACATATCTGGGACAGGGTAGCTACGCGACTGGCCCGTCAAGCTCCACCGCTAATCTCCACAAATAAACTCTGATCTGTCATGGAAGCAGCCTGGCAAGCTATTCCCCAGGACTCTGGTCTCGCATAGAAGAAGTCTGGCAGGCTGTCCCACAGGACGATATCTATTCAACATATCTGGGACAGGGTAGCTACGCGACTGGCCCGTCAAGCGCCTCCGCTAATCTTCACAAATGAACTCTGATCTGTCATGGAAGCAGCCTGGCAAGCTATTCCCCAGGACTCTGGTCTCGCATAGAAGAAGTTTGGCAGGCTGTTCCACAGGACTGATATCTATTCAACATATCTGGGACAGGGTAGCTACGCGACTGGCCCGTCAAGCGCCTCCGCTAATCTCCACAAATGAACTCTGATCTGTCATGGAAGCAGCCTGGCAAGCTATTCCCCAGGACTCTGGTCTCGCATAGAAGAAGTCTGGCAGGCTGTTCCACAGGACGATATCTATTCAACATATCTGGGACAGGGTAGCTACGCGACTGGCCCGTCAAGCGCCTCCGCTAATCTCCACAAATGAACTCTGATCTCTCATGGAAGCAGCCTGGCAAGCTATTCCCCAGGACTCTGGTCTCGTATAGAAGAAGTCTGGCAGGCTGTCCCACAGGACGATATCTATTCAACATATCTGGGACAGGGTAGCTACGCGACTGGCCCGTCAAGCGCCTCCGCTAATCTCCACAAATGAACTCTGATCTGTCATGGAAGCAGCATGGCAAGCTATTACCCAGGACTCTGGTCTCGCATAGAAGAAGTCTGGCAGGCTGTTCCACAGGACGATATCTATTCAACATATCTGGGACAGGGTAGCTACGCGACTGGCCCGTCAAGCGCCTCCGCTAATCTCCACAAATGAACTCTGATCTGTCATGGAAGCAGCCTGGCAAGCTATTCCCCAGGACTCTGGTCTCGCATAGAAGAAGTCTGGCAGGCTGTCCCACAGGACGATATCTATTCAACATATCTGGGACAGGGTAGCTACGCGACTGGCCCGTCAAGCGCCTCCGCTAATCTCCACAAATGAACTCTGATCTGTCATGGAAGCAGCCTGGCAAGCTATTCCCCAGGACTCTGGTCTCGCATAGAAGAAGTCTGGCAGGCTGTCCCACAGGACGATATCTATTCAACATATCTGGGACAGGGTAGCTACGCGACTGGCCCGTCAAGCGCCTCCGCTAATCTTCACAAATGAACTCTGATCTGTCATGGAAGCAGCCTGGCAAGCTATTCCCCAGGACTCTGGTCTCGCATAGAAGAAGTCTGGCAGGCTGTTCCACAGGACGATATCTATTCAACATATCTGGGACAGGGTAGCTACGCGACTGGCCCGTCAAGCGCCTCCGCTAATCTCCACAAATGAACTCTGATCTGTCATGGAAGCAGCCTGGCAAGCTATTCCCCAGGACTCTGGTCTCGCATAGAAGAAGTCTGGCAGGCTGTTCCACAGGACGATATCTATTCAACATATCTGGGACAGGGTAGCTACGCGACTGGCCCGTCAAGCACCTCCGCTAATCTCCACAAATGAACTCTGATCTCTCATGGAAGCAGCCTGGCAAGCTATTCCCCAGGACTCTGGTCTCGCATAGAAGAAGTCTGGCAGGCTGTCCCACAGGACGATATCTATTCAACATATCTGGGACAGGGTAGCTACGCGACTGGCCCGTCAAGCGCCTCCGCTAATCTCCACAAATGAACTCTGATCTGTCATGGAAGCAGCCTGGCAAGCTATTACCCAGGACTCTGGTCTCGCATAGAAGAAGTCTGGCAGGCTGTTCCACAGGACGATATCTATTCAACATATCTGGGACAGGGTAGCTACGCGACTGGCCCGTCAAGCGCCTCCGCTAATCTCCACAAATGAACTCTGATCTCTGTCATGGAAGCAGCCTGGCAAGCTATTCCCCAGGACTCTGGTCTCGCATAGAAGAAGTCTGGCAGGCTGTCCCACAGGACGATATCTATTCAACATATCTGGGACAGGGTAGCTACGCGACTGGCCCGTCAAGCCGCCTCCGCTAATCTCCACAAATGAACTCTGATCTGTCATGGAAGCAGCCTGGCAAGCTATTACCCAGGACTCTGGTCTCGCATAGAAGAAGTCTGGCAGGCTGTTCCACAGGAACGATATCTATTCAACATATCTGGGACAGGGTAGCTACGCGACTGGCCCGTCAAGCGCCTCCGCTAATCTCCACAAATGAACTCTGATCTCTCATGGAAGCAGCCTGGCAAGCTATTCCCCAGGACTCTGGTCTCGCATAGAAGAAGTCTGGCAGGCTGTCCCACAGGACGATATCTATTCAACATATCTGGGACAGGGTAGCTACGCGACTGGCCCGTCAAGCGCCTCCGCTAATCTCCACAAATGAACTCTGATCTGTCATGGAAGCAGCATGTGGCAAGCTATTCCCCAGGACTCTGGTCTCGTATAGAAGAAGTCTGGCAGGCTGTTCCACAGGACGATATGTATGCAACATATCTGGGACAGGGGTAGCTACGCGACTGGCCCGTCAAGCGCCTCCGCTAATCTCCACAAATGAACTCTGATCTGTCATGGAAGCAGCCTGGCAAGCTATTCCCCAGGACTCTGGTCTCGTATAGAAGAAGTCTGGCAGGCTGTTCCACAGGACGATATCTATTCAACATATCTGGGACAGGGTAGCTACGCGACTGGCCCGTCAAGCGCCTCCACTAATCTCCACAAATGAACTCTGATCTGTCATGGAAGCAGCCTGGCAAGCTATTCCCCAGGACTCTGGTCTCGCATAGAAGAAGTCTGGCAGGCTGTTCCACAGGACGATATCTATTCAACATATATGGGACATGGTAGCTAAGCGACTGGCCCGTCAAGCGCCTCCGCTAATCTCCACAAGTAAACTCTGATCTGTCATGGAAGCAGCCTGGCAAGCTATTCCCCAGGACTCTGGTCTCGTATAGAAGAAGTCTGGCAGGCTGTCCCACTGGACGATATCTATTCAACATATCTGGGACAGGGTAGCTACGCGACTGACCCGTCAAGCGCCTACGCTAATCTCCACAAATGAACTCTGATCTGTCATGGAAGCAGCCTGGCAAGCTATTCCCCAGGACTCTGGTCTCGCATAGAAGAAGTCTGGCAGGCTGTTCCACAGGACGATATCTATTCAACATATCTGGGACAGGGTAGATACGCGACTGACCCGTCAAGCGCCTCCGCTAATCTCCACAAATGAACTCTGATCTGTCATGGAAGCAGCCTGGCAAGCTATTCCCCAAAACTCTGGTCTCGTATAGACGAAGTCTGGCAGGCTGTCCCACAGGACGATATCTATTCAACATATCTGGGACAGGGTAGCTACGCGACTGACCCGTCAAGCGCCTCCGCTAATCTCCACAAATGAACTCTGATCTGTCATGGAAGCAGCCTGGCAAGCTATTACCCCAGGACTCTGGTCTCGCATAGAAGAAGTCTGGCAGGCTGTTCCACAGGACGATATCTATTCAACATATCTGGGACAGGGTAGCTACGCGACTGGCCCGTCAAGCGCCTCCGCTAATCTCCACAAATGAACTCTGATCTGTCATGGAAGCAGCCTGGCAAGCTATTCCCCAGGACTCTGGTCTCGTATAGAAGAAGTCTGGCAGGCTGTTCCACAGGACGATATCTATTCAACATATCTGGGACAGGGTAGCTACGCGACTGGCCCTTCAAGCGCCTCCACTAATCTCCACAAATGAACTCTGATCTGTCATAGAAGCAGCCTCGCAGGCTATTCCCCAGGACGATATCTATTCAACATATGAGACATGGTAGCTAAGCGACTGGCCCGTCAAGCGCCTCCGCTAATCTCCACAAAGTAAACTCTGATCTGTCATGGAAGCAGCCTGGCAAGCTATTCCCCAGGACTCTGGTCTCGCATAGAAGAAGTCTGGCAGGCTGTTCCACAGGACGATATCTATTCAACATATCTGGGACAGGGTAGATACGCGACTGACCCGTCAAGCGCCTCTGCTAATCTCCACAAAATGAACTCTGATCTGTCATGGAAGCAGCCTGGCAAGCTATTCCCCAAAACTCTGGTCTCGTATAGAAGAAGTCTGGCAGGCTGTTCCACAGGACGATATCTATTCAACATATCTGGGACAGGAGTAGCTACGCGACTGACCCGTCAAGCGCCTCCGCTAATCTCCACAAATGAACTCTGATCTGTCATGGAAGCAGCCTGGCAAGCTATTGCCCCAGGACTCTGGTCTCGTATAGAAGAAGTCTGGCAGGCTGTCCCACAGGACGATATCTATTCAACATATCTGGGACAGGGTAGCTACGCGACTGACCCGTCAAGCGCCTCCGCTAATCTCCTCAAATGAACTCTGATCTGTCATGGAAGCAGCCTGGCAAGCTATTCCCCAGGACTCTGGTCTCGTATAGAAGAAGTCTGGCAGGCTGTCCCACAGGACGATATCTATTCAACATATCTGGGACAGGGTAGCTACGCGACTGACCCGTCAAGCGCCTCCGCTAATCTCCACAAATGAACTATGATCTGTCATGGAAGCAGCCTGGCAAGCTATTCCCCAGGTCTCTGGTCTCGCAAAGAAGAAGTCTGGCAGGCTGTTCCACCGGACGATATCTATTCAACATATCTGGGACAGGGTAGCTACGCGACTGGCCCGTCGAGTGCCTCCGCTAATCTCTCCAAATGAACTCTGATCTCTCATGGAAGCAGCCTGGCAAGCTATTCCCCAGGACTCTGGTCTCGCATAGAAGAAGTCTGGCAGGCTGTTCCACAGGACGATATCTATTCAACATATCTGGGACAGGGTAGCTACGCGACTGGCCCGTCAAGCGCCTCCGCTAATCTCCACAAATGAACTCTGATCTGTCATGGAAGCAGCCTGGCAGGATATTCCCCAGGACTCTGGTCTCGCATAGAAGAAGTCTGGCAGGCTGTTCCACAGGACGATATCTATTCAACATATCTGGGACAGGGTAGCTACGCGACTGACCCGTCAAGCGCCTCCGCTAATCTCCACAAATGAACTCTGATCTGTCATGGAAGCAGCCTGGCAAGCTATTCCCCAGGACTCTGGTCTCGTATAGAAGAAGTCTGGCAGGCTGTCCCACAGGACGATATCTATTCAACATATCTGGGACAGGGTAGCTACGCGACTGGCCCGTCAAGCGCCTCCGCTAATCTCCACAAATGAACTCTGATCTGTCATGGAAGCAGCCTGGCAAGCTATTCCCCAGGACTCTGGTCTCGTATAGAAGAAGTCTGGCAGGCTGTTCCACAGGACGATATGTATGCAACATATCTGGGACAGGGTAGCTACGCGACTGGCCCGTCAAGCGCCTCCGCTAATCTCCACAAATGAACTCTGATCTGTCATGGAAGCAGCCTGGCAAGCTATTCCCCAGGACTCTGGTCTCGTATAGAAGAAGTCTGGCAGGCTGTTCCACAGGACGATATCTATTCAACATATCTGGGACAGGGTAGCTACGCGACTGGCCCGTCAAGCGCCTCCGCTAATCTCCACAAATGAACTCTGATCTGTCATGGAAGCAGCCTGGCAAGCTATTCCCCAGGACTCTGGTCTCGTATAGAAGAAGTCTGGCAGGCTGTTCCCACAGGACGATATCTATTCAACATATCTGGGACAGGGTAGCTACGCGACTGGCCCGTCAAGCGCCTCCGCTAATCTCCACAAATGAACTCTGATCTGTCATGGAAGCAGCCTGGCAAGCTATTCCCCAGGACTCTGGTCTCGTATAGAAGAAGTCTGGCAGGCTGTCCCACAGGACGATATCTATTCAACATATCTGGGACAGGGTAGCTACGCGACTGGCCCGTCAAGCGCCTCCGCTAATCTCCACAAATGAACTCTGATCTGTCATGGAAGCAGCCTGGCAAGCTATTCCCCAGGACTCTGGTCTCGCATAGAAGAAGTCTGGCAGGCTGTTCCACAGGACGATATCTATTCAACATATATGAGACATGGTAGCTAAGCGACTGGCCCGTCAAGCGCCTCCGCTAATCTCCACAAATGAACTCTGATCTGTCATGGAAGCAGCCTGGCAAGCTATTCCCCAGGACTCTGGTCTCGTATAGAAGAAGTCTGGCAGGCTGTCCCACAGGACGATATCTATTCAACATATCTGGGACAGGGTAGCTACGCGACTGACCCGTCAAGCGCCTCCGCTAATCTCCACAAATGAACTCTGATCTGTCATGGAAGCAGCCTGGCAAGCTATTCCCCAGGACTCTGGTCTCGTATAGAAGAAGTCTGGCAGGCTGTTCCACAGGACGATATCTATTCAACATATCTGGGACAGGGTAGCTACGCGACTGACCCGTCAAGCGCCTCCGCTAATCTCCACAAATGAACTCTGATCTGTCATGGAAGCAGCCTGGCAAGCTATTCCCCAGGACTCTGGTCTCGCATAGAAGAAGTCTGGCAGGCTGTTCCACAGGACGATATCTATTCAACATATCTGGGACAGGGTAGCTACGCGACTGGCCCGTCAAGCGCCTCCGCTAATCTCCACAAATGAACTCTGATCTGTCATGGAAGCAGCCTGGCAAGCTATTCCCCAGGACTCTGGTCTCGCATAGAAGAAGTCTGGCAGGCTGTTCCCACAGGACGATATCTATTCAACATATCTGGGACAGGGTAGCTACGCGACTGACCCGTCAAGCGCCTCCGCTAATCTCCACAAATGAACTCTGATCTGTCATGGAAGCAGCCTGGCAAGCTATTCCCCAGGACTCTGGTCTCGTATAGAAGAAGTCTGGCAGGCTGTTCCACAGGACGATATCTATTCAACATATCTGGGACAGGAGTAGCTACGCGACTGGCCCGTCAAGCGCCTCCGCTAATCTCCACAAATGAACTCTGATCTGTCATGGAAGCAGCCTGGCAAGCTATTCCCCAGGACTCTGGTCTCGTATAGAAGAAGTCTGGCAGGCTGTTCCACAGGACGATATCTATTCAACATATCTGGGACAGGGTAGCTACGCGACTGGCCCGTCAAGCGCCTCCGCTAATCTCCACAAATGAACTCTGATCTGTCATGGAAGCAGCCTGGCAAGCTATTCCCCAGGACTCTGGTCTCGCATAGAAGAAGTCTGGCAGGCTGTTCCACAGGACGATATCTATTCAACATATCTGGGACAGGGTAGCTACGCGACTGGCCCGTCAAGCGCCTCCGCTAATCTCCACAAATGAACTCTGATCTGTCATGGAAGCAGCCTGGCAAGCTATTCCCCAGGACTCTGGTCTCGCATAGAAGAAGTCTGGCAGGCTGTTCCCACAGGACGATATCTATTCAACATATCTGGGACAGGGTAGCTACGCGACTGGCCCGTCAAGCGCCTCCGCTAATCTCCACAAATGAACTCTGATCTGTCATGGAAGCAGCCTGGCAAGCTATTGCCCCAGGACTCTGGTCTCGTATAGAAGAAGTCTGGCAGGCTGTCCCACAGGACGATATCTATTCAACATATCTGGGACAGGGTAGCTACGCGACTGGCCCGTCAAGCGCCTCCGCTAATCTCCACAAATGAACTCTGATCTGTCATGGAAGCAGCCTGGCAAGCTATTCCCCAGGACTCTGGTCTCGCATAGAAGAAGTCTGGCAGGCTGTTCCCACAGGACGATATCTATTCAACATATCTGGGACAGGGTAGCTACGCGACTGGCCCGTCAAGCGCCTCCGCTAATCTCCACAAATGAACTCTGATCTGTCATGGAAGCAGCCTGGCAAGCTATTCCCCAGGACTCTGGTCTCGCATAGAAGAAGTCTGGCAGGCTGTTCCCACAGGACGATATCTATTCAACATATCTGGGACAGGGTAGCTACGCGACTGGCCCGTCAAGCGCCTCCGCTAATCTCCACAAATGAACTCTGATCTGTCATGGAAGCAGCCTGGCAAGCTATTCCCCAGGACTCTGGTCTCGCATAGAAGAAGTCTGGCAGGCTGTTCCACAGGACGATATCTATTCAACATATCTGGGACAGGGTAGCTACGCGACTGGCTCCGTCAAGCGCCTCCGCTAATCTCCACAAATGAACTCTGATCTGTCATGGAAGCAGCCTGGCAAGCTATTCCCCAGGACTCTGGTCTCGCATAGAAGAAGTCTGGCAGGCTGTTCCACAGGACGATATCTATTCAACATATCTGGGACAGGGTAGCTACGCGACTGGCCCGTCAAGCGCCTCCGCTAATCTCCACAAATGAACTCTGATCTGTCATGGAAGCAGCCTGGCAAGCTATTCCCCAGGACTCTGGTCTCGCATAGAAGAAGTCTGGCAGGCTGTTCCCACAGGACGATATCTATTCAACATATCTGGGACAGGGTAGCTACGCGACTGGCCCGTCAAGCGCCTCCGCTAATCTCCACAAATGAACTCTGATCTGTCATGGAAGCAGCCTGGCAAGCTATTCCCCAGGACTCTGGTCTCGCATAGAAGAAGTCTGGCAGGCTGTTCCACAGGACGATATCTATTCAACATATCTGGGACAGGGTAGCTACGCGACTGGCCCGTCAAGCGCCTCCGCTAATCTCCACAAATGAACTCTGATCTGTCATGGAAGCAGCAGCCTGGCAAGCTATTCCCCAGGACTCTGGTCTCGCATAGAAGAAGTCTGGCAGGCTGTTCCACAGGACGATATCTATTCAACATATCTGGGACAGGGTAGCTACGCGACTGGCCCGTCAAGCGCCTCCGCTAATCTCCACAAATGAACTCTGATCTGTCATGGAAGCAGCCTGGCAAGCTATTCCCCAGGACTCTGGTCTCGTATAGAAGAAGTCTGGCAGGCTGTTCCACAGGACGATATCTATTCAACATATCTGGGACAGGGTAGCTACGCGACTGGCCCGTCAAGCGCCTCCGCTAATCTCCACAAATGAACTCTGATCTCTCATGGAAGCAGCCTGGCAAGCTATTCCCCAGGACTCTGGTCTCGTATAGAAGAAGTCTGGCAGGCTGTTCCCACAGGACGATATCTATTCAACATATCTGGGACAGGGTAGCTACGCGACTGGCCCGTCAAGCGCCTCCGCTAATCTCCACAAATGAACTCTGATCTGTCATGGAAGCAGCCTGGCAAGCTATTCCCCAGGACTCTGGTCTCGTATAGAAGAAGTCTGGCAGGCTGTTCCCACAGGACGATATCTATTCAACATATCTGAGACATGGTAGCTAAGCGACTGGCCCGTCAAGCGCCTCCGCTAATCTCCACAAGTAAACTCTGATCTGTCATGGAAGCAGCCTGGCAAGCTATTCCCCAGGACTCTGGTCTCGTATAGAAGAAGTCTGGCAGGCTGTCCCACAGGACGATATCTATTCAACATATCTGGGACAGGGTAGCTACGCGACTGACCCGTCAAGCGCCTCCGCTAATCTCCACAAATGAACTCTGATCTGTCATGGAAGCAGCCTGGCAAGCTATTCCCCAGGACTCTGGTCTCGCATAGAAGAAGTCTGGCAGGCTGTTCCACAGGACGATATCTATTCAACATATCTGGGACAGGGTAGCTACGCGACTGACCCGTCAAGCGCCTCCGCTAATCTCCACAAATGAACTCTGATCTGTCATGGAAGCAGCCTGGCAAGCTATTCCCCAGGACTCTGGTCTCGTATAGAAGAAGTCTGGCAGGCTGTCCCACAGGACGATATCTATTCAACATATCTGGGACAGGAGTAGCTACGCGACTGGCCCGTCAAGCGCCTCCGCTAATCTCCACAAATGAACTCTGATCTGTCATGGAAGCAGCCTGGCAAGCTATTCCCCAGGACTCTGGTCTCGCATAGAAGAAGTCTGGCAGGCTGTTCCACAGGACGATATCTATTCAACATATCTGGGACAGGGTAGCTACGCGACTGGCCCGTCAAGCGCCTCCGCTAATCTCCACAAATGAACTCTGATCTGTCATGGAAGCAGCCTGGCAAGCTATTCCCCAGGACTCTGGTCTCGTATAGAAGAAGTCTGGCAGGCTGTTCCACAGGACGATATCTATTCAACATATCTGGGACAGGGTAGCTACGCGACTGGCCCGTCAAGCGCCTCCACTAATCTCCACAAATGAACTCTGAGTCTGTCATAGAAGCAGCCTCGCAGGCTATTCCCCCCAGGACGATATCTATTCAACATATATGAGACATGGTAGCTACGCGACTGGCCCGTCAAGCGCCTCCGCTAATCTCCACAAGTAAACTCTGATCTGTCATGGAAGCAGCCTGGCAAGCTATTCCCCAGGACTCTGGTCTCGCATAGAAGAAGTCTGGCAGGCTGTTCCACAGGACGATATCTATTCAACATATCTGGGACAGGGTAGATACGCGACTGACCCGTCAAGCGCCTCTGCTAATCTCCACAAATGAACTCTGATCTGTCATGGAAGCAGCCTGGCAAGCTATTCCCCAAAACTCTGGTCTCGTATAGAAGAAGTCTGGCAGGCTGTTCCACAGGACTGATATCTATTCAACATATCTGGGACAGGGTAGCTACGCGACTGACCCGTCAAGCGCCTCCCGCTAATCTCCACAAATGAACTCTGATCTGTCATGGAAGCAGCCTGGCAAGCTATTGCCCCAGGACTCTGGTCTCGCATAGAAGAAGTCTGGCAGGCTGTTCCCACAGGACGATATCTATTCAACATATCTGGGACAGGGTAGCTACGCGACTGACCCGTCAAGCGCCTCCCGCTAATCTCCACAAATGAACTCTGATCTGTCATGGAAGCAGCCTGGCAAGCTATTCCCCAGGACTCTGGTCTCGTATAGAAGAAGTCTGGCAGGCTGTTCCACAGGACGATATCTATTCAACATATCTGGGACAGGGTAGCTACGCGACTGGCCCGTCAAGCGCCTCCGCTAATCTCCACAAATGAACTCTGATCTGTCATGGAAGCAGCCTGGCAAGCTATTCCCCAGGACTCTGGTCTCGCATAGAAGAAGTCTGGCAGGCTGTTCCACAGGACGATATCTATTCAACATATCTGGGACAGGGTAGCTACGCGACTGGCCCGTCAAGCGCCTCCGCTAATCTCCACAAATGAACTCTGATCTCTCATGGAAGCAGCCTGGCAAGCTATTCCCCAGGACTCTGGTCTCGCATAGAAGAAGTCTGGCAGGCTGTTCCACAGGACGATATCTATTCAACATATCTGGGACAGGGTAGCTACGCGACTGGCCCGTCAAGCGCCTCCGCTAATCTCCACAAATGAACTCTGATCTGTCATGGAAGCAGCCTGGCAAGCTATTCCCCAGGACTCTGGTCTCGTATAGAAGAAGTCTGGCAGGCTGTTCCACAGGACGATATCTATTCAACATATCTGGGACAGGGTAGCTACGCGACTGGCCCGTCAAGCGCCTCCGCTAATCTCCACAAATGAACTCTGATCTGTCATGGAAGCAGCCTGGCAAGCTATTCCCCAGGACTCTGGTCTCGTATAGAAGAAGTCTGGCAGGCTGTCCCACAGGACGATATCTATTCAACATATCTGGGACAGGGTAGCTACGCGACTGGCCCGTCAAGCGCCTCCGCTAATCTCCACAAATGAACTCTGATCTGTCATGGAAGCAGCCTGGCAAGCTATTCCCCAGGACTCTGGTCTCGTATAGAAGAAGTCTGGCAGGCTGTTCCACAGGACGATATCTATTCAACATATCTGGGACAGGGTAGCTACGCGACTGGCCCGTCAAGCGCCTCCGCTAATCTCCACAAATGAACTCTCTGATCTGTCATGGAAGCAGCCTGGCAAGCTATTCCCCAGGACTCTGGTCTCGTATAGAAGAAGTCTGGCAGGCTGTCCCACAGGACGATATCTATTCAACATATCTGGGACAGGGTAGCTACGCGACTGGCCCGTCAAGCGCCTCCGCTAATCTCCACAAATGAACTCTGATCTGTCATGGAAGCAGCCTGGCAAGCTATTCCCCAGGACTCTGGTCTCGTATAGAAGAAGTCTGGCAGGCTGTTCCACAGGACGATATCTATTCAACATATCTGGGACAGGGTAGCTACGCGACTGGCCCGTCAAGCGCCTCCGCTAATCTCCACAAATGAACTCTGATCTGTCATGGAAGCAGCCTGGCAAGCTATTCCCCAGGACTCTGGTCTCGTATAGAAGAAGTCTGGCAGGCTGTTCCACAGGACGATATCTATTCAACATATCTGGGACAGGGTAGCTACGCGACTGACCCGTCAAGCGCCTCCGCTAATCTCCACAAATGAACTCTGATCTGTCATGGAAGCAGCCTGGCAAGCTATTCCCCAGGACTCTGGTCTCGCATAGAAGAAGTCTGGCAGGCTGTTCCACAGGACGATATCTATTCAACATATCTGGGACAGGGTAGCTACGCGACTGGCCCGTCAAGCGCCTCCGCTAATCTCCACAAATGAACTCTGATCTGTCATGGAAGCAGCCTGGCAAGCTATTCCCCAGGACTCTGGTCTCGTATAGAAGAAGTCTGGCAGGCTGTCCCACAGGACGATATCTATTCAACATATCTGGGACAGGGTAGCTACGCGACTGGCCCGTCAAGCGCCTCCGCTAATCTCCACAAATGAACTCTGATCTGTCATGGAAGCAGCCTGGCAAGCTATTCCCCAGGACTCTGGTCTCGTATAGAAGAAGTCTGGCAGGCTGTTCCACAGGACGATATCTATTCAACATATCTGGGACAGGGTAGCTACGCGACTGGCCCGTCAAGCGCCTCCGCTAATCTCCACAAATGAACTCTGATCTGTCATGGAAGCAGCCTGGCAAGCTATTCCCCAGGACTCTGGTCTCGTATAGAAGAAGTCTGGCAGGCTGTTCCACAGGACGATATCTATTCAACATATCTGGGACAGGGTAGCTACGCGACTGACCCGTCAAGCGCCTCCGCTAATCTCCACAAATGAACTCTGATCTGTCATGGAAGCAGCCTGGCAAGCTATTCCCCAGGACTCTGGTCTCGCATAGAAGAAGTCTGGCAGGCTGTTCCACAGGACGATATCTATTCAACATATCTGGGACAGGGTAGCTACGCGACTGGCCCGTCAAGCGCCTCCGCTAATCTCCACAAATGAACTCTGATCTGTCATGGAAGCAGCCTGGCAAGCTATTCCCCAGGACTCTGGTCTCGTATAGAAGAAGTCTGGCAGGCTGTTCCCACAGGACGATATCTATTCAACATATCTGGGACAGGGTAGCTACGCGACTGACCCGTCAAGCGCCTCCGCTAATCTCCACAAATGAACTCTGATCTGTCATGGAAGCAGGCCTGGCAAGCTATTCCCCAGGACTCTGGTCTCGCATAGAAGAAGTCTGGCAGGCTGTTCCACAGGACGATATCTATTCAACATATCTGGGACAGGGTAGCTACGCGACTGGCCCGTCCAAGCGCCTCCGCTAATCTCCACAAATGAACTCTGATCTGTCATGGAAGCAGCCTGGCAAGCTATTCCCCAGGACTCTGGTCTCGCATAGAAGAAGTCTGGCAGGCTGTTCCACAGGACGATATCTATTCAACATATCTGGGACAGGGTAGCTACGCGACTGGCCCGTCAAGCGCCTCCGCTAATCTCCACAAATGAACTCTGATCTCTCATGGAAGCAGCCTGGCAAGCTATTCCCCAGGACTCTGGTCTCGTATAGAAGAAGTCTGGCAGGCTGTTCCCACAGGACGATATCTATTCAACATATCTGGGACAGGGTAGCTACGCGACTGGCCCGTCAAGCGCCTCCGCTAATCTCCACAAATGAACTCTGATCTGTCATGGAAGCAGCCTGGCAAGCTATTCCCCAGGACTCTGGTCTCGTATAGAAGAAGTCTGGCAGGCTGTCCCACAGGACGATATCTATTCAACATATCTGGGACAGGGTAGCTACGCGACTGACCCGTCAAGCGCCTCCGCTAATCTCCACAAATGAACTCTGATCTGTCATGGAAGCAGCCTGGCAAGCTATTCCCCAGGACTCTGGTCTCGTATAGAAGAAGTCTGGCAGGCTGTCCCACAGGACGATATCTATTCAACATATCTGGGACAGGGTAGCTACGCGACTGACCCGTCAAGCGCCTCCGCTAATCTCCACAAATGAACTCTGATCTGTCATGGAAGCAGCCTGGCAAGCTATTCCCCAGGACTCTGGTCTCGCATAGAAGAAGTCTGGCAGGCTGTTCCACAGGACGATATCTATTCAACATATCTGGGACAGGGTAGCTACGCGACTGGCCCGTCAAGCGCCTCCGCTAATCTCCACAAATGAACTCTGATCTGTCATGGAAGCAGCCTGGCAAGCTATTCCCCAGGACTCTGGTCTCGCATAGAAGAAGTCTGGCAGGCTGTTCCACAGGACGATATCTATTCAACATATCTGGGACAGGGTAGCTACGCGACTGGCCCGTCAAGCGCCTCCGCTAATCTCCACAAATGAACTCTGATCTGTCATGGAAGCAGCCTGGCAAGCTATTCCCCAGGACTCTGGTCTCGTATAGAAGAAGTCTGGCAGGCTGTTCCACAGGACGATATCTATTCAACATATCTGGGACAGGGTAGCTACGCGACTGACCCGTCAAGCGCCTCCGCTAATCTCCACAAATGAACTCTGATCTGTCATGGAAGCAGCCTGGCAAGCTATTCCCCAGGACTCTGGTCTCGTATAGAAGAAGTCTGGCAGGCTGTCCCACAGGACGATATCTATTCAACATATCTGGGACAGGGTAGCTACGCGACTGGCCCGTCAAGCGCCTCCGCTAATCTCCACAAATGAACTCTGATCTGTCATGGAAGCAGCCTGGCAAGCTATTCCCCAGGACTCTGGTCTCGCATAGAAGAAGTCTGGCAGGCTGTTCCCACAGGACGATATCTATTCAACATATCTGGGACAGGGTAGCTACGCGACTGACCCGTCAAGCGCCTCCGCTAATCTCCACAAATGAACTCTGATCTGTCATGGAAGCAGCCTGGCAAGCTATTCCCCAGGACTCTGGTCTCGCATAGAAGAAGTCTGGCAGGCTGTTCCACAGAACGATATCTATTCAACATATCTGGGACAGGGTAGCTACGCGACTGGCCCGTCAAGCGCCTCCGCTAATCTCCACAAATGAACTCTGATCTCTCATGGAAGCAGCCTGGCAAGCTATTCCCCAGGACTCTGGTCTCGCATAGAAGAAGTCTGGCAGGCTGTCCCACAGGACGATATCTATTCAACATATCTGGGACAGGGTAGCTACGCGACTGGCCCGTCAAGCGCCTCCGCTAATCTCCACAAATGAACTCTGATCTGTCATGGAAGCAGCCTGGCAAGCTATTCCCCAGGACTCTGGTCTCGTATAGAAGAAGTCTGGCAGGCTGTTCCACAGGACGATATCTATTCAACATATCTGGGACAGGGTAGCTACGCGACTGGCCCGTCAAGCGCCTCCGCTAATCTCCACAAATGAACTCTGATCTGTCATGGAAGCAGCCTGGCAAGCTATTCCCCAGGACTCTGGTCTCGTATAGAAGAAGTCTGGCAGGCTGTCCCACAGGACGATATCTATTCAACATATCTGGGACAGGGTAGCTACGCGACTGACCCGTCAAGCGCCTCCGCTAATCTCCACAAATGAACTCTGATCTGTCATGGAAGCAGCCTGGCAAGCTATTCCCCAGGACTCTGGTCTCGCATAGAAGAAGTCTGGCAGGCTGTTCCACAGGACGATATCTATTCAACATATCTGGGACAGGGTAGCTACGCGACTGGCCCGTCAAGCGCCTCCGCTAATCTCCACAAATGAACTCTGATCTGTCATGGAAGCAGCCTGGCAAGCTATTCCCCAGGACTCTGGTCTCGTATAGACGAAGTCTGGCAGGCTGTCCCACAGGACGATATCTATTCAACATATCTGGGACAGGGTAGCTACGCGACTGACCCGTCAAGCGCCTCCGCTAATCTCCACAAATGAACTCTGATCTGTCATGGAAGCAGCCTGGCAAGCTATTCCCCAGGACTCTGGTCTCGTATAGAAGAAGTCTGGCAGGCTGTCCCACAGGACGATATCTATTCAACATATCTGGGACAGGGTAGCTACGCGACTGACCCGTCAAGCGCCTCCGCTAATCTCCACAAATGAACTCTGATCTGTCATGGAAGCAGCCTGGCAAGCTATTCCCCAGGACTCTGGTCTCGCATAGAAGAAGTCTGGCAGGCTGTTCCACAGGACGATATCTATTCAACATATCTGGGACAGGGTAGCTACGCGACTGGCCCGTCAAGCGCCTCCGCTAATCTCCACAAATGAACTCTGATCTCTCATGGAAGCAGCCTGGCAAGCTATTCCCCAGGACTCTGGTCTCGCATAGAAGAAGTCTGGCAGGCTGTTCCACAGGACGATATCTATTCAACATATCTGGGACAGGGTAGCTACGCGACTGGCCCGTCAAGCGCCTCCGCTAATCTCCACAAATGAACTCTGATCTGTCATGGAAGCAGCCTGGCAAGATATTCCCCAGGACTCTGGTCTCGCATAGAAGAAGTCTGGCAGGCTGTTCCACAGGACGATATCTATTCAACATATCTGGGACAGGGTAGCTACGCGACTGACCCGTCAAGCGCCTCCGCTAATCTCCACAAATGAACTCTGATCTGTCATGGAAGCAGCCTGGCAAGCTATTCCCCAGGACTCTGGTCTCGTATAGAAGAAGTCTGGCAGGCTGTCCCACAGGACGATATCTATTCAACATATCTGGAACAGGGTAGCTACGCGACTGACCCGTCAAGCGCCTCCGCTAATCTCCACAAATGAACTCTGATCTGTCATGGAAGCAGCCTGGCAAGCTATTACCCCAGGACTCTGGTCTCGCATAGAAGAAGTCTGGCAGGCTGTTCCACAGAACGATATCTATTCAACATATCTGGGACAGGGTAGCTACGCGACTGGCCCGTCAAGCGCCTCCGCTAATCTCCACAAATGAACTCTGATCTCTCATGGAAGCAGCCTGGCAAGCTATTCCCCAGGACTCTGGTCTCGCATAGAAGAAGTCTGGCAGGCTGTCCCACAGGACGATATCTATTCAACATATCTGGGACAGGGTAGCTACGCGACTGGCCCGTCAAGCGCCTCCGCTAATCTCCACAAATGAACTCTGATCTGTCATGGAAGCAGCATGGCAAGCTATTCCCCAGGACTCTGGTCTCGTATAGAAGAAGTCTGGCAGGCTGTTCCACAGGACGATATGTATGCAACATATCTGGGACAGGGTAGCTACGCGACTGGCCCGTCAAGCGCCTCCGCTAATCTCCACAAATGAACTCTGATCTGTCATGGAAGCAGCCTGGCAAGCTATTCCCCAGGACTCTGGTCTCGTATAGAAGAAGTCTGGCAGGCTGTCCCACTGGACGATATCTATTCAACATATCTGGGACAGGGTAGCTACGCGACTGACCCGTCAAGCGCCTACGCTAATCTCCACAAATGAACTCTGATCTGTCATGGAAGCAGCCTGGCAAGCTATTCCCCAGGACTCTGGTCTCGCATAGAAGAAGTCTGGCAGGCTGTTCCACAGGACGATATCTATTCAACATATCTGGGACAGGGTAGATACGCGACTGACCCGTCAAGCGCCTCCGCTAATCTCCACAAATGAACTCTGATCTGTCATGGAAGCAGCCTGGCAAGCTATTCCCCAAAACTCTGGTCTCGTATAGACGAAGTCTGGCAGGCTGTCCCACAGGACGATATCTATTCAACATATCTGGGACAGGGTAGCTACGCGACTGACCCGTCAAGCGCCTCCGCTAATCTCCACAAATGAACTCTGATCTGTCATGGAAGCAGCCTGGCAAGCTATTACCCAGGACTCTGGTCTCGCATAGAAGAAGTCTGGCAGGCTGTTCCACAGGACGATATCTATTCAACATATCTGGGACAGGGTAGCTACGCGACTGGCCCGTCAAGCGCCTCCGCTAATCTCCACAAATGAACTCTGATCTGTCATGGAAGCAGCCTGGCAAGCTATTCCCCAGGACTCTGGTCTCGTATAGAAGAAGTCTGGCAGGCTGTTCCACAGGACGATATCTATTCAACATATCTGGGACAGGGTAGCTACGCGACTGGCCCTTCAAGCGCCTCCACTAATCTCCACAAATGAACTCTGATCTGTCATAGAAGCAGCCTCGCAGGCTATTCCCCAGGACGATATCTATTCAACATATATGAGACATGGTAGCTAAGCGACTGGCCCGTCAAGCGCCTCCGCTAATCTCCACAAGTAAACTCTGATCTGTCATGGAAGCAGCCTGGCAAGCTATTCCCCAGGACTCTGGTCTCGCATAGAAGAAGTCTGGCAGGCTGTTCCACAGGACGATATCTATTCAACATATCTGGGACAGGGTAGATACGCGACTGACCCGTCAAGCGCCTCTGCTAATCTCCACAAATGAACTCTGATCTGTCATGGAAGCAGCCTGGCAAGCTATTCCCCAAAACTCTGGTCTCGTATAGAAGAAGTCTGGCAGGCTGTTCCACAGGACGATATCTATTCAACATATCTGGGACAGGGTAGCTACGCGACTGACCCGTCAAGCGCCTCCGCTAATCTCCACAAATGAACTCTGATCTGTCATGGAAGCAGCCTGGCAAGCTATTGCCCCAGGACTCTGGTCTCGTATAGAAGAAGTCTGGCAGGCTGTCCCACAGGACGATATCTATTCAACATATCTGGGACAGGGTAGCTACGCGACTGACCCGTCAAGCGCCTCCGCTAATCTCCTCAAATGAACTCTGATCTGTCATGGAAGCAGCCTGGCAAGCTATTCCCCAGGACTCTGGTCTCGTATAGAAGAAGTCTGGGCAGGCTGTCCCACAGGACGATATCTATTCAACATATCTGGGACAGGGTAGCTACGCGACTGACCCGTCAAGCGCCTCCGCTAATCTCCACAAATGAACTATGATCTGTCATGGAAGCAGCCTGGCAAGCTATTCCCCAGGTCTCTGGTCTCGCAAAGAAGAAGTCTGGCAGGCTGTTCCACCGGACGATATCTATTCAACATATCTGGGACAGGGTAGCTACGCGACTGGCCCGTCGAGTGCCTCCGCTAATCTCTCCAAATGAACTCTGATCTCTCATGGAAGCAGCCTGGCAAGCTATTCCCCAGGACTCTGGTCTCGCATAGAAGAAGTCTGGCAGGCTGTTCCACAGGACGATATCTATTCAACATATCTGGGACAGGGTAGCTACGCGACTGGCCCGTCAAGCGCCTCCGCTAATCTCCACAAATGAACTCTGATCTGTCATGGAAGCAGCCTGGCAGGATATTCCCCAGGACTCTGGTCTCGCATAGAAGAAGTCTGGCAGGCTGTTCCACAGGACGATATCTATTCAACATATCTGGGACAGGGTAGCTACGCGACTGACCCGTCAAGCGCCTCCGCTAATCTCCACAAATGAACTCTGATCTGTCATGGAAGCAGCCTGGCAAGCTATTCCCCAGGACTCTGGTCTCGTATAGAAGAAGTCTGGCAGGCTGTCCCACAGGACGATATCTATTCAACATATCTGGAACAGGGTAGCTACGCGACTGACCCGTCAAGCGCCTCCGCTAATCTCCACAAATGAACTCTGATCTGTCATGGAAGCAGCCTGGCAAGCTATTACCCAGGACTCTGGTCTCGCATAGAAGAAGTCTGGCAGGCTGTTCCACAGAACGATATCTATTCAACATATCTGGGACAGGGTAGCTACGCGACTGGCCCGTCAAGCGCCTCCGCTAATCTCCACAAATGAACTCTGATCTCTCATGGAAGCAGCCTGGCAAGCTATTCCCCAGGACTCTGGTCTCGCATAGAAGAAGTCTGGCAGGCTGTCCCACAGGACGATATCTATTCAACATATCTGGGACAGGGTAGCTACGCGACTGGCCCGTCAAGCGCCTCCGCTAATCTCCACAAATGAACTCTGATCTGTCATGGAAGCAGCATGGCAAGCTATTCCCCAGGACTCTGGTCTCGTATAGAAGAAGTCTGGCAGGCTGTTCCACAGGACGATATGTATGCAACATATCTGGGACAGGGTAGCTACGCGACTGGCCCGTCAAGCGCCTCCGCTAATCTCCACAAATGAACTCTGATCTGTCATGGAAGCAGCCTGGCAAGCTATTCCCCAGGACTCTGGTCTCGTATAGAAGAAGTCTGGCAGGCTGTTCCACAGGACGATATCTATTCAACATATCTGGGACAGGGTAGCTACGCGACTGGCCCGTCAAGCGCCTCCACTAATCTCCACAAATGAACTCTGATCTGTCATAGAAGCAGCCTCGCAGGCTATTCCCCAGGACGATATCTATTCAACATATATGAGACATGGTAGCTAAGCGACTGGCCTGTCAAGCGCCTCCGCTAATCTCCACAAGTAAACTCTGATCTGTCATGGAAGCAGCCTGGCAAGCTATTCCCCAGGACTCTGGTCTCGTATAGAAGAAGTCTGGCAGGCTGTCCCACTGGACGATATCTATTCAACATATCTGGGACAGGGTAGCTACGCGACTGACCCGTCAAGCGCCTACGCTAATCTCCACAAATGAACTCTGATCTGTCATGGAAGCAGCCTGGCAAGCTATTCCCCAGGATTCTGGTCTCGCATAGAAGAAGTCTGGCAGGCTGTTCCACAGGACGATATCTATTCAACATATCTGGGACAGGGTAGATACGCGACTGACCCGTCAAGCGCCTCCGCTAATCTCCACAAATGAACTCTGATCTGTCATGGAAGCAGCCTGGCAAGCTATTCCCCAAAACTCTGGTCTCGTATAGACGAAGTCTGGCAGGCTGTCCCACAGGACGATATCTATTCAACATATCTGGGACAGGGTAGCTACGCGACTGACCCGTCAAGCGCCTCCGCTAATCTCCACAAATGAACTCTGATCTGTCATGGAAGCAGCCTGGCAAGCTATTACCCAGGACTCTGGTCTCGCATAGAAGAAGTCTGGCAGGCTGTTCCACAGGACGATATCTATTCAACATATCTGGGACAGGGTAGCTACGCGACTGGCCCGTCAAGCGCCTCCGCTAATCTCCACAAATGAACTCTGATCTGTCATGGAAGCAGCCTGGCAAGCTATTTCCCAGGACTCTGGTCTCGTATAGAAGAAGTCTGGCAGGCTGTTCCACAGGACGATATCTATTCAACATATCTGGGACAGGGTAGCTACGCGACTGGCCCTTCAAGCGCCTCCACTAATCTCCACAAATGAACTCTGATCTGTCATAGAAGCAGCCTCGCAGGCTATTCCCCAGGACGATATCTATTCAACATATATGAGACATGGTAGCTAAGCGACTGGCCCGTCAAGCGCCTCCGCTAATCTCCACAAGTAAACTCTGATCTGTCATGGAAGCAGCCTGGCAAGCTATTCCCCAGGACTCTGGTCTCGCATAGAAGAAGTCTGGCAGGCTGTTCCACAGGACGATATCTATTCAACATATCTGGGACAGGGTAGATACGCGACTGACCCGTCAAGCGCCTCCGCTAATCTCCACAAATGAACTCTGATCTGTCATGGAAGCAGCCTGGCAAGCTATTGCCCCAGGACTCTGGTCTCGTATAGAAGAAGTCTGGCAGGCTGTCCCACAGGACGATATCTATTCAACATATCTGGGACAGGGTAGCTACGCGACTGACCCGTCAAGCGCCTCCGCTAATCTCCTCAAATGAACTCTGATCTGTCATGGAAGCAGCCTGGCAAGCTATTCCCCAGGACTCTGGTCTCGTATAGAAGAAGTCTGGCAGGCTGTCCCACAGGACGATATCTATTCAACATATCTGGGACAGGGTAGCTACGCGACTGACCCGTCAAGCGCCTCCGCTAATCTCCACAAATGAACTATGATCTGTCATGGAAGCAGCCTGGCAAGCTATTCCCCAGGTCTCTGGTCTCGCAAAGAAGAAGTCTGGCAGGCTGTTCCACCGGACGATATCTATTCAACATATCTGGGACAGGGTAGCTACGCGACTGGCCCGTCAAGCGCCTCCGCTAATCTCCACAAATGAACTCTGATCTGTCATGGAAGCAGCATGGCAAGCTATTCCCCAGGACTCTGGTCTCGTATAGAAGAAGTCTGGCAGGCTGTTCCACAGGACGATATGTATGCAACATATCTGGAACAGGGTAGCTACGCGACTGACCCGTCAAGCGCCTCCGCTAATCTCCACAAATGAACTCTGATCTGTCATGGAAGCAGCCTGGCAAGCTATTACCCAGGACTCTGGTCTCGCATAGAAGAAGTCTGGCAGGCTGTTCCACAGAACGATATCTATTCAACATATCTGGGACAGGGTAGCTACGCGACTGGCCCGTCAAGCGCCTCCGCTAATCTCCACAAATGAACTCTGATCTCTCATGGAAGCAGCCTGGCAAGCTATTCCCCAGGACTCTGGTCTCGCATAGAAGAAGTCTGGCAGGCTGTCCCACAGGACGATATCTATTCAACATATCTGGGACAGGGTAGCTACGCGACTGGCCCGTCAAGCGCCTCCGCTAATCTCCACAAATGAACTCTGATCTGTCATGGAAGCAGCATGGCAAGCTATTCCCCAGGACTCTGGTCTCGTATAGAAGAAGTCTGGCAGGCTGTTCCACAGGACGATATGTATGCAACATATCTGGGACAGGGTAGCTACGCGACTGGCCCGTCAAGCGCCTCCGCTAATCTCCACAAATGAACTCTGATCTGTCATGGAAGCAGCCTGGCAAGCTATTCCCCAGGACTCTGGTCTCGTATAGAAGAAGTCTGGCAGGCTGTTCCACAGGACGATATCTATTCAACATATCTGGGACAGGGTAGCTACGCGACTGGCCCGTCAAGCGCCTCCACTAATCTCCACAAATGAACTCTGATCTGTCATAGAAGCAGCCTCGCAGGCTATTCCCCAGGACGATATCTATTCAACATATATGAGACATGGTAGCTAAGCGACTGGCCTGTCAAGCGCCTCCGCTAATCTCCACAAGTAAACTCTGATCTGTCATGGAAGCAGCCTGGCAAGCTATTCCCCAGGACTCTGGTCTCGTATAGAAGAAGTCTGGCAGGCTGTCCCACTGGACGATATCTATTCAACATATCTGGGACAGGGTAGCTACGCGACTGACCCGTCAAGCGCCTACGCTAATCTCCACAAATGAACTCTGATCTGTCATGGAAGCAGCATGGCAAGCTATTCCCCAGGATTCTGGTCTCGCATAGAAGAAGTCTGGCAGGCTGTTCCACAGGACGATATCTATTCAACATATCTGGGACAGGGTAGATACGCGACTGACCCGTCAAGCGCCTCCGCTAATCTCCACAAATGAACTCTGATCTGTCATGGAAGCAGCCTGGCAAGCTATTCCCCAAAACTCTGGTCTCGTATAGACGAAGTCTGGCAGGCTGTCCCACAGGACGATATCTATTCAACATATCTGGGACAGGGTAGCTACGCGACTGACCCGTCAAGCGCCTCCGCTAATCTCCACAAATGAACTCTGATCTGTCATGGAAGCAGCCTGGCAAGCTATTACCCAGGACTCTGGTCTCGCATAGAAGAAGTCTGGCAGGCTGTTCCACAGGACGATATCTATTCAACATATCTGGGACAGGGTAGCTACGCGACTGGCCCGTCAAGCGCCTCCGCTAATCTCCACAAATGAACTCTGATCTGTCATGGAAGCAGCCTGGCAAGCTATTTCCCAGGACTCTGGTCTCGTATAGAAGAAGTCTGGCAGGCTGTTCCACAGGACGATATCTATTCAACATATCTGGGACAGGGTAGCTACGCGACTGGCCCTTCAAGCGCCTCCACTAATCTCCACAAATGAACTCTGATCTGTCATAGAAGCAGCCTCGCAGGCTATTCCCCAGGACGATATCTATTCAACATATATGAGACATGGTAGCTAAGCGACTGGCCCGTCAAGCGCCTCCGCTAATCTCCACAAGTAAACTCTGATCTGTCATGGAAGCAGCCTGGCAAGCTATTCCCCAGGACTCTGGTCTCGCATAGAAGAAGTCTGGCAGGCTGTTCCACAGGACGATATCTATTCAACATATCTGGGACAGGGTAGATACGCGACTGACCCGTCAAGCGCCTCCGCTAATCTCCACAAATGAACTCTGATCTGTCATGGAAGCAGCCTGGCAAGCTATTGCCCCAGGACTCTGGTCTCGTATAGAAGAAGTCTGGCAGGCTGTCCCACAGGACGATATCTATTCAACATATCTGGGACAGGGTAGCTACGCGACTGACCCGTCAAGCGCCTCCGCTAATCTCCTCAAATGAACTCTGATCTGTCATGGAAGCAGCCTGGCAAGCTATTCCCCAGGACTCTGGTCTCGTATAGAAGAAGTCTGGCAGGCTGTCCCACAGGACGATATCTATTCAACATATCTGGGACAGGGTAGCTACGCGACTGACCCGTCAAGCGCCTCCGCTAATCTCCACAAATGAACTATGATCTGTCATGGAAGCAGCCTGGCAAGCTATTCCCCAGGTCTCTGGTCTCGCAAAGAAGAAGTCTGGCAGGCTGTTCCACCGGACGATATCTATTCAACATATCTGGGACAGGGTAGCTACGCGACTGGCCCGTCGAGTGCCTCCGCTAATCTCTCCAAATGAACTCTGATCTCTCATGGAAGCAGCCTGGCAAGCTATTCCCCAGGACTCTGGTCTCGCATAGAAGAAGTCTGGCAGGCTGTTCCACAGGACGATATCTATTCAACATATCTGGGACAGGGTAGCTACGCGGCTGGCCCGTCAAGCGCCTCCGCTAATCTCCACAAATGAACTCTGATCTGTCATGGAAGCAGCCTGGCAGGATATTCCCCAGGACTCTGGTCTCGCATAGAAGAAGTCTGGCAGGCTGTTCCACAGGACGATATCTATTCAACATATCTGGGACAGGGTAGCTACGCGACTGACCCGTCAAGCGCCTCCGCTAATCTCCACAAATGAACTCTGATCTGTCATGGAAGCAGCCTGGCAAGCTATTCCCCAGGACTCTGGTCTCGTATAGAAGAAGTCTGGCAGGCTGTCCCACAGGACGATATCTATTCAACATATCTGGAACAGGGTAGCTACGCGACTTACCCGTCAAGCGCCTCCGCTAATCTCCACAAATGAACTCTGATCTGTCATGGAAGCAGCCTGGCAAGCTATTCCCCAGGACTCTGGTCTCGCATAGAAGAAGTCTGGCAGGCTGTCCCACAGGACGATATCTATTCAACATATCTGGGACAGGGTAGCTACGCGACTGACCCGTCAAGCGCCTCCGCTAATCTCCACAAATGAACTCTGATCTGTCATGGAAGCAGCCTGGCAAGCTATTCCCCAGGACTCTGGTCTCGCATAGAAGAAGTCTGGCAGGCTGTTCCACAGGACGATATCTATTCAACATATCTGTGACAGGGTAGCTACGCGACTGACCCGTCAAGCGCCACCGCTAATCTCCACAAATGAACTCTGATCTGTCACGGAAGCAGCCTGGCAAGCTATTCCCCAGGACTCTGGTCTCGTATAGAAGAAGTCTGGCAGGCTGTCTCACAGGACGATATCTATTCAACATATCTGGGACAGGGTAGCTACGCGACTGACCCGTCAAGCGCCTCCGCTAATCTCCACAAATGAACCCTGATCTGTCATGGAAGCAGCCTGGCAAGCTATTCCCCAGGACTCTGGTCTCGCATAGAAGAAGTCTGGCAGGCTGTTCCACAGGACGATATCTATTCAACATATCTGGGACAGGGTAGCTACGCGACTGGCCCGTCAAGCGCCTCCGCTAATCTCCACAAATGAACTCTGATCTCTCATGGAAGCAGCCTGGCAAGCTATTCCCCAGGACTCTGGTCTCGCATAGAAGAAGTCTGGCAGGCTGTTCCACAGGACGATATCTATTCAACATATCTGGGACAGGGTAGCTACGCGACTGGCCCGTCAAGCGCCTCCGCTAATCTCCACAAATGAACTCTGATCTGTCTTGGAAGCAGCCTGGCAAGCTATTCCCCAGGACTCTGGTCTCGCATAGAAGAAGTCTGGCAGGCTGTTCCACAGGGCGATATCTATTCAACATATCTGGGACAGGGTAGCTACGCGACTGACCCGTCAAGCGCCTCCGCTAATCTCCACAAATGAACTCTGATCTGTCATGGAAGCAGCCTGGCAAGCTATTGCCCAGGACTCTGGTCTCACATAGAAGAAGTCTGGCAGGCTGTTCCACAGGACGATATCTATTCAACATATCTGTGACAGGGTAGCTACGCGACTGACCCGTTAAGCGCCTCCGCTAATCTCCACAAATGAACTCTGATCTGTCACGGAAGCAGCCTGGCAAGCTATTCCCCAGGTCTCTGGTCTCGTATAGAAGAAGTCTGGCAGGCTGTCTCACAGGACGATATCTATTCAACATATCTGGGACAGGGTAGCAACGCGACTGACCCGTCAAACGCCTCCGCTAATCTCCACAAATGAACCCTGATCTGTCATGGAAGCAGCCTGGCAAGCTATTCCCCAGGACTCTGGTCTCGCATAGAAGAAGCCTGGCAGGCTGTTCCACAGGACGATATCTATTCAACATATCTGGGACAGGGTAGCTACGCGACTGGCCCGTCAAGCGCCTCCGCTAATCTCCACAAATGAACTCTGATCTCTCATGGAAGCAGCCTGGCAAGCTATTCCCCAGGACTCTGGTCTCGCATAGAAGAAGTCTGGCAGGCTGTTCCACAGGACGATATCTATTCAACATATCTGGGACAGGGTAGCTACGCGACTGGCCCTTCAAGCGCCTCCGCTAATCTCCACAAATGAACTCTGATCTCTCATGGAAGCAGCCTGGCAAGCTATTCCCCAGGACTCTGGTCTCGCATAGAAGAAGTCTGGCAGGCTGTTCCACAGGACGATATCTATTCAACATATCTGGGACAGGGTAGCTACGCGACTGGCCCGTCAAGCGCCTCCGCTAATCTCCACAAATGAACTCTGATCTGTCATGGAAGCAGCCTGGCAAGCTATTCCCCAGGACTCTGGTCTCGCATAGAAGAAGTCTGGCAGGCTGTTCCACAGGACGATATCTATTCAACATATCTGGGACATTGTAGCTACGCGACTGGCCCGTCAAGCGCCTCCGCTAATCTCCACAAATGAACTCTGATCTGTCATGGAAGCAGCCTGGCAAGCTATTCCCCAGGACTCTGGTCTCGTATAGAAGAAGTCTGGCAGGCTGTCCCACAGGACGATATCTATTCAACATATCTGGGACAGGGTAGCTACGCGACTGACCCGTCAAGCGCCTCCGCTAATCTCCACAAATGAACTCTGATCTGTCTTGGAAGCAGACTGGCAAGCTATTCCCCAGGACTCTGGTCTCGCATAGAAGAAGTCTGGCAGGCTGTTCCACAGGACGATATCTATTCAACATATCTTTGACAGGGTAGCTACGCGACTGGCCCGTCAAGCGCCTCCGCTAATCTCCACAAATGAACTCTGATCTCTCATGGAAGCAGCCTGGCAAGCTATTCCCCAGGACTCTGGTCTCGTATAGAAGAAGTCTGGCAGGCTGTCCCACAGGACGATATCTATTCAACATATCTGGGACAGGGTAGCTACGCGACTGGCCCGTCAAGCGCCTCCGCTAATCTCCACAAATGAACTCTGATCTGTCATGGAAGCAGCCTGGCAAGCTATTCCCCAGGACTCTGGTCTCGTATAGAAGAAGTCTGGCAGGCTGTCCCACAGGACGATATCTATTCAACATATCTGGGACAGGGTAGCTACGTGACTGACCCGTCAAGCGCCTCCGCTAATCTCCACAAATGAACTCTGATCTGTCATGGAAGCAGCCTGGCAAGCTATTCCCCAGGACTCTGGTCTCGTATAGAAGAAGTCTGGCAGGCTGTTCCACAGGACGATATCTATTCAACATATCTGGGACAGGGTAGCTACGCGACTGACCCGTCAAGCGCCTCCGCTAATCTCCACAAATGAACTCTGATCTGTCATGGAAGCAGCCTGGCAAGCTATTCCCCAGGACTCTGGTCTCGTATAGAAGAAGTCTGGCAGGCTGTTCCACAGGACGATATCTATTCAACATATCTGGGACAGGGTAGCTACGCGACTGACCCGTCAAGCGCCTCCGCTAATCTCCACAAATGAACTCTGATCTGTCATGGAAGCAGCCTGGCAAGCTATTCCCCAGGACTCTGGTCTCGCATAGAAGAAGTCTGGCAGGCTGTTCCACAGGACGATATCTATTCAACATATCTGGGACAGGGTAGCTACGCGACTGGCCCGTCAAGCGCCTCCGCTAATCTCCACAAATGAACTCTGATCTGTCATGGAAGCAGCCTGGCAAGCTATTCCCCAGGACTCTGGTCTCGTATAGAAGAAGTCTGGCAGGCTGTTCCACAGGACGATATCTATTCAACATATCTGGGACAGGGTAGCTACGCGACTGGCCCGTCAAGCGCCTCCGCTAATCTCCACAAATGAACTCTGATCTGTCATGGAAGCAGCCTGGCAAGCTATTCCCCAGGACTCTGGTCTCGCATAGAAGAAGTCTGGCAGGCTGTTCCACAGGACGATATCTATTCAACATATCTGGGACAGGGTAGCTACGCGACTGGCCCGTCAAGCGCCTCCGCTAATCTCCACAAATGAACTCTGATCTGTCATGGAAGCAGCCTGGCAAGCTATTCCCCAGGACTCTGGTCTCGTATAGAAGAAGTCTGGCAGGCTGTCCCACAGGACGATATCTATTCAACATATCTGGGACAGGGTAGCTACGCGACTGGCCCGTCAAGCGCCTCCGCTAATCTCCACAAATGAACTCTGATCTGTCATGGAAGCAGCCTGGCAAGCTATTCCCCAGGACTCTGGTCTCGCATAGAAGAAGTCTGGCAGGCTGTCCCACAGGACGATATCTATTCAACATATCTGGGACAGGGTAGCTACGCGACTGGCCCGTCAAGCGCCTCCGCTAATCTCCACAAATGAACTCTGATCTGTCATGGAAGCAGCCTGGCAAGCTATTCCCCAGGACTCTGGTCTCGTATAGAAGAAGTCTGGCAGGCTGTCCCACAGGACGATATCTATTCAACATATCTGGGACAGGGTAGCTACGCGACTGGCCCGTCAAGCGCCTCCGCTAATCTCCACAAATGAACTCTGATCTGTCATGGAAGCAGCCTGGCAAGCTATTCCCCAGGACTCTGGTCTCGCATAGAAGAAGTCTGGCAGGCTGTTCCACAGGACGATATCTATTCAACATATCTGGGACAGGGTAGCTACGCGACTGGCCCGTCAAGCGCCTCCGCTAATCTCCACAAATGAACTCTGATCTGTCATGGAAGCAGCCTGGCAAGCTATTCCCCAGGACTCTGGTCTCGTATAGAAGAAGTCTGGCAGGCTGTTCCACAGGACGATATCTATTCAACATATCTGGGACAGGGTAGCTACGCGACTGGCCCGTCAAGCGCCTCCGCTAATCTCCACAAATGAACTCTGATCTGTCATGGAAGCAGCCTGGCAAGCTATTCCCCAGGACTCTGGTCTCGCATAGAAGAAGTCTGGCAGGCTGTTCCACAGGACGATATCTATTCAACATATCTGGGACAGGGTAGCTACGCGACTGGCCCGTCAAGCGCCTCCGCTAATCTCCACAAATGAACTCTGATCTGTCATGGAAGCAGCCTGGCAAGCTATTCCCCAGGACTCTGGTCTCGCATAGAAGAAGTCTGGCAGGCTGTTCCACAGGACGATATCTATTCAACATATCTGGGACAGGGTAGCTACGCGACTGGCCCGTCAAGCGCCTCCGCTAATCTCCACAAATGAACTCTGATCTGTCATGGAAGCAGCCTGGCAAGCTATTCCCCAGGACTCTGGTCTCGCATAGAAGAAGTCTGGCAGGCTGTTCCACAGGACGATATCTATTCAACATATCTGGGACAGGGTAGCTACGCGACTGGCCCGTCAAGCGCCTCCGCTAATCTCCACAAATGAACTCTGATCTGTCATGGAAGCAGCCTGGCAAGCTATTCCCCAGGACTCTGGTCTCGTATAGAAGAAGTCTGGCAGGCTGTTCCACAGGACGATATCTATTCAACATATCTGGGACAGGGTAGCTACGCGACTGGCCCGTCAAGCGCCTCCGCTAATCTCCACAAATGAACTCTGATCTGTCATGGAAGCAGCCTGGCAAGCTATTCCCCAGGACTCTGGTCTCGCATAGAAGAAGTCTGGCAGGCTGTTCCACAGGACGATATCTATTCAACATATCTGGGACAGGGTAGCTACGCGACTGGCCCGTCAAGCGCCTCCGCTAATCTCCACAAATGAACTCTGATCTGTCATGGAAGCAGCCTGGCAAGCTATTCCCCAGGACTCTGGTCTCGTATAGAAGAAGTCTGGCAGGCTGTCCCACAGGACGATATCTATTCAACATATCTGGGACAGGGTAGCTACGCGACTGGCCCGTCAAGCGCCTCCGCTAATCTCCACAAATGAACTCTGATCTGTCATGGAAGCAGCCTGGCAAGCTATTCCCCAGGACTCTGGTCTCGTATAGAAGAAGTCTGGCAGGCTGTCCCACAGGACGATATCTATTCAACATATCTGGGACAGGGTGGCTACGCGACTGGCCCGTCAAGCGCCTCCGCTAATCTCCACAAATGAACTCTGATCTGTCATGGAAGCAGCCTGGCAAGCTATTCCCCAGGACTCTGGTCTCGTATAGAAGAAGTCTGGCAGGCTGTCCCACAGGACGATATCTATTCAACATATCTGGGACAGGGTAGCTACGCGACTGGCCCGTCAAGCGCCTCCGCTAATCTCCACAAATGAACTCTGATCTGTCATGGAAGCAGCCTGGCAAGCTATTCCCCAGGACTCTGGTCTCGTATAGAAGAAGTCTGGCAGGCTGTCCCACAGGACGATATCTATTCAACATATCTGGGACAGGGTAGCTACGCGACTGGCCCGTCAAGCGCCTCCGCTAATCTCCACAAATGAACTCTGATCTGTCATGGAAGCAGCCTGGCAAGCTATTCCCCAGGACTCTGGTCTCGTATAGAAGAAGTCTGGCAGGCTGTCCCACAGGACGATATCTATTCAACATATCTGGGACAGGGTAGCTACGCGACTGGCCCGTCAAGCGCCTCCGCTAATCTCCACAAATGAACTCTGATCTGTCATGGAAGCAGCCTGGCAAGCTATTCCCCAGGACTCTGGTCTCGCATAGAAGAAGTCTGGCAGGCTGTCCCACAGGACGATATCTATTCAACATATCTGGGACAGGGTAGCTACGCGACTGGCCCGTCAAGCGCCTCCGCTAATCTCCACAAATGAACTCTGATCTGTCATGGAAGCAGCCTGGCAAGCTATTCCCCAGGACTCTGGTCTCGCATAGAAGAAGTCTGGCAGGCTGTCCCACAGGACGATATCTATTCAACATATCTGGGACATGGTAGCTACGCGATTGGCCCGTCAAGCGCCTCCGCTAATCTCCACAAATGAACTCTGATCTGTCATAGAAGCAGCCTGGCAGGCTATTCCCCAGGACGATATCTATTCAACATATCTGGGACATGGTAGCTAAGCGACTGGCCCGTCAAGCGCGTCTGCTAATCTCCACAAATGACTCTGATCTGTCATAGATGCATCCTGGCAGGCTATTCTCCAGGAGGATATCTATTCAACATATCTGTGACATGGTAGCTAAGCGACTGGCCCGTCAAGCGCCTCCGCCAGTCACCACAAATGAACTCTGGTCTCGCATAGAAGCAGCCTGGCAGGGTATCCCTAGGATGATATCTATTTAACATATCTGGGGCATAGTAGCTAAGCGATTGCCCGTCAAGCTCCTCTGCCAGTCATCACAAATGAACTCTGGTCTCGCATAGAAGCAGCTTGGCAGGCTATTCCCCAGGACGATATGTATTCAACATATCTGGGACATGGTAGTTAAGCGCCTGGCCCGTCAAGCGCCCCCGCCATTCACCACAAATGAACTCTAGTCTCGCATAGAAGCAGCGTAGATTAATTCTTCATTTCTGAGTCACAGTGGTGAACCAAACTCTCATCACCAGTTACAAAGATTTGGAGAAAATCACTGAATATTTTTCATAGCAAGCAAGCAACTTTTGGCATGTTTCAAGTCTTGATTTTTTCATTTCAGTCGTTAGGTGACGCGGTACCCAACGAGGTCACATTTTCTTTGATCCTTAAACGTTAAGAGTGCCACGGATACTACTAAACTGATGTTCAGTTTACTTACTATGGTTCTCTAAGTTATTCTACGATTTTCCCAGGTGAGCTCATCCGCTTTTCGCATGTTCAAATCGCATGTTACGATTACAGGCCTCCCATTTCGTGGCTGATACTTTACGGTCACCATTCCAGCACTGTCCTTTGATTTTCTTACCCAACGGCAGAGAGTCTTTATGTCTAAAGTTATACTGCCGCTATATACTGCAACCATATACTGGCAAAATCACGCCAGATTTGCGGCAGTGAACCATATACTGCCGCTAATCTGGCGTGATTTTCTTTGGGATGTACATTTTCATCAGTTGAAAACTCTATAACTAACCGTTGTTTGGCACCCGTCGACACAGATGAAAAAGAATCATCAATTTTAAACGCAATTAAATGCGAACAAATACAGTAGGGGGAAAATTTTTAGCAATTCTGGACATTTTAAGTTTTTGAGGTTTGAGTGTTGCAACAAAAGTAAATATGCAGAGAATACGGACAATGTGTACATCATTGGAAAGCATATTTTACGCAGAATCCAAATCAGGTTACAGAATGGTAATAACTTAAATAGAACTCACGTTATGCGCAGAAATCTGCTGCGACGGAAGCACACGTCGTGATGTGAAATGTCATCGTCGTTGTTACAAGGCGACGGAGCTTTCTCCGACGTCCGGGTACATGTGATATAAAGGGCAGCCGAGGTGCCTAGGGTCATTCCCGAGCCGCGGATGGCTTAGTGGTTAGTGTATCAGACTATCGATGCTGGGTCCCCAGGTTCAAGCCTGGGCTGATCTTTCAGAGATGGTGTGATTTACTAACAATCGCTGAATATCCGCCGTGCATCGGACGAGCACGTAAAGTGACGGCCCCCAGGCTGAACCCACTGGTTAAATGGGTATCCTTTCCTATGTCCTCCCTGAAATTCTCTCACCCATCTATGTGCAATATCGTACTTGTGCCGCCCCGGTGGCGCAGTGGTCTAAGGCGCTGGCCTCTGATCATTCGTCCGTAAGGGGTCTGGGTTCGAATCCCGGTCAGGCATGGATGTTGTGTTTGTCTTACGGCACTGGCTCTCTCCCTTCCCTGGAACCAGTGACCCAAAATTAGAGACGGGCAACTGCTTACAGCCCATTGAGTTGCTCACGGTGGTCGTTAAACCTCTAATAAAAAAAATCGTACTTGTACTGTGGCGCCATCAACTGTACTCTAATCACACTACAAACTATTCTGTCAAAAGTCGCTAGACTTGCTCTCATTCCTTCCGTTTCTGTGTCCTGCCCAAAAGGCGATCTCGCTGTAGGTGGCTGGGACCTAAACTCTACTCCCTGTGGACGGAAGTCCTACATGAAAATGACAAACCTACTGCTCTAGGGTCATTCCCGAAGTTTTCGGCGTGCTCGTAGGTAGTCTGTTGCATTGCTGTGTGTGTAGGCGTGCGTGCTCTGGACTGCACTGCAAATCTGAAGTTGGTCCTTTCCGATTACAAACTGTGTTGCAGGTATGGGAAGATTAGGTGATGTTTTACCACGAAAGGCTTCCAGAATGGTGACATTAAGTGACAGTGGCAAAAGCAATGCCGAAATTGCCCGCATGACTGGGGTGCACAAGAGCACTATTGGACGACACCAGGCGATGATCCGTGATATGGGTGGTATCAACAATCGCAGGCTGGAAAAATGTGGCCTAAAAAGGAAAGCAACGGCGAGAATTGACAGGGCCTTGCAGCGGTTATGTATGCGAAACAGGTTTCAATCGTCAACAGTTCTTTCCAAAGAATTGTGGAAGAGCTGTGGTGTTGCTGTTTGTCCTCGAACAGTGAGGAACAGGTTACGTGATATGGGTCTGACGTCTCATAGGGCGGTTAAGAAGCCCTTGCTAACCCATATGCAACGTAAGAAACGCGTAGAATGGGCAAAGGAACATAAGGACTGGAGCACTGATCAGTGGCGTCAAGTTTTATTCAGCGATGAGACCAAATTGAACATTGAATGTAGCGACGCGGGATGCCGAGTGTTTCGCTGACGAAACGAGGCGTTGAATCCCTCTTGCACACTGAAGACCACAAAGTACCCAGCCAGTGTTATGATTTGGGGATGTTTCGCTGCTGCTGGAGTGGGCACAATCCATGTGTGTGACAACACTGTTAATGCACAGGTGCACAAGAGTATCCTCCAGGACAAGATGGTTCCTTCGGGATATGATTTGTTCCAGGGTCAACCATACATCTTCCAGGACGATTCGGCCCCATGCCCCGTGCAAAAAGCATTAAAGCTTATGTGACGTCTTTAGGAAATGTTGTGCCTCTACCTTGGCCTGGTAATTCCCCAGACTTGAACCCAATAGAGAACTTGTGGCACATTCTCAAAAGAAAGGTGCACGACCGGCACCCCACAAGTAAAGTGGATCTGATTAACGCCATTACTCACGTTTGGAACAACTGCATGTCATCCGAGATGTTGTGTAACTTGGTTGACTCCATGCCCAAGAGATGTGCAGCGGTCGTTAAATCCAAAGGTCATCCAGCAAAATATTAGGGACGTTATTTCTTTTCATGCCATCCCGTTACTTTCCCATGATTTCTGTTTCGCAGCACATTTCTGCGCATAACTTGAGTTCTATTTAAGCTATTCCCATTCTGTAACCTGATTTGGATTCTGCATTAAATATGCTTTCCAATGATGTACACATTGTCCGTATTCTCTGCATATTTACTTTTGTAGCAACACTCAAACCTCAAAAACCTTCTAAATTTCCGCAGTTGCTATTAATTTTTCCCATACTGTAGATCGATGGAGTTCCAATGAACAGTAAAATGAAGCTAATGGCGCAAAGTGACGCTTGCCGTCTGACTGGTTGCTATGCAACAAGTCATGCACGAGACACGTGCGAGGTGGCATTACTTATTGAACACTCCTCGTACTGCAAGCGTCTCTTTGCGCCATTAGCTTCATTTTACTGTTCAATGGAACTCCATCGATCTATGCTGAGCCGCGAATAGCTTAGTGGTTAGTGTTTCAGACTATCGATGCTGGGTCCCCAGGTTCAAGCCTGGGCAGATCTTTCAGAGATGGTGTGATTTGCTAACAATCGCTGAATATCCGCCGTGCATCGGATGAACACGTTAAGTGACGGCCCCCAGGCTGGACCCACTGGTTTAATGGGTATCCTTTCCTATACCCCACCTGAAATTCTCTCACCCCTCTATGTGCAATATCGTACTTGTACGGTGGCACCATCTACTGTACTTTAATCTCACTACAAACTGTTCTGTCAAAAGTCGCTAGACTTGCTCTCATTCCTTCCGTTTCTGTGTCCTGCCCAAAAGGCGATCTCGCTGTAGGTGGCTGGGACCTAAACTCTACTACCTGTGGACGGAAGTCCTACAAGAAAATGACGCTGACCCCCCCCTGAGGTGATGCATGAGTTAAAGCGTAAAATTGCAGGGATAAACCTTGCCATCGTTGCTTAGTCGGGAGAACATCCCATTGCTGAGGAGGAACATGTGATTTCCAATCGCACCACCGGCAAAGAGGGCAGTATCTTTACAAACACTTGCGCGCGAAACGAAAGGCCAGATTTAATTCCCTGTTCTCCAAAGTAACTGATGACGTATAAATACGAAGGTTTCGAGACTTCATTTACGTGGTTGGTAGGCTCCCATGCTACTAATAAATGAGGAGTCGGCACTTTCAAATTTTTTATAGCTCAGTATAGTCCATTAAAAATCACAAAATGATGTTTTAATTCAGTATCTTGAATGACGGTTGAAATTAATGTTGCTGAAAACGGTTATAAAAAGTTACTGAAAAAGTCTATACGAAGTTACGGGAAACAACTGTAAGAAATTACTTAAAACGGTTACCGAAACTGGTTATAAGAAGTTACCGAAACCGGTTATAAGAAGTTACGGGAAACGGTTATAAGAAGTTGTTGAAAACGTTTATAAGAAGTTATTGAAAACAGTTATAAGAAGCTACGGAAAACGTTTACAGGTTCTTGAAAACGGTTTTAAGAAATCAATAGCAAGTTACCGAAAACGGTTATAAGAACTTACCTAAAAGTGCTATAAGAAGTTACGGAAAAAGGTTATAAGAAGTTGCTAAAAACAGTTACAAGAAGTTGCTAAAAACAGTTACAAGAAGTTACTGAAAACGGTTATAAGAACTTACTGAAAACGGTTATAAGAACTTACCGAAACGCTTGTAAGAAGTTACCAGATCATATGTAGAGGATTTTAGGAAGGGAGTGTCTTACCCTAGGTCTTAAACAACCCTCAGAAATAGGAAGCTAGGAGATTTGGGCTAGAGTGCCCGATAGGAAAGTGACACGGAAGATAAGTAGAAAGGGGAGGAAGACGCTCTTATTTATTACCGGGGACCAGTGCCCATCCGACGCACGGCGGATATTTAGTGGATCGAACCTGAGGTCCTTTCCGTAGCAGTCCCGAACGTTACCCATTAGGCCACCCGCGGCCCGTAAGAAGTTACCGGAAAGGTTTTAAGAAGTTACTGAAAACGTTTATAAGGAGTTACTGAAAATGATTATAAGCCGCACCTAGTTAAACGCCGCACTTCAAAGCTGTATGTTTGTAAACTCGAGGTGAACGCTGCGTAGCTGTAATCCAAAAACACTGCCGGACAATTGCTAAGGACGGATGACAATAGCAACGATAGCAACCATAAAATGGAAGGCAGGAAAATGTGGAAATTAGCATAAGTGCGAGATACAGTAAGACGTGTTGTGCGTATGCAAATTTTGGATTGCCGAACTTGTTCGTGACGTCATAGCGCTGATAAGAGATATAAAGGATTTGACGCGTATTGGCCGTTGTTCAAACGCAAAGTTGAAAGGGAGAAAATCAATTGACGAACTTGCAATTTTCAGTATGTCTTCCCGACATCACCTAGATGATTTTACGCGTGGCCGTATTATTGGCAAGATTGAAGAAGGGCGAAAAATAACAGATGTTGCCAGGGAGTTCGACGTCAGCCACAGTGTTGTTTCAAGGCTTTGGAAATCATTTCAAACAAATGGAGAGTGTAGCAAACGTCACGGGGGAGGTCGTGTTCGCAGTACGACACTTGCAGAAGATCGGTACATAGTGCTATCAACAAAAAGACACCGGCGCAGCGCAGCTAGTGAGGTAGCAAATCAGTTTATGGCTGCTACTGGCAAGCGGATCTCCCGGAAAACTGTCGCCAGACGTTTGCATGAAGGAGTACTATACGCCCGCCGTCCTGTTGTGTGCATCCCATTGTCCAGACGTCACCGTACCGCCCGTTTGCAATGGTGCCATCAACATCGCAATAGGACTGATAACGACTGTTCTGCTGTCCTCTTCTCAGATGAGAGTAGATTCAGTCTATCCTCTGATTGTTGACGACAACTGATCTGGCGTGATAGTGGTACTGCATATTGCCCAGCAAACATACAGGAAAGGGACCGATATCCGTCATGTAGTGTCATGGTATGGGCTGGCATCATGATCAATGGCCGTACGTCCCTCTATGTGCTTCCAACTGGGACTATGACTGGCCAACGATACATTAATGATGTTCTGCTACCTCATGTTCGCATGTTCCGTGGTGCTGTCGGTGATAGATTCATTTTCATGGACGACAACGCAACATGTCATCGAACAGTCGCTGTCCAGGAGTGTCTTGAGAGCGAGGATATTCAACGCCTCGTATGGCCAGCACGTTCTCCAGATCTGAATCCCATTGAAAATGTGTGGGATGCTTTGGGGAGGAGTCTTGCTGGTCGCCAATGCCCTCCAATAAACAAGGACACCCTCATCCCTGCACTGACAGAGGAATGGGATAAATTACCCCAACAGCTGCTTGATAATGTTGTGCAAAGCATGACACGACGCGTGGAATCTTGCATCGCCCTCCATGGTGGCCATATCCCGCATTGACATCTTACGCCGGAACGCCTGCGGACGGTAATTGCATTTTTCCACGTTTGCGTATTCTGCACAAAATGGCCTGTTTGTACCTTGAACAAGTTCCAAAGCCTTCTGGATTTCAGAGCACAATAAATTGTCTTTCTTGTAATGTCCTGGCATTCTGACATTATTTTATTTCACTTGGCATCCAACCACATTTACTTTTTTATGCGGTATATAGCCGTTTATGATCCGTCCTTAGCAATTGTCCAGCAGTACAACAGTTTTAGTCTTACTTTACCTACTTCTCAAGAATCTTTTTCTTTGAACGATGAAACAGGTAAAACGACATTTTCTTGATGAATAGGTGGAACCTAGACTGTAAAATGTTTTGATAATTAATTTTCTTTCTTTTCTTCTGATTCACTCTTTTTCTTTCCTTTGTGAGCAAGATTGCGTTTGTTTTCTTCAATCGAAGAACTCGTGCGTGAGGAAACTGTAAAAGAAGAAAAGCTCAATCCATTTTTGTTCTGACAGCTTTCGTTTTAGACGCTGGTATCTTATAACAAAAAATAAATAAATCAATATCACATGATAGGGCAATTGCTCTAAAATAACTGTTTTTCTCTCGCAGAGAATAGGAGGCACATTATAAAATCAATCGTTTTAACTTGTCGTGCATGCGTTTTTGTTCGGATGCGCAATCGGCATTAAGAGCGATCTCACATTGATGTCACGTTATAGACGAACAAAAGAATGCTTTTAGTCATTGCGCCCAATGAGGAAAGCGAGAAAGGCGGGGAGAATAGTCAGGAGAAACTGTTCAGGCGCGAGAAAACTGGATTTGTTTTCGATCTGTGAACACGGGAGAACAGAAGTTACGAGCTAAACTTTTCGAGCCGTCGCGTATAACTTCATATTTTCATCTCAGTTTTAGGACTCAGTTTAAAAGGTGTGGCAAGTGAAACTGAAATGTGGCAGGAAATATTTGTATCTTAGTATTATAGTATTGTGATGTATAAAAATACTACGACTTTAATAGTCCTCAAAGTGACAAAGTTACGTTTTTAAATAAACCAGGAAGTTACTGAAATTTTAAAACAATTTATATTGAGTGCACATGCCTTGAATTAGCTTTTCTACTGAAAGTTTCAAAATAATTTATATTGAGTTCACATGCCTTGAATTGGCTTTCCTACTTAAAGTTACGTATGATCTCTCTGAAAGTGTGAAGGCTATTAATAGTGTGAAGGCTATTAATAGTGTGAAAGCTATTAATAATGTGAAGGCTATTAATAATGGCTCGCGTACCTGAATCTGTAAAGGAATTACAGAAAAACAATTTGGAACCCATTACATCAATTCTTCTCTGCATGGGTGTGGATGTTTTTGACCTACCTTTGCAGACAAAGAATCTGTGTAAAAGAATACTTTGTAAAATATTTTGCTTTCTTCATTTTGCCATTGCAGTGTACATCTTGCCTTCAATGATTCATAAATTTAAAATAAGTACTAGCAAACTCAGGTTTTCTCTAACTTTCGCTTCAAGCTTGTTGAGCTTAACTTTGTGGCTTTTAATGTTCTTGAAACGAACACAGATTAAGATGTTTATTAAACATCTCCTGACAACCGAAAAAAAAATTTACTTCCTTCGTTTCCTGAAACCATCTTCAAGGATGTACCTGGTAAGTCTGGCAACTTTTGGAACGTGCTTCATATCACCACTTCCATCACTTGCACTCGTTCTGCTGCTATGGAATTTCGGAGAAAACATTTCACGCACTCTGGAACATTACGCATTCGGTTACATACATGTAGCTCAGAATGGCGTCCAGTATCTGTATTTATTCATTTTCTCCTCATCTGAAGTATATTTTTACTTAAGCATGGTTTCTATCTTTGGCATTTTTATATCCGCGCTTTGCTGGAAAGTCAGCTGTTTGATGGATGTCATGAATAACTGGCTAGAAGATGATTTCAATCTCGCAGATGTTGTGAAAATTTACAAAGAATTGCAGCAGCGAGTAACAGAATTAAACTCAATTTTCTCAGGCCCTGTGTGTCTCATTTTGGCTGTCCAGGTATTCTTTATGTTCAATTTTGTAGGCTCCGTGAAATACTTGACGCAACAAAGCAGTCAGTGGTATTGGATTCCGTACAACATTTGGCTTGCTTTAATGAACGCAATTTACATGCTGATGTTGATTCTGTCGGCTTCTGGAATTCACACGATGAATCGTAACTTACTAAAAAGTCTGTCATTAACAAACGGATATTTTTCAGGCATGCGTAAAGAAGCGGATATGGTTTCCGTGACTGTACGATTAACTTGTTCGGAAGATTTTGGACTTACTGTGTTGGGTATGTTCCCCATAACGAGAAACGTTATTTTGTCGCTAGCTGGAATGCTCGTTACTTACGCTGTTGTGCTCATTCAGTTTGGGTGACTGAAGAGCTGAAAAATGTGGAAGATTCATTTATTGTTAAAATTTTATATTGGATTTATTCCTTGTTTGGATTATTATTTTTTTTTTTACGAATGCTAAACATGCACAGGAGTTCGTTTCTGGAACTCGCACACTCAAGTGTGGCGCATTATACAGGGTGTCCGAGAATTATTGGACACATTACAAAATTATATAAAACAAAACATTAAACAGATAGAAAAAAACTGACTGTACTAACTTACAATGTAACTACACAAGTTAATAAATTTCTATATGAGATCCCTTGGTTGCTCGTAGTACGTCCAAGCGATACTCGATTTCATGCCATGTATTTGCAAGCATCTGAGGAGTTGTGGAATTAATAGCAGCTGTGATACGCTGCTTCAGTTCCTGCAAATCAGTACAAGGCGTCTGATAGACACGATCCTTCACATAATCCCATATGAAATAATCCAATGGAGTTAGATCTGGAGAGCCAGGAGGCCACGGAATGGGACCACCACGCCCAATCCATCTGTTGGGGGAAATGCTCATTTAGGCACTTACGTACACACGTTGACCAATGCGGAGGCGAGCCGTCTTATTGGAAAACGACGTTGTCATATATTTCGATCTGGGGTATAGCAAAATTTTCTAGCATATCGAAGTAAATGTCACCATTTATATCTTTTTCGCAGAATAAGAAAGGGCCAATCACTTCTCTTTTTGATAGGGCGCATCACACATTAACTTTTGGAGAATCACGTTTCAGTTCAATAGCAGCATGAGGCGGTTCACTGCCCCATATCCCACAGTTGTGACGATTCACAATACCTGATAAATGAAATGCGGATTCATCACTAAAAATTACAGTACCGAGAAAGTTTTCGTCATTTTCCACTCGATTCAGCATATCCACAGCGAAATCGTATCGTAGAGTGTGACCATTTACATGCGTCTTTTGCACTATTTGAATTTTATAAGCATGAAACTTTAATTTCTCGTGCAAAATATCGTGAACTGTCGATTTCGGAATGCACAGTTCTCTGCTTGCTTTACGAACGGATTTCCTGGTGACCATAGAATGGAACGATGTAAGATGCACCTCAACGCTAAACTCGAGCGTGGCAAGCTCATAAAACAAACAAAGTAATTCACATGACCAACCTCAAAAAACATCATAATACCTTCAAATTGGAACTGAGGAACAGATTCTGTGCTTTAGAAGGTCTAACATCGGAAGAAGTGGACATCTCTCAAGTTAACAGCAAACTAAACAAGGCTCTTATGAAAACAGCAACAAAAATAACTGGTACTAAGAACAAGTTGCATACGAGCAAATTTTTATCAGGAAAAACCAAAATGTTGATGCAAAAAAGAAGAGAGATGATGACAACTAAAGGAGATGTGACTTCCAAAGTGGAATATATAGAGCTATGCAAGACGGTACGAAAAAGTATCACTGAAGATCTAAGGAAATTCAACTGTGAACTAGTGAAGAAAGCAATTGAAAACATCCAAAGTTTGAAGATAACAAAGGGACATCTGAGTAAGGGAAGAAAACAGATTATGGCTCTGAGAAAAGAAGATGGTTCTGTAACAAGAAATAGAAGTGAAATTTTGACAAAAGTGAAAGATTTCTACTCAAAAATGTACGAAAGGGATGATACATGTACTCCAGACATCATGAAAGGTACCAGTACCAGAGTTCTTCCAGTCCTCCCAGCAGAAATTGCACATGCAATCAAGAACATAAAACGGGGAAAAGCTCCAGGAGAAGATGGAATTGCTGTAGACATCGTACAAGAAGCAAGTGGAGAAATTGAAACAGTACTCGCCCAAGTTTTCACTCAATGCCTTAATGAAGGGAAGATTCCTGAGGATTGGAAAAATGCTACAATGATCCTGCTACATAAAAAAGGTGACATTGAGGATCTCAGGAACTACAGACCTATCAGCCTCTTATCAGCGGTTTATAAAATCTTCAGTGAAGTCTTTACACACCGCTTGAAGGTGACACTGAACATGGCTCAACAGAGAGAACACGATGGATTCAGGAGTGGCTACAGCACTATAGATCATATCCACGTACTGAGAGAACTAATTGAAAGAGCGAGGGAATATGAACTTCCATTATGCATGGCTTTTATCGATTATGAAAAGGCCTTTGATTCGGTGAAACCATCAGCAGTTACAATGGCTTGGAAGTCCTGCGGTATTGAAGATGCATACATTAATATTATTAATAACATCGATGAAAATGCAAGCGCAAAGGTTCGGCTATTTGAGAATACAGCTCCCATAAAAATTGGAAAGGGGAGTGAGACAAAGCGGCACTATATCTCCCAAACTCTTTAATGCCACGTTGGAAAATGGCTTTCAATCACTGAACTAGGAAAACAAAGGGATAAAGATTAATGGAGATTATCTAGCTCACCTTCGTTTTGCTGATGCGGTAGTCATTTTTGCAACTACTCCATCAGAGTATGATCCAGAAACTTGGTGACAAAGGTAAAGAAGTGGGATTAAAAATAAACTTTCAGAAGACAAAAGTGATGTACAATGCTTTTATAAGAAATGAAGATTTATCGATTGATGGAGAAAAGCTGGAGATTACAGACACGTACGTTTGTCTTGGACAGCAGATATCAAGTGAGGGTCACATTGATGAAGAAATTAATCGTCGTATAAAACTTTCCTGGAGAGCTTTTGGAAGAAACAGCATAATTTTCAAGAGCAATATGCCATTATGTCTTAAAAGAAAAGTGTTTGATCAATGCATCCTTCCAGTGCTTACGTATGGTGCAGAGACGTGGACCTATATATACGCATTCGCAACATCATAGCGGAATTTGGAAATTCTAAATATATATGTATGTAAGTGAAATGGTTCAATTAGCAGGGGCGCTTCGTCCGGAATGAAGTATAACAGGGTCGCTTCGCGCACGATTTCCAGAGGGTCACTTAGCGCACGGTCGCTTCGCGCACGACACCATTTAAAAGAAGCGAGGAAGTTAAAACGAAGCGTTGTCAGAGGAAAATGTGTGGGATCAAGCAAATTAAATATGCCTGGTGACAAATATTTTGTGTGAAGAGATACTTTCATTCATTTAGTTGATTGGAAATATCTTGATAATTATAATAGTTACTTAATCCATTGTTATGAATTTCATTACGATAACTGAACTCAAAATTTGCAACAGTTCCTTCACTTTTAGTGCGAACAGAAATCCAAGTGTGACAAAAAATATTTTTATTTTTCAAAACTTACTTATTATTAGCAGAACAAGTTCGAAAAACTCTTTTAAAAAAACTGAAAATGTCCAGAATTGCAAAATTCTTAGTGCAGATTTATAAAGTGAGAGAAATTAAAGAATGCCAAAATTAATTTTTATTTAATTACTTTCAAATGAAGGCGGCATTTTTGCTGTAGCTGAAATAGACTTTCCAGTACTGAAGTTCAAGAATTCGTGTAACTGTAAGGCCCAAAACGTACTAAATCCAAGAAAGATCTCGTTAAGAAAAATATATACATATGAAAAACAGCAACCAAAACTTTTTCCCGTAGTGAACCTCAAAGCATTAAGGCTGTGTTTGAATGAGTGTTAGGGTTCATCTTCTGCGATAGATGGCGCAAAAAACCACTCCTTGGGCGTGTCTTTTGCGTCTTGAGTGACTGTCCCAGAAGTTGGCGTCAGCGAATCACTGTCGACCTCACCATATTCAAAATGGTAGCGGTTTCTCGTTGGCTCCACAATGAAAAGACAAAATTCGAGCTGTTACGTTTTAACCAATGACATTATTTGGGGTGGAGTTTAGTAAGTAGGCAGAATTTATATAGCTCGAATGTAGGGGTTTTCTGTTAGTGTACACATTTTCTCTTCAAAAAATGAACGTACAGTAGGATTTAAGATGATTTATAGAAGACAAAATTCCATCTCATTTTTGTTCCTATTCACCGAATTCTATTTGGCTCAGATAATTAGAAAACTCAAGCAGAAATAAGAAATTTTGTTGCTTTCAGACAGAAACACTGCTATGCTGACTTATCGCGCCATCTAGCGCCAAATGGAAATGCTTTCGAGTCAGATAAATTTAATTAAAAATAAATTCTAACAATTTTTTTTTTTTTTGGAATAATAACAATGGCATATATTAGCTATGAGTCATTTTCATTTGTGCTCAAAATTTCAAGCACTACAAAGTAAATAGCCTTTGAGAAAATGTGTACAAAAGAATTTACATTGCAGATATAGGGTAGAAGATGAACTCTAACAAACAAGGATCTTTCCACGTTTTAGCAACACACAGCAACTGAAAAATTGTTATTCGGCCACTGTTGGGAAATCGAATCTCAGATCTCTCGCTATCCAGCCGAGCGCGTTAGCCTTACACCACACTGGCCAACAATCCACGGCTCTATGCGTTTTTCTGTCAACTTCTGACATCATAAATCCGTAAGATGGGCTCATCTACTGAGACGTCTGCATCTGATAGGCATTAACGGCACTGGCTATATATTAATTATAGAAGTTAAATCCAAAGGGCGAGATCCAAAGGTTGCTGTGTTTTGTTAAAACGTGATAAGAGCGATATCTTTACTGGCTGTATATTAATTATAGAAGTTAAATCCAAAGGGCGAGATCCAAAGGTTACTGTGTTTTGTTAAAACGTGATAAGAGCGATATCTTTACTGGCTGTATATTAATTATAGAAGTTAAATCCAAAGGGCGAGATCCAAAGGTTGCTGTGTTTTGTTAAAACGTGATAAGAGCGATATCTGTACTGGCTGTATATTAATTATAGAAGTTAAATCCAAAGGGCGAGATCCAAAGGTTACTGTGTTTTGTTAAAACGTGATAAGAGCGATATCTTTACTGGCTGTATATTAATTATAGAAGTTAAATCCAAAGGGCGAGATCCAAAGGTTACTGTGTTTTGTTAAAACGTGATAAGAGCGATATCTTTACTGGCTGTATATTAATTATGGAAGTTAAATCCAAAGGGCGAGATCCAAAGGTTGCTGTGTGTTGTTAAAACGTGGAAAGAGCGATGTCTTTACTGACTATATATTAATTTTAGAACTTAAATCCAAAGGACGAGATCCAAAGGTTGCTGTGTGTTGTTAAAACGTGAAAAGAGCGATATCTTTACTGGCTATATATTAATTTTAGAAGTTAAATCCAAAGGGCGAGATCCAAAGGTTGCTGTGTTTTGTTAAAACGTGATAAGAGCGATATCTTTACTGGCTGTATATTAATTATAGAAGTTAAATCCAATGGGCGAGATCTAAAGGTTGCTGTGTGTTGTTAAAACGTGGAAAGAGCGATATCTTTACTGGCTTTATATTAATTATAGAAGTTAAATTCAAAGGTTGCTGTGTGTTGTTAAAACGTGGAAAGAGCGATGTCTTTCATGGCTATATATTAATTTTAGAAGTTAAATCCAAAGGGCGAGATCCAAAGGTTGCTGTGTGTTGTTAAAACGTGAAAAGAGCGATATCTTTACTGGCTATATATTAATTTTAGAAGTTAAATCCAAAGGGCGAGATCCAAAAGTTGCTGTGTTTTGTTAAAACGTGATAAGAGCGATATCTTTACTGGCTGTATATTAATTTTAGAAGTTAAATCCAAAGGGCGAGATCCAAAGGTTGCTGTGTGTTGTTAAAACGTGAAAAGAGCGATATCTTTACTGGCTTTATATTAATTATAGAAGTTAAATCCAAAGGTTGCTGTGTGTTGTTAAAACGTGGAAAGAGCGATGTCTTTAATGGCTATATATTAATTATAGCAGTTAAATCCAAAGGACGAGATCCAAAGGTTGCTGTGTGTTGTTAAAACGTGAAAAGAGCGATATCTTTACTGGCTTTATATTAATTATAGAAGTTAAATCCAAAGGTTGCTGTGTGTTGTTAAAACGTGGAAAGAGCGATGTCTTTAATGGCTATATATTAATTATAGCAGTTAAATCCAAAGGGCGAGATCCAAAGGTTGCTGTGTGTTGTTAAAACGTGAAAAGAGCGATATCTTTACTGGCTATATATTAATTTTAGAAGTTAAATCCAAAGGACGAGATCCAAAGGTTGCTGTGTGTTGTTGAAACGTGAAAAGAGCTATATCTTTACTGGCTATATATTAACTTTAGAAGTTAAATCCAAACGGCGAGATCCAAAGGTTGCTGTGTGTTCTTAAAACGTGAAAAGAGCGATATCTTTACTGGCTATATAGTATTAATTATAGCAGTTAAATCCAAAGGACGAGACCCAAAGGTTGCTGTGTGTTGCTAAAACGTGGAAAGAGCGATGTTTTTGTTTATTTACTGACGCCACGTATTTGGAGGATTTTCACTATGAACTCATTCAAAGACAGCCTTAACTTACTCAATGAATTTCGAGTTCGTATCCCAGACTATTGGTAACATATTAATAACGAGGCACTGTACACCATTACTTAGAAAATAGTAAAGTACTAAGAATCCGATTTACTGGCGTAGGGATACATAAATAAACGTTTCCAAGCTTTCGCACAACAACCAGATGGCTTTATCAAGTCTAACTTCTTTGAAGAACCCACGCGAAAGCTTGGAACAGAGCCGACCTTATCTGCCGCGGGGCCCTTTCTTTAACCCCCCCTACACTAGACGTAAAACATGCACTAGACTTAAAACATAGTTATTACAATTATCTTTACAGTTTAATGAAACGTCAAGACGTGTGAACAATAACCAACAACAAAAGACAGCATTTTAAATATTTTGAACACTACTGATATTTTGTAAATGTCCTAAATAATTTAGATAAAAACAAGCACGCCCGCATTCGTCCTTCCCTCACAATGGCTCCGTCTTTATCTACACTGCTGGCCACCCAAAATGCAACACCAAGAAGGAAGCATCCGATTGGCCTGAAATTCACAGCATGCGTCGCCCGCGAGAGGACATGCAAACGATTGGCATTGCAGGGCATATGCAAATCATGTGCGCCCGGCACGCCACCGAGAAGCATTATAAGAAGGGTGCACAGAAGGCGGGGTGTAAGTAGTGGAAGTGTGTTGTGCTGCCGAACCTGTGCGTGGGAAGCTTCCTGATTCCTCGTCGCAGAATACGGCAGTCATTCCAGCACGTTTCGGGGTTCGACAGAAGACAAATAGTGGCTTATCGTGACAGCGGTTTATCGTACCGAGACATCGGCGCCCGTGTGGGACGACATCCAGCCACAGTGAGGCGAGTATGGATTCGGTGGGTGCAGTAGAGACGGACGGACCGACGTGAGCGATTGCCGTAGCCGCGGCACACCACCGAACGAGAGGACTGGCATGTTGTGCGGCCGGCATTGACGGCTCGCACCACCACATCACGAACGTTAGCGCAGGAATTAGGGTGTGTTGGGCAACAACCTGTGTCAGCATGTACCGTTCGACGTAGTCTGCAGGAGCGGGGACTTGTCGCACGGCGCTCATTGCACCGATTACCATTGACGGTACACCACCGGCGAGTGCGGCGGAATTGGGCCGTTGAACGCCGCATCTGGATTACGGAATGGCAGGACATTGTCTTCTCCGACGAATCCCGCTTCTGCCTGCAACACCACGATGATCGGATCCGCGTGTGGCGGCACCGCGGCGAGAGACTGTATGATGCCTGCATTATGCATCGCCATACCGGTCCGTCGCCTGGCGTTATGGTTTGGGGCGCAATTGGATATGACACCAGCACCCCTCTAGTACGCATCGCCGGTACACTCAACAGCCACCTCTACATCTCCGACGTTTTGGAGCCTGTAGTCCTCCCTTACCTGCCAGCGGCCATGTTTCAACAGGAAAATACGCGCCCGCACGTGGCACGCATTGTGCAACAATTCTTCATGGTCCACCAGGTGTCATTGCTGCCATGACCCGCCTGTTCTCCCGATATGTCACCCATCGAACACGTCTGGTCGTTGATCGGCAACCGAGTGGCCCGGCAAGCACCACCCGCGGCTACACCTGATGAACTGTGGCAACGTGTGGAAGCAGCCTGGACAGACATACCCCAAGCCCACATCCAAAGCTTCTTTCGTTCGATGCCGCGGCGTGTAGCGTCCGTTATTGCCAGCCATGGGGGCCACACGAACTATTGATGTCTGCGTGTTCCGCAAGTCGCACGGGCCTGTAAGCTCAATCGTTTCATTTTTGTATCTGTTGTTATGTGTCCAGTAAATCTGGCTTTGCTATCTCGTGCCCTTCTTGGGGTTGCATTTTGGGTGGCCAGCAGTGTATTATGGGACAGTACTTACATTATTGAACTCACCTTATAAGAACTGGACTTTTCTTGCTTTTATCCCAGCAAAGTCAGCTATTAAATCATCAAAATGGTTTTTTTTTCTTGCTTTATCCTGTTCAATTGACAAAGTTGCCAAAGACATTAATCTTTCTTGAGACATGACAGATCTTAAATAAGATTTAATCAACTTCAAGCTTGTGAAGCTCCTTTCTATATACGTTTGCTGCTGTTACTGGGACCATTGGCGCACCCGCGGAGGGGGCTTTGGGGGCTTAAGCCCCCTTCAAGGAGATTAAGAACGACGTACGTCACAAATTAAACATTCAAAAATATTATTTTACATGTTCAAAATATTACATAGTGTCTTTTATTACATGGTGTCTTCTTCCCAAAGCCCCAAAGAGATTAAGAGCGACGTACGTCACAAATTAAACATTCAAAACTATTATTTTACACGTTCAAAAAATTAAATATTGTCTTCTTCCCAAAGCCCCAAAAAGATTAAGAGCGACGTACGTCGCAAATTAAACATTCAAAAATATTATTTTACATATTCAAAAAATTACAGTGTTTTCTATTACATGGTGTCTTCTTCCCAAAGCCCCAACGAGATTAAAAGCGACGTACGCCACAACCGTATGTAAACTATAGGCGTACACTACATATATGTACACACATTGTGTACGTATACTATATATATATACAGCCCCCTCCAACAAGAATTCCTAGTTGCGCCACTGACTGGGACAGTAAAAATATTCTGTAGGCGATGAAAGCATTAGGGAAAGGATTCTGAATTTTACTGCAGTTTTGACATCAGATGGAAGTAACTCACTAGCGCAATTGTTTCGATACTATCAATTAATATTGTAGTTTGCTGCCGATATTGGGGTAAATATAAATTCAGCAATCGGTATTTTAAAAAAAAAGAATTATTAAACGAGACAAAGTTTAAAAAATAAAATTAGGGGACACGGGTTGCCTAGTGGGCAGCGTTCGTGACTGCCATGGAGAAGACCCCAGGTTCGATCCACTAAATATCCGCCGTGCGTCGGATGGGCACGTTAAGCCGTCGGACCCCGGGTACTGCCCCCCCCCGTAATAAAAAACGGCGTCTTCCTCCTCCTTTCTACCTCACTTCCGTGTCACTTTTCTATCGGGCACTCTAGCCAAAATTTCCTCGCTTCCTATTTCTAAGGGTTGTTTAAGACCTGGGGTCAGACACTCCCTTCCTAAAAATCCTCTACATATGATCATATGATCAAAAATAAAATTAGAATAATTGAAAATAAGAAACTAGCTCTTTCGCTCTATCCCCCCCCCTCCTCCCTCTCTCACTTTTTTCTTAGGATGTTCGCGTGGGATCCTGTGTGACAGCAGCTATCGCACACCCCTAAGGGCAACTCTGGCTTGGAAACGTTTATTTATACACTGTCGGAAAATGAAAAAGAACACCAAGAAGGAATTGGCGGACGATCATGAAATTTACATATGTTAATGGGGTCGAGTTTACGTAGGTGTGATGTTAATTTCCGGACCAACCGGTGAGCGCTTACGCCACAGCACGGCATTATATGCAAATTATCGTCGGTGGTATTTAAGGAGTACGGCGAAGTGAATGTAATCAGTCGTTGGCGTACGGACACGTGCGAAGACCCTTAAGAAGCTGCAATGCCTGGACATGGAAGACGTGTATGATTTCAGCAGTTATCGGACTTTGAGCAAGGTAGTCTAATCGGACTCCGCGAGGCCGGGTGGTCGTATCGTCGTATTGCGGAGCGAACTGGACGGGAAGTATCGGTGGTGGTACGATGGTGGCGTAGATGGTCCGAGGAACATTCTCACACGAGAAGACGTGGAACCGGGAGTCACAGACGGACTGATGAGCGGACCGATCGACGCATAAGAAGAGCGGCGTTGTCAAGCAGAACATCCACTGCGACGCAAATCCGAGCTGCCGTTGCACCTGAAGTGACTGTGCGAACAATCCGCAACCGTCTACTGGATGCAGGACTACGTGCACGCGTGCCTCTGGCATGTGTACCTATGACTCCAGCCCACCGCCAGGAACGGCTGCAGTGGTGTCGCCAACGTCTGCACTGGAGAACGCAATGGCGATCTGTCGTGTTCAGCGATGAAAGCAGATTCTGCTTGGGAGCCTCCGATGGCCGTATTGCGTGTTCGCAGATGCACAGGGGAGCGTCTCCACCCTTCTTGTATCCGCCAGCGACACACAGGGCCTACACCTGGTCTCCTGGTGTGGGGAGCGATCAGCTATCACTCCCGTACACAACTAGTGTTTGTACCGGGTACGTTAAACAGCACCTCCTACATCAAAAACATCATTCAGCCCGTTGTTGTGCCATTTGTAAGGTCGGTCCATCGTGGTGTTTTCCAGCAAGATAACGCACGCCCACACACGGCACGTGCAATGCAACATGCACTTCAGGGTGTGAGACAACTTCCATGGCCTGCACGTTCACCGGATTTGTCCCCCATCGAGCTCGTGTGGGATTTTATGGGACAACGACTTATCCGGTCTCCACGGCCAGCCACGACCATCCCCGATTTACGCGTTCAGGTTGAGGATGCTTGGAACTCAATACCCCAAACTTGCATCTAGCATCTGTGCGACAGACTCCATGCCAGAATTGCACAGTGTGACGCAGTTCCAATCGAAACAACTTTTCATTTCCCACCATCTAACCATGTTACATGGAAACGTGATTTTTCAGTTTACCAGCAAATACAGCTGTATCTTGCCATAATGTTTTGATCACGTTATCCTCTGTATTCCGTTATTATGCTGTATAAATTTCGTTGGTATCAGACGTCACCTTCTTGGTGTTCTTTTTTCACTTTCCGCCAGTGTATATCTATGGTGAGCCCATGGGAGCACACTCAGTTTTTATTCGAAAAATGTTTCCTGTTCCAGATTGAAACACATTGCATGACGATGTGTCAGCAGAGAATGAGGTCAAAAGCGATATCTGACTTGCGGCAGCAACATGGTACTTGAGCCGGAAAGGCTTTTAAAGATTGCTCCCATGGGTTCACCACTGTCCCCAATCCTAACCGAAGTGATTATGCAAACCCGTTCCTCATATCTTACATATAGCTCCCCTGCTATATGTAAGATATGTGGACGATATTTTGGTGCTTTTGTCTCGTTCACATTCCGATTTAATAGCTTTTAAAGAACAAATGTGTACCCAATTCTCCTCCATCAGTTTCACAATGGAATTTGAATCTAATTGCCAACTTCCATTTTTGGACTTCCAAATTGAACGTAATCCTGGAACTCATACCAAGTGGAGACACCAGTATCTCTGCCGCCATAGGTCTCAGCTAATCTGTGGTGTGACGTCACAAGCAGGCAAAAATGAACTAAATTATACCGTTGATGAAACAGTAAGCTTGTGTATCATTGATAAAGATTATTGAATTACTCATTTTATCTGTTTATACGCTTAGAAGCTTTTGTTCCATTGGTTTCCAAGCAGCTTCTCTTCTGCGGCTGCGTAGTGCCTGCTCATGACGTCATTTGCAGCACAGACGGTGACTTATGGCGGCCAATGCTGCGTGGATACGAGTGGTGTCTCCATGCAGACTCATACCATCCAAACCTCTGACTCATACCATCCAAACCTCTGTATATCGTAAACCGACAGCTATCGCCTCAACAATACCAAACACCTCTTCCCATCCTGTGAATTTCAAACTTTCGGCATTAAGGTTTATGTTACTATGAGCTATCACGCACTCCTCTAACCATACTCGACGCCATGTTGAACTGGGAAAGATTATCAAGATAGATAACGAAAATGGTTATGACAACAATACCGTTACAGAAAATTAAGTTCTCCACGTTACTTTATTTTGCAAAAGAAGGTAAGAAACTTTAAAGATATCGGTTCTATTTCTTACCACCCGACTTTGCATAATATTCTGAAAAACGTGTGTAAAAAACATAAACTAGCCTTTGGTATTAATACCAATAATTTTTGGTCTTCGATACGTAATGATAGGGACCCAGTACCCATCGCCAACAAATTTGGTATTTACAGAGCTACCCTCAAGGCCGTAAACCCAGAAGAATCCGACCTCTATTACACTGAAGAGCAATTAAATTAGAGATACCTGTCTAGTAACGTGTAGCACCACCTTTCGGCTTGATGAAAGCGGTGATTCGTCTCGGCATGGACTCGACAAGACACCGGAAGCGTTGGGAAGCCATACGAATCCACGACCCCTGAACAATCGCCCACAGTTCACGAAGATTTGATTGGGGGGGGGGGGTCAGAGCCTCGAACATCTCTCTCGATGGCATCCCATATGTGCTCGATGGGATTGAGGTCAGGTGACCTAGCTGGCCAAGGAAGCTAGGTCACGTCGGTGGAGTGTTCATCAAACTATTCGGATACAGTTCGGGAGTTGCATTGTCTTGTTGCAGGATGAGGTCCCCAGTGGGATGTTGAAGACGCACAAACGGGAGCAAATGGTCGTCCAGGATATCCCGGTAACGTTGACCTGTGAGGGACGATGTCACACGTACCAGGGGTCCCATTTCAGTTCACGTAAGCAGTCCCCAGACGAGAATGCCACCCCCACCAGCTTGAAGAGTACCCTGCTGGCAAGAAGGACCCATCGCTTCATGTGGTTTGCGCCGTACTCGTATCCTGCCATCCGCATGTACAAACGTGAATCTCGACTCATTAGTCCAGGCAACATTATTCCACATGTCTAGGGTCCAGTGGCGATGTTCCTGCGCCCATGCTAATCTTTGCACCATGTGATGTGCGGTCAGCAGCGGTACCCTCGTGAGACGATGGCTTCTGTACCCCATAGCGAGGATATGGTTCTGGATGGTGTGGCTGCTTACACGTTTTTGTGCACCTGCGTTAAATTGCCGAGTGATTTCTTGCACTGTGGCCCGTCTATCCGCTGTTACAGTGCGAGCTAGCCGACGATGACCCCGCTCATCCACACGCTGTTGTCCACGGCAGTTGGCCCTTGCAGGGATGGTTTTACCGGATTCGATGTACTGACGGTGCACCCGTGACACAATGGCTCGTGAAATTCTCAGTGCCTGCACGACTTCCGAGATGGAGTGACACATTCGTCGGGCTCCGACAATTTGTCCACGATCAAATGCGCTTAGATCCTTCGTCTTACCCATAGTGGGTCCGACTCTTACTGATTCCCGTCGCATCACTCCTTATATTGTCGGATCGCTGCATACGCCATGTCGTTTCCGTTTACAGGGCCGCCCACAGCGCCATATTTGCATAACGCCAGCTGTCTCTAATTCAATTACTCTTCAGTGTATTTTGGATACTCCATCCCATCAATCCCATTTACTTCTTACTGAAAGCCTATTTATTTTACTGTGTGGAAATCTGTGTTGGAACAACTATGTACCATCGAATGTTCCTCAAATATAGTCTACAAGCATCTCTCGTTCAATACAAGAACCTCCTGGTGGGCCCCCTTCAAATTAGTTTTATGTTTGGGGAACCTTTTCAGTTCTCTAATGTCTTAAGTAGAGGTTCAAAAGACGTATAGCATGAGCTATACGTCTTTTGAACCTCTACTTAAGACATTCGCACTACTCATTGTATTAGTCTCACCTGATAATGGACCTGTTTAACAGATCTTGTGTATGTGTGTGTCTTATAACTCATTAAAGGTTTTAACTGGTATATACCATCATTTCAAGTTTTATATTATCGTGTTGGAGACGGCTTTTTAATCAATCTAACTAATTAACCGTTTCGATGCAAGTTTGAGATGCTTCGATTTTTTTATGTCAAAGAGTGTAAACCACCACCGCCAGGAAAAAAAAATATATATATATATATATATATATATATATATATATATCATATCATCATTGTCAACCATTATCAATCCACTGCTGGACGAAGGTCTCCCCAAGTTTCCTCCACAACGGTCTGTCTTGTGCCAGTCTCTCCATGTCACCCCTGCATACTTTCGAATTTCATCCACCCATCTCCCATGTGGTCTTCTTCTGGGTCTATATATATATATATATATATATATACTTAAGAGCAAAACTGAAGACTAAGGAAAAACTTTAGAATTTAAAACGAAAGTTGCAAAATAACCTGAAGATCAAAACGCGCAACGCAGCAGTTTTGAAAATTCAGAATTCACATTCTATTAAGAAGATACCTAAGCAAAAAAATACATATAGAATTTTGACTCACACCAAGTACAACATAGAAAAGGTTATGTATCTACCTGTGTGAGTAAAAGGAGAAAAGATAAAAAAATAAAATAAAACATCTGAATGTAGAAGGTGTCGAGAATACTGAGCCTTGGCTTTATCAAGGACCAGCAAAAACTCTGCATTTTCTCACTTCCACAAAGACCTAGTTGGAAATGGGTTTCTGCAAGGCCATAGATGCAAGTAACATTCCCACCTAAAATTGTTTTAAAAAATATATATATGGCATGTGTAGATTAGCGTCCTAAATTATTTCGTCGGAAAAATGTTAGTACCTGGAAAAAACGCGACGTGTAGATTTTAGAGTGTGGAAAAAAATGGCAAATAGTGCAGAAATGTCATAGTTAAATGTGTTTTAAAGATTTCTATCGTAATATTTACCTGTAGGTGCGATGTTGTGAAGAGACGCTGCGGTAGGCCTAATGCAACGCTACCGCGACGATGACAAGCTTTGCTCCGTTAAAACGAAGGTTCGTTGCTGTACCGAAATTACTGGCGGAAGAGTACAAGAGAAAGCGGTTACATCGTTGGCAGGAGAGCGATAAATCTTGTAGTGTTACCCTAAAAAAAATAGATCCAGATCAGTGGCTGCGGAACCGCCAAGGCCCGGGTGCGGTCAATAATTTTAGCCAAGATTTTTATTTTTATTTGGCATATGTGCGATTTTTTGTTGTGATGTGCCTTAGAAATTTCCTCTAGGTAAGTGGTCAGGTGGTCCTTATCCCTAACAAAACTCCTTAGGCATTGTTTTTCTTCTCTTTGTTCCGGGAAGCAGGAATGGAAGGGAGTGCACCACGATTAGAAATTTCGGGCCCGGTCAACGAACTTCACTTGCCGCCGCCCCTGATCCAGATTATCCACCCTTTATTTTGTTGTATCTTGTATGTTGTTGGCAGGAAAAACCAGAAAAAAACCCTTTGATTTGCAAAAAAATACGTATCAGTGAGATAGAAAGTGATCTGCGAACAAACTATTAACAGGCTAACCAAAAGTACACCGGCACAGCAAATCCGCTACGAATGGAAGCCATTCAAAGGAGAACCGAAAGTTATACTTCTCCAGTTTTCTGTACAACATAGAAAGGGATATTCGAACTTTCTATTCGGAATCAGGGAGTCATGTGCGAAAGAACGAAACATTTCTCAACATCTGCTTTAAAAACAATGACAAAACATGAAAGAACTACTCGTATATTGTGTAGCGTATGAGTACATGATGCTTTGCTCTCCTGGCAAGAACGTACGCGATTGCTGTTGTAGTCTACCGCGCGTGAATTACACGCAGCAGCAAATCTTCCTTTCAACGGATCAAATCTTGACATCGTCGCGGCAGCATCTCTTCGGACTTACAGGTAAATAATACGATAAAAATCTTTAATAGACATTTTAAGTATGAAATTTCTACACTATAATGAATAAAGCTTTTCAACTAAGCTAGTAATGTTTTATAATGCTTCTACTACTGAATTATATGCTTGTACTAAGCTTCTAATAGTGAATTCAAATGGTTGTTGTTACTAGTTAATTAAGATCATGAATAAAGTCTCCTGCTAGTAGTGTAGTAATAGTAATGAAACAAACTTATAACTGGTAGTAATGTTGTAGCAGTAAATGGGATGAATAAAGTCTTAACGCTGGTTGTTAATAATAATCAACAAATGACATTAATCTAACAGCCAGACAGAGATCTGACAAAAACTATGAATTGAGAAAGACGTACTTACGAAAAAGCTCTTTTATTAGATAACTCTGAAATCATCCAACGCACACACACTACTCGTATCACAATAATGAAGAATCAACCTAATTACATAGAACGAAGCCCTCAATACAACAACAAACTCTCTCCTTCACATAAACCAACGCTCTCCGTACAACAACAAACGCTCTCCTTAGGTATCGTTGAACGCGCCTATTTATACTGGCTACCACCACGTCATGACTTACACTCATTGCCAGATCTCATTCAGCGGGTGAAATAACATCTCGTTCAGTAAGAAGATAATTTACATAGTAAAATAAAATAACCAGAGATAGTAAAATCAAAAGGAAAGTGAATATAGAGTATACGTTACAACACCATTTGCCATTAATTTCCATACTGTAAAATCTGTACGTCGCACTTTTACCAGGTACGAATACTTTTTACGACGAAATAATTTAGGACGCTAATCTACATATTTACAGTATTTTGTTGTATTGGAAGCACTAACGTCACGTTAGCTACACTGAGGCTTAACCGTATACACGGAGAGTCGGCATCCAGAAGACTGAAATAAAACTGAATGCCAGCTTCCAAAAGTATGGTGATGTATTGCAGTGGAAACATTTCTACTCTGTGGAACTAGGTTTTTATTGCGGAAGTAGTCCGAGTTATCAGTGCTTCAAAAATTGCTCCTTCAGCTAGGACTGTTTAATGTTCTATTGCATGATAGAAATTTCAGATTGAAGTTCATGTGGATGGGTTTTTTTTTTTTATTATAATATTTTCCCTCATTTTCTTAATTTTTTAAATTAATTCCTCTAAATATTCAGTTATAAAAGAACACAATTGGACAAAATTTAACGGGAGATCGCCCAAAAACCTACGGCGGGAGGGGGGGGGGCATTCTTCTGTTAGGTCATTCTCGCAAAAGTTGGGTAACCATTGCGTTTGAATTTCAGTTTTATAAATCAGCGCATTTTCTTTGATTTCCTAATTTCTTTGATTAACGATTCGCTACCTAATGTCCAGTCTACAACAATTATTTCAAATTAAAAAACAAACAGCTCAGGGAAAATACATGATGTACTGCAAAGACCCTCCACCAGAGAAAGCTAGGAATGCACATAACCCGGATGGCCGACCTGTGAGGCCGCAAAATGCCCCATTCAAATTTTTCGGTAAGCAAATGGATATAAGAAACGTGAGGAAAGCCAAAAAGTGTTACTGTCAGAAGACGCAATGCTGCGTTTCACGATTGATGTGTGCATTTATGTTCAAACAAGTTAGTAAAATCATGCAATGCATTGATTATGATACGCTTTCCAACATACCAGAAATCATTACTCAAGTTATCAGGATAATGGCTGTGGAATAAATCTCACTCCTGTGTCCTGCCTGACCTTTGACCCCCTTTCGATGATATTTAACAGAATTGGGTCAGTATACCCCCAGAACAACATACTAAAGTTTTATAGCAATAGAAATATTTTTAAGCAAGTTATGAGGATAATGGCTGTGGAATAAATTTCGCTCCTGTGTCCTGACCTTTGACCCCATTTCGATGATATTCAACATAATTGGTTCAGTATACTTCCGGAACAACATGATAAAGTTTTGTCGTAATCGAAGCATTTTTACGTAAGTTATGACGCATAAGAGCAATGGAATGAATCCCGCTCCTATGTCCTGACCTCTGACCCCATTTCGTCCATTTTCAATAGGGTGTATTTCCAGGTAGTCCCCTACCACATACTAAAATTTCATTGAAATCGAACCATTTTTACGCGAGTTATCGTACTTCAACCTACGGTTGGAAAGCGTAAAAAAGAAGTTTTTTTAAAAAACTATTTTCAAGTAGTTGTAGCGGAACTATTTTTTTTAGAAAAAGTAGTTTTATTGGTAGCGAACTACTTTTCTCAAATTGTAACTGTTTCCTCAGCACTGATCAAGCCACGGTTTTAAGCAACAGCAACCTACGTACTTTCCGCTGTAAGAAGAAACACATTCACGGGAAGGCCGAGAATATTTCTCGTGCAAAAGGAACATGGTTTTCGGGAGCTGAAATTCCTCCGAAAAACGTTTTGCTTCTCATTTTATGTTTCGCCAACGATCTGCCTTTCAATCACGTTTTCCGTGAAGTTGGCTATCCAGAAGTAACATCAAGGGAGATTGTATCACATAGGTACGATTACTACAGAGATATTGTTTCTGCATTTATGTACGAAAAAAATGAACACGATGGATCCATGGGAGATATCAGCAAAATAGTGGACGTCGAGGAGACCAAATTTGGAAATAGAAAATTCAGTGCAGGTAGGACTGTTGAGAGCACTTGGATTCTGGGAACGAACGAATGAAATTCGAAATCTTTCCGGTTGGAAGAGTGCCCTCGCAACAAGGGAGTCACCGCAACTGTATTGTTTGAAAGAATGATAGTTGTTATTCGAAAAACGTTCCCTGTTCCAGAGAGAAACACACTGCATGACGATCTGTCACCATGGTAGCAGAGAATGGGGTCAAAAACAATATCTGACTTGGGCAGCAATGCGGTAATTGAGCCGAAAGAGGGCTTCTTTTTTGATCTCGCTGGACATCAATATATCCAGTTATATTGATGTAGAGATTTACAGCAAATCTTCTATACCTGTATCGTCCACTAAACAGCCCCTCGCAGACCTCAGTTGCACACTCCCGTTAGATTTCGCTTTTCCCGTGTGCTCTTGACCCCCGACGCTCTTTTGAGGTTGGCAGAGATCTCCGACCGTCGGGAACATTCCTTCTCCTTGCGTGCTCTAAACAAACAGTTTAATGTCTTTTTGGCAGTAAGAGCATGACTTAAAAAGAGGCACATCTAAGGGTTTTCAGCTCTAGAACCGATCCTAACAAATGCAAAATCGATCTTCCAAAATTCGACTCTAATACCTTAGAATATTCGACTTCGTAACAATGTGAATGAAACTATAAAGCAGAAAATATATTGCTGGAACATGAACGCCGATTGATACTGGTCGTTTTTTAATATTATTAGAAGCATCAACTGACATTTGATCAACGAAAAAAAAACATTCTGTAGACATTTAGTGACGCCTTATTATTTGAAAATTTTGTTATATATAAAAAACGCATTATATCAGGTTAAATCTTACGTCTTTGTTAAGAATCTAATAACTTAAACCGGTAGCGCTAGCAGCTAACTGCAGTGAGACCTGTCACCTCTGAAGGGACTTTTGTCCGCCTACATGCACGTTCCGGGTGTACCATTAAGAAGAATACGGGAAATATTCCATATATTTAGAGCGAGAAGCATCATAATTATTGCTTAGAATCTATTTTTATTTGCTCAACAGTTTATCAGACAAAATTGCTATCTAAAAAAATTCCAGAAGTTAGAGCGCTTTTAGAAATAAATTTGTTCTGGGAAGTTGCTGAATCAAGAGCTTCGCACTTTCAGCTATTTCTGCCCACTTGGAATACAAATCGGGCAGGAGGAAGGGGTGGAAGACCTCTCCCAACATTAACAACACAGAGGTAATAAATTGACAATCGCGGAAACTTGAAGCAGACCCCCTCCCACTACTTGTGAGACGTGTGTGTGTGTGTGTGGGGGGGGGAGATCAGAAAGGAAATAATAGAAGACCAAATGGACGCGGATGGATACCGTTCTTGCGTTCCACGACGAGATGTGATAAGGTTCTCCCGCCTTTCCAAGTAGTACACTTTTAGGATGAATTGGTGTATAGGTGACCTCGCAGCCAGTGTTTCTTTCAGGCATACATCCGGGGGGGGAGCCCTCCCGGAAACGACCGTTCGCCCCCTGGAGGCGTTTTATGTTACCTAGCCAAATGGGAATAAATTTAGGCTACAATGAAAAAGTAAGTTTCGTTTCTTTTGTTGCTACAAATTTTTCTCCAATTATAATTTTTTTTAACATTTGTTCAAGCATTATAGTTTATTTTGCAAAAAAGTGTATTATCCAAGGAAGTTAGAAGAAGAGGAGGTGAAGAGCCGCGGATGGCTTAGTAATTAGTGTTTCAGACTATTGATGCTGGGTCCCCAGGTTCAAGCCTGGGCTGATCTTTCAGAGATGGTGTGATTTACTAACAATCGCTGAATATCCGCCGTGCATCGGACGAGCACGTAAAGTGACGGCCCCCAGGCTGGACCCACTGGTAAAATGGGTATCCTTTCCTATGTCCCCCCTGAAATTCTCTCACCCATCTATGTGCAATATCGTACTTGTACGGTGGCGCCATCTACTGTACTCTAATCTCACTACAAACTGTTCTGTCAAAGTCGCTAGACTTGCTCTCATTCCTTCCGTTTCTGTGTCCTGCCCAAAAGGCGATCTCGCTGTAGGTGGCTGGGACCTAAACTCTACTCCCTGTAGACGGAAGTCCTACATGAAAATCACAAATTCTGCATCCTCACTGTGTCAAGAGGAGGTGAAGGGACCCGTTTTGAGTGAAGCCAAAACAGAACAGCTGTTTCTGTCCTCTCTCTAAGGTGGTGGAAGTCTGCGCTGCGAGAGTTCGGGAAAGTGACGTCACTTCCTGTGGCTTAAGCAGTTTTGTTTAGCGCATGCAAACCAAGGATGGAAAGAAGGAATATTTCGGACTTCTTATTTCTTAACATTAGGCTTTTGGTTATATTTTAAACGTGGTTACTTTCACATGGGCAGTATGCATGGTTACTTGCACATAGGCAGTAAGTAACCATGCGCACTATGCACTTCCACTCAAAAAATCATTGTTTCGTTCATTTTTTTAAAGAAATACCAACACATATTTTCCTGTTTTTTCTGGAATTTTTTTATTATGGGAATGAATATTTCAGCCTCAATTTTTTTCATGCCTGTATGGGTAGAGTAGGGGTCCGAAAAACCCGTTCAAAATCGCTATTTCCCCATAGAGATATACAGGATATTCTTAGGTTGAGCGTATTGGCGTAATCAGCTGATAAAAAGTGGCGTCACGCGAGAAGCACAGGGAGAGGGGCTGTTGCCAGCTCCTCTTACATCTAACCTCCTTGATAATATCCGAGATAGATTCACATCATCCGCTCAGAATACAGCACGGCCCGACTCGATCGAGTCCGAACGTGAATAAAGATAGGATTTGCAACAATGGTCTAACAGCGCCACCAGACGTAAAAAAATGGAACTACTCAAAATGTCATGCTTCCTGGCTGAAGCGTTATTTTCTGCTCATCGCACAGGCCGTATAGAGCGTTTCCTCACGCTGGATCGAGTCGGGCCGTGATGGGAGACAAAGAGACTGGATCACGTGGGAAGAGAAATCCCACCAATTAGCTTCGTCCTCTTGAATAACTAAAGTTTTGATCAGTGGAATGACACAGCAGAAAGTGAAGGTGCATAAAGATATTGTGACTACCTTTTGTATAGATACCTGAGAAATAGGGGGAGGAATGGCTTGTAATTATTTATACCAGAAATTCGAATACGTGTTATGCTTGAAATTCACTTAGAAAGTCACTGAAATTTTCAGGAGTTCTAATTTTTACTGCAGTAAAACATTAGTGGAAAACGCTACGATGTGAAAAAAAAAATTGTTTAGAACACTGAACAGTAGTTCCTGTAAACACAATTTGTGAAGTATTTTTAGGGAAAGCCTTTTAACAGAGCATTTCTTAAGCGTTTAAATAAAAAATATGAGAACACTCCACTGAGCTTTCTGAAAATTAATGTCATGTAGCAAGTTTGCAGATGCCACGAATACTTAGCGCGTATTCAGCAGGTGATTGCAGCAAATCACATGGATTTAGACCTAAAAGCTCTCAGAATTAATACGTGTGGGCTCGAAACAGAGATTAAAATAAGTGACAATGCCTTGTTTTCGGTATAAAAGTCAATCTTTTTTACCTGTCCATAAGGAAGATAGTCATTTTATCGTTGTGCATCTTAAGGTTGCCTGCTAGTGATATCCTAAGCTAAGAGGAGTGAGACAAGGCTGTCCTCTCTCTCCAATGTTGTTTGTTTTGGTCATCGAGACCATGCTGAGGATGGTTCTGGCGCACCCGAACATCAAAGGGGTTCCTGTGTCTGGTTGTGCGTACTCCATGAAGTACTTGGCGTATGCTGATGATGTCACCTTCTTTGTGGACTCGGAAAGAAGTCTGACTAAGGTCCGAGAGGTCTTCGCGGGGTACTGTGGGGCCACCGGTGCTAAGCTGAATGATGATAAGTCCAGTCTGGTGCTCTGGGGAAGATGGGATTGCACTGCCGTTCATGGGCTGGAGGTGACCGATGGACCCGTCAGGATACTGGGTATCCTTTTCGATAAAGACGGTGTTCATAAGAAAACTTGGAGGGACATCCTCTCAAACGTGCGGAAAGAAAGGGATAGGTGGCAGAAGCTTCATATTTCAATGACTAATCGTGCTAAGTTGGCCAATGCCCTCTTGGTGTCAAAGTGTGCTTTTGCCGGAGAGCTTGAGTCACCCCCTCGGAGTCTTCTGAGGTTATTGGAGAGGGAGATTTTTGCCTTCATCTGGGCTGGTAAGGCCCTTGAGGCGATAGCCAGAGCCGCCCTTTTTTGTCCTAGGGAGGAAGGTGGTTTAGAGGTTAAACACCTTTCCTCTTGGTTCAGCGCACTCCAGTTTCGTAGTACTAAAGGGGCTCTTCACTCCTCTCATCCGTGTAAGAACTTTGTGTCTTTTTTGACTGGATTATCCGCGGACAAGTTCTTGCCTGGCTGTCGTTTTTTCGGGCCCCGCAGGGAAACTACCCATAAGTGTTACAAGCTTGGTGGGCACCTTCAGGCCCTTGCGGAGGCCAACCGGAACGGGAATAACTTGAAGCAGATGTACTTTCATATCTTTCCTAGACCCAGGGAGAAGATCATTGAGTTCAATGTTGTTAACTTCGATAAGAGGGAGGCGTGGATGTGTGTCCATGCTGCTGGGGTTGATTGCAAAAAACGGGACGTTAAGTTACGTTTGGCGCATGATGTCCTTCCTACGAGGAAACGGCAGTGCAGGTGGGGTGGTGCTGTCACTGACAGGTGTCTTTCCTGCAATCTTATCGAAGATAGACACCACTTGTTTTTTAGTTGCCCTATGGCTGTGCAGGTTTGGCGGTTGGTATGGGATTGGGCCGGCCGCCCTCAGCAGTTTATGCCTCAGCATGTTTTCTACCAGTATCCCGGTCCCAAAGCGGGAAGGGATGTCTGGAGACTCATCATTACGGAGACGACGTACAAAATCTGGAGAGAGAGGAACAGAGTTCTTCATTGTAATCACGGTAATGTGGGATTCAGCCCTATGAAAGTTGCCTGGCAGGTCAAGTGCGAGATCCGGAACAGGGTTGAACTTGACGCCCACTCTCTTTCGGACCGTGCCTTCAGGTATCGGTGGGTCTTCTGACCTCGGATTGTTACCGGTACTAGGGAAAAGTACTTCTTCCACTGGAGAACTTAACCCCCTCCCACCCCCCTTGTTTCGGCTTGCAATCCTGCATTACCGGATCCTTTTGAATTTTTGGTTGATGTTTTGTTTCGTTGATACATGGTTTGTGTGTTCTACTAACTTCTCGGATCGAGCGTAAGGGGCTCCGGAGACGCCGTTTTCCGGACCCCCGATCGGTCGATTCGGTGCTTTTTGTTTCGTTTCAGCCACTTCTGCTTTGCGGTTTGGATCCAGCTTCGGTTTCCGGACCCCGGTTTCCGCGTTCGGTGTGCTGTGCTTCGGGGGTGTTGCTTGCGAGAGTGTTTTATTTATTTGTATGTGTCATCATCATCATCATTGTCAACCATTATCAATCCACTGCTGGACGAAGGTCTCCCCAAGTTTCCTCCACAACGGTCTGTCTTGTGCCAGTCTCCTCCATGTCACTCCCGCATATTTACGAATTTCATCCACCCATCTCCCATGTGGTCTTTTTCTGGGTCTTTTCCCTGTCCCTTGGAATCCAATCTAAAATTTCGGCTGTCCATCTATGGTCTGTCCTTCTGGCAGTATGTCCAGCCCATTGCCATTTCAGGGATTTAACTCTGATCATGATGTCTTCCACTCTCGTCATTTTTCGGATCCACGAGTTCCTCTTCTTATCTCTCCTGGTTATACCAAGCATGCACCTCTCCATGCTTCTTTGAGTTGTCTGCAGCCTTTGTATGTCTCTTTTAGTTAAGGTCCACGTCTCTGCACCATACGTAAGCACTGGAAGGATGCATTGATCAAACACTTTTCTTTTAAGACATAATGGCATATTGCTCTTGAAAATTATGCTGTTTCTTCCAAAAGCTCTCCAGGCAAGTTTTGTACGCCGATTAATTTCTTCATCAATGTGACCCTCACTTGATATCTGCTGTCCAAGATAAATATACGTATCTGTTATCTCCAGTTTTTCTCCATCAATCGATAAATCTTCATTTCTTGTAAAAGCATTGAACATCACTTTTGTCTTCTGAAAGTTCATTTTTAATCCCACTTCTTTACTCTTGTCAGCAAGTTCCTGGATCATACTCTGCAGCTCTGATGGGGTAGTTGCAAAAATGACTACGTCATCAGCAAAACGAAGGTGTGTTAGATAATCTCCATTAATCTTTATCCCTTTGTTTTCCCAGTTCAGTGATTGAAAGACATTTTCCAATGTGGCATTAAAGAGCTTCGGAGATATGGTGTCACCTTGTCTCACTCCCTTTCCAATTTTTATGTGTGTTGTATTTTCAAACAGCCGAATCTTTGCACTTGCATTTTCATAGATGTTATTAATAATATTAATGTATGCATCTTCAATACCGCAGGATTTCAGAGCCGTGGTAACTGCTGATGGTTTCACCGAATCAAAGGCTTTTTCATAATCGATAAAAGCCATGCACAATGGAAGTTCATATTCCCTCGCTCTTTCAATTAGTTCTCTCAGTACGTGGATATGATCTATTGTGCTGTAGCCACTCCTGAATCCAGCTTGTTCTCTCGGTTGAGCCATGTCCAGTGTTACCTTCAAGCGGTGTGAAAGAACTTTAGTGAAGATTTTATAAACCACTGATAGGAGGCTGATAGGTCTGTAGTTCCTGAGATCCTCAATGTCACCTTTTTTATGTAGCAGGATCATTGTAGCATTGTTCCAATCCTCAGGAATCTTCCCTTCATTAAGGCATCGAGTGAAAATTTGGGCGAGTACTGTTTCAATTTCTCCACTTGCTTCTTTTATGATGTCTATAGTAATTCCATCTTCTCCTGGAGCTTTCCCCCGCTTCATGTTCTTGATTGCATGAGCAACTTCTGCTGGGAGGACTGGAAGAACTCTGGTACCTTTCTTATGATGTCTGGAGTACATGTATCATCCCTTTCATATAATTTGGAGTAGAAATCTTTCACTCTTGTCAAAATTTCGCCTCTATTTCTTGTTATAGAACCATCTTCTTTTCTCAGAGCCATAATCTGTTTTCTTCCCTTACTGAGATGTCCCTTTGCTATCTTTAGGCTTTGGTTGTTTTCAATTGCTTTCCTCACTAGCTCACAGTTGAATTTCCTTACGTCTTCAGTGATACTTTTTCGTGCTGTCTTGCATAGCTCTATATATTCCACTTTGGAAGTCACATCTTCTTTAGTTGTCCTCATCTCTCTTCTTTTTTGCATCAACATTTTGGTTTTTCCTGATAATTTGTTTACATGCAACTTGTTCTTAGACCCAGCTAATTTTGTTGCTGTTTCCATAAGAGCTTTGGTTACTTTTCTGTTAACTTCCGAAATATCCACTTCTTCCGATGTTAGGCCTTCTAAAGCAGAGAATCTGTTCTTCAGTTCCAACTTGAAAGTATTATGGTGTTTTTTAAGGTTGGTTATGTCAATACATTTTGTTTGTCTTATGAGCTTGCCACGTTCCAGTTTAGAGTTGAGGTGCATCTTACATCTCACCACTGCAGTCTTCGATGACGAATTTTTTGTTACACATAATAAAATCAATTTCACTTGTCGTCCCAATTGGATGTCTCCATGTCCATTTCCTGTGTGGCTTTTTCTTGAAAAAGGAATTCAAGATGAAAAATCCTTCTGCCTCTGCAAACTCAACGAGAGTATTTCCACGCTGGTTTCTGTTGCCGTGACCGAATTTACCTACAGAAGTTTCATTCTGTTGCCGGTGCCCTATTTTTGCATTGAAATCTCCCATAATTATCTTCAAGTGCTGCTTACCTTTATTATTTAGATGACGAATTTCCTCATAAAATTCTTCAATTTCTTCTTCAGGATGCCTTGTGGTGAGTGCATAAGTTTGAATAATCTGAGCCTGGTATCTTCTCGAGAGTTGGATAACGAGTCGTGCAGCTCTGTCAGAGGAACTTTCAACTTCTACCACTTTATCCTTCAGTTTCTTGTTTATTATAAATCCAACACCACTAGTTCTGCCAGTATCTGTCTCACGATAATAGAAGAGATGTCCACTTTTCAGTTCAATGAGATCTTCTCCTTTTCTCCTTACCTCACTTAGCCCGACGATGTCCCACTTGATCCTTTGTAGTTCCTCTTCCAATTCAAGAAGCCTTGAATCAGAAGATAGGGAGCGTCCGTTGTAGGTAGCTAAGGTCAGCATCAAATGGCAGCCTAGTCCGGTCCTCCGGGATTCTTAGCACCCTCTGCCTTCATGTCGCACTGGCCGCTGCCTTGGCCAGGTACATTCCAGCTGCCGGAGACTGAGGGCCAAGATTTAAGTTGTAGAGTCATTTTGGAGGTGTTTGGCCATAACTCACCACGCTGGCCAAGCGGGTTGGTGAGTGTGGGATAGCCTTTCCTCTGATCCCGATGGTATAGTTATACCGCTATTTGCGGTCGTCAGAGCCCCTTTAGTGGGAACAGGATGCACCACGAGAAGGCGGGGTTGACATTTGTCAAGGAGAGGCTGTGATGTTACGCATCACCTGACCTTACATCCCTTTGTATGTGTATGCGTGGTTTTTTTTTTTTTTTTTTGTGGAGCGGATGCCTTGGGGAGTTTTTTGTTGTTGTCTGGTGTGTGACTGGCGTGTGCCGGTTCTGTGTGTGTGTCTTTAGGGGGAGGCTTCCTCGTTTTTGGAGATGCCTGTTGCTCTCCGCCGTTGCCATCCTTTGGGTGGCTATGTCACTGTGTCTCCTCCGAAGGAGGGACTTCCTACTACATGAACGTTTCGAAGGGCCTTGTCCCTTCGTCGTTCTAGGAGACTCCGCCGTCGGTATGTATGATGTTGCGTCGGGGCTTTAGGGGAGGCTTCCTCGTTTTTGGAGATGCGTGTTGCTCTCCGCCGTTGCCTCCTCTGATGTTGTCATCCGTTGGGTGACTACGTCACGGGGTCTCCTCTGAAGGAGGAATTTCCTCCTACATGAACGTTTCGAAGGGCCTTGTCTCTCCGTCGTTCTAGGAGACTTCGCCGTCGGTTTGTATAGTGTTGCGTCGGGGGTGTGAGTGTCCTTGCTTGTGGAACCGTGGTGTATGTATCGGGGCGTGTGTGAAACACCGGTGGAACCGATCCCATGTTCATACATGGGAGCGTGGAAACAAGCGTGTTGGTGTTGCTGGGCAACAAAAGTTCGTAATGGGAGAGAGGTCGTCGTGCTTTTGCACAATAAGACGTCCCTTTCTTTCTGTTTCCAGTGAATGGTATTTGAAGACAAGGTTGCCTTAAGTTCCTGCCTTACACCAAGCCATGCGATTTGTTATCCTGCTGATTCCAAAGAATCAGCGTCCTAAATTATGAATCTGGTCGACGCAAAACTATTCCGCGACCGTTAACAAAAATTAACCCTAGTAGGGTAGAAAGTACTCGGGAAAGAGAACTAAATGCATTTTTATTTATAAAACCTTTTAAAAATAATAAACTGTAACTAGTTACATTTAGAAAATATATAACTTTTTTCGTAAATTAAATTCAATGTAGCGTTTCTAACAGCCCTTACAAATTAGCGAATATAAAGTCGCTTCAAATGTTCAAACACTGTATTTTAGTCGTTAGTTTCTTTCCTACTGTTGTATTCTGATTCAAAACTCCTCTTCCTCTGTTAATATGTCAAAACTTTCCACAAAGAATATTTTACTTCTTCGTGGTACTGAATTTTTTTACAGTATATGAATTCTGCAAAAAAAGAAAAAAATACTTACTTGTTAGGATAAGCTTTATTAGACATTCTGTTCGACTACACTAAATCGAAAGTTTTCATTTATCCGAAGAGGCGAGAGATGGCGCCAAATGTTTTCTGAAATGCTAATATACTGGAGGTGTTGTTATCTACATTGATAAAATTGCTCCGTGTAACCACATAAAGATGGCAGTATGCCCTAGCGTTTCTATTGCTTGACCGTTGCAAACTTAAAGCAAAAATGCGAACATTCAGGTAGAAGAAATTTGATGCAGCTGCACTTTGGAAGTGCGACGGGTCGGCAGGCTTGTCACGTCTCCCATTTTCACTCTCCTTGTACCAGTACGCGATATAAATAGTTCCAGAATGAAATACCAAACAGACTTTTGCGTGTTTTCGAGAAGAATACTAATAGATTTTTGTAAAGACAAATAATATTCTTCGTTTGTTTAGACGGATTTCAATTCGTAGTTGGACTGCCTTTCTAAACTTTCTTGGGTTTAAAAGGAGACAGCGTAAGCCAATAGCTTTTTTCTTGGATTGGGTGGCTTTTGATTAGTTTTACTGAGCAAGTATATGTATTATCGGCTGCTAGTGATATCCTAAGCTAAGTCGATTCCCACGTGAGGGAGACACAGCTGTGGAAATAACTCACCTTATAGTTAATAAGTGGTTTAAATCGCAAAAGCAACGATCTTAAAGTTGAACAAACTCCGCGGATGAATACCGGTTGTATTTCCAAGTACTTCCGATGCATTCAACAAAGCGAAGTGAGATAAACGAGTTTAATCGTAATCAGAGACGGATTTTCCAATAGGCCGACTAGCATGTTAACAAAACCTCTGAAGAAACCCTTCGGATATCCTAAGATGTTAGCTGATTGGCTGAAATTCTCTAACGTATTTTCATCTTTCTTTCTGCTATTCAGGTCGGTCGTAAACACCGAGATCACAGCAACATCACTGCCAATGATGCTATTGTTGACTGAAGGTTGATTTGGATGGTTTTAAAATATAAAATGTTATTACTTTGTACTGTATAATTATAATTTTCCTTTAGTAACGAGTATTGCTACCAAACAAGGTAATGCTTTAATCTAGGAGATTTCAATGCCGCCACTAACTAACTGCTACTTTACTTTGATGTAACATTATAAATGACGATACTGTAAGGCTAGTGAGCTTTTCGGTTATGTGATGCTAATGCTGTCGAGATGGTTCACTTAAGAAGCGGACGAATTCACGTGCGACTCTTCTAGCGGTAAATGTGCAGATTAGGGTCCTAAATCATTTCGTTGGAAAAATGTTAGTACCTGGAAAAAGTGCGACGCACAGATATTAGAGTATGGAAATTAATGGCAAGTGGTGCAGACATTTTATATTTTAAATGTGCTTTAAAGATTTTTATTGTAATATTGACCTCAATGACTTGTGAGTCCCATGCTCTGAAGAAAAACTGCGGTAGGCCTAACGCATTGCTCTGGCGAAGATGTGGAGCTTTGGTCCGTTAAAAGGAAGGCTCGTTGCTGTGCTGAAATGACTGGCGGAAGAGTACAAGAGAAAGAGGTTACGTTGTCATACGCTACAGAAAATAGGTCCATATTATCCACCCTTTATTTTGTTGTATCCTGTACGTTGTTGGCTGGAAAAAACGGATAAAATCTCTTCGTTTGTAAAAGATACGTATGAGTAAGACAGGAACTGACCTGCGAACAAGCTATTAACAGGAGAACCAAAAGTGCAGGGACACCGCAAATCAGCTACGAATGGAAACCGTTCAAACCGGAACCGAAAATTATAGTTCCTCAGTTTTCTGTACAACACAAAAAAAGTATATTAGTTATTTTTATTTCGTATCAGGGAATCACATGCGAAAGAAAAAAAAATTCTCAACATCTGCTTTACAAACAATGATAAAACATGAAAGAACTGTAACGTATGAGTACAACCAGGGCTGTTAGAATGTTTGTTCTATTCCTTATTCCTACCTCCATGTTCTATTCCACGGCCCGAATCGATCCAGCGTGAAAGGACGCTCTCTACGGCCTGTGCGGTGAGAAGAAAATAACGCTTCAGCCAGGAATCATGATGTTTTGAGTAGTTCCATTTTTCTACGTCTAGTGGCGCTGTTAGCCCACTGTTGCAAAGCCTATCTTTATTCTGAGCGGGTGATGTGATTCTATCTCGGATATTCCTCATGTGTGAATCTATTTCGGATATTCCCCACGTGTGAATCTATCTCGGATTTCTCTGCTTAAAACCGCATTTTAAGGCAGTTCACTTACGTATGTAACTTTATTTTATTTTTACTTCTCAAAAATTAACATAGTTTACTGTTTTGTTACGTTTTGTACATCTGAACATGGGAAACAAAGCACAGTTTCTTTTCATCAGTTTCCATCAGATCCTCATCTAAAGGCAGAATGGCTAAAAGCAATATCACGTGAAAATTTTTCGGGGAATAGCAATTCTGCTTGATCTATTGTATAGAGCAGGCAATTTAAGCCAGAAGACTACACTTCTGGAATTACCATTAAAAAACTAAAAAAAGGCAAAATTTCCACTGTTTTTCCAGCGTATCCCTCCTATAAAATGCCCAAAACACCAGTTACACGACGTACCGTTGACCGTAAGGCTGATCAGAATTTAGAAAAACAAGTTCAAAAGAGAAAGATGGGAAATATTATTAGAATTAACAAGAAAACAAAAACGAATGCTACAGAAGCAATACCAGATGTGGGAAATGTTTTTCCACGTAATGAAATGCCAGAAATGTCTGAAGCAAATCAAGGTGAGTCACTTTGGCTGAAGCAGAGCTGTTTTTGCATTTTCTGAGATCAACACAAGAAAATGAGTGTTCCAACTTTACAGCAACTGCCACTTCTGTCAAAGAATTACAATGCCAATCTTTACCATCTAAAGTGGCAAACTTAAAAAAAAAGCAGAAAGAAGTACGCCTTTTGAGATCGTCTCTGTGGAAAAAGAAACGCTTGTTAAAACAACAAAAGCAAGAAATTAAAAAAATACAGAAAATAATTAATTATTATCAAGAAAATAAATCTCAACTCTTGAAAAACTTCTTGTTATGGATGAAACGGAGAATAACCATGCCAGTTTTATCTTGCAGCAAAATAGAAATTTTTTTTTGAAAAAAAAACCCAGCCTGGAGTATAAGAACTTTGCGTGAATGTGTACTCTCCCAAACGATATAATTTAGTACGTGAAAGAAATCTTATGAAACCACCTCACAGGACAACAATCTCAAGATATGTTGGCCCTGCGACAGGTGAAGTGGGTATTACACCTCTTATTAAACAGAGGCTACAACAGGATTCTTGTACTCTCTTTTATAGCCCTGATCGAAACCCTTTTTTTGTTGGTTTCACTAAAAAAGGGTCATTTCACCTCCTCTTCTTCTAACCTCCTTGGTGCTCACCCCCGCTCTCTTGAAAGCACACTCGGCCAACGTCCCCTGAAACACGGCCCAAACACCTCCTGCTCTGCAACGTCTAACGTCACTACAGGAAGACCATTTATAGCAATTGGATTAATACTTTTTTTGTTTAAAAGTATAAAACTTAGTTTTAATACCCACCAACAGGGTGTTAAAACTAAGTTTTATTACTTTTAAACTTTAATTCCTTAAGCTAATGCTACTACTTATAGCACACTGTTGGGAAAACAATGAGAACACTTCGAACTATTAAACTGATGGTCCAAAATGATTTCTTAACTGAAGATAAACCACTTTTTGCATCTAACAAATTCAGAAATTTTTTTGTTTAACTTGAATGCACTAGATATAGTGTGTTGCAACTTTGCAGCAAGGGTTAATATTAGAGTTAGCAAGAAAACAGTATTTGTGAATGTGAAACATAAATAAAACTGAAAATTATAAATGTGTCAAACAAAAACTAAAACATATATTTGTTCGATTTTTGGTCGGTATTATATTGCAAAAATAAAAATATAATATTAAATTCGATTTTATATATATTTAAAAGATTTGAAGAATTTACTGACTAATAATGGAATTATTTAATCATTACGGAACATCATAAATTAAAAATAAAATATTTGGCCCTAATAAAATAAAAAAAATGAATATGTTTATGTTTTTTCATCTTCATCTTTTCGTATTTCCTGTACTATCGTGTTACACTACTTTTCTATTTTTTCATAATTTAAAAAGTTATTTTGTTTAGTCTAATTTTTACTAATTTTTTAATTTGAAATACCTTTATCATGAACCTCTTACTAAGTATATGTAGAGTGTTCTAAAGGGTGATTTCTAAATAAATTGTATACTTCCTGTTGCAAGCGGAAACTCTTGCGCAGGCTCCCACCCTCTCAGTAGATCTGTGTAAAAGGAAGTGGCAATGGCATTTTTAAAGGATCCTTACTTGAAGTTAAACAAAAATGAATGAATGAGTTTCTGAGTGGAAAAAATAAGGTAAAATATTAATAGATTCCTTAACAGTCCCTCATGCGTCGGCTTTTCTTTAGAGTCGGAGATGAGGTATATATTAAAGAAACAGAAGAAAAAAGTATTTGTGCTGAATAAATAGAACAAGATCTGTAAATTCAATGCACCGAGGTTGTCTCATTTATGAACTTTTTTTTTGGGGGGGGGTCTTTCCAGTGCAAGTGGCAAAATTAAAACGGAATTTCCGTTTTTATTTAGCCATCAAAATAGTTTAAAATCGAGTTGCTAAACAACCCCCCAAGTTTCATTGCATTTATCTTTCACTAATAAAATCAACGTATTGCATCACTTGCCCTCGAAAAACACCCCCCTCCCCTAAAAAAAAATAAAAAAAAACGTATAAGGTTGAGTTTACAGATCTTGTTCTATTTACTCAGTACAAATACCTTTTTTTACCATCGCAAATATCTTTTTCAAATAGCTGGAAAGAACATAGTTTCAACTGTTATAGTTTCGTAAGCATCAAGTACGGGAGATCACCGTCGCGTTAGATTCACTAGGTAGGACGGTCCAGGGCCAAACTAGCCGGCCCTGGGCGGTAACGGCAAGGTTTTCCTGTGATGACGTCAAAAACTGGTGCTGCGGTATGTTTCAGGGGGCGTTGCCTCGGCCAAATATAGCTTCTTTTTTTTTTTTTTTTTGATTGGAGGTTTAACGACCACCGTGAGCAACTCAATGGGCTATAAGCAGTCGCCCGTCCCTAAATTAGGGTCACTGGTTTCAGGGAAGGGAGAGAGCCAGTGCCGTAAGACAAACACAACATCCATGCCTGACCGGGATTCGAACCCGGACCCCTGACGGACGAATGATCGGAGGCCAGCGCCTCAGACCACTGCGCCACCGGGGCGGCCAAATATAGCTTCTCTATGCATGAAGTACAATCAAATATTGATTGTACTTCATGTATAGAGAAGCCAGGAAACTGTGACTGCAGAGCACCCATTCTTAGCTTAATTTCAAGCCAAGATCGCGGTGGACTTAAATATCCAACCCCAGCTTTTGTTATGATGCTATCAATTATACAAGATTTTGCTGAAAAGTCATTGCCCCATTTGCCACAGAACCTGCTGTTACGGAACTTGTCTTCATATATTCTTCCAAAGTTGAAAAAATGTCCATTGTGAAAATGTGAAGGAAGTCAACACAGTAAGAAGATCAGCATTTTAATTTGTGAAAAATTTCTTCCCATACTGCCTGATAAAACTACCCAAACATTTTATAATAAATTATGGCCTAGGAAAATATTGAAATTAACATAAGTATTTAAATCACTGTTTAACAACTGTGCATGTAAGACTTAAAATATTCTGCCTGTCTGTGTTTTGCCCCCAATTCTGGCAGTCTGAAAAGCTACCAGAAGTGAACTGATGAACGTTGATGAAACGTATTTTATTTTTATAATTTTTATTTTTATTTTTATAACTTTTTTTTTTTGGCATATGTGCGGTTGTTGTGATGTGCCTTAGAAAGTTCCTCTAGGTAAATGGTTGGGTGGTCCTAATTCTCAACAAATCTCCTTAGGCATTGTTTTTCTTCTGTTTGTTCCGGGAAGCGGGAATGTAGAGGGTGCAGCATGATTCGAAATTTCGGGCCCGGTCAACGAACTTCACTTTCCGCCGCCCCTGATATACAGTGAAACTTCCATAACTCGAATCTTCAAGGGAACTACGATTAACTTTGAGCTGTAGAAAATTCGAGTTATGGAATTAGTCCACCAATGGCATATGTTCCTAAAATTACATTTGTTTAAATTTTGACATCGCAATATTAGCCGCCCCTTAAAATCTGCCGCCCTAGGCGCTGGCACGGGCATCCCCCTCCCTCCCCCCCCTTGAACCGGCCCTGGGAAAACTGCCACACATATTTCGGAAACTTGGAAAGCTGCCCCACTGGAAAATTGCCACACATTCAAAGTGTTCCTCGGAGGAACAGCAATTTGTGCCCGGCTCCTTAATGAAAACATGTGGCAGGTTTCCAATTTGCTGAAAGATGTATGGCAATTTTCCGGTATGGAGGTTTAGTGAACCACAGCTGCAATTTCCGGTTATTATCCGAAATATAACTGACCACAATTAAATTTCTGTCGAAATATAAACGATCATATTTTTTGCAGTTTGCCAATTTTAAATGCATAATTTTTAAACTGTTATACAATGCCCATGCAGTTGTTTTTACGCTTTCGAACCGTAGGTTGAGGAAACGTATATGCCCGGCTGTCCCTCCATTTGGCTATCCGTCTGCACGATAACTCGCGTAAATATCGTATGATTTTGATGAAATTTTAGTATGTTGTTTGGAATAACCTGGGCACGAAACCTATTGTAAATGGTCGAAATGGGGTTAATGGTCAGGATACAGGTCCGGGATTTATTTCCCGACCTTCTGCGTGATTGCTTGCGGAAAAATGCCTCGATTGCGTCCAAATTTTAGTATGTTGTTCCGAATCAACATTGGGGTCAGTCTATAGAAAATGGTTGTCATTAGTACTTGCGGGAAGTGCACATGCGTGCCTTTTGTCAAAAATATACTTTTGCTCAATTATTTTCTTGAAAACTATCCGACTTGAATGGAAATTTTATTTATAAAAGGCGCATGGGTGGTAGCTCTTTATGATAGAAATAACCGGAGAAATAGATATGAAGGTGATCTATAATGTGAACCTCAGGCGTAATGTGAACCTTAGTATACCACCCTCAAAAATGGGCGTCTTGCTATGGTCTTTGGCATGCTAGAAAGCGTACTATAATCAATGCATTGCATGATTTTACATATTTGTTTCCCCTTACTAGAAGCATTTTTAGTAATAAAAATTAGCACTAGAAAATTTAGTTGTTTAGTAGCAAGGAGACCGCCATATATTAGCCAAATTTGTTCGAAAAGTGGAGGCAAATGTGTAATTTGAAGTAGTTATATATCATCATCATCACCATTGTCAACCATTATCAGTCCACTGCTGGACGAAGGTCTCCACAACGGTCTGTCTTGTGCCAGTCTCCTCCATGTTACTCCCGCATACTTTCGAATTTCATCCACCCATCTCCCATGTGGTCTTCTTCTGGGTCTTTTCCTGTCCCTTGGAATCCAATCTAAAATTTCGGTTGTCCATCGATGGTCTGTCCTTCTGGCAGTATGTCCAGCCCATTGCCATTTCAGGGATTTAATTCTGATCATGATGTCTTATATATGTCATCATCATCATCATCATTGTCAACCATTATCAATCCACTGCTGGACGAAGGTCTCCCCAAGTTTCCTACACAACGGTCTGTCTTGTGCCAGTCTCCTCCATGTCACCCCTGCATACTTTCGAATTTCATCCACCCATCTCCCATGTGGTCTTCTTCTGGGTCTTTTCCTGTCCCTTGGAATCCAATCTAAAATTTCGGCTGTCCATCGATGATCTGTCCTTCTGGCAGTATGTCCAGCCCATTGCCATTTCAGGGATTTAACTCTGATCATGATGTCTTCCACTCTTGTCATTTTTCGGATCCACGAGTTCCTCTTCTTATCTCTCCTGGTTACACCAAGCATGCACCTCTCCATGCTGCTTTGAGTTGTCTGCAGCCTTTGTATGTCTCTTTTAGTTAAGGTCCACGTCTCTGCACCATACGTAAGCACTGGAAGGATGCATTGATCAAACACTTTTCTTTTAAGACATAATGGCATATTGCTCTTGAAAATTATGCTGTTTCTTCCAAAAGCTCTCCAGGCAAGTTTTGTACGCCGATTAATTTCTTCATCAATGTGACCCTCACTTGATATCTGCTGTCCAAGATAAACGTACGTGTCTGTTATCTCCAGCTTTTCTCCATCAATCGATAAATCTTCATTTCTTGTAAAAGCATTGAACATCACTTTTGTCTTCTGAAAGTTCATTTTTAATCCCACTTCTTTACTCTTGTCAGCAAGTTCCTGGATCATACTCTGCAGCTCTGATGGGATAGTTGCAAAAATGACTACGTCATCAGCAAAACGAAGGTGTGTTAGATAATCTCCATTAATCTTTATCCCTTTGTTTTCCCAGCTCAGCGACTGAAAAACACCCTCCAATGTGGCATTAAAGAGCTTCGGAGATATGGTGTCACCTTGTCTCACTCCCTTTCCAATTTTTATGTGTGTTGTATTTTCAAACAGCCGAATCTTTGCACTTGCATTTTCATAGATGTTATTAATAATATTAATGTATGCATCTTCAATACCGCAGGTTTTCAGAGCCATTGTAACTGCTGATGGTTTCACCGAATCAAAGGCTTTTTCATAATCGATAAAAGCCATGCACAATGGAAGTTCATATTCTCTCGCTCTATCAATTAGTTCTCTCAGTACGTGGATATGATCTATTGTGCTGTAGCCACTCCTGAATCCAGCTTGTTCTCTCGGTTGAGCCATGTGCAGTGTTACCTTCAAGCGGTGTGAAAGAACTTTAGTGAAGATTTTATAAACTACTGATAGGAGGCTGATAGGTCTGTAGTTTCCGAGATCCTCAATGTCACCTTTCTTATGTAGCAGGATCATTGTAGCGGTGTTCCAATCCTCAGGAATCTTTCCTTCATTAAGGCATCGAGTGAAAATTTGGGCGAGTACTGTTTCAATTTCTCCACTTGCTTCTTGTATGATGTCTACAGTAATTCCATCTTCTCCTGGAGCTTTCCCCCGCTTCATGTTCTTGATTGCATGCGCAACATCTGCTGGGAGGACTGGAAGAACTCTGGTACTGGTACCTTTCATGATGTCTGGAGTGCATGTATCATCCCTTTCATATAATTTGGAGTAGAAATCTTTCACTCTTGTCAAAATTTCGCCTCTATTTCTTGTTACAGAACCATCTTCTTTTCTCAGTGCCATAATCTGTTTTCTTCCCTTACTGAGATGTCCCTTTGCTATCTTTAGGCTTTGGTTGTTTTCAATTGCTTTCCTCACTAGTTCACAGTTGAATTTTCTTACGTCTTCAGTGATACTTGTATATGTACCGTAATGTAAATAATGTGAAGTGAACACTAAACTTACTTTGGAGTATTATTAAAAGTACTAAAGCCAAATATCTTAGGGTTGTAAGGTACAATTAGAAATATGACCAAAAATTTTACTATAATGTTCATGCAACACAAGTAGAAAGTCAACCAATTCTTTCTCTGGACACGGGAAATTTCTCGCTCCTCTAATGAGAAACATGCGAAGTGGAAACTGAAAAGATGCCAAAGCGAACAATTTTGCCTCCTTATCCATGAGACAGACACAAAATAATTGTTGTTCTAATTGGAATACTCTGTCCATGACTGGTACTTCTGAAATGTTAAAAATCAGAATTTGTTAGCCTTCAAATTTGAAATATGTGAACTGTTTGAGAAATTTAAATGTTCCAGAAATAATGTTTTTATGTTCTATCAGTCCTAAAATATAATTTTTAATAATCTCTAAAATAAAAAAGTTCAACACGCATGACTCATGATTTTTACTCTTTCAGCACCCTTAGCGGAAAATTCGCAAACTGCAAAATTGAAACATTATAAACTCTAAAGTGAAAAATTGAAATATTTTAAACTGTAACCCGCCGTAGGAAGCTTCACGAACAGCGAGCCAGAACGCTGCAAAGCATAATTTTTTGTTGAAATCAAATAAATTTTTTGTTCATTTTCTATATTGGAGTTTCTTTAATTTTCGAAGTACATTGACTATTCAAAAAAATTTCAGATGGGTTTATTCCCTCAAATTCCCTTTCCTCTGTCAGCTATGGACAGTAAATAAGATTTATGAAATTGATTCATACACAAACAAGGCAAGTGTATAGCACCTTTCTGAACTGTTTAAGGTTGGGTTTTTTTTGGGGGGGGGGAGGAGGCCTTCTTCCTGATGCAGAAGGGAATTGGAACCCTTTGTCTGATTTGATGAAATCTTTTCACGGGTCAAGTTACTTAATTATTTTATACACATGAGAAAGCGCACATGAGAAAGCGAAAAATTATATATAACGTGAAAAAAATGACGTAAAATAAATAAACTTATTTGAATCCAGGCTGAAAAATAGTTTGCCTCCCCAGTAATTTTGGTCGGGAGAAGCAACTGGTATGGGTGCTTATGTAAAGGAGGGTGCATCTTTATGGTTTAATATTTATTTCATTACATTTTATTTCTTAAATTTTTTATTTGAAGTTAACAATTTTCATTCACTGTAAACATACAAATGAAAATGCTTATAATTATGTCAAGAATAGAATAATGTGAAATTCGCTTCCTGTTTTGTATTTAAAGGGTCTATTATGAATGCCAATTTGTCAATTTCGTGGTCGACGCATAGTACGCAACTTTCTGCTCAGCAAAGTTTAAAAAAAAAGACATTGCTCATAATGAAACAGTTAGTTAACTTTCCCTCAACTTCCTCTCCCCCAGCGAAGCTTTTACTCTGGTTGTGCTTTTGGAAACACCAACGCACTAATAAAATTGAGTTAAAAAGGGGCCACTACGTACAATAGAAATAAAATCAGTATTCACTTTTCTCTTTTGATAGATTACGATATCCTACACCGCAACACGAAAGTCTTTGTATTCTTGAGTTAATAAATTTGGTCGTGGACATTGTGGGTTAGCAATTAGAATTAGTTTTAGTAGTTTGATAGCAGTTTAGATAGTCAGCATTTATTTGACATTTCAGTAGCCATCCCCTTAATAATGAAAAAAAGCATGACTTAAATTGGAAATTAAATGGAAATGTGGACATAAAAAAAAAAATGCTTGAAAAGTATAAAGCAGTAACAAAATTATCCGGTGATTTTTTTACAAATAAAAATAAAAACTAAAAGTTCGTACCTTTTTTTTCCTTCAGAAAAGCTTCCACGTCTCCTTTTTTTCCACTGATTTGATTTCTTGATGATCCACATGTCTGGATTTTGTTTCCACAGCTGAGGAATGTTTTAAAAGCCAAGTTTTCACGTAAGGTAAAGAATCCCAGAGAGACACTGGCAGGCCATTTAACTTAATAAACATTAATGGCGAAACATGTTTAATCAGAAGTCTGCTGCGCGTAGGACTGATTATGTTATTCATTGTTGCACTGAATCCTCGTCCACACTCGGAAGAACTGCATGGCAAAGAACTTACACAATTTAAGAGAGGGTGCAAACCTTGTGGGATGCTCTTACCACCATTTTCAAGATAATCCCTGAAGCAGATTAGAAGTTTGGTTTTATCCAATCGGACATTTCACACAATCGTTTTATAGACTCCCGTCCGTAGAGCACAGTGAGATCCGTTGGCCACAAGTTTGAATCAAGAACATTTATGTCGCTCATTAATTGATCGTAATTTTCTTTGTTGGTATCTTTTCCTGTTTGCTTTACATTAGAACATTGAGTAGTATGGCATCGGTTCTATAAGCTGTAGATTGTGCTGGTTAAAAATTGCCCCTTTTCAGTTTCTTTTAACTTTATGTTGGAGTAAAGGTGGACTCTTTTGAAGTTGCCTTTTTGAAGAACTTCCTCGCATTCTTCTGAAGCATCGCCTGGGTTGTCGTTCATTGACTTCAGCACAAAGACTGATCTTCGAATAAGCTTATCAGCTCGTGATATGTTGCAGTTTCTTTCCTGTAACTGTTCAGACAAGCATTCAATTTAAAAAAACTCCACTGATTGTAGTTTGTTTAGTAGGCTACAGTACTTTGAATTTTCACTTCCTGTTCTAGATGAATCAGTTGATGCCTGCTTAAAGTGTGCTGCTAGAGCAGGGTACGATTTCCATACAGCTTGCACAGTTCTGAAGCTACTTGAAATCCACCTAACATCGAAAATGTGACCAATCTTCTTTCGCTGAATGCCAAGCTCATATTGAGCTTCCAATTCCTGGCAGTTCTTTGGTGATTGGTGATAAAGACTGTATATCTCCTCAATGAAGACTTGGAAGTGATAGGAAGAATTTTGGTCACGCAATGCGTCACTGACAGCAAGTTCTAACCGATGGTTCAAACAGTGCCAAATCAGGATGTTTGAGAATTTTTCCTTTAATAACTTAGCAACTCCAGATTTCACACCCAGCATAACACTAGCTCCATCACTTGCAAAGCATAATAAATTGTTTTGGAGGTAATGTTCATCTAGTCCATAAGATTTTAAACACTGGAGCAGTGATGATGCTATTGTGGAGGCTTTTTGATCTTCAAGTTCAACCAGATCAAGAAAAATTGTTGTATCTTCATCGCTGAGATGTGTTCTGATATAAACTATCAAGATGGATTTCTTACTGAGAGAAGTTGATTCATCGATTAGTAAAGAAATTTTGGCATTTTCCCTGACAAGTTTATTTCCTAGTTTCTTTTTAAATTCACTGGCGATGTGCTCAACAATTTCTGAACAGGTGGTTCGAGAATGCAAGGTCACACCAACGTTCACACCAACTTTCACACCATTTTTTTCTGAAGCTGAATCAGCTCCGTGTGATCGGTCAAAGGCCGAGAATTTTTTGCTATGTAGTAGGTAGTATTAAATATTTTTGATGTTGTTTCGTGATATTTATTAAGCTAATGCTGCGTAATGTTTTCCAATTGAGTTTTATTAGCTGATTTTATAATTTCTTCAGCTTTTCTGTGCGAATCTGACCCACCATGGAGGCTAATTTTGTTTCTTAGCGATTTCAATTTCTTCTCCTTCGTGTCTTCACTATATGATACTTTGAAGTTACTCCATTCGAAATTAATATATAGGCCCTGGGATTTATTTGGCCCTATGGACTTAACCTTAGAACAGAAAATGCATCCCAAGCATCCGTCCTTTCTATCTAGCCAAGGATGTTTCAGCTTTCTTTCAACCCACTGCTGATGAGACCATACATCAGGAAAGGTTTCCATACGCTCAGCTTCATCGCCAACATAATCAAAATCATTATGGACAGTTGCTGAATTACCGATAGCTTGGGTATCCTCGGCTACTCTCCTTGGCACACTCTCCAAAACTGCATTCGATTTTGATGAGGCTTCACTTTTTGCAATAAAAAAAACCTTCTATTTTACTTTGCTTGTGTTTTAAGCTATTTACAGGATAAACGCCTGTTCTCTTCATTGCTGGTTATCACAAGTTGAAGAGCAAAAATACTCAGATCAACTTCTTAGGTTGCGTAAATTCTGAAGTACAAAAATAAATGAAACAATGAAGTGAAAAAGAACTCCGCTGAGAGCAAAATGAAAACAGCTACTGCGAATCACAAGCTGCCTGTCAACAGACTTTAATTACTCAATCCACTCCCAATTCAAGGAAGACAGAATTCAGAAAATACAAGGCCTTCTCTCCCTTTTCCACCCATATTGGGAGGAGATATTTAAAACTTCAAATGTCACCGCAAATGGAATGATACCCAGCTGGATGAATTTACAGTTCGTCTCAGTAGGGAAAGTTTTTGCCCATGGCATTTGGCATAGGAAAAGCTGCTCCTCTCCCACGACTGCTTCATCTTAGGTGAAGGTGTGAGGGAAGTTATACAGCATTAACTACCACTTAAAAAATCCCGGATGGGATAACATCTGATTATATACAGTGGGTAGCAGATGAGATCACACCACATGCAAAGTAAAGGGGCATTTAACGCACTGCCATAAACTGTAAGAGCGGTAGTATCACCATTTCAAAGCAAATGCTTTCTTTCTTTCGTTCCCTATAGCTTTTACTCTAAACGACAAGGCGATCTCTTTAGGGATTTAACCCCCATCTAACATCTCCTGTTCTGTGTGTGATGTTCTCCGTGGATGCAAGATGTGGGGTGATGGGTCGCCTAATCATTTGTCTCTGTGACTGATTCCTTTCTTTGTGCGGACTGTCTGTTACCCACTTCACTGGCTGTTTCTGAGCTGCTTTCGGTAAACAAAAGATCTACGGAATTGTGCATAGTAACCATGAGAAAAAAATAATAATAATAAAGAGAGAAAGAGAGAGAGAGAAGAAGAAGAAGAAAGAGACAAAAAAAATCTCGGTTAAGATTATTTGCGTAAAAAAATGTCGATTCCGATGGGCGACGATTGAATAAATAAATTTCAAAAAGACCAATTCATTAGGTAAAAAAAAAGTAGCCTGGCGCCGACAGGCCTCGACTGCATCTCTGGGTCTTGTACGAAAACTGAGAAACGAAGTTCGGGGAACAAGTGGCCAACCGTTTTCCACCCACGCTTTCAGAAACGGGTCGGCATTCAGTTCCTCAAATGGACGGACTAGCCCTTTCCTCTGTGAAGCCCTGGAATAACAGACCTCAACACCCTTATCCTTAAAAAGCACTGTGGAAACAACTTACGGGTTCCTTTATGCAGAGTCGTAACTAGGGCAGGGCACCTGCCCCGGGCGCAGTTCAAGAGAGGGCGCAGAAATCACTGCTTGCAATCTGATTAAAATTGAAACTGAAATTTTTACACCAGTTTTTTACACACTTAAAAGTTTAATTTCTTCCTCAAAGTTTTCAGGAGAGCCATTTGCTCACATTCAAAAATGGAAGGTTCTACTAACTGTCAAAAATGAAGGAGCGGTTCTACAATCCGTTCAAATGAAGAACTACATCCTTTGCAGATAACAACGGAGCTCGCGGTTTTTCTTTAGCTGGATGGATAAGGATGTAGTTTTTTCTTTGGTTGGATGATTGGACGAATAAGATAAAGATGCTATTCACATTGTTGAAGAGTATTTGGGGGCTATTCGATCATTACTGTGACTGAGAGCCGCAACTGCATTTGTTGCGTTCGATGTGGTACGAAAGGTTGGAACTCCGAAGCAGTTGCGAAAAGCTGTACAAATAGTCACAGTTTGATTGTACCTATGACCTCAATTTTGCTTTGTAAAGCCGTATGTGCTTATACATAAGGTAGAAAACCCAATGGGGCGCAATATTTTGAGGTTTTCCCCGGGCGCAGAAAAAACTAGTTACGCCTTTGTCCCGAGGCAAAAAAAAAAATAAAAAAAAAATATATAGGCAGTAGTCGCGCTACAGGAGGAAGTTAAGATGTGGAATCAGAAGAGGTTTTTTTTTTTTTTTGACGAAGTTGGGAGTCACGTGTATTTTTTTGATTGAAGGTTTTACGACCACCGTGAGCAACTCAATGGGATGTAAGCAGTCATCCGTCCCTAATTTAGGGTCACTGGTTCGAGGGAAAGGAGAGAGCCAGTGCCGTAAGATAAACACAACATCCATGCCTCACCGGGATTCGAACCCGGACCCCTTTCGGGCATATGATCAGAGACCATCGCTTAGACTACTACGTCACCGGGGCAATGCACCTTATTCATGTGCCGTTAGAAGTGGATTTCTGCGTGCCAACATGGCTGCTGATTCAATGTTTTTGCTATTTGATTATCCCTTACTGTTGCCTAATTTTTACAACCCTAACGTCATGGATTCTGCTGAGGAATTAATAGAGCTACAAGGCGAAGAAGAAGAAATTAATTTCTTAGAAGAACAAATCTAGGTTGCAAAAATATACAAAGACAATTTTGTGTTTGATGTTTATTTCGCATGACGCAAGAACGCATCGCCGTTAGTCATAATGAAGCTTTTAATGTAGCATTTCTCGTACACGCTATATTAAATTTTCATATTCTTATTGCCAGACATTGGCGAAATATCTGAAACATAAAATTTAGTACCTTGTTTTGTAAAACAAAAACATTTAAAAGCTCATAAAACACGTAATAAGGAAACAAACTAGGGTTCGCACGCTATGCCTAGCGTGCGAACCCTAGTTTTTTTATGCTTAAAAATTAAATGAATGTGTAACATTAAATAAAAGAGAAATTATAGATATGTTTGTTTTATTCTTTGAGGAAAGTAGAACTTAATTCGTAATTTACCGATCCAAGTATTCCATCAATTTTCGTCAACTTTTTTTCTTTCTTTTTTGAAATTGAAATTCGAAGAAATACTACGAGGTTTCAACTGCCTTTGATTCGTAGTGTCATAATATCCAAAAGCTTTTTCGTTAAAGTGGACAGAACATATTGGAGAGTGCACAACGGAATGGAAATCACCGCGTTTCATTTTACACAGCCATTCCCTTAATAATTTCGTCTTTTTCAGCGGAAAATTAAAGAATGTTTTTCTTTCGTCTACACAATTTAGGTTTCAGGATTTATTAGTGCTACCATACGATGAGCAAAAGTTATACATGTCGTTAATAAATTTACGAAAATCGCGTTTTTCCTGAACCCTTGCAACGTAACGCCATGTTAAGCAATGGGAAAACGCATGTAAACAAACTCTGCCGCCCCCGGTGGCGCAGTGGTCTAAGCGATGGCCTCTGACCATTCGTCCGAAAGGGGTCCGGGTTCGAATCCCGGTGAGGTATGGATGTTGTGTTTGTCTTACGGCACTGGCTCTCTCCCTTCCCTGGAACCAGTGACCCTAAATTAGGGACGGGCGACTGCTTATAGCCCATTGAGTTGCTCACGGTGGTCGTTAAACCTCCCAAAAAAAAAAAAAAACTCTTTTTGGTCCTTGGGCACGGAAAGGCTTTCTCATGATGCAATGTGAGGTGAATAAGGACCATTCATTTCAAGGGAAAATGCTCGGGAAATTTACTGTCAGATTAGTGGAAGCGTTGGGTAGAAATAGACAACTCTTTTGTTTAACAGCTGTGGAGTTTGGTGAGACGTGAGAAAGTTTTTGAGTCGGCTGCAATGTTTGTTAGATTTTGGTTTGATTAGCGGTTTTATGTGTATAGTATCAATGTATTGTTTATCTAGTACGTTGTCATGTGTTTTCTTAGGAACCATGTACGTTGGAAGCCTATACATATGGCGTCAACCCTTCGGCAGGTTGGATATTTTATACAATATATTTTACGAAACCCTGCAACATATTTGTAAATAACTTGCCTGAAATTTCGTTGTACACTGAAAGAATAAGAAACTACTGCAATTGATATATTTCTGAATTAAATAGTAGAGGCCACTTTTTTTTTCGCTGTCTTCTATAGCTGGGTCGGTTTAAATTACGATCCTCGCTTTGTTTCCTTGAAGAGATAATTAGGAATTGGTGTTTCCTAGCCGCAAACGCTGACAGTCTGGGTGTACTTAAAAAAAGGGGGGGGGGATGGGGTAGGGTTCATATTAAGTTTACAGAACAACCTTTTTAAGTGTTTGTGTGAAAAACCATTAGAGATAAATTTATCTAGTGTATTGTAACACTAACTGTTATGTATCACGCTTTCAACATCACTGTTTATATATATATATATATTAATAAAATACAACGTTTGTCACAATTTTTTTTTCCAAGTCAACTAAGGTTTCACTGGGTTCTGACCTAGCTTCATGAGGACGAATGACATGTAAATTTTCAAATTGTACATGATATCATAAATGGTGTTTACAGTCACTGGTTTAAAAAAAATATATATATATATATGATATCATCATCATCATCATTGTCAACCATTATCAATCCACTGCTGGACGAAGGTCTCCCCAAGTTTCCTCCACAACGGTCTGTCTTGTGCCAGTCTCCTCCATGTCACTCCCGCATACTTTCGAATTTCATCCACCCATCTCCCATGTGGTCTTCTTCTGGGTCTTTTCCTGTCCCTTGGAATCCAATCTAAAATTTCGGCTGTCCATCGATGGTCTGTCCTTCTGGCAGTATGTCCAGCCCATTGCCATTTCAGGGATTTAACTCTGATCATGATGTCTTCCACTCTTGTCATTTTTCGGATCCACGTGTTCCTCTTCTTATCTCTCCTGGTTACACCAAGCATGCACCTCTCCATGCTACTTTGAGTTGTCTGCAGCCTTTGTATGTCTCTTTTAGCTAAGGTCCACGTCTCTGCACCATACGTAAGCACTGGAAGGATGCATTGATCAAACACTTTTCTTTTAAGACATAATGGCATATTGCTCTTGAAAATTATGCTGTTTCTTTCAAAAGCTCTCCAGGCAAGTTTTGTACGCCGATTAATTTCTTCACCAATGTGACCCTCACTTGATATCTGCTGTCCAAGATAAACGTACGTGTCTGTTATCTCCAGCTTTTCTCCATCAATCGATAAATCTTCATTTCTTGTAAAAGCATTGAACATCACTTTTGTCTTCTGAAAGTTCATTTTTAATCCCACTTCTTTACTCTTGTCAGCAAGTTCCTGGATCATACTCTGTAGCTCTGATGGGGTAGTTGCAAAAATGACTACGTCATCAGCAAAACGAAGGTGGGTTAGATAATCCCCATTAATCTTTATCCCCTTGGTTTCCCAGCTCAGTGACTGAAAAACACCCTCCAATGTGGCATTAAAGAGCTTCGGAGATATGGTGTCACCTTGTCTCACTCCTTTTCCAATTTTTATGTGTGTTGTATTTTCAAACAACCTAATCTTTGCACTTGCATCTTCATAGATGTTATTAATAATATTAATGTATGCATCTTCAATACCGCAGGTTTTCAGAGCCATTGTAACTGCTGATGGTTTCACCGAATCAAAGGCTTTTTCATAATCGATAAAAGCCATGCACAATGGAAGTTCATATTCCCTCGCTCTTTCAATTAGTTCTCTCAGTACGTGGATATGATCTATTGTGCTGTAGCCACTCCTGAATCCAGCTTGTTCTCTCGGTTGAGCCATGTCCAGTGTCACCTTCAAGCGGTGTGAAAGAACTTTAGTGAATATTTTATAAACTACTGATAGGAGGCTGATAGGTCTGTAGTTTCCGAGATCCTCAATGTCACCTTTCTTATGTAGCAGGATCATTGTAGCGGTGTTCCAATCCTCAGGAATCTTTCCTTCATTAAGGCATCGAGTGAAAATTTGGGCGAGTACTGTTTCGATTTCTCCACTTGCTTCTTGCATGATGTCTACAGTAATTCCATCTTCTCCTGGAGCTTTTCCCCGCTTCATGTTCTTGATTGCATGTGCAACTTCTGCTGGAAGGACTGGAGGAACTCTGGTACTGGTATCTTTCATGGTGTCTGGAGTACATGTATCATCCCTTTCATATAATTTGGAGTAGAAATCTTTCACTCTTGTCAAAATTTCGCCTCTATTTCTTGTTACAGAACCATCTTCTTTTCTCAGTGCCATAATCTGTTTTCTTCCCTTACTGAGATGTCCCTTTGCTATCTTTAGGCTTTGGTTGTTTTCAATTGCTTTCCTCTTTAGTTCACAGTTGAATTTTCTTACGTCTTCAGTGATACTTTTTCGTACTGTCTTGCATAGCTCTATATATTCCACTTTGGAAGTCACATCTTCTTTAGTTGTCCTCATCTCTCTTCTTTTTTGCATCAACATTTTCGTTTTTCCTGATAATTTATTTACATGCAACTTGTTCTTAGACCCAGCTAATTTTGTTGCTGTTTCCATAAGAGTTTTGGTTACTTTTCTGTTAACTTCAAAGATGTCCACTTCTTCCGATGTTAGGCCTTCTAAAGCAGAGAACCTGTTCTTCAGTTCCAACTTGAAGGTATTATGGTGTTTTTTAAGGTTGGTTATGTCAATAGATTTTGTTAAAAAAAAAAAAAAAAAAAATATATATATATATATATATATATATTTGTGACGAACGTATTATCATAATATGTATAATAGTTGCAAGACTGGTCTCTGATTTTGTGAATCACTGTTTACTCTTGATCTGGAAAGGAATTTCGGGCAGTTGGGAGAGGTTTGTTAAATTGTCTAGCTGTGTTGTCAACAATTTTGCATGAATGATGGCAGGCGTATATCTAGCATTTGTGTTATGGGTGTGTGTGGGGGGGGGGGAGGGTGTGTGTCCTAAAATATTGCCTATACATGTAGACATATACAACTTAAAATGAAAATACAAAAATATCTAATGCACTTACCTTAGCAAGCAAAGTACAGATGTCAATTCAATAATAAGAAGGTAAAGAATACCCGAAAATTATAGCAAAATATTTAGCTGTTGTCATCTAGAGAACTCCACGGTTTCATTCTATGGCATTAGCTCATCTGAGCATGTGCTCATTTTTATATGTTTCTATGTCACTTTCTTCACTTATTGGAAAATATTGTACTATTATCTGGTTTTATGATATACGCACATCTGTATATACACACAGTCAAGTCACATTATTGTGACCACCTCCTACTTTTGACGTCAACAGCGCATAGCCAATGAAAGGAGGCACGTGTCGTGAGCTGGCTTGGAGAGCATATAAGGTGTGTTGTAGGCATTCTGAACATATCACTTGTTAATATAAATTTTGAGGTTACTCACCTTTATTCCCTAAATCATTTAGGAGGTTTTTGCCTCTACACATTTCCAACACGTATTTTTCTGATATCACTCGTTGCTGTCATGGATAAAAGAAGGGATTTATCAGATTTGCAAAAAGGTATGATTATCGGCATTCGGGCCAATGGTGGCAGTATTTCTGAAAGAGCTCAGTTTGTGAACTGTTCGCATGCTGCCGTGTTAAAGTGTATTGTGATTAGAGAAATGTCACCATTGCGAATAAGCGATGTGGCAACTGTGGAGCACCACTGCCATTGATGTGATAGGTGAACGTCGGCTTCAAAGGTGCGTGAGGGCTGATCGACACGCTACAGTGGAGCAACTCACTGGCTGAATGAACCAGGGGGCTACCAAAAGTGTGTCTAAAATGACAGTTCAGCGAACCCTGTTGCATATGGGGCTCTGATGGAGACGGATGGTCACTGCACCTACGCTAACGAAGGTGCATTGGCAGAAAAGGCTTACATTTACGCAGCAGTATTGGAATTGTATCTTAGGAATGTAAGATCAGAAACCGCTTTAAGCCTTTATGGCATTGCTGAAGTAATGAAGCTGACTGAGTACTTCTAGATGAAGATTATTAGATATAATAGATCTTAGAAAAGTAGGATCAGAAACCACTCTAAGCCTTTTTGGCATTACTGAAATAATGCAGCTGGCTGAGTACTTCAACCTAGATGAAGATGATTTACTATTAGAGTGGGATGAGTAGAAATCAATGTTTCTATCTCAAACTGATATTGAGAATAGTAATTTGTCAATTCCAAAAATATGTTCAATTCTGTCAAAATCAGGTGACTAGAAGATACCCACTAACACAGAAACCTTTAAACACTGTATGTACCTTAGCAATTTCAGACACTGAACTAGAAAGAATAGTTTTTAAAATTAAATTACCATATTTTTCTGCATATAATTCATGGCAGCGTATAATCCACAGATGGTAAAATTCAGCATGAGAGAAAAAGTTGGGCATATAATCTGCAGACAAAATTCATAGTAAAAGTTAAAAGACAGATGCATTCAACAACAGAGTTTTATAATAAATAATACAAAAAGATAATCACCAATATTTTGACCAAAACGTTTTTTTCATCGCCAAAACTATATATATTTTTTTCGCAAACTTCGAAGAATGCGATCTGCAGCGCGACCACTGCATATTTATAAGGCGTAGATGCATAAGTTTTTGCTAAAGTGACCTATTATGTGTAAGTATGTACTTTACGTAATGCCTGTTACGCAATTTTTGGATAGCTCCAGAAATCTGGAATTTTCATAAACCTGGCACTCGTCTGTTCCTGTTGATGCTAGATTTTCAAGGCTTTGCTGTATATATATATATATATATATATATATCATCACCATCATCATTGTCAACCATTATCAATCCACTGCTGGACGAAGGTCTCCCCAAGTTTTCTCCACAACGGTCTGTCTTGTGCCAGTCCCATTTAATGAGTTTGATAAAATATAAAATCGCTGAAAGTTTTTGAAATTTTAAAAAAAGGTATTGAATTACAATACCCCGCAACTTTCAAACGATTGTGATATATATTTTTAATTTATGTGGCAATCGTGCTGTATCTCCAAGCAATGCTTAAATTACATCAACAACCGAAACTCTGAATTTCAGACTGTAAATCATTTGTGATGGTGTCAAAGTTCACCCCTTCAGTTTTGGAGTTGTACCAGAAGCATTCTTTTTGAGTAGAGCAAAATAAACGCTGAGTGGGGTTGGAACTTCCAGAAGAGGGGTGGGGCTGATGTTACGGAGGTCATGGGCCAAAGCAGTATGGAATGGAAACAGCACTCAACTGTTCAAGGTCAAAGCACGTTGCTGCAGGCAAAGTTTTCTCCGCTAACTTTTACAAAGCAGCAATCCGCAAAGAGGAAATGTGTACACACACACATACACGTTTTTTGTCAAAGCAAAGGGGAAAGAGGACATATGTTGATGCAGTGACACTGCATTATCGTCGAACACATGGCATTCTTTAAAGCTTTGATGTGATACAGATTTCCCCTCATTATACGGCCTGGTGTGAAAAGCAAAATTGCTTCATTTTGGAAGTTTGTAGGGGAAAAAAAAAGCTATTATCTGCACCATCGTATAATTCGCAGTGGCTAGAATTTAAACTTTTAGGAACAGATAATCTGCAGATTATGTACCGGAAAATACAGTAGTACTGACTGATAACAATATACAGGGTGTCCCAGAATTATTGGACACATTACAAAATTATATAAAACAAAACATTAAACAGATAGAAAGAAACTGACTGTACTAACTTACAATGTAACTACACAAGTTAATAAATTTCGATGTGAGATCCCTTGGTTGCTCGTAGTACGTCCAAGCGATACTCGATTCCATGCCATGTATTGGCAAGCATCTGAGGAGTTATGGAATTAATAGCAGTTGTGATTCGCTGCTTCAGTTCCTACAAATCAGTACAAGGCGTCTGATAGACACGATCCTTCACATAACCCCATATGAAATAATCCAATGAAGTTAGATCTGGAGAGCCAGGAGGTCACGGAATGGGGACCACTACGCCCAATCCATCTGTTGGGGGAAATGTTCATTTAGGCACTTACGTACACACGTTGACCAATGCGGAAGCGTGTGCCGTCTTGTTGGAAAACGTCATATTTTTTTTATCTGGGGTATAGCAGAATTTTCTAGCATATCCAAGTAAATGTCACCATTTATGTTTTTTTTTTTGCAGAAGAAGAAAGGGCCAATCACTTCTCTTTTTGATAAGGCGCACCACACATTAACTTTTGGAGAATCATGTTCCAGTTCAATAGCAGCATGAGGCGGTTCACTGCCCCATATCCTACAATTGTGACGATTCACAATACCTGATGCATGAAATGTGGATTCATCACTAAAAATTACAGTATTGAGAAAGTTTTTTTGTTGTTTTCCACTCAATTCAGCATATCCACAGCGAAATTGCATTGCAGCGTGTGATCATTTACGTGCATCTTTTGCACTATTTGAATTTTATAAGCATGAAACTTTAATTTCTTGTGCAAGATATCGTGAACTGTCGATTTCGGAATGCAGCACAGTTCTCTGCTTGCTTTACAAACGGATTTCCTGGGGTTTCGTCGGAAACTTTCATTAACTTGGTCAACCATCTGACCGCTGACACTAGGCCTACCGGCTCATCCATGATGTTCCACATTGCCAGTTTCTTTAAACTGTTTCATCCACCGCTTAATTGAATTCATTGATGGAGGATTACAACCATACTCTAAACGGTACGGTCTTTTAACTTTAATGACAGACTTTAATTCTGCAAGCCATAACACCCACACATCACCTTCTGCTGTACGGATGACATGACTACTGATTGCGCATTTCTCATACATTCCTCATCAGGCCACACTTAGCGCCATCTATCGAATTCTGAGAATAACAATTCTGCAAAACAAAAATATAGAAACCGTGTTAGTAATTGTGACATAGAAAAACAAACAGACAATGCTCATAGTTTTTTTTGTACATAATTTTGTAATGTGTCCAATAATTCTCGGACACCCTTTATGTAATAATATTTTAATATTCACACAGAATTACTGTTGAACTTTTCCATTGAATTAATGTTCCTTGTATGCAGAGTTGCAGAAAGTAGAAGTATGTGGGTAGTTCCCAAATTATTAGCAGATTTTGCAGATAGTTTTTGCTTGTAGATCACAAAAAGAAAAACATTATAATTTTCTTTTTACTTCAGACAAACTTTCTTTTTGCTTTAAGTTTTCCATTTACCCATTTCCCACCATCACTTCATGATATTTATTACAGACTAAATAAATGGAGGAATAAGATAAAGAATCACACCTGGTTGCTTGATTCTTTGATGGAAGTTGAACCATGTGAATTCTAAACCACATCATTTGTGGTAGAAGGCAAAATATGAATCTAGCCATATCACACACATTGCTGCACATTCAATCATAATGTACTTATTTTGCTCTCATGGGAATCTGTAATGCTCTAATAATTATTTATTGTTTTATTAATTTTCTTTAATTTGGGTCATTCCATGTCAAATCAACAATGCACGTAACCTTAATGTCATGGATTTGGTTCATTTTTGGTACATTTGTACCTTACCATGAGATGTGTAAAACAATTTTTTTGAAATTTTTTTGTCCACCTGTTTTTGAGAAATTGAATTTTCAAAATTGCCTAAAAACACCAAATTTCAGTAGCCACCATAATTTCAAATGTCGTTTACGAGATACCTATGATAGCTACAGACATGGAACAGGTGTCATTTTAAAGCTTATGAACAGGGCTTTCATTTGATGTACAACATGACACAATTGTAAATTTTCAAAGGATGCACAATTTTTCAAAAAAATCACACTTAAAGGTATATGTTTTGTAGCCAGTCAGTCCAAATTTCAAGGCGGTATCTCAATAGTGCTTCCCCGGTGGAGCGGTGGTCTAAGCGATGGCCTCTGATCATTCGTCTGAAAGAGGTCCAGGTTCGAATCCCTGTGAGGCATGGATGTTGTGTTTGTCTTTCGGCACTGGCTCTCTCCCTTCCCTGGAACCAGTGACCCTAAATTAGGGACGGGTGACTGCTTATAGCCCATTGAGTTGCTCACAATGGATGTTAAACCTCCAAACAAAAATTCTCAATTGGTGTCGTGAAAAAAATAAATTTTCTTGTTGGCAGATACAAGGAATTAAACCCAAGTCCATTTTTCTACAATTTACATTGATAAAATTATGTGGTAAACTGAAATGAATAAAAAAAAAATAAATTATAACAGGATGTTTACAGAGAGAGAGAGAGAGAGAGAGAGAGAGAGAGAGAGAGAGATGTACGTATGTGGTGTGCGTGCGTGCATGTGTAAAGAGATAGGGTAGGCTATCTTGGCAAAGAAACTGTTCAAAACATGCACGACAAGCCCTGATATGTTTGTTCCTGTTTATTCATGTACCCTTTCCCCACCATGTTACCTTCCAGACAGCTTAGTTGTAGTCTGGCTCTCTGTGTGTGTACTTCAGTTTGTTCGAACAGTGTGTTTTTAGTGAAGCTTTCTTAGAACATTTTTGTTGTGAAGCTGCTTTGTTATTTCATTAACTGTTTGATAATTACATGATTTGAGATGTGGAGGAGAATAAGTGGTCAAAAATGTGTTGCAAGTCTTTTAAAAAAAGGGGGCACTGGGTTAGCAAAGACTTGAGGAAAGTAACTGATTGGATGGTTTCACTAAATAGTGAAATCAAACCACACATGAAAGTATGCACTTCATGCAGATTGCAGTTAGGAAAAGAGAAGCCTTGTCAAATGGAAAACAATATACTTGGAAAGGAAATTCCTCTTGAGAATTATGAGATTCCTGGTCCTAGTCATATTAAGGAATCTCAGTATTTGGACCCTGATGCAGCTTTAAGCCACTTAAATGCCTCTTTGACCTCCCTTGGTGAGTCTCTGGTGTGTAAGAAGAAAGTATTAAATAGGTCTAAGAAGTATTGCAAAGAAAAGATGGGGAAGATTAAAAGGACCTACAAAAGAGTTATTTTTTACTTCTGAAGATGATTTAGATCAGGAAGAATGTCACTGTGCTGATTCAGAAATTATTCAGCAACTAAAAGAAAATTTTAAAACTACGAAGTGACCCTGCAAGGACATGATACTCCTTTAAAAACATATCAACATTGTTTATCAAGAAATATGTGTTATCCCCCAGCACAGAAATGTTTTTTAGGTGACTGTGTTTCATGTTCTAGCACTGATGAATTCAAGGAAGTCTTATTGACAAGTCTTGAAGAAATGATTGATAAAATCACATACAAGCAGTGGGTTTCAGTGGACTGCTGTTTGTTTGAAATCATTTGCAAAACCACAGAGGATTTTGTTGAGTTTTCAGCCCAGCTAATCATCTTGAAGAAGCATGATTTCATCACCCAACAGCAATCTGCTTTTTTGCAGAGAAGAAAATTACACTTTGCCTTAATGAAGCTGTGGTGACGTGATTTTTCTGAGAACTATTCATTCATTCTGCAAGATGAAACCCAGTCATTCCATTGGAACAACTCAATAGTTTTCTTTGGAAAACATGAACAAAAACATGGCAGTTCTTGTTCATGTTTTCCAAAGAAAACTTCTTAATGCTTTGAAAGCGAAATTGCTCCCAAACTTGGAAAATATATTTTACTTTTCAGACTGCTGTGCAGCACAATACAAAAAACATAAGAGTTTTGCAAATTTGTGTGACCACCAGTGGCGGCTCGTGGCAACTGAAACAGGTAAGGCCAGTAGCCGAAGTCAAACAATGAAATAAAAAAAACTGTCATTATTAGGCTAACTATTCAGACCCCCCACCCTACCCCCAAGATTCATTTACTCTGCCTCTGTTTACCCCCTTGACTCACAATAATGCCCAAATCAGGCAGGAATGTGTCAACTATTGTATTGCACACGAAAAAAATTTCCTCGAATAGAATACATAATTATTAACAGAAAAATGTTAAAACTCCTTAATAACATTTTTACCTTAAAACATATGAGCATTAATTTATGTTAGTTGTGCTTTGTGTTTCTTCAGATTTCTCAATTGAGAAATAATCACAGGATTCACAGGATAAAAAAAATGTAGTGAAAAAATAATAACTCCAAATATATGCAGGGAGGGAATGTTTCATGTATTTCATCCCATATAGAATGAGTACAATACTACCATTTGCATTATTTAAAAGGTTTAACCTTTTTTTTTTTTTAAAGAACTTGTGAAACCTAAAAACATATATGTACTCATGTGCAAATTATACTTGCAGGTTTACTCATTTATTTATTTATTTTTAACATAGAAAATTCTCTCAGTTAAAACTGAAATTAGTTCTGCAAAGCACTTTGTAAACTTCACACTCTTGGAAACTCAAATTCTTGGGCTGATAAGCACAGTTTTTTTTTAAGTGAAGCTTTTCGACCCAAATTCTTGGGCTGATGAGCACTTTGTTTTTTTAAGTTAAGCTCAAACTAAAAATTCTTGGGGTGATAAGCAGTGAGTTTTTTTAAGTAAAGCTTTTCTTCCAGGTTTAAAGCAAAGAACGGAGATTTTAACAAAATATCCACTCCATTCATTGTAATCGACAAGCAAAAAAGTCACGACACAAAGGAACAACACATCACCGAGAGAGACACAGAAAAAACAACTAAATGAACTTTGAGCTTGGTCGGGGTAAGCTTCTCTGTCAACCCACGGCGTTAAGGAAATGGATACTCTCCTGGCCAATCAAATTAGCGCGGGGCCAGATAGATCTGGCCCCATAGTTTGTTTTTGCACACGCGTTAAGGCAGTGTTGTATGTAGGCCATCATACTGAATGAGACGGGGAGGAAATCGTCTCCTCTTCGCTTGCGTAGTGATGTTACTGGGGCCTGTTGGAGCTGGCCCCAATAACCTCACACTCTGAACGTGATCTCTTTCTTCAGTAATGGTTTTTGAAGGGAAAGGTTTATCACCATGTAGTTAAGAGAGAATAAGAATCAGGGCAAAAAAAAAATATATATATATATATATTTCTAAAAATAGAAATTTTTAGGTGGGGCCTGGCCCCTCTGGCCCCTAATGACGAACCGCTCCTGGTAACCACCACACTGATTTGCAAGGCATTGAAGCAGAGTGGCATTTTTATGCCACTTCACATGGCAAAGGAGTTTGTGGTGGTGTTGGAGGCACAGTGAAGAGACTTGCAGCAAAGGCCAGCATTCAAAACCCCCTCTCAAATCAGATAATGACAGCTGTTTGAGTGGGGGAAGGCAAACATCCCTGCAATAAGTTTTTTTTTTTTTATATTTCAAATGATGAATACCTGAAATAGGAGAGATTTTTACAAGTATGATTTGATGAAGCAGTTGCTGTCACAGGAACTCAGAAGTTTCATGCCTACCTCCCAGTATCAGCTGAAAAATTTGAAACCAAAGAATTTTCAGCTTCTCATGATACTGTTTTACATTGTATTAAAATCACTCCTGAACTTCAAGATGTAGTTGTGATCGTATGAATAGTTTTGTGGCATGTGCCTTTGACAACTCATGGTGGATGGGATGTGTTCTCTCAATAGATGCGGCAGAATGTGAAGTCAAACTATCATTCTTACATACAACTGGACCAGCAACATCATTCTCTTATCCTAGGAAACAGGATGTTCTCACCGTGCCAGAAAACTTCATCCTTTGCAAACTGGATCCAATTACAGCTACAGGGAGAACATACCAGCTAACCCCATAGGAGATGACAAAATCATCCAACATGCTAGCAAAGAAAAGAGAGGTTCTCTATCATTAGGTATAGAAATTTTTGTCTATTTTTGGGGCTAAGTCAATTTAATTCCTTGTCACTGCCAACCAGAAAATTTATTTTTGTATACCATTGAGATACCACCTTGAAATTTGGACTGACTGGCTACAAGACATATATACCTTGGCTTTAAGTGTGAATTTTTTGAAAATTTCAAAAACTTTTGTTTTTCCAAAAACTCAAAATAAATTTTTGAGTTAAAATACAATCAAAATCTATATCTTGAAATTTTTGAGTTATGATATGATCAAAATCTAAGGTCTTGAAAATTTGTGAATTTTTTTAAAATTTACTATTGTGTCATGTTGTATATCAAATGAAAGCCCTATTCATAAGCTTTAAAATGACACCTATCTCATGTCTGTAGCTATCATAGGTATCTCTTAAATAGCATTTGAAGTTACGGTGGCTAGTGCATTTTGGCGTTTTTAAGCAATTTTAAAAATTCAATATTTCAAAAATGGTTGAAAAAAAAATTGAAAAAGATATTTTTAAACATCTTATGGCAAGGTACAAATGTACCAGAAATTAACCAAATCCATGGCATCAAGTTCCAAACTGTATTTTTCATTGGTTGATTTCACATGGAATGACCCACATGCAGATTTGATCCCTAATCCAGGGCAATGTAATTTTCAAGTTTTCTGATGTGGTGATGCCGTGAATTGATCAGTAAAATTAGTGATTCAAGCATGTCTGATTGCTAAAATCCTGACCTTGTTCTATGTAATTAGTGAAGAACATTTCTACTACAGAATTCTTTATTCCACTGCTTCCACTGTGTTTAATCCTTTTTTCCAGTAATTGTGTTAGAGCACTCAAATAGCACTTTTATCAACCTCCATTCTGTGCTCACCGAATAATGCAATGTGGCTCTCTTCCAAGTGCACATGTTCCACATCATTTCAGTATCCAGTCCATGCTGGAGTGTTTTGTACAGATACTGTAGGCCCAACGTTATGTCTAGCAGGACTTGTAGGCCCAACGTTAGTGTAGCTCAAAAGTAGATGAACATTTGACTGCCCCTGGTGTAATTGCTGAATAAGATTGAGTGATAATCTCTTATGTTTGCAAATGTTGATCTTGACAAGTGTTTTTTGTATATGAGCATTACTTTTAGATTTTTTGAAAGATTTTCTCTTATTTATTTCAGAGATCATCCATCCACTATCAAGAAGAGATTTATTAGTGTCTTCTTCATGACCATAGTGTCTGGAATATTTGTTTATTTTTGTACTGACATCAGATATTTTCGTGGGGTAAGTCAGACCATCTGTTCAGATTAAGTTTCTGTTGGACAAAAAATTATTTTTCATATCATGCTCATTTATTACATCATACTGAACAGTGTGTTTGTCCAAACCATTTTACTTCACTATGACAAGAGTTAAAATAAGTGATTTCTTTATGAATCAGGGATTTAAAAAAAACCCTGTGTGGGCTTGTTTTAAAAAAGCCGGTTTTAAGAAAACAACAACAATAAAACCTACACCAAAGTGGATTTCTTTTTTTTTTAATTTTCCAAGAAACAATTTCTTTTCTGATTAAGGAAGTTGACTGTTTCTGTATAGTATGCTTTCTGCTCCAAGTAATTTCAGACATAATGAACAATTATAAAGTGCTTAATATTTGAAGTCAATTTATGAAAAACTTGGATGTGAAGTGTAAACAGCATTTAACAAAAATCAACAGTCAAAACATGTAGACGAGTTTCTTAAAACAACATGTAGTTTTATTGATTGTTATTTGATTGCCAGTAAGTCAGGAATTCCAGTGAGTAATTGGTGTTGAGAACTTTCAAACTCAATCTTGTAACTTTATAGTAAGATATTCCTGCATACTTTCATTTATATATATATATATATATCATCATCATCATCATTGTCAACCATTATCAATCCACTGCTGGACGAAGGTCTCCCCAAGTTTCCTCCACAACGGTCTGTCTTGTGCCAGTCTCCTCCATGTCACTCCCGCATATTTACGAATTTCATCCACCCATCTCCCATGTGGTCTTTTTCTGGGTCTTTTCCTGTCCCTTGGAATCCAATCTAAAATTTCAGCTGTCCATCTATGGTCTGTCCTTCTGGCAGTATGTCCAGCCCATTGCCATTTCAGGGATTTAACTCTGATCATGATGTCTTCCACTCTCGTCATTTTTCGGATCCACGAGTTCTCTTCTTATCTCTCCTGGTTACACCACCAAGTATGCACCTCTCCATGCTGCTTTGAGTTGTCTGCAGCCTTTGTATGTCTCTTTTAGTTAAGGTCCACGTCTCTGCACCATACGTAAGCACTGGAAGGATGCAATGATCAAACACTTTTCTTTTAAGACATAATGGCATATTGCTCTTGAAAATTATGCTGTTTCTTCCAAAAGCTCTCCAGGCAAGTTTTGTACGCCGATTAATTTCTTCATCAATGTGACCCTCACTTGATATCTGCTGTCCAAGATAAACATACGTATCTGTTATCTCCAGTTTTTCTCCATCAATCGATAAATCTTCATTTCTTGTAAAAGCATTGAACATCACTTTTGTCTTCTGAAAGTTCATTTTTAATCCCACTTCTTTACTCTTGTCAGCAAGTTCCTGGATCATACTCTGCAGCTCTGATGGGGTAGTTGCAAAAATGACTACGTCATCAGCAAAACGAAGGTGGGGTTAGATAATCTCCATTAATCTTTATCCCTTTGTTTTCCCAGTTCAGTGATTGAAAGACATTTTCCAATGTGGCATTAAAGAGCTTCGGAGATATGGTGTCACCTTGTCTCACTCCCTTTCCAATTTTTATGTGTGTTGTATTTTCAAACAGCCGAATCTTTGCACTTGCATTTTCATAGATGTTATTAATAATATTAATGTATGCATCTTCAATACCGCAGGATTTCAGAGCCGTGGTAACTGCTGATGGTTTCACCGAATCAAAGGCTTTTTCATAATCGATAAAAGCCATGCACAATGGAAGTTCATATTCCCTCGCTCTTTCAATTAGTTCTCTCAGTACGTGGATATGATCTATTGTGCTGTAGCCACTCCTGAATCCAGCTTGTTCTCTCGGTTGAGCCATGTCCAGTGTTACCTTCAAGCGGTGTGAAAGAACTTTAGTGAAGATTTTATAAACCACTGATAGGAGGCTGATAGGTCTGTAGTTCCTGAGATCCTCAATGTCACCTTTATGTAGCAGGATCATTGTAGCATTGTTCCAATCCTCAGGAATCTTCCCTTCATTAAGGCATCGAGTGAAAATTTGGGCGAGTACTGTTTCAATTTCTCCACTTGCTTCTTGTATGATGTCTATAGTAATTCCATCTTCTCCTGGAGCTTTCCCCCGCTTCATGTTCTTGATTGCATGAGCAACTTCTGCTGGGAGGACTGGAAGAACTCTGGTACCTTTCATGATGTCTGGAGTACATGTATCATCCCTTTCATATAATTTGGAGTAGAAATCTTTCACTCTTGTCAAAATTTCGCCTCTATTTCTTGTTATAGAACCATCTTCTTTTCTCAGAGCCATAATCTGTTTCTTCCCTTACTGAGATGTCCCTTTGCTATCTTAAGGCTTTGGTTGTTTTCAATTGCTTTCCTCACTAGCTCACAGTTGAATTTCCTTACGTCTTCAGTGATACTTTTTCGTGTTGTCTTGCATAGCTCTATATATTCCACTTTGGAAGTCACATCTTCTTTAGTTGTCCTCATCTCTTCTTTTGCATCAACATTTTGGTTTTTCCTGATAATTTGTTCACATGCAACTTGTTCTTAGACCCAGCTAATTTTGTTGCTGTTTCCATTAGAGCTTTGGTTACTTTTCTGTTAACTTCCGAAATATCCACTTCTTCCGATGTTAGGCCTTCTAAAGCAGAGAATCTGTTCTTCAGTTCCAACTTGAAAGTATTATGGTGTTTTTTAAGGTTGGTTATGTCAATACATTTTGTTTGTCTTATGAGTTTGCCACGTTCCAGTTTAGTGTTGAGGTGCATCTTACATCTCACCAATCTATGGTCACTACCTGTGTTGAACTTGTTCAGCACACTGCAGTCTTCGATGACGAATTTTTTGTTACACATAATAAAATCAATTTCACTTGTCGTCCCAATTGGATGTCTCCATGTCCATTTCCTGTGTGGCTTTTTCTTGAAAAAGGAGTTCAAGATGAAAAATCCTTCTGCCTCTGCAAACTCAACTAGAGTATTTCCACGCTGGTTTCTGTTGCCGTGACCGAATTTACCTACTGAAGTTTCATTCTGTTGCCGTTGCCCTATTTTTGCATTGAAATCTCCCATAATTATCTTTAAGTGCTGCTTACCTTTATTATTTAGATGACGAATTTCCTCATAAAATTCTTCAATTTCTTCTTCAGGATGACTTGTGGTGGGTGCATAAGTTTGAATAATCTGAGCCTGGTATCTTCTCGATAGTTGGATAACGAGTCGGGCAGCTCTGTCAGAGGAACTTTCAACTTCTACCACTTTATCTTTCAGTTTCTTGTTTATTATAAATCCAACACCACTAGTTCTGCCAGTATCTGTCCCACGATAATAGAAGAGATGTCCACTTTTCAGTTCAATGAGATCTTCTCCTTTTCTCCTTACCTCACTTAGCCCGACGATGTCCCACTTGATCCTTTGTAGTTCCTCTTCCAATTCAAGAAGCCTTGAATCAGAAGATAGGGAGCGTCCGTTATAGGTAGCCAAGGTCAGCATCAAATGGCAGCCTAGTCCGGTCCTCCGGGGATTCTTAGCACCCTCTGCCTTCATGTCGCACTGGCCGCTGCCTTTGGCCAGGTACATTCCAGCTGCCGGAGACTGAGGGCCAAGATTTAAGTTGTAGAGTCATTTTGGAGGTGTTTGGCCATAACTCACCACGCTGGCCAAGCGGGTTGGTGAGTGTGGGATAGCATTTCCTCTGATCCCGATGGTATAGTTATACCGCTATTGGCGGTCGTCAGAGCCCCTTTAGTGGGAACAGGATGCACCACGAGAAGGCGGGGTTGACATTTGTCAAGGAGAGGCTGTGATGTTACGCATCACCTGACCTTACATCCTTATATATATATATATATATATATATATATATATATATATATCACTCACCAACCCGCTTGGCCAGCGTGGTGAGTTATGGCCAAACCCCTCCAAAATGACAACTCAACTTAAATCTTGGCCCTCAGTCTCCGGCAGCTGGAATGTACCTGCCAAGGCAGCAGCCAGTGCGACATGAAGGCAGAGGGTGCTAAGAATCCCCGGAGGACTGGACTAGGCTGCCATCTGATGCTGACCTTGGCAATGTACAATGGACGCTCCCTATCTTCTGATTCAAGGCTTCTTGAATTGGAAGAGGAACTACAAAGGATCAAGTGGGACATCGTGGGGCTAAGTGAGGTAAGGAGAAAAGGAGAAGATCTCATCGAACTGAAAAGTGGACATCTCTTCTACTATCGTGGGACAGATACTGGCAGAACTAGTGGTGTTGGATTTATAATAAACAAGAAACTGAAGGATAAAGTTGTAGAAGTTGAAAGTTCCTCTGACAGAGCTGCACGGCTTGTTATCCAACTCTCGAAAAGATACCAGGCTCAGATTATTCAAACTTATGCACCCACCACAAGTCATCCTGAAGAAGAAATTGAAGAATTTTATGAGGAAATTTGTCATCTAAATAATAAAGGTAAGCAGCACTTGAAAATAATTATGGGAGATTTCAATGCAAAAATAGGGCAACGGCAACAGAATGAAACTTCAGTAGGTAAATTCGGTCACGGCAACAGAAACCAGCGTGGAAATACTCTCGTAGAGTTTGCAGAGGCAGAAGGGTTTTTCATCTTGAACTCCTTCTTCAAGAAAAAGCCACACAGGAAATGGACATGGAGACATCCATAAAGGTAAGCAGCACTTGAAAATAATTATGGGAGATTTCAATGCAAAAATAGGGCAACGGCAACAGAATGAAACTTCAGTAGGTAAATTCGGTCACGGCAACAGAAACCAGCGTGGAAATACTCTCGTAGAGTTTGCAGAGGCAGAAGGGTTTTTCATCTTGAACTCCTTCTTCAAGAAAAAGCCACACAGGAAATGGACATGGAGACATCCAAATGGGACGACAAGTGAAATTGATTTTATTATGTGTAACAAAAAATTCATCATAGAAGACTGCAGTGTGCTAAACAAGTTCAACACAGGTAGTGACCATAGATTGGTGAGATGTAAGATGCACCTCAACACTAAACTTGAACGTGGCAAGCTCATGAGACAAACAAAATCTATTGACATAACCAACCTTAAAAAACACCATAATACCTTCAAGTTGGAACTAAAGAACAGGTTCTCTGCTTTAGAAGGCCTAACATCAGAAGAAGTGGACATCTCTGAAGTTAACAGAAAAGTAACCAAAGCTCTTATGGAAACAGCAACAAAATTAGCTGGGTCTAAGAACAAGTTGCATGTAAATAAATTATCAGGAAAAACGAAAATGTTGATGCAAAAAAGAAGAGAGATGAGGACAACTAAAGAAGATGTGACTTCAAAAGTGGAATATATAGAGCTATGCAAGACAGTACGAAAAAGTATCACTGAAGACGTAAGAAAATTCAACTGTGAACTAGTGAGGAAAGCAATTGAAAACAACCAAAGCCTAAAGATAGCAAAGGGACATCTCAGTAAGGGAAGAAAACAGATTATGGCACTGAGAAAAGAAGATGGTTCTGTAACAAGAAATAGAGGCAAAATTTTGACAAGAGTGAAAGATTTCTACTCCAAATTATATGAAAGGGATGATACATGCACTCCAGACATCATGAAAGATACCAGTACCAGAGTTCCTCCAGTCCTTCCAGCAGAAGTTGCACATGCAATCAAGAACATGAAGCGGGGAAAAGCTCCAGGAGAAGATGGAATTACTGTAGACATCATTCAAGAAGCAAGTGGAGAAATCGAAACAGTACTCGCCCAAATTTTCACTCGATGCCTTAATGAAGGAAAGATTCCTAAGGATTGGAACACCGCTACAATGATCCTGCTACATAAGAAAGGTGACATTAAGGATCTCGGAAACTACAGACCTATCAGCCTCCTATCAGTAGTTTATAAAATCTTCACTAAAGTTCTTCCACACCGCTTGAAGGTAACACTGGACATGGCTCAACCGAGAGAACAAGCTGGATTCAGGAGTGGCTACAGCACAATAGATCATATCCATGTGCTGAGAGAACTAATTGAAAGAGCGAGGGAATATGAACTTCCATTGTGCATGGCTTTTATCGATTATGAAAAAGCCTTTGATTCGGTGAAACCATCAGCAGTTACAATGGCTCTGAAAACCTGCGGTATTGAAGATGCATACATTAATATTATTAATAACATCTATGAAAATGCTAGTGCAAAGATTAGGCTGTTTGAAAATACAACACACATAAAAATTGGAAAGGGAGTGAGACAAGGTGACACCATATCTCCAAAGCTCTTTAATGCCACATTGGAGGGTGTTTTTCAGTCACTGAGCTGGGAAAACAAGGGGATAAAGATTAATGGAGATTATCTAACCCACCTTCGTTTTGCTGATGACGTAGTCATTTTTGCAACTAGCCCATCAGAGCTGCAGAGTATGATCCAGGAACTTGCTGACAAGAGTAAAGAAGTGGGATTAAAAATGAACTTTCAGAAGACAAAAGTGATGTTCAATGCTTTTACAAGAAATGAAGATTTATCGATTGATGGAGAAAAGCTAGAGATAACAGACACGTACGTTTATCTTGGACAGCAGATATCAAGTGAGGGTCACATTGATGAAGAAATTAATCGGCGTACAAAACTTGCCTGGAGAGCTTTTGGAAGAAACAGCATAATTTTCAAGAGCAATATGCCATTATGTCTTAAAAGAAAAGTGTTTGATCAATGCATCCTTCCAGTGCTTACGTATGGTGCAGAGACGTGGACCTTAACTAAAAGAGACATACAAAGGCTGCAGACAACTCAAAGAAGCATGGAGAAGTGCATACTTGGTGTAACCAGGAGAGATAAGAAGAGGAACTCGTGGATCCGAAAAATGACAAGAGTGGAAGACATCATGATCAGAGTTAAATCCCTGAAATGGCAATGGGCTGGACATACTGCCAGAAGGACAGATCGTCGATGGACAGCCGAAATTTTAGATTGGATTCCAAGGGACAGGAAAAGACCCAGAAGAAGACCACATGGGAGATGGGTGGATGAAATTCGAAAGTATGCAGGGGTGACATGGAGGAGACTGGCACAAGATAGACCGTTGTGGAGGAAACTTGGGGAGACCTTCGTCCAGCAGTGGATTGATAATGGTTGACAATGATGATGATGATACATATATATGGGATGTAAGAAGGTCAGGTGATGCGTAACATCACAGCCTCTCCTTGACAAATGTCAAACCCGCCTTCTCGTGGTACATCCTGTTCCCACTAAAGGGTCTCTGACGACCGCCAATAGCGGTATAACTATACCATCGGGATTTGAGGAAATGCTATCCCACACTCACCAACCCGCTTGGCCAGCGTGGTGAGATATGGCCAAACCCCTCCAAAATGACTCCACAACTTAAATCTTGGCCCTCAGTCTCCGGCAGCTGGAATGTACCTGGCCAAGGCAGCGGCCAGTGCGACATGAAGGCAGAGGGTGCTAAGAATCCCCGAAGGACCGGACTAGGCTGCCATCTGATGCTGACCTTTGCTACGTATAATGGGCGCTCCCTATCTTCTGATTCAAGGCTTCTTGAATTGGAAGAGGAACTACAAAGGATCAAGTGGGACATCGTCGGCCTAAGTGAGGTAAGGAGAAAAGGAGAAGATCTCATTGAACTGAAAAGTGGACATCTCTTCTACTATCGTGGGACAGATACTGGCAGAACTAGTGGTGTTTGATTTATAATAAACAAGAAACTGAAGGATAAAGTTGTAGAAGTTGAAAGTTCCTCTGACAGAGCTGCACGACTCGTTATCCAACTCTCGAGAAGATACCAGGCTCAGATTATTCAAATTTATGCACCCACCACAAGTCATGCTGAAGAAGAAATTGAAGAATTTTATGAGGAAATTCGTGATCTAAATAATAAAGGTAAGCAGCACTTGAAGATAATTATGGGAGATTTCAATGCAAAAATAGGGCAACGGCAACAGAATGAAACTTCAGTAGGTAAATTCGGTCACGGCAACAGAAACCAGCGTGGAAATACTCTCGTAGAGTTTGCAGAGGCAGAAGGGTTTTTCATCTTGAACTCCTTTTTCAAGAAAAAGCCACACAGGAAATGGACATGGAGACATCCAAATGGGATGACAAGTGAAATTGATTTTATTATGTGTAACAAAAAATTCGTCATAGAAGACTTCAGTGTGCTAAACAAGTTCAACACAGGCAGTGACCATAGATTGGTGAGATGTAAGATGCACCTCAACACTAAACTCAAACGTAGCAAGCTCATAAGACAAACAAAATGTATTGACATAACCAACCTTAAAAAACACCATAATACCTTCAAATTGGAACTGAAGAACAGATTCTCTGCTTTAGAAGGCCTAACATCGGAAGAAGTGGATATTTCTGAAGTTAACAGAAAAGTAACCAAAGCTCTTATGGAAACAGCAACAAAATTAGCTGGGTCTAAGAACAAATTGCATGTGAACAAATTATCAGGAAAAACCAAAATGTTGATGCAAAAAAGAAGAGAAATGAGGACAACTAAAGAAGATGTGACTTCCAAAGTGGAATATATAGAGCTATGCAAGACAGTACGAAAAAGTATCACTGAAGACGTAAGGAAATTCAACTGTGAACTAGTAAGGAAAGCAATTGAAAACAACCAAAGCCTAAAGATAGCAAAGGGACATCTCAGTAAGGGAAAAAAACAGATTATGGCACTGAGAAAAGAAGATGGTTCTGTAACAAGAAATAGAGGCGAAATTTTGACAAGAGTGAAAGATTTCTACTCCAAATTATATGAAAGGGATGATACATGTACTCCAGGCATCATGAAAGGTACCAGAGTTCTTCCAGTCCTTCCAGCAGAAGTTGCACATGCAATCAAGAACATGAAGCGGGGAAAAGCTCCAGGAGAAGATGGAATTACTGTAGACATCATACAAGAAGCAAGTGGAGAAATCGAAACAGTACTCGCCCAAATTTTCACTCGATGCCTTAATGAAGGGAAAATTCCTGAGGATTGGAACAACGCTACAATGATCTTGCTACATAAAAAAGGTGACATTGAGGATCTCAGGAACTACAGACCTATCAGCCTCCTATCAGTGGTTTATAAAATCTTCACTAAAGTTCTTTCACACCGCTTGAAGGTAACACTGGACATGGCTCAACCGAGAGAACAAGCTGGATTCAGGAGTGGCTACAGCACTATAGATCATATCCACGTACTGAGAGAACTAATTGAAAGAGCGAGGGAATATGAACTTCCATTGTGCATGGCTTTTATCGATTATGAAAAAGCCTTTGATTCGGTGAAACCATCAGCAGTTGCAATGGCTCTGAAATCCTGCGGTATTGAAGATGCATACATTAATATTATTAATAACATCTATGAAAATGCAAGTGCAAAGATTAGGCTGTTTGAAAATACAACACACATAAAAATTGGAAAGGGAGTGAGACAAGGTGACACCATATCTCCAAAGCTCTTTAATGCCACATTGGAGGGTGTTTTTCAGTCACTGAGCTGGGAAAACAAGGGGATAAAGATTAATGGAGATTATCTAACCCACCTTCGTTTTGCTGATGACGTAGTCATTTTTGCAACTAGCCCATCAGAGCTGCAGAGTATGATCCAGGAACTTGCTGACAAGAGTAAAGAAGTGGGATTAAAAATGAACTTTCAGAAGACAAAAGTGATGTACAATGCTTTTACAAGAAATGAAGATTTATCGATTGATGGAGAAAAGCTGGAGATAACAGACACGTACGTTTATCTTGGACAGCAGATATCAAGTGAGGGTCACATTGGTGAAGAAATTAATCGGCGTACAAAACTTGCCTGGAGAGCTTTTGGAAGAAACAGCATAATTTTCAAGAGCAATATGCCATTATGTCTTAAAAGAAAAGTGTTTGATCAATGCATCCTTCCAGTGCTTACGTATGGTGCAGAGACGTGGACCTTAGCTAAAAGAGACATACAAAGGCTGCAGACAACTCAAAGAAGAATGGAGAGGTGCATGCTTGGTGTAACCAGGAGAGATAAGAAGAGGAACACACGGATCCGAAAAATGACAAGAGTGGAAGACATCATGATCAGAGTTAAGTCCCTGAAATGGCAATGGGCTGGACATACTGCCAGAAGAACAGACCATCGATGGGAAATTTTAGATTGGATTCCAAGGGACAGGAAAAGACCCAGAAGAAGACCACATGGAAGATGGGTGGATGAAATTCGAAAGTATGCGGGAGTGACATGGAGGAGACTGGCACAAGACAGACCATTGTGGAGGAAACTTGGGGAAACCTTCGTCCAGCAGTGGATTGATAATGGTTGACAATGATGATGATGATGATGATATATATATATATAGTGCAAAACAAAGCAAAATTTTGAACAAGAGAAACAACAATAATAGAAAGACCACCAAAAACCAAATACACCATCCGAACCAGTCTAGCTTCAAACTATGCAAAGTACTGAATAAAGAATGCTGGGAAGCATATTAATGACTGCCCTCTTGTTGGCTTCGTCAAGGGCAAGCAACAACAAAACACTCACTAATCTACTAAGACCAGAGAATTGTGGGTTTCTGCTATTTTAGTTTGCTAAAAGGATCATTTAATGTCAATAAAAGGGAAAACTAATAAAAACCCGAACCCAGCAAACTAAAACACATTTGCCCGACCTCACAACAAAAATTAAAAAAAGAAGAAAGTGAGCAATTAAAATCCAACCAATACATGTCCCAAAGGGATACATTAAACTTGTCACAAAAAAGGAAACAAACTACCAGCCAAAAATAACCAGTAATTACAATTTTTTTATTATAAAAAATCGAATATTTGTGGTGTGCTAGGTGTGCGACACACAGTCACAATTTAACCTATATTATCGATATAATTTTTTTTTATATATTTCTAATTAAACTCGCCAGAGTTCATCTTAATGCTTCAAGTGGTGGTTAAAACTAATTTCCCCACATAATGTTTTCATTAAGGGGAAAAGTTTTGTTCAGTTAACATATCGCATTCGCGCTAGAATCCTGGGGTGTACAGTTTCACATATGCACATCCGATGATCTTAAAGCAGCTGCAATACAAGCACTCCCCAGATGCTGCTGCAGGTCACATTCTTATTTTCCTGTGGTTTCAAATGTAATAGCGGAACTCTGAGGATGTGCTAGCCAAAATCAGCACTACTAGAGTCCCACTGAGCAGTGCAATTCAACATTGTGATACAAGTTGCTGTTATGTACACTGGCGTGCAAAAATTAAGGACGAGATGATTTTTCGAATGTAACGTCGTGCAGAAGTGCTCCACATAGACTCAAATCATACCATAAGATCCCCAAGATGTAAGAATATGGGACAAGTGTGCAAAACCATCCAAACAAGGAATCCAAAGGATACAAAGGCACTTTATTGAAAAGGTAACTTCAAGCACAACTGGACAGAAGACAGAACTGTTCATGTAACAGGCGCCTGCCAAGAAAAATCCAGTCTTTAGTAGGGGATATGATCACCCCTGACTGTGTTGCAGGATTTACAGCATCTGTCCATGCTGAGGACGAGGTTGTCAAGGATCTATTGTGGCATTGTGGCCCATTCCTCTTGTAGCGCCAATCGCAGCTGCAGAATTGTTGGTAGCAGCTGGGGACGTGCTGCCAAGCTTCCCCGAGAAGGTCCCACACGTGTTCGATTGGATTTAGGTTCGGGGACCTTTGCGGGCCAATCCATGCGTTGAATATTTTCACTCTCCAACAACTCTGCGACAGCCACTGTACGGTGAGGTGTAGCGTTGTCATCCATGAAGAGGAACTCAGGACCCACAGCACCTCTAAACAAACGCACGTGAGGCAGGAGAACCTCTGTACAATAGCGGACACCAGTGACTGAACCTCCTTGGAAGATGTGGAGGTCAGTACGGCTACCATGCATGATACCGCTCCAAACGAGAACTCCACCACCTCCAAACCGGTCCCTTTCGATGATGTTGGAGGTGTGATTGCGTGTTCCTTGCTCTCTCCAGATGTGTATACGTCCAGAATCACTCGTGAGACTAAATCTGCTCTCATCCGTAAAGAGAACTCTACCCCATTGCTGATGTGTCCAGTTCTTGTGTTCCTGGCACCACAGAAACCGCCATCTCCGATGAGCAGACGTTAATGGCACACACCGCACTGGTCGTCGTGCAAAAAGACCACCTTTGTGCAGCCTCCTGGCCACAGTAAAACTTGATAACAAACGTCCAGTTGTCTGTTGCATGTGCCTTGCGATTTCTCCTGCTGTCTGTCTCTTCTCGCCTGTAGGACAATATACCGGTCGTCCTCCGCTGTGGTTGCTCGTGGACGACCACTGCTAAACTCTCGGACAGCTGTTCCTGTCATCTGAAATGCTCTCCAAGCTCGTGAAATGATGCTGTGAGCGATCCCGAACTCCTCGGCCACACTAGTCACACTTCGACCTTCTTCCAGCTTCCCAATGACTCGACCTCGGGTAAAGTCATCCACATGTCATCTACTGGATTGCCTGTTGGCCATATCACACGGTGGCAGCAACTTGACGTTCAAACCGATGAACACCGTGCAATAGCTTTCACCGAATCGCTGAGCATACACCGCCTGTGTGCTTTTTATACCCTTCCGACACTCCTCCCCATGTCATGCTGTGTATATGCGCATGCCCTACCGTACCGGACCCTAGTCAATCTCCTGAGTGGTCTTTGAGTCTCTTCTGCCTGCTCGTTCCGCTGTTATGCTAATTTCTCCTCTTCGTCCTTAATTTTTGCACACCAGTGTATATTTATTTATTTTTATGTATTTCCAATAAGTCTTGCTGAAGTTTGTCTGCTAAACTTAATTCCCATGTGCAGTATTTTTGGGAAGAAGAGAAGATTTTTTTGCTTCATGCACTAAACCAACATAGTAAGTAATATTTGTTGTGCAGGTGTGCTATTTTACCAGCAGATACCCCAAGTCATTTAAGCAACTGTAATTCAAAGCTCTCCAGATGGGGCTACAGGTCATGTTTTTATTTCCTCGTGGTTTCAACACAGAGGTTTAAATTCCCAGGGTGTACGTGCTTAAAAGAACAGCACTGGTCGTACTTGTTGGCATTTGGTATAGCGTGGGGTCATAAACACAATTTTACATTCTGCTACAAGTTACTGTTTTCTGTCTTTTCATCATGTGAATTGTGTGTTTATGAGCACAGATTTAAATATGCAGTTTTAATTTTGAAATCCATTTAGGTTGATGATGTATAAAACTTTCATTTTCTGCCAGAGATTTTGTAGATTGTGTAAAGTGGATTAAAGAAAGTAAGCTTCGTACATACATACATACATACATACATACATACATACATACATACATACATACATACATACATACATACATACATATCACTAAGTTGTTCTCTGGGATTAAGAGGTTAGCTTCACAAAGAAAAAACTAACTACCAGATAACTTTTAACTGATTATTTACTTACTGTTGCTGTATCAAACTTCTGCATTTACAGCGATCTTGACATACAACTCGGGCTTCCCTGACATCCATCACACGAGGCACACAAGATCTTCTATACTTCATACTCATGCAGACACTCCTGAATCTGATCCTCCCATGACTTCCTTGGCCTTCCCCTGCCTTTCGTTCCTGCCACTTGGGCTAAAAAGATTTTCTCAGTAAGCATCTCGTCACTCATTCTTTCAATATGCCCAAAGCACTGAAGCATGTTAGTCTCCACTTTGCTAACAACATTTTGCTTCTCGCTACACATCTTCATTCTTCACACGAACAGAACGAGTCTTGCCACAAAACCCCTGTAAGTAAAGCATTTCTCCAGCACACAAATGACTCTTATGTTTCTTCTGTAGTATCCAGGTATCACTGCCATACATCAGAGTACGAACAATTACACTCTCATACACAGCCATGCAGGATTCTCTTGAGAACCCACCATTCCTGTGAAAACCTTCCAAGGCAGCTATGGCTTTCAATGAATTCACTCTCCTACTAATTTCCCCATCCAATTTGTTCTCTGTGTCAAACATGCTTCCTAAATACACACACTCATTCACCTGGCTAATCACTGTGCCATTTAGACATATTACATTCAGTACTACCAGTTCCTCGCTCAAAAACCATAACTTTGGTTTTTCCCTTATTTGTACTCAGTTTGAATTTCATGCAAACTTCGTGCATCCGAGTCAACATACTCTGCAACTCACTTTTGCTCTCTGCCAACAGGACAGTGTCATCAGCATACAGCAATCTGCACACACGGATATCACCAAGACATAAACCAGAATTATCTATTTGGCGTCATCCATGCACGCATCCATAAATATATTAAACAGCCATGGTGACATTACACAACCTTGTCTGACTCCTGCACCAACAGAAAACCATTTTGATAAAACACCATTCACTCGTACACAAGCTCTACTGCCAGCATACATGGCTTTTACACTATTAAGTAGATCCCCAGTAACACCAGATTCATTCAATACCTTCCACAGAAGTGTTCTATTTACTCAGTCCTAAGCTTTCTCTAAATCTATGAAGGCAGCAAAAACTTTCTTACCAACAAACATATACTTTTCAATCATCATGCGTAATGCAAAATTTGAACTTGTGCTGTATTTAAAACTTAAAAAACAAAAACAAAAATACCAAAAATTCGTTCATCACTAGTATTTGCACAGGAAATTCAGATTTCTCTTACAATGGAGTTGTATGTAAAGATTTTTACCATAAGTTATTAGACAACAGCTAAATAAAAGAAATGCTTTTGTATGTTCAAAATCAGTGTGCAAATTTTGCAGCTCGGGATACATAATGAAATTTTTGTGTTTTTTCCCATAACAGCTCACAATGCCCAACCTAAATAAACACACGACGCCACTGATGTGTGTGTAACAAAAACCAAAAAGCACTTTAAAAAAAACATATAGCCAAAAAATGGGATAGGAATGAAAGAAGTCAAAAATAAATTGAAATGCAAACAAGCAAAGAATGCAGAAAATATTGTTAATAGTGAGCTTTGGCTTTATCAAGGAGCAGCAAAGTACCCCATTAACTCATCTCTACAAAGACTTGGTTGAACACGGATTTCTGCTGTGTATGACATAGATGTCGTATACAGGGGTTGGACAGAATAAAGTGAACACCTCACTCAGAGACAGGACTTTTAATGCAGCTGCGCACATCGCAAAACACAAAGGTATCCACCACTTTTTTATTGTAATAGCTTTGTTTAGAGCCTCAAGGTCCTGTTTAAGTGCATTTAAAGTGTTTTGTTGCAAAATTTCTTTCAGGGTGATGATGAGCAACCTAAGGGACTTCGAAAGAGGACTAATTCTTGGTGGGCGGCTAGTTGGTGCCTCCGTGATGACCCTCACCAGTATAGTGGGGGTGTCAAGAGCTATTGTGTCTAGCAGCATGACATCATACCGTGTTCGTGAGAAAATCTTGTCGGCAAAACACAAGGGCAGCCAGAAAACGACTCTGACTGATAGAGACAGGAGAGCATTAAAGAGGATTGTTACCTGTAATAAGAAGACCACATCGCCAAAAAATTAGTGCGGAGCTCAATCTGCATCTCCAGACCCCAGTATCAACATGTGCAGAGAACTGCTTTAACACTATATTCATAGCAGAGAGGCCATTGCAAAACTGCTGGTGACCCGGGTGAATGCACAACGGTGATGGCAGTAGTGCGAGGAGCATACAACGTGGACTGTCGATGCATGGAAGCATGTAATGTGGTCAGATGAATCCACATTCACACTATTCCTCACTGTAGAACGTGTTTACTTGTGGAGAACACCAAACAGAAGCATACAACCCAGACTGCTCCCAACAGTCCAGCATGGTGGTGGTTTTATTATGCTCTGGGCTGTCATATCATGGTTTTCAGCAGGTCTCCTGATCATCTTGAAAGGATGAATGACTGGCAGGTCTTATGAAACCATTTTGGGTGACCAAGTCTATCCAATTTCTCAGGCATTGTTTCCTGCAGGGGATACCATCTATCAAGATGATAATGCCCCAATTCACAGAGCTCAGAACGTCCAGTCATGGTTTGAGGAACATGAGGACAAACTTTCGCGCCTTCGTTAGCCTTCTCAATCACCAGACTTAAACATCATTGAGCCACTGTGGTCTGTGTTGATAAACAGATAAGATCTCTGAAGAACCTGGAGCAGTTTCTGCATGAAAAATGGTGTAACATCCCACTGACCACTGTCCAGGATTTGTATGCATCCATTCCAAGGGGGATTCAGGTGGTTTTGAATGCCAAAGGTGGTCCCACACCCTATTAGGTATGTAAAACCTTCTTTTCCTAGGTGTTCACATTATTCTGTCGAACCCATGTATGTACTTTCTGGGTGGTCATTTGCAGTTATCATCATTGTCAACCATTATCAATCCACTGCTGGACGAAGGTCTCCCAAAGTTTCTTCCACAATGGTCTGTCTTGTGCCAGTCTCCTCCATGTTACTCCCGCATACTTTCGAATTTCATCCACCCATCTCTCATGTGGTCGTCTTCTGGGTCTTTTCCTGTCCCTTGGAATCCAATCTAAAATTTCGGCTGTCCATCGATGGTCTGTCCTTCTGGCAGTATGTCCAGCCCATTGCCATTTCAGGGATTTAACTCTGATCATGATGACTTCCACTTTTGTCATTTTTCGGATCCACGAGTGCAGTTATATATGTGTATATATATACGTGTTTCAAAGGCGGGGGGGGGGGGTATAGAACTTTGCAAGTCAATAGAAAGGAAATAGTAACAGGTCAATGATTAGTTTTACTGTGCAAATGTAAAGTAACACTTAAAGTTTCAACTCGGAGAGTCAGATTTCAATGTGACTGCCTCCATTAATTCTGCAGACGCCCTACCTGTAGTCGGTTTCCTGCGACACACAACACAGCATATCAGACATAACAGCAGCAATGACGGCAGTAATTCTTTTACACAGCTCATCTATATTGGTTAGTAGTGGTGATACATAGATGTGATCTTTAACTCTTTAACAAAGCCCCACAAGAAAAAAATCTAGTGGTGTATGGTCGGAGAAACAAGGTGGCCATTCTACAGCTACACCTCTACCAATCCACCTATTTGAAAAACGGGTGTTTAGGTATGACCTTATGTTGTTTGGGTAATGTGGAGGTGCTCCGTCTTGCCGGAAGTTTAAGTGGCCATCATGGTCATCATCTAATTGAGGGAAAAAGTACTATTGCAGCATGGCAAGATACACAATACCAGTTTTGATGGATTCAGGAAGAAAGAAGGGTCCATGTACTTTCTCATGCTGCATGCATACATACATATCACTAAGCTGTTCTGAGATTCAGAGGTTAGCTTCACTAAGAAATACAAACCACCAGATAAATTTTTAACTGATTATTTACTTACTGTTGCCATATCAAACTTCTCCATTTACAGCGATCTTGACACACAACTCGGGCTTCACTGACATCCATCACTCGACATACACAAGACCTTCTATACTTCATACTCAATCTTTTTCTCATGCAGACACTCCTGAATCTGATCCTCCCATGACTTCCTTGGTCTTCCTCTGCCTTTCCTTCCTACCACTTAGGCTAAAAAGATTTTTTTAGTAAGCATTTCATTACTCATTCTTTCAACATGGCCAAACCACCGAAGCATATTAGTCTCCACGTTGCTAACAACATTTTGCTTCACATCACACAACTGCAACACATCTTCATTCCTCACACGATCAGAACATGTCTTTCCACAAACTAAGTAACGCATTTCTCCAGCACACAAATGACTCCTATGTTTCTTCTGTAGTACCCATGTTTCACTGTCATACATCAGAGTAGGAACAATTACACTTTCATACACAGCCATGCGGGACTCTCTTGAGAACCCATCATTCCTGTGAAAACCTCGTAATGCAGCCATGACTTTCAATAAAGAATTCACTAACCTACTAATTTCACCATCCAATTTATTCTCTGTCAAACATGCTTCCAAAATACACAAAGTCACTCACCTGGTCAATCACTGTGCCATTTACACTTACATTACATTCAGTGCTACCAGTTCCTCTCTCAAAAACCATAACTTTGGTTTTTCCTTTATTTGTACTCAGTTTGAATTTCATGCAAACTTCATACATCCGGGACAACATACTCGGCAACTCACTTTTGCTGTCTGCCAACAGGACAGTGTCATCAGCATACAGCAATCTGCACAAACGGATATCACCAAGACATAAACCAGTATTATCTATTTTGGCATCACACATACATAAATATATTAAACAGCCATGGTGACATTACACAACCTTGTCTGACTCTAGCACTAATAAAAAAACCATTTTGATAAAACACCATTCACTCGTGGTTCCTATGCTTTTCACTGTGGTGAAAGCTTGAAAATTTAAAATTTATCTTTCTTCCAATAACTGCAATTTGGAGTCTCCATATGACATTTCCATGATCTGGAAATCTGTACTCTTTCAAAATAAATGTTTGTGAATTTGGCAACCATTTTACAAGAACCAAATAATGAAGATTTGGCAGCAGCTTAGTCAGTTGCCATCCAAACTGTGGCTGAAGAAGAACTAAAGATATAATTTGAAAACTTCCATGGAAATTATAACTTTTATGAAACTTAAGTGTGTTTCCTCTTTTTTACAAGTCGTTCATCTCAGTAAGATGTTGATACCCAATTCTCTGTGTTTGAAATAGAACACAGAAGCCTGGTTTGGAAAAAATTGCTCTGTTAGTGGGTCTGAATGGAGGCTGCTTATATTATACTTTTTGTCGGAAATGGAGTTATGGTCAGAGCTTTGCTGCAGACTGTAGAATTGTCCAGTAACTCTATCACACATATTTTATGACTGCTGTTTATCCCCAATTTAAGTCAAATTTAGAAACCGTCTATGACAGGGAAGACTAATCTAGCCTATTTATTTTACTGCATCCTTGAAAAATGTTGACTTTGAGTGTTTGGTATAATTTTCTGTGTTTCAATGTAATTGCCATAATGAAAAACCACTTGTTTTCTTCCTCACACAAGAATGTACCAAGTAAGCTCCTTAGTATGCATGCAGTTGTTATTGGTAAAAGTTACTGATATGCATGGATTTAGTATTAGTAAAATGATAAATATTATTTAATATCTGAAAAATTCAAGTTCTCAAATTGCACAACATGGTTTGTAAAATTATGATATTTAAGTTAACCATTGTCAAACAAAAAGGGATTTAAGTGCTTCTTTTTTCTTAAATAGCATTGCAACAGAACAGTATGTGATAATTTTTTGTTTGTTTGGTCTTTTCAGGATGTTAGTTACTGGTCTTTAATGGGTTTATGTAGAAGAGGTTTTATATCTGCATCTGTTGTACCATTGCTCCTTACGATGGTAAGTTTCAATGTGTGTTGTGTAGTAATTTCGCATTATGCTCACACACAAAGAGAAAACTGATACTTTAAAATGTGTGTGTGTTTTACATTTCACCTGTCATTCTTGTGGAATATGTGTTGGATGCAGTACTTAATTCAATTTTCTGAAGTCAACCATTCCTTTTAACAAATGTTAAAATAAGGCTAATACACAATTGCAAATTTATTCAGAATGGCTGACATATAATGATTTAATAGTTAATCTTAATAAGTCTAAATATTTAATCTTCACTAGACAAAGAATATCTTTGATGCACCACCATCATTTAACTTTGAATAATCAAGTTATTGAATGTGTGCAAGCATTTAAGTTTTTGGGAGTCATTCTAAACTCTACTTCAAAATGGAATAATCATATAGCATATATTGAAAGTAAAATTGCAAAACATATTGGTATTGTCTGTAGGGATATATCATGTTTGACAGTTAACTCTTAAAATGTACTAATTCATTCACATATCAATTATGGCATTGCCTCTTGGGGACAGAGATTCTACCCAAACTAATATAAATAGGTTGCAAATTTACAAAATAAGTTTCTAAGATTGTTGGATTTAAAGATCTCACCCTTTACTCTTAACAATTCCACTATCATCGTAACCATGTTGACCCAAATAGGTATGGAATTCTGTTGATTAAACAACTATTTCATTTTAACATTGGTAAATTGATATTTAAAAGGATAAAAAATAATTTGTATTCCAATGTAATAGATTTAAACTTCATTACTCATAATTATAAAACAATTATAAAGGCATTATTGCAAGACCTATTCTACCAAGGACACAGATGCCAAAGCAAGGTATGTATTAACTACATTGGTTCTGAGTACTGGAATGGGTTGCCTGTGGAGTTAATTGATATCAATAATTTAACATTACTTTAAAAAAAATTAAATAATGCTTACTTAATAACTAAAAAAAAACCCCAAATAAACTAACATCTTTCCCTTACTGCATTGACACGACAAGTGCTTGACTCATTTGTTCTAGTAATTAATGATTTCATGGCTTCCTCTTATTACTTTCAGTATTATAAATATTTAACGGGAATTATCGAGGATAAATTTATTAAGGCACATTACCTCTCAAATTTTCGATCTAAACACTAGATCTTCGTCAGGAATTCTTGCTTCCTTCTACTTCCACAGGTCTGGTGACCAAGCCTGATGGATTTTCCATACAGCATGGTCATTGATGTTGCCACCTTGTGTTTTGTAAATTTCCAGGGATTCCTCTAATTTCCGGATAATTGCATGGGATTGATGTTTGATCACTTTTAAGGAGTCCCAGTCCATTTTGTGGCCAGTTTCTTGTATGTGCCTGTCTAATCCTGTTTTATTTGAGCTGTTCCTTATTGCTGCTTTGTGTTCTTTAATTCTGGTGGTTAATCTTCTTCCTGTTTCTTTTATATACGGTAATCCACAAGCACAAACTATTTTATAAATGATTCCTTCCTGGAGTAAAGTATTTTCTTCTTTTTGTTTTAGGGATGGTAAGTATTTTTTAATTTTGTTATTCAAACCTGAAGCTAACCTAATTTTATATTTCGTGAACTACTGGACGAAATCCTACTAGGAACAGAACAGGCACTACAGACAAAAATAAGGAGAAAATTGAATATTTATTCATAAGAAAAGTCACTTACCACAAGGGACTGTTTGAAAAACTGAAAAAAATCAGCACTAAATATAAAATTAGGTTAGCTCCAGGTTTGAATAACAAAATTAAAAAATGTACTTACCATCCCTAAAACAAAAAGAAGAAAATAATTTACTCCAGGAAGGAGTCATTTATAAAATAGTTTGTTCTTGTGGATTACCATATATAGGAGAAACAGGAAGAAAGTTAACCACCAGAATTATAGAACACAAAGCAGCAATAAGGAACAGCTCAAATAAAACAGGATTAGACAGGCACATACAACAAAGTGGCCACAAAATGGACTGGGACTCCTTAAAAGGGATCAAACATCAATCCCATGCAATTATCCGGAAATTAGAGGAATCCCTGGAAATTTACAAGACACAAGGTGGCAACATCAATGACCATGCTGGATGGAAAATCCATCAGGTTTGGTCGCCAGCCCTGTGGAAGTAGGAGGAAGTAAGAACTCCTGACGAAGATCTAGTGTTTAGATCGAAAATTTGAGAGGTAATGTTCCTTAATTAATTTATCCTCGATAATTCCCGTTAAATATTTATAATCATTTGTTCTGTTTGGGGAATTCAGGGGGCACGTCAAGTCCCTGTGAAGCCTTTTCTCTGTTTTCCCTTGGTGCTATTAATTTTTAATTGCACATAAATATCTCTGCTTCATGATGTTATAATGTAACAGCATAAATATTGAAATAAATTCTAAAAATGCACGTTTGAAATTAAAATAGCATTATTTAGTACTAGACATAAACTTTGATTGAACATTCGACAAGTTAAACTTTGATTGAACATTCAACAGATAAAAGTGCCCTTAGCAGAAAGTTTTATGGTGCCACTAAATAAGCTGTGGGTGATCACTGGGGAAGGTAACTACTAAAAGCCAAAAGCCATATTTTCATCCCAGCTTAATTTGTCTTCAGTTTTTTAGCATTGGTATGTTTTTTTGTGGTGGATGGGGAGCTGGCCTTCCACTTTTAGTCCCAACCTGGTGGACTGGCGTACCTCTTTTTGAATGGCCATTATCCTTAGCTCTGTCTGGCCTGGGTGTCCCTACTGGGAGACAAATTGTTCCTGCTGACCAGAGTTTGCCGAAATGCATAATTATGCATCTAGTATGCATCCAAAACTGTATTTATGCATCGAAATTTTACCAATGCGTAAAACTACGCATCAGGAATTTTTCTCGACACGTAAAAGTGCACGTTAAAAAACATGTAAAACTATGCATCGAAGAATACCAAATCGTAAGAATACGCATTGGGACGGTATTTTGTCTTTCAAAAACGGAAGTAAACGAAATAAAGACTTTTCCCGTAATCGCAATTTTTTTTTCCTGCGATGCTGCCTCTGTCCAGTATTGCTGTTTATATATCATTTTCTCCCATAAGTACTTGTATTTCAGTTTGAAAATGGGGGAAACATTTCCGAAAACAGAAATTCGATGGCACAAAAATTCCCCTATAATCTTCGGGCACTAGAGTGCCACGACTTCGAGAAATTTCTTCTTTTTGATCATAATTTGGGTTATTCTCGAAATCGATGCATAACTAAACAGAAATTTGGGGGCAATTGGTAGTGGTGAAGGATACTTTCCACCTAAAACTTTCTAAACTTGCGAAAATGGAAATTTCATCTTTCAAAACTTTCAAAAACAAAAGTTAGATGCAGCAAAAATTTCTCCCGTAATCATAATTTCATTTTTCATGCGATGTTTCCACTGCCTAGTATTGTTGTTAAATATCATTTTATTTCGTAAATATTTGTATTTCACCTTGAAAATGTCCGAAAATGTACGTAGCAAAGATTTCTCCCATAACTGTAATTCTTTTTTTCCAACGATGTTCCAAACATGTGCCCTGTGTTCTTAAATATTCCCCCCAAAAAGGTTTGCATTTCAACTTCATAAGGGTCTCCTCCCTTATCAAGCTGAAATGGTCCGAAAACGAAAGTGACGAAGCTGAAAAATTTATAAGAATTGATGCATGGTGTTCAAAAGTATTCATATTCTCCGAGTTACGCTATTTATCTTTTATTTAAAATAGTGAAATCTATCATGCAGTCATAGTCCTCACAGACTGAAAGTTCTTTCAGCATGATAGATAAAATTGCCATCCAAGGGCATAAAAAAAAAAGTGACAATAAAGAAATGAGAAGGGGAAAAAAAGATATCAGCAAAAGGAAAATTTAAGCACTTGATGCTGTGCAGCTGCATAGTCAACAAAAGACAAGTGTGGCTGTGGAACTTGCTGAGAAGTTTATTAGATATTTTTAGATGCCTATATGCTGTTGCACATGGTCATTACAAAACATGATAAATTTAATGTATTCACTTCTTGAACATATTGCTGTTGCATGTGGTCATTACAAAACATGATAAATTTAATGTATTCACTTCTTGAACACATTGCTGTTGCGTGTGGTCATTACAAAACATGATAAATTTAATGTTATTGTTTTAAAATATGAATATTATATTTATTACTAAAACAAGAAGCAAAACAGATCCAAATTCTAAATACACTGAGTGGTATGAAATATTTTTAATATGAAAAAAATCTGGATTGAATTTTCATGTTTGCCCAGCATTTTTGTAAGTTTTTTCATTTCATCTGTAAATTTTCCTAAAATACTCCTCACTTTTAAAAATTACTTCCTAACTTTTTCAAAGGAGTAAAAATACTCCTTTAAATTGTTTTTTTTTTTTTTTTTTTTTTTTTTGGCGAACTGTACTGCTGACAGACATAGCTCTAAGGTTGCCCATGGCACGCAAACCACCCCATCACATCCAGGTGAAGGCACAGGGGGAGGGGCCATTTTTTCTCCATAATGTATAAATTCCCTAAGTATTAAATATGACTTAGCAGTGCCTCTTGTTACGCAGGGGTTGATTCAGGTTGCATTTGATACCGTTGGGCGGTATCTTTGCAAAAGTATTTTTAGTTCAAATGGTATCTTCACAAATATTTTTAACTGTGATGGTGTCTTCACTTTCAGTAAAATGTTATCTTAAGAAAAGTATTTTCGTGTGAGAGGCATCTTGAGTATTGTATTTAACTGTGCTTGCTTTTTTTTTTTTGTCAGTATGAATTGTTTTCAGTAAAACAGTCTCTGAGAGATGGATGAATATCAATCACTGCATCATGACTAGTGGTATTTGCCCAGAAAAATTTATCTTTTAAAAGATAACAAAACAGAAGCGACATTTTTTAAAGTTAAAAAATTATGATAAACTTTTTATACATCTTTTGCATCGCCAGTATTCAAAATGCACAAAAGCGTATATCTAAAGTTTTTATCTATGGCATTTGAAAATTTTTTCGTAATGATGCCATGTTCAAAATTTTTTAATATACATCCTGTGATTTTCAAAAAAAATGAAATAATCATTGTTAACTGTACAGCAGTTTAAGTAGTTTTTAACAACAATTTTGAATATAGAAATTATTTACCTTTTTCTCTTGTGCAAACAGAAGTGATTTTGCATCATAAAATATCCCAAGAATTGTGTTTAGAAACAAAGGCAATCCTTATGTTTTCGTCTACTGTTGTGTGCACTTATAGTTGTAAATACAGGCCTGCCAACCCTCCGGGTTTAGGCCGGCATGCCAGATTTCATTACATTTCCCGGTATTCCGAATTATAAATTAATATTGCCGGATTCCATCATGATTATCGTAGCGTAAATTTAAAAAGCAATGAGAGGAAAAGTTCAAAGTTCTCCAAGGAATCGGTTCATTAGTGGAGAAGCGACCTTTCTCCTCTGAATCAGCAGTTCTGCCCTAACGTTGGCAGTGATGTTTACTCTTCTGTCCGCTAATGATCTCTGGCGCTGCAGGCACGGAGCAGGAACAACACGAAGCGTTGATATTCTTTGGCAGGAACAGGCTTGGCGTTGGCCCTACGTACTAACGCAGATATCTCGTCTGTCGACGGTATTGGAAGCTCGTGGTAGTGTTTTGGTTTGTTTGATGTACTTCGTCTTCTTCACAGGAAATTCTGAGAACTTTTCATGCACATGTTTAATCACGCGATGGCTGGTAGGAAATATCAGTCTGTTTTTAAGCAGTGTTATACCACAGATTATTCGTGTATAATCAAATCAAGGAAGGGCCAACAATTTGCCTTTTGCTCTATTTGTAGATATGATTTTTCCGTTATCCACAAGGGCAAAGGAGATATCGTTAATCACATTCGTATGCAAAAACACGTGGACAATTTTAAGTGCGTGGAAAATAACAAAACATTAAATTTTGCTCTGGATAGTTCCTCTTCTGATGCCATTATCCAGGCTGAGTGCTTGTTTACTTCATTCCTCATATAACATAACTTACCTTTAAGGTGTGCTGACCATGCAAGTGTGCTTTAAAAAAAAATGTTCCCAGGTAGTAACATTGCAAAAAAATATGCATGTGACAGGACAAAAACATGCGTCATTGCCGAAATGGGGAAATCTTCAAAAATGGACTTGCATACTTGCCAACTTTTACTGATTATCTTTAAAAATTATGGATTTCTGCTTAATTTTACTGATTTACGAATAGGTCTTTTTTTACAGATTTTTTAATATTTCAACACCTTCCAACCATCCACTTAGATTTTCTACCGGACCTTATGAGTCTGTGTCACGCGATGATGTCATCTTTGACTCACTGGCTTTGTGACATCATGTGGTAGCTCTCTCTCCACGGGAGTGCTCAAGTGATGTGTCGACCCGAGTTTGCCAAAATGTGTAATTACGCATTTAGTACGCATCGATAGTTTACCAATGTGTAAAAATACGCATCCCGAATTTTTCTCGATGCATAAAACTGTGCGTCGAGAATTTTTCTCTGCACTTAAAACTACGCATCAAATAATTGTACCAATTCGTAAAAATACGCATCGGGATGGTACTTCGTCTTTCAGAAACAGAAGTAAACGAAATAAAGATTTTTTCCGTAATGGTAATTTCTTTTTCCTGTGATGTTGCCTCTGTCCAGTATTGTTGTTATATATAATTTTATTCCATAAATATTTATATTTCAGTTTAAAAATGGAGGGAAAATTTCCGAAATTGGAAATTCGAGGTCGAAAAAAATTTTGCTGCGATCTTAAGGCATGAGAGTGCGACGGCTGCAAGGAATTTCTCCTTTTCTGTCATAATTTGGGTTATCTGCGAGATCAATGCATAACTGAACAGAAATTAAAAAAATATTTTTTAACAATTTTTTTACATTTTTTATATGCCTTAACGTAACATTAGTGCTTCAAATTGTGTCCATTGATATTTCAAACATACGAAAGTATGTTTGCAGGATTTTCATAGAAAATTGCAGGATTTTTCTCTTCTTAAGGTTGGTAAGTCTGTAAATATATTATCACCTGACACCCCACATTCCTTGAAAAAATTGCTGGTGGTATCGGCAATTTTAGGATGGTTTTGGCAAACAGTGCACCACATAATAGTCTTGTCATCATTTGACTTTAGCCAATTAAATGTTTTTATCCAAGATTCTTGAACTGTGCGACAGCATTTTTTTTGTTTTTGTTTTTTTGTACACTTTATCATAGTCCGTTTGCATAAGTTTCAGTTTTGCCAACGACTTAGATTCCGATTCTGAAATTACAATGCGGAAGACGAATTTGTAACTACCGCTAGCAGATAGATCAGGAATTTCACATAATTGCTCACTATAAGGTATACTCTCATTGCTGGACTTTTTTCCAAAAAAACCCATTGTATATCCATTACTAAATACAACTTACACTGAAGAGCAATTGAATTAGAGACAGCTGGCGTTATGCAAATGTGGCGCTGTGGGCGGCCCTGTAAACGAAAATGACACGACGTATGCAGCGATCCGACAATATAAGGAGTGATGCGACGGGGAATCAGTAAGAGTCGGACGCAGTATGGGTTAAGACGAAGGATCTAAGCGCATCTGATCGTGGGCAAGTTGTCGAGGCCTGACGAATGGGTCGCTCCATCTCGGAAGTCGTGCAGGCACTGGGATTTTCACGAGCCACTGTGTCACGGGTGCACCGTGAGTACATCGAATCCAGTAAAACCATCCTTGCAAGGGCCAACTGCCGTGGACAACAACAACGTGTGGATGAGGGGGGTCATCGTCGGCTAGCTCGCATTCTAACAGCAGATAGACGGGCCACAGTGCAAAAAATCACTTGGCAATTTAACGCTGGTGCACAAAAATGTGTAAGCAGCCACACCATCCAGAACCATCTCCTCGCTATATGAAATACAGAAGCCATCGTCCCACGAGGGCACCACTGTTGACCGCACACCACAGGGTGCAAAGATTAGCATGGGTGCAGGAACATTTTCACTAGACCCAAGACATGTGGAAAAATGTTGCCTAGACTGATGAGTCGAGATTCACGTTGGTACATGGGATGGCAGGATACGAGTACGGCACAAACCACATAAAGTGATGGATCCTTCTTGCCAGCAGGGTACTCTTGAAGCTGGTTGGGGTGGCATTCTCGTCTGGGGACTGTTTACATAGACTGAAATGGGACACCTGGTACGTGTGACATCGTCCCTGACAGGTCAACCTTACCGGGATATCCTGGACGACCATTTGCTCCCATTTGTGCTTCTTCAACATCCCACTGGGGACCTCATCCTGCAACAAGACAATGCACCATGCCATCACTCCCGAATTGTATCTGAATGGTTGGATGAACACTCCACCGTCGTGACCTCACTTCGTTGGCCAGCTGGGTCACCTGACCTCAATCCTATCGAGCAGATCTGGGATGCCATCGAGAGAGATGTTTGCGGCTCTGACCCCCTTCATCAAATCTTTGGGAACTGTGAGAGCTTGTTCAGGGGTCGTGGATCCGTATGCTTTCCCAACGTTTCCGGTGTCTTGTCGAGTCTATGCGGAGACGAATCGCCGCCGTCATCAGGGCGAAAGGTGGTGCTACACGTTACTAGACAGGTATCTCTAATGCAATTGCTCTTCAGTGTATATCAGCAGCTAACACAAACTACTGATCTCTCAGATAAACAACCCCGGTGGCGCACTGGTCTAAGCGATGGCCTCTGATCATTCATCCAAAAGGGGTCCGGGTTCGAATCCCGGCGAGGCATGGATGTTGTGTTTGTCTTACGGCACTGGCTCTCTTCCTTCCCTGGAAGCAGTGACCCTAAATTACGGACGGGCGACTGATTATAGCCCATTGAGTTGCTCACGGTGGTCATTAAACCTCCAATCAAAAAAAAAAAAAAAAAAGATCTCTCAGATAAACTAAGTTATTGGTGTCGGCATTTTTTTGCTCTTCTCCCGGCTAAGTGTGCGAGCTCATTCTTAAATGAAACTTAGCCTTTGTTTCAGTAATACTGCTGCCAGTTCGTGTGGGTGGAAGCTTTCACTTTCCCCTCCCTCACTCGCGCAAGTTTTATCAGAGACCCAACCCCACCCAGGGCTGTGAAATAAATATTCTGTTGTCACTCCCTCCCGAAGGTACTCCCTCCCAGTAAAGCAGGGTTGGTTTTGCCCATCTGTCTGTGTCGTCCTGTTATATGGCAGTATACACATTTTGTCAGTGGAGGCTAGTTTTGTCCGAGGCATGCATCCCGTCATTAACGGTAAACGACATTTGGAGCAAAACTAAGTATTGCCCCAATTTCTGGACCTAGAGCATAATATAATTGATGAAGCGCTATTCTCCTGGATTTGCAGTAAAATGAAAAACACGTGACGACCGTCTTTTTTCTAGAGTAGAAAATTCTCCATTCCAAACGTTTTTTGTTTTTATTTAAATCTATTTGCCTGGTTGAGCAACTGGATTTCATTTTTACTTGCCCAGGCCAATAATTTACATGCCCAGGGCATCTTGGGCATGGTATTTTTCAAGCCCTGAGTAGTATTAGTAAAAAGTTTTGATGTATCAGCGAAAACCTCAATGTTTTGCTAAAGAGCCAAAGAATTCGTGTCTATTACATTTGCAACAGTCATGGGCATATTGATGAATAAATCAAAGTTAAATATATTGGCGATAGCCATTAATATAGCTGTGACCAGGGCTCGACAAATATGTTCTACATCTAGGAGCCAGCTCCAAAATTTAGGCGCCAGATAAAACGAAGTCAATAACGCATGAACAAAAACATGTTTGGTTACGACGCTGGAACAAAAAGTGGTATACCATATTTGTTGTAATTTTTTTTTCTTTTTACCCGAACCGCTTATTGCAAAATAAAGTTCCAATTTGCTTCACAATTTTCTTTTTCCGTTCTTCCAGGTAGATGATCTCAAAAATAATTAAAATTTCAGATTTCGATTTTATTAAAATACTCCTTGTGGATGTCATAGTTTTACATATTAATTCAAAGTACCATATTTTTTATTTCCTTCATGAGATCCGCAAGGGCATGTAATCCAAAGGCTGTGAAAAAAAAAAAAAATTCCACACATAATCCGCAGCAGCATATGATTTTGTAGATCGGGAAATTCTGAGAAAAACAATTTCTTCCTTCGCATAATCCGCGGCATGTCTCAGATCATGATATTAAAAAAAAAAAAAAAAAAAGACTGTCTATACCTGCCAACATTGTTACTAATAACTAGTATTGCATGGCATACATACTCTATTTTACAAAATGATCCATCTCTTTGTAAAAAACAAATATGTGCCCCAACAAAACGTTACAACAAACAAGGACTAATGAAACAAACTGAGCACGTGAGAAACACAAAACTGATTCCTCAGCAAGGGCATGATCACAAGATTTAAGTTAAGTTCGAAACTTCCACCAGTAAAAATTGCCTGGTTGAGCAACTGGACGTATGTTACGCGTGTTCAGAATTCCACAATGCCTGACAGACAGGAAATCCAAGCAAGTGAATGCCCAGTGCATGAACCTCCACTTACCATATGATCATACTGTCTCTAAAATTGCAGTTTAAGACAAGATGAGACCAAAGAAGGAAGAAAAAAAGCTGAACATTTTAACTGGTGAAAAATCAGAACAGACAGCAAGAATGCAGACTACTATCAGTTTGTCTTTTGTTGACTCTGCAACTGCACAGCATCGATTGCTTAATTTTTCTTTCTGCTGCTATCATTCTCTCCCTACTTCTTCATTGTCGTTTTTTTTTCTTTTCTTGATTTTTGTGCCCTCTGATAACAACCATCAGCCTGAGGACCATGAGCACATGATATCAAAGCTTCAACTATTTCAAATACATGGTGTAACTTTGGGAATATGAATACTTTTGAACACCATGCATCAATTTTTACAAATTTTCCAACTTTGTCACTTGCGTTTTCGGGAATTTCCTTCTTCCCTTATCAAGATTAAATGCAAAAACTTATAGGGCAGAGGATATTTAACAACACTGGAGAGTGGGAGCATCACGGGAGAGGGGGAGGGGGGGGGAGCAATAGCGATTACGGGAATTCCATCCGACTTCCGGTTTTGGACATTTTTCTCCTATTTTCAAGGTGAAATGCAAAAGATTATGCAGTAAAATATTACTTAAAAATACTGGACACAGGCAACATCGCGAGAAAAAAGAAATTACGATTACGGAAAAAATCTGAACTCAGTCGACTTTCCGTTTTCGAAAGTTTCGTAAACATAGAATTCCGTCTTCCGACGGACATCTATCCCCCACCCCCAAACCCACCCACCCACCCACACACACACACACACACACACAATTCTGTTTACTTGTGCATCGATCTCCTGAGTGTCCAACATAACAAAAAAGGCGAAATTTCTCGAATTCGTGGAAGAACCGCAAACCTGAAGCAATTTTCGCGGCGTCTAACTTCCGTTTCCACAAATTCTAGCCTACAGTTTCAAGCTGGAATACGAACATATATGCCATAAAATGATATTTAACAAGAATACTAGACACAAACGCAACATCCGGAGAAAAAAATTACGATTAGGGCAAATTCTTTTTACTCCATTTAACTACTGTTTTCGAAAGCTTTGAAACACGAAATACCGTCGCCAGACAGAAAATAACCCAACCCTCAAATTCCCTTCAGTTTTGCATCAATCATGATAGCAATCTAAATGACGACTAAAAAAAAAACAAAAAAAAAACCAAAAAAAAAAAAAAAAAAAAACCGTAGAATTCCGCGAATCCGCTTACGAATCTTATGTATATCATAAAATAATAATAGCAAAATATTTTTTTTAAACAAAATGAAAATTCGTAGAATCCTTATTTAGGCAACTAAAACGGTAGAAAATACGAACATTCCGTGGTAATTGGCATGCATAGCAGTCCTATCTATAATCGGCACCTAGTGATCCGCACCTATCATGTTAATCGTGAATCGTAATTTCCGCCAGAAAACTGCGATTCACAGGACCGACTCAGAAATCCAAAGATGCAAGAAAAAAATGATCGTCTTATTGAAACAGTAACTGTCATTTTGAAGTACTTTTGTGTTACTTTTAAGTAAAAAAAGAACTAAAATCGTTAGCTGTTGCCGCATTATCGCAGTTCATTAGTTAGACTAAAAAATCCGTTGAAATTGCGGACAGTCCATAGCATTGTCTTATTTCTGAATACGTTTCAACTGAATACCAAAAAAACCGTAACTAATACAATCAGCACACCAAAACCAGGCGATGCGATTCGCAGAATGGCTACACGCTACGGAACATGCGCGATTCCTGAGAGTCACAGATGCTCACACCGCGTAGGCTTCCGCACGCGCAAATAGTAACGCCTTCTTTGCGTCATATTTTCTGTCAAAATACTTCTAAGTAAAAGAAAAAATATATATTCTTACAACCTCTTTGCAGTCTTCTATCTCGCTGTTATGTCATATTTTTTTCTGTTACCGCATTTTCGGTACTTTTCCAATAACACCACCTCTCCTGACAATTACCCCACAGACTTTTTAAAACGACGCACCATTTTTTGTTGTTGTTGTTTGGTTTTTTTACCAGTGTCCGCAGCACCTAAATTTATAACCTTTTAATAGATAATCTATGGATTACAAAACAGAAATTATGGCATTTACTGCAATATATTACGAAATCTCAACTAAGAATAAAATTAGGCGCCACGGCCCGAATTTTAGGCGCCTGGGCGACCTGGCACCCGGGATTTGTCGAGCCCTGGCTGTGACTATAAAATATTAAAACGGCAGCAGCTGAAAGACAAAGGAAGTGTTGAAGAAAGTGCAGACCTCTCTGATTTTGAAGTTCATGAAAATGTTGTGATCACTATTATCCTACCGAGAATGACCTTGGAAAATATTATGAAATGTAGTGAAGAAACTGCAGTAAATAATGAAGATGATGATGAAGAGGCTACCAAAAAACCTTCACATGAAGAAATGCTAAAAGCATTCCACACAATTCAACGAGGAATACAGTTTCAAGAAAAAGGTAACATCGAAATGAAATATTTTTATGAACAAAACACTTTTCATAGGAAATTTGTACAGAGCAGAATTATGGATTTTTTTTAGTTTTGAATAAGTACATACAGTATATTATTAAGATAATGAAAAGGAGAGGTAAGCTTTAGTCTTTGCTTCCTTCTCTTCGTTAATTTGCTGGCAATGTGTTCTACTTCTACGAATATGTGTATAAAAAAAGATTTAAACTCATTTATGAAAAGTTTCTACTCAAAAGTTCAATTTACTGTCCAAATTCAACTACATTTTTTGCAGTATTTTTCATTTTATTTGATTAAGGTTTTGCAATTTAAGTTCATTTTAACAAATTTTCTTTACAATGAAGTTTTTAAATGGAATGATGGGTCTTCTTTAAATAGAGATTCAACTGTATGTGGAAAAACATTGCAAGCTTCATCAGTATATTTCAGTTTGCATAGTTAAATTGTAAGTGAAATGATGGGATTTCTTTAAATAGAGACTCAACTGTATGTGGAAAAACATTGCAACCTTCATCAGCATATTTCAGTTTGCATAGTTAGATTGTAAGTGAAATGATGGGACTTCTTTATTAGAGACTCAACTGTATGTGGAAAAACATTGCAAGCTTCATCAGCATATTTCAGTTTGCATAGTTAGATTGTAAGTGAAATGATGGGACTTCTTTATTAGAGACTCAACTGTATGTGGAAAAACATTGCAAGCTTCATCAGCATATTTCAGTTTGCATAGTTAGATTGTAAGTGAAATGATGGGACTTCTTTAAATAGAGACTCAACTGAATGTGGAAAAACATTGCAAGCTTCATCAGCATATTTCAGTTTGCATAGTTAGATTGTAAGTGAAATGATGGGACTTCTGTAAATAGAGACTCAACTGTATGTGGAAAAACATTGCAAGCTTCATCAGCATATTTCAGTTTGCATAGTTAGATTGTAAGTGAAATGATGGGACTTCTTTAAATAGAGACTCAACTGTATGTGGAAAAACATTGCAAGCTTCATCAGCATATTTCAGTTTGCATAGTTAGATTGTAAGTGAAATGATGGGACTTCTTTATTAGAGACTCAACTGTATGTGGAAAAACATTGCAAGCTTCATCAGCATATTTCAGTTTGCATAGTTAGATTGTAAGTGAAATGATGGGACTTCTTTAAATAGAGACTCAACTGAATGTGGAAAAACATTGCAAGCTTCATCAGCATATTTCAGTTTGCATAGTTAGATTGTAAGTGAAATGATGGGACTTCTGTAAATAGAGACTCAACTGTATGTGGAAAAACATTGCAAGCTTCATCAGCATATTTCAGTTTGCATAGTTAGATTGTAAGTGAAATGATGGGACTTCTTTAAATAGAGACTCAACTGTATGTGGAAAAACATTGCAAGCTTCATCAGCATATTTCAGTTTGCATAGTTAGATTGTAAGTGAAATGATGGGACTTCTTTATTAGAGACTCAACTGTATGTGGAAAAACATTGCAAGCTTCATCAGCATATTTCAGTTTGCATAGTTAGATTGTAAGTGAAATATGATGGGACTTCTTTAAATAGAGACTCAACTGTATGTGGAAAAACATTGCAAGCTTCATCAGCATATTTCAGTTTGCATAGTTAGATTGTAAGTGAAATGATGGGACTTCTTTATTAGAGACTCAACTGTATGTGGAAAAACATTGCAAGCTTCATCAGCATATTTCAGTTTGCATAGTTAGATTGTAAGTGAAATGATGGGACTTCTTTAAATAGAGACTCAACTGTATGTGGAAAAACATTGCAAGCTTCATCAGCATATTTCAGTTTGCATAGTTAGATTGTAAGTGAAATGATGGGACTTCTGTAAATAGAGACTCAACTGTATGTGGAAAAACATTGCAAGCTTCATCAGCATATTTCAGTTTGCATAGTTAGATTGTAAGTGAAATGATGGGACTTCTTTAAATAGAGACTCAACTGTATGTGGAAAAACATTGCAAGCTTCATCAGCATATTTCAGTTTGCATAGTTAGATTGTAAGTGAAATGATGGGACTTCTTTATTAGAGACTCAACTGTATGTGGAAAAACATTGCAAGCTTCATCAGCATATTTCAGTTTGCATAGTTAGATTGTAAGTGAAATATGATGGGACTTCTTTAAATAGAGACTCAACTGTATGTGGAAAAACATTGCAAGCTTCATCAGCATATTTCAGTTTGCATAGTTAGATTGTAAGTGAAATGATGGGACTTCTTTATTAGAGACTCAACTGTATGTGGAAAAACATTGCAAGCTTCATCAGCATATTTCAGTTTGCATAGTTAGATTGTAAGTGAAATGATGGGACTTCTTTAAATAGAGACTCAACTGTATGTGGAAAAACATTGCAAGCTTCATCAGCATATTTCAGTTTGCATAGTTAGATTGTGTATAAAAGCATATTTGTGCGTGTTGTTGTTTATGCAATATTGGTAAGAAATATAAAAGTCAAATTCTTTTTAAGATCCTTAAAATTTTTTTTAAGGGATGCTTAGAAATACTTAAGCGTTTTTTTTTTTTTTAAACATGGAAAATGAGCGAAAATGCACAGCATCACGTATGGTAAAAGGTTCGTTTAGCGGTAGCTTTCGGTTGTCCTACGACCTTGATCACCCATTATCAACTGGATGGGCTTATTGCCAGAACTACAATTTGAAGTTGGGGTGTTGGAAATGTTGCCAGATTTTAGAAGAGAGATCCAAATAAATGGGATTTGGTGAGGGGTCTCTGAATTGCAGTTTTTGAGACCTCACCAAATCCCATTTATTTGGATCTCTCTTCTAAAATCTGGCAACATTTCCAGCACCTCAACTTGAAATTGTAGTTCCGGCAACCAGCCCATCCAGTCAGTCGTGGTGGTCAAGGTCGTAGAACAACTGAAAGCTACTGCTAAACTAACCTTTTACCGTACATGATGCTGTGTGTTTTCGCTCGTTTTCTATGTTTACATGTTATTGTCTCGTGAAGCCTGAGTTTTAAACTAAACTTTTTTTTTTCTTTTTTTTTTTTTTTGAGAGAGAGAGAGAAAGTGGAGACCTGTAAAATAATAAATGTTTTTTTTTTTTTTTTTAGTGAGAGTAAAAGTACTTCAGTTTTCTAGTTTCATTATGATGACTATCTGACAGTTTTAAGCAAATGAGCTATGGCTGCATGCTGTTGCCGCCAGAGGGCGAGGCTAGTATAAAAAGGGAAAGCTTAGTGCTTGCGACAGTAGTAGAAGTGATTTTTGGGTGACGAAATGGGTAAAAAATGCGATTTGACGAACTTTCAACGTGAGATGATTATAGGAGCTCGGAGCCATGGAGCGAGTATCACCGAAACCGCCGCATTCGTGAAATGTTCCAGAGCAGCTGTGGTTAAAGTGTTTAAAGACTGGACTGTCAGCCAAAAAACTGGACCTCTACGGGCAACGTGTGGTCGTCATCGACTAGTGACTGCTTGGGCGGAATGGAGAGTGTCCAGACTGGTAACAGACAACAGAAGGGCAACAGTGCAGCAAATTACAGACCATCTTAATCGAGGATCCCCTCAAATGATCTCTGCATGCACTGTTCACCGTACACTGCATCGGATGGGATATGGCAGCCTGACGGAAACAGCACGAAAGCATGGACCCTAAATGCATTGCTATAACCCTTCAAGCTGGTGGAGGCAACGTTATGGTTTGGGGAATGTTTTCCTGGCATGCTTTGGGCCCTTTAATTCGTGTTGATCAACGTCTGACTGGTACATCATATCTAAACATCATTGCAGACCAAGTGCATCTTTTCATGTGGATGGTTTATCCCAATGGCAATGGCTACTTTCAACAAGATAATGCATCCTGCCATAGTGCTCGTATTGTACAGGATTGGTTTCAGGAACATGCCGGTGAGTTTACTTTGCTTAGGTGTCCCCCACAATCTCCAGATCTCAACGCCATCGAGAATTTGTGGGATGAAGTTGAACGAGCCATCAGACAGCTGGATCCACAACCCTGCAATCTCCCACTCCTGGAAAGTGCTATTCATCAAGCATAGTCTCAGATTCCACAAACCACCTATCAACATCTCGTGGAGTCCATGCCACGAAGAATCAACGCAGTATTAAAGGCAAAAGGTGGCCCAACGAAGTACTGAGGGGGTGGTCATAATAAAGTGGCCACTCAGTGTATACTATAAAGCATTTTGCCCTAGAACATTGCCATTTTTATATAGCATATTAATGATTTGCTTTATGAATTAAAAAAATTGAAAACTAAATTGATAGTTTTCAAGCCAGAAAAGTGGTAGTTCAAGTTCTGTCCTCTTTAACATTTCACATTTTTTTTTTTTCAGGTTCTTTTTTCTGGACCATTGTTTCTTCAGTACTTAGATGGGTTCTACCACAATGTGTATGGTGAGTAATATTTTTTGTATGAATTATTGAATGAAAAAAAGTGGAGCAATTTCATGATCTGCCATTTTGAGTAAACAGCGTGTAAACAGCTTGTCCTAGACTTTGATTTCCCCCCATTCCTATGGGAGTAATGAGTTACTAATAGCCGCATTACAGTAACACACTTCTTTCCTTGTGGTTAGTGGTCTAATCATCATCATTGTCAGCCATTATCAATCCACTGCTGGATGAAGGTCTGCTCAAGTTTCTTTGTCTACTGAGTAATATTACTACGTTCAAAAAGTTCCGGAACTTTTTTAATATTTGCCAAATATCAGTGAATTACGTCATTTCTTGCTGAGCAAGTTAAGAGCATCATGCGACCAACCAGCCTGAACCGGTTTGATCCAGATCCAACACATACCGCGTATGTGCGTAGTTCGTGATTACAGGCATTCGAGGCTCTCTATCACAAGAACAACGATGTCAAATTTTGAACAGCATTAAAGTGTAAAATTTTGTGTTCTGCTCAGAAAATATTTCACAGAGACTTATCAAATGATTAAGTCAGCGTACGATGAGAGTGCAATGAGTCAAACTGGAGTTTATGAGTGTCATCAGCAATTCGAAAATGGGCGACAGTATCGAGGATGATGAGAGGTCAGGACGACCTTCAACATCCACAACGGATGAACAAATCGCCATTGTCAAAGAAATTGTGAAACATGTCTGTTGAAAACTGTTGCAGCGATTGCAGAAGTTGCCGGCATTTCAGTTGGAAGTTGCCATGCCATTTTAACAGAGAAACTGGACATGCATCACATGTGCTAACAAAGTTCCCAAATACCTGACAGAAGAAAAAATGGATGAGCGCATGCAAGTTTGCGGGGATAACATCGATGCAGTAGATTCAGATCCTGATTTCTTGAATCAATTGATCACTGGCGATGAGACTTGGTGCTTTCTGTACGACCCCCAATCGAACCGACAGTCAAAAGTGTGGAAATCACCATCGTCACCACGACCAAAAAATTCAAGGATTCACGACCAAAAAAATCCCCACAGGAAAGGTCTTGTTAACAGTTTTCTTCGATTGCAAGTGGGTCGTACTCAAGGAATTCCTTCAACATGGTCATACAGTCACTAAAGAAGAGTATGTCAACATCCTGAAACGTCTCTGAGAATCAGTGAGACGCAAGCGACCTGATCTTTAGAAGACCAACTCGTGGGTGCTCTATCACGATAATGTGCCAGCTCACAGATCCCTCCTGGTGTCCGATTACCTGTCCAAACATCACATTCTCGTTCTTCCACAACCAGCTTTTCCCCTGATCTCGCCCCGTGGGACTTTTCCCTTTTCTCCCCCGGATGAATAATTTGCTTAAGGGGTGCCGCTTCTAAAGTTCCGAAGAAGTGCAACGAGCTGCGACAGAGGCATTGGAGGATGTGGCAAAAGAAGGCTTGCATTAAATCTTTGTGCATTTAAATCTTTGTATGAGCAATGGCAAAAATGCATGGTTGCACAGGGAAACTACTTCGAAGGAAACACAGCATAAACAGGTATTATTTGTACTCATTCTGTTTTAATATGAAAAGTTCCGGAACTTTTTGAACATAGTAGTATAACAAAAAATTAAAATGCAGTGTGCCGTTCCGGTGGTGCAGTGGTCTAAATGCTGGCTTCTGACCATTTGTACGATGTGGGTCTGGGTTCGAACCCCGGTAAGGCATGAATGTTGCGTTTGTGTTATGGCACTGACTCTCTCTCTTCCCTGGAACTAGTGGTTCTAAATTTAGGACAGGCAACTGCTTATAGATCATAGAGTTGCTCGTGGTGGGCATTAACCCCCCCCAAATAAAAATAAATGCAGTGTTGTTCATAATGCATAAAAAATTTCTGTAGTTTGTAACAAAATTTTGCTATACTTTTGCTGCTACTGTTGATACAGTGAGTAATGTTCCTTTATGCATTATATGTCATTAGAATTGCAACTGTCTACACCAAAGAGACAAAAAATTACGACCACCTGCCTAATGGTCCTATGTGTGTCACCAGAACAGTTCTTACCCGGTGAGGAATGGATGCTACAAGATTTTTAAATGTGTGTTGTGGTACGTAGGTGAATCAAAAATGTAAGTTACACTTAGCGCCATCTAGACTGGGATTGCGGTCAGACCATGTGTGCTTGAGAGCGAAGTAGACAGTACGTCAGAGCTACCAATGGGAGGTGTTTTAGTTCAGTAACTGCATAAGGTGTATGCGGGAGGTGGTTCGTAATGGTACGTCAACTGGATTCTTAATCTGAATTGGAAGTGCGAGGAACCATTCGATTTTTGTGGGCTAAGCGCCTAAATTGCACTGACATTCATTGTGAAATCTGTGTTGCATGCTGGGTAAATTCCATGTCTCACCCTCTCACCTGGCCATTGTAAAGTGGTGCCACCAATTTGAAAAGAAGACGCACAAATTTGATAGACCAATACCGCAAAGGTAGACCCTCAATATCCAGCACTCCAGAGCATGTTGCCGCCGTTGACATGATACGGGATAATGGACCTTATTCATGTGATGTCAGAAGTGGATTTCTGCGGACCAACATGGCTGCTGATTCAGTGTCTTCACCATTTGATCATCCCTTACTGTCAGCTAATTTTCACAATCTTAACATCATGGAGTCTGCCGACGAATTAATAGAGCTACAAGGTGAAGAAGAAGAAATTAATTTCTTAGATGAACAAATCAAGGCTGCAAAAATATACCAAAACACTTTTGTGTTCCATGTTTATTTCCCACGGTGCAGGAGAACATCGCCATTAGTCATCAAGAAGTTTCTAATATAGCATTCTTCGTACACGGTATATTAAATTTTCATGTTCTTATTGTCAGACATTGGCGAAACATCTGAAACATAAACTTTGGAAACCTTTCTTTGCAAAACAAAAACAAACTAGGGTTCACACATTAGACAATCTGCTTAAAAATTAAATGAATGCGAAACATTGAATAAAAGAAAAATATAGATATGTTTGTTTCGTTTATTGGGGAAAGAACGTAGAACTTAATTCGTAATTTACCGATTCAAATATTCCATCAATTTTCTCCTACCCCCCCCTCCCCCTTTTTAAAATTGAAATTCAAAGGTACACTATGAGGTTTCAACTGCCTTTGATTGGTAGTGTCATGATACCCAAAATCTTTTTCGTTAAAGTGGGCAGAACAAATTGGAGAATTACATTTGGATGGAAATTATAGCGTTTCATTTTACATAGCCGTTCCTTTAACAATTTCGTTCTTTTCAGGAGAAAATTCTTTTCAGATGCAATTTAGGTGGCAGGATTTATTAGCACAACAACACGACGAGCAAAAGTTAGACATGTCGTTAATAAATTTACGAAAATCACGATTTTCCTGAACCCCTGCAACGTAGTGCCATGTCAACCAATGGGAAAATGAATGTAAGCAAACTATTGTTGGTCCGCGGCTACGGAAAAGCTTTCCCATGATGCAATGTCAAGCAATGGGAAAACGAATGTAAACAAACTATTGTTGGTCCGCGGCCATGGAAAAGCTTTCCCATGATGCAGTGTCAAGCAATGGGAAAACGAATGTAAGCAAACTATTGTTGATCCACGGCCACGGAAAAGCTTTCCCATGATGCAATGTCAAGCAATGGGAAAACGAATGTAAGCAAACTATTGTTGGTCCGCGGCCACGGAAAAGCTTTCCCATGATGCAATGTCAAGCAATGGGAAAACGAATGTAAACAAACTATTGTTGGTCCGTGGCCGTGGAAAAGCTTTCCCATGATGCAATGTCAAGCAATGGGAAAACGAATGTAAACAAACTATTGTTGGTCCGCGGCCGTGGAAAAGCTTTCCCATGATGCAATGTCAAGCAATGGGAAAACGAATGTAAACAAACTATTGTTGGTCCGCGGCCGTGGAAAAGCTTTCCCATGATGCAGTGTCAAGCAATGGGAAAACGAATGTAAGCAAACTAGATTGCAAACTATTGTTGATCCACGGCCCACGGAAAAGCTTTCCCATGATGCAATGTCAAGCAATGGGAAAACGAATGTAAGCAAACTATTGTTGGTCCGCGGCCACGGAAAAGCTTTCCCATGATGCAATGTCAAGCAATGGGAAAACGAATGTAAACACACTATTGTTGGTCCGCGGCCGTGGAAAAGCTTTCCCATGATGCAATGTCAAGCAATGGGAAAACGAATGTAAACAAACTATTGTTGGTCCGCGGCCGTGGAAAAGCTTTCCCATGATGCAATGTCAAGCAATGGGAAAACGAATGTAAACAAACTATTGTTGGTCCGTGGCAGTGGAAAAGCTTTCCCATGATGCAATGGGAAAACGAGATGCAATGCGAGGTAAATAAGGTCCATAGGCACATCAAAATCGAGGAAATTCCCAGTACGTTAGTAATTTCATATGAGATCGTGCATTCCATCATTTACTAGCAGCAGGGATTTTGGAAATTGTGTGCAAGATGGGTGCAACGTTTACTCACTGACCAGCACAAAAACCAACTTTTCCTGTCATTTTTGGCTCTGCTGCACCATAGCAGAAAGTTTCTGGTCAGTTTGTGACAGATATCTGTGTGCCACAAAATAATCTGCGTGTAGTCACTATGCAAGATAACTACTAAATGTGACAAACAAGAAAAATTGCACAGACATATTTTTCTTCCTAAAAAAAAAAAAATGTCTAACCTATAGGTATTGCAGCAATTGCAATGTTAATTAGGATCAACAACATTCTGGTCCTCTGTATCTGGAATTTTGCCAATATTTTCAAGCTGAAACAAAAAGATTTATATAATAAAATGATATTTAACAACAATGAAGCACAAAGGCATCACTAGAAAAAAATTGTCATAAAAGGAGATTTTTCTACTCCATTCTACTTCTGTTTTCGGAACATTTTTCTCCATTTCCCATCTTAAGTGCAAACATTTATGCAATTAAATTATTGAATAATAATACAGAAGCACAGCGGGTGGAGGGTTATTAGAAGGAGAAATTTTTGCTCCGTACAACTTTGGTTTTCAGAAAATTTTCAATCTTAAATACAAACATTTATCTAATGAAATGATATTTAATGACTATAGAGGGCTGAGGGAAAATCACACAAAAAAAAAAAGAAAACAAATTCAAGATTACTGGGTTCCATCAAACGTCTGTTTTTGGAAATTGTTGCCTCCATTTCCAAACAAAAACACAAATATTTATGCAGTAAAATAATATTTAATAATACCAGATAATCCTCTCTTCAAGCATCGAGAGAATGTCAGGAGAAAAAAAAAAAAATTACGATTACAGGAGTAATCCTCACGCCGGCTTACTTCAATTTTCGGAAATTTTGAAAGGCGGAAAACTTGCATCCATGATGAGGAGTCTGCAAGATGGTTTAATAGGGTTCTGGGGATATCATATCTGCCTGCAGGACCGAAATAAATCTGCGATGTGTGTCAGCCGTCGCCACAATTCTTCTAATGGGTTGAGTGCAAAATAAATCTGCGATGTACGTCGCCCGTTGCTGCGATTCTGCTTCAGGGATGAGTACAAAATGGATCTGCGATGTACGTCACCCATCGCTGCAATTCTTTTATGGGGAAAATGTACAAAATAAATCTACAATGTGCGTTGGCCGTCGCCGCGATTCTACTACGGGGAAGAGTACACAATAATTTTGCGACGTACATCGTCCTTCATGAGAAAAAAATTTCGATTACGGGATAAATTGCCTAACTTCGGTTTTCGGAAATTTTGAAAGGCGGAAAACTTGCATCTATGATAGGGAGTCTGCAAGATTGTTTAATCGGGTTCTGGAGATATCATTTTTGTCTGCAGGACCAAAATAAATCTGCGACATATGTCGCCCGTTTGCCGCGATTCTGCTATGAACGGGGCTCTTCTGCAATGATAATATTCTGCTGAGGGTCACAATTTTTTTGCGTCAAATCATCACAGGTGACAAAACATGGTTTCACCATTCAGCCCTGAAACCGAATGATCGTCCATGGAATGGAAGCATGTCACCTCTCCAACAAGGAAGAAGTGCAAGGTCCAACGGTCTGGGACTGTTATGGCGACTGTTTTCTTTGACTGTGAAAATGTTGTTTACATAGAATTTGTGCCAAATGGGACAACTATCAGTGCTGACTCATATTGCCAAATGCTACAAAATTTGTGAAATGCAATTAAGGACAGACACTTGGTTAAGTTGAGCAAAGGTGTCACCCCTTCACCACCTATCTCTTCCCTGACACAACTGCAGATTCTAAAGGGTATAGTGGAACTTTATTCAGAACTGGCTACATAGCACTTGGTGCCATGATATGATGCATCACTGCCATAAATGGTACTAACGAAAGAGGAAATCCTCATGTGATTACCCCTAACATCGCTGTATAATTTGCAGCATCGTTCCATACTTCGCATTAGGTTGTTGATGAGTTCGTGCTGTAACATCGCCCATTCTTCCGTCAGTACCATCTTCAGCTATTGGACAGTTTCTGGTGTGTGTTCACCAGCTTAGCAATTTTTACTCTCTTCTTAAGCTTGATATGATGTAGATATTAATATGCATAATTTAAGTGAGTTGCTTTCTTGTAATTCAAATCATTGTGTAAGGTTTCTTTTGTTTTTCAGACCTGCGGTCATGGAAATTTTGCCTAAATAATGTGATTTGGCTCAGGAATCATGTTGTAGTAAGTTAAAATATTTTATTATGCTTTTTTATGTGAATCGTGAAATTTTAAGCTTTGAAAGTCATACCTGCACGAAATGAATTTGTGTTATAGTAAAAATGAACTGTATCTAGTTTGCTGTAGTTTAAATTGGCATATTATTTTTGGCACATAACCTCCTTACTTCACTGTTTATGTCATGCAGCCATCTCAGAAAACTGCACTGCCCTGGAACAGGAATCGAACCCACATCTCCCGATATCACCACCCACGACAACAAACTTCTGAGCAATTGAAGTGTCGAAATTTTAATGAATTTCAGATTTGCACCAGTCAAGACATTTAAATGGTCATCAGCTCCACAAGGAGACATTTTGATGCTTTGGCCAGTACAGATTCCTGAGCTTCAGTTGTGTGGAAGTTTGTTGCCCTGGGCAGTGTAACAATAAGATACACAAACAAATATTGGGAGACGCAAATTCGGTTCCTGTTCCAGGACGGTGCGACTTTCAAGTTTCTGGAGGAGAACACTACATGGAAATCAGTGAAGTATGCATCATTCTATGTGCAAAATAAAAGAAGTTCTTATATGCCTTCCATGTACTTTAGATGATTTGTTCTTCACTGATTTTGGTGTTTAAAGTGAGTTCATGTTGTAACTTTAACAGAATACATCATGTGAGAGCAGTTTGAACTCTTGTTATATTGGAAGAAAATGAAATTAGCTTGATACTTACAAAGCAATGGGAAATGAATCTGTTTCTGAAGAAATAACTCTTTACACATGCACTGTTCAAAACAATTAAATCAAGGTTCGGCACGAAATTGCAGCACAGACACCAGGCAGTATACTTAGGTTAAATAAGTGGATTCTAAATGGAGCACAAATGCAGTCACCACACATGTGAAGATGCAAATTACTGCCTGTGACATTCCTAATTATGTGTTATCAAAGGTGGATAAAAGTGGGATCTATTATTGCACCAACACCCTACAGATTTTTTTCTGTTATGTTAACTTAATTGGTGTTGTTTTGGCAATGTGATTTACCCATGGAGGATTATTGGTTGGTTGGAAGCTTGGCAAACTCAGCAAGTTGTAGCTGAAGCCTGCAGAGTTTCACAAAGCATCATTTCCAGACTGTGGAATCAGTTTCAAGAGACTGGGAGTGTTTGTCGATGGCGAGGCCAAGATTGTCCACCTTCAACTTCACCAAAGGAAGACTAATATTTATCATGTACTGTGAGAAGGAACAGGAGATTGAATGAAATCCAAATGCAACACCAGCTCTGTATGGCCACACCATGAAACATTTCAACACAAACGATTTGCAATTGCCTTCATTATGTTGGCCTGTATGCCTGCCAACCTCTGGTTCATGTTTCTTTAACTGCACATCATCGTTCTGTGTATAAAGAATGAGTGATGGAACATTGTCACTGGGGATACGACAACTGCAGCAATATTATTTTCTCCGACTAGTCTCGATTCACCTTGCAGCATGATTATAGGTGAGTGCTCAGCTCATATGGGGAGAGCAAGGAATATGGAATATCCCCTTTTTGAGCAAGACAGGCATTGATACGGCAGAGGTGGACTAATGGTTTGGTGAGGCATTTCCATGAAAGTCCATACCAAGCTGTATGTCATCAGGAATGATACACTGACTGGCCAGAGGTACAGAGATGAAATCCTAGGATAGTACCAATTGCTACTATCCTATGACCCATTGCTATCTGTAACTATCAACCTCACTGAGTACAGCCTGTGAACCACTTTGTTTTTGAGGAGAGTAGGAGAATTTCAGAGAGATGGAGAGGCCTGTATTGATCATGTTTGGGATGTACTTGGAAAATGTCTTGTATCTGGACATCCACCTCCATGAACTGTTCAGCAACTGGAAACTGCTCTTACGATTTGGTGGTGGAGAATTTTACAAGATGTCATAAATCACCTTATTCAGCCCATGCAAATCGGTATGCTGCAGTGCTAGCCATTACAGGAAGCTATACACCCTACTAGAGATCCTACAGCACCACGTAATTTCATTACTTGATATGCATATTGATATTTCATTTATTTGTGCAAATGTCACTAATAATTCATTAATTTCTGTGAACACATTTTGTTCACTCACATGGTTTAACTTGCCTGTAGTTTACATTGCAGTTACACAAACATTTTGCACTTTACAGTATAATGTGCAAACTGCATTATCCCCTAATTATTTTGAGTAGTGCATGTGGAAGGCAATACAGATGTCAGTGTCTGCACAAATGTGTTGTATTTTCACTGTTTCCCATGTAAGCACCTCTTCAGAAAACTTGAAAACACTTGTATTGCCTTCCATGTACATATGTGAACAATTATTTCTTCAGGGAGATTTGTTTCCCATTGATATGTAAGAGGTTCTCTGAAGCACTAGAATTTGTGACCTATACTGTACCTAGGTGTGAGAAAAGATTGTATTGTCACTACCAGGAAGCATCAGATTGCTTCTACTAGCATAAATCTGAATGGTATACATATTTTCTAAGCCACATGTGCTTAACTTCAGTTGCTTGGAACTTTACATCCCGGGTGGTATAGCAGATAGTGTGCTCCAAGGGAAATCGGGAAATTTCAGGTTCAATTTCCCCCTCAGAGTGATGCAGTTTTTGAGTTTTCCGATGACGGGAGCAGTGAAAATATGGCACATTTGCGCTGACAATGACGTGTGTTCAATTATGTTCATGTTGTGTGACATGGGAGAATGTGAAAGTCCTCCTTATGTTCCTTGAACCAATCATGGATTATATGTGTCTTATGACAAGGCACATTGTCCTATTATGACGTCAGTCTGGAAACGCCACTCACGTAAATGGAGGAACTTGGTTCGCAGTGATGTACAGGCACATAGTGGCATTTAGATGGTCATCAACTTTTCTTGGTGAACCAAGTGTGACCCAGGAAAAATTTCGCTGAGCATTACATCGCTACTACCTATCTGTACCTGTAAGTTATGACATCTTTTACCATTTTCTCGTCAGTTGTTTGCCTTATATGCTATCGCCTATCTACATGATGGAGTAAGAAACATATGAAGATGACAATCCGTTGTTTGTTGGTGTAAACATGACAATGATGGTCATATTAATTACACCAAAAAATGTATTGTCATCTTCAAAATTTGTATTATATGGTGTAATCCCCTATTTCATTCACGATTTATCTGCTCCTCCGGGCAATCACGGGATAGGATTCTTAACCTCCAGATTCACTAAACATGAATGCTGGTTGCTTCAACTAGCAAATCCTGTGATGGTTATATTCAAATTATTCAGAAACTTGAGACTTGGTCGTCCTGGGTGATGGGTTATCATGCCCGGGCGATATCTGGGAGAGGTGGGTTCGATTCCTGCTCCAGGACAACGAAATTTTCAAGTTTTTGGATATTATCTGACTTGCCATCCTTGTCATATTTACACCCAAAAATAATTGTTGTCTTCAAAATTTGTATTGTATGGTGTAATCCCATATTTCATTCAAGAAACATATGGTTCATCAGAAAAGGCAATTTCCCATCTTCTGTGGTCTACTTCTGATGTTTTCTGACAACTGCTTACCAAGCAGCTGACAACTGAAACTAATGCCACAAACTTGCTGCATAGTTTTTCTTAGCACACATACACACTGTATTAGAAACCTTTGCTCAGTACTGAGTTGGACTTCCTTTAGCCCAAATTACAGCACATATGTGATTTGGCGTAGGTTCCACAAGTTACTGGAGTGCATCTGCGTCTACATCATTCTGTCAGATCTGAGCCAGTTAAAGGAACAGACAGTCCTTTAACTGGCTCAGATTTGACAGAAGAGGACATTACTTTTGGATCTGTTTTTCTAATGTGTCCCATGCACTCTCAATGAGGTTCAGATCCGGGCTTTGTGGTGGCCAGAGAAGATGGTGGAAGTCACTGTCATGTTCACCGAGCCACTGCTGAACACATCTTGTGCAAGCACAATAGCATTGTCTTCTGTGAAACAGCCATCACCTGCTGGATGAAAAGTCAGCATTGCAGGGTGGACTTGATCAGGAATACTGTTCAGACAATACTTGGGGGCACCTGACCTTCCAGTAATATCAGGGGACCTGTTCCACACCAACAGAACAGGCCCCACACTATGATACCACCTCCAGAACCTTGAGTTGTGTTTACAAGGCCAGCTAGACCCATTGTTTTGTGGGACTCCCGCCAAACTCTCTGCTTACCATGGGTACAGAACAAGGTGAACCGGGACTTGTTGGGCTAAATGACTTTTATCCACTGACACCTCCTCCAGAACCTTGAGTTGTGTTTATCTGGCAAACTGGGTCCATTGCTTCATGGGGCTGCCACACCAAACTCTGTCCACCGTCGGTACAGAACAAGGTGCCCCAGAACTCGGTGGACTACATGACTTTTATCCACTGACACCACTTCCAGAACCTTCAGTTGTGTTTACAAAGCAATTTCAATCCACTGCATCATGGGGCTCCCACCAAACTCTGTGCCTACTGTCGATACAGAACAAGGTGCACCAGAACTCGCCGGACTATATGACTTTTATCCACTGACACCATTTCCAGAACCTTCAGTTGTGTTTACAAAGCAATTTCAGTCCACTGCCTCATGGGGCTCCCACCAAACTTTGTGCTTACTTTCGGTACAGAACAAGATTCACCGGGACTCGTACTACATGACTTTTATCCACTGACACCACTTCCAGAACCTTTAGTTGTGTTTACAAGGCAAGCTGAGTCCATTGCTTCATGAGGCTTTGGTCAAACTCCCTGTCTACCATTGGTACAGAACAAGATGCATTGAGACTTGTTGGGCTACATGATTTTTATCCACTGACACCACCTCCAGAACCTTGAGTTGTGTTTATCAGGCAAGCTGGGTCCATTGCTTCATGGGACTCCCACCAAACTCTCTGCCTACCATCTGTACAGAACAAGGTTCACCGGGACTCGTCGTACTACATGACTTTTATCCACTGACACCACTTCCAGAACCTTTAGTTGTGTTTACAAGGCAAGTTGAGTCCATTGCTTCATGAGGCTTCCGCCAAACTCTGTCCATCGTTGGTACAGAACAAGGTGCATTGAGACTCGGTGGACTACATGATTTTTATCCACTGGCACCACTTCCAGAACCTTGAGTTGTGTTTACAAGGCAAACTAGACCCATTGCTTCATGGGGCTCCCACCAATCTCTGTTCCTACCATCGGTACAAAACAAGGTGCACTGGGACTCATCGGACTACACGACTTTTATCCATTGACACCACCTCCAGAACCTTCAGTTGTGTTTACAAAGCAAGTTTCAATCCACTGCCTCATGAGGCTCCCACCAAACTCTGTCTGCCTACTGTCGATACAGAACAAGGTGCACCAGAGACTCGCCGGACTATATGACTTTTATCCACTGACACCATTTCCAGAACCTTCAGTTGTGTTTATCAAGCAAGCTGGGTCCACTGCCTCATGGAGCTCCCACCAAACTTTGTGCCTACCATCGGTACAGAACAAGATTCACCGGGACTCGTCGGACAACATGACTTTTATCCATTGACACCACCTCCAGAACATTGAGGTGTATTTATCAGGCAAGTTGGGTCTATTGCATCATGAGGCTTCTGCCAAACTCTGTCTGCCTACCAGTACAGAACAAGGTGCATTGAGACTTGTTGGGCTACATGACTTTTATCCACTGACACCTCCTCCAGAACCTTTAGTTGTGTTTATCAAGGCAAGTTGGGTCCATTGCCTCATGAGGCTTCCGCCAAACTCTGTCCATCGTCGGTACAGAACAAGGTGCACCGGAACTCGGTGGACTACATGACTTTTATCCACTGACACCACTTCCAGAACCTTCAGTTGTGTTTACAAAGCAATTTTGGTCCACTGCTTCATGGGGCCCCCGCCAAACTCTGTGCCTACTGTCGGTACAGAACAAGGTTCACCGGGACTCGTCGGACTACATGACTTTTATCCACTGGCACCACTTCCAGAACCTTGAGTTGTGTTTACAAGGCCAGCTAGACCCATTGCTTCATGGGGCTACCACCAATCTCTCTTCCTACCATCGGTACAGAACAAGGTGCACTGGGACTCGTCGGACAACATGAGTTTTATCCATTGACACCACCTCCAGAACATTGAGGTGTATTGACAAGGCAAGTTGGGTCTATTGCATCATGAGGCTTCCGCCAAACTCTGTCTGCCATCAGTACAGAACAAGGTGTAGTGCAAATCGTTGGATCACTTGATTTTTTCCAGTCTTTTCAATGTCAATCATGGCGTTCCTGACATCACTGTAGATGATCTTTCTGGTTTTTCATAAAAAACTGGTTTCCTTATAGGTATGTGACTGCCAATAGTGATGCTCTTCGATTCTCTGTGAATAGTTCGCTGAGATGTGGGTTGGGAAGAGCCTTCATTGAATGCTCTGGTCAATTGCTGAAAGCAGGAATTCCTGTTTCTTCATACAAACCTTCTCAGATGATGGCAATGTCGTTCCTGACAGATTGTCATCGCGCCACAGTTACATCTCTTAGACAAGCAATGTGGGTTATTTTTCTACTGTTTAAAGGCTCTAGGTGTCTCACCCTTTGAGAAACCAGTTGGCTCTGCTGTTTTCAAAATTGTTGCTTGAGCCAGATGAGCACCCACAATAAGCCCTGTATCGAACTCTGAAAGATCCTTTGTTTTTCCTGTTGTGATCAATACTGCTGACTATTGCTGATGAGCAGCAGTTTAAAATAGTTACCTAGATCACATAGTGATGCATGTGACTGTGTACTTTGCAGTTAGGCTGTGTAAGTGGCATTTATGTGCATGAGACTAAAGTTTTCAGATTCAGTGTCTAGTGTGTTTGTACTTCTATGAAATATTAAAACATAGATAACAAATAATTGATGGGTTCTCTGAAAGGTCTAAAATGGCAGTATTTGAAAGTGTAATTGTTTCTGCTTTGATGTGTGGCAGTGAAACCTGGATACTACAGAAGAGACATAGAAGTAATTTGTGTGCTGGGAAGATGTGCTACATATGGGGGTTTGTGGCAAGACATGTTCTAATCATGTGAGGAATGAAGATTTGTTACAGATGTGTAATGTGAAGCAAAATGTTGTTAGTAAGGTGGAGACTAATATTCTTAGTTTTTTTTTTTTTTGGCCATGTGAAAGAATGAGTGATGAGATACGAGAATTAGTATATTTTATTCTAAGATAATTTATTCAGCCCAAGTGACAAAAGCGGTTGTATGAGATTTGTGATGGATGTCAATGAACCTTGAGTCGTGTGCCGAGATCACTACAATTGGAGGTGTTTGATACACCAAAACAGGGGCGTAGGAACAGGGTGGGGGGGGCTCAACAGGCCCAAGCCCCCCCCTAATATTATATATAAGTTTTGTTTTTCAATGTTTAGTTTGGTTGTTTTTACACTTTTTCTCCAGAGTAGAGGAAAACCAAAATTCAAAACTTTTTCGTTTTTAAAATGAATGTTAATTCTAGAACATGGAGAGGGATGGTGTGTCCTTGTGTGTTAGTGTGTGTGGGATCTGGGGCTTCAGCTGTTTCAAGTGTCTGAAATCACAATGTCACATTAAGGTCAAACGCAACTGCAGTGTTCAATTTTCTTTGGACGGCCATGAGCTTTGGTAGGAGTGTGAACTCACAAGTATACATTAGCTTGCTGACAAGTGATGGCATGAAATAAGCAACCCTTCTATTCCCCACCACTAGCCTGGCCATTGTATGTAATGTCACAGCCTTTGGAATGGAATACAGTAATACACCCGGGACCCGGCCCCGAGGTGTACTGCATTTATGAATAAGAAATGTTCCCAAACTACACCACCGAGGCACCGACCATGAAACCGATGCAATCCACTGGGTATGTATATGTGTTGTACTTGTGTTTGTATACAGACTCTATTTCATTTAATCTTTGGACTGTTTACTTTTGCAACATAACTTTTAAAACATTGGTTCCAAATCATGCGCTTTTGGTAGATTAAAGATTTAGATAAATAATTACACTTTTCTTCTTCTGTACTGTATTTTCATAATATCGTCATTAGTCATTATGCTAGCCAGATATAATGCTTGTAGTGACATCTTCAAGCACAATAAGAATAAATAAAATATATATATGTAATTTATTTTCTTTGAGCTCCTCCCAAAAATTCTGAATTGCTACGCCCCTGCATCAAAAGTAAGTGAAATCTAGCACCATCATTTAAACTTTAATCTGGCAGATGAGCTTTTTTTGAGAAGCTGATCTCAGACATGGGTTTGTTTGTATGTATGTACTTGCGCATGCACGCAGCAAGTATAAATAATGATTCTATTAATTTGAAAACTGTTCTTGAAATTTAAATGAATTATTAAATTTCTCAGAGAAAACAGCTTAGTGATATGTAATGTAATTAAATTTCTAAAACAAAACAGCATTTTCTTCATTAAGATGTGCTAAATGTGTCAATTTTTTCTTGCATTAACAGGCTCCATTTTCTGAAGAGTTTACTTTTCGTGCGTGTATGGTTCCAATTTTAGTGCCATGTTTTGGGTCATCTGCTACAGTGTTCATCTGCCCATTTTTCTTTGGCATTGGTAATATCTTTTTTCATACAGAAAATTTAGCATATTCTTATTTTATGTACTGTACATGAAAGGAACATAATATCACATAATTGTAGCATCTCACATGTATAACAACTTATACCACTGCATAAAAAAATGCATTAAGAATTCTACTTGTTAAAAATTCGTACGTATAGGAGATAATTACTTAGAGCGTGCTGTCTCCGTACGAAATCATATCGTACGGAGACAGCACGCCTCTAAGTAATTATTAAGAGTTCATCACAGAAATTTAAGAAGAAATATTCTTCACAAATACATGGGAAATTCATAAGTACATTAAGTAATCAGATTGCAGTACTGAATTTCTTTTAGTTTATTGTTCTCCATGTGATGTCTCCTCAGAAAACTTAAAAAATATATCACCCTGGAGTAAGAATCAAACCTTATAATTTCTGTTTGAGCATGCCATCTTTTGCAGCACCCTTGATAATGAAGTTTCAAGTGACTGAAACTAAGCAATTACACTCAAAATAGTATAACTATACTAATGATCCAAATTTCTTGGCGTGTAATAGAAATCAAAGTTTCCAAGCTTTCGCACATCAACCACATGGCTTTTACAAGGAAATTAGACAGCAGACTGCAAACTGAATAATAGAATACTCTTAAAGACGTGTATCATCTTTCTATATTCTGTTGCTCATGTTTAAGTTAATTATAGCCCATGGTGGTTTATAAAATGTGGGAACTACTATATACAATTCAATTTTAATGTTCGATAAATGTGCTACTTACATACAATGCTTCTTCACTGCCATTCGCCAAACAGCCCGATTTCCATTGTAAGAATTGCATGCGCCTAGTAGTAATTCAACAAAAATAAGTTTTTAGGCCTGTCATTTCCAGTCTTGTGTCGTGGCCAGTTGTAACTTGTAAGTACTGTGAAGCAAAGTTGTTGTTTCCTTCTGTTGTAACAAATTTAAATCCTCAAGAATTAAATTTGTTACTTATACCCAAGTCGACTGTTTTAGATGTACTATTATTTATACCCAAGTCAACTGTTTTGGATGTAGTGAATAAGTGGAAGACACATGGCATGCCTGAAGCAGTAAAACATACCAGCAAACCAAAGAAAATCACTGATAGAGGACATCAAAGCCTCAGGAGAGTCGTTACAGCTAATCGATGGAGTACTGCACAAGACCCCAGTGTACAGGTAAGTAAAATGCTGGAACCTCGGTATGTACACATACCATTCGCAGAGAACTTCATTCCATGGGTTACCGTAGTCGTGCGTCTGCTCATAAGCCTTTCATCTCCACTCGGAATGCTACTAGTCGTTTATCATGGTGTAAAGAACATTTATCGTGGACCGTAGATCAATGGAAACAGGTCCTATGGACTGATGAATCCAGATAAACGATCCATCAGTCTGATGGCTGTATGTGGGTATGGTGGCAGCCAGAGGAACGCTTATTTACCACAGTGTACTGTTCGTACGGTCAAGTTTGGAGCTGGCAGTGTACTCGTGTGGGGGTGTTTTTCGTGGTATGGTCCCGGCCCATTGGTTATCGTGGACAAACCTGTTAACCAGCATGTCTACCTCGATATTCTGGACAATTATGCCCTACCAACTCTTTGGCAATGCCATGGAACCAAGCCTTGTTGGTACCAGCAGGATAATGCACCGAGCCATGAAGCAAGGACTATTACGGCATTGTTTGAAGATAATTCCGTATCATGTGTGGACTGGCCAGCACAGCCTATGAGATGAATTAAAGCACCACATAAGAAGTTTGGAACCAAGGCCTACTACTAAGCAACAGTTAGCGGCAGCATTATGTACTGAATGGAAGCGCATACCTATCGCTGTGTTCCGAAACCTTGTCGAAAGCATGTCTCGAAGGGTCAGTGCATGCATTGAGACCAAACGTGGACTGACACCATACTAATGTATGTCAATAAATGCTATGTTGTGTTTCTCTTCTAGGTGTCTGGTGACTTTTGTCAGTATAGTATATATATAGGGAAATGAAGACATATGTGGTCAAAGTGGCCGATGCTCTTAACACTAATATGAGAAACACAGTTGAACATTTAGTTTCATAGTTTTTAGTACATCACTTCTTGACATCGTACATAGATGGTTGTTATAGCTTAGAGTTTTAACTGACTTATCAAAAAGCCATGCCTTCCTGACCCATGTGTTTTACTGAGATTTAAAAAAAATCAGTCTCATTACTTAATTTCTGTGTTGCATATTTGGTGGGTGTGTATAAAAAATTGTCCTGTTTATGTATTTCTGTTGCTTAAAAGAATAAACAGTTTGACATTTTGATTATTTGAAAATGTCTTCCACATGAGAAAAGTACAATGTGCTACATTCAAATTCTTCAACTCTGTTCCATACCTATTTAGTATGTCTAGACAAACAGCCTAATTTTTATATTAGGTGTACAAATAAGTTTTAAGGCGTTTTTTGGGGGACGTATACCTCTAATTTACATATCATCCGACATTCCCCCACGTTGTTGTCACATGACCGTAACTAGTCCCGAGTATAAAATGTGACACAGAAGTTTGCTCAACAGTCAAATGCACTTGAACATCGGTAGGTGAAAGATGGCAAGCCATACTGCATTTGTTGCAAATTTCATCAAGAAAAAAGTGTTTCTAAAGCATGTGCATCAATTTGTTCTGTTCTGGGGGAGAATATTGTATCGAAAAGCATGTGTGAGTTTTGGTTTAAACGGTTTAAAGCAGGTGATTTCGAAGTTACCGATTGAGAACGTAGCAGTGCCCCGCAGAAGGTTGTACACGAGAAATTGCAAGCATTGCTAGATGAACATTTTTCTCAAACGCAAAAAGAACTAGCTGAACAACTGGGGGGGGGGGGGGGGGGGGTAACTCAGCAAACCATTTCCAATCATTTACGCGCGATGGGAAAGATTCAGAAGGAAGAAAAATTTGTGCCACATGATCTGAGCCAAAGGAACAAGGATGAGAGTGTCATGAAGTGTTTCAATCTGTTGAATAAACAACACCGAAAGTCTTTCCTGTGGAAAATCGTTACGGGTGATGAAAAGAGGTTATGGTACGACAATCCCAAACACAAAAAACACTGGGCAGACCCCGGTGAAGCAACGACTTTTACACCGAAACGCAATATTCACTCCAAGAAAGTTCTGCTGTGCATCTGGTGGGATATGAAGGGTGTGCTCTATTACGAACTATTGGAACAGGATCAAACTGTTACTGCTGATCACTACAAGCAACAATTGCTGCGATTGAACCCAGGGAATTTGTCGGAAACATCTATTCACAGGCAAAGGATTGCGTCCCGTGAAATTAGTGCTAGACAACACTAGGCCACATGTCGTGAAATCGGTCAAGGAAACGTTATTGACGCTTGCCTGGCCTGGGAAGTTTTGGAGCACCTGGCATATAGTCCCGACATAGCCCCTTTAGACTATCATTTGTTCCAATCGATGCAACATGGTTTGTCTGCTGTGTGGTTCCGGACATGTGACGTAGTGCAAAAATGGGTTGACGACTTCATCGCGCCACACAACAAAGTATTCTTCATGGCTGGAATCTGTCAGCAGCCCGACTGATGGCATAAGGTGATAGATAATGACAGCACATATTTTGATTTGTAAAGGTATTGTTGTTTTCTGTCAAATTACATGTTACGTTGTCTTAAAACACTTTAAAACTTATTTGTACACCTAATAACTTTTGAAAGCATTCTTTATATGACAATATAATTCATGTTCTCATTAGAGTGTCAATAGAAAGACTGACTTTGGTTAGTGTGGTTTCATTGCCTGTTACTACCAGCAGTGTCTACATTTCACCCTATTCAAATTGCTTATTATGTTTATAATGAACTAAAGTCAGAGAAAACCTGAAAACTGAGACCAAGGACTGTAAACGATTTACAGCAGTTTTATCATTTTAAATCTATTGATGCCCTTTAGATTGCCAACACTAGAATTTGGAAAGCCAACTTTGAAAGTATTAAACATTACCACTGATGATATGGAAATTTTAATTTAAACACTAAAACATTTGCAATTTGCAGTAACGAATATTGAATCTATTGCAAATGCTTCTGAGAACCTTTCTTGAAAGAAAGATGTGTTGAGTTTTATTTAATGAGAAGAAGAATTATACTGTTGTGTAAAAAAATATTTTCAAAAGCCAAAAGTGAGCCTGTTTTGAAAAATGGCTATTGTTTTGAAAGTGCTTTTGTATACTAAGTAAGTCCTAATTTTTGTTGTAATATTATGTAATAATTAAAAGTGTGAACAAAGTTTTGTCTTCATTTTATTGCTTTTAGTCATCATCAATTATCAATCCAATGCTGAATGAAGGTCTCCCCAAGTTTCTTCCACAACTGTCTGCCTTAAGCTAGTCTCATCCATGTCACTACAACATGCTTTCGAATTTCATCCACCCATCTCCCATGTGGTCTTCTTCTGGGTCTTTTCCTGTCCCTTGGAATCCAGTCTAGAATTTTGGTTGTCCATGGGTGGTCCTTTCATCTGGCAACATGTCCAACTCATTGCCATTTCAGGGATTTTACTCTGATCATATGTCTTCCACTCTTGTCATTTTCCTTATCCAGGAGTTCCTCTTCTTATCTTTCCTGGTTACGTCAAGCTTGCATTTCTCCATGCTTCTCTCAGTTTTCTGCAGTCTTTGTATGTCTTTTTTACACTGATGTTCAAAATTAATAGAATTTTCACATTTCGTCGAATTTTTGAAAAACTAATGGACACATTTTAATGAAATTTGGTATGGATACACAGTTATATAAGAAAAAAAAATATACCATACAACAGTCATGGTATGCACTCATGATTTTCAGTAAGGCTCATCAGCGCAGGAATGTCCAAAATCCAGGTTGCAAGATCGAACATAAAAGGACTAATATGGGGTATGGTCCCCTCTCACAGTCATACAGCTCTCAGAGTGTGACGTCATACTGGAAACGAGGCAGTTGATGAGTCCCTGTGGCAGTCATTCCCACTTCTGCAGCAACGCAGTTTTCAGCTCCTGGATGGTTCTTGGAGGGGGATTGCGAGCTACAGTTGCCCTCTCAAGAGCGTCCCGGACATGTTCGATAGGGTTTAGGTCTGGTGATCTGGCTGACCAATCCATCCGTCGGAATCCTTACTTTGAAGAGAATCGTCGACCAGGTGAGCCCTATGTGGATGAGCGTTGTCGTCCGTGAAAAGGAACCGAGGGCCAACTGCGCCTCTGAAAAGTCAAACATAGGGCTGTAACATGTCATTTCTATACATTTCATCAGTCAAGGGAGCCTCTGTCAAAGACATGGAGAGGTGTGCAACCGTCCAACATAATGCCTGCCCAGACCATGACACCTCCGCTGCCATAGCAGTCCCTTTCTCGGATGTTGGAGGAAAGGTATCGGGTCCCAGGTTCTGTCCAGATGAAGGTACGTCGAGAATCAGTGTCCAGGCTGAATCGTGACTTGTCTGTGAAGAGAACGTTACCCCACTGTAGTCTGGCCCAAGGCTGATGTTGTCTGCACCATGCTAAACGCGCTCTCTTGTGTGCTGAAGTGAGCGGGACACAAACAGCGGGGCTTCTGGCAAAAAGCCCTCTCTCATGAAGCCTTCGGGAAACAGTAACCCTTGAAACTCGGGTTCCAGTGGCTGCATGCAGCTCACGAGATAGCTGTGCAGCTGTAGCAGTCCAAGTGCCAAATAATGATCTTCATTGGCCGTCGTGGCTCTTGGATGACCTTGCCCAAGCCTTCTTGATATGGATCCAGTGTCCTTAAACTGGTTCCACAAATTGCAGACGACACTGGGCGTTACAGTGAGCTCTGCAGCAACCTGCACTTGCGATTGCCCTGCCTCCAATGCACCGACGATTCTCCACCTCATTCCGTCATCAATACGTTCGTGGCAAATCATTTTTCCTGATTGCTTATGAAATTGAACCAACTCCTGCAAGAAACACAACGAATGTTGCTGAGGAGTACAAGCGAACTAATCACAGAAAAAGCCACGTGTGCTTTTCATGCCCTCCGCTATCACAGCTCCGCCCACACGCACGTGTACGCTTATGTATTCGACACTGCAAATTTGCATTCTTATTCGGCGGCATAATTTGTACCTTTGGTTCCGTACTTTTTATGAAAATCGACAAAATGTGCAAATTCTCTAAATTTTGAACACCAGTGTAGTTAAGGTTCATGTCCCTGCTCCATATGTAAGAACTGGAAGGATGCATTGATTAAACACTTTTCTTTTAAGACATAATGGCATATTGCTCTTGAAAATTGTACTGTTTCTTCCAAAATCTCTCCAATCAAGTTTTCTGCACCGATTAATTTCTCCATCAATGTGACCCTTGCTTGATTTCTGCTGTCCAAGGTAAATGTAGGTATCGGTTATCTCCAGCTTTTCCCCATCAATTGATAAATCTTCATTTTTTGTAAAAGCATCGTATTTAGGGGTATGCAAAAGTCTCCACCGCCCCAGCTAGCAAGTGCTGCAGGGGTCTAACCAGCAGGCGACCTATGCTGTCAGTTCGTACATAAAGCCAAGCGTGGCGGTCGATAAAGTTTATTTGCGGCACTGTTTGTTATTCATGTTTAATTTAGAAAAAGTGTGAGTGAAGCATACGGTTCAATATGTCAGGCGTATGGCGAAACGGTTTTGGGTGAGCGGACATGTCAAGAATGGTCTGCCAGGTTTAAGAAAGTTGATCTAAGCTTGGAAGACAAGCCACATGCAGGTAGACCGCAGGAACTTGCAGACGAGGAGCTGGAATCGCTGTTGCAAGAGGATGCCACACAATCAACCATGCAACTGGTGAAACGTTTGAAAGTGGCTCAATCAATGGTGGTACGGCGTCTACAGGCGTTAGGGAAGATCCAGAAGATCAGTAAGTGGGTTATGCATACTTTAACGGAATATAATATTGGTCAACGATTGGGCATCTGTATGTCGTCGCTGAAGAGGTTTCAAGGGAAGAATTACTTGTGGAAGGTTGTCACCAGGGATGAAAAATGGGTTTATTGCGACAACCCCATACGCGAGTGATCCTGGGTCGACACAGGCCAGCCATCAACATCCACTGAGGAAAAGGTCCTGTTGAGTATGTGGTGGGATATGCGTGGAGTGCTGTACTTTGAACTGTTTAAACCAGGTGAAACAATCACTGCACAACAATATAGCAATCAGTTGATGAAACTGAACACCACAATAGAGCAAAAACACCCATGGACAGGTAAAGGACGCTGCCCAGTCATCCTGTTACATGATAATGCCAGACCACATGTCAGTACCACCATGAAATCTACCCTTGAACAGTTACACTGGGAGGTTTTACCGAACTCAGCTTACTCTGTTGAGCTCTATACAACATGCCCTAACCCAACAGTGGTTTACCACAGTTCCAGACGTGGAAAATTTCATCACTGCGTTCTTCAGCTCAAAACCGGAGTCCTTCTATTACAGGGGCATTCATTATTTGTTGCCTGAAAAATGGCAAAAGGTCATTGATGCTAATAGCCAATATTTTGTTGAATAAATGTGCACTGGTTTCTTGATTGTTCCTGTCTCCTTTCTCCTTAAAACAGCAGAAACTTTTGCATACCCCTAATACATCAGTTTTGTTTTCTGAAAATTCATTTTTAATCCCACTTCTTAACTCTTGTCAGCAAGTCCCTGGATCATACTCTGCAGTTCTGAAGGGGCAGTTGCAACAATGACTATGTCATCAGCAAAGCAAAGTGAGTTAAATAATCTCCATTAATTTTTATCCCTTTTTCCCAGTAATCAAACTGGGAAAACAAAGGGCTAAAAGTAAATTGCTGTTATTATTACATGAAAAATAGACTTCAGAAAGGTCTTGCTACTTACCTTTGTTCATTGTCAGTTTAGTTGCTTATTTATTCTAGTATTTTTGTGAAATTTTCTTGATTTTTCAAAGATTAAGAGAATTGCTGTATATATTTATAAGTATTTCACTGACATTTCAGTTGTTGTTTTTTCAAGTTGTCAAAAGTTACCAGTTTTGTGCTGTTTGTAATGGTTTATTGCTGTCACTTATCGCACCCATTTTTCAGCTCATCTCCATCATCTGAAGGAAAAATTAGATCTAGGTGTACCGCTCAAAAGTGCCATTTTTCAGTCATGTAAGTAACTTGTTTGTAAATTTTGCAGTCCACAGTTTTATAATATTCCTTTATTGAGATTCATTTTATAGGTGTGTGTTTCTGCATGTGTTACTTTTTTTTTCTTCTTCTTTTTAAATGAATGGGTAGTGGTACCAGGATGAGTCTAAAGTTTATCCTGTTTTCAGCTAAAAAGTTTAATGATGCAAAGAAAGCCATACACACCTCATTTTGCAAAGTATGCAAAGAAAGCCATACACACCTCATTTTGCAAAGTATTGGCTATTATTTTCTGTAATCTTTTGCCAACATTCCACTAGAGCCAAGATCCCATGGAAATACTACTCAATAGATTTCAAGGGCAAAAATTTTGATGCCAGATATCCCACATACACCACTGAAGTGATGTCCATTTAAGAAATAGGCCATGAAGGGAAGCAAACCTGGCATACAGGATGTTCCCACATTTTTGAAATGTTTTTGATAAGAAATTATAGAAAATAAAAAGAAGTTCAAAGAATTGAAACTGACAGCAGCGTGTTAGATGAACACGAAAGAAACTTCTGCTGCAGTTAAATATCATCTGCTAAGAAAATGGCTTATGTAAAAAATCTGTGGATAGAAGATTATGTTTTTACTCTTTACAAAGATAAATATTCATTCTTGGCATGTTTGTGATAAGAAAAAAAATTACAAAAAATAGAAGTTCAGAGAATTGAAACTGGCAACAGCGTTTTAGATGAACATGAAAGAAACATCTGCTGCAGTTAAATATCATCTGCTAAGAAAATGGCTTGTGTAAACAAGCTGTGGATGGAAGATTATGTTTTTGCTCTTTACGAAGAGAATATTCAATTTTGACATGTTTTTGATAAGAAATTACAGAAAATAAAAGAAGTTCAAAGAATTGAAACTAACAACAGCATATTAGATGAACACAAAAGAAACATCTGCTGCAGTTAAATATTGTTTGCTAAGAAAATGGTGCAATGTAAACACGCTGTGGATAGAAGGTTATGTTTTTGCTCTTTACAAAGAGAAATATTCATTTTTGAAACATTTTTGATAAGAAATTACTGGAAATAAAAATTTCAAAGACTAATCTCAACTTCTAATATGAGAATTCTTACTAGGAATTTTTTTCTATTTAAATTGCAAATTTTCAGAGAAAATGCTTCTCCTTCTTCAGGCTGTCTTTTGTTGTCACTTATTCCGGTCACTATCACGGTTACGGTTATTTTTCATCAAATTCTGCCACATGTTAGGCACGGAAAATAAATGTAACCATCAAGGTTAACCGTAACCACGATAGTGATGGGAATAAGTGACAACAAAAGACAGCCTGAAGAAGGAGAAGAGTTTTCTCCGAAAATTTGCAATTTAAATAAAAAAAAAATTCCTAGTAAGAATTCCTATAATAGAAGTTGTGATTAGTAATTGAATTAAGAAACTTAGGAAGTCAAGTCTCAACATGAGCTTTATTCAAAGTTCAAAGAATTGAAACTGGCAACAGTGTGTTAGATGGACACCAAAGAAACTTGCTGCAGTTAAAATATCATCTGCTAAGAAAATGGCACACATTAACAAACTGTGGATAGAAGGTTGTTTTTACTCTTTACAAAGAGAAATATTTTTTAATAATAATTATTTTATTGTTTTAGCTGTTACATCATACATTAGATCAAGTTTATATTTACATTTGAGTGTAACAAAAGTAATTATTGTAACAGCCAGGGAAAAGGTCATTAATGACCTGACTGAAGCCTTGATCTCCATACTTGATAAATAAAAGTTATTTTTGATGAAAAACATGAGTCCTTTATGAAAAGATTCTGTGTTTGTGATAAAACTTTTTGTATGTTGTCTCCAGGTCTCTGTGTATGGCATAAGGAGAAAACTCATTGATAATTTTAAAATCTCTAAAATTCTTAAAATTACTGTAGTTCCTACTGAAATGCAATATGTTACAGCAAATGCAAATTGGGTGAACATACAAGCGAATTCAAAAAAAAGAAAAAAAAGACGAATTGGAATGAATTAGGATATATTAAAAAAAAAATAATAATAATACATCAAAAAATTAATTGGTAGAACATACCTTTAACTGTAGCACCATTTGTTGAGTCATTAAGCTGTTCCAATCACGTCTTCGATACGACGGGATTCCCTCTAGGCATAAACAATGCTGAAATTCTATTCTCAACCTAGTATGTCACAAAAAAAAAAAAAAAAGGAATATGAAAAACCCACACAAGCATCAACTTAAAACACTAAAAAATTATGGAGTAATTTAAAACGGTCGAACTCTTGTCGTGTACAACGTAAAAACACGGCTGGAATACCAAATACTGCCTTAGAATGAAGTGGAAAAAGATACTAAATAACACAAAACCTCATGAAATGGCAAATCACGGTGACCTAAACATAAGGAATGATGTCCTTCCGATATTCTTTTTCGAAGGACATCATTCCTTATGCTTAGGTCACCGTGATTTGCCATTTCATGAGGTTTTTGTGTTATTTAGTATCTTTTTCCACTTCATTCTAAGGCAGTATTTGGTATTCCAGCTGTGTTTTTACGTTGTACACTACAAGAGTTCGACCGTTTTCTTACTGCGTAATTTTAGTGTTTTAAGTTGGTGCTTGTGTGGGTTTATTCATATTCCTTTTTTTGTGTGTGAAGTTTGGTGACATACTTGGTTGAGAATAGAATTTCAGCATTGTTTATGCCTAGAGGGAATCCCGTCGTATCGAAGACGTGATTGGAACAGCTTAATGACTCAACAAATGGTGCTACAGTTAAAGGTATGTTCTCCCAATTCATTTTTTGATGTATTATTATTATTATTTTTTTAATATATCCCAATTCGTCTTTTTTTTTTTTTTTTTTCAATTCGCTTGTATGTTTACCCAATTTGTATTCGCTGTATCATATTGCATTTTAGTAGGAACTACAGTAATTTTAAGAATTTTAGAGATTTTAAAGTTATCAATGAGTTTTCTCTTTATGCCATACACGGAGACCTGCAGACAACATGCAAAAAGTTTTATCACAACCAGAGAATCTTTTCATAAAGGACTCATATTTTTCGTCAAAAATGACATTTCAGCATGTTATTGGAAACTTAGAATATCATATAGGTGAAGCTCACGCACTTGGGTTATCACTAAGGATATCTAAAAAGTTTTTCTGTGTAAATACAAGTTATGTAAAAGTTATCAAAGAGTTAAGGTAAATAGTAGGCAGGTCATGCAGTTGTTAGCAAATATTAGTAGCAATTAGAAAATGATTGAAATGTTAATAGTAATTTGAGGGTTTTTTATTTTATAAATTAAGCAAGTATGTTTTTAATATTTTTAAACAAGTTGTAATTATTAATGTTTTAGTTCTTCAGATTAAAAATTCCAAAAAGTTGGTCCCTAATAGTTGATACTTTGTTTCATTTGTTGTGTTCTTGGCAAGCCTGGCTTTATCTGAAATCTATTTTTAGTTTCATAATTATGGATATCAAAATTTATATCTACATTCTGTTTAATCCTTTTAAACATATTTGATCCCAAAGCATATTGATATAATTGTTTTATATTCAAAATGTTATGTTTATTAACATCTACTCGCATGTAATTGTAAATGCTTAGAGTTAATTTTACGGATCTAGCATTTCACCCAGATTTGTTTTTCTCCAGAAGATTTTGCACCCCCACTATTAGAATTTTTTTAAATTTAACTTAATCCATTTAAAATAAAGTGTAGCTGTGAGTTAGGAATAAACTTTTCAGCTACACGTGCTTATGTGGGAAAACTTCATCTGTAGTTTTCAAACATGTTTTAGGTTATAGTTTTGCTTCGTTTCATGCACTAAAGCTTGTGCCATGCGTAAACTGAACTGTCCCAGCTTTGGGCATGTCTATCTCGCTATGTTTACCCCCCCCCTCCTCCTCCTTTTCAGATAATGCATTGTTTGTCCCCTAAGTTACAACTTCTCAGTAGGCCGTCGTGGGGTGTCTGGCATTGGAGCAGTAGCCTTTATTACTCTCAGTTTGAAATGCTATCTCAGAACGTAGTTATCATAGACAAAAAATTGAAACTGATTTTCAATCTGTGGAATTTTTGAGCCCAAATCGATAGCCCAACATGACGAAATTTCGGTTTGCTATTCAGGACTTGTAGTAGACCAATCCTACTGAAAGTGGTTATCAGCACTCGTGGGGGCATTGTGCACATGTGCAAGATTTGTTCTTCAGGATTTTTGCACAATAACTTCTGTGAGAATTGACTGATTTGGATGGAATTCTTAATTATAAAACTGCGCATGTGTGATGGCTTTTTATTTTAGAAATTAACGTGCAAAAATAATGTTCTGTAGTACGGCAACGATTAAAAATTAATACTTGATTTGTGTAGCATATAGACTTTTAATCAATGTGTTCGCTACATTTAATCAGTATGCTAGATAAGTAATTTAATCGAAGATATTGTTTAAACTTCTCATTGAATATATCGCTGAAATTTTTTTTCGGATTTTTTTTCTTTTTGTGGGGAGGGGGGGGGTAGAGCTGTAGTTACTCCTGAATTCAGCTTATTCTCTTGATTGCACCACGTGCAGTGTTTTCTTCAAGCAATGTGACAGTACTGTAGTGAAGATTTTGTAAATACTTGTAGGAGGCTCAGGCCTTGAAAAATACCATGCCCGAGATATGTAAATTATTGGCCTGGGCAAGTAAAAATGAAATCTAGTTGCCTGGTCGGGCAACTAGGTTTAAAGAAAATAAAAAGTTTGGAATGGAAAATTTTCTACTCTAGAAAAAAAAAAAAAAGACTCATTGCGTGTTTTTCATTTTACTGCAAATCATCAGAAGTTGTATTATTATTACAGAATGAATGTCAAGGCCAGGAGGATAGTGCTTATTCAGTTATATTATGCTCTACATCCAGAAATTGGGGCCGTACATAGTTTTGCTCCAGATGTTGTTTACAGTTAACGACAGGATGCTTGCCTCGGATGAAACTAGCCTGCAGTGTTTAGTGACAGAATGTGTAAACTGCCCTGAAACAGGAGGATGCAGACTGATGGGCAAAAAAGCCATGCTTTGAATAAAGCTCATGTTGAGAAATGGCTTCCTAGTTTAATTGAATTAATAATCTTAAGTAACTTATGGGATTTTACTAGGAAATTTTTTCTTTAATAGCAAATTTTCGGAGAAAACTCTTCTCCTTCTTCAGGCTGACTTGTTGTCACTTTTTCCTTGTCACTTTCACGGTTACGGTTTACCTTGACGGTTTAGGTTATTTTTCAACAAATCCTGCCAGATGTTAGGCAGGGAAAATCCTTTGCAGTCATTGATGATGGAATTTTGATTTTTCTCAATCTCTATTCCTTCTTTCAGTTTTCTTTTTGGAAATTGCTTTGGAAACTGATTACTTTAAGGGAATTCCAATCCATGCTGTGCCCAGTTTCTCTAACATGCCTATCTAATCCAGTCTTGTTGGAGCAATTTTTTATAGCTGCTTTATGCTCAGCTATACGAGTTTCTAGTCTGTGACCTGTTTCCCCTATGTAAGATAGTCCACAACTACAATTTACTTCATAAACTACTCCTTGCATTTTTAAAATATCTTCTTCTCTTTGAACTATTTTAGGGAAAAAATTTTTTAACTTTATTCTCTAAACTTGGAGCTAGCCTAATATTGTATTTTTTACTAATTCTCTTTAAAGCCTCAAATAAACCTTTGTGATAAGAAATTTTTCTAGTGAATTTTACTTGTTGCTTTTGTGGGTTCTTCGTACCATTAAAATTCAGAAGCTTCTCAATTTCTTCTTTAGGATAGTTATTCTCTGCAAGTATGACTTTAAGCTCTTCTTTTTGGGCTTCTTTTTTATCTGCTGTAGAAACTATTTTATTAATTTTTTCTAAAAACTGACTTGCTACATTCTTCTTAATAGAAACTGGGTGATACGAATTGAAATCCAGTAGTCTTTTAGTATTCATTGGTTTTTTATACCAACTAGTGAGGAATTTTTCATCTTCATAATAGATAGTAATATCTAAGAAGTTTATTCTTCTTTCTTTTTGAAGTTCAATAGTGAACTTAAGGGAATCATCTAATTCATTGAATGAGTCTAGAATTCTTTCTGGAATAATTTCTGAGCTATCTATTATAAATAAGATGTCATCCATGTATCTGCTATATAAGCAGAAGTATGTGGGTTGTACTAGTATCTTTTCTTCTAGTTTTCCCACATAATAGTTAGCTAAGAGTGGGGAGAGTGGGGAGCCCATTGCTAGCCCCGATTTTTGAATGAAAAAAGTTTTCCCAAATTGAAAATAGTTGTTCTGCAAAAGCTATTAAAGAAGAAGAAGAAAAAGAAGAAAGAAAAAAGAAGAAAGAAAGAAGAAGAAAAAAAAAATTTCCTAGTAAAATCCCATAAGTTACTTAAGATTATTAAAGCCATGCTTTATGAGGAGGAAGTGACAACAGAATATTTATTGCACAGCCCCAGGTGTGGTTGGGTCTCTGATACAACTTGCACGAGTGAGGAGGGGAAATGGAAAATGGAAGCTCCCCTCCCCCAACACGAATAATAGCGGTACTATTACTGAAACAAAGCCTAAGTTTCATTTAAGATTTAAGAATGAGCCTGTACCCTTAGCCGGGAGAAGAGTGAAAATTACTGACACCGATAACTTACCTAGTTTGTCTGAGAGAACAGTAGTTTGTGTTAGCTGCAGATATAAGTTGTATTTAGTAATGGACATGATTCTTTTTTTTTTTTTTTTTTTTTTTTTTTGGAAAAAAATCCAGCGATGAGAGTATATCTCATAGTAAGCAATTATGTGGAATTCCCGATCTGTCAGCGGTTGTTACCAATTCGTCTTCTGCATCTTACGCAAGCAGACTATGATAAAGTGTGTGCAAAAAAACGTCGTCAGACAGTTCAGGAATCTTGGATAAAAACATTTAATTGGCTAAAGTCAAATGACGACAAGACTATTACATGGTGCACTGCATGCCAAAACCATCCTAAAATTGCCGATACCACCAGCAATTTTTTCAAGGGGGGGGGGGGAGTCCAGGTGATAATATAGTTTAATAACTATAAGTGCACACAATATTGGGATATTTTATGATGCAAAATCACTTTTGTTTGCACAAGAGAAAAAGGTAAATAATTTTTACATTCAAAATTGTTGAAAACTACTTAAACTGCTGTACAGTTAACTATGATTATTATTATTTTTTTTTATTTATTTTTTTTTTTTTTTGCAAAACACAGGAAGTGTACTAAAAATTTTTGAACATGCCATAATCACTAAATTTCTCAAATGCCGTAGACTACTTTTTTTTAAAACTTGAGATATATGCTTTTGTGCACTTTGAACACAGACACTTTAAAATGGCGATGCAAAAGATGTATAAAACGTTTAGCATAATTTTTAACTTTAAAAAAGGAGATTTCTGTTTTGTTATTTTTAGAAGTTAAATTTTTCTGGGCATGTAGATTTACTTCTGGGCAAGTAAATATTTTCTGCACTAGCCCAGCTGGGCATGTAACTTTTCAGATAGGTTTCAAGCCCTGAGGCTGGTGATGTGCAATATATGGCCACTCCTGAATAAATGCCAACCCCATTTCCTTGAGTGCATCCTGCTCACATTAAAGGAGCTCTAAATGGCCTATCAACAGCAGTATAACTACACTACTAGGATTAGAAGAAATGCTGTCTCTTGCTCATCTGCTCACATGCCCAGCTTGGTGAGCCCCCCCCCCCCCAATTACTTCCAACTCTTTAACACACGTTAAGCGCCGTGCCACAAACATCATATGTGTCACTGGGACCAAACCTTAGATTTAATCTGCCCAACCCCAGTACAAGTATTCATGCCTCTGGAACGAATACTTGTGCTGGGGTTGGGCAGATTAAATGTAAGGTTTGGTCCCAGACCGCATGTCCACTGGTGGCCATGTGGTCTGTGGGTCAAGTCACAAAATGTCCACCGGTAGCCACACGTTGCTTAACATTTTAAATGACAAATACAGTAAAATCAGCTAATATTTATTGTGAACTTCATTTGTTATTTAAAAAAAAAATTGCTGTTTATTATGACACTAGTATTTGTTTCTTATTTGTAGTGTTCCAATTTGCATACACAACAGTGTTTGGTGCCTATTCTACATACTTGTTCCTCAGAACAGGTAAGATGCTGTTTTTATTTACTAGAGTTCTTGTATTTCTAAATGAAATCCTGTATTGTGAGAACTGTTTTCAGCAGAGCACATTTAAGGCAAAGAATATCTAACGAGAAGAAGTTAAGGCTCGGCGAGACATAACTAGCGCTGCAATATCTTAAGAATTAAAATGCAGTGCACAGAAGCCAACATACAGGCTGGTGCCGGAGCAGACTGCGCATGCATATTTCTGTTGACTTCAATTCTTTGGGTAAAGAACAGTCAGCCGAGCTACTCGCAGCACGTGATTATTACCTTCTCGGTAGCATAATCACTTCACAAATCAGATATGTTAGTTTTGTTACGCCAATCGGGTTAGTTAAGGCATTTGTTTGTTCTTCAGAAACATTTTCAGTAATGCCAAATACTAGGGAATGTCTGCATTTTGTACAGAACCTTAGGCCTAACTATAATATTTGCTAAAATTTAATTTAAATAGTAATACTAATGTTATTGCATATTTTTCTCACCAAAATAAGGGATGGGCAGGATATCAGAAAACAACAAAAAACTGCTGTAAGCAAATAGTCATCAGATCGAAGGAAACCATCATGGATCAAAGAAAAGCTTCACTGCTGTAGTCCCCCTAACATGGTTTGCTCCTGAATGTTAACTTCCCCGCAGAGCATATTACCTGTTAAGATGTGATGGCACTGTTGTCGCCTGTTTTACATTATTTCTATGAGAGTTGGCCGTCTTTAAGCGTTAGATATTCTTTGTTTAAGGGGAGAAGGAGCATGGGGGCTGAACAATATTTTGGGGCCCTAGTATTATTGGCACATTTAGGATTTCACTATGGGTGGATGAATAAAAATACCCTTGAGAAGACATTCCCAAAATATAGTGAGGAAGTCATAAAAATATCTCTGCTGTATTGAAGTGTGTATCCCATGATTCATGAATGAATAATGTAAAAATGTGTGGTTGAAAAATGGATACCAGTTTAATTGCCCCCCCCCCTCCCTCTCCCCCGAGGATTGAATTTAGCTTGTTGAAAATATATCGAAATAGTGGGCAAAATAATATGATCAAAATATCATGATTCAAATGAATTCTTCTTATTGCATGAAAATTTCTGCCAATTACAGATGTGTACAAAAAACTTCTGTAATGCTTTCAAAAATTTTGAGGATGGACTGGGGAGACTATATTTTTTGTGAAATCCTTCTAAAAAAGTGGAAGGAAATAGACATTTTTTTTCACAAGGCAGTTTCTTATAGTTTTTGCTGCGCTATCTGCAAAAAAAAAAAAAAAAAAAAAAAAAAAAAAAGCCTGTAGAACCGGGACTGCAGCCCACTAGCCCCCATTTTAAATGGTGCTCTGGCTTTCAGTAAACACATCCTTTAAAATTAAAATAGATATCAAAGGCAATGCTCATTTTATGCATGTAGATTTTTTTTGCGTATGTGTGACTTTGTGGTGTTCAACATATATACAGGGTTATTCAGAACTCGTGGGACAAACTTTAAGAGGTGGTAGAGCACGCTGCAACATTTTTTGTATGGGCGCAAGTGATGCATTGAAGCACAAACAGAAGAAATAGACATGAAAGGAAACATAAATTCTGTACTTACAGCATCGTTGACAAGTGCTTCTTTACAGCAATGTTTACAATAATTGCTCAAAATTGCGTCCGCTAACAGTAATACATGCGTGGCAGCGTCGGCGGAGTGATTAGCATACAGTTTTAAAGATGCCAGGTATTTCTCGCACAACGTGCAGCCGCAACGGATATTCGAGCGATGAGGTCCTCAACAGATTGAACTAGAGTCTTGTAAACGAGGGCCTTCAGATGTCCCCATAAGAAGTAATCGAGGCTCGATAAATCCGGCGATCGGTGTGGCCAACGGACTAGTCCACCACGGCCAATCCGTCATGCCCCAAAAGTGGCATCCAGGTAATTGTGCACATTAATGCTGAAATGGGCTGGCACCCCATCATGCTGAAACCATAGTCCTTGTCGGACGGCCAGTGGTACATCTTAAAGCAATTCTGGTAAAACCTCTTCCAGAAAAATACGATAACATCTGCCATCGAGTCGCCTTGGTAGTAGATATGGGCTAAGCAGGAAGTCGTTCACAATACCCGCCCACCCTACTGCCCTCTACTGGCAACAGTACACACCAGTCACTCCGTCGATGCTGCCACGCATGTATTACTATTGATGGATGCAATTTTGAGCAATTATTGTAAACACTGCTGTAAAGAAGCACTTGTCAACGATGCTGTAAGTACACAATTTATGTTTCCTTTCATGTCTATTTCTTGTGTTTGTGCCTCAATGTGTCACTTGCACCCATACATTCCTATACAAAAAATGTTTTTTGCAGTGTGCTCTACCACCCCTTAAAGTTTGTCCCATGAGTTCTGAATCACCCTGTATATACACCAATGATCCATTATATTATGACCACCCCCAGCCTAGAGAAATGAGAGTGCCTGGAGACTGAACGGTGGCGCAGGTGAAGTTTACATTACAGAGCAGTATATATGCAACCCGAGGACCGGCTTTTGGTTAGTATAGTGTTTCAGAGTCAGAATATGAAAAGCTGCCGATTTATCGGAGTTTGATTAAGGACAAATTGTGATGGCATGGTGCCTCGGAGCTACGATCTTGGAAATGGAGTGGCTTGTGGGTTCTTCACATGCCGCTATAGTGTGTATGTATCAAAAGTGGTGCACAGATGGCCAAACGGCTGAGTCATCCGCAACTCATTCATGCCAGAGGGGAGCGGAGACTGACGCGCATTGTTCACAGCGACTGCAAGACCACAAATCACCTGCAGCTACAACAGTGGTGATCAGAACAATGTGTCACAGCCCACAGTTCATCGCAGCCTTCTGCGCATGGGCTTGCATAGCCAAAGACCCAGCCAGGTCCCCATGCTCACTGCATGTCATCACCAACAACACGTGAAATGGGCCCAAGATCATCGAGATTGGACTGTAGATGATTGGAAGAAAGTGGCCTGGTTTAAGGAATCAAGATTCCTGGAGCATGATGTAGACGGCCGAGCGTGGATATGCTGCTTACCAATGGAGCCTATGTCACCTGGATGCACTGTAGGGCAGAAGCAGGCTGGCGGCGGTGGTGTTATGCTGTGGGTGATGTTTTCTTGGGACAATTTAGGAGCCATTATCCCAATAGCACAATCCCTGACAGCTGTCGGGTATCTGAACATCATTGCGGACCAAGTTCCATATACAATTGTTGGGGGAAACAGTCCGGTGGCGGCGGTGTTATGCTGTGGGCGATGTTTTCTTGGGACACTTTAGGCCCCATTATCCCAATAGCACAATCCCTGACAGCTGTCAGGTATCTGAACATCGTTGCGGACCAAGTTCCAGATGCAATTGTTGGGGAAACAATCCGGTGGCGGCGGTGTTATGCTGTGGGCGATGTTTTCTCGGAACACTTTAGGCCCCATTATACCAATAGCACAATCCCTGACAGCTGTCAGGTATCTGAACATGGTTGCAGACCAAGTTCACCCATTGATGGAAACTGTGTTCCCTATTGGTGATGGCCATTACCCACGGGATAATGCGCCATGCCACACTGTCAGAAACAAGGAGTGATTCGAGGAACATGCTGGTGACTTTCTGTTAATGCCCTGCCCTCCAGATTCACCTGACATGAACCCAATCAGCTGCCCTGGTGGCGCAGTGGTCTAAGCGATGGCCTCTGATCATTCGTCCAAAAGGGGCCCAGGTTCGAATCCCGGTGAAGCATGGATGTTGTGTTTGTCTTACGGCACTGGCTCTCTTCCATTTCAGGAACCAGTGACCCTAAATTAGGGATGGGCAACTGCTTATAGCCCATTGAGTTGCTCACAGTGGTCGTTAAACCTCCAATCAAAAAAAAAAAAAAAAAAAAAAAGAACCCAATCAAACAAAATGGTAAGACTTGGAAAAGCTGGTTCGCGCTACTCCCCCCCCCCCCTGAAACGTAAGGTAACTGGAAGACCAGCTCTTGGTACCAGATACCCCTGGATACCTATCACCACCTCATTGAATCAATGCCTCGCTGAGTGGCCACTGTTTTGTTGTGGGTTAAAGGGTGTCCTACAGCTTATTAGGTAGGTGGTCATAAAGCAATGGCTCATCGGTGTACACTGAAGTAACAAATTATTAGGAACACCTAATTTCAATATGACACATGGGATTCTCGCTTACATATGCAACTGTGACATTGAGATGGAAGTATAAACTGCTCACTGAAAAGAATTCAGATATACATACTCTAAAATGCTCTTATATTAATAAGGCAGGGGCAAAACATGCACTAAAAATTGTTAACTTTCGTGCAAACATGCATGTGCATGTTCTTCATTCTCATGAACTTTTTTGCGTATTATCGCCTCTGCCGCTCTATATCCTGTTTGTCATACCAAAATTAAACAAAAAAAAATGTAAAATCAAAATGCTTACTCATTCTAATGTTGTTTATTGTCCATTGAATAAAAAATTTTCATTTTTGGTGGGTGATGGGCACAATGAAAAATGGCTGGTCAAGTAAAGTCACTTTACATCCGTTAAAAAAATGTCAGTCTGTTGAAAACGTATCTCATTGTAGCAAAGTTCTCGAAGTGAGAAGTTTTTGTATGAATACTGTACATATTATGACCAATGGAAATCTTTACGATAATGAAGCATAAAAAAACACAATGGAAGATAGTTGGTCAAGTAAAATTACAACATACCAGTTAAAAAAGGCAAAGTCTGTTAAAAAAAGGTATGTCATTGTAATAAAGTTCTCAAAATGGAAAGTTTTAGTAATGAATACTGTGCATCGTGACCAATGGAAATCTCAACTATAACGAAGTATAAAAAGCATGAATGTTAAAAAGACTGGAAGTTATCACACTAATGTACCGGGCATCAAACTGAGGTGGTGCATTACTTAGACTTCAGTGTTTCCTTGAGTGATGAGCATGGTGTCGTTGTTGATCTTTTTGATAAGCGCTGTGGCTTTGATTTTAATATAAATTTCTTTACATACTGGACTTCTAACGTTTCTGTCATCACACACCAAAATTTATTTATAACACAATCTGTGCGTGTCAATAGAATTTGTAACACTTCTGCAAACATTGGTAAGAATCTTAAATTTTTGCTTCATTGTTTATTGATCAATCAAGTCCCTTTCAGATTTATTGCTTCGTATCTTTTTAGGAACTCTGATTTTGATTCTGTTATTTCTGCTCTCGTTGAGAGTATACCTTTTTCTAACAAATGACCCTACAAAATTAATATTTAGGTTATACTTTTTGGATTGTGGGTCACTTGCACTTTCCTTAATCTAACATAATTTTACACACAACACAGCTTTATATTTGCATACTAGTTCTGGCGGCAGTGTCCATTCTTATCGGTATGTCGGGTCCTGTTGATATGCCTTTCTGTCTCGCTACTTCTGTTGATGTTGGTTGTGTCCAGGCTTCGGCTGTTAGCTTACGATGTGGGACTGGTGTGTTTCCCTTGCATTCATTCAGTGGCTTTGGTAGCACAGCCAGGGAGATTTTTGGTGCTTATCCGTCCCTTTTCTGGTCTCAGAAAAGCCACATGCATGACGAATGCTTCCCTGATGGAGACCATTAGTGCATCTGCATTATTTGCAGGTTAATTAATTTATATTTTTTCTGTTAATGTGCCTTGTCTTTTTGGGTACATTTGTTGAGATTTTGATCTTGGTTATGTACTTGTATTCTATTTTTGTATATATATATAATCCCCCTCCCCCCACCAAAATGTAAACATGTGATAATTTTGTCACCGTGGTTTGAAATAAATAAATAAAAAAATTAAAAACAAAATGTTTTTTTTTTTTTTATGTGGAGCTCTTACATTCTGAAACTTGTACACTTTTTGGGCAACTATTTTAGTCATTAACATAAGCTGTTAAGGCTACTATTTAGGCTACTATTTTAACCATTAGTGGCTACTAAAACACCTATTTTCTTGGGTGTGATAGGCTGGCAGCCCTGTGATTTACATTCGAGCCAGGACAAAGTTTTACATCACCCTGGAACAGAAATCAAACCCACGTCTGATTTACGTTTGAGCCAGGACAACAAAATTTTACATCATCCTGGAACAGAAATTGGCTCAAGTACTGTATAGCTGCCCCAAGTCAGATATTGCTTTTGACCTCATTCTCTGCCGACACATCATCATGCAATCTGTTTCTCTCTGGAACAAGGAACATTTTTCGAATAACAACTATCATTCTTTCTAAAGGATCTTCATTTTTGAATTGACAACTTCTCCGAAACAGGTACTCCATCTTTCTGTCCACTATGGACTCATTAGTGCAGTCTCTATGATTGAAATGCTGCTTAATCGGTCTCTGTGATGCTTCAATCGTTTGTGTATGTGCACCTGTAATGGGATTTACGAAATTGGTGCTGTATGTAGTTCATAGTCTCATGAGTGTAATTGCTGTGTTTATCTAACTCTTTATATGCTTTCCACTCATTGGTTATAATTGTGGTTCCTGGGATATATGCTTCTTTATCAAGGGCAATAAAGTTGCAGTGTCCAAAGCACCATAGAATAAGCACACCATATATCCCATCCAAAGCCCAAACTTGGTCCCAGTTTTGACAACTAGCCAGAAATCACCTCTGACCACGTGACCACCAGACTGGCTAGTATTAGCTTAATGATTTACTGATGATGAACATTTGGGGCCTTTTATCACAGTACAGGATGAGTTCAGGGTGAGTCAAAAGGTGCAGGACACTCTTGTATTTTGGAAACGGAAGGGAAAATGAAATATCTAAATACCCTAGCAAAGATTCAGTGAGGGGGCTTATCTTTTAGGCTATTTCCGGATCACGACCGCCATATTGGATCAAGGTCAAGCTTTTCAAATGGTAAGGGAGTATGTTGGATATCAAACAGGACCAGAATTTTCTCAGAAATTAATTGCCGTAATCAGATTTGACATGTGTGTTGTGGTTCACAAATTATCAACACAGAAAGTTGAAATAACCATTGTCTGTTGCAGGTAACTGAAGGTGGTATTGACAAAAGAGGAGAGGATTGAGGTGATCTTAATGTCTGGGGAACTCAGCTGCCATGTCGCAGCCACAGACTTCAACAACTGACATCCAGAGAGACCAATTTCCTGCAGCACTGTGGGCATACCTGATATCCAAATTCCGAGAAATTGGAACCATGGACTACAAGTCATGTTGTGGTTGACCGAAAACTGCTGCCGACGAGGAAACCTCGACAATGGTCTTCGCATTCTTTGCAAAGAGTTCACAACGTCTCGCTGCAGAATGTGGTATCAGCCATTGCACAGATTCTTCACACCACTCATTGGCATCCATTCAAGATCCAGATGCAGCAGCAACTATCAGAGGACAACCCTGATAGACGTGTCGAGTTCTGCACCTGGGCTTTAAACCAATACGAACGGGATCTCTCATTCGCACAGGGCATTTTGTTCAGTGACGAGGCCCATTTTTATGTCAGCGGTGAGGTCAGAACCGCAGGCACTGGAGTGACAGGAACCCTCACTGGACGGAACCATCCAACGTCGTTGGTAATGTAAAGGTTATGGTGTGGTGTGGAATATGGGGCACTCGTGTAAGCAGACCCATTTTCATCGAAAATAACCTAAATGCTCAGTGCTACCTGGAAATACTATAGGAAACAGTGTTCCCTTCTGAATAAAGATGGAAGTTTCCCCTGTTATTTCCAACATGATGGGGCTCCACCTCACTACGGAGCAATTGTTCATCAATGGCTAGATGTTCAATTCCCTGATCATTGGATTGACCTGCATGTCCTGTGGAATGGCCACCCAGATCCCCTGACCTCTCACCACTCGACATTTACCTGTGGGGTCATCTGAAACACCTCGTGTATGCTGAGAAAATCTGCAACAAACACCACCTTCAGCAACGCATCCTGGAGGCTAACTGCATTTTTCCTGATATTCTCATGCTGGTGCTTAATGACTGGATGAAGCACCTTGAGCTCTGTGTTCAGCAACACGGACAACACATTGAACACATCAAATAGCTGTGCATCACAGGGTACTTTAGAGGTTATTTCAGCTTTCTGTGTTGATAACTTGTGAACCACAACACATACATCAAATCTGATTATGGCAATCAATTCCTGAGATAATTCTGTTTTTTTTTTAATATGCAACATGAACCCCTTATCATTTAAGAAATTTGACCTTGATCCAATATGGCGGATTTCAAAATGGCGGTCATGATCCGGAAATAGCCTGAAAGATAGGCCCCCTCACCGATTCTTTGCTGATGTATTCAGGTATTTCATTGTCCCTCCCATTTCTGAAATACAAGGGTGTCCTGCAACTTAATTGACACCCTGTACATTTTAGCATTGATATTATTTGTGTCGCTGTTATACACTGATGTCCAAAATTAAGGTCACAAACACATATTCTGTGATATCTTGAAAACTAAGTGGTTTATTGCAATGAAATTTGGTACATAGATGCCTCATACTATGAGACATGCAATAGCAACATAACAAAATGAACAGGACGTAAATTGCATGCGATATGCAAATTAGACTAAAAATGGTCAAAACATGATGCATCATATCTTAAGAACGGTCTGGCTAATAGGGAGTGTGGCCACCCTCACAGCTTTACAAGTCCCACAATAAGCCCTCATACTCTAAATGAGGATGTTGATAACAGCTTGTGGCAACAAATCCCATTCTTCTAAAAGTGCCAATTTTAATGCCTGGAGGGTCCTGGGAGGTGGTTGACGTTGTGCAATGGCTCTTCCTATAGCATCCCTAACATGTTCTATAGAATTTAGGTCCAGCGACTTCGCTGGCCACACCATACGGCAAATATCCTCTCCCTCCAGAAAATCGGCGACAAGCTGTGTGGCCTTGCTTTATCGTCCATAAAAATGAAGTTCGGTCCGACAGCTTCCTGGAAAAGCCTCGCATATAAGGTTCAAGGACCTCGTCCCTATAGCGCTGTGCAGTCACAGTGCCCCCATCGAAGACTTGCAGTGGTGTACGCTGTCCAACATGATGCCTGCCCACACAAGGATTCCACTTTCACCAAAGTGGTTGATTTCTCTTATGTTGGAGGGATGATAGCTGGCCCCACACTGTCTCCAAGTGAAGATTCATTGAGAATCACTTTGTGTACTGAATCTTGACTCCTCACAGAAAAGTACACTGCCCCAATCTTGCTGTGTCAAAGAATGATCTGTTTGGCTCCATGAAAGACGGGCTCTCTTCTGCGATCTGGTGGTGGAAGGGGGAGGGGGCACACCACTGGTCGCCGGATGTAAAGGGCTTTTTCTACTAGGCGTTTGTATAGAGTTTGCCTCGAAATTGTTGTTCCAGTCACAGCAGCAAGGTACTGAGAGAGGTCTCTAGCCATTATCCGTCTATGGTGTTTGGCAGTTAATGCCACGTAACAATCCTCTGCAGGTGTCGTGACTCTTGAACAGACTTGGCCGGGCCTCCTGGTCATGGTACCCATTGTTCGGAATTGGTGCCGTAACCTGGATACCACCTTTCGTGAAACCTGTAACCATCGAGTGACCTCCGCTTGAGATTGGCCATCTTCAAACCTGCCGATGGCTCTCCACCTCAGTCCATCGTCTAAACGATTTCGAGCACTCATGCCAACTTAAATCAGTCAATTTTGTGATTTTTCTTGCAAGAAACACAACTCTGAAGACGAAATTCACAGATGCAGAAAATGGTCACTTTCACGTTCCCTTACTAAACCCACCCTGTTAACCATTTAACAAACAGTGGATGCTTACATTAGATTTAGATCAAATCAGATCATATGTAGAGGATTTTTAGGAAGGGAGTGTCTGACCCCAGGTCTTAAACAATGCTTAGAAATATGAAGCTAGGAGATTTGGGTTAGAGTGCCCGATAGGAAAGTGACACGGAAGCGAGGTAGAAAGGGGGAGGAAGCCGCCCTTATTTATTACCATTTATTACAGGGGGGCCAGTACCCGGGGTCCAATGGCTTAACGTGCCCATCGGACGCAAGGCAGGTATTTAGTGGTTCGAGCGTTCGAACCTGAGGTTATCTCCATAGCAATCACAAACGCTGACCACTACGTCACCCGCGGATTCACCATTTCCCAAAGTATATATGATTCAGATCATATGTAGAGGATATTAGGAAGCAAGTGTCTAACCCAAGGTCTTAGACAACCCTTAGAAATAGGAAGCTAGGAGATTTGTGCTAAAGTGCCCGATAGGAAAGTCACATGGAAGCGAGGTAGAAAGGGGAAGGAAGACACCCTTATTTGTTACCGGGGGGGAGTACCCGGGGTCCGACGGCTTAATGTGCCCATCAGACGCACGGCGGGTATTTAGTGGATCGAACCTGAGGTCATCCCTAGGGCAGTCATGAATGCTGACCACTAGGCCACCCACGGCCCATATATATGATTCACCATTCCCCAAAGTATATATGACAACAATTTTAAACATTATACTGGTTGCTAGTTTGAATTATTGTAAAAAATGTGTTTGTGACCTTAATTTTGGACATCAATGTATATAAGTGATTGTGTTGCATTTCCATTTATTTATTTATTTATTTATTTATTTATTTATTTATTTAGGACACTTTGTAGCACCATTAGTGGCCCATGCCTTCTGCAATCACATGGGTTTTCCTGACTTTGGTCAACTATGGAATTATGACGTCCCTGCAAGGACTGTGCTTATGCTCATTTTTGTTGCCGGGCTGGTTTGTTGGATGATGCTGTTGGAACCACTCACTGAGCCAACCATGTACAGCAACAGTATTTATTGGTGATCTCTGTTCTGTATTACCATTCAGAAAATGTGCCATAGTGTCCTATAACATGCACAAATGCTTAATTATGTGAATCTAGTGACACTTCTGTGGTCTGTATGGTGCCTTTTCATAGAATTCTCAAAGATCTGGCTTCAGCATTTGGCACACTTTTTTATTTTTTTATTATTGTTTTTTTAAGGACAGGACATTTTTGTATTTATGATTTACTGGTTTCATTAATAATGGAACTTCCATTTTTTAAGTTGATTTCATACTCTCATTAAGAATATTTAAAGCTTAAAACTCCCTCCTCCGACTCGGCATGCTTTGTAGATACAGTACTCATTTGTTTAGCAATAATAAACAACGAGTACTGCATCTGCAAGTCATGTTGAACTGTGGGGAGAGAAAAAGGGTGCAAACAGTTTTAAACTTCCTTTGGCACATTCATATATTTTTAATGAATTGTGCCACAATATTCTTAATGATTCTGTTTTTTTTGTTTTGTTTTTAAAATATCATGCATCAGTTTGCTGTGCCTTTTCTGTGATTAACAATTTAGGACATCTGCTTTTAAAAGGATACTACCAATTATAACATTTACTATACTATTGTAGCTTAAATTTTGAGGTTTGCCTCGTTGACACTTCTTGCACGTCATTATCGTTTTTTTTTTTGGTTTTTTTTGTAGCTTCCAGCAGGGTGATAAGTTGCTGTTTTCTTCTACTGTTCTGCATATTGCAGTGGCGTAACCATGTTTCAAAATCTGGGGTGGGTGGTCCGAGCACACATACACAGTGATTGGAGCCCCCCCCCCCAGATTATATATATATATATACAATAATATTATACATACTGTATAAAATAGTTTGGGACCCATTCCCCCATACACAATGCAAGAAGAAAACAGTTGCAGAGGCGCAATCTAACAGGCACGACATAAGCGCCTCTGTTGGCAAATTGTGGAACTTAGCGAACACAACTGCAAAACTATGATAGATAGGGCAGAAATGTAAATTACAAAGTAGTAGAGCTGACTTTGCTTATTAGGAATCGATATCGCTGTTTTATTAAGTACACATTATACACGTGTTTGCATTCTACGAAAAATCACAATCTTATATTATTAAATTTAGTCGGTTCACATCATAAAAAAGTGTGCATTATATCTATATGTATAAAAGTGAAAGTTTGTATGTTTCTTCCACATACGTTCCTAAATGGTTTGATGGATTTTCATCAATATTGGTATACATACTCTTTGTCACCCAGATTAAAATACAGGTGGGACGATTTTTAGAATTTTCCATTCCTAAGGGGGTCAAATGTGTTTTTACTGGGCCCTCTATAGACTGGGTGCAAGTTGGCTGCTGCGGTATTACTCCACGTGTCAGAGCAATGGTCGTCAGGTGACGCCTCACTCCTCGCAAGCTTCCGCGGTTCAGGCATACGAGGAAGAGTCCGATTTTTGAAAACACAACGCACCGGCGAAACATATTGTCATAAGTATTTTTTTGTTTATGTTACCATGGCATTTTCTTTGTAAGGATTAGGTTTCGTTAGACTCCCAACAATTGGCGCAGGAGTCTCAAATATGGGTGAAGCTACAGATTCTCACCAATAGGCGTGGTCCTTTCAAATAGCATCAAGGTTAAGTTGAAGTTAAAACAGATGGCCTTCTTCATACATAAAATTTAAATACAAGATTAGTATTGGTATTAGTATAGATAAAAGAAATAGCCTATGTCCACCGGAAAAAAGTAAGCTTCCCAGCCGTGAAAGAATTATCCGAATGGGTTTAGTTTTTGAGATCAGTAATAAAAAATTCCATATATTATTGTGAACTACTTTCTTTCACGTTGGGTGTGATCAGGTTGTATGTAAACAAAGCGGAACGATACTTGGGAAATTGGAAACGACTTGAAAGCAATGTTATTTGGTAGTACAGCCAAAAATAATTAAAAAAAAAAAACAAAAACGAAATAGCCTGTGTCCTCTGGAAAGCTTCCTAATAGTGAAAGAATTATCGGGCTTTCAAGAACAATGAAAAATTACAGGTTGTAAAGTGTAAAAAATGTTTTAAAAATAATAAATGTTATTACAAATTGGCCATATTTTCCTTCTCCTTTCTATTTGGAAAATCCTTCATTACAATAATGTTCTTGGGAGACAATGAAAAAGGCCAATGCCCACAGAGAAAGAGGGGTAAAAATTCTAACAATCTCATATCTCATAAAAACTGAGCGTTGTTCATCATGGTAGGATTTTTTTTTATAGTGCGATTTACATTGTTACTTGAAAATAAACTTTGTCTATCCTGGGCAATGCCGGGTATCTCCGCTAGTATCATTATATTCCCGAAAATTTGGGAGGGGTCCTTTACATTGGGGATCCCCGACTCTGAAAATCTGGAGGGGTCCTGACCCCCCCCCCCCAGTGGTTATGCTCTGTGGTACATCATTACATACTATATGAGCAGGTCCAGTGCACAAAGTATCTTTGCACAGGCTTTTGTATGCTTTGTGTACCAGACCTGCTCATATAAGTACATAATGTACAGAACAGTAGAAGAACACAGCAACTTACCCTACTGGAAGCTACAAAAAACCCCGATAACGACGTGCAAGAAATGTCAATGAGACAAACCTTGATAGGTAAGCTACCAATTTATTACCATTATGCACGTGAATTAACGATACCATGAGCATTAGACAGCCCAACAAGCTATTATAGGGTATATTTACTATGAAGTTGTATAGGTAATTATTGTTATTTTTTGTGCCAAGTTGCCATAGTGGAATTTTTTTGCTTCTGCTTATATTTCTTCAATTATTCCACCCTGTGCTTATTTGCTTGGTGTTATATTTATATAAGAACATATTTACTTCAGTTTTTAATTAATATGATAAATTTTCTGTATTAAGAAATGAAATGGAAAAAGTAGACTCAGTTTTACTGTTGATAGATAGCTTGATGTGGAGGATGTTTTCAAATGTCTGTTTTTGATTGTCATCAGAATTCATTTTCTGCATGTTCTCAATGCTTCTATCCATGCTTCAGGCAATGAAAGTTCATATATAGCCTTACACTGTAAAATACCGCATTTTGAACACATTACATACAATCCCCAGAAATTTCTATGTTTCATGAAGACCTGCTTCACTGTATATTTAGAGAGACATACTATCATCTGCTTATATTCAGATTCCTCTTCAAGCTTGAATGATTTAAGCTTTTCATTGCATTATTTTCAATGCATGCAGAAAAAGTAAACTAAAGAATTATGAATAGAAGTAGCACAATGTATTTGCATCCAAATGCAAGGCATACTGAAATTTACCACTGTCAGGAAACAGGTGTTCACATTTTCTAATTATTGTAGAAATAGAGTTTAGGCAAGTATAGCTGATTGTAATCAGGCTTAGTTTATGTTTATGCACTGAAAAGTATGCTGCCAGGCAAAATAATAAGCCCATATTCTATGGACTCTTCTGTGCTTGAACATTACCATACAAATGAGAAGCCCATATGCAATGGATTCTTCTGTGCATGAGCATTACCTTACAGACGAGAAGTCAATCTCAAGTGCATGTTTCAGATCTGCTGTATTATTCATGACATCATTTTCTTCACACCAAATAAATGCCTTATATACAGATACTGCCAGTGTAGAAATCATTTTGCCTCCTTTCAGAAACATGTAGCCTCTGCTTTCATTTGAAGCTGTGACAAAGTGGTTTCTTTGAAGTGTGTGGAACAAAATTTTAATTTATTTCATTTCTAAATGCATGAACATGAGAATTGGTCGTAAGTTGAAAATACTTGTTGTCTTGTGTTAGTGGCATAAAATGGTATATAGAGGTCACCATACATTTGATCTCCACAGCCTCCCAATGGAAAGAAATGTCACAAAACCACCACACTCCCTTCTGAGCCCACTCAGCAGAGTGCTGGAAGCATGGAAGTTTTGGCTGCCTCCACTCACAAATTGTCTGTGGCTGAAGCTACCAGAATGATTTGGTTTTTGTCTACGAAGAGGTTACAGCACCAGTTGTCCATTGTCCATTCGCCATGTGACCTCACCCACCGTAGCTTAACACCACCACAACAGCCATGTGTTCACCACATTTTCATAGGCATAAAGATTGTGTTCATGCAAGCAATTTTATGTGATTTGCATTGTTGCTATGGATCCAATAGTTATTAGGAAGTTAGGAAGTTTCTCTCTCTCTCTCTCTCTTTTTTTTTTTTTTTTTTTTGTAGAAGTATTGGCATCATTAGGTCAGAATGCAAATGTAGTGTTCAGTGACAGTCATAAGGATACAGAGTTCTCAAAAATCCAGTAGGCACTTGAGCTTGGGTATGAAATATTCAATAGGTGCCTGAGTTGTGAATGAGGAATCCAATGGTTGCCCAAGTTTTGAGTGAGAAGTCCAGTGCATGCCTGAGTTCTGAATGAAAAATTTAATAAGTTCCCGAATTCTGAGTGAGAAGTCCAATAGAATAGGTACCGGAGTTCTGAATGAGCAAGTCCAGTAGGTGCCCGAGTTCCAAAATAAGTTCAATAGGTGCTTGAGTTCTGAATAAGAAGCCCAATAGGCACTCTAGTTCTGAATGAGAAACCCAATAGGTGCTCTAGTTCTGATTGAGAAGTTGAATATGTGCCTGAATGAGAAGTCCAAATAGGTGCCTGAGTTCTGAATGCAAAATTCAAATAGGTGCCCAAGTTCTGATTGAGAAGTCTAATAGGTGCCCAAGTTCTGAACAGGAATTCCACTAAGAACATGAGTTCCAAACAAGTTCTGTTTTGGTTTCATGTCCTGAGCTGAAACCTATTGGGTACTTGAGCTCTTTTCATATGCACACGTATACAAAAACCAATAGCGGAAATTTGGGTGTATGTCAGTAACGAGTAATTGATGTTCTTTTTATGGTAGTTTGTATTTTCATAACTGTATGAACTACATGGCCTTTCACTTCCCTCAAATGGATATCAAGAGACTTAAGTATAAGCTTAGTTTATGACATACACTTGCATGGTAATAAATTGTAAATCATTTTATAAATAGAAGTTCTGAAAAGAAGGAAATTTAAGTACTATTCCACTACAAATTCAGAAACGGCCCATCATTTCATTAGAGGGAGGGACTTTTTTTTTTTCCAGTGACTTGATGGGTGCTCCTCACCCATTGGTGAATTTCAATGGGTTCCTGGGCTGTGGATTATCCCATGTAGTCGAGGCCTGTGATGACAGCTGTTGTGGATAGCAGGCATCCACAGTATCATCTATCCTCCACACTGCCAGTTTCCATGGTCCAAGAGATGTGGCTACCAGTCCTGAGTTTGGGCTTAATTTAAGAGCTTGAGCACACCCGGGCCCAAAGTATGACAGCCTGGACCTGCTCAAACCCAAAATTAGAGCCTGGACCCAAACTAGCCCTGATATAGTGACAAACCTGTTTAAGCCATAAACATTATAGTGAAAAATTACTCTGTTCAACACATGATTACTACTAATTTATTAATTCAGCAAAACAATTGGAAGGTGTTTTAATGGCAGAATTTCCATTATTTTTGAAAAAAAAACTAAGAATATAAATTGCAACAATAATAATAGTCCAATCCAATCATCTGCTTGGATAAACTTCATTGCAATTGAAAACCAAGTAGAACAAGATAAAAATAACAAAGAATGGACAGAACCTTACTTACAAATCATATCAATAAGAGATGGCACAAAGTGTTTATAACATTTCATCTTGATGGAGCATGTCTGGAGGGTATTAGGCTGTATCATTTAGATTTTGTGTCGGGCTTTCATGATTCATAAATTTACTGCCGTTTCTCTTTGGGACCTCCCTTTGTGGTTTTTTTTTTTTTTAACTTACATCTCATCACAGTTTGTTGTTTTTAATTTGAATTTTAATATTTTCATGATTTTTTAAACTTTGTTTGTACCTATAACTGCTCATTTCCTGAAGTTGGTTGAAGTAACTCATCTTCGTTTTTTAGCATTCAAACTTTTTATTATGGAATATTCCTGATTTCATCTCTAATAAAAGCTAATAAGTTCTGATTACTCAAGCAGATTTCAAGAACTACATTGGATGGATGAAATACTGTGATAGAATTGAAACTTTTAAACAAATGTTGCATCTATACAAGGAATGTTCAAAATTCAGCAATATAGAAACTGTTAGACATTCTGCCAATACTGGTGAAAAATTGACCAAAAGTGACTTATGACAAACCTTCAGCACTTAAAGAAAAAAAAAGTAATCATGTGTTAAACAGAAATATTGAATAGTGTAATGTTTCACTATAATACTTTGTTGATCATAGAACCATGTAAATAACACATTCACTAAATGAAGTGGTGAATCAAATGAATTCAACTGTTTAAGCATTTATAATAATAATAATACTAATAATAATAATAAATAAATAAAAAATCTAATCTTCCACCATGTTCCCCAGCAATTCACCTATGCTTCTTTCTCAGCTGTGGAGTGGGAAAGGGAACTCTGTTTCTATGGTATAGCCATACAATTTTCTTTTATCATTCACTTCTTCCTGAAATGCTTCGGGTGGACAGACATCCAGCAAAATTGGGCTACGCTGCAATCTATGCGCATTGCTCTACAAAATTAATAAGGGGCCACTGTGTTTGGGACGAGGGGAAATTTTTTGACTGTGTGGTATCCACTATCTATCAAGGTTAACAGACCTTGCTACTACACACTGTTTGTGAAAATTGTCACACGTGAAAGACTGCTGGCCCTATCTTCAAACTTACAGGATGTGTGCAAATGATTAAAATATCAATAGAAATGCACATGCGGCTTCGGAGCAGTGCCCTCTGAACCATTCAATGTTGGACATAAACAGCTGTTGCAATCAGTGAAGAGCTGACGTTGGGTCGAAAGGGTGTTTCTTGTGTCTCACTATGCTCCGTCGCTGAAGAAGGTTGCATTATGAACACCTGACAGACTTCGAGCGAGGAATGATTCTTGGGTATAAAGAGTTGGCTCAAACGAGATGTTGCCATCAGTGAAGAGCTGACATTGAATTGAAAGGGTGTTTCTTGTGTCTCACTATGCTCCGTCGCCGAAGAAGGTCGCATTATGAGCACCTGACAGACTTTGAGCGAGGAATGATTCTTCGGTATAAAGAGTTGGATCAAATGAGATGTTGCCATCAGTGAAGAGCTGACATTGAGTCGAAAGGGTGTTTCTTGTGTCTCACTATGCCCCATCGCTGAGGAAGGATTCTTGGATATAAAGAGCTGGCTCAAACAAGATGTTGCCATCAATGAAGAGCTGACATTGAGTCGAAAGGGTGTTTCTTGTGTCTCACTATGCCCCGTTGCTGAAGAAGGTTGCATTATGAACACCTAACAGAATTTGAGCGAGGAAGGGTTGCTAGAAAGGGAGAAGCTGGATATTCCTACCATGAAATTGCCGTTCTTGTGAGATGAAATGTCAGCACAGTTATACGAATGTGGTGTCAGTGGACATATGAGGTTCAGACACACAGAAATCTGGGATATGGACCACAAAATCACTTGACTACATGGGATGACAGAGAACTCTGCCTCATGGCAGTGACTGATTGCACAGCGACATCCATGATGTTAGTGCAGCAGTGGTGCACTGTCACTGGCCAGGCTTTGTCCTCCAGCACAGTTTGACGTTGTCTTTTTAACAGAAAAGTCATTGCTAGAATTGCATTGATGTGCATTCCTTTGACCATCAACCAGAGACACCTCGTGCTGCAATGGGGTCACGAACACGGACATTGGCATGCTAATTGGCAACAGGCTATGTTTTCTGATGAATCACAATTTAACTTGATGCACCATGCCATGTCGCATACATGTTTGAATACATGGTGGTGAATGGCACCATGCAGTGTCATACTAGGCAGAGTGTCATGGTTTGGGGTGCCATTGGGCTCAATTCATGATCTCACCTGATACAAATTGAGGGAACCCTCAACAGCCAGTGATGCATCAGAGATGTTTTAGAGACAGAGGTGATACCATTATCTTCAGTTGTCCTGGCGCTGTATTCCAGCAGGACAATGCTCGTCCACATGTGGCCCGGAATGTCCAAGACCTCTTCCATGCACAGCAGATACCATTTCTTCCCTGGACTGCATGTTCGCGCCGCCCCGGTGGCGCAGTGGTCTAAGGCGCTGGCCTCTGATCATTCGTCCGTAAGGGGTCCGGGTTCGAATCCCGGTCCGGCATGGATGTTGTGTTTGTCTTACGGCACTGGCTCTCTCCCTTCCCTGGAACCAGTGACCCTAAATTAGGGACGGGCGACTGCTTATAGCCCATTGAGTTGCTCACAGTGGTCGTTAAACCTCCAATAAAAAAGAAACAAAAAAACAACTACATGTTCGCCAGATATGTCCCCGATTGAACATGTCTGGGACATGGTAGCTAAGCAAATGATCATCAAACACCTTTGCCAGTCACCTGAAAGGAACCCTGATCTCACATAAAAGCAACCTAGCAGGGTATTCCCCAGGATGATATCAAACCTCTTCAAGTCATGCCATGCAGATGCTGTTATTGTACAATAGCTCGAGGTGGATTCACACAATAGTGAGTTTTGAAGCGAAAAAATCTCTTACAGTTCAACAAATGTAATCAGTTATGTCCTGCAACATGAGAAACCTGTGATATAGATTTGATTTGAATAGTGTGATTCATTCTTGGTGTTGCGATTTCCACAAACAGCAGTGTAGTGACCAGGGTGTATAAAAATCGTGACTTTTTTAAGAAAATAAAAAAAAATTAGATTTTTTTTTATTTAAATCAGAATTTTAAAATTTAAATCAGATTTTTTTAATTTAAATTGATTTTTAGGCTTAATCCTATCCATTAGCAACAAAACATAAGCATTAAAACACAAGCAGTTAATTTAAAAAAATTAACTGAAAATTCAAAAATAATGAAAATTATTCATGCATTTTTCCAGTTGCAGTAGCATTTCTACTGCAAACATGAGACAGTGTAGGTATAGGTAATCAGTTAATTTTTAAGCACTTTTTCCATTTAAAGATCCAAATAAAAACACAAGTGTAGCAGCCTTTTCTACCCCCAGCTGATTCCTGAGTTTACTGTGCAAGAGTCCAAACGTTGAGAACATTCTCTCTACTCCAGCAGATGTAGCTTTCCATGTGTGAAGTGCTTCAAGTCCTTTTCCAGAAACACAGTTCTTTAGCAAAGCTAATGACCTCCATCAGTCCAGTGTGTGCCCTACATCCTTTCTTTCCAAGTTCAATCTTTTCAGTAAAATGGCACCAAATTGGATCTTTCTTTCTCCCAGCAGACATATTTGTAAAGTACCTGAAAACATACAAGGCACTGGCTATTATTAAGTAGAAAATACAAATAGTGTACTCTGTATAAAGCTGAGTACAGAGGAACAAAGGCAAACAAGGAACAGCAACAGACCCTTGTACTAGTCTAGAAGAACAATAACCTTGTGATCTGACAGGTCATTGAGCAGAAGATTAAAGCCTGTTCCCAAACTAAAAGGACTGTTCCTTCTTCTACCCCTACACTTGTACCCCTTTCGCCCTGAAGCTGAAGAGATCACTCCCTAATCCCCATTCAAAGAGCCATGCATGGCTAATCCCTACTTCTAGACTCTAGAATAAGATACATATGCCCTCTATACTCTGTCAACATATAGCATGTTTTGAGTTTTGTTTACCATCATGAAAGTTCTTCCACAAGCATTTAAAACTTTTTTTCATTTCAGCCACTTTGACTGATCATGTTAAAACTAATGCTTAAATCCAGTTTTGTTCAAAGTTTTAAATGGTGACATAAAAAGTTAAAAAAAATAATTTCATAAAATCATAAAAAAATGTTTTTTATTAATCAGTGATTTTTTTTTTAATCACTTGATTTATCGTGCACACCCTGGTAGTAACTATACTTCTTGAAGCTTTTTCTTCTCCACAGAAATCCATTAATGTGGGGTCTATGGCATTTCATGCCAGCACCCAAAATGAATAGCCTTTCCCACCAAGACCCAGTTGTTGAAGAGTTTTCTTTATCAACTAGGAAGTGTAATAAAAGTCTCTTTATATTAAATCATACAAAGTCGCATTTAAAAAATTTGAAAAAAAGAAGATACAGAGCTTGAGCTCAAACTGTAGTAAATATTATGCAGGCTGAGCTTGGTTCAGGCTCATCTTTGGACTTTCAAGCTCAGGCTTGACCCATCTCAGCACTTGTGATTACTGAAACTCAGTCCCAGGTGTATTCCAGCTTCCTGCACTGATAGCTCTTGTTGGCATGGTAAAATAATAAGAGTAAAGTCATATGTTGAGATTATTCTTCAGGGCATATTTCCTACAAGGTCTGGTCAATAAGTAACTTCTAATTACCTATAGTGGTGAATTAGGGATGTGTAAATCAGTGTCTCTCAGTGTCATTACGGTTTCCTGGTTGGAGACTATTGTTTGGTGCAGGAGTTTGAATAAAAACAACAACAAAATGTTGAAGAACAGTCAAGTGAAAACGCCATCCTCCCGGGGAACATGGTCTCACTTGGAGGCATGCATGGTGATTAGGGCTGCCCCGGTGACGCAGTGGTCTAAGCAATGGCTTCTGATCATTCATCCGAAAGGGGTCCGGGTTCAAATTCCAGTGAGGCATGGATGTTGTGTTTGTCTTACCACACTGGCTCTCTCCCTTTCCTGGAATCAGTAGCCCAAAATTAGGGACGAGTGACTGCTTATAGCCCATTGAGTTGCTCACACTGGTCGTTAAACCTCCAATAAAAAAAAAAAAATAATAATAATGGTATTAGGTTTCTCTGGTCATGAAAAATGCCAGCAGCAGATGTCCATCACCAACCACAATAGGCCTATAGCACTCAAATCATGAGCATTTGGAACATGTCAAAATAATATCCAAAGCTCCATGCACACCACATTGTTGTTAAAGGCAAGCTACTACATTTCTCATCCATCAATGCATTTCTCATGTGTAAAATTTTTGAAGTTACTGTGTAGATAAGAGAGAATGTTGAGTAGGGTGGTTCAAAAAATTCGAACATCGAAATGTTATGGTGCTCATGGATCTTTTTGTTCCTTTTGATGAGAAAATATCTCACAAAATTTCAAGGAAATCCAATATTTATGACTGCCTCATCCTCAAGGTGGCTGAACTTTTACTACTATGAGACTACGCCCATTATAAAGAAAATAATAAACATGACACATTGACACTAGAATACTTTAACTGAACAAGATAAATCTCAAATTTATTTCGTAAGCAGGCTCACATATATAGTTCATTATAGTGATAATACTATGCAACAATTTACAGAAAATCCCACTGGATTTCTCAGTCATCTTGTTTCTCAGACTCTGTGACAAGCGTGCTTTTCTTGGTATCCTGAAGGCATTTCCAGTGGCTTTGCAGAACTTGAAAGAGGAACTGTTTCTGATCTTCGTGCTCAGTGAGAAAAAATTGAAAGTGGTAGCAAGAGCGAGTTCCCTTTCAGTACTGTCATTGACAACTTTAAGAGCCATTACTGTCTAACATGATAAAATGGACATTAAACACGTAACCGTTAATACTAAGTATAAAAAATTTTAAAACACTCTTAAATTATGTAAGAAATTTAATTGAAAGGAAGCTTTCAAGCTAACTTCAGTCTTCGTCAGCCTTGTTGACTGATGGAAATGATGGTAATGGTTGCCAGATCCGTAAAGCCATATACATTATTTCTTTCTTAAAATTGTCGTCCATATTAATTGTATGATAAAAGGGGAATCAGTATTACAGTTCTTGGAGCTGAGAAGAATTTCCAAACTTTCCTGACAGCGTAACGAAAAACAATTAATGAATGGGGCAATTCTTTTGTTGTCATTCCAAAGAGGCTCAGCAGAAATGTCTTCCAAAGTTAGGGATTGATGTTCATAAAGAAAATCTGAAACTCCCTTGGATTGTTGTGCATAAAGAAAATCTGAAACTTTCTTGGATTGATGTGCATAAATAAAATCTGAAACTTCCTTGACATCCCTAACTTTGGAGGACATTTCTGCTGAGCCTGTTCGAAATGACACCAAACGAATTGCCCCATTCATTGATCGTTTTTCGTTGCGCTATCGGGAAAGTTTGAAAATTCTTCTCAGCTCCAAGAACTGCAATACTGATTCCTCTTTTATCATACCATTAATATGGAAGTCAATTTTAAAAAGAAGTAACATATATGGCTTTACGGATCTGGCAACCACTACCATTACCATTGCTTCCATCTGTCAACAAGGCTGACAAAGACTGAAGTTATCAGTTGAAAGCTTCCTTTTAATTAAACTTTCTTACGTAATTTAAGCATGTTTTAAAGCTTTTTATACTTGCCATTACTGTCTTCTTTGCTTCCCGGAAAGATTTAATTTTTTCTCATGAATCCGCGTTCTCAGGCAAGAAGAGCTGTCCAATTGCAAAACTTCAAAGAAGAAATGGGAAGCAGATCCAATGAAGTTAGAAAGGGTTTTGCCATAAAATCTATATGGCAAAACTTCAACCTTGATGAGGCAGTCCTAAATATAATCCGATTTGTTTGTAATTTTTTACTCATTGAAAGGAACAATAAAATCCATGAGCACCAACAATTTATGAAAGTTGATTTTTTTGCATATGACTTTGACTTTGAACTGCCCTAATGTTGAGACACTTTTTCAAAGGTGCTTATGCAGTTATGAACATTTTTGTTTTTCTTGTGCAACTGACAGTGTGTTCACATTGAAAATCATCAATGCATTGCCCCCCAAAATTTTGAGCTGAATAAGGAAAAGTGTTGAGACATTTTTTCAGAGATGTTATGAACATTTTCAACATTTTTGTTTTTGTATTTCTTGTGCAACTGACAATGTGTTCACTTTGAAAAGAAAACTAAATTGTTATATTAGGATGATAATTCATATTGATTTGTGTTAGGCAGATCTCTTGTGTTATTAAAAAGTGGTTCTTATTGAAAATGTTCACACATATTTTTCATGTTCTTATATATATTTATGTGTAGAAATATCTACTACTAGTCCTGTAACATGTTAATTACTTCTTTATTATATAGAGAAATGCAAGGAACACCTTCAGCTACTCATTGCCAGTTTTGAGTAGCTTTTAATGTATTACATACTACATAGTTCAAAAACCAGCAACAAAGTTCATGAATGCATTCTTCTGAGAATAAGTTGTCATTTCTGAGATGTGTTCAAAGTGCTCTGCATTGTAAAATGTTGTTATTACAAAGGAATTTTATGCTCATTTAGGAATAAAACATCAGAGGAAATTCATGGATATGAAATATTTTATTTGCTTGTTTTCAAATTATCAAAGTATTTCTCATCTTCAGAAGTTTAGCACAGTCCACAACTATCATTCATGAGAAAACACCATTAAATGTTTAAATGCAGTAAAGTCCGCTTTTAACAAGGAGCTTGGGGCTGGTGAAAACTCTTGTTAAATCTGGGTGTTTGCTAAATCCGTATTTGAATGAAAATTCCCACCATGTAAAAATATGCATGCATGATAATATGCATTTTAATATTACATATCCATAACAATTAGATATGCCTGAAAAATTTAATTAACTACTATTAGATATGCCTGAAAGATTTAATGAACTACAATTAGATATGCTCAAAAGATTTAATTAACTACAATTAGATATGCCTGAAATATTTAATTAACTACAATATGCCTGAAATATTTAATTAACTACAATTAGATATGCCTGAAAGATTTAATTAACTACAATTAGATATGCTTGAAAGATTTAATTAATTGTACTGTTTCAAGTATATTCAACTTGACAACCGTGTTGCACTGACCCCAATTTCTACACAACACACATGAAATAAAAGCAGTGAAAATCCTCCCAATGCAACTCTCATTCGGAGGATGAAAGGTGCAATAGGCACAATTCCAGGGACTTTTATATTCTATTTACCCTGCCCTGCAAACAATATCCCCATTCCATTACTCTTCTATCCCTCTCTGCAATAGTTCCCCAGAAATCCACTTTAATCCATCCTCTTTTGGTCTAGAAGTAGGTGGCCTGTTTTCATCTCTGCTGATGCAATACACCCAAGCCAATAGCCCCTTAGAGTGGGTGGCAGGGAGAATCTCTTGCACAACTGGTTTTTTTGAGCGTTTGATGTACTTCCCAGTGACTTTTCCATCAACATTCTTTCACTAGCACACCAGGATTTCCCTGTGCTGTTGCAATTTTATCTTATATGTCGCCATTTCAATTCCTCCATTCTAGGACAGTGCACAGGAGATAAATTTTCTCCTTAAAAATGAAATTTCACTAAATTTTGTTCCTTAAAAATGATCAAATTAGCTTTGAAATAACATTATATCAAACAAAAGTTCCTGCTTTGCTCGTTAAATCTGAGATCTTGCTAAATACTGACTTGTTATAAGCGGGCTGTACTGTAATTTGCATTTTATTTTGTAATTGGCCAAAATAGTGAAATCCTGTGTTTTATATTTCTAAGAATTCACTTCTTAGAAACTTAATTGTATTTTATCTTGAAGATCTTCCCATTATGTCTTCACTTCCTCTGAGTTCTTTTGTTTGTACAGATGTTTCTTGCCTCTAGATTTTTGTCAAGGCCTTTTCTTAATGTATAGAAACTGTATCAAAAGTTTTGTTTACACAGGAAGAATTTAAACATTGTTGCCAGGTTCCCCTTGCTGTTGCCAGTTATTAAATTAAAAACTTTTCATTATGAACCAGATCACTTACCAAGCTGTAACATTAAGCGGAAATTCTATTTTGTATTGATATTTTGTAATTCTATCATTTTTTAATTAGGATGTTGGCAATCTTGTTTATATGCTTTGAAAGTTCATTGATAGATTTTTTTATATATATATCCAAAAAATATGGAATGTGAAGTTTTTTTATATCCAAAAAATAAAAATATTGTAAAAACTTTCTTTTTATATAAAAAAAAATATTTTTTTAATATAAAAACTTTCTTTTTACATCCAAAAGAAAACAGAAAACAGTTCGTAATGAACCTTCTGAACATATAAACAAGATTTCCAACAACCTAATTCAAGAATAATGGAATTACAAAACACCAAGGCTGAACTGGATGAAGAACAGGCTATAACATAAACTTTGTAGACAATGGGCTTTTGGTGATTTGCCAATTGGTGCTAAAGATGATTTCTGCCGTTAGATGGCAATGCGTCCCAAATTATAAACAATATAGTTTTCGCGTTATTGGAATGGCTAGATTGTGTTTGCTAAAAATTTCCACTACAATTTAAGAGATTGTCTTTTTTTTTTTTACAACAAAACTAGCTGAATTACCTGGTGTTGCTTAGGAGAATTTGGTAATAATTCACTATCTAAATTTTGTACAAATCAAATGAAAACGATTAATTTTTTACAGCATGAACTGTACCTAATACTGTATTTCATTTCTTCATCAATTTTGAGTTTTATTCTCTGTAGAGTCTTTAGGCACACAGTATTTTTAGTTTTTCCGTTTGATTTTTGGTTGTTTTTTATATACATATAGCAGGGGTACCCAGTATTTCCCGGGTAAATATTACTGTTTGTGGAATCACCAAATTCAGCAGGTGAAATTTTATGAATGAAAAAGATATTCCTGTAATTTTCCACTAAATTTATTTTAATTCATTTAGGCTATTGAGCCGGGATGGCTGCAAATGTGAAAAATAAAAAAAAATTAATTTAGTTAATTTATTTTTACGAAACAAAATAGAAAGGAAGAGGATTGGAAATACTTACCTTCATTTCTGATGCTGAATTGTGTTGCAGTTCACTGAAAAGCACTTGTCACACACAAAAAAAAAATAAAATAAAAAAAAAATTAAATAAATTCTTGCACTTTTCACAACAAAAAATATTAAATTCAAATTCAAAATAAAAAAAGAAAAAATGGAACTTTTTACAAATTTCTTTTATGGGGGCTCCTTGACCCCAGGCTCCAACTCCTTCCAAAAACCATCTACTGTCTAAGTTAGAGTACTATGAGATGGTATACCAAATTTGGTGGTTCTAAATTGAAAACTGTAGATTTGTATAGCGGACAAACAAACAAACATTCATCTTTATTAGATGTTATCCATTTTCGATATGGTTTACTGTGGTTTGCCGATATGCATGTCATCAAAAGAGAAAAATGTGGGAATGTCATTTCATGAGTTCACAACAGATCAGAAGCTGAAACAACTGTGGTTGAAATTAATACCTTGGTAGGATTTTGAACCAAATTATTAGCCATCATCAAGTGTTGCTTGTGGTAAGCATTTTCATTCTGATAATTACATACCTAACAATCGACTGAAAGGAGGTGCTATACTATTTATATATTTCCAGGTTATCCACATGATATGGAAAGTGCCTCCTACAAAAAGTAGATGTATTCTTAAGAGAAAGAATGATGCTGATAATCGCTATACTAGTACAAAAAGGAAAACGAGTGTAATATACTTAGATAATACAGAATTATTTATTCATTTTGAAAATACTGTCAGGAATGACTTTAATGACTGATTTCATCACATTTTATTACATCAGTAGCCATGTTAACGTGCTTTGTAGAAAAAGTAGCCAGTTCGCGTGTTTTAGTCTGCAAACTATGCAATAGTTTTATGACCTATTAAACGAGGACTGAGATTTACATAGAAATTACAACAGTTCCTCCAGAAAAATTTCCTCACACAAATGAAGGGAGTTCGGAGTGTAAATAAAATCCTCTGTTCGAATGATGTAAATAATGATACAGAAACAACATGCTTGTTTCTGAGTCACACACATCAACAGATGGAGCTGCATTCCAACTCCCTATTTTTACCCTTACTGTTTTTGCTTAATGTTACAGCTTGGTAGGTGATCTGGTTCAGCCTTGCAAAACACATAATGAAAAGTTTTTAATTTAATAAGTGACAAGAGCAAGAGGAACCTGGCAACAGTGTTTAAATTCTTACTGTGTGAACAAAACTTTAGATGCAGTTTCTATGCATTAAGAACAAACCTTGGCAAAACTCTAGAGGCCAGAAACATCTGTAGTATAAACAAAAGAACTCGGAGGAAGTGATGACATAATACAAAGTTTTTCAAGATAAAACAGAATTAAGTATATTAATCTGAGTAGAGCCTCAAGTAAGTGGTTTAATATTTGGAAGCTTTTTAAAACATTTCTGTTCTGTAGTATTTTGGTTACTCTTGCAATATTTAATTAGCTTTTTGTAGAACTATCATTGTAATTGTATAATATAAATTTCATCAAGTGCTTAAAAAAATTAGTTTAACATGGGTGTTTTTCTGTCCATCGTATAATGCAGAGAAAATTCACTCATCATCATCGTTCTTCAATATCTCAAATGGGTTTGAGGTTCTTTGAATGTCTGTAAATATTGAATAAATAATTTTGCTAGTCCCGATTTCTATGTGATTCCTAATCGCTGTGTTAATTTCTGTGGGATATAAAAAAATGTGATGTACTGAAATTATTTTCCCATATTAAAAAATTAAAAGTAGATCACACTGTATTTTAAAAGAATTTCATAAGAACTGAAACTTCATCTATAACTCAGGTAACTTAGCTGTAAGCAATGCATTAGTTCACCTCTGTCATAATTTTTTTTCATTCTTGAACAAGTTAGGGTTTCAGTTATGAAACTCAGTTTGTTCTTATTCTTTATTTGCAGATGTATCTGACCATTTGGTAACTAACACAACTAAGAACTTCGTTCTGAAAAAGCCAGATTTCAGTATCATGAAATGTTGTTACTTTTTGCTAATATAGTGGCTAGAAGAGATACTGTGCCGTGTGCTTCTGCAGACGGGTTCTTGAAATCATGAAATCAGAGAGGGCGCTGAAGATAGCTTTGATGCTATTGCTGTAAACAATGCTCATAGATATACGTATTTCTCCTTGCGTGCAGTATAGTAATTTCACTAAAATGTTACCAAAGAATCTTTTTTTTTATCCTGAAGTTATGCTAAAAGTGACTGTCATATATGGATAGATATAAGTGAATATTCTCCCAGATGGTATGTTTTTGGGAAGCTCATCAACTTTATTCGGAAAACGCATGATCTCGCATTGAATCTATGTGTCACAAGGCTAGTTAGTACAAATACATTATTTTACACAAATTTTCTCCGTAATTATTGGGATTTTTGCCCAATGATCGTATTGAATTTTGTTATGATCCTGTTGCAGCTGTTTTCTCTATCTAAACAGCACAAAAAATGTTTAATTGGGTGTCACATGATACTGTACTTAGGCGTAATCTTCCGATGATAAAGTTTACAGAACTTTGGACAACCCCCTCCCCCCACCACCAAATTTCAATAATTTTGGACCAAATCCGATGATTATATAAAAGACCAAAAAAAAAAAAAAAGTTGGCATACTTAACTAAATAATTTCTGAGTGGCTGCCAACTTGATTTAGGACAAGTAAAAAAAAAAATCATTCGATCCACCTTGCCTCATCTTTTGGCACGGAAAATAGTTACCTTTTGTTTACAGGTCCTGTAACCACTGTTGCATCCAGGTACAAAACATGTTCTCAATGTTCCACTTATTATTGAAAATCCTCCAAATATGTGGCATCAGTGAATAAACAAAGACATCGCCTTTTCCACATTTAGCAACGCACGGCAACTGAAAAATTGTTATTCGGCCGCCACCGGGAATTGAATCCCGGATCTCTGGATATCTAGCCGAGCACATGTAAGGCTAACACGCTTGGCTAGATATTGAGAGATCCGGGATTCAATTCCCCGGCGGCAGCCGAATAACAATTTTTCGGTTGCTGTATGTTGCTAAACGTGGAAAGAGCAATGTCTTTGTTTATACACTTATTATTACTACTTTTCATGGCTGATCTAACAAATAAATCGCTTTTTCAATCACTATCCACTGAACACACCATAGGAAAGCATACGAATGAGTTTAGAAATCATAGCATCGAAACTCGCAGGAGCGCTATCTTGTGGTTTCATGAAAAGTGTGGGAATTGAAATTTAAACAGTGAGATATTAATGCACGGCACACTATCTCTTTTAGGCACTATACTTTTTGCTTTATGAATTGTGCAAGATTTTAACTTTGCAAGTAAATTTTTGTGTGAAATACACATACACTCACCCTACATTAATTGTAGGACTAACACTATTTTTATAGCACTTTTTTTTTTTTTGTTGATTCGCGATATGAATCACATGTACCTCGCCTTTGTTTAATATTAAAAAATATGTATTTAGAAAGATCAAATATTAATAATTTATTATACTGTAATCAAAATATTTGTTTTAAGGAAAATACTGTTACTATTTATAAATTTAAATTTAACTTACCTTAAAACCATGTCTAAATAACTATTCGTGCCAATTCAATCAAAACCACTCAAATGACTACCGTCTGTGCACGATTAAAATAAAAGTAAAAACCTATAAAACCTTTAATGGCTATAGATGAAACCTTACATAAGACCTTTCGGATCGTAAAATACGAACTATCGTCAGATGTTACAAGTGCTGGCAATACACAAATATATATATACGCAACAGGAACAGCCCTCAACCCAATTAGTGTGATCGCTGGGAGGAGTCAACATAATCCAAAATTTGATTGAATGATATTGTAGTTGTTGGAGTCATAGAGTTGTTTGTACAGGAATTCCTCCGGGAACAATGGTGGGTATAATCAGGAAGTGCCAATTTCCAAGGAAGCGGTATGAGTTCGGGTGTATTATCGTTGCACACCCTATCCCCGAACGAATGAATAAAAATGCTTTCTGTAAACCTGAGGTGTCTTGTGGACATTGGAACGTTCAGTACAGAAACATGATCCCAAACTGGAATGTGGGAGCTCTGGCTGACTAAACGTGACATCGCGGTCGAATTTGCTTTCCTTTTTATGTCAAACTTATGTTCAGCCAACCTAGTCCTGAGAGTCCGAAAAGAAGATCCTATGTATACTTTTTCTGTTTCCGTGGGCAGCACAGGCTCCAACGGTATCAAGTATACACCATACTTATGTGTTAAGTAAAAAACATGCGGTTTGAGAATACTACTTGATTAGTTGTACTATTGATGCTCAAAGATGTTTTTTACACATACATACTTTTTAAGTTGCTTTTTGCTAAATTTTAATTGAAAATACGGGTGTATGTGGTACACAAGTAAGTTCAATCGCGAATGTGGCTTAATAACTTGTGACCCATGTTTTCGGTACATATCGTGGCACCATCGGCAGCATTGTTCTTACGTGCTCACACACACATTAAGGAATTGCAAAGTTAAATTCCTGTAAGCATGTTACTTTAGCATAAAAAAATGTTTTTAGGTGTCTTTGACTTCATATCATTGTGTCAAAGACAACAGTATCAAACTGGTGGAAGAAGAGGTTTTATACTTTGTCTGTCATAACTTTGCTGTAGATAAACATAGGAATCGAGCGAAAACACACAGTCACGTATGGCAAAATGTTCGTTTACCGGAAGCTTTCGGTCATCCTATGACCTTGATCACCCACAATCAACTGGATGGGATGGTTGCCAGAACTACAATTTGAATTTTAATGTTGTGGCAAAAACTAATAACCCAATAATCTTGCCAGATCCATGGAAAAACATAACAATAGAGAAGAAACTATTTCAAAAATCAAAAAATAGACGTAATAATATGAAAAAGAAACACAATTTTGAATCAAACTTCGAAGATCGCCAATAGATTGAAGCCCGGGGCAAGGGAACAGATAGAACCTAAGGCACAAGAATACATCTGGCAAGGTTGATTTTGACCGAAGCACGTAGACACCATTTCTGCTGAGGATGCCGTGGTAGCCACACGAGCAAAACATGTGCAGTTGATTAGTGACGATGCATAGGCCTAAGATGGAGAGAGTTAATGCACAGTGGTTCTTACAGAAGATAGAAATGCGCGAGTCTTTTATGTCTTCTGACGAAACAACGTTCCTATATACTAAACTGTTTACGATGGATATTAAGACTGAAATTTAACGACTGCTGGAACTCAACCTTATGGAAGTATAAGAAACGCAAACTCAGAGATGACATGGGAGTTCATATGACTGGAAATTGCAACTGCAGTATGTAAATATGGTTTTTATAAGTTATTCATGTTTCCTCATAGTGTGTGTATCAATATAACTAAAAATTTTAAACTTCTTTTAACCTCAAGACTTTTAATGACAGCTGGAGCTGAACCTTATGAAGAACTTTTTGAAGACACAGACTAAGTTTTCAGTTGAACTTGACGTGAAGAGGACATAATGTTGCAAAGTCTTTTAAGTACAATAGAAGTTTTTAATTCTTAAATTTGTGTATTATCCACAGTATGAATATGATAAAATATTTTTCCTATTAACCTCTTTAGTCTTTCATAGAACTTGTAATATAAGTGAGAAAAGTACGTCCCTCAGAAAAAATGTAAGTCATCCATCGAATTAGTGACGTGTATGGGAAATTAAGAACACTAAGAAGCAAGACTCAAGGCAAATAAACTTCTTTATTTGAACCAAATAGCAACATAAAAGCAATAAGAACTAACAAATGTGCAAACAAAGCTTCTCTAATGAAGGCTTAAAAAAAAAAAAAAAAACGTGATGAACAGAATAATTTGACAGTTTTTGTCACAACATTAAAACCAATATACCACGTAATATAGAAACACCTGATGAGAGAAACGAATAAGTACCTCTCACAGAGGTGTATATACAGCTACAATTTGAAGTTGGGGTGTTGGAAATATTGCCAGATTTTAGAAGAGAGATCCAAATAAATGGGATTTGGTGAGAGGTCTCTCTGAATTAGTTTTTGGTGAACAAAATTTTAATGCTTTCTTGGAAATGCAGAGATGCTTTGTTGATGAATGGGGCAACTTTTTTCTTTCTTTCGAAATGGGAACTGCAGAGGTGCCTTCTAATGTAGTTCCAACTTCAAATTGTAGTTCTGGCAACCAGCCCATCCAGTCGATCGCGGGTGATCAAGGTCATAGGATGACCGAAAGCTACCGCTAAACGAACCTTTTACCATACGTGACTCTGTGAGTTTTTGCTGAATTTCTATGTTTATGTGTTATTGTTGCATGAAGCCTGAGTTTTAAACTCTGCTGTAGATTGCCATTGTTATCATATTCAGTAGCAAGGCATGACCTTTTCAGTTGTGTTACCAGAATCTATTGGGTTTTTTTTTTTTTTGGTTTTTTTATCATTTTACTAAAGCTAAGAATCTCTTTGGTGTGCAGGATTTTTTTTATGTAACTTCTCTCCCAAGGATACTTCTTTTTTGGGGGGGGGGATTTATAAGCACAGATCTCTATATTTCTGTTTTCAAAAACATTGTCTTTAGAAAAGCATTAAAATGCAACCACTTGTTCTTGATCTCAGAAGTGCCATGATAATTTTACAGTCTAAGAAGCTGACAGCGAATGGGGAAATCAAATGGAAGAGAGGTAGTGAGCTCAAGCAGAATTATGTTGGGTTTTCCCCAATTGAGTCAGATCATCTACGTAATTAACCTGTCCATGACATAATTTCAAGACTGAAACTGTCAAAGTCTTGTTCATTGTCTTAAGTCCAAGTAATTTATTTCTGGAGGAAACCGCTGGCACGGCCTACACTAAAAAGTCTGTTCAGTTTTTCCTTGGACATACAGCACTTGCTTCATGTACTCCAGTCTTTGCATTTTGATATTTTGATAACTGACCCGTTTTTTTTTTTTCAACACTATATTGTAATTAAGATTCGTGATGTTATGGTATTTATTGCTAAAGTTAGAAACTGTATTTCTGTTGTATGTCCTATTGATTCTTTCTCTGAGTTGTTTCTTAATGCTTTATTTTTGATATTTTGATAACTGACCCGTTTTTTTTTTTTTCAACACTATATTGTAATTAAGATTCGTGATGTTATGGTATTTATTGCTAAAGTTAGAAACTGTATTTCTGTTGTATGTCCTATTGATTCTTTCTCTGAGTTGTTTCTTAATGCTTTATTTTTGCTTTCATTAGCAAGTTCGTTCTGTTATTTAGTATTTTAGTATGAAGTTTTATTTTTTTTTTCCTAGATTTTATATGCCAATGTTTTAATTTTTACATGATTTGAAGTGTTTAAAGGTTCTGTACACTGTTTTGTATATTTATGACATATGTTACTGATGCTTTTATGTGTATGTCAGTCAGAAATAAATAAACTATTAATAGCATTTTTGCATTATTTTTGTTAGCAATGGCCTTTTTTTTTTCCCCCTGGAACATCCCTTTTCTTCTTATTCTTTCTTCTACAGTTATTTTGGTGCATTAAATGTTGTGTAGTGCAAATTGTCAAATGGTGTCCAACCATGGTATAAAGTTATCATTTGTTTATGATTTTTTTTTATAATCATAAATTTTATTGTAAAACTGGAATTCTTCCACTGTAATTCTCAAGTGAAATACTTCTCCTGTGTAGTCTACCTAAATATTGTGCAGCCAAATTCATTGCAAATGTATGCAACATTTTCTCACATAAAGGATTAAATCAACAAGAAGTTGTTATATATTAGGTGTACAAATAAGTTTTAAAGCGTTTTAACACAACACAACATGTAATTTGAGAGAAAACAACAATACCTTTGCAAATCAAAATATGCGCCGTCATTATCTATCACCTTCCGCCATCGGTCGGGCAGCTGACTGATTCCAGCCATGAAGAATACTTCGTCGTGTGACACAGTGAAGTCGTCAACCCATTTTTGCACTTCGTCACATGTCCGGAACCGTACAGCAGACAAACCATGTTGCATCAATCGGAGCCTGAAGAGGCTATGTTGACATTATACGCTGGGTACTCCAAAACTTCCCAGGCAAGCGTCAATAACGTTTCCTTGACCAATTTCGCGACATGCGGACTAACGTTGTCGTGCAGTAATTTCACGGGACGCAATCCTTTGCCTGTAAATGGACATTTCCCACAGATTTCCTGGTTCAATCGCATCAATTGTTGCTTGTAGTGATCAGCAGTAAGAGTTTGGTCCTGTTCCAATAGTTCATAATAGAGCACACCCTTCATATCCCACCAGATGCACAGCAGAACTTCCTTCGAGGGAATATTGCATTTTGGTGTCGAAGTCGTTGCTTCACCGGGGTCTACCCAGAATTTTTTGCATTTGGGATTGTCGTACCATATCCCCTTTTTATCGCCCGTAACGATTTTCCATAGGAAAGACTTTCTGTGTTTATTCAACAGATTCAAACACTTCATGACACTCTCATCCTTGTTCCTCTGGCTCAGGTCATGTGGCACCCATTTTCCTTTTCTTCTGAACATTTCCCATTGCACGTAAATGATTGGAAATGGTTTGTTGAGTTTTCCCCCAGTTGTTCAGCTAGTTCTTTTTGTGTTTGGTAGGAATCTTCATCCAGCAATGCTTGCAGTTCCTCATTTGCAACCTTCTGCAGAGCGCCACTACGTTCTCGATCGTTAACATAAAAATAGCCTGCTTTAAACCATCTAAATCAAAACTCACACATGCTTCTCAAAGCAATATTCTCCCCCAGAACAGAACAGATCAATGCACATGCTTTTGCATTTTTTCCTTGATGAAATTTGTAACGAATGCAGTGTCGAATAAATGCAGTATCGCTTGCGATCTTTTGCCGACCGATGTGCAAGTGCGTTTGACCAATAGGCAAATTTCTGTGTCGCATTTTATACTCTGGACCAGTTACAGTCTAATGACAACAACGCAGGGGAATGTCAGATATGTTAATTAGCCGCACAAAAAACGCTTTAAAACTTATTTGTACACCTAATATGTTATTTATTTATTTATTTATTTATTGTGACAATCACTTTTTTTAGGTCTAATTGCTACACTGATAATAATTCATAGTAAATCAAGATATTTAGATCCCTCATAATTTTTTTTTTTCTCAGCCACTGCTGGAATTTGTTTTTTTTTAAAGAAATGGTGGAAGTAAAATTTTTGACAGATCAACTGGATTCTTGTGTAGTCTGTTTGTGTTCTGATTTGTGAAATCCGTATACCATTGTCATGGTGCAAAATTCTGGCATTAAGCTTTCTTATTTCTGTAGTGAACATCTAATGGTTGGAAAAAAAAAGTAGCTATGCTATTCCAAATGAAAAACTTGTTTGAGCCACATTTCGTGCAAAACTGCTCAGGTTTAGATAGTTTGAATAAGTAGCATTTTATGGAAGTATACCAACATTACGAGGAGATGCTGATAAGTCTGCTTTTCACAGAAAAGAAATGTAGGTGGGGCAATAGTTTTAATAAATAGTTCTATGTATTTGCCTCTCACATCAACACATTTCTGACAGGAATGCTCCAGCTGGTTTTTAAGATTTCCAAATAAAAATCTTAAGACTGCTGAAGTCACATGTCAACAGCTGATGTGGCATCAGAAATTAACTGGAATTTTGTTCCCTTCAAACATTTTTCGATTTAGAGAACATATGATAATCAGACTGTGATCAAATCCGGTAAGTAAGTAGGGTGTTTCAACATTAGCTGTGTAGGCTGAAGCATTATCCCACAAAAACAGAAACACTTTTGACAATGTATCCTTCCTCCCCTTGCATTTTGATTTCAGTTCAGCTTCAGTTTGTCCACCATCATAGTATCAGCCTGCTAAGTGAGCTTTGGAAAGCTTATTGTCGATAAAGTATGAGGTCTGCCATTAGAATGCATGCCTGGGGTACGGGCTGTACTAACCAAATTTTTGCATTATGTATGATCAAAAAAGTATTTGTCTGTTGGTAAGAGAGTTTTTGCTGCCTTCATAGATTTAGATGCAGCACTAAGCAAACAGGGGCATTTCTGTGGAAGATCTTAAATAAATGTGATATAACTGGGAATCCACTTAATAGTGTGAAAGCTATGTCTGCTGGCAGTAGAGCATGTGTATGAGTGAATGTGTTGTATTGAAATGGTGCAGGAGTCAGGCAAGGTGGTGTAATGTCACCATGGCTGTTTAAATATTATTTTGTTTTTGGATAAATGCATTGAGATGCCAAAATAGAGAATACTGGTTTATGTCTTGGTAATATCCATGTGTGCAGATTACTGTATGCTGATGAGGCACAGTCCTGTTGGAACAGAGCAAAAGGGATTTGCAGAGTATGTTGTCCCGGATGTACAAAGTTTGTATGAAATTCAAGCTGAGTATAAATAAGGGAAAAACCAAAGTTATGGTTTTTGACCAAGGAACTGTTAGTACTGAATGCAAGATAAGTCTACACGGCACAGAGATAGACCAGGTAAATTAATTTTTACATTTGGGAAGCATGTTCGGCAGAGAAAAACAAACTAGTATGTGAAATTAGAGTCATGTGAATTCATCTTTGAAAGTCTTACCTCACTTTTAGGAGGATTTCACAGGAATGATGGGTTCTCAAGAACATCCTGGCCACCCAGGTGGCAGAGTGGTCTAAGAGATGTCTTCTGATCATTCGTCCGAAAGGGTCTGGGTTCGAATCGCAGTGAGGCATGGGTATTGTGTTTGTCTTATGGCACTGGCTCTGTCCCTTCCCTGGAACCAGTGACACTAAATTAGGGATGGGCAACTGCTGATAGCCCATTGAGTTGCTCACGGTGGTCGTTAAACTTCCAATCAAAAGAAAAAGATCATCCTGAATGGCTGTATATGAAAGTGTAATTGTTCCTACTCTGATGCATGGCAGTGAAATCTGGGTACTGTAGAAAAGACCTAGGAGTTGTTTGTGTGTTGGAGAGATGTGCTACTTACTGAGTGGTTTGTGGCAAGACATATTCTGATCATGAAGATGTGTTGCAGATGTGTAATGTGAGGCAAAATGTTAGTAAAGTGGAGATAAATATTGTGAGATGGTTTGGCCACGTTGAAAGAACGAATGCGAGATTCTTACTAAAAGAATTTATTCAGTCTAAGTGGCAGAAAAGAAAGAATAGAGGAATGCCAAGGAAATCATGGTAGGACCAGTTTCAGGAATATCTGCAACAGAAGAAATGGTGAGTGTGAAGTGCAAAAAATCTTGTGCAAGTGTATGATGGATGCCTGTGAAGCTCAAGTTGTGTTCCGCAATTGCTTTAAATAGAGCATACATGAGATTTTTCCGCGGATTCGCGAAATTCCGTTTTTTTTTTTTAGTCATAATTTGGGTCATACTCGAGATCGATGCAAAACTGAAGAGAAATCGGGGGGGGGATTACTTGGGGATGCCGTTTTTTCGGCGAAGTATGGTTTTTGATCTTTCAAAACTTACAAATACGGAAGCTAAACAGAGAATGAAGATTTCCCCCATAATAGTAATTTCTTTTATTCGTGATGTTTCCCTGTCCTTTATTGTTGTTAAATGTAATTTTATTCCATAAATATTTTATTTCAGCTTGAAAAATTGGGGGAACATTTTCCGAAAACGGAAGTTAGACGGCCAGTAAATTTCCCCGTACTCTCCAGGCACGAGATTCTTCCGAGAATTCGAGGAATTCCGCCATTTCCATCATAATTTCTGTTGTTCTCGAGATAGATGCATAACTGAACAGAAATTTTTGATGGATTGGTGGGAGTCGTTTTCCGTTTGAAGACGGAATTCCAGCTTTTAAAACTTTTGCAAATGGAAGTTAGACGGAGTGAAGATTTCTCCCGTAATCGTAATTTTTTTCTCGCGCGATATTCCTCCTACCCAGTATTGCTGTTAAATACCATTTTATTCCATAAATATTTGTATTTCAGTTTGAAAATGGAGTAAAACTTTCTGAAAACGATAGTCGGAAGGGGCAAACACTTCGCCCGTAATTGTGCCCCCCCCCCCCCCGCCTGCGAGATGTTTCTCTGCTCCGTGTTCTTTTTGTTAAATGTCAGTAATGTTACATTTGATGTCTTCTATTTTAATATTTACGTAAATAAACTTCAGTTAACAATTCCGTCTTGCTGATGCTACTTTATATTAATAATTTTCGCGGCGCTTTCCGATTTCTCACCCGGTGAAAAAGTTCAGCGTTTTTTCTTTCGTCAGTCTCATGTTTGGTACATCAATAGTAAGTAAAACTAGTTTCATCATTTTTAAATTTTAATCCTCCACTGAAGCAGGCTTTCCTTTTTAAATTGCCGATATCTAAATAATGAATGCATTTATTTTTGTGAAATTATAGTAATAAATGCACAGATTTTCATAAAAGTTTTTGTAACAGCCAAATTTGCTGTAAATTTGGGAATAAAATGTCTTGTTCTAGCTTCAGCAGGAAAACACAAGGGAGGGTCAAATGAAAACCTTAATTTCTTTTTTCTCACAATTTATTGAACAAAGTAGTACACACCTGTATCATTTTTCAGTGTTATCTCTATTTTGTGCAATACAAGTCCTCCAGTGCTTGCAAAGTGCATATATTCCTGTATAAAAAAAATTCTTTCGGTTGCATGTGCAGCCGCCACTCGTGCACCATCTGCTGCACCTCTTCATTGGATCTGAAAGTCCTTTCTCCCATCTCATTTTGGAGTGGTCCAAGATGAGATAATCACATGGGGAAGATCTGGTGAATATGGAAGATGCTCAAAGTGCAGGTCTTGTGTGGTTGCAAGCATTGCACGTGCAGTATGGGGCCGAGCGTTGTCATTTTATAACAAGACACCAATACTCAGAAGTCCACGTTATTTGGATTTGATTGCAGGTTGAAGATGATTCCTGATAAGATCTGCATACATGTCACTGGTTACAGTGTTCTCCCCGGGCATGTAGTGCTCCAAAATTACGCCTCATTCATCCCAAAAGAGAGTCAGCATAACATTCTGTGCAGTTGGCTGTGTGCGGAACTTCTTCGGTTTTGGCGAGTAGGAATGGCGCCATTTTCTTGCTTGCTCTTTTGATTTCTGGCTGATGATAGTGAACCCAGGTTTCATCTCCAGTTACAATTCTCTGTAGGAAGACATCACCTTCTGCTAGCACCAAAAAAGTGCTTTACAAGCATCAATACGTTGTTTCAATTCTGGAGTCAGCTGGTGTGGCACCCACTTTGCAGACACTTAGTTGAATTGGAGCACATCATGAATGATGAGGTATGCTGAATCATGACTGATGTTCAAAAGTGCGGCTATTTCATCCACCATCACTCAGTGATTTCCAATTGCAATGTCTTCAACTGCTGTAATGGACTCTGATGTCATTATTCTGTATGCATGACCCAGTTGAGGAGAACCTATCACAGAATTCATGCTGTTTAAGAACTTACTAGTCCATTCGTACACTTGCTGGAGTGACAGACATGTATCACCATACTGCAACTTCATTCGACGACGAATTTCAATAGGTTTCACACCTTCACTGCTCAAAAATGGATGACATAACGTTGCTCCTCTTTGGTGCATGTCTCAAGTGAGGTGTCCATCTTTACACTGCTACGTCACCATAGGTGCCAACTTATATGGGCCCGTGGGACCCGAGCCCACCCAATAATTTGCCATGTTTTATTATGATTGCTCAGATCAGATCATATGTACAGGATTTTAGGAGTGTCTGACCCCAGGTCTTAACCCTTAGAAATAGGAAGCTAGGAGATTTGGGCTAGAGTGCCCGATAGGAAAGTGACACGGAAGCAAGGTAGGAAGGGGGAGGAAGACGCCCTTATTTATTACCGGGGAGCCAGTACCCGGGGTCCGACGGCTTAACGTGCCCATCCGACGCATGGCGGATATTTAGTGTTTGGAACCTGAGGTTATCTCCATGGCAGTTACGAACGCTGACCACTAGGCCACCCGCAGCCCAATATTATGATTGCGACTATATTACCTACGACTATACTAGAATTTTTTAGAGAAATTACTTTATGAAAATATTTAATCTTGTGTTGTGGAAAACATAAGTATAGAATGTGTGTTTCAAGTAACAAGGCTAAACGAGGTTCAAATATCTATTTTATCCTTTTTGAGTTCAAATATAATTATTTGCATATAATTTAGAACACTTTGGCGATTCGAAGCAACATGAACCATTGTCGGTTCTCGTCGTTCGAAATCCAACCTCTTTCTCTTGAGTTCTCAAACAAAGTCTAAAAATAAAATCTCTCATTTTTTCACATGGTGCTTTTTTTGTGTGTGTGTATCCTCTTGCAGCGTTGTGAGAAATACTTGCAATACCCCTTCTAATTGCTCCCCTGGGCAAGATGGCTGCCAGGCAGTCTGACGTCTCGTCTGGCAGTGAATGGGGTGGGGGCCTTGGGGTAGAAAATTCCAGTCCCAATGCCAGGATTCATACATATGTGGGAATTGAAGAGAACTAAGTATAATTTGGAAACACCGAGTTCTTGTGAGTGTAGGTGCCGACAGTTCGCGGCTCGCGGGTTGTAATGATTTGTATTTTCCAGGTATATAATTTCCGTATATTCACATGGAAAGAATCTGTTGAAGTTCTCCAGTTTGTTATTTTTAAGCTTTTTGTATTGTATATTATCCACAGTCATATCGATGGTATGAAAGTAAATATCAGGATATATGCAAAGGGGGCTTTATGAGATTTTTTTTTTTTATAAAATTGTAAATCAAGTCTTTGAGCCCACCCAATATTTTTCAAAAGTTGGTGCATCTGGAAGTCACTAAGCTTGTCTGCACTGTGCTGCCACCTGTAAGAAAATCTTTTAGGCATTGGCAACAATATTACAGTGTCATTATCCTATAAATTGGCATTATGAATTTTTTGATAGCTCTTCTAAGGTTTTCATTTGACTCGTGATAAAACTGGGGGTTCAGAAAGATGAGTGGAAATGAAAAGCGATTTGACTGATGATAAGTAGTGGGTGATCTGTGTTCTGTTTTGTATTTAGTATTGTCTGGTAGTATCATTAGTAATTGGGAGTAGGGAAAGTCACCCAGTGGGGTAGGCTTTGGATTCAGAGCCATAAATAGGGAGGGACAGGCCATGAAGCTCCTGACCTAATTTCCTTTTCCCCATCCTATCAGCTACCCCCCCCTTCCAGTCCAGTGCCTGACCTCTTTTATAACTTTTGCCCAACATCAACCATCAGCCACTCCTCCCAACTTCCCTAACTGGTGGCTATGGGCCTGTTTGGAGTGAGTGTAATACAATTAGCTCTTAAACAAAAAATTGTAACAAATTTTCAAGATGAAAAGGTTTCCATAAAAAAAAACTCATCTGAAAAAGGGATCAAACTAAAAATTAATTTTAGTTCGATCCCTTCTTTAAAAAAAAAAAAAGAAAAAGTAGTGTGGCTAGCAATTTTTCAGGGAAAGTTGGTGTAGCAAATTAACTTTAAAAAGTAGCTTCCCAATCACGAAGTTACAGACATGTTCACTCATGTCTTTGACTGCATCATGTCAGTTATAACACCTTTCACAATCTTGCCTTTTACATGATATGACAGCATTGAACGAACCTTACTGATGCACGCTGTAGATTCTGAGGAGCAGACTGCTCGATTAGATATACCATCATGTCTGTGGAAAGTAATACTCCTAATCAGTGCAACATTATATGAGTAAATAACAGGAATTCTAATGTACATGGAATGTCCTTTTTTCTATTGAGTGTGCACTCATTTTGTCTGTGTAAAAAAAAAAAAAAAACATAGTGTAGCAAACATTTTCAATGATACCGTCATGAAAAAAAGAAATGCAAAGAAAACAAGTTGACATCTGTGTAATGCATATAAAAATAGGGCGTTTGTTATTTATTGAATTTCACGACTGTGGACCCTCAGTCTCTTTGAAGATGTACTCTTATTTCTCTCCACATGAATATTTTCTGCTGATTTGGGATAAAAACTTCAGAAATGTCCGTCTGTGCTTTGTTGTGTACATTTTCTAAAATTCTGTTTCAAATATTGAGTACTTAGAATGGACCAAAAAAAAAAAACTGCCTTATGCATTTTTTTAAGTATTTTTTCCTGTGCAGTATTTTTTTTTTCAGTGAATGTTATTTTTTTCCAGTCATTCTTTCTAACATAACATTGCTATTTTAAGAAATACTTATAAAGAAAATTTATGTACTTGCACATTTTGAGCTATTAGATGTTTTAAATTTTGTCAGTGAAAGTTTTCAAACCTGTCGGTACCTAATTACTTGAGTGTGTGTGTGTGTGAAATGTTTGTTCATTGATCAGCTGCATGCTGATCAAGCATTAAATGTGGAATATTTCAATTCTATCTTGTAAGAATATGCTTCTTTAAGCGAACTTTTGAGCTTAATAAACATGTGTTGGTATAAAAATATTCTTAACAGGTTCTGAAGTCACAGTGTCTTTAAAGTTGAAGCTGCAAACAATTTAGTGATTGTGTGTGTGTGTGATTAATTGTATGGGTTCTCACATCATAATATCTGCATTTTTCAAAACTAAAAGATAACATTGCAAAAAATCTGTATATATTTGTCTATTTTTGTAGATCACATCTGAAAAATTTAAGTTATTTGTATAATAAACACATTTTTTTGTTTTGAAAAGAAGAATTGTATTATTTTGAATGCATTTACTGTACTTTTAAGTTACTGCCTTAATAGAAATCTCTAAGGCATCTACCAACCCATGGGAATGGTAGATGCCTTAGAGTAAGATGGCCAGATGTTGGAATACTAATTTCAGAACACATAATGTCCTCAAATTGGCAGGTCATTTGGGGACACATGCATACTCAGACTGAATGTGAAAACATTTTTGTCACAAAATTGTGTTGTTTCTGTAAGTGTGACAGTACATCTGAAAATCTGAATTAGAAATCTTTTTAAATGTTGGTAATTTGGCCAACAAAATGGAGAGAAAAACACTCTCTGCAAAAGTGAAATATGTACTTTATTTACAGAGCAAGTTGCATAATCCTTATATTGTTCTGAAAAACGAAAATGCATGGAAAAGTTTCTCATTTTGTAAAACTTTTTCGGGGGTACTCTGAACAAGTACAGTCAAAATTTGGCTTGCTGCTCCGGTGGCTCAATGATGCGAGTGCTAGCTCGGGTTCAAATCTCAGTGAGCCGCCCCGGTGGCGCAGTGGTCTAAGCGATGGCCTCTGATCATTTGTCCGAAAGGGGTCCGGGTTCGAATCCCGGTGAGGCATGGATGTTGTGTTTGTCTTACGGCACTGGCTCTCTCCCTTCCCTGGAACCAGTGACCCTAAATTAGGGACGGGCGACTGCTTATAGCCCATTGAGTTGCTCACGGTGGTCGTTAAACATCCAACCAAAAAAAAAAAAAAAAAAAAAAAAAAATCTCGGTGAGGCATGTATGTAGTGTTTGTCTTACACCACTGACTGTTCTTTCCCTAGGATCAGCCCTAAATTAGGGATGGGCGACTGCTTATAGCCTATTGAGTTGCTCACGGTGGTCGTCATCTCCACCCACCCACCCCACCACCACCCCCCCAAAAAAAATTGGCCGCCCCAGTGGCTCAATGGTGTGAACTCTAGCTTCTGATCATTGGTTCGAGATGGGTCAGGGTTCGAATCCCGTGAGGTATGGATGTAGTGTTTGTCTTATGCCGCTGGCTGTCCTTTCCCTGAAATCAGTGGCCCTAAATTAGGGATAACGCAAATCTTGAACAACCGGATTTTCGATTTGCATGTATGAGATTTTTGCTGACTGGCAAATGTTTCTATGAGTAAATGAACGGCAAATATATTTCCTTTTTACGCTCGAAGATTTGCACAGCCCTTAAAGGCAATACTGCGCAGCTGTTAAGATAGTAAGACCACACCCCTGTGTTTATCTTTTTTCTGTTTTTATTTTTATTTTGTTTTGTTTACTGAGCGAACTGGACATCAGGAAGAAAGTAAAGGCATTTATGACTAAACATGAAAGAGAAAAGGAAAGCGTGATATTGTTATAATCCTGAGGGATCACAGCCAAGGCTTGGCTCCACGGGTGACGCTGATATCGAGTGCTGCGATTGGGACATCTACGATAGACAACAATGCTGATGAACCTTTGCTACGGGAGACGAGTGGAAGGGGCAGATAACTTCAGGACTTTTGCGTTGACGGTAGGGCCGGAAGTCAGTATGGTGCGGCAGTTATTAATTGTCGTTATTTAGTTGGGATGTGCGATGACCTCACAGTTATGTACATAAGTTCTGGATTTTATAGATAAGAACACGCTCTTTCTGAAGGTAAGAAACTCTCCCTATTATATAAGATTTACTTTATTTGAAGCCAATAGAGCGGGTCTTCTCAGATGCAGCCTGCGCTCTGTCTGAAAACACCAGTTTTGGTAAACAATCGTTGAGCAAGTACGGCACCAGTTTCATTAAGCAATCATTGAACGAATATGAGCTCTGCACGGGTACAAATTCGGGATGCCCGATCCGTTTAAGACTTGTCAATTTATAGCTCAGCCCGTTTTTCAGGTTAGCCAACATATAGTTCCGCCGGTTTAAGACTTACTTGTTTATAGCTCGCGCTGTTTAAAAATTAACAGTCTATAAATCGGTTTGCTTTTAAGACATACCCATTTTTAGCTCAGCCCATTTAAAAGATGTACCAGTCTTATAGCTTGGCCCTTTAAAAAAATTAACAATTTATTGATCGGCACGTTTTAGGCTTACCAGTTTATAGCTCGGCCTTTTTTTAAAATACCAATTTATTGGTCGGAACGTTTTACACTTACCAGTTTATAGCTCGCCCTGCTTAAGACTCGCCGATCTATAGCCCGACCCGTTTAAGACGTACCAGTTTATAGCTCGGCCCTTTTAAAAATTACCAATTTATTGATCGGCACGTTTTAGACGTACCAGTATACAGCTCGGCCCATTTAAAATATGTACCAGTTTATAGCTTGGCCTTTAAAAAAATAAAGCTATAAATATGCACCAATTATAGCTTGGCCTTTAAAGATGCACCAATTTATAGCTTGGCCCTTTAAAAGAAATACCAATTTATTCATCGGCATGTTTTAGATTTACCAGTTTATAGCTCGGCCTGCTTAAGACTTACCAATTTATAGCTCGGCAAGACGTACCAGTTTATAACTCGACCAGCTCTAAATTAAGACTTACCAGTTTATAGCTCGACCCTTTTAAAAAATTACCAATTTATTGATTGGAACGTTTTAGACATGCCAGTTTATAGCTCGGCCCATTTAAAATATGTACCAGTTTATAGCTTGGCCCTTTTAAAAAATTGCCAATTTATTGATCGGCACGTTTTATACTTACCAGTTTATAGCTCGGCCTGCATAAGACGTGACAATTTGTAGTTGGGCCCGTTTAAGCGTACCAGTTTTATAAGTTGACCAGCTCTAAATTAAGACTTACCAACTTATAGCTCGGCCTGTTTAAGACTTACCAATTTATTGATCGGCACGTTTTAGACTTACTAATTTATAGCTCGGCCCACTTAAAACTTACCACTTTATATGTAGCTCAGCTTGCTTAAACTTAACAATTTATAGATCGGCCCGTATTAACTTGTAGTCCGGACTGTTGGTTGCGATTATGCGGCCTCGTTGTCGGAGTGGGCAGAAGCGCTGGTTCTGGCTACTCATCGGAGCTAGAGTCTGCGGGTGGAGATATGGGTAGGGCGATTGATTGTCTTGATGACGCTCGCTCTGCCCCTTCCCTGGAACAAGTGACCCTGAAATAGAGATGCGCGACTGCCTATTGCCACAAGAGCTGTTTACAATGCTCGATAAACGAGAAAAAAACAATTTCGCCTGTTATTAAAGAACGCGTTCGGTTCTTATTTCACTTCTATGTCTTTTAACTTTGTGATCTGCCTCTCTTCTGCACTTGCTTAAATATAATTAAAGCCAACAGAAACAAACTTCCATTTCAACGTTTAGTTTTTTTTTGTTTTTTTTGATTGGAGGTTTAACGACCACGGTGAGCAACTCAATGGGCTATAAGCAATCGCCCGTCCCTAATTTAGGGTCACTGGTTCCAGGGAAGGGAGGGAGCCAGTGCCGTAAGACAAACACCACATCCATGCCTGACCGGGATTCGAACCCGGACCCCTTACGGACGAATGATCAGAGGCCAGCGCCTTAGACCACTGCGCCACCGGGCTCAGTTTTTCAACTGAACTGTGATGGTAAGACGGTTGTATATCTATTACAAAAATATGAACAATATATCTCTTAAAATAAGCACAGTATGCATTTCGAAAAATCTTATCATTCGACCGAAAGGGGTCGGGGTTCGAATCCCGGTGAGGCATGGATGTTGTGTTTGTCTTACGGCACTGGCTCTCTCCCTTCCCTGGAACCAGTGACCTTAAATTAGGGACGGGAGACTGCTTATAGCCCATTGAGTTGCTCACGGTGGTCGTTAAACCTCCAATCAAAAAAAAAAAAAAAAACCTCCAAATAAAAAAAACAAAAAAAAAACCATCCCGGTGAGGCATGGATGTTGTGTTTGTCTTACGGCACTGGCTCTCTCCTTTCCCGGGAACCAGTGACTCTAAATTAGGGACGGGCGACTGCTTATAGCCCATTGAGTTGCTCATGGTGGTCGTTAAACCTCCAATCAACAAAAAGGGGGTCCGGGTTCGAATCCCGGTGAGGCGTGGGTGTTGTATTTGTCTTACGGCACTGGCTCTCTCCCTTCCCGGGAACCAGTGACCCGAAATTAGGGACGGGCGACTGCTTATAGCCCATTCCCCGCACGGGGATAACTGGTTTTCCAGTTATTTGGGGAGCGGCGCCCCCACGGCCCGAGCTGACCTTGTGACTGGTCAACATCTGATGTCATGCCACCGCTTTGCTGTTGGTGTTTGCAGGGACGGCTGTTCATCCAGCTGTTGGGGAGTCGCGGCCCCACGATCCCGAGCTGGTCTTGTGTCTCGCTTTTTCGTTTTTATTTATTTTCTCCACTGGCTAGTTGCCCGTGTTGTATACTTTACCTAATCGCTACCACGTTATGCACTAACACCCCTGTCTTGTGGTTTTGTTACCCTCCACCACTAACTGTATTATATTAACCGCTCAGTTCGTAGGTTGCTGAGATTCCGTTTAGGTTCCCTTCCAGGATTTGTCTTCTTTGGATTTCTTTTTTTCCTTTTAGCTGGTTTGGGTGCTAGACCTACCTGCATGTTTGCCGCGTGCGGAGACCCGTGAGGCGGAAATGGGATGTCTGGCGGCTGAGGTCGCAGGAGACCGGATAAGTGCCTCCTGTGTACCAACACTCCTCTTCGACCCCGGCTTCGCTGTAAACGGGAGGCTAGAGACTAACCCACCTCTAGTCAGAAGTCTTGTACCAAGTTGTGTACACGGCTTTAGCGGCTTTTTTGTCGTATAGCACGGCAGGGTGAGCCCGGGGGCTGTGGGATCATGCCAAAGGCGTTGGCATGACGGTACCCGGAGGCCGAAGTGTCCGCCGAGTGCGTGTGATCACAGCCAACGGACTATATCTGCAACGTATAAGCTCCAGAACTGTGTCCAGCGTCATTTTCTTGGCTTGCAGACCTCCAGTTCTCCCTTGTAGGGCTCGGTGGTGGGTGGAGTAGTCTGCAGACGAATCTTCCTCCTTTTTTTCCATGGGTAAAAAGAACAAAAACTCCAAATTTAAGTCACCTGACAAAATGATAGTTGACAACGACTGTCCTTCGTCTTCTCAACCTACCAAGTCTCATACCCTTAAACGGTCTTTAGACCTTGACCTGGACCAAGAATGTGGAACCTCTTCTTCGGCAGCTGTACCAGTCGCTCCGAAGCGTCGTCTCCCCTCGATTGCTGTGACTACGCATGCTACTCACTTGCTTGTAGAATCCATCGATCCGCATGAGAGACTGTCCACCAGATCTCCCTTTTTCATTTCTAAAGCTTTGGACGCTGCGGTTGGCCCCTTGAAGTCTGTGAGGAAGCTTCGCTCTGGGGACCTGCTTGTCCAAACTTGCAGTGTTTCTCAGAGTAACACTTTTCTGAACCTCACTAGTCTTCAAGGCATTCCTGTAAAAGTGACACCTCACCCGTTTCTTAACACCTCTCGGGGTGTTATTTCGGAGTTTGATCTCTTGCCATGCAGTGAAGACGAATTCGTGACTGAACTTGCTGATCAAGGTGTTATTGCTGCACGTCGTATGATGTTCCGGCGTGATGGTTCCATGATTAAGTCAAAAAATGTCATCTTGACTTTTAACTCCCCGAAAGTTCCGACCGAAATCAAGGCTGGCTACTTGGTCTGTGGAGTTCGCCCGTACATTCCCAGTCCTCTGCGCTGTTTCAGGTGCCAGAGGTACGGGCATTCACAACGTTTCTGTAAGAGTTCCGCTCGTTGCGCAAATTGTGGCTCCAGTGAACATGACGGGGAAGGTTGCACTTCTGCGGCCTGCTGTGTTAACTGCGGTGAGGCCCATGCAGCTTACTCCCGCAACTGTATGAAATGGAAGGACGAGATGGCGATCCAGCGCCTCAAGACCCTGGAAGGCCTCTCGTACCCTGCTGCCAAGGCCAAGTTGGGTATACCCACCACCCGACAGCGTTCTTTTGCCGCAGTAGTTCAGTCTCTGCCACAACCCGTGCAGCCCTTTGTTCCGCGCCCTGTAGCTCTCGCCGCCCTTGCCAAGCGATCTACAGCTGACCAAGCGACACAGGTGTTTTTCCCCGAGCTCGAGATTTTTCGAATACCTGATTCTGGGCCTTCTCTTTTGCTGCCGACCGTCTCTTCCAGTTTCCAGCCGAAAGCCTGCACGTGCGGAAGACCCGGCCCTCAATCCGCAAAGGTGTGCAGTGTCCATCCAACTGTCTCGGCCTCAGCGAGGTCCCCACCCTCAACCAACATTATAGAGGAACATAGGGGGGAGGAGAGTGACAGTTCGTCCCCAGCCTCAAACAACATTGCAGAGGAACATGGGGGGAAGAGAGTGACAGTTCGTCCCCGCCCTCTGCCAGCATTGCAGAGGAGTGTGGGGGGAGGAGAGTGACTCATCCTTTGTGTAGTTGTGTTTAAAGAAAAAAAATTATAATTATAATAGTAAATTAATAAATTTTTATATAAACCTAATTAACTACCTTGTCTTCACAGCTTTCATCATACTCTTTTTCAACTTTTACCAAGCCTGTCTGCTCTTAATCATTTTCCACGTTTTTAAAAATCTGTGGCTGATAGTTCTTTTTCTGGCGCTCTTTGGCCAAACCTGGCCCTTGCGCCAATAAAATCCAACAACCAACCAACCAACCAACCTTATAGCCCATTCAGTTGCTCACGGTGGTCGTTAAAACCTCCAATAAAAAAAAAATCATTTCGGAAAATCAATTTTCGAGTGTAAATTGAATTTTGATTTTTTCAATAACGAAATCAAATTGTTTCACTTCATTTGCTAATTTGGATCAGTACTCTCTATGGGGAGGAACTATAAAGGACAACTGATTATGTCATAAGTCAGTCCTCATTTTGCCAGCTGACATATTGTTTCTTCAATCCAGCGGAAAACTCCGAAATATCCTAACACAGGCCCTGCTGTGCGCATGCCCATGCAGATTTTTTTTAATTGATGCAGAAGAAAGTCCAGTCGGAAGTGATAGGGGCTGGGGCATTACGAGCCGAGCAAGACCTTTTTTTTTTTTTTTTTTTGATTGGAGGTTTAACGACCACCGTGAGCAACTCAATGGGCTATAAGCAGTCGCCCGTCCCTAATTTAGGGTCACTGGTTCCAGGGAAGGGAGAGAGCCAGTGCCGTAAGACAAACACAACATCCATGCCTGACCGGGATTCGAACCCGGACCCCTTACGGACGAATGATCAGAGGCCAACGCCTTAGACCACTGCGCCACCGGGGCGGCGAGCAAGACCTGTGGCAGTCCATTAGAAAAATATTAAACTTGCGAATCTTTCTTTGAAAGTTTCTTTAAACTTGAATTTGTTTCAAGGAGTGTGGACAAAATCGCTTCAAGTGCTGTTTCCTTTGTCGTGATGCATTTTCTGGAAATATCTGCTGCATTTGATCTGCAAGCACGAAAAGAAAAAAATATAGAATAATAAGAATGATGATAAACATACAGTATATATTTTATGCGCTGATTAAACAAAACATTAGAGGTAGGGGTGATGGGCAGTTGATAAAAGCACCTCTCGGGCAGAGTGGAACAGACCCAAAACCGAACGCAGGCGATAAGCGCTTCAAAAAATGTGTGATGCATCTTCCACACATCGACTGGAATTAATGAAAATTCCTTCTTCAATGCTTCGAAAAATGAGTCTTGCTTCTTTCACACATCGACGGGAATTAATGAGAATTCCTTTTTCAGTGCTTCAGAAATGTGTGATGCTTTTTCCGCACATCAACGGGAATTAATGAGAATCCTTCTTCAATGCTACAAAAATGTGTTATGCTTCTTCCGCACGTCGTCTGGAATTAATGAGAATTCCTTCTTCAATGCTTCGAAAAATGAGTCAGGCTTCTTTTACACATCGACGGGAATTAATGAGAATTCCTTCTTCAATGCTTCGGAAAAGGTGTGATGCATCTTCTACACATCGACTGGAATTAATGAAAATTCCTTCTTCAATGCTTCGAAAAATGAGTCATGCTTCTTTTACACATCGACGGGAATTAATGAGAATTCCTTCTTCAATGCTTCGGAAAAGGTGTGATGCATCTTCCGCACATCAACGGGAATTAATGAGAATCCTTCTTCAATGCTACAAAAATGTGTTATTCTTCTTTCGCACGTCGTCTGGAATTAATGAGAATTCCTTCTTCAATGCTTCGAAAAATGAGTCAGGCTTCTTTTACACATCGACGGGAATTAATGAGAATTCCTTCTTCAATGCTTCGGAAAATGTGTGATGCTTTTTCCGCACATCAACGGGAATTAATGAGAATCCTTCTTCAATGCTTCGGAAAATGTGTGATGCTTTTTCCGCACATCAACGGGAATTAATGAGAATCCTTCTTCAATGCTACAAAAATGTGTTATGCTTCTTTCGCACGTCGTCTGGAATTAATGATAATTCCTTCTTCAATGCTTCGAAAAATGAGTCAGGCTTCTTTTACACATCGACGGGAATGAATGAGAATTCCTTCTTCAATGCTTCGGAAAAGGTGTGATGCATCTTCCACACATCGACTGGAATTAATGAAAATTCCTTCTTCAATGCTTCGAAAAATGAGTCATGCTTCTTTTACACATCGACGGGAATTAATGAGAATTCCTTCTTCAATGCTTCGGAAAAGGTGTGATGCATCTTCCGCACATCAACGGGAATTAATGAGAATCCTTCTTCAATGCTACAAAAATGTGTTATTCTTCTTTCGCACGTCGTCTGGAATTAATGAGAATTCCTTCTTCAATGCTTCGAAAAATGAGTCAGGCTTCTTTTACACATCGACGGGAATTAATGAGAATTCCTTCTTCAATGCTTCGAAAAAGGTGTGATGCATCTTCCGCACATCAACGGGAATTAATGAGAATCGTTCTTCAATGCTACAAAAATGTGTTATTCTTCTTTCGCACGTCGTCTGGAATTAATGAGAATTCCTTCTTCAATGCTTCGAAAAATGAGTCAGGCTTCTTTTACATATCGACGGGAATTAATGAGAATTCCTTCTTCAATGCTTCGGAAAATGTGTGATGCATCTTCCACACATCGACTGGAATTAATGAAAATTCCTTCTTCAATGCTTCGAAAAATGAGTCTTGCTTCTTTCACACATCGACGGGAATTAATGAGAATTCCTTTTTCAGTGCTTCAGAAATGTGTGATGCTTTTTCCGCACATCAACGGGAATTAATGAAAATCCTTCTTAAATGTTACAAAAATGTGTTATGCTTCTTCCGCTCGTCGTCTGGAATTAATGAGAATCCTTCTTCAATGCTACAAAAATGTATTATGCTTCTTCCGCACGTCGTCTGGAATTAATGAGAATTCCTTCTTCATTGCATCGAAAAATGAGTCAGGCTTCTTTTACACATCGACGGGAATGAATGAGAATTCCTTCTTCAATGCTTCGGAAAAGGTGTGATGCTTCTTCCGCACGTCGTCTGGAATTAATGAGAATTCCTTCTTCAATGCTTCGAAAAATGAGCCATGCTTCTTTTACACATCGACGGGAATTAATGAGAATTCCTTCTTCAATGCTTCGGAAAAGGTGTGATGCATCTTCCACACATCGACTGGAATTAATGAAAATTCCTTCTTCAATGCTTCGAAAAATGAGTCATGCTTCTTTTACACATGGACGGGAATTAATGAGAATTCCTTCTTCAACGCTTCGGAAAATGTGTGATTCTTCTTCCACCAATCGACTGGAATGAATGAGAATTCCTTCTACTACGCTTCGAAAAATGTCTGATGCTTCTTCTACACGTCGTCTGGAATTAATCAGAATTCCTTCTTCTACAGTGAGCTCCTCAAAGCATGGTTTGCGGCGTACCCGCAATCTGTTATTTCGTACCCCCACCTATTTCAGGGGAGGGTGGAGGGGGTATATGTGACATGCCACTGAGGTGACGCAAGAGTTAAAACGGCAAGTTGCAGCGATAAACCAAGGTCGGCGCAGTTCAGTCGGGTGAATAACCAGCTCTGGAGAGCGATGGTGAATATTCGAAATCCACCAGCCGAAAGGTTTTACGCTATACAATAAGGTAAGACTCCGTCGTTCCTGAGGAAAATGAAACTACAAGTAACTGCAAAATAATGCAACGAAAGTGCGCACCAGAACGTTCAAATGCAAAATAGTGAGTTTTCATTAGCACTAATGAAAATCATCTTGGAGTGACTTCAGAATAATGCACTAAAAGTCCTCCTGGACAGGTGAAAACTATATTGCTAGAATTAAAAAAAAAAAAAAAAATCAATGAGACTTTGTCACTACTGAAGGAAATTGTATTAACGGTTGCTATGAAACGCACCGATGAACCATTACAATATGCCCCCCCAGCCTAAAGAAATGAGCGCGCCTGGAGACCGAACGGTGGCGCAGGCTGCCTTCACAGAAAAGTATATATGTATACAACTCGAGTAGTGGCTTTCAGTTAGTAGAGTGTTCGGAGTCAGAATGGTAAAAGCTGCCAATTTATCAGAGTTTGATAAAGGACAAATTGTGATGGCACCGGCGCCTCGGAACTACGATCTCGGAAACGGCGCGGCTTGTGCGTTGTTCTCGTGCGCTGTAGTGAGTACGTATCAAAAGTGTGGTGCACAGATGGCCAAATAACGAGCCGCCATCCAGCCGCGTGTCGTCCGCAGCTCATTGATTCCAGAGGGGAGCGGAAACTGTCGCGCATTGTTCACAGCGACCGCCGGGCCACATTGCGACAAATCACCCGCAGCTACAACAGTGGTGAGATCAAGGGAATATGTCATAGCACACGGTTCATCGCAGCTTTCTGCGCACGGGCCTGCGTAGCCGAACACCCAGCCGGGTCCCCATGCTCACTGCACGTCATCGCCAACAACGCATGAAATGGGCCCAAGATAATCGAGATTTGACCGTGGATGATTTGAAGAAAGTGGCCTGGTCCGACGAATCAAGATTCTTGGTGCATCACGTAGACGGCCTAGCGCGGATAAGCCGATTACCAACGCAGGCTATGACACTTGGATGCACTGTTGGGCGGAAACATGCCGGCAGCGGCGGATTTGTTATACTGGGGCAATGTTTTCTTGGGCCCCATTATACCAATAGCAGAATCCCTGACAGCTGTGAGGTATCTGAACATAGTTACAGACCAAGTTCGGCTATTCGTGACAACTGTGTTCCCTGCTGGTGATAAACATTACTAACAGGCTAATGCGCCATGCCACACTGCCGGAATCTTCAAGGAGTGGTTCAAGGAACATGCTGGTGGCTTTCTGTTAATGCTCAGACCTTCAAATTCACGTGACATGAACCCAATCGAACATTTGTGGTTAGACTTGGAAAAGCGAGTACGCGCTAAATCAACACAATCCCGAAATGTACGGGAAGTGGAGAACCTGCTGTTGACATTATGGTACCAGATACCCCAGGATACCTATCGCCAGTTCATCGAATCGATGCCTCGCCGAGTGGCCGCTGTTTTTGCGGGCTAAAGGGGGTCCTACAGCTTATTAGGTTTGTGGTCATAATGTAATGGTTCATCGGTGTGTGGGAAGTTTATCTTGAATGATGAAAATTCGGTTGCCTTTAGAGCAGTGATATTAAAAAATGGACTGTTGGAAATCAGATTATCGAAATATCCAAAGGCAATGCGGTGAGATTTCGTTACTTGTGATGAAAGTTAAAACAACAGCAGCTCCAAAACGTTGAGCTGAAAGTTTTCGCCAGAAACACGAAAAATAATGCTTTAAACTAACAATGGCCTCAAGGTTATGCACTGAAAAAATTTCGCAGCTACTGATCAAAATTCAATTGACAGAATCACCAAAAACAACTCGATATTAGTTAAGGAAGTCTAAGTGATACCTGCTCCAAAAAAAAATTTGCTATTGAAAATGCATGATGGAGGGTTGGACAGAATAATGTGAACACCTAGGAAAAGAAAGTTTTACGTACCTAAGAGGACGTGGGACCACTTTTGGTGTTCAAAATCGCCTGAATCCTCCTTGGAATGGACGCATACAAATCCTAGATTAGTGGTTCGTGGGATTTACATCATTCTTCATGCAGAAACTGCTCCAGGTCCTTGAGAGATGTAGGAGGACGTTAATGGCCTGTTTTCCAACACACACCACAGTGGCTCAATGTTGTTTAAGCCTGGTGATTGGGGAGGCCACGGAAGGTGTGAAAGTTCGTTCTGATGTTCCTCAAACCATGATTGGACATTCCGAGCTCTGTGAATTGGGGCATTATCATCTTGATAGACGGCACCCCCTGCAGGAAACAATGCCTGAGCCATTGGATGGACTTGGTCGGACAAACTGGTTTCATCCGCCCTGCCAGTCATCCGCCCTTTCAAGGTGATCAGGGGACCTCATGAAATCCACGATATGACCGCCCAGACCATGACACTGACCACCGATCACCATGCTGCTCTGTAGGCGCAGACAGTCTGGGTTCTACGCTTCTGATGGTATTCTCCACACTTAAACACGTTCTGCGCGTGGGGAATAGTATGAATGTGGATTCATCCAACCACATTACACGCTTCCATGCGCTGGCAGTCCACGTTGTATGCTCCTGGCACCACTGCCGTCGCCGTTGTGTATTCACCCGGGGTCACCATTTTGCAAAATCAGTTCTGCCATGAATATTTTGCTTATGCAGTTCTCTATGCATTGTTTTAGTTGACACTGAGGTCTGGAGATGCAGATTGAGTTCTGCACTAATTTTTGGCGCTGTGGTCTTCTTATTATGGGTAACAATCCTCTTTAACACTCTCCTGTCTCTATCAGTCAGGGTCGTTTCCCGGCCGCTCTTGTGTTCGGCAGACGAGGTTTTGCCACGAACACGGTATGCTGTCATGACGCTAGACACAGTAGCTCTCGATATCCCCATTACTCTGGCGACTGTTGTCACGGAGGCACCAACTACCCGGCCATCAACAATTAGCCTTCCTTCGAAGTCCGTTAGGTCGCTTATTTCGTCGTCACCTTGACAGAAATTTTGCAACAAGACACGCTGAATACATCTTAACAGGACCCTGAGGTTCTAAACAAAGCTATTACAGCCCAAAAGTGGTGGATACCTTTGCGTATTGCGACATACGCAGCTGCATCAAAAGACACGTATCTGAGCTTGGTGTTCACATTTTTCTGCCCAACCCCTGTACCTTGTCGGTACGCTGAAACTATTTTACTTGCAGAAATGAATTAACTCGGCGTTAGCGAATTGAGTGGAAATCAGCTCGAAAGGATATATTCGCTGTTTAATCTAAGGGTGCATACACACACACACACGCGCTTGACTGTCACGTTCAAATGTCACGCCAGAAACTGAGAGAGGTTTGGTGCCCGGGGTGAAGTGTAGCGTGGAGTGAAGCACTTCAGAGCCTGCCTGAAAGCTTGACCTTGAGAGGGACAGAACTGCAGTTATGAGCTTTTTTTCTATCCGCTTTCAGCTTTTCATTTAGCAAAATAGTCATACATAAATCTTTGCCGCCCCGATGGCGCAGTGGTCTAAGCGATGGCTTCTGATCGTTCGTCCGAAAAAGGTCCGGGTTCGAATCCCCTAGAGGCATGGATGTTGTGTCTGTCTTACGATACTGGCTCTCTCTCTCTCTCTCTTCCGTAGAACCAGTGACCCTAAATTAGAGACGGGCAACTGCTTATAGCCCATTGAATTGCTCACGGTGGTCGTTAAACCTCCAATCAGAAAAAAAAATACACAAATCTTTACGGGGTTTTTTTTTTGTTTTTTTTATGAAAAATAAGGCATTTTTACTCTTTAAAGGATACGCAAATGAGACAAGTTCCACAGAAGTGTCACTAAAGGGTGACGCTTGTCTGGGCCAAGTTTTAGACCCGAGGTAGTCAGCGCTTAATCTCCCCCACCATGGCGTGACACTCAAGTGTGTGTGTGTGTGTGTGTGTGTGTGAGCACCTTAAGAAGAGAGACGAACGCGGCTGGAACGAGTGAACTTGAGCATCAGAAAGCGTTGCTTTCCCCCTTAGCTTTGTTATTCAAAGTGGTCATTTAGGGGGATGATTGACACTAATCCTTCTGACAGATTGCTTGCTAAAAGGGCTATAACAATGTCGACGAACCTTATAATAAAGCGGAGAGAAGTTGGTTGAAGCACATCTTTCTACTCAGTGGCATGATGTGTCCAGGGCTGGGCCATCACCTCCTAATAGCTTAGCAGGCCCGCGCACCGATTTGTGACATCACTAGAGTAGTCCGTAGTCGCGGAGAGGAGCATTACGGCGATGTGCGAACGAACGCGTCTTTACGTACACCAAGTAACCAGGTCGTGCGTTCTTTTAGAGTTTCACTGCATTTAAATAAGAACTTGTGTGTTAGTTTTTAAATAACTGCAGAGTTAACAAGTTTGTTTAATAATCTTTTAAAATACAGAAGAAAAAGAAATTGCAGCGTAAAATTTAGCGTAGCAATAATTTCGACTTGAAAGGGTAAGCAACACAGATTCGTCAGTTTAATGAAAGCATCCCTGTCATTTCACTGGAAGTGATAAACCATTTCTATAATCGAAATTATAAACTGTTGTCGTAGTTTCACTTGAAGTTATAGTATCTTTATAGTTAACCGAACGATTCCTGTACTTGTGAACAAATCGTTCTTGTACTTGAAAGATTAGTTTGAGGGTCCATTACGAAGTATCGCCGTCGTTTCAAAAGATGTCGATTGACATATTTAAGGAATCAGATTTTTCATTCATTGCAAACTTATGACTATGAAAATTTTAATAATGAAATAATTCCTTTAGTGAAAATGTATTTTATATGCAATCCGTGATCACTAATATATAAAAAAAGGTCAAGAAAAACTGAACTTTTTTCTGTGTTTCTTAATTATTACCAAAGGCTCAATAAAACACGTTTTAACATACATACAGTGAATTGCTGCTTGATCTACTGATTGCATCAAATAAATTAAGATTTCAAGAAAATTATGCAATTGCTACATTATTAAACGTACAATAATGACATAACAAGTTTTCCAAATTTTAGTACCATCTAGTTACGTGTTTGGACAACTTCATTTTGATAAGCAAATGTAAAGTTTATAATTTTTGTCTTCCAGAGCACTATTTCAAAAAAGTTACCTTGTCAAAGTTCAACACATCTGTATTAAGTATATTAGTAGCATTAAGCAAAACTATTCGGATCCGCAATATAAGCATTTCTTTTTATCTGCAAAAATACAAGTAACTTATTGGCAGAAATTTCCTGAAATTTGATTTTCAAGAAGTATTCAGCAAAACTGCCAATGTACATATAATTATGGTTGTGTAGTTCTTTGTGTATCACAAGCACAATTTGATTATGTGTCCGTTAGCTGTTCCTTGAAGAATTTCAAAGACACGTTTCTAAGAAAATTTGAAATTTGTTCCAATAATTTCTTAAAGTATTTTTTCAGATAATTATTATATTTTTTGAGAACGTGACAAATGCACATGCAGTTATTGTACTGAATAAATCTAAGCGATTGTTTTGGTACTATAAGATGTATTTTAAAAGATGTACATGTTTCATTATAAACTGACTAAGTTGATGTACCATTTTCTCAGAAACTATAAAAAGCAATGGTATAAAATTTTGCACAAATGTTTTGTCATTGCTAAAGCTATTGAAAAAAATTGTTTTTTCCTTTTTTTATGATTTTGGTTTCAAAATAAATTCTATGCAGGATTGAAGAAGTTTTTCCCCATACAAAAATTGACACCCACCCTCACGTTTGGAAGCACACTTTCCAGTAGTTATCGGATAATATGAGATATATTAGTTCCAGTTATTATTGCTGTAGCTTGTGAAGACACAGTGCAGAAAGTCTGGAAGCAGATAAGTCTAGATAAATGAATAAAAAGTTGATCTCTCATTTTAAGCAAATATTTTCAAAAAAAAAAAAAAAAAAAAAAAGAAGCGAGTATATATTTCTACTTGTATTTTAAAAATCTTGTTTGTTTAGAACATAGTTTCGTGGATTCATGTCGATCCACGTACTTTTCTTTCTCTTAAAAATAACAATATCCAAGGCTTAAAAATACCATGCCCGAGATGCACAGAGCATGTAAATCATTCGTCTTGGCAGGTAAATAAAACATCTAATTGCCTGTGCATGGTAACTAAATTTTAAAATGAAAAAGTTTGTAATAAAATTTCCTACTACACAAGAAAAAAAAGACAGTCATCACATGTCGTGTTTCATGTCATTGTTAATTAATGGAAGTTGTATTATTGTTACGAAGTACCAAGGAAAGAGTAATATCACACCTTTAATTATGTTATGCTCTACGCCCAGAAATCGGAAACCTAGTTTTGCTCCAAATTTTGTTTATAATCAACAACAGTATGCATGCCTCTGATGTAACTGACCTCTCATGTCTAGTGACAAAGGGAGAAAACTTTAACAAAAGGAACATGGCAGAATCACTAAATTTCCGAAACACCAGTTTCATCATCGTACCATTTCATACCAATTTTAGCATCAGCATCTTAAAAATTGATATACACACGTTTGTGCATTGAACATTTGTAATACAGACCCTTAAAATGGAAGTGCAAACATGTAAAAACAGTTCATATTTTTAACTTAAAAAAAATAGGGTTCTGGTTTGTTATCTTAAAAGATACATTTTCCTGCGCATCCAGCTTTTACTACCTGGGCAAGTAAATAATTTCTTGCCCAGGTAGTACTGATATATTTCACCTAATTTTTAAGAAATTGAATGGTTTTGATAAATTCCCATCCTACCACAGATAGAGCATACACACTGCTCACACGAGAGTTCTTCAATGTGTTGGTTTGTAGAAAAATGCTTCAAAATTTTTAAACGGACATTTTAAAGGCAAACTTACTCCTGAACTATGTGTGAACTTCTGTTTTTGTGCATTCATATCTAATTTTTGCTGTCTATACTTGATTCAGTGTTTGTGTTCCTTTAGTAATAAATATTAAAAATGATAATTCAATGCAATTCTCTATGTCTGCAAACATAAAAGATGTATTTCACATGGCAACAAGGCCTTAGCATTTATATAAAGGACATAGGCATGTTAGATGTGTACATGACATACATATATTTCGTATAGGCTATAAGTATTTTACAAGCATTTGTGCCCAGAAATAGGGACCCCAAAAAAGTTAATCTGGCGCTGCCTAAACACTTAAATAACTAAGTACGAATGTATCAACATACTACTCTTGGGATCAAAAACATGCAACCCTTATTATTCTGTGTCCATAATAAAAAAAAAAAGTTTAAAATCCCTTCCTAAATATACATATTTTACTTTGAATTTATTTGATACATTGGCAAAAACATGTTATGGGTTACTATAACAACACAAGTAATCTATTCTTTCCATTACAAACATAAATTTCATTTTTCAAAAATCTTTTCAGTGCTTTGACTTCCCGCTGTGAGATGCATTAGATTATAAAATTAGAGAAATTTAAATTTTCTAGTTCAAAATTTTTATTTTACGAGTAGTTTAAAATAAGGTTAACAAAAGGTTTCCACGTACCTTAGAGTTGAAAATTTTCACGCTTTATTGCTGTAATCCATTTTGAGAACTTCCCCATTAGTAGGGAATTTGAATACTTTTAATATTCCTCTATGAAAATAAATTTAGTTGACAATTTGACAACAACAACCACGCACATTCGTAGTCACGCTTACACAGAGTGAGCAAGCTCATGCATGCTCGACCACCCACCACGGACATCAGCCTACTCTCCCCTACGTCACGCAGCTTCCGGCGTTCGGTGAGCGGGCCTTCTAAGCTATTAGGGGGTGATGGCTGGGCTCATACGGCAGATTTCAGTTGTCCCCGGAAGTTGCGGCTGGTGACGTAGCTGGGTTGCATCGCTGAGTGTTAGGAATCGCGTTTGCTTTGCTCTGTGCGGGGAACTCTGATGATAAATACAACTACTGAGCTGCCGAATATGAAACAAAATGGTGAAATTAATTAAAGAAACAAAAGGAGGGAAGTAGAATATATCATTGATTGTTTCCTCTTTTTATATGTACATATGTGTATTGCTTCCATCAAACACGAAAATAATGCTTTTTTGTTAATAAAAAAACCTCGGCTACTGTAATTTTTGTGAAACGTTTCGGATATCCAGGTGTCCATTTAATTCGACTTTTACCCTCTACAAGAGAGGTTACCTGTGTTTTTGTAAGCATGTTTCGAAAGCGTTTGTCCTTTTTGTTTTTCAATTTTTGATTTTTCGTATTTTGTTTTTTTACCTTAATTTCAGTTCTCTGATTTGTTTCAATAAAAGCCGGCGAGAACGATGGCTTTGCTAGAAAAGCCCTTTAAAATATCCTTTTCTTTTCCTGTTTTCAGAAAGTTTAGCACTTTTTCCGTTATTGACAATTTGTCATTTAAAGAATTTACTTTTTTTTTTTAACATATAACATTTCACGCAGAAAATTGTCTCTTCATCTGATGCAGGTTGAATTGGGGCCACATTTTCTGCAAAAGACCTTTTTTTGCGACTAAGATTTTTAAATCTATCAAAAGCAGTATTTTTCTCCATCTTTGTCTTTCACCTCTTGCAGTGACATTTTCAACCTTTGATCTCGGTAAATTGACTGTTGGTGTAGCCGACGATTTCAGTATCTTTTTCATTGGTTAACCAAGCAGGCGATTCATCATATTGTCTTCGTACTTACTATTTAAAAGTGCTCACTGCAAATACTGGCATTTTTCAAATTAAAAGAATCTGCTCTGCAACACTTGTTAACCCAGTCTTTTGTAACTATTGGGTCGTTTCTAGGGAAACAGTGAAAACTTATGTTTCGCTCTTTCGTGTTCTCGCAGGTATTTCGGCACGTAGCAAACAGCGAAAGAAGCCATTGTACGAAAACGATGTGCTAAAAAAATAAAATAAAAAAATTCGATGTCAGAAATACAACCTAATAAACATCAGATAACTAATGCGAATGCAACAAACGTGGGCTAACAGCATCCACCGAGCGCTTTACACTGAAGAACAATTGAATTAGATATACCTGTCCAGTAACATGTAGCACCACCTGTCGTCTTGATGACGGCGGCGGTTCGTCTTGGCATGGACTCGACAAGACACCGGAAGCGTTGGGAAGCCATATGGATCCACGACCCCTGAACAAGCTCCCACAGTTCACGAAGATTTGATGGAGGGGGGTCAGAGCCTCGAACATCTCTCTCGATGGCATCCCAGATGTGCTCGATTGGATTGAGGTCAAGTGACCTAGCTGGCCAAGGAAGCGAGGTCACGTCGGTGGAGTGTTCATCGAACCATTCGGATACAATTCGGGAGCGATGGCACGGTGCATTGTCTTGTTGCAGGATGAGGTCCCCAGTAGGATGTTGAAGACGCACAAACGGGAGCAAATGGTCGTCCAGGATATCCCGGTAACGTTGACCTGTGAGGGACGAGGTCAAACGTACCAGGAGTCCCATTTCAGTCCACGTAAACAGTCCACAGACGAGAATGCCACCCCCACCAGCTTGAAGAGTACCCTGCTGGCAAAAAGGATTCATCGCTTCATGTGGTTTGCGCCGTACTCGTATAATGCCATTTGCATGTACCAACGTGAATCTCGACTCATCAGTCCAGGCAACATTTTTCCACATGTCTAGTGTCCAGTGGCGATGTTCCCGCGCCCATGCTAATCTTTGAACCCTGTGATACGCGGTCAGCAGCGGTACCCTCGTGGGACGATGGTTTCTGTACCCCAGAGCGAGGAGATGGTTCTGGATGGTGTGGCTGCTTACACGTTTTTGTGCACCAGCGTTAAATTGCCGAGTGATTTCTTGCACTGTGGCCCGTCTTTCCGCTGTGACAATGTGAGCTGGCCGACGATGACCCCGCTCATCCACACGCTGTTGTCCACGGCAGTTGGCCCATGCAGGGATGGTTTTACCGGATTCGATGTACTCACGGTGCACCCGTGACACAGTGGCTCGTACAAATCCCAGTGCCTGCACGACTTCCGGGATGGAGTGACCCATTCTTCGGGCCCCGAGAATTTTCCCCACGATCAAATGCGCTTAGATCCTTCGTCTTACCCATACTGCGTCCGACTCTTACTGATTCCCGTCGCATCACTCCTTATATTGTCGGATCGCTGCATACGTCATGTCCTTTCCGTTTACAGGGCCGCCCACAGCGCCACATTTTTTGTCTCTAATTCAATTGCTCTTCAGTGTATATCGCGCACTGACAAGTGACATGCATCCCCGTGACGTCACAGGCTAGGAACACTTCAACGACCAGAAACACAAAGCGATGAGACTGAGCCAGCCCTTGTATCTAGAGCTCTGTGATGTGTCAGGGTGACTACTCTTTTTTTTTTTTTTGATTGGATGTTTGACGACCACCGTGAGCAACTCAATTGGCTATAAGCAGTCGCCCGTCCCTAATTTAGGGTCACTGGTTCCAGGGAAGGGAGAGAGCCAGTGCCGTAAGACAAACACAAACTCCATGCCTGACGGGATTCGAACCTAGACCCCGTTCGGACGAATGATCAGAGGCCATCGCTTAGACCACTGCGCCACCGGGGCGGCGACTACTCTTTCCCCACCATGTCTTGAGTTACGTAGCACCATGTCTTGAGTTACGTAGCATGCTGATGTGGTAGGGAGAGAGAAATTGTTTTGCCGTACCTTTTGTAAAACCCCTCATTTATGTAACACTTTTATATTTGGGAAGCGCAGAAAATATTGGGAATATATTAAGGTACATCGATCGCTTAAAGGGTTAGATAAGTCTCTTTGTACGCATGAAAAGTGTACAAAGTTTTTCCTCCTCTGAAAAAAACAAAAAATGCGGTTTAGTAACACCAGCGTGAATTTTTTCCTTTTTTTTTAAGGTTTAACGACCACCGTGAGCAACTCAATGGGCTATAAGCATTCGCCCGTCCCTAATTTAGGGTCACTGGTTCCCAGGAAGGGAGAGAGCCAGTGCCGTAAGACAAACACAACATCCATGCCTCACCTGGATTTGAACCCGGACACATCTCGGACAAATGATCAGCGCCTAGACCAAATTTGCACTGAAATTCTTGCAGTTCTGAGCAATTTCAATTTCATTAAGACATTTTTTTTAGTTGTTAGTTTATTAATGATAGGTAAGTCTTGAAAAAGAAATTAATTTTTGGCACATTTGAATTTCCGTCACTAAAAGCGAAGGCCACCCCCGGTTACGCAGTGGTCTACGCTCTAGATTATGATCATTTGTCCGAGATGGGTCCGGGTTCGAATCCAGTTATTGTGTTTTTTCTGAAGACGCCGTCTCTCTTCCCTCTCAGGGACTAGTGATCCTACATTAGGGAGAGGCGACTGTTTATAGCCTATCGAGTTTATCACGGTGGTTGTTAAACCCTAAAACAAAACAAAAAACAAAAAAAAGGACGGAGGTATTACAAATTCTGAATTCAGTTATCGCAATGAAATTCGTAAGAATAGAGTCTTCCACTCTTTCTCAATCACGAAACGTGCATTGTCTGTTGCTTCTTAGAGACGAATACTTTTGTTCTTACATTGAATTTTTGTAGGGATATTTGGCCTAGGAAATTAGTGCAATGTTAGCTATTTCCTCAATAAATCATGGACTTCTGTTGAAAAGATGTTTAAACGGGATACTGACATGCCGTTTTTTGCGTCTTTGTAAAAAAAGATCGTGCTTATGTTATCGGTTTGTCCGTCCGTCCGTGTGTAGACACCATATCTCTGCAACTATTAGTTTGATTAAAAAAGTTCTTTTTGCATTGGGAAGCTGGAAATATGCGAATGATGATCCTTCATTTAGTTTTCTTTTCTTATTTTACGATGTACAATTTCGCCGCTAGAGGGCGTAAATGCAGATGATGTCGAATTCAAAAATACGTTTTCTTCCACATATTTGCTTCTAAACATCCGATTGAAAAAATTCTTTTATCTTTCGATCCCATTTATGTCGAAGATTATTTTAGATATATTTACTTTTTCAAATTACGCATAGATTTTCCGCTAGGGGGCGTAATAGTAAATTGCGTTTTCCCCGATATCTGTACTTCTAAAACTCCGCTTTGAAATTTTTTTCTTCGGTGGATACAGCTCCTGATGGGAAATCTTTTGCATATAAGTTTTGGTAAAGCATGGTTTGGCCGCCAGGGGGCGTAAGCGTTAATTTCTGCTTCTGATGTATTTCCCACAAAATCTGAGCTTCTAATATCTCGATTGAAAAGAATTGTTAGTGGACCGATGCCACTCACGTCGATAAACCTTTTCGGATTATTTTCGTAAAATATTGCATGGTTTCTCCGCCAGGGAGCGTAGATGTATATCTCATTTTTGTCGAATAAGATATACATCTATATCTCTGTTTCTAATGGTCCGATTTGAAAAATTCCTTCTTTTTTTGGAGAGTTTCCAGTGCAACATGTTCTCCATATAATTTCAAAATTTTCAAGTAATTCATAAACTTTCTGTTAGGGGCCGTAAAGGCAACTTGCCTTTGCCCCGATATCTCTGTTCCTAAAACTTCAGTTTGAAAAATTCTTTCTGTACTGATACAGCTCCTGATGGAAAATGTTTTTCATATAATTTCTAATATTTGTTAATGAATTGTCTGGCCACCAGGGGCATGACTGTTAATTTCTGCTTCTGATGTATTTGCAACAAAATCTAAGCTCCTGAAAACTCGACGGAAAAAATGCTTTCTTGGACCGATACCGCTCACATTGGAAAACCTTTTCAGAATTCTTTCTTCTTAAAATAATGCAAGTCTTTCCCGCCAGGGGCATAGATGCCTATCTTATATGTGTCTATATCTCTGCTTCTAAGAGTCCGATTTGAAAAATCCTTTGTTTGTAGGAGAGCGTTTCCGCTGCGAAATGTTTCTCACATAATTTTAAATTTTTCTTAAAGCACAAGTCTGCAACCAGAGGGTGTAATTTCACGCGATTCCGTTTACAGCAATATTTGCTGGATTAAAAACCCGATTGAAAAACTTCCTTCTTCCGTCAGATATTATTGTTTTCCATGCCAGTAGGGATAAAGTGGGGATACGGGAACATTAGAGAGCAGAGAGCCGGTGGGCGTGGCCAGCTCTCGGCTCTCTAATGTTCCCGTATCCCCACTTATCCCTACTCGGTGAACAGAGCTGGCCCCGCCCACCGGCTTTCGGCTCTCTAATTGTTCCCGTATCCCCACTTATCCATACTCGGTATATAAATGTTATGTGTTGGCGGATGGCAACGGTGGGTGTGGAGCCACGTGTCCGCCATTTTTGGACTTTGTGTGAGCAACAATGAACGGCTTTTGTTTTTCTCAAATCAGACTATTTCTATATATCAGACCTAATTCTTTTATTTGGCAACCTTTTTATCTAGCACGTTTCTTATATCAGACTTATTTCTATATATCAGAACTAATACTTTTATTTGATAAGCTTTTTATCTAGCATGTTTCTTATATCAGACCTATTTCTTATATCAGATCTAATTCCTTTATTTGACATGTTTTTTTTTCAAGCTATTCTTTTATGCTTTATTTTTCTACTTTGGGAATTAAAATTTCTTTATCAGACACGTTTCGTATGTCAGACCTATTTTTTTTATTCTGAGTAATTCTTTTACCTACATAAAAAAGAAATACATTTTAATTGATGCTACATTGTACGTAGGGAAACATTATGTTTAGGGGGTTGACAATGATGATCGTCTGTGTCACACACGTGGGTTTCTATGTTGATGTCATTCTCCCTCGGGGCACATACAAGTAACAAACGATGTTGTACATGTTTGTACATGTCAAGTTTTTTGTTCCTATTTGTTGCTAACGAATAAAGGACAGTAGCCAGAGGGTAGTCACATGATTTATTTCTTTTATATGATTGGTTACTTCTTCTTTCGAACATGACTTGTACTGTGAAACACTTCATTTCAACATTCGTCTTCGAGTGATTGAGAGGTTTTTGATCAACGCCTGAATTTCTGTTTTACCCAAGATTTTGGAATCATGTCAGCTTCAAACTTTAACGGAAGTTCTTCAATGATGTTGCATATGGGTAATTTACCAAAAAATTGTTTCCATGTTGGGGAAAATATCTTTGCATACGTATCTTCATATACTGGCCAAGCCTGCGTGCATATCAGAGAATTTAAATGTTATGACGAGAGATGCTATCCTACCAAATCTGGCATTTGTATGTCTCCACATCAATGGTATGAAATGATAGGTGAGAAAGACACCATATCACGTCATCTAGCCTATGGTGTATCTGGCCCAAATTTTTCGTTCGAAGGGTTTCTGCAGCTGAAAGTTATTGTACAAACTCGTGAAATTGCTATCAGAAAAGAAATTTACAGTGTGAAGACGGAGAGAGTATATAAATCACGTATTTCTCTCTCTGAAGGACAATGGAATGAACTAATTCGTATGTCTTTTAGTATATCACATCAATTGGTTGTGGAATTTTACCGAAATAATTCTTTTCAGAGTATTTTCCAGGAAGTGATGAAGTCAAATGGTATAACACTGTCTGGCAATGTTTCATCACCTCTGAAAAGTGAAAGGATATTTCAGGAACTCAAAACCATTCTCCAAAATGCAATAGTTGCGTATTTGAAAGAAACAGCAAAATTAAAGTCTTTAGAATTTTCTGAAGTCTTTTCTGACGACGAACATTTCTGCGCAGCCCTTTTGGGAATAGAATTTAGTAAAATAGTAGAAGATTATGTGGAATTTCTAGAAAGAAGAAACTTGATGTCGTCTTTAACCGATGATTTTCTACAAACAGTAAATTTAGAAAACATTTTCAACACCATCAAGGATGAAATTCGTGAAAGTGACTTTGAATAAGAAATCATATGTAAAGCATCTACACAAAAGAAAACACCCAAAGGCCCTTTTCAGGGCCACCAATTTCAAAAAGGAATGCCATAAAATCGTACATGTGTGTGTGTGATTTGATATGGAACAATTTTATGTATTCGGAAGATTTCTATCTTGTTTCATTAGTTTATGAACCTATCGATAAGATCGGAGATAGTGAATTCGGAGACATGTGAACTCAACTACAAATTAGTACACAGACGTTGTTAACTTAAAAGAATTCCAACCAAAAAAACAATCATCGAGAACTCTAATCTATGTTTAACGCAGTAATTGTGAACTCCCACTCATTCTTTCATTAACGTCAATCAGATTTTTAAAAGGTTATTTAATAGGATAAACGCTGTCTGTGGTTGGGATCAACGTTACTCATAAAGTTTTTACAATTTAAACTTTGATACCGTTTTCCCGCAACATCCGAATGATGTATAAACCCCAATGTATATCCAAAGGTGACGAAACATGACATTTTGTTTTCAGTGCTTCGTTAATCTTGATGTTTGGTGACAGTTACTAATTCTTATGTGAATTGCATGAATGTGATATCTTTATTATTTTAATTCCGTTTCCACATCACCCAGGAGGTAGGAATCTCAATGCGTTTTTTTTAAGTGGTTTTCCCACGGAGGCCTAATCCACTGTCCCTCAGTCCTCACCAATCGTTTTCATACAGCGCTTTTACGGAATTCATTAAATCCAGTACCTTGATGTTTCTGACGAAATTTTCATCTATGTTACTGGCCAGGTTTCCACACATGCGAACAAAGGATTTTGCTAAAGTCTTCGGCTCTAACATAGAAACTGCATCGTAAAAATGCAGTGCAGATTTTACAGAGTTTGTGGTAGCAACACATATATGTCCTAATTGATTATTCTGCTGTTCATCATATGGCAGAGTGCATTCCCAACAGTAGAACAATTGGCCAATGTTAATTGTAATCATGCTATGAATTGCTGAGGAAAGTATGATGTCCAAATCTTCACCATTACCACATTCTTCCTGAGAAATGCCTTCTGTGGAGAGTTGTAATACTGTGTTTTGGAACACTGGTCCGAATTGTAAAATACAAACACTGTTCCACACATTTCCAATTTCATCATGTAATCGCTTAAACTGGTTTGCATTTAGTCTCACCACTGAAGATGCCAAGTGATAAATATCATCTCCGTCGGTGAACAAACGTTGAAATGTCCACACTTTCCCATCAGGTGATAAAGACACAAACAGTTCGGACCCGAACACATACGCTTTAGTTTTACTGTAAAATTCATTCATAGAATCCATTAATCTTCGAAATGCTAGAGGCGAGAAGGTTATTCCATATTTAGTGGGATGGAAAGATTTCCTATCCCACAAATAACTTCTCAGATGGATTCTGAGGACCTTCGTGAAATCGCTGACTGTAATTAATTTTGTTCCTCCTAAATGGTAGTGGTGGGAAGGCATGTTGATCAATGAAAATCCGTTACTGTTGTTGCCTTCTGGTTGTAATAAAACAACATCCGGTTCTGACAGCTGACTTCCTGAGGAAGAATCAGGTGGTGAATCCAGGGCAGGTTCGTAATGTGGAGATGCCAAAATAGTTGATGGCAGACTTGAATTTGCAGAATGATTATTTTCTAAATCAGAAATATCTGCTAGCAATGATTGACTTGGTGACGAATCATTCATAGATGAAGGAAAAGAATTTGTCGAACCATTCGATAAACACATCCTTTTGTGAGAACAACTGGGCGAATTAGCACCTCGCTTCATAGTGACTGAAACTTGAATAAGAGATAAACTGCAATACAAGTAGCAATAGGAACACTTCACATGAGATCGTTCGCGAAACAACTATGCGATGTGAGACTGACACCAGCAGTTGCCAGGTTCACAATTCTAAATCTGCAGGTTCCTGAGTGGTTAGCTCTTTCTTCATTGTTTAATGTCTGTGTAACATGTTTTTAGGGACAGAACATGATTCTCACTTCACTAGTCAAGGTCGATGGGGAAATAAAGGGTTCAAGGGATTAACGCAGTAAATTTGTTGTGTTGTTAGTACACGTACAAGACCCAAACCCACTTTTAATAGGGGTGGCTCCAGGGATTAACAAAGGAATAGACATACCACATATCTCAGGGACTGATCTAGAGGATTAAAATCCTTTGTCCCCCTCCCCTCCATGTGTTTGAGGTTTCGAGACGAAACATGCTTGTCACTTCACTAGTCAAGGTCAGTTGGGGAAACGGGTTCAAGGGATTAACTCAGTAAATGTGCTCTCTTGTTAGTAAACGTGCAAGAAGAGCGGACCCCACCTGAAATAGATGATGAACAAAGGAATAGACATACCACATATCTCAAGGACTGATCTAGGGGATTAAAAAATTCCTTTGTCCCCACCCACCCCCCTCTCATATGCGTTTGAGGTTTGGAGACGAAACATGCTTGTCACTTCACTAGTAAAGGTCAGTTGGGGAAACGTAAAAAAAACTATGTGCTACATTATAGGAGTTTGAAACTGTATTTGTCGCTAGGTATGAAACTAAAAAAAAATACACAAGATACTACAGTTTAGACAAAGCAAATGGCTATCGAGTTACATTGATTTTAATACAGAACAAAGAAAAATTGCAAGTAGTAACTTTTCCAAAGACTTTTTTAAATTGATGAACAATGCTGTGTATGGCAAGACTATGGAAAATTTACGGAATAGAAGGAATATTGAATTAACCACTAATGAAAAAAGGAAGAGAAAATTGGTAACATCGCCCGCATTTCATGCTTTTCACCTTTTTGACAATGATTTGGCAAGCATTGAAAGAAAGCAGATAAAGTTGGTGTTAAACCGTCCTATATATGTTGGTTTTGCAATTTTGGACATCAGCAAGTTACTTATGTATAGCTTTCATTACCTTCACATGGTTCCCAAATACGGAGAAAAACTGAAATTATTATTTACAGATACAGACTCTCTGTGTTATGAAGTGCAAACAGAAAGTATTTATTCAGACATGATGGGAGATTCTCATCTATATGATACTTCAGACTACCCTCCAGAGCATCCCTTATATTCTACTGAAAATAAGAAGGTGTTGGGAAAGATGAACTATGTGGAAAGCCTGCTCTGGAATTTGTGGGATTACGCAGCAAAATGTATAGTTTACTGACATCGAGTGGAATTAAAAAGACTGCAAAGGGGGTACCGAGACCAATTGTGCAAAACACAATTAAACATGAACATTACAAAAGATGTTTATTAGACAAAATTATAACTCGTGTCACCTACTCAAAGATTCTGTCTGAAAAACATAAATTACAAACTATTCATTGTAAGAAACTAGCACTGTCATCATTCGATGATAAAAAATATATTTTAAACAATGGCATGGATGCATTGGCATATGGTCATTACAAAATCGACGAAGAGAACTAGAAAAAAAAAAGAAATGTAAATGTACATTGTATCACTCATTAAATTGTATGTTTTATGTAAATTTCTGTTTTGTGAAAAAAATAAAAATAAAAAAAACCATCCAGGAATCAATGAGTCGAAATGGTGAAAGATATGCAAAGGATACCCTTCTTGGGTAGACTCTCCACTAATTAGTGGCTTCCTGCTGATGATCCGAAGCAGTATTAGAAAAAAACAAAGAAAGAATAGACTCTTATACACTTCACCATACCAATGAAAAAAATGATGAGAAGAGAATGTTAACTTTACAAAAAATAAAAAAATGTGTAGGCTTGAAATTGAGTTTTAACCTGTTAGAATTTTTTTGCTCAAATTTGAAAATTGGAAACCCATTTCAGAATTAAGAGAAATCGAACACAATAAAACATTACAGTTGTCTTTTTTTTCCTTGTATTTTAATAAGGTAACCATCGTCGAGGTATAAGTTTTACAACTTTGTTTCGCTTTAATTTCACAGATGAGGTGCCTTTTAACATTGATTCTCCTTCTTGTGATGGATGTTTGATCATATTTTTATTTTTAATATACTTTTTTGGTAAATTAATGTACTTTAATGCTTTGATAAATTCTTGAGGTATTTGCTGTTTAGAACCTTTACTTCGAAACATGGAGTCCATCAAATCGACAATATTAGAGTTTTTCACGATCTGTCCGTTATAAATAAGTTCGGCTTTTGGACTCCAGCTAATAATGTTAGAGTTCCTTTTAAACTCGTCCAATACATTTTGTGCATAGCGTTTTAAATTAGGAGACATGGATTGTATGATAAGATCTTCCACGGGATCTTTTTCTTTCTTCACTTTGGAAAGTTTATCTTTTGCTGGTTCGATGTTTGTTTCTTCAGATGTAAAAGGAGTTTCATGGGTTGATATTACTGGAGGGTTGAAACTAGAAGCATGAATACGTTTATTCAAGACTTGGTTATATAATTTAACTTTCACTTCATCAGGCTCTTTGCTTAGCAGAATTTTTTTCATTTCTTTATCTAAGTCTGTTAGTGGCTTCCTGCTGATGATCCGAAGCAGTATTAGAAAAAAACAAAGAAAGAATAGACTCTTATACACTTCACCATACCAGTGAAAAAAATGATGAGAAGAGAATGTTAACTTTACAAAAAAAAAAAAAAAAATGTGTAGGCTTGAAATTGAGTTTTAACCTGTTAGAATTTTTTTGCTCAAATTTGAAAATTGGAAACCCATTTCAGAATTAAGAGAAATCGAACACAATAAAACATTACAGTTGTCTTTTTTTTTCCTTGTATTTTAATAAGGTAACCATCGTCGAGGTATAAGTTTTACAACTTTGTTTCGCTTTAATTTCACAGATGAGGTGCCTTTTAACATTGATTCTCCTTCTTGTGATGGATCTTTGATCATATTTTTATTTTTAATATACTTTTTGGCAAATTAATGTACTTTAATGCTTTGATAAATTCTTGAGGTATTTTCTGTTTAGAACCTTTACTTCGAAACATGGAGTCCATCAAATCGACAATATTAGAGTTTTTCACGATCTGTCCGTTATAAATAAGTTCGGCTTTTGGACTCCAGCTAATAATGTTAGAGTTCCTTTTAAACTCGTCCAATACATTTTGTGCATAGCGTTTTAAATTAGGAGACATGGATTGTATGATAAGATCTTCCACGGGATCTTTTTCTTTCTTCACTTTGGAAAGTTTATCTTTTGCTGGTTCGATGTTTGTTTCTTCAGATGTAAAAGGAGTTTCATGGGTTGATATTACTGGAGGGTTGAAACTAGAAGCATGAATACGTTTATTCAAGACTTGGTTATATAATTTAACTTTCACTTCATCAGGCTCTTTGCTTAGCAGAATTTTTTTCATTTCTTTATCTAAGTCTGTTAGCATTTCATCTGTTGGCATATGACGAGAAATACGTTCTTCAGGAACAAGAACCATTTTCTTTGCGAATTCCATTATTTCGTAAGTAGTGTCGTTAACACACTGAGAGCAGCTGGAATCAATACACCTAGAAAACCACCCTTTTGAATAACGAGTTTCCTCTTTTTATATAGAGGCGTTGTTTTTCGAGATAAAGCTCTCAAGGTGTGTTTATGTCGATGCAGTTTTTGTTTCTGAGTCGGAGAAAGTGGAACATTTCCTTTTAACGTATTTAGACAAACTTCACATATAGCTTTAATTCCCTTAGTAGAACATTTTGATAGTAGGTCTTTTAATACTTTTTTTGGGCAATGTTGGATCATGCCTAAGAGCTGAACCTGTTCCTTGGATAACATGATGAAAACTGATGAACACATAATTTTGCCTCTTCTTTTATCGCAACTGATTAATTAATCGAGGTTGATAAATTATTTGAATGTCTCCCGGAAGTATATTTGTACGCAATCTCAATTCTTCCTCTGTCTCAGGTTTTAGATCAATCATTAAATAGGTGTAGGGAAATTTTGTGGCGTCCATGTACACTTCCTGAAAAAATTTCAGTTTGCTGGGGTACAACTGCCTTGCTAAATGGGTGATTTGATTCACATCTCTTCGGGATTTAAACAGAAACAGGTAATGAGCATTTAGCGAAATTTCTCGCATTTCTTTGCCTTTATGAAAAATATTTTGAGTAATGAATATCACAGACACATTGAAATGATGACTTCCTCTAGTAAACAAGTGAGTTAATTTTTTATCGCTTCCACATTCAGTCATGAGGTCGTCAATTATGATCAGCGTTCTACCTTTCACATAGTCATGAAAATTGGATGGGAGTCCTTCCACAAATGTTACATTACACATTTCGTCATACAACGTTTGATGAACTCCATAGAACCAAACGTTGCGTTCGGGAGATGGTGAAATTACTTCTTCTTGATGCTGCAGAAGTCGTTTCACAAATTGTGTTTTTCCACATCCTGTAGGACCTGCTATCAGAGCTGTGAAAGGATGTTGTAGTCTAGGCACTTCCATGTTGTCAACTGAATACGAGAAAGAGGCTACGTTGCAATTTAAAGACATGACACACGAAATAGGATTCAATCAATTTTTATTTAAATTCTAAATTTTGTTACAATTCCAAATTTCTTTCGAACAAAATTATAGACACGCACATCGTTTGTTTCAGATTTCCATCGAAAATGGTTAACAACGGAAAACAAGCTTTTCCCGTGACATCTAGAATAGAGGTAAAAAATACAGAATTGGCCACATACGGCCGAAACTGAACTTTGAAGGGGTACTTCGTTAAAGTTCACATCGTCAAATTTGGAAGCGAATCGCGCAATAGGTCCTTGAAAATGTTCTGGAGGGTGTCCAAAGGAATCAAAAAACTCCATTTTTCTTGGGTTTGGCATATACACGGCCAACCAATGTTTCCCAGGATTTCCATGTCTATCTGTATTCACAACGAGACAGGACGGGAACTTGTAAATTCGAGTGGGAAGTTGATCGCAGGCAAACACTCCGATGAAGTAACGACGCGTCACGTGATCTTGCTTTAGAGTCTTCGTTATTTGCACACTGTTCATTTCTTCAATTGGAAAAATCACAAAAAATGTTTCTGGACTTGGAAATTTCAATAATGTTCTGGAACTCTGCGTAGATTAGCACCGAAATTGTTTTTGACAAAGCTTTTCCAAATTTGATCTCCACTCTTAAATTTCCTTGCTGGATCAGATTCATATGTCCTCCATCGCATAGATCGGGACTGAGATCGAATGCGTAGAGAGTGTATCCCTTGGAAAATTCTTCTCGGTTGATGAAAATTCCTCTATCTTGTCCCAGTCTCTCGGTTCCTTGATATAGGCTATGGTAAGAACGAATTGTGTTTCCCTTTTCGAAATTGGGTTCTAATGGCTTATGAGGAACTGGCTGTCCGTCGACGTACACGGCGATAAAGTTGACATCGTAATGTTTGAATTCAAAGGGGTTTGATTTATATGTACCATTAAAAGTGTCGTTATCTACACATCCAATAACCAGTCTTTTCGGCATTTGTCCAAGGAATACGTTATCTTGCACGAAGGACATACTTCCTTGAGAAACGGAATACACTTTGCATAAAACACGATCAATGGGATACTTCGCAGGAGATTTTTCTAAAGCTTTTGCATGACCAATAGCAACTCCTGGGTTGACTTTGACTTTTCTCACAAACATTGATGCATGCTCGACGAGAACTCTGTAATTGGGGGTCTCGGAGGAGGAAACGAGGCAGAAATCTGGTTTGCTTCGGTTCAGTTTGATTTTCACATCCACTAAATTGAGCAACAGTCTGTTTTGAAAAAATAAATCACAGTGCAAGGTTCCAATCATATCCAGCGTCTTACTCTCTTTTACAAGTTCGTAGCGTTGATGTAATCCCCTGTTTGTTGTAGCAATCGTGGGATTAATTTCATGTAGATATCCGGCTGTATCCTTGTAAAAACCTTCACATGCTAAATAGGTTTTTTTTGCTTCTTCTCCATAATTCAGTAGAGTTTCAATATAAGCTCTGTAAGGATACGTGTTACTTGACGAGGAAACCACTCTTTCGTTTAAACTGATGTCGACTTGAGAAAACAGAGAATGAAGAAAACAGTTAATGGGACCCGCGGGCTCTTTGTCTGACAGAATAGAATTGTCAGCGTTCACAATTTTGATTTTCACGTAGAGTTGACTGGAAGATAAGTCCATGTATTCTTCTCCACTGCCAGAAATATTAAATTCCAGGGGTCCTCCATCTCGAATGTTGGCTAAAGGGTGATATTCGATCCATTGTCCTTTTTCTATGCTTGTCTGAGTGGGTGGTAACGCAAATAAATCCAGTTCTGACTTGACACATACAGAAGAATGACTGTGAATCAGAGCCATGGTTTATGGATCAAAAATATCGCGTGCTGTCCTCTTGACTTTCTTTGAACGAATGATGCATGTCTTCGTTTTTCTCTTCCTTTTAGCGCTTCCTCCCAGCATCTTCTTCACTTTGTTGGCTGCTTTGTCGGTGAGTATTTGTCCTGCCTCTTTAGCTCGCTGTTTGGCCGCCGTCTTCACATCTTTTCCTTGAATAACATCCGTGGCGAGATCCATCCCTGTTCGTAAAACTTGTTTTCCAAGTGTTTTAGCACCTTGTTTGAATAATGGTACCGCTGCTCTAAATAATGAACGAAAGAGTCCTCCAAGTCCATACCCTTTTTGCAGTGGCACTCCTTGATAGTAAACTATTCCTCTTCCAGTTTGACTGATGTAATAATCCTCAAAGGATTTCGTACAGCAGCGGTATGGTTCGTACATTATTAGAGATGCTTGAGACGAAAATGAAGTTTCACGATCGCTGTCCCACGTTCAAATGGCACTAATTGGCCTATGTGATTTCTTATGACGATTTCGATGGTTTGAAAAATTTTTCTTGCGAGAGCCAAATAATGAGGTCGATCGAACAAAGCGCTCACCATCTCTCCATCTACACCACTCACTTTAACGATGCGAAGGAGAGGAGAAGTCATGTCTCCCACCGGTTGTGGTTCCACAATATCGCTGTATACATACAACAGAGAAAACCGACCGTTTAGATCTGCGATAAATTCACCATTTACAGAGAGAGCTCCACTAACAGCCGAAAGTTGCATGGGTTGATATCCTAAGATTTCCGCAATCCCTGGGGATAAAATCAAGCGAGTACCTTTAAGAAGAGTTGACTTGACCTTTCGAGTCGCTTTATTATAATTCAAAAAGATTTTATTGGCAAAGTGATTGCTCATGGATTTAACAATGTCCGCTAAAGACTCGTAATGACCTGGAGAGATTCTTCCCGTCTTAAACTGACCGGTTCCCAAATCGTATTCGAAATGGTTGGAGTTTTTCGTGATATTATACCACGAATGGGGGTAGATGAGTTCGACGAGTCCCACTTCCCAGGCACCGTTCAATTCTATCGGTAAAGGAAGACGTGTTATGAAATGGGATATTTTATTGTCAGAAAAGTAGCCGAGAGAGCTATCACTGGGCAGTGTCAGATAGAAACTCATGTTGACAAATGATGCTTCAACGAACAAAAGAATGGCTTTTATAGCGATGTTAAGTCCACGGCAGGGATCCAAGCATTGAATTTATTTGGATATCCTTTAAATTTCACAAAGTATTCCATTATTTCTTTTCTTCTGCGTTTTTTCAGAAAGTTTTCCACAGCAAATGTCTCTGAGAGATTCACTTTTTGAAGCTCTTCGGCGTAAAATGTTCCCTCCAGTTCCTCGTTCAATAAATCTTTTAATTTATACACGGGAGGGAATCTAGGAACAAGATTGCTCACGACAAATACTTCTTCCGTCCAGTTTGATTCGTATCCCTTTTCAAACGTCAATTTGAGTTTACTGATACGTACGTGATCACCCACTTGAAATTTGTAGGTTGGGTTTTCCCGTTTGAGATCTCCATACAGATTGTTCCAAACCTGCTTTTCATTGCTTTCACTCACGTTCACTGGCTTCATTTTTATACTCCGATGAAAGGAATGATTGTAACCATGAACTAAATCGTCGAGCACATCAATGAATTTGTAGGTATTTTGACTTGTAAAATAACGCCACATCCTGGTTTTGAGCATGCGATTAAATCTTTCCACAACACTCGCTTTAGTCTCATTATTTGTGGTAAAGAAATGGACCCCTTGCTGTTTTAAAAACTTTAGAAACTCCTTGTTCTTGAATTCTGTTCCTTTATCCGTTTGCAATTTTTGAGGCTTTCTGTGCTCAAATATCTTGGAAAAAGCATTTACGATATGAGAGCCAGACTTTTGCTTCAAGGGAATCACCCACGCGTATTTTGAAAATATGTCAACACACGTCAGCAAGTAGCGAACGCCATCGTTATGACGACTCAGACTGCTCACATCGGCTAAGTCTGCTTGCCACTGTTGGTCTCTTTTATGTGTTATGACTCTATTTCTCGGAAAACTACGTCTCACTGGTTTGTGAAGGGTGTACGTTTTCTCCCCTTCAGCCAATTTTCGACATCTTTTTTCTTTACTTTTTCTTTTTTGACAGCATGGAATAAGGCATTCACACCAGCCAAACTTCCTTCTCGGCCGGGAGTTAGATACGCTTGTTTCAGCACATTCTCCATTACAACATTCAAATTTAAGACTCTCCACCGTAATTGAAAAATTCATGTTGACACCTTCCCATGTAGAACTCAAATGAAATAATTTTTTCTCTCCCACTCTTTTTAAATATCTTCATCCCACTTAGCTCGTAGAAAATTTTTTGTATAACTCACCCAAATGATCCAATACACATTCATAAAAATGTAACACGAGAAATGTAATTCAAAATACATAAATCATTTTTTCTCTCCCACTCTTTTTAAATATCTACATCCCACTTAGCTCGTAGAAAAAAATTATATAACTCACCCAAATGATCCAATACACATTCGTGAAAAATGTAACAAGAGAAATGTAATTCAAAATAAACCAACACTTCAGTGCGTTCGAGTAAAAAAACTACACCTATCGCACGACGGTACTAATGGTCTGATGGTTCCTTCAGTATGGCTTTCGCTTGAAAAAACATTCCTAATGAGTTCGAATCTCACTGTAACCATCAGAGCATTTTTTTTTTCACTTTGAAGAAATTTTTTCTAAAACTATTTTTAAATAAAAGAAAAAAAAATGCTACTCCCTACTAAAACTCCTAGGCAAAAGCTACAAAGTATAATAAACGTGTACGGAGCATGTACAAAAGATCTGTTCTCCGGCATTTAAAAAAGAAAAAATGGCGGACACGTGGTTTCAAACCCACTGTTGCCATCCGCCAACACATAACATCTGTTCACCGAAGAGGGATAAGTGGGGATACGGGAACAATTAGAGAGCCGAAAGCCGGTGGGCGTGGCCACCTCTGTTCACCGAGTAGGGATAAGTGGGGATACGGGAACATTAGAGAGCTGGTGGGCGTGGCCAGCTCTGTTCACCGAGTAGGGATAAGTGGGGATACGGGAACATTAGAGAGCCGGTGGGCGTGGCCAGCTCTGTTCACCGAGTAGGGATAAGTGGGGATACGGGAACATTAGAGAGCCGCGAGCTGGCCACGCCCACCGGCTCTCGGCTCTCTAATGTTCCCGTATCCCCACTTTATCCCTACTCATGCCGTTTCCATTGACTTTGAATAGCTTTGATAAATTTAATTCGCGTCAGAACGGATTCAAAAAACGCGCTCATTACGCCCGAAAATTCGGTGTCATCTTTCTTGTTTTTTTAGAGATGGGATATCTTGATAATTTTCCCCCAAAAGTGGGCAGCAAAAAATAGCTTCCAGGGTTGTTTATGGATCCCCAATCCGCCACAGCTCAAAAGAGCTCAGTATTCTTCCTCTTAATCCTATCGTTTGTTGATCTTGATCGAAAGTGAAAATCCTCCAAATACGTGGCGGCGTCATTGAATAAACAAAGACATCGCTCTTTCCACGTTTTAGCAACACACAGTAACCGAAAAATTGTTATTCTGCCACTGCTGAGGAATCGAATCTCAGATCTCTCGATATCTAGCCGAGCGCGTTAGTCTTACACCCAGTGCTGTAGTCGTCAAATCAGCAGAGGCTATGTGCAAATCCTAAAAAATCAGAGGTTATACATACTACATGGATTAAAAAAAAAAAAAAAAAAAAAAAGGTAGCCTCATGGGGGTACCGTGCCTTTTTAACAATTATGTATATGAGCTCACTTACCGATATGAATAAAGTATCTTCTCTTCTCTTCTGTCAATTATGACATGTTGAAGAGCATGCACAAGATTATTTTAATTTTTATTGAAATATATCCCATAAAGCCTGAGCCGCGCCAGTGGGGCAGTGGTCTAAGCGATAGCCTCTGATCATTCTTCCGAAAGGGGTCCGGGTTCGAATCCCGGTGAGGCATGGATGTTGTGTTGACAGTTGTCTTACGGCACTGGCTCTCTCCCTTCCTTGGAACCAATGACCCTAAATTAGGGACGGGCGACTGCTTATAGCCCATTGAGTTGCTCACGGTGGTAACCTCCAATCAAAAAAAAAAAAAAAAAAAAAAAGCCTGACGAGATAGGTCCCTTACAGCACTGTTCTTCTGTAGAAGAAACTATCAGTTGCTGAATGATGATTAATCAACCAAGATCTTACATATTTTCTTTTTTGGATTAAATCGTTCAATGGGCGGTCCATTTGAATTTATGAACATCAGTTTAGATACATTGGGGATTAACAAAGATGCTCTGAGATCGGTTAGAATGTTCATTAAACTGAATCCTGGTTCTCATTCAGCTGTCGAACAATGCAGAGTTGAAATCGTTCTTAATAGGGGTTTTAAGTTTTCTGGTACAACTTGGACGTTTTCAGTATCTGAATAGCTTGCGTTTCATCAACATTAAAACGTCTACAGATTCGCCTTGTTTCTAGTTCTCCATAGCGCACGTCGTCTGTTTTAATATTTATTCACTCTAATGAAGAAATATTTTTAAGAAGTTGTAGATATTCACTGTTTGAATCTGAACACAGTCTTGATTTCATCCTGTCAACCGTGCTTTGAATAAACTGGTTTGGTTAATAGGTACAATTTTGTTGTTAGGAATCAATGGGATATTTTAAAATAATAATTCCTCGTTCGCTGCTAATGCTAAATGAATTTTTCCCCCAGGATTTTCTCCAAAGCTCTCTTTAATACTTATGATTCTTTTTATTAGATGTTCAGCTCTTGGCAGCGATGTTGTTCGAGATTGAAGTTCTGTTGATAATATGGACATTGAAGGTATACGCTATTCTGTCAAACAAAAACAAACAAACAAACAAACAAAAGCAGAGGGTATACGGCGTACCGCCGTATACCCTCCACTACAGACCTGCTTACACAACGTTTATGGAATTGTTATTCGGCCACTGCTGATTCCCCAGCAGTGGCCGAATAACAATTTTTTTGTTGCTGTGTGCTGGTAAAACGTGGAAAGAGCAATGTCTTTGTTTTTCACTGATGCCACGTATTTGGAGGATTTTTACTTTGGATTTAACTGCTGTAATTAATATATAGCCAGTGTCGCTAATGCCCATCAGATGGAGACGTCTCAGTAGCTGAGCCCATATTACGGATGAATGATGTCAGAAGATGACAGAAAAACACACATAGCGCCGTGGATTGTTGGCCACCGTGGTGTAAGGTTAACGCGTTCGGCTAGATATCGAGAGATCTGGGATTCGGATCCCCAGCTGTGCCCGAATAACAGTTTTTCGGTTGCTGTGTGTTGCCAAAACGTGGAAAGAGCGATGTCTTTGTTTATTCAGATCTGGATAGTGTTATCGTCTGGTTTGTTCTGCATCTAAATGAAAGCTGTCTCGAATGAATATCTCAATAAATCAAATAAATTCTTTCTAATAAATCAAATTCTTCGGAGCGAACAGAAGAAGGCTTCATATGAATTCATTGCTCTAAGGAATTTCTCAGCTAGGCCAATAATAAGTTATTCAACACGGTATATTTGTTTAACCTGAGTTTAAAACTTTCTGTCTCTTCTAGGAAAAACGCCATGAGTTGCTGTCGTCCACAAGACCAACACTTAGAACACAGCAAAACTCTGGACAAGCAAATAGCTGCTTGGATGAAGGAATATAAAAAAACAATCAAATTCCTCCTTTTGGGTAAGTCGTGTTTTCCGTTAATATTAGTTTAAACACATTACGTATATCTCATGTGCATGAAAAGAGCAAACAAGGGGTCAAAGGAAGGAAATGAACTAATACGGTGAGTTGGAAACTTCAGGGATGTGCAAAAAATAAAAACTAACTCGGTGGCGTCTGAGCGGTGGTTTCTGACCATTCGTCCGACATGGGTCAGGGTTCAAATCTCGGTGAGGAATGGAGACATTTTGGCTCTCTCCTTTACCTGGAAACACAGTGACCCTAAATTAGGGACGGGCGACTGTTTATAGCCCATTGAGTTGTTCACGATGATCATTACCCCTCCCCCCCTTCCAAATGAAAAACACTGAAAAGTTTTATGTCAAAGATTAACTACAGTGTACAGAGCAAGCAGGCAAAGGTATTTCAAATTATTTCAAGTCCAGGTTTGGTAAGAGCTCTAGAAGTACAGTGGAGAAGTCGAGAGAAAGATCAGATCAGATCATTTGTAGAGGATTTTAGGAAGGGGGTGTCTGACCCCAGGTCTTAAACAACCCTTAGAAATAGGAAACTAGAAGATTTGGGCTATATAGAGTGCCCCATAGGAAAAGGACACGGAAGCGAAGTTGAAAAGGGTAGGAAGACGCCCTTATTTATTACCGGGGGCCAGTACCCGGGGTCCGACGGCTTAACGTGCCCATCCGACGCACGGCGGATATTTAGTGGATCGAGCGTTCGTACCTGCCTGGGATCGAACCTGAGGTCCTTTCCGTAGCAGTCACGAACGTTGCCCACTAGGCCACCCGCGGCAGTCACGAACGTGGCCCATGTCGAGAGAAATGTAATGCACCACGGTTTTATAGGATTTCAAAGTTGATGCGGAAAAAAATGCATGCGTGTTACGTTTACAAATGGTCCTTAGTAATGATTGACAATCTCATGCAAATAGTGGCGTACCGGACCCTCCCCCGGCAAAAAATATTTTCGAGGCCCTTTTGCGAAAATCCATTAGCTTTCAATTACTGAAATTTTTAACTTCCATAATATTAACTAGGCTTAATGGTGTTCCCAATAAATCAAATTCTTTGGAACCTAGGAGTATTTTTCGTCAAATAAAAATTATTCCACTTTATTGCGTCAAACACAAATGTGTACGTTGTAATTAAAATGGTTGTCCTGGTTTTATATACCGATGCAAATTACTACAAAATACTTAGGCCAAATTTAATCATATCATGCAAAATTTATTATTTTAAAGAACTAAGGCCTGCTTTTTGAAATGCCTCACGATTTCACACACAAAACATGCAATTGCCGTGTGACAGTGTCTGATGACTTTTCTGATTTATAAGAAATGTCACAACATAAGCAAGCAAATAACTAAGAAACGATTAAGAACTGCATCACCCCCCCCCCCCCGCCAAACAACCAAACAACTTAAATTGTATGCTCTAATAAAAAACCACACTTAACATAATACCACAATGTTTTGCACATAGTAAAAATAATTCTTTTGACTCTGTTATACAAAAAAATGACACAGGTCTCAGATTTTTCGTTCCAGCGAAGAACACATTTTAGTTTATCACATTCTGAAGGATACGTAATTATGTGCAAGCAGCAGTAATACATAACACCCAGAGCCCATTTAAGGAGACGGGGGCCGGGGCTGGACAGTATTTTGGGGCCCCAGTATCAGTGGTACATCTAGGATTTCGCTATGGGTGGCCGAATAAAAATACCCAGGAGAAAAAAACATTAATGAGAGAGCCATAAAAAAAAATCCCAGTCCTGTTGAAGTGTGCATCCCACGATTCATGGACGAATCAGTGTTAGCAAGAAAATGTAAACTGCTTGACTGAAGAATGGACACCAGTTCAGTTCTGCTTTAGCCCCATCCCCCCAGGGTTCAGCTTGTTGAAATAATATCGAAGTAGTGGACAAAATTTTCCAAAATTACAGATGTCTACAAAAAAACGTTTGTAATGCTTTCAAAATTGAGGATGGACTGGGGTTGACTATACTTTTTGCGGACTGCTCCTAACAAAGGAGAAAGAAATAAGAAAAAATTTGACAAGGCAGTTTCTTGTAGTTTTCGCTGAGCTATCTGCAAAATAAATAAATAAATAAATAAACTATAGAACTCTGCAATTTTTTAAGCATCTTGCATAATTCTGAGGCCCCTTGAAAGTGCGGGGCCCGGGGCTGCAGCCCCCTAGCCCTCCTCTTAAATGGGCTCTGATAACACCTTATTCTCACTGATATAAAATTCTACTCATAAAATTATATTTCTTTCATATTCTCTTGTTAACATACGTGCATAAAATCTATTGCAAGAGCTGTGAAAGGGGCCTCAAGTTCTGTTGAATAGCTGCTTTCATGTCATTTAGTTTTTATGAACTAAAGCAACGAAAATAATTTCTAAAGATTTTACTTACTTGTATTTACTGGGAAAAAAAGAAAAATAGCTTTTTAATACTTCATTCTAAGCTGCCTTAATTCCTGGGTATTTCTTTAACCACTTTCATATGAAGATTCCGCAAAAAAAATTTGCAATCTTTTTGCAGAGGCTAGAGGCTCTTTTAATCACGAGCCCCCCCCCCCAGTGCTGGGGGATTGCCAGTAAGCCCCTGCGTGCAAACGTGTTTTAGTTAGTTTAAGGAATTCTAGACAAAACGGCAGACTTTTACATCGGAAAATCTTGTTAAAACTTCACTCACGAAAATACAGGGTGATTCAGAGCTCATGGGAGAAACTTTTAAGGGGTGGTAAAGCACACTGCAACAAACATTTTTTGTATAGGAATGTATGGGCACAAGTGACGCGTTGAGGCAGAGACGCAAGAAATAGACATGGAAAGAAACATAAATTGTTTACTTACAGCATCGTTGACAAATGCTTCTTTATTGCAATGTTTACAATAATTGCTCAAAATTGCGTCCACCAACAGTAATACATGCGTGGCAGCGTCGATGGAGTGATTGGCGTACAGTTTCAAAGATGCCAGGTATTTCTCGGACACGTGCAGCCGCAGTGGATAATCGAGCGACGAGGTCCTCAACAGAGTCAACTGGAGTCTCGTAAACGAGGGCCTTCAGATGTCCCCATAAGAAGTAAGCGAGGCTCGAAAAATCGGGCGATCGGGGTGGTCAACGGACAGGTCCACCACAACCAATCCATCGCGCCCCAAAAGTGGCATCCAGCTAATTGCGCACATTAATGCTGAAATGGGCTGGCGCCCCATCATCCTGTACCCAAAGTCCTTGTCGTGGTACATTTTGAAGCAATTCTGGTAAAACCTCTTCCAGAAAAATACGATAACGTCTGCCATCGAGTCGCGTTGGTAGTAGATACGGGCCAAGCAGGAAGTCGTTCACAATACCCGTCCACACATTCACAAAGAATCGTTCTTGGTACGCATTTGGACGTGTAGCGTGTGGGTTAGAGGTTGCCCACACGTGATAATTGTGCACACTGAAAACACCTTCGTGTGTAAAAATCGCCTCATCTGTGAATAGCACACGAGCTGGGAATTTCTTGTGTTTGTGCCTCAACGCGTCACTTGAGCCCATACATTCCTATACAAAAAATGTTTGTTGCAGTGTGCTCTACCACCCCTTAAAGTTTGTCCCGTGAGTTCTGTATCACCCTGTATAGCTGCCGTGCAAGAATGGTAAAATACCATCAAGTCGCTTATGAAAATATAGAGAAGCTTGACGCAGGATATGCAGAATGTTGTACACGATGAGCTTCACTTTATAAAACAGTTTCTAGTGTTTGGGGAGATATAATTTAGCATCGTTTCAAAAATCAGAGTGAGTGAAAATCTGCCAAGAAACTTCAAATAAGCAACAGTCATTTTCGAAAATGAATGCAGATGATGAAACATTCCATACATTTGTACGATGCCTCAATACGTCAAGAGAACTATGTGCCCAACTTTGGACTCCGGATGTCTTCCATGGCATGGGATATAGGAATACACTTGCCGCTGATTAGAAGCACCAGGGGGTTTTGAGGAATCTCCCTGGCGTCTAATTTATTTCCTGCTGTGTACATCTATAACGTATGCATCTTCAATACCGCAGGTTTTCAGAGCCATTGTAACTGCTGATGGTTTCACCGAATCAAAGGCTTTTTCATAATCGATAAAAGCCATGCACAATGGAAGCTCATATTCCCTCGCTCTTTCAATTAGTTCTCTCAGTACGTGGATATGATCTATTGTGCTGTAGCCACTCCTGAATCCAGCTTGTTCTCTCGGTTGAGCCATGTCCAGTGTTACCTTCAAGCGGTGTGAAAGAACTTTAGTGAAGATTTTATAAACTACTGATAGGAGGCTGATAGGTCTGTAGTTTCCGAGATCCTCAATGTCACCTTTCTTATGTAGCAGGATCATTGTAGCAGTGTTCCAATCCTCAGGAATCTTTCCTTCATTAAGTGCAAAGATTAGGCTGTTTGAAAATACAACACACATAAAAATTGGAAAGGGAGTGAGACAAGGTGACACCATATCTCCGAAGCTCTTTAATGCCACATTGGAGGGTGTTTTTCAGTCACTGAGCTGGGAAAACAAGGGGATAAAGATTAATGGAGATTATCTAACCCACCTTCGTTTTGCTGATGACGTAGTCATTTTTGCAACTACCCCATCAGAGCTGCAGAGTATGATCCAGGAACTTGCTGACAAGAGTAAAGAAGTGGGATTAAAAATGAACTTTCAGAAGACAAAAGTGATGTTCAATGCTTTTACAAGAAATGAAGATTTATCGATTGATGGAGAAAAGCTGGAGATAACAGACACGTATGTTTATCTTGGACAGCAGATATCAAGTGAGGGTCACATTGATGAAGAAATTAATCGGCGTACAAAACTTGCCTGGAGAGCTTTTGGAAGAAACAGCATAATTTTCAAGAGCAATATGCCATTATGTCTTAAAAGAAAAGTGTTTGATCAATGCATCCTTCCAGTGCTTACGTATGGTGCAGAGACGTGGACCTTAACTAAAAGAGACATACAAAGGCTGCAGACAACTCAAAGAAGCATGGAGAGGTGCATACTTGGTGTAACCAGGAGAGATAAGAAGAGGAACTCGTGGATCCGAAAAATGACAAGAGTGGAAGACATCATGATCAGAGTTAAATCCCTGAAATGGCAATGGGCTGGACATACTGCCAGAAGGACAGATCATCGATGGACAGCCGAAATTTTAGATTGGACTCCAAGGGACAGGAAAAGACCCAGAAGAAGACCACATGGGAGATGGGTGGATGAAATTCGAAAGTATGCAGGGGTGACATGGAGGAGACTGGCACAAGACAGACCGTTGTGGAGGAAACTTGGGGAGACCTTCGTCCAGCAGTGGATTGATAATGGTTGACAATGATGATGATGATGATGACATCTATAACGAAGTAAATTTCTCCGTCATTTCTGGTCTACGCCGGGATTCGAACCCGACTACGCTTATTCCGGAACAAGCAGCTCTACCAACTGAGCTACGCAGACGATTATTCTGATTCCTATCTGCCTTTATGTCATGTGCGTCCTGCTGGCAGGTACGTCACATCTCCCTTCCCCCGAAAGAGGGCCGGGGGCATAGCCCACGGATCAGCCGTGACCATGAATCGTTGCAGGCAGACAACCACTGAAGAACGTGCACTTGAGAACTCCCAGTCAATCTGGTGTGTGGAATGCAACGTCACACACTTTTATTTTTCGAAGCGCTGGAGATGGAATTCTCTGATTTTTCCTATCTCGCGGTGTGGAAATAACATCACACCAATGCGAGATTTTGAACGGTCGGGTCATCCGGGTAGTTCGGGCGCCATTATAACGAAGTAAATTTCTCCGTCATTTCTGGTCTACGCAGGGATTCGAACCCGAGTACGCTTATTCCGGAACAAGCAGCTCTACCAACTGAGCTACGCAGACGATTATTCTGATTCCTATCTGCCTTTATGTCATGTGCGTCCTGCTGGCAGGTACGTCACACATCTTCGATGTCCTATTCATACACCGATGACCCATTACATTATGACCACCTACCTAATAAGCTGCAGGATCTCCTTTAGTTAGCAAAACAGCGGCCACTCGGCGAGGCATCGATTCGATGAGGTGGCAGTAGGTATCCTGGGGTATCTGGTACCATAATGTTAACAGCCGATCCTCCGGTTCCCGTACATTTAGGAGTGGTGGTGATTCAGCGCGAACCCGCTTTTTCAAGTCGAACCACAAATGTTCGATTGGGTTCATGTCACGTGAATTTGGAGGACAGGGTATTAACAGAAAGTCACCAGCATGTTCCTCGAACCACTCCTTGACGATTCTAGCTGTGGCGCTTTATCCTGTTGGTAATGGCAATTACCAACAGGGAACACAGTTGCCATGAATGCAGTGTTGCATTCAGAGAGTTTTTCCCGGGGGGGGGGATTAAAAATTTTGAGGGGGCTGAAACTTATTGACTGAGTATATACATATAATCATAATTTTGCTATTTATAATACACAGGGTGCTCACAAATTAGTTGGGCAAAAAGAATGGCTTATTATGCGTAGTTATATACTAGTAGGCACACATGAGTGAACAAGATTATAAGATAGTGAAACACACCAAGTTTACCTTTTTCACAAATGTTCTATGTGGCTGCCCTTCGTTACTTTGCAAATGTTCCATCGGTACATCAGTTCTTGCCATATGTTAGTGAGCATGTTCACGTCGATCAAACCAAGTGCAGTGCTGATTCGTGATTTCAATTCAGGAATGGATTTCGGAAGCGGTGGACGGTAAACCTGGTCTTTAACAAAACCCCATACACTGAAATCTAGGGGTGAAAGATCTGGTGATCGTGCTGGCCATGGACAATGGTGTCTCTTTTCGGCGCACTTTTGTGGTATTCTCGACGAAAATTTTGTTGCACTTGCATAGCGGAATGCGTTTCATGGAACCACAGACAGCATTTCGCTTTTTTCACCGCCGGTATACGTCTCCATCGTTACGCGAACACAGAGCGAATGATGAACAACCGCGACCTACAGCTCACTGAGACGTGGACATGACACACCTAGCGCCATCTATCCGCAAACTTAGGATACACTAAGACTCATCTGCATTTCAACCGGTAACTTACAATTAATATTTCGCACATTATTCACTTACGAAATTGCCCAACTAATTTGTGTACACCCTGTATATACAAATTTCAAATAGAGTATAAAAATTTTCTTATGCTCGTATATCGCAAATGCAAATTCCTCGTAATTTACACATATAAGTGATTAAAAATGTAAAAATGTTATACCTTTACTTTCATTTAGTAATACACCACGGATTTCACCATGGGGTGGTGTAAAATATTGAGGATGTTGGTAAGATAACGCTGTGCTGGAGGAAATCCCCCTCAAAACATTAGGATTGGTAAAAATGTCTTCGCCTTACTGCAAGCGTGTTTCGGATTATTAAGAATCATGACAGTGTTACCTGAAAACATATGGTGTAAACCATTCCCCTGCCGTTTGGTTTCAGCCCCTTTAGATTAGCACATGGTAGTAAAAAAAAAAAAAAAAAAAATGTTTGGTTGCCAGTTTGAGGTGCCCGTTTTTTTTTTTTTTGTGTGTTGTTCTTGTCACAGAGTATAAACCACCTTCTGCCAGATAAAAAAAAACACACCTTTTATTGGAACAATTTCTAATATTTCCTATTGTTAAAAATTAGGTAGCAAATATTTTGTTGTATTGGAAGTATACATGGAAAGTCGACATCCAGAAGACTGAAATAAAGCTGAATGCCAGCCTCCAAACTATGATGATGTATTGCAGTGCAAACAACTCTACTTTGTGGAACTAGGTTTTTATTGCGGAAGTAGTCAGAGTTGTCAGTTCTTGAAAAATTGCCACATCAGCGAGGACAGTTTCATGTCTTTTTGAAGGATGAAAGAAATTCAAGATTGAAGTCTATGTGGGTGATTTATTATTATTAATATTATATTTTCCCTCATTAGGTTTTTTAAAATTAATTTCTCCAAATATTCAGCTATAAACGAAAACAGTTTGACTAAATATAAAGGGAGATCGATCAGAAACTTATGGGGGTGGGGGTCATTGGGGGGGGGGCTGAGACCCCAGAAAAGATGCCTGAATGCATCACTGCATGAATGGGTGCACTCGGTCCGTAACGATGTTCAGGCACCTAGGGATTGTGCTATTGGGATAATGGGGCCTAAAGTGTCCCAAGAAAACACTGCCCACAGCATAACACCACCACCACCGCCGTCGGCCTGTTTCCGCCCAACAGTGCATCCAGGTGACATAGGCTCCATTGGTAATCAGCGTATCCGCGCTCGGATATCTACGTGATGCACCAGGAATCTTGATTCGTCAGATAAGGCTACTTTCTTCCAATCATCCACTGTCCAATCTCGATGATCTTGGGCCCATTTCATGCGTTGTTGGCGATGACGTGCAGTGAGCATGGGGACCCGGCCGGGTCTTCGGCTACGCAGACCCATGCGCAGAAGGCTGCGATGAACTGTGTGCTGTGACACATTGCCCTGATCACGACTGTCTAGCTGCGGGTGATTTGTCGCACTGTGGTCTTGCGGTCGCTGTGAACAATGCGCGACAGCCTCCGCTCCCCTCTGGCATAAATGAGCTGAGGAAGACACACTGCTGGACGACGATTCGTCATTTGGCCATGTGTGCACCACTTTTGATACGTACTAACTACAGCGGAACGTGAGCAACCTACAAGCCGCACCGTTTCCGAGTTCGTAGTTCCGAGACGACGTGCCATCCCAATTTGTCCTTTATCAAACTCCGATAAATCGGCAGCTCTTCCCATTCTGACACCAAACACTCTACGAACCGAAAGCCTGTCCTCGGGTTCTATACACTGCCGGACAATTGCTAAGGACGGATGACAATAGCAACGATAGCAACCATAAAATGGAAGGCAGGAAAATGTGTAAATTAGCATAAGTGCGGGATACAGTAAGACGTGTTGTGCGTATGCAAATTTTGGATTGCCGAACTTGTTCGTGACGTCATAGCGCTGATAAGAGATACAAAGGATTTGACGCGTATTGACCGTTGTTGTTCAAACGCAAAGTTGAAAGGGAAAGAATCAATTGACGAACTTGCAATTATCAGTATGTCTTCCCGACATCACCTACATGATTTTACGCGTGGCCGTATTATTGGCAAGATTGAAGAAGGGCGAAAAATAACAGATGTTGCCAGGGAGTTCGACGTCAGCCACAGTGTTGTATAACGAAGTAAATTTCTCCGTCATTTTTGGTCTACGCCGGGATTCGAACCCGAGTCCGCTTATTCCGGAACAAGTCGCTCTACCAACTGAGCTACGCAGACGTTCATTCTGATTGCTATCTGCTTTTGTGTCGTGTGCGTCCTGCTGGTAGGTACATCACATCTCCCCCCGAAAGAGGGCCGGTGGCATGGCCCACGGGTCAGCCGTGACCATGAATCGTTGCAGGCAGCCATCCGCTGTAGAACGTGCACTTGAGAACTCCCAGTCAATCTGGTGTGTGGAATGCAGCATCACACATTTTTATTTTTCGAAGCGCTGGAGAAGGGATTTTCTCTTGTCCGTAAGGGGCCCGGGTTCGAATCCCGGTGAGGCATGGATGTTGTGTTTGTCTTACGGCACTGGCTCTCTCCCTTCCCTGGAACCAGTGACCCTAAATTAGGGACGGGCGAGTGCTTATAGCCCATTGAGTTGCTCACGGTGGTCGTTAAACCTCCAAACAAAAAAAAAAAAAAAAAAAAAAAAAGGGATTCTCTTATTTTTCCTATCTCGCGGTGTGGAAATAACATCACACCATTGCGAGATTTTGAATGGTCGGGTCATCCGGATAGTTCGGGCGCCATTACAACGAAGTAAATTTCTCCGTCATTTTTGATCTACGCCGGGATTCGAACCCGAGTCCGCTTATTCCGGAACAAGTCGCTCTACCAACTGAGCTACGCAGACGTTCATTCTGATTGCTATCTGCCTTTATGTACGTGTGCGTCCTGCTGGCAGGTACGTCACAGTTGTTTCAAGCTTTGGAAATCATTTCAAACAAATGGAGAGTGTAGCAAACGTCACGGGGGAGGTCGTGTTCGCAGTACGACACGTGCAGAAGATCGGTACATAGTGCTATCAACAAAAAGACACCGGCGCAGCACAGCTAGTGAGGTAACAAATCAGTTTATGGCTGCTACTGGCAAGCGGATCTCCCGAAAAACTGTCGCCAGATGTTTGCATGAAGGAGGACTATACGCCCGCCGTCCTGTTGTGTGCATCCCATTATCCGGACGTCACCGTACCGCCCGTTTTCAATGGTGCCATCAACATCGCAATTGGACTGATAACGACTGGTCTGCTGTCCTCTTCTCAGATGAGAGTAGATTTAGTCTATCCTCTGATTGTCGACGACAACTGATCTGGCGTGATAGTGGTACTGCATATTGTCCAGCAAACATACAGGAAAGGGACCGATATCCGACATGTAGTGTTATGGTATGGGCTGACATCATGATCAATGGCCGTACGTCCCTCTATGTGCTTCCAACTGGGACTATGACTAGCCAACGATACATTAATGATGTTCTGCTACCTCATGTTCGCATGTTCCGTGGTGCTGTTGGTGATAGATTCATTTTCATGGACGACAACGCAACATGTCATCGAACAGTCGCTGTTCAGGAGTGTCTTGAGAGCGAGGATATTCAACGTCTCGTATGGCCAGCACGTTCTCCAGATCTGAATCCCATTGAAAATGTGTGGGATGCTTTGGGGAGGAGTCTTGCTGGTCGCCAATTCCCTCCAATAAACAAGGACACCCTCATCCGTGCACTGACAGAGGAATGGGATCAATTACCCCAACAGCTGCTTGATAATGTTGTGCAAAGCATGACACGACGTGTGGAATCTTGCATCGTCCTCCATGGTGGCCAGATCCCGTATTGACATCTTACGCCGGAACGCCTGCGGACGGTAATTGCATTTTTTTTCACGTTTACGTATTCTGCACAAAATGGCCTGTTTGTCCCTTGAACACGTTCCAAAGCCTTCTGGATTTCAGAGCACAATAAATTGTCTTTCTTGTAATGTCCTGGCATTCTGACATTATTTTATTTCACTTGGCATCCAACCACACTTACTTTTTTATGCGCTATATAGCCGTTTATGATTCGCCCTTAGCAATTGTCCAGCAGTGTATATATATATATATATATATATTTATATATATCATCATCATCATCATCATCATCATTGTCAACCATTATCAATCCACTGCTGGACGAAGGTCTCCCCAAGTTTCCTCCACAACGGTCTGTCTTGTGCCATTCTCCTCCATGTTACTCCCGCATACTTTCGAATTTCATCCACCCATCTCCCATGTGGTCTTCTTTCTGGGTCTTTTCCTGTCCCTTGGAATCCAATCTAAAATTTCGGCTGTCCATCGATGATCTGTCCTTCTGGCAGTATGTCCAGCCCATTTCCATTTCAGGGATTTACCTCTGATCATGATGTCTTCCACTCTTGTCATTTTTCGGATCCACGAGTTCCTCTTCTTATCTCTCGTGGTTACACCAAGCATGCACCTCTCCATGCTGCTTTGAGTTGTCTGCAGCCTTTGTATGTCTCTTTTAGTTAAGGTCCACGTCTCTGCACCATACGTAAGCACTGGAAGGATGCATTGATCAAACACTTTTCTTTTAAGACATAATGGCATATTGCTCTTGAAAATTATGCTGTTTCTTCCAAAAGCTCTCCAGGCAAGTTTTGTACGGCGATTAATTTCTTCATCAATGTGACCCTCACTTGATATCTGCTGTCCAAGATAAACATACGTATCTGTTATCTCCAGTTTTTCTCCATCAATCGATAAATCTTCATTTCTTGTAAAAGCATTGAACATCACTTTTGTCTTCTGAAAGTTCATTTTTAATCCCACTTCTTTACTCTTGTCAGCAAGTTCCTGGATCATACTCTGCAGCTCTGATGGGGTAGTTGCAAAAATGACTACGTCATCAGCAAAACGAAGGTGGGTTAGATAATCTCCATTAATCTTTATCCCCTTGTTTTCCCAGTTCAGTGATTGAAAGACATTTTCCAATGTGGCATTAAAGAGCTTCGGAGATATGGTGTCACCTTGTCTCACTCCCTTTCCAATTTTTATGTGTGTTGTATTTTCAAACAGCCGAATCTTTGCACTTGCATTTTCATAGATGTTATTAATAATATTAATGTATGCATCTTCAATACCGCAGGATTTCAGAGCCGTGGTAACTGCTGATGGTTTCACCGGATCAAAGGCTTTTTCATAATCGATAAAAGCCATGCACAATGGAAGTTCATATTCCCTCGCTCTTTCAATTAGTTCTCTCAGTACGTGGATATGATCTATTGTGCTGTAGCCACTCCTGAATCCAGCTTGTTCTCTCGGTTGAGCCATGTCCAGTGTTACCTTCAAGCGGTGTGAAAGAACTTTAGTGAAGATTTTATAAACCACTGATAGGAGGCTGATAGGTCTGTAGTTCCTGAGATACTCAATGTCACATTTTTTATTTGGCAGGATCATTGTAGCATTGTTCCAATCCTCAGGAATCTTCCCTTCATTAAGGCATTGAGTGAAAACTTGGGCGAGTACTGTTTCAATTTCTCCACTTGCTTCTTGTATGATGTCTATAGTAATTCCATCTTCTCCTGGAGCTTTCCCCCGCTTCATGTTCTTGATTGCATGAGCAACTTCTGCTGGGAGGACTGGAAGAACTCTGGTACCTTTCATGATGTCTGGAATACATGTATCATCCCTTTCATATAATTTGGAGTAGAAATCTTTCACTCTTGTCAAAATTTCGCCTCTATTTCTTGTTATAGAACCATCTTCTTTTCTCAGAGCCATAATCTGTTTTCTTCCCTTACTGAGATGTCCCTTTGCTATCTTTAGGCTTTGGTTGTTTTCAATTGCTTTCCTCACTAGCTCACAGTTGAATTTCCTTACGTCTTCAGTGATACTTTTTCGTACTGTCTTGCATAGCTCTATATATTCCACTTTGGAAGTCACATCTTCTTTAGTTGTCCTCATCACTCTTCTTTTTTGCATCAACATTTTGGTTTTTCCTGATAATTTGTTCACATGCAATTTGTTCTTAGACCCAGCTAATTTTGTTGCTGTTTCCATAAGAGCTTTGGTTACTTTTCTGTTAACTTCAGAAATATCCACTTCTTCCGCTGTTAGGCCTTCTAAAGCAGAGAACCTGTTCTTCAGTTCCAACTTGAAGGTATTATGGTGTTTTTTAAGGTTGGTTATGTCAATAGATTTTGTTTGTCTTATGAGCTTGCCACGTTCAAGTTTAGTGTTGAGATGCATCTTACATCTCACCAATCTATGGTCACTACCTGTGTTGAACTTGTTCAGCACACTGCAGTCTTCGATGACGAATTTTTTGTTACACATAATAAAATCAATTTCACTTGTCGTCCCAATTGGATGTCTCCATGTCCATTTCCTGTGTGGCTTTTTCTTGAAAAAGGAGTTCAAGATGAAAAACCCTTCTGCCTCTGCAAACTCAACGAGAGTATTTCCACGCTGGTTTCTGTTGCCATGACCGAATTTACCTACTGAAGTTTCATTCTGTTGCCGGTGCCCTATTTTTGCATTGAAATCTCCCATAATTATCTTCAAGTGCTGCTTACCTTTATTATTTAGATGACGAATTTCCTCATAAAATTCTTTAATTTCTTCTTCAGGATGACTTATATATATATATATATATATATATATATATATATATATATATATATATATATCATCATCATCATTGTCAACCATTATCAATCCACTGCTGGACGAAGGTCTCCCCAAGTTTCCTCCACAACGGTCTGTCTTGTGCCATTCTCCTCCATGTTACTCCCGCATACTTTCGAATTTCATCTACCCATCTCCCATGTGGTCTTCTTCTGGGTCTTTTCCTGTCCCTTGGAATCCAATCTAAAATTTCGGCTGTCCATCGATGATCTGTCCTTCTGGCAGTATGTCCAGCCCATTGCCATTTCAGGGATTTAACTCTGATCATGATGTCTTCCACTCTCGTCATTTTTCGGATCCACGAGTTCCTCTTCTTATCTCTCGTGGTTACACCAAGCATGCACCTCTCCATGCTGCTTTGAGTTGTCTGCAGCCTTTGTATGTCTCTTTTAGTTAAGGTCCACGTCTCTGCACCATACGTAAGCACTGGAAGAATGCATTGATCAAACACTTTTCTTTTAAGACATAATGGCATATTGCTCTTGAAAATTATGCTGTTTCTTCCAAAAGCTCTCCAGGCAAGTTTTGTACGGCGATTAATTTCTTCATCAATGTGACCCTCACTTGATATCTGCTGTCCAAGATAAACGTACGTATGTTATCTCCAGCTTTTCTCCATCAATCGATAAATCTTCATTTCTTGTAAAAGCATTGAACATCACTTTTGTCTTCTGAAAGTTCATTTTTAATCCCACTTCTTTATATCATCATCATCATCATCATTGTCAACCATTATCAATCCATTGCTGGACGAAGGTCTCCCCAAGTTTCATCCACAACGGTCTGTCTTGTGCCAGTCTCCTCCATGTCACCCCTGCATACTTTCGAATTTCATCCACCCATCTCCCATGTGGTCTTCTTCTGGGTCTTTTCCTGTCCCTTGGAATCCAATCTAAAATTTCGGCTGTCCATCGATGATCTGTCCTTCTGGCAGTATGTCCAGCCCATTGCTCGTTCGTGATAGACGTAGTGTTGGTGGCTCCAATATTTTATGCGTTTTAGTGTGGAATACCTTGTCCCTCACTCACCTGTTGCGTGGCCCGGCTGTCTAAAGGTACTGTGTACGTTTTGAGCTACTTTTCTAGCGTTCTCACCCTCATATTAGTTCATATTCATCCGTTTTCTTATCGTTTGCTCGTTTGTTTACGTTTGGAAGCTGCCAACATGGCGGCTTCCGGTATTTCGTTATCATCTATGGGCGTGGCGGATGCACGTCACGTCACACTTCCCACGTCAATGGAAGTTAGCATACTCTCGTCCTCAGATGTGTCTGCTCAGTTGCCTTCCCAGCTTTCTAGTACTCCTGCACCGGTGCCTTCACTGGACTTGGCTGCGCTTTCTTCTTCAGCTCCTGCATCTGTCTCGGTGCCCTCCCTGGGAACTACTGATTCTACTGCCTTGCCTTCGGCCTGTGCTTCTCTTACCTCACAGCCTTCTGTGCCTGCCGGCTCCGAACAGACTTCTCTTCCGAGGATGTCATTTGCCTCTAAAGTGCAACGAGGCGCTACTTCTACATCCGATTCCTCTCAACCAGATGGTCTTTTGCAAGCAACACCTATTATTCAGGTATCCAACCACAAGGTGAAGGTAACGATTGATGACAATTCGCAGATTGGCCGTGAGTTCCATAACCTCCTGGATAGAGGTGTGCTCTTTCATACTTTACCAAATACTCCATTGCCACGCTACATGGAAGCCCTCTCTGTACATGTGTCGTCTGCGTCCATTGCAGGAATTTCCCGTACTCCTCGGGGTATTTCGGTACAGTTCAATCACAAGGAGGATGCTGACTTTTTTCTAGCTAACGGACTTTCGATTGGGACAAACCATCTCATCCCGTCGCCTCTTTCCAAGAGACCAGTGAACATCACGTTCTATCCTGTTCCACAGGAAGTGCCGGATACTGCACTTCCTCTCCTTGTCAGTCATGTTTGTAAAATTGTTGGCAAGGTCCGTCGCCTTTCTGACGCTCCCCGCGGAACTCGATTTGCACATGCTACAGGACCTCGCCGTCAGTTATTGGTCGTCTTTCCCACCGAGAAAGCCTTGGCGGATTGCCCTACACAAGCTACTGTTGAAATTGGCGCACGAACGTACAGTTTCAAGATTTTCACTGCTCACTATTGTACACACTGTTTAACACAAAATCACACCACTGCCTCCTGTGACCGCGTTCGACGTGGACGTTCATCAAGTTCGCATCCCACTGCTGACCACATTGGTCTTTCTACTATCCCCACTACCGGTAGTTTGCCTGACGCGAATTCTTCGTTTCTCCGTCAGACGAACATTTCCGTTACGGACAATGCTGCCTTTCCTCCTCTCTCGACCCGTACGATTGTGCATCCACCTTCAAGATTGCCAGAGTTGTCTTCGACTACAGATGTGTCTACAGCGGAGTGTTCCGATCCGGGTGTGTTGAGTGGTGGTTTGGTGGATCGGCCATCTGGCTCTACTCCTAGCCTCTCGGATATCGGAGCTCCATTTACAACCTTGTCTACCATACCCTTGTTGCAACATCTTCCTGAAGCCTCGGCTGTTGTACCAGTCTCCACTAAGGCAGCTCAGCTACGTACTGCTTCTTCGGCGACGTTCGTTTCCTCGTCTCCTGACTTGGGAGGTGAGCCTGATCCACTAATGGATACATCTGCATCAGCTACTTCTTCGAAGCGGATTGGAACTTCCACAGGCGCTGTAAAACAGAAAAAGTTAAAACAACTTTCTGTGCCACATTCTGAGGATTCATCTAGTCTTCCCAAGGTTTCCGGTTCCGGTGTTTCTCCACCTGATGTTTCTTCAAACAGTATGCTTCTCCGCTCAGGTCCTGTCAATCCTCTCTCTGATGCTGAGGTTCTACAGGCAGTTGAGACGTTTCCTCCAGTTCCTGGCCCACTGTCCAGACAGCAACTTTTACGTCTTTTTCAACCTGCACGTACGATTGTTGGTTCTGAAGAATTCCTTCACTCACCTGATCTGGACCTGTATGCAGCGGTAACGCAATTCGAAGCTTATGTGTCACTTTTTAAATCTCTGTGTGCCACCGATCCTCGGTATCAGCCTTTTTTGAGACGTTACACGCGCCGTCTCGCCTCCTTGAAGGAGCTCGTTGAGAAACATATATGTGATACCTTCTATCCTTTTACCGATGACCTTTAGCTCTCTTCCTCACACCGATTACTTTTTTTTTCTCTCAATGTTAGAGGATTTGCGAACCCGTTCGCAGATTCCCTGGTTTTGCAGACTTAGTGCATGTTGATTCTGATGTTTTCCATGTGTGTTTTTACTGTGATTCACAAGTCATGTATTGTAAATTTGCTTTATTTGTGTGTTTGGCTGTGTTTCCCAAGTAATGTATTTTAAATTTGCGATAATTGCGTGTTTTTGCTGTGTTTTCACAACTAATCGGTCTCGTTACTTGTGTGATCTCCTCATTATCTACTCATTATTTTATCTGTTGTTTCCTGAATTTGTGCCTGTTTTTAAATTACCTATAATTGTGAGTGTTTGCTGTGTTAGTGCTTTCCTCTATCGCGGATTATTATAGTGGTACGTTTGTTACCTTTGTTATTTTTATATAGTTGCTGAGGTACTCCATGTTGTTTTGCTCTCTAACCACAATTCGGTTCCGTTCGGTTGATTTATGATAGCATAGTACATTTCCTGCATTTGTGCACATGTGTTATAGTGTTTGACATGCCGTTAGGTCTTTCATTGTTCGTGTGCATATTCATTTCCTTTCTGTGTAACGTTGTGCTGCATCGTGGATATACTGACTTTCCGCACTGTTGTTTTCTGTACTGCAGCTTTTAATGAATCTCCTATGTCTGTATTTCGTTATAGCAATAAACTGGGTACCACTATGGTACCCACAGTTACCAATACCATTGCCATTTCAGGGATTTAACTCTGATCATGATGTCTTCCACTCTTGTCATTTTTCGGATCCACGAGTTCCTCTTCTTATCCCTCCTGGTTACACCAAGCATGCACCTCTCCATGCTGCTTTGAGTTGTCTGCAGCCTTTGTATGTCTCTTTTAGTTAAGGTCCACGTCTCTGCACCATACGTAAGCACTGGAAGGATGCATTGATCAAACACTTTTCTTTTAAGACATAATGGCATATTGCTCTTGAAAATTATGCTGTTTCTTCCAAAAGCTCTCCAGGCAAGTTTTGTACGCCGATTAATTTCTTCATCAATGTGACCCTCACTTGATATCTGCTGTCCAAGATAAACGTACGTGTCTGTTATCTCCAGCTTTTCTCCATCAATCGATAAATCTTCATTTCTTGTAAAAGCATTGAACATCACTTTTGTCTTCTGAAAGTTCATTTTTAATCCCACTTCTTTACTCTTGTCAGCAAGTTCCTGGATCATACTCTGCAGCTCTGATGGGGTAGTTGCAAAAATGACTACGTCATCAGCAAAGCGAAGGTGGGTTAGATAATCTCCATTAATCTTTATTCCCTTGTTTTCCCAGCTCAGCGACTGAAAAACACCCTCCAATGTGGCATTAAAGAGCTTCGGAGATATGGTGTCACCTTGTCTCACTCCCTTTCCAATTTTTACGTGTGTTGTATTTTCAAACAGCCTAATCTTTGCACTTGCATTTTCATAGATGTTATTAATAATATTAATGTATGCATCTTCAATACCGCAGGTTTTCAGAGCCATTGTAAGTGCTGATGGTTTCACCGAATCAAAGGCTTTTTCATAATCGATAAAAGCCATGCACAATGGAAGTTCATATTCCCTCGCTCTTTCAATTAGTTCTCTCAGCACGTGGATACGATCTATTGTGCTGTAGCCACTCCTGAATCCAGCTTGTTCTCTCGGTTGAGCCATGTCCAGTGTTACCTTCAAGCGGTGTGAAAGAACTTTAGTGAAGATTTTATAAACTACTGATAGGAGGCTGATAGGTCTGTAGTTTCCGAGATCCTCAATGTCACCTTTCTTATGTAGCAGGATCATTGTAGCGGTGTTCCAATCCTCAGGAATCTTTCCTTCATTAAGGCATCGAGTGAAAATTTGGGCGAGTACTGTTTCGATTTCTCCACTTGCTTCTTGTATGATGTCTACAGTAATTCCATCTTCTCCTGGAGCTTTTCCTCGCTTCATGTTCTTGATTGCATGTGCAACTTCTGCTGGAAGGACTGGAGGAACTCTGGTACTGGTATCTTTCATGATGTCTGGAGTGCATATATCATCCTTTTCATATAATTTGGAGTAGAAATCTTTCACTCTTGTCAAAATTTCGCCTCTATTTCTTGTTACAGAACCATCTTCTTTTCTCAGTGCCATAATCTGTTTTCTTCCCTTACTGAGATGTCCCTTTGCTATCTTTAGGCTTTGGTTGTTTTCAATTGCTTTCCTCACTAGTTCACAGTTGAATTTCCTTACGTCTTCAGTGATACTTTTTCTTACTGTCTTGCATAGCTCTATATATTCCACTTTGGAAGTCACATCTTCTTTAGTTGTTCTCATCTCTCTTCTTTTTTGCATCAACATTTTGGTTTTTCCTGATAATTTGTTCACATGCAACTTGTTCTTAGATCCAGCCAATTTTGTTGCTGTTTCCATAAGAGCTTTGGTTACTTTTCTGTTAACTTCAGAGATGTCCACTTCTTCCGATGTTAGGCCTTCTAAAGCAGAGAACCTGTTCTTCAGTTCTAACTTGAAAGTATTATGGTGTTTTTTAAGGTTGGTTATGTCAATAGATTTTGTTTGTCTTATGAGCTTGCCACGTTCAAGTTTAGTGTTGAGGTGCATCTTACATCTCACCAATCTATGGTCACTACCTGTGTTGAACTTGTTTAGCACACTGCAGTCTTCTATGACGAATTTTTTGTTACACATAATAAAATCAATTTCACTTGTCGTCCCATTTGGATGTCTCCATGTCCATTTCCTGTGTGGCTTTTTCTTGAAAAGGAGTTCAAGATGAAAAACCCTTCTGCCTCTGCAAACTCAACGAGAGTATTTCCACGCTGGTTTCTGTTGCCATGACCGAATTTACCTACTGAAGTTTCATTCTGTTACCGTTGCCCTATTTTTGCATTGAAATCTCCCATAATTATTTTCAAGTGCTGCTTACCTTTATTATTTAGATGACAAATTTCCTCATAAAATTCTTCAATTTCTTCTTCAGGATGACTTGTGGTGGGTGCATAAGTTTGAATAATCTGAGCCTGGTATCGTTTCGAGAGTTGGATAACAAGTCGTGCAGCTCTGTCAGAGGAACTTTCAACTTCTACAACTTTATCCTTCAGTTTCTTGTTTATTATAAATCCAACACCACTAGTTCTGCCAGTATCTGTCCCACGATAGTAGAAGAGATGTCCACTTTTCAGTTCGATGAGATCTTCTCCTTTTCTCCTTACTTCACTTAGCCCCACGATGTCCCACTTGATCCTTTGTAGTTCCTCTTCCAATTCAAGAAGCCTTGAATCAGAAGATAGAGAGCGTCCATTGTAAGTAGCCAAGGTCAGCATCAGATGGCAGCCTAGTCCGGCTCTCCGGGGATTCTTAGCACCCTCTGCCTTCATGTCGCACTGGCATCCCATATATATATATATATATATATATATATATATATATGGGATGTAAGGTCAGGTGATGCGTAACATCACAGCCTCTCCTTGACAAATGTCAACCCCGCCTTCTCGTGGTGCATCCTGTTCCCACTAAAGGGGCTCTGACGACCGCCCATAGCGGTATAACTATACCATCGGGATTAGAGGAAATTCTATCCCACACTCACCAACCCGCTTGGCCAGCGTGGTGAGTTATGGCCAAACCCCTCCAAAATGATTCCACAACTTAAATCTTGGCCCTCAGTCTCCGGCAGCTGGAATGTACCTGGCCAAGGCAGCGGCCAGTGCGACATGAAGGCAGAGGGTGCTAAGAATCCCCGGAGGACCGGACTAGGCTGCCATCTGATGCTGACCTTGGCAACGTACAATGGACGCTCCCTATCTTCTGATTCAAGGCTTCTTGAATTGGAAGAGGAACTACAAAGGATCAAGTGGGACATCGTGCGGCTAAGTGAGGTAAGGAGAAAAGGAGAAGATCTCATCGAACTGAAAAGTGGACATCTCTTCTACTATCGTGGGACAAATACTGGCAGAACTAGTGGTGTTGGATTTATAATAAACAAGAAACTGAAGGATAAAGTTGTAGAAGTTGAAAGTTCCTCTGACAGAGCTGCACGGCTTGTTATCCAACTCTCGAGAAGATACCAGGCTCAGATTATTCAAACTTATGCACCCACCACAAGTCATCCTGAAGAAGAAATTGAAGAATTTTATGAGGAAATTTGTCATCTAAATAATAAAGGTAAGCAGCACTTGAAAATAATTATGGGAGATTTCAATGCAAAAATAGGGCAACGGCAACAGAATGAAACTTCAGTAGGTAAATTTGGTCACGGCAACAGAAACCAGCGTGGAAATACTCTCGTTGAGTTTGCAGAGGCAGAAGGGTTTTTCATCTTGAACTCCTTCTTCAAGAAAAAGCCACACAGGAAATGGACATGGAGACATCCAAATGGGACGACAAGTGAAATTGATTTTATTATGTGTAACAAAAAATTCGTCATAGAAGACTGCAGTGTGCTAAACAAGTTCAACACAGGTAGTGACCATAGATTGGTGAGATGTAAGATGCACCTCAACACTAAACTTGAACGTGGCAAGCTCATAAGACAAACAAAATCTATTGACATAACCAACCTTAAAAAACACCATAATACCTTCAAGTTCGAACTGAAGAACAGGTTCTCTGCTTTAGAAAGCCTAACATCGGAAGAAGTGGACATCTCTGAAGTTAACAGAAAAGTAACCAAAGCTCTTATGGAAACAGCAACAAAATTAGCTGGGTCTAAGAACAAGTTGCATGTAAATAAATTATCAGGAAAAACGAAAATGTTGATGCAAAAAGAAGAGAGATGAGGACAATTAAAGAAGATGTGACTTCCAAAGTGGAATATATAGAGCTATGCAAGACAGTACGAAAAAGTATCACTGAAGACGTAAGAAAATTCAACTGTGAACTAGTGAGGAAAGCAATTGAAAACAACCAAAGCCTAAAGATAGCAAAGGGACATCTCAGTAAGGGAAGAAAACAGATTATGGCACTGAGAAAAGAAGATGGTTCTGTAACAAGAAATAGAGGCGAAATTTTGACAAGAGTGAAAGATTTCTACTCCAAATTATATGAAAGGGATGATACATGCACTCCAGACATCATGAAAGATACCAGTACCAGAGTTCCTCCAGTCCTTCCAGCAGAAGTTGCACATGCAATCAAGAACATGAAGCGGGGAAAAGCTCCAGGAGAAGATGGAATTACTGTAGACATCATACAAGAAGCAAGTGGAGAAATCGAAACAGTACTCGCCCAAATTTTCACTCGATGCCTTAATGAAGGAAAGATTCCTGAGGATTGGAACACCGCTACAATGATCCTGCTACATAAGAAAGGTGACATTGAGGATCTCGGAAACTACAGACCTATCAGCCTCCTATCAGTAGTTTATAAAATCTTCACTAAAGTTCTTTCACACCGCTTGAAGGCAACACTGGACATGGCTCAACCGAGAGAACAAGCTGGATTCAGGAGTGGCTACAGCACAATAGATCATATCCACGTACTGAGAGAACTAATTGAAAGAGCGAGGGAGTATGAAATTACATTGTGCATGGCTTTTATTGATTATGAAAAAGTCTTTGATTCGGTGAAACCATCAGCAGTTACAATGGCTCTGAAATCCTGCGGTATTGAAGATGCATACATTAATATTATTAATAACATCTATGAAAATGCAAGTGCAAAGATTCGGCTGTTTGAAAATACAACACACATAAAAATTGGAAAGGGAGTGAGACAAGGTGACACCATATCTCCGAAGCTCTTTAATGCCACATTGGAGGGTGTTTTTCAGTCACTGAGCTGGGAAAACAAAGGGATAAAGATTAATGGAGATTATCTAACCCACCTTCGTTTTGCTGATGACGTAGTCATTTTTGCAACTAGCCCATCAGAGCTGCAGAATATGATCCAGGAACTTGCTGACAAGAGTAAAGAAGTGGGATTAAAAATGAACTTTCAGAAGACAAAAGTGTTGTTCAATGCTTTTACAAGAAATGAAGATTTATCGATTGATGGAGAAGAGCTGGAGATAACAGAGACGTACGTTTATCTTGGACAGCAGATATCAAGTGAGGGTCACATTGATGAAGAAATTAATCGGCGTACAAAACTTGCCTGGAGAGCTTTTGGAAGAAACAGCATAATTTTCAAGAGCAATATGCCATTATGTCTTAAAAGAAAAGTGTTTGATCAATGCATCCTTCCAGTGCTTACGTATGGTGCAGAGACGTGGACCTTAACTAAAAGAGACATACAAAGGCTGCAGACAACTCAAAGAAGCATGGAGAGGTGCATACTTGGTGTAACCAGGAGAGATAAGAAGAGGAACTCGTGGATCCGAAAAATGACAGGAGTGGAAGACATCATGATCAGAGTTAAATCCCTGAAATGGCAATGGGCTGGACATACTGCCAGAAGGACAGATCATCGATGGACAGCCGAAATTTTAGATTGGATTCCAAGGGACAGGAAAAGACCCAGAAGAAGACCACATGGAAGATGAGTGGATGAAATTCGAAAATATGCGGGAGTGACATGGAGGAGACTGGCACAAGACAGACCGTTGTGGAGGAAACTTGGGGAGACCTTCGTCCAGCAGTGGATTGATAATGGTTGACAATGATGATGATGATGATATATATAGCCTACGATAGCCGATCAGCTCAAGTAGTGGCACGTGTATCATTGGCGGGCCAGCGGTATATATATACTGCTCTGTAAACCTTATCTGCGCCACCGTTCGGTCTCTCGGTGAGCTCATTTTTCCAGGCTTGGGGTGCTCATAATGTGATGACTCATCGGTGTATCTTGTAGTATGTACATACACTCACGGACAATGAAATTTGCGCACCTAGAAGAAAACATGCTACAACCGCGACACTTTGCAGAAAGATAGAGTGCGTGCTGGTATGCAAAGGATCTACGTTTGGTGCGATTGCGCATGACCGCACACCTTGTAGTGGAGCTGCAAGCACGAACTGGCAGCCTTATAAAGCGTCGTGAAGTCGATGCCCCATGAAAGCCAAAAGCCCCGGCTGACGTAAGCAAGAGTACAGAGTGATAAGAATGCCGGGTAGACGCCATAGACGTCAATTTACGGAACTTTTGGACTTTGAGAGAGGCCTGATCATCGGGCTGAAAACCGCAGGGTGGTCGGCGCGCCGTATAACCCGTCACGTGGATCGTTCTGACCATACCGTCCGACTGTGTTGGGAGCAGTGGATACGTGACGGCACTACCACATGGCGGGGCGGCTCTGGGCGGACCAGAAAGACCTCCGGGAGAATGGATCGACGGATCGTGCGCCAGGCATGAACGGACCCCACGGGGACTCGGTCCACTATACAGGCAGATGTAGCGGCTCCTATGTGCCCATGAACCATTTCCCGACGCCTCGTGGAAGCGAATCTGCGATCCCAGCGTCCCTTCCGTGTACTGACCTTAACACCGGAACATCGTCGGCTCCGTGTGCAGTAGTGGTGCCATGCTAGAGCGACGTGTGGTGTTTAACGATTAGTGCTGCTTCGTTTTGGGGACAGATGATCATCATGTCCGTGTCTGGAGGACCCCTGGTCAATGGCACAATCCCAACCTCGCTATCGAGTGCCACACCTCCCCCACTGCAGGCATTATGGTCTGAGGAGCCATAGCCTACGATAGCCGATCAGCTCAAGTAGTGGCACGTGGATCATTGGCGGGCCAGCGGTATGTGGATTAGATCCTGCGGCCACATGTGCTCCCATTCCTGGTCGGGATTCCAAGGGAGCTATACCAGCAGGATAATGCCCGCCCGCACATGCCTAGGGTAGCCCTGTACTGCCTTCGTCATGTCTAGACACTTCCATAGCCTGCACGCTCTCTGACATGTCCCCTATCGGGCATGCGTGGGACCAGTTGAAACGCCGTCTATCGCAGTGCCGCACTATCCCGGATTTGGAGCACACCGTTTAACACGTGTGGGTCAGTCTGCCGGACCGTATTGCAGCATGTATCGCCGCACGAGGCAGTGCGACGCGCTATTGAAAATGACCGAACTGCGTACCACAGTTCTTTCTGTAATTGTCCTGCAGCTCTGTTTTTGCCATCATGTATATCATTTATCTGTATCGTTGCGTCCATAAAATTTCAGTTCAATCCAAGGCTTCCTTCTTGGTGCGCAAATTTCATTGTCCGTGAGTGTATTTGATTCCCTGGACCCTAACCTCTTGCCTTTCGAGTACCAGTAGTTCTATGCTAAGCACAAGTCCATCCATTCCGATTTTTGGCAACCGAGTCCAAAGCATAGAGACCCATGTAATCCTCTGTTTTCTTTGTCGATTAAGTCTGTGGTAAGCTGATTACCCCTAAACTTGTTGCAGTTCGTGCTACGGGGATAAGGAGCTACAGACCACCCTCTCTCTGCCCAAAGTAGTTTTGTTTATTGAAGGTTTAACGACTACCGTGAGCAACACAATGGACCATAAAGCAGTCGCCCGTCCCTAATTTAGTATCACTGGTTCCAGGGAAGGGAGAGAGCCAGTGCCGTAAGAGAAACACAATATCCATGCCTCACCGGGATTCGAACCCGGACCCCTTTCGGACGAATGATCAGAAGCCATCGCTTAGACCACTGCGTAACCGGGGCGGCGTTGTTTTTCTTCACGCCGTACTGAAGTTTTATGAACTCCGCTGAAAGTTTCCCTTCCAAAACGCCATTACAGAAGTTTTTCAACTCAGCTGGGCAGACCGGGGGGCGCAGTGGTCTAAGCGATGGCTCCTGATCATTCGTCCAAAAGGGGTACTGGTTGGAACCCCGGTCAAGCATGGATGTTGTGTCTGTCTTACGGCACTGGTCCGTTCCCTTCCCTGGAACCAGTGACCCTAAATTAGGGACGGGCGACTGTTTATAGCCCATTGAGTTGCTCACAGTGGTCGTTAAACCTCCAATCAAAAAAAAAAGTTTCACCCGTCCCGGTGGCGCCATAGTCTAAGCGCTGGATTCTGACTATTCGTCCGAGATGGGTCTGGTGTCGAATCCAGGTGAGGCATGGATGTCGTGTTTGTCTTACGGCACTGGCTCTCTCCCTTCCCTGGAACCAATGACCCTAAATTAGGGACGGAAGACTGCTTATAGCCGATCGAGTTGCTCACGGTGGTCGTTAAACCCCCAATTAAAAAAAATTGAATTGAAATGATAAGTAAGGGAGTGTCTGACCTCGTATTTGAAACTGCCCTAAGGAAATTAGAAGAAAAGAGTTATGAGTAAGTGAACTCTTTAGAAAACAAAAACAGAAAATAATGGAAAGGTAGACAAAGAAACAAATCTTTCAAAGCAACCGAGATGAAAAGACCATAGGAAAGGACGCAAGAATCCAGAGTGGAGGAATCACAGCTCCTACGACACCACAAGGCCAACCGCCACCCCCACCATCGAAAAGCGGACGCCGAAACCCCTGAAAACCCTATCCGGAGCAGCGTCCAGTACTCACCGTCACCACTGACCTGTAATAAAAGAGTTCACCTGGTCAAGACACTTGTCAGGTGGTCTGCCTAACACCCACCTGATAACTTATATTCGTGGCAACTATACCTCTCTATATTCCTCTGCATGATCCAGGACTCCCAGCATGCAAAAGGTGCCACCCTTTGTTCCAGTCGTTGTTCCAGTCGTTGTTCCAGTCGGGGGGGGTTAACCGCTGCCTTAGTTCTGGAATGCAGAAGAACTGCGCTGTAGTCATAGTCAACATCACTCCTGACCAGATCATCAGAACGAACATTCGCTTTCTTGAAGAATTTCTTGGCGAGTCTGATGGAAAACTCACGTTGGCGAGTCTGATGGAAAACTCTTCTCGGCGCCAAGTCTGTCCCTTTAGCTCCGAAGTGGTGTACGCGGTGATCACCCTGTGTTCATTCGAAGTGCCGCCCCGGTGGCGCAGTGGTCTAAGCGATGGCCTCTGATCATTCGTCGGAAAGGAGTCCGGGTTCGAATCCCGGTGAGGCATGGATGTTGTGTTTGTCTTACGGCACTGGCTCTCTTCCTTCCCTGGAACCAGTGGCCCTAAATTAGGGACGGGCGACTGCTTATAACCCATTGAGTTGCTCACGGTGGTCGTTAAACCTCAAATCAATCAATCATTCGAAGTGCATGGCTCTGCACCCTCTCGAATCTGTCTCTCCGGAACTTTCTTGCACCTACACAGATGGCGGCGGCGTAGGTGAGCTCTGACCTGACGACCGTCTTATGCAGCAGTACTTTGTAACTTGTCAAGAAGCTTCTTCAGTGGCGTAGTGGAGCTAGCTGCCCATGGCATTGTGTAGTTATATTCGTGATTTAGAGAAATGAGATACACAACGAGTAAACTCATATGTTCCGACCTTGTGACACTTGCCACAAGACGTTTCTGAACACCATTCCGATGAAGGGGTCGAACTTGTTCACCCATGAAGGTGAACATTTCATATGCGGCAACCCAATATCTTCGAGAAGAAATGCAACGAACTTTTAAATGATATGGTCACCTGACATTAATTTGTGCTACATTTTGAAAAAAACATAAAATCCACGAGGCTGAAGATTTCTGAGAATGTATTTCGACATCTCATGAACTCCGTTCTATGAAGAGCTTCGCCGGTCCTGCGTGGCTGATGTTTCCCATCGCTGATGATGTGGACGTTACGTACTTTTTGTTGTTGCTACTGAGGGTACCAGGGTGAATCATAAGTTTGTAGTGTTTTGGGGTTCAGTGTTCAGTCCGGTACCACATGTTGACAACATAGGGCTATTACGCAAAATACAGTCCATCAGAGTCAATGGTCCTTCGCCAACGTTCAGCCAAAGATGCAATGCCGTTGCGATACAAGGCGGCCGGGTTGGATGCAAGAAACTCATTGATGCTATCTTTCACAGCCTCCAGGGAATGGAACTGTCCGCCGGCGAAGAAGTGCGCCATGGAATGAAACAGGTGAAAATCCGAAGTGGCAGAATCCGAGCTACAGGCTGTGTGGGGTAGGAATTCGACGCCATCCAAATCCTAAATTTTCTGGCGGACAATCCATGACATATGACACGGGGCGTTGTAGAATTGCAGGAGAACCTTCCTTCTGTTCACCATTGCGGGGAGCACTTTCGTAAGAATGTCATATGCGTGTTGCAGCAGGTCGGCATATGGGTTCCTATCGATGGCCCATAGGTTGCAATGAGCAGGACACTGGAAATTCCACCATGCACGCAACATTGTCTTCATACTAGTAAATATCTTATATGAACCCAAATATCTGTGTTTCCTGGTCATACATTGATTATTCACACCGAAAATTCTATAGTTACAAATAAATATCTACTTATGGATCTAAATACCATTACGTACCTTGTAATCCAGATCTGATACGAAGCACATTGTTGGTGTGTCAATTCACTTTCTTTGTGGACACACTGACGAGTCCCAACCATGCCACGATTCTTCCAATGACAACTCCATTGGGAGGCGAAACTTCTGGCTTTATTATCTCATTTTTAATGAGGCTTCTGGCTTTATTCTCTCATTTTTAATGAGACTTCTGGCTTTATTATCTCATTTTTAATGAGACTTCTGGCTTTATTATCTCATTTTTAATGAGGCTTCTGGCTTTATTCTCTCATTTTTAATGAGACTTCTGGCTTTATTCTGTCATTTTTAATGAGACTTCTGGCTTTATTCTCTCATTTTTAATGAGACTTCTGGCTTTATTATCTCATTTTTAATTAGACTTCTGGCTTTATTATCTCATTTTTAATGAGACTTCTGGCTTTATTATCTCATTTTTAATGGGAGAATAATGAGAGAATAAAGCCAGAAGTTTAAACTACCAATGGAGTTGTAATGGGAAAAATCGCGAAATAGTTGGGACTCGTCAGTGTGTCAATAAAGAAAGTTAATTGACACATCAACAATGTGCTTCGTATCAGCTATGGATTATAAGGTACGTCATGGTATTTAGATCCATAAGTGGTTATTTATTTGTAACATTGTCTTCATTTCAAAACGCCCTCTTTGAATCACTGCTTGAACCTCATCCCATGGCCGCAGCTATTGGTTTCCGGTATCAGGATAACGTTGGAACACCCACTTCTCATCATTCGTTACGATTCTCCGCCACAACCGGTCGTAACGTAGATTTTGCAGCAATTCTCGACACAGAATGACACGCTTCTCAGCTTGCTTTGGGCACAACTCATGGAGAACCAACCATTCACGAACGTCTGGAGTGAAAACCGAGCTGGTGTTAGTGACGAACGATGGTGGTTTGTGATGCATGGACCTCCTCTGTTAATCGTCGTGTGCTGCTTCATCGATGCTGTTCAACAGCTTGATGCAGGGCTTCGGTGTTTGTGGTGATTGGTCTCCCACACTTCGAATTTGTCCACGAGCTCTGTGTCTCCGGACAGGAAGAGTTGGAATCATTTTCTCGCTGTTGCAGGGTACGCTGTCCTCTCACCTTCAACACTACAAATTTCCTTCGGGGCAGCTGTCGCGTTCAGCCCTTTTTCCCAATAATGGCGTTGGAGCAGACGAACAATAAATTTCTACTCCGACATTCTCGTTTCGTACGAGCGGCACACACGTGTTGTGGCCCAAGCATGCCTACCTGTATAAACAGCGGAGCTCGTCCCCCAGTCAGGCGTGGAACACATTCCACCTTACTGCGCATGTATACTGCAGAGCTTCTGCATCTGTACCGCGAACTGCTACGAACTTATGACTTACCCTGGTACAAGCCGACTTGAAGATAAAGCCACTGTGACTTATGACTCACCCTGAATTTCGACTTGAAGGTAACTCCACGGTGACTTATGACTCACCCTGAATTTCGACTTGAATATGACGCCACGGTGACTTATGACTCACCCTGGTACAAGCCGACTTGAAGGTAACGCCACGGTGACTCACCTTGGTACAAGCCGACTGAGAGTAACGCTACGGTGACTTATGACTCACCCTGGTACAAGCCGAATTGAAGGTAAAGCCACTGTGACTTATGACTCACCCTGAATTTCGACTTGAAGGTAACTCCACGGTGACTTATGACTCACCCTGAATTTCGACTTGAAGGTAACGCCACGGTGACTTATGAGGTGAGTCATACTTTCAAGCCGACTTGAAGGTATGACTCACCCTGGGTCAAGCCGACTGAGAGTAACGCCACGGTGACTTATGACTCACCCTGGTACAAGCCTACTTGAAGATAACGCCACGGTGATTTATGACTCACCCTGGTGCAAGCTGACTTGACTTGAGGGTAACGCCACGGTGACTTATGACTCACCTTGGTACAAGCCGACTGAGAGTAACGCCACAGTGACTTATGACTCACCCTTGTACAAGCCGACTTGAGGGCAACGCCACGGTGGCCTCTTATGCTGATCCCTTTCATCGGGACATTTTCCCATGGGTTGCTCCTGTTTGCAAGCAGGTGCTAAATGTTAAGAAATTCCACCGCCGGTCACATTATTTATAGATGAGTTTTCCGTTTCGTTTTTATTTTGTTCATCCAGTTAGCTGACGCCAGTGTTCTGCTATCGGTCCCAGCTGCTCGCCAAAAATAACTCTAGGTGACCAACTTGTCATCGCTTCGTCACTTGAAAAGGAGGATCATTAAGCCTCCTCTTTCGTTGCGTTTCACCAAATAATCTTAGAGAACGAGCTCAGGAGATGATATGAATGTTATCACAATTAGTTCCGGATGATCGCTGTTTGTCTGCTGGAGGCCACCTGATAATGGTCTTAAAACAGCATGCCTACATATCGATAAAGATTGCCCGATATCAACACTACCACCACCCCTCCAGATATGCAGGTCTCCCGTTCGCTATCTCGTGTAACAGCACTTCAGGTACATGATCACTCGAAGCCAGGAAGATAAAAACAATAAGAGAAATGAAATGAAGATGAGCTTTAGCTAAACTCGTGTTTATTGAGAACATGATTGCAATGAATTTCATGAATTTCAGGAAAGATCGGGAAGCATTAACGATTTGTTTAAGCACAATAAAAGACATTTTCTTTAAAATGTATAAGCTTTTGTTTGCCGCGGTTTTTTCCGTTGACTATCGCAAATTTGTACCTCCTGGCAGCACCAAGGCCGTAGGCACCGGGAGGACAGAGAGGGCGTGTGCTTTCCCAGAATGGTCGTATCAGGGAGTAATTTCCTTCTCTCAGGAGCATAAAAAAAAAAAAAAAAAGAAAGAACAGTGTGTGAATACATTTTCCGTGTGCCCCCCCCCCCCCGGTGGCGCAGTGGTCTAAGCGATGTCTTCTGATCATTCGTCCGAGATGGGTCCGGGTTCGGATCCCAGTGAGGCATGGATGTTGTGTTTGTCTTACGGCACTGGCTGTCTCCTTTCCCTGCAACTAGTGACCCTAAATTAGGGACGGGCGACAGCTTATAGCCCATTGAGTTGCTCACGGTGGTCATTTAACCTCCAATCAAAAAAAAAAAAAAAAAATAAAAAAACTCCGTGTGAATAAATTTCCCTTGTTTTCCCAGTTCAGTTCAATTATAGAAAGACACTTTTTTTTTTTTTCTTTATTGAGGTTTAACAACCACCGTGAGCAACTCAATGGGCTATAAGCAGTCGCCCGTCCCTAATTTACGGTCACTGGTTCCAGGTAAGGGAGAGAGCCAGTGCCGTAAGACAAACACAACATCCATGCTTAAACGGGATTCGAACCCGGACCCCGTTCAGACGAGTGATCAGAAGACATCGCTTAGACCACTGCGCCACCGAGGCGGCTGCTAAAGACACTTTGCAATGTGGCATTGAAGAGTTTGGGGCCGCCCCTGTGGCCCAGTTGTCTAAGCCCTGGCTTATGACCCTCAGTCAGAGAATAGTCCGGGTTCGAATCTCTGGTGAGGCATGGATGTTGTGTTTGTTTTACGGCACTGGCTCTTTCCTTTCCCTGGAACCAGTGACCTAGCCCATTGAGGTGCTCACGGTGGCCGTTAAACCTTCAATAAAAAATAAAAAAAAGATTTGGGAGATATGGTGTCACCTTGTCTCACTCCCTTTCCAATTTTTATGGGTGCTGTATTTTCAAAAAGCCGAAACTTTGCAACTACATTTCCATAGATGTTATTAATAATGCTAATGTATGCATCTTCAGTACAGCAGGATTTCAAAGCCATCGTAACTGCTGATGGTTCCACGAAATCAAAGGTACATAATCGATAAAAGCCATACATATGGGAGTTCACATTCCCTCGTTCTACGAGGGAATACGAGGAATTAGAAATAAAGAGAGTCATATGTTGTGAAGTTAATGCGCACTGTAGTTAGAAGAGTTCGTTGCCATCTCAGAAGCTTCTGGTATGCATTAAGTATGGAAATTTACTTTGCATTCTAGAAAGAAGTTAATAATTTAATTTTTAGGAAAGAAATACAAAATCGTTACGTTTCTAAAATTTTACGAAGAGAAAATTAATAGCATCATACATAATCATTTTACATACCTTTTACAAAACTCGTCTATTTTCAGATTTCAACCGAACTCAGGGACAAAAATTGTGACTGCAACACAATTTTTGCCCCTGAGTTACAATAACTGTTATTTCCTGATCACTTGTACCTACAAAGTATAGAAAATGGCTATTGTACCCCACAAATTTTGCTTTTAATAGTGATATTTTGAAATTTACCTAATTCCAATGAGGAAACGGGTAAATTTGCATCTTTTCGTTCACATAAAGTGAATAACAACTTCCTACGAATCAACGAATATATTCGTTGTCTAAAGGTGCCCCCCCCCCTCCTTACATTTGAATGTCACGCCAGAAACTGGGGGAGGTCAGGGCTTGAGAGGTTTGGTGCCCAAGAGAAACTATAGCGTAGAGTGAAGCTGCTCAGCATCTGCCTGAATGCGAATGCTTGACCTTGAGAGGAGCAGGACTGCAGTTAGGAGCTTCTTTCCTATCAGTTTTCAGCTTTTCATTTATCAAAATAGTCATAGATAAAACTTTACGTTGTTTTTTTTTAATGATAAAAATTTTCATTCTTTAAAGGATACGCAAATGAGACATGTTCCACAGAAGTGTCCCTCGAGAGTGACGACGCTTGTCTGTGTCCAAAACCGAGACTCCAGATGGTCAGTGCTTAATCTCCCTACCCTGGCGTGACACTAAAGAGTGATTCAGTGTGTGTGTGTGTGTGTGTTATGGCGTACACTCTAATTTAACTTTTGTTTGTAGTTTCTTTCTCTACGTAAACTTGAGTTCACTCTCTTTAAGCGTTTTCTAACTTAACGTCCTATTTTCTCACTCGCTGAATGGTACTGGCAACAGTTTTGAAATCAGAGTGCGTGACGTGTGCGTGTTGACAGATAAGAACGAGAGATATATAATATTGAAGCAAGCAGCGAAAAAGTGTGGTGGTGTGGTTTGCGTTGTCGCGGTATGTGATACGTAATGTACTGCCGCAAATTATTGTTGTTGGATGTAAACAAGTCGAACCTAAGTCGATAAAGGTTCAGTATTGCAACTGATGTGGACGTGATCGTCTTTGATTATTTATGAAGTACCGTATAGCATGTTTATGCTTTTCCTGGAGCAACCAATAAAGACCATTTATGTGAGTAGTTGAAATCTCTCTTCTGGTCGTTGGGTCGTCTAATTTTATTCAGTGTATAATTAAAGATTTTTGTGTGCTAGCTATCCGGTGATTAAGACTTAAAAGTCACAGTGCTACGAGTTCAACTGACTGATTGTACGATAGATAATATTCAGGCCTGACGAAACGGGGGGGGAGGGGTGCTTAACGGAGCCCAGAGCCCGTTTTTAAAGTAATTTTTTTCTAATTATTATTTAGTGGTGTCCGAATATTTTTCAAGCTATACCGTCACCTGGGTTGGGAAGTCACACGTAAAAAAATGTTTTCTACGTGACGCGTAAAATACGCGTAAAAATGCGTAATTTATGTCATAACTGTAAAAAATATAATAAAGTCAAAACTTGCTTTAAATACAATAAAAGAAATAAAAGTGTTGTTTCGAAAATGTTTTTAAAATAAAATTTTGTAGATATATACAATATTTGATTTACATGTACTACTACTACTATAATACACATTAAAACATGTTATTTTTTTTTTATTTCTTTTTAATTTAATTTTACTTTAATTTTTTAAAAAACTTGTTTATCCACCGCAAAAAAAAGATTGAAGAGTTGCAACCGGTCGGGTTGTCGGGAAGTAGGGGAATGGTGGGGGGCGGGGGGAAGAAACGGAAATATGGAATATGTGGATGGTTAGTGGAGGAGCCGAGGTGGGGGAGCCCGGAGATTTTATTGCACTGAGGCCCGAGCTCGCTTTCCACGGCCCTGGTAATGTTTTAAGTGGTGAAGTAGAGACAATTAAACGAAAAAAATTATAGTGTGACCTTTCCACAAAGTCTGTATTTTCTGAAAAAGAGTGGACCCAGATCCTTTACCGTGGGCACCATCACGTCGTAAACTGAGCTTCTGCATTCCCCCTACCTGGAACCAGTGTCCCTGAATTAGGAACGGGCGACTGCAAATAGTCCATCGAGGTGCTCACGGTTGTCGTTAACACCCCCCCCAAATACAAGGGGCCCCTGAGTTTTCAGGGCCCGGAGGCAGATGATTCCTCATGCTACTTACTCACCTGGGTATGTATAATAATTCGTCAGCGATATTTTAAAAATTATTCTTGTGTTGGAGAGACATCGAAAAAATCCTTAATGTTTACCTTTTTTTTCTATTTCTCACAGGCGCTGGAGAATCCGGGAAAACTACGATCCTAAAACAAATGAAAATTCTACATATTCAAGGTTTCTCAGACCAGTAAGTTCATTCGTATAATTCCGTATTATGAAAATTCTACATATTCAAGGTTTCTCAGACCAGTAAGTTCATTCGTATAATTCCGTATTATGAAAATTCTACATATTCAAAACAAGTGAAAATTCCACTTGTCCCAAACAAATGAAAATTCTACATATTCAAGGTTTCTCAGACCAGTAAGTTCATTCGTATAATTCCGTATTATGAAAATTCTACATATTCAAGGTTTCTCAGACCAGTAAGTTCATTCGTATAATTCCGTATTACGAAAATTCTACATTTTCAAGGTTTCTCAGACCAGTAAGTTCATTCGTATAATTCCGTATTATGAAAATTCTACATATTCAAAACAAGTGAAAATTTCCACTTGTCCCAAACAAATGAAAATTCTACATATTCAAGGTTTCTCAGACCAGTAAGTTCATTCGTATAATTCCGTATTATGAAAATTCTACATATTCAAAACAAATGAAAATTCCACTTGTTCCAAACAAATGAAAATTTTATATATTCAAAACAGAGACAAATTCTAGACATTCAAACCAAATAAAAATTCTACATATATGAAAACAAATGAAAATTCTACATATTTAAAACAAATGAAAATTTTTACATATTCAAAACAAATGAAAATTCTACATATTCAGGGTTTCTTATACCAGTAAGTTCATATGTATAATTCTGTAATATGAAAATTCTATATATTCAAAACAAATAAAAATTCTACATACTCAAACCGAATGAAAGTTCTACATATTCAAAACAAATGAAAATTCTATATATTTAAAACAAGTGAAAATCTTACATATTCAAGGTTTCTCAGACTACTAAGTTCATATGTATAATTCCGTAGTGCGAAGTTCTACATATTCAGAACAAATGAAACTTTTACATATTCAAAACAAATAAAAATTCTACATGGTCAAAACAAATGAAAATTCTACATATTTAAAACAAAAGAAAATTCTACATATTCACAGTTTCTCGTAACAGAAAGTTCATATGAATAATTCCGTAATATTTTGAGTTGGTTATCTTGGTTTTATTAAAATTCCATGACACAGAAAATTCACGATTTAGTTTAAAATACTTAAATACCTCATTTCTCTTTTTCAATGATGGATAAGTCGCTAATAATCAATTCCATTGCAAGATATTTTGGTTATTTCATTTGTATGAGTTGTCCAGAATTCTTCAACAACTTTTTCTTTCGAATTAATTGTTTCTTTAGGAAAGACAGAGAGAGAGAGAGAGAGAGACTACGTACGGATTTATTTCTGTAAAAAATTCGTTAAACTTTATCTATACTTACTGCCTGTGTTTGGATATTTAACTATTTAAAATACGCGTTTAAAAACGTATATAACACCAAGATTTTCGCGAATAGAATATAAAATTAGTTCTCACAAAACCTCAATTTCCGACTTTTGAAGATCCAGCCTCTAAAAGAAATTTGCAATTTGGAAAAAAACAATTGTGTCCACTTTCGAAAAAGAAACAAAAAACGGCTACGCCTATTTCTTTCACCGATTACTCAGAGAATGAAACAAATGCTGAGTTGTTTTCTTTCATAAAAAGAAAAAGATGTGTCTTTGAATTCTTAAATTTCACGAACCGTTTTCCGTGATTTCTTTGGTAAAGTAACGGTGCTTATTTAGGATTCAACGTTTTCTGTGAAATAAAGGGGGAAACTTGAATTCCAAGGAATACGTGAATTGACAGAAATATTCCTATTCATTTTTCTCCGGTTTATACGGAAAATTTGCCTTTATAAAGAGGTGTTATCGAAAAAAAAAAAAGAATTTTCAGGGAACCATTTCCGTGATTCCGTTCGGGCATTAACGGGAAAATTCAGTTCTCAATTTTCCGTCTCCATTTGATGAAAAGTTACTGGTAATAAGAGTGGTTCTCGGGAAAACTTGTGTTTCAAAAGGTTTGATTAACTACACTGGTTTCCAAAATTAATGGGTCAAACACAAAATCATGAATAACGCAAAAGCCACACGACATAGTTTAATGATAGTTGGTACCGACATTAGAGGTCTCCACGGGCCGGGTCGGGTTTTTTTTTTAGTTTAGAGAACAAAGCACCGGCCGGGCCGGTCTTTTTCGCTGACACTTAAAAGCGGACCGGGTCAGGTCAACCCATTCTTTTTATAGCGATGGTAAATAAAGAAAAAGTTTTGTTTCTCGATTCTTGGTCTGTTTAACTGTTTTGCTGGCTTTACTTACTTCCATGACATAGCCCAGGGCGTAATCACAGAGGTGAGGAGAGGCACTCACAGTGTTTTACCATCTGTACGTCTTTTTATCGCAATGGTAAAGAAAGAAAAAAGTTTTGTTTCCCGATTCCTGGTCTGTTTAACTGTTTTTCTGGCTTTACTTACTTCCATGACACAGCCTAGGGCGTAATCACAGAGGCGAGGAGAGGCACTCACAGTGTGTGTGTGTGTGTGTGAGAGAGAGAGAGAGAGAGAGAGAGAGAGAGAGAGAGAGAGAGAGAGAGAGAGAGGGGGGAGAGAGAGAGGGAGAGAGAGAGAGAGAGAGAGAGAGAGAGAGAGAGGGAGAGAGAGAGAGAGAGAGAGAGAGAGAGAGAGAGAGAGAGAGAGAGAGAGAGAGAGAGAGAGAGAGAGAGAGAGAGAGAGAGAGAGAGAGAGAGAGAGAGAGAGAGAGAGAGAGAGAGAGAGAGAGAGAGAGAGAGAGAGAGAGAGAGAGTGGGACGACGACTTATTATTATTTCTTCTATTCCTAACCTGTATAGGGTTTGGCTTTTGTAGCGTTGCCGCTTGTTGGTTCAGTAAAAGGGAGATTTTGAACGCGCTTAGTCGTTTTTGTTTTTGTTCTGTTGAAATGTTATATTCTTCGATAATTGTCAACGTTTAGTTAATATTTTTAGGCTTACATTCAACTAAATATTTTCAATAATATCTCATTTCATTATTTAACTTGAACAATTTAATAAAATACAGTAGAAAGACAAAATAATATAAAATGGCACAATACGGGCCCGGCCCTAAATAATAGCTGTAGTTGACGGGCCCAGGCAGGGCCCAGTGTCCAATATTTGAAACGGGCCCGGTCGGGCCGGGCTTACCTAGCATTCTAGCAAGGCCAATACAGACCTCTAACGGACATCCACAAATAAAGTATACAATTTCAGTATGGTATTGAAAAAAAACCTACAATAAATAACAAATTACTTTTAATATCAAAACACATAGTAACTATTAAAGTTTTTTTTTGTAAATGTCAGTAGGTTTCCACGTGTGCTCTGTTGGTTGTTCGCAAAATGTCTAAACGATAGTTCAGTTTTACATACGTATGCTGCAGAATGTCAGGTGTAACAAGGAGGAAAGCTGCAGTAATGCATTCTTTGAGCTCAGTGATAGGTGTAACCTTTTTCTTGCACACAATGTCCTTAAAAAACCCCGAAGAAAAAATTCGCATGGGTAATATCAGGAGAACTAGGTGGCCATGCTGTCGGATCTGCACGTCCAATCCAATGCCCTGGAAAATGATGGTCTAAAGATCTGCGTACATGCAAAGACCAGTGCGGAGGCGCTCCATCTTGCTGGGAAATGATATCTTGAATATTCTGGTGTTGTGGAATTACGAATTGTTCTAACATGTCTAAGTACTAATGTTGATTCAGTGAAGAAAAAAGGCCCTATCACTCTGCCTTCCATTAGACCAGCCCAAACCTAAACCTTCGAGCTGTCTCTCTCGTGTACTACGATTACCTGGGGATTTTCCGCTCCCCAGATTCGGTAGTTATGTTTATTCACTATGCCAGAAACATGGAATGCCGACTCATTGCTGAAACAGATCCGTCAAAGGAGTGTGGGGTCTTCCTGTCAGTGGTGCACCTAGGAATTCTTGTTGGAGGGGGCTGTATATATATAATATACGTACATAATGTGTGTACATATATGTAGTGTACGCCTAGAGTTTATATACGATTGTGACGTACGTCGCTCTTAATTTCTTTTGGGCTTTGGGGAGAAGACTCCGTGTAACAGAAGACACTATGTAATTTTTTGAACATGTAAAAACAAATTTTTGAATGTTTAATTTGTGATGTACATCGTTCTTAATCCCTTTGGGGCTTTGGAAAGAAGACACTATGTAATTTTTTGAATATGTAAAATAATATTTTTGAATGTTTAATTTGTGACTTACGTCGTTCTTAATCTCCTTGGAGGGGGTTTATGCCCCCAAAGCCCCTTTCGTGGGTGCGCCAATGCTTCCTGTTATATTCCGTGTTTGACGAGATCTTTCATTACATCAGACACTTGGCGCCATCTATCATTTGACTTAACAAACTTTAACACTTGCCGCGTCTTTTGACGTTTAAAGTAAGTTTTTTCTATCGTATTTTTTAATAGCATACTGAAGTTGTATACTTCATTTATAGACACCCTCTATATCGATTACGCAGAAAATATCAATATATATCAGCAAATATCTATATCAATAACACAACAGAAAAGGAATGCCATCACCGCACGAGGAAGAAGCTTGGGCATGGCAGTCCAAAGGTAATCCAGCAAGTGGCACGGATTCCGACGGACTAAAAGGGAGTGCGATTACCACGAACAGTGATACTGCTCACACAAGGAGCCCTCATACTGTTTACAACATTGACAAAAGGGTTCAGCGTAGGCTTCCGTTACCTAGATCATGCAGCGTGCGTCGTACTGTTTGCTCGCTGACGCCTGTTGCGTCTCCGACATTTAACCTGGATGTGATTTGCGCAACCGTTTCTAAGCAGTCACACTGTACGAGCCTGGATAGTCTATGTCGGCCTCGATCATCAGTGGCGTGTAGTCGGCCACCTCCTACTCTCTGGGCGCTGGTAAATCCGTCAATGGTATACTCGCGGTACACACTTGATACGGTTGCCCTCGGATTCTTTCCACTTGGGTAATAGAATGCTCCATTTGTCTTTCACCGACAATGCATCCACGATCAAAGCAGCTCAGATCACCACGTTTAGCCATGTTCGTCGATTGCGATACACTGTTGGAAAGCTCTTCTGTCAGGCCTATTTATTACTTCCATTCGGTTTGGGTCTGCTCCCCTCTGTGCGGGGTGTGCCCGTGTCAACTGCCCATCACACTTATCTCTAATGTTTTGTCTACTGAATGTATATAAAAGCCTAATGTTTCTTGGGTCTGGTCCACTCCGCACGGGGGATTCCCATGTCAACTGCCCATCAGCCCTATCTCTAATATTTCTTCTACTGAATGTATATAACACTCTAATGTTACTTGGGTCTGTTCCATTCTGCGCGGAGAATTCCCATGTCAACTGCCCATCAGCCCTATCTCTAATGTTTTGTCTACTGAGTTTACGTACGTTGATTAATTTGGTGGCACTATCACAAGAGTAATTGTACAGTATGTTCTCACCACGAGGTATTGCAGCATTCATGTGTGTGACAATTTCAGTGACCATCGAATGTAGTATGTCTGGGTGAATGAAATAAACTTCGTGGCGAATGGTTTTCTTCAGTTGTGGTAGTATGTGTGTGTGGTGGTGGTGGTGGGGGGGGTGTCATCAGGTCTTGTATGGTCTTGAATAACCCCAACTTAGAGCTTGTGGGGCTATTCTGGACTTAAAATAGCCCTGCAACCAGATATCTACGGGGTGTCAGCTCCGGAGAGTGAGGTGACCGCGGGATGCTGCAGTGCCTGCTGATTAGTCTTTCTTCACCAAATGTGGTGACGAGAAAGTTCTTTACTGGGGATGCGACGTGAGCTAGCGCATCACCCTGCATGAACATGACTAAGTGCAGCAAATTTTGCTTTGGTAAAAGTGGCATCGCGTTTTCACGATCCCGTTTCAAGTAGCGTGCCGAATTTACAGAGAAAATCTTCCAGCCATTTCTGAACCGTGCCCTAGAAACATCACATTTGCATATATTTCGTGATTAGCACGTGTTTGAAGCGACCCCTCTCGTCCCATGTTCGAACTAAACGTTTTTGCGTCGGCAGACAAAATTCTGCTACTTGCTAATGCTTTTCATACAAACCGCACTGTGACACACTAATTTGTTCCTCTGTTATAAAGTTTTGAAATTTAAACAGACTTTTGAGTTACCCGGTAGAGTCAGGAAAATTTTATGTTTGCTTGTGAAAGATCAGCCGCTGCTGAACTGCCTACTTCGCTTCTCAGTCCGTTCCAGTTTTTCAACCTCTTGAGATTTCTTTGGGTAGACCAAGTGGTGATAGTCCGAAGGAGGACTGTACGTAGGACTGTACGTAGGCTATTACAATTCCTCAAAGTTCATTTTCTGGAGAGTATCAACAGTGTGGGTATAAACTAAAGAGTATCAACAGTATGAGGACGGACATTGTCGTGGAACAAAGAGTCACCTTCCTACAGTGCTCTCACCGTTTGATTCAGCTTGCCACATAGCATTTCGCTATTTCCTGTGATCAGTTTGAGATCCCTCGTAATAATGTTTCCACTATTGTTGTCCCTTAGTCTGAATCAAGTAAGTAAAATCAAACCTAATAGACAGTAAGGTTTGCTCATCCCACCTTCCTCGCAGACTAGTAATCGTGACGTCACTGAGTGACATCACCGTCCTAACATGTGAATCGTAGATCCGAACTGTAGCTATGGAGGAAGATGTCTTGCCAACAATTTTATAACTCAAACACAGAACGACAGGTTTGCTCATCCCGCCTTCCTCGCAGACGACTAATCGTGACGTCACTGAGTGACATCACCGTCCTAACATGTGAATCGTAGATCCGAACTGTAGCTATGGAAGGAAGATGGCCGCCCCGGTGGCGCAGTGGTCTAAGGCACTGGCCTCTGATCATTCGTCCGTAAGGGGTCCGGGTTCGAATCCCGGTCAGGCATGGATGTTGTGTTTGTCTTACGGCACTGGCTCTCTCCCTTCCCTGGAACCAGTGACCCTAAATTAGGGACGGGCGACTGCTTATAGCCCATTGAGTTGCTCACGGTGGTCGTTAAACCTCCAATCAAAAAAAAAAAAAAAGAAAAAAGGAAGATGTTTTGTCAACAATTCTTATAACTCAAACACAGAACGAAAGGTCTGCTCATCCCGCCTTCCTCGCAGACGACTAATTGTGACGTCACTGAGTGACATCACCGTTTTAACATGTGAATCGTAGATCCGAACTGTAGCTATGGAAGGAAGATGTTTTGTCAACAATTTTATAACTCAAACACAGAACGAAAGGTTTGCTCATCCCGCCTTCCTCGCAGACGAGTAATCGTGACGTCACTGAATGACATCACCGTCCTAACATGTGAATCGTTGATCCGAACTGTAGCTATGGAAGGAAGATGTTTTGTCAACAATTTTATAACTCAAACACAGAACGAAAGGTTTGCTCATCCCGCCTTCCTCGCAGACGAGTAATCGTGACGTCACTGAGTGACATCACCGTTTTAACATGTGAATCGTTGATCCGAACTGTAGCTATGGAAGGAAGATGTTTTGTCAACAATTTTATAACTCAAACACAGAACGAAAGGTTTGCTCATCCCGCCTTCCTCGCAGACGACTAATCGTGACGTCACTGAGTGACATCACCGTTTTAACATGTGAATCGTTGATCCGAACTGTAGCTATGGAAGGAAGATGTTTTGTCAACAATTTTATAACTCAAACACAGAACGAAAGGTTTGCTCATCCCGCCTTCCTCGCAGACGAGTAATCGTGACGTCACTGAGTGACATCACCGTCCTAACATGTGAATCGTTGATCCGAACTGTAGCTATGGAAGGAAGATGTTTTGTCAACAATTTTATAACTCAAACACAGAACGAAAGGTTTGCTCATCCCGCCTTCCTCGCAGACGAGTAATCGTGACGTCACTGAGTGACATCACCGTCCTAACATGTGAATCGTAGATCCGAACTGTAGCTATGGAAGGAAGATGTTTTGTCAACAATTCTTATAACTCAAACACAGAACGAAAGGTTTGCTCATCCCGCCTTCCTCGCAGACGACTAATCGTGACGTCACTGAGTGACATCACCGTTTTAACATGTGAATCGTTGATCCGAACTGTAGCTATGGAAGGAAGATGTTTTGTCAACAATTTTATAACTCAAACACAGAACGAAAGGTTTGCTCATCCCGCCTTCCTCGCAGACGAGTAATCGTGACGTCACTGAGTGACATCACCGTCCTAACATGTGAATCGTTGATCCGAACTGTAGCTATGGAAGGAAGATGTTTTGTCAACAATTTTATAACTCAAACACAGAACGAAAGGTTTGCTCATCCCGCCTTCCTCGCAGACGAGTAATCGTGACGTCACTGAGTGACATCACCGTCCTAACATGTGAATCGTTGATCCGAACTGTAGCTATGGAAGGAAGATGTTTTGTCAACAATTCTTATAACTCAAACACAGAACGAAAGGTTTGCTCATCCCGCCTTCCTCGCAGACGACTAATCGTGACGTCACTGAGTGACATCACCGTTTTAACATGTGAATCGTAGATCCGAACTGTAGCTATGGAGAAAGATGTCTTGTCAACAGTTTTTATAAATAGAACATAGAACAAAAGCTTATGCAAAAGCACATTTACATTAAATACAGAAGAAATTCACAGTTATATGAATATTTTAGTAACGGAGATTCCAGAAATACCTCCCTCACATTTTTGTTACGTAAAGGACGGGAAACTTAAAAATGTTAATTTAGTTACAAGGGGAATTTTACACAGTATAAATTTAGAAGGGAAACACACAGCAGGACATATTATTGTCATCATCATCATCATCGTCAACCATTATCAATCCACTGCTGGACGAAGGTCTCCCAAGTTTCCTCCACAACGGTCTGTCTTGTGCCAGTCTCCTCCATGTCACTCCCGCATATTTACGAATTTCATCCACCCATCTCCCATGTGGTCTTTTTCTGGGTCTTTTCCTGTCCCTTGGAATCCAATCTAAAATTTCGGCTGTCCATCTATGGTCTGTCCTTCTGGCAGTATGTCCAGCCCATTGCCATTTCAGGGATTTAACTCTGATCATGATGTCTTCCACTCTCGTCATTTTTCGGATCCACGAGTTCCTCTTCTTATCTCTCCTGGTTATATCAAGCATGCACCTCTCCATGCTGCTTTGAGTTGTCTGCAGCCTTTGTATGTCTCTTTTAGTTAAGGTCCACGTCTCTGCACCATACGTAAGCACTGGAAGGATGCATTGATCAAACACTTTTCTTTTAAGACATAATGGCATATTGCTCTTGAAAATTATGCTGTTTCTTCCAAAAGCTCTCCAGGCAAGTTTTGTACGCCGATTAATTTCTTCATCAATGTGACCCTCACTTGATATCTGCTGTCCAAGATAAACATACGTATCTGTTATCTCCAGTTTTTCTCCATCAATCGATAAATCTTCATTTCTTGTAAAAGCATTGAACATCACTTTTGTCTTCTGAAAGTTCATTTTTAATCCCACTTCTTTACTCTTGTCAGCAAGTTCCTGGATCATACTCTGCAGCTCTGATGGGGTAGTTGCAAAAATGACTACGTCATCAGCAAAACGAAGGTGGGTTAGATAATCTCCATTAATCTTTATCCCTTTGTTTTCCCAGTTCAGTGATTGAAAGACATTTTCCAATGTGGCATTAAAGAGCTTCGGAGATATGGTGTCACCTTGTCTCACTCCCTTTCCAATTTTTATGTGTGTTGTATTTTCAAACAGCCGAATCTTTGCACTTGCATTTTCATAGATGTTATTAATAATATTAATGTATGCATCTTCAATACCGCAGGATTTCAGAGCCGTGGTAACTGCTGATGGTTTCACCGAATCATTATTGTCATATAATAAAGAATTTCTGGCTGGCATACTACCGAATCGGAACGCTTTCAGGTAGTTCCCGATTTCCCGTGTGTCGTTCCGCTTTGTGTAATTATACAACCCAACGTGAGAGAAAGTAGTTGACCATAAATTTTACGATTAATGTTAAACACATTGATTTCGTGAAAAGGGCGTTGCATTTACTATATATATATGATGCATAAATCTGTGATATGAAAATAAATGTATTATTTTCCATAATAAAATAAATGCCTATAATAATTTCCATTACAGTAACATTTATGTCGATGAAAATAGTAAAAATAAAGTCCGTATGTTATCGTGAACTACTTTCTTTCACGTTGGGTGTAATCAGGTTGTATGTAAATAAATCGGAACGATACACGGGAAATCGGGAACTACTCGAAAGCATTCTGATTCGGTACAGCCGAATTTCTTTATGAGGAATAAAAAAAGCAGCTCTGCAACATTCCCCAAATTAAGTAAATAAAAAATTTAATTTAATTTGATCAATTTAAATTGAAAATTGAAAACAATATGCATTAAAAAAAAACTGGTGGAATTTATGATTATTCCAACTGGTTTACGAATAATAATTCCGACACGCTGCTATGATGCAGATACAAACAAACGTGGCGATTAGGTAGTCTTACGATGGCGTTTTGGACAGTGACGTCACAAAGCAATCACCGGAACTACAGGAGGAGCATAACCTTGTCATCTACTAACCTTGACTAAAACCATGCAATGCATTGATCATCATACGCTTTCCAACATACCAGAAATCATTACTCAAGTTATTACTCGTTATGAGGATTATGGCTGTGGAATAAATCTCGCTCCTGTGCCCTGACCTTTGACATCATTTCGATTATATTCAATAGAATTGGTTCAGTATACCTCCGGAATAACATACTAAAGTTTTGTCACAATAGAAGCATTTTTAGGCAAGTTATGAGGATAATGACTGTAGAATAAATATCGCTCCTGTGCCCTGACCTTTGACCCCATTTCGATCATACTCAACAGAATTAGTTCAGTATACCTCCGGAACAACATACTAAAGTTTTGTCGCAATAAAAGCATTTTTAGCCAAGTTATGAGGATAATGGCTGTGGAATAAATCTCGCTCCTGTGCCGTGACCTTTGACCCCATTTCGATGATACTCAACAGAACCGGTTCAGTATATCTCCGAAACAACGTGATAAAGTTTTGTCGCAATCGAAGCATTTTTACGTAAGTTATATCGCATAAGGGCGATGGAATGGATCCCGCTCCTATGTCATGACCTTTGACCCCATTTCGCCCATTTTCAATAAGGTTGTGCCCAGGTTGTCCCCTACCACATACTAAAATTTCATCGAAATCGAACCATTTTTACGCGAGTTATCGTGCGGACAGACTATTATCGCTCGGGTTCCGAATTGGGTTCACCCGGCGTAATATTGGGAGCCAAGGGGGTGTCGAGTGGATTGTGATTCTGCGATTCCCTGATTTAGGGCTGACGCAGCTTCAGGATCCACTGACGGGGCGTTGTGATTCACACAGCAGGTTTTTTTGGGGGGGGGGGGAGTCAAAGGGTCCGCTGTGTGCCGCAATGTTTTCGTGAACGTCTAGTTTAAAATAAAAAGCATAAGCGAACGGATTTTCTAAGTCCCTGTCGTAAAATTATATATTCTCCAAAATTCCAGGGCTGAGCACACAATTTGTAACTAACGAAACACTCATTATAGAACGTAGACAAATTAACAAACAAAACAATTTATTAGTTAGGTTTTGCATAAATAAAGATACACTCACGATACCAGCAAAAAATAATTCCGACTCTCTGACAGGAACCTGTAACTCAATTAACTACTCGCTTACGAGATCCTTAACTCTGGCGGAAACTTTCGTGTGGACTGATCCGATAAACATTTTATGAGGGGACACCAAAAGAAAGAATAGGATGGATTTCCTACTTTAACATCTAAATCTGGCCTGGCGATCTCATGGCTGCTGTGGCTTCATCCAGGGTATGACGTCCTGGCGGTTATATATAAATGAAAAGTTCTTTGAACGATGTGGGCTATGCCTCTAGGTAGTCGCATCTTAAAGTCTCTGGGTTCGCGCCGCTGACCGCTCCTGACCCGGGAGAATTCTTATCCGGAAACCTCGGTTGAGATCTTCCATCCGCAGCTTGGAAAATTGTATGCAGCTTACGGTTGTCCCGCCGTAATATTTGGCAGCTCCTAGGTGACAGTCATGGAGGAAAGTGCACGCGATGCACGCTGCGAAACAAGCAAAGGTAAAGTGCTTCGTGGCACAAGTAAAGAGTGAAGTGAAGAAGTTCTTCTCTTCCCTTGTAAAAGTTTTTGACGACCCCCAAGAATACCCACACTACCTAAAAATATCCCATCATCCAATCACTAGCTGGCGAACGCAAGCCTCCCTGAATTAAATTCCCCAGTGTAAATCCCGCTGGTCAGAGATTTAACATTTTGATCATCCATTCGTTAGGGGGTCAAGATTACCACCCGTTCCCATAAAATTCTGAGAACCGCTCAAGTTACGTTTGCCCCTGTGATATAACCACCGGCCATAAATCCTTACCCAATTGAACTGTTAGCTCCGGTTCCAAAAAGTCTACGGTCTACCCAACACCCTTTGTGGATGCTAGACACGGTGGACACTTCTTTTGCCCCAATAAAACATACTACAAAGTCAGCTCGCCGATGGATGTCACCAGCGTTTTCTCCTTATAATGTCTGTCCATCCATGGTGACGCCAACGCTGTCTAGCTAACCTTTCGCTATGCGACGCCTTGTGCTGGGAGAGGGGAGACGGAGAGAAAAAAAAAGAAAAGATTCACCCAAAAGTATATGGCAAAATAAATAAAAAGTAAATAAAACGTACTCTTTCTTCAAAAATTGCACGAATTAATAAAAATAAATAAATAAATGAATAAATAAATAAATAATTAATCTTCAACCTACAGTTGCAAAGCGTCAAAAATAGTGAGCAACGCATTTTCAGCCGTCGGCTAAGATTTTGAACCTCTTTTCGAATCCGAATATCTCTTGTAAAAATTTAATGGACTGTTGTTAGATTGCACACGTAGTATAAATTATTATATTGCAACGATTCTTTTATGTGGTTCTTTGCGTTTCAGAGAAAGAAGAGAAAAAGTTGCAGATATCAGAAGAAATGTTCTAGAAGCCATTAAGGTAGGTTTTCCAAAGATCTTTTTGAATTCAGAAGAATTTCATGTTTTTTTGCAGTCATTTTTCTTGCTTACACGCTTTGTACTTTGAAAGTCGGTAAGTTCCTAACTTGCCGACGATAAATTAACCCCTATCTGCAAGCAGTAGCTTCCTGCTAATTCTATTTATAGATATTGGATAGTTGATAGCTTGCCGACGATAATTTACCCCCTATCTCCACGCAGTAGCTCCCTACTAATTCTATTTATAGATATTGGATAGTTGATAGCTTGCCGACAATAATTTACCCCGTATCTCCATGCAGTAGTTCCCTACTAATTCTATTTATAGATATTGGATAATTGATAGCTTGCCGACAATAATTTACCCCCTATCTGCAAGCAGCAGCTCCCTGTTAATTCTATTTATAGATATTGGATAGTTGATAGCTTGCCGACGATAATTTACCCCCTATCTGCAAGCAGTAGCTCCCTGCTAATTCTGTTTATAGATATTGGATAGTTGATAGCTTGCCGACGATAATTTACCCCCTATCTGCAAGCAGCAGCTCCCTGTTAATTCTATTTATAGATATTGGATAGTTGATAGCTTGCCGACGATAATTTACCCCCTATCTGCAAGCAGCAGCTCCTGTTAATTCTATTTATAGATATTGGATAGTTGATAGCTTGCCGACGATAATTTACCCCTATCTGCAAGCAGTAGCTCCCTGCTAATTCTGTTTATAGATATTGGATAGTTGATAGCTTGCCGACGATAATTTACCCCCTATCTGCAAGCAGTAGCTCCCTGCTAATTCTGTTTATAGATATTGGATAGTTGATAGCTTGCCGACGATAATTTACCCCCTATCTGCAAGCAGTAGCTCCCTGCTAATTCTGTTTATAGATATTGGATAGTTGATAGCTTGCCGACGATAATTTACCCCCTATCTGCAAGCAGCAGCTCCCTGTTAATTCTATTTATAGATATTGGATAGTTGATAGCTTGCCGACAATAATTTACCCCGTATCTCCATGCAGTATTTCCCTACTAATTCTATTTATAGATATTGGATAGTTGATAGCTTGCCGACAATAATTTACCCCCTATCTGCAAGCAGCAGCTCCTGTTAATTCTATTTATAGATATTGGATAGTTGATAGCTTGCCGACGATAATTTACCCCCTATCTGCAAGCAGTAGCTCCCTGCTAATTCTGTTTATAGATATTGGATAGTTGATAGCTTGCCGACGATAATTTACCCCCTATCTGCAAGCAGTAGCTCCCTGCTAATTCTATTTAGCAACGTACATATTTGAGCGCATTATGGCGCGATAATATTAGCATTATTTGAGCAACATACAATTGCAGTACAGCATGATCATTTTGAATGCCCGGCGGCAGAAGCTCTTCAGGTGGAAATGAACGGCCAAAGAAAATCGTACAGTTACACTGCAAAAATAGGTAGAAGTCCCTTCCCCGCTCCCCATTTGAAAAATACATTGGTTAATCGCTGGAGGAGGAGGAGAGAGTGGAAGTGTGGGAAAGGAGATGTTTTTTATTAATGGTTGAACAGGTTAGCCAGTTTTCGGGCTCGTTTGGGCCCGGGCTCTATCTTGCAATATAAAATCAGGGCTCGGAAGGACTAGGCCTGATATACCACGGGCTAGGAGTGGCTCGGGCTTCGAAAATTGAGCCCGAACTCAGCTCTAGTTCCTATCTCTAATAGGGCTGTCAGCACCCGTGTGTTATGTAGGATCACCAGATAAAAAAATTAGTCACCCTTGGTCGAATTTATCTAATAACGGGTGACGGCTCCTCTTGCCTTGATAACAGCATGAATCCGGTGTGGTAGAGACTCCACAAAGTTGTGGATGTTTTGAACATCGATTTGCATCCACTTGTGCGTCAATTAGTCCCAAAGTTCCGCCAGAGTACGTGGGTGTCTATTCCGGAGTTTCACCTTCTGTTCCAAATGATCCCACAGATTTTCAATAGGATTTAAATCTGGAGATTCGGTGGAACAGTCGAGGTTAGACAATATTGCTGATTGTTTATCGTGCCTCTCAGACACAGTTTTAGCCCTGTGCACACGGCAATTATCATCTTGGAAGACAGGAGTGGCAATGTGATGCTGCTCCTGGAGATGTAGGGCAAAGGACAACACTTCGTCATTCAGAATGGGGAGGTACGCATGTTGGTTCAAATTCATCGTCACTGCAGCGAGAGTGCCCATTTCCTGGTACGAAAAACATCCCCAAAACATCATAGAACGCTCTCCAGCTAGAACAACACCTTCGACACAATAGGGATTAAAGGCTACATTGGGGCTGCGATGCACTCGTCGCCTCCCATCAGTGGAGTACAAACAAAAACAAGACTCATCAGACCAAATTATTCGTTTCCAATCCTCCACAGTAAAGTTCGACACAATCAGGATTAAAGGCTTCATTGGGCCTGCGATGCACTCGTCGCCTCCCATCATTGGAGTACAAACAAAAACGAGACTCATCAGACCAAATTACTCGTTTCCAATCCTCCACAGTAAAGTTCGACACAATCAGGATTAAAGGCTTCATTGGGCCTGCGATGCACTCGTCGCCTCCCATCATTGGAGTACAAACAAAAACGAGACTCATCTGACCAAATTACTCGTTTCCAATCCTTCACAGTAAAGTTCGACACAATCAGGATTAATGGCTTCATTGGGCCTGCGATGCACTCGTCGCCTCCTATCATTGGAGTACAAACAAAAACGAGACTCATCAGACCAAATTACTCGTTTCCAATCCTCCACAGTAAAGTTCGACACAATCAGGATTAAAGGCTTCATTGGGCCTGCGATGCACTCGTCGCCTCCCATCATTGGAGTACAAACAAAAACGAGACTCATCTGACCAAATTACTCGTTTCCAATCCTCCACAGTAAAGTTCGACACAATCAGGATTAAAGGCTTCATTGGGCCTGCGACGCACTCGTCGCCTCCCATCATTGGAGTACAAACAAAAACGAGACTCATCAGACCAAATTACTCGTTTCCAATCCTCCACAGTAAAGTTCGACACAATCAGGATTAAAGGCTTCATTGGGCCTGCGATGCACTCGTCGCCTCCCATCATTGGAGTACAAACAAAAACGAGACTCATCAGACCAAATTACTCGTTTCCAATCCTCCACAGTAAAGTTCGACACAATCAGGATTAAAGGCTTCATTATGCCTGCGATGCACTCGTCGCCTCCCATCATTAGAGTACAAACAAAAACGAGACTCATCAGACCAAATTACTCGTTTCCAATCCTCCACAGTAAAGTTCGACACAATCAGGATTAAAGGCTTCATTATGCCTGCGATGCACTCGTCGCCTCCCATCATTAGAGTACAAACAAAAACGAGACTTATCAGACCAAATTACTCGTTTCCATTCCTCCACAGTAAAGTTCGACACAATCAGGATTAAAGGCTTCATTATGCCTGCGATGCACTCGTCGCCTCCCATCATTAGAGTACAAACAAAAACGAGACTCATCAGACCAAATTACTCGTTTCCAATCCTCCACAGTAAAGTTCGACACAATCAGGATAAAAGGCTTCATTGGGCCTGCGATGCACTCGTCGCCACCCATCATTAGAGTACAAACAAAAACGAGACTCATCCGACCAAATTACTCGTTTCCAATCCTCCACAGTAAAGTTCGACACAATCAGGATTAAAGGCTTCATTGGGCCTGCGATGCACTCGTCGCCTCCCATCATTGGAGTACAAACAAAAACGAGACTCATCAGACCAAATTACTGGTTTCCAATCCTCCACAGTAAAGTTCGACACAATCAGGATTAAAGGCTTCATTGGGCCTGCGATGCACTCGTCGCCTCCCATCATTGGAGTACAAACAAAAACGAGACTCATCAGACCAAATTACTCGTTTCCAATCCTCCACAGTAAAGTTCGACACAATCAGGATTAAAGGCTTCATTGGGCCTGCGATGCACTCGTCGCCTCCCATCATTGGAGTACAAACAAAAACGAGACTCATCAGACCAAATTACTCGTTTCCAATCCTCCACAGTAAAGTTCGACACAATCAGGATTAAAGGCTTCATTGGGCCTGTGATGCACTCGTCGCCTCCCATCATTGGAGTACAAACAAAAACGAGACTCATCAGACCAAATTACTCGTTTCCAATCCTCCACAGTAAAGTTCGACACAATCAGGATTAAAGGCTTCATTGGGCCTGCGATGCACTCGTCGCCTCCCATCATTGGAGTACAAACAAAAACGAGACTCATCAGACCAAATTACTCGTTTCCAATCCTCCACAGTAAAGTTCGACACAATCAGGATTAAAGGCTTCATTGGGCCTGCGATGCACTCGTCGCCTCCCATCATTGGAGTACAAACAAAAACGAGACTCATCAGACCAAATTACTCGTTTCCAATCCTCCACAGTAAAGTTCGACACAATCAGGATTAAAGGCTTCATTCGGCCTGCGATGCACTCGTCGCCTCCCATCATTGGAGTACAAACAAAAACGAGACTCATCAGACCAAATTACTCGTTTCCAATCCTCCACAGTAAAGTTCGACACAATCAGGATTAAAGGCTTCATTGGGCCTGCGATGCACTCGTCGCCTCCCATCATTGGAGTACAAACAAAAACGAGACTCATCAGACCAAATTACTCGTTTCCAATCCTCCACAGTAAAGTTCGACACAATCAGGATTAAAGGCTTCATTCGGCCTGCGATGCACTCGTCGCTTCCCATCATTGGAGTACAAACAAAAACGAGACTCATCAGACCAAATTACTCGTTTCCAATCCTCCACAGTAAAGTTCGACACAATCAGGATTAAAGGCTTCATTGGGCCTGCGATGCACTCGTCGCCTCCCATCATTGGAGTACAAACAAAAACGAGACTCATCAGACCAAATTACTCGTTTCCAATCCTCCACAGTAAAGTTCGACACAATCAGGATTAAAGGCTTCATTGGGCCTGCGATGCACTCGTCGCCTCCCATCATTGGAGTACAAACAAAAACGAGACTCATCAGACCAAATTACTCGTTTCCAATCCTCCACAGTAAAGTTCGACACAATCAGGATTAAAGGCTTCATTCGGCCTGCGATGCACTCGTCGCCTCCCATCATTGGAGTACAAACAAAAACGAGACTCATCAGACCAAATTACTCGTTTCCAATCCTCCACAGTAAAGTTCGACACAATCAGGATTAAAGGCTTCATTGGGCCTGCGATGCACTCGTCGCCTCCCATCATTGGAGTACAAACAAAAACGAGACTCATCAGACCAAATTACTCGTTTCCAATCCTCCACAGTAAAGTTCGACACAATCAGGATTAAAGGCTTCATTGGGCCTGCGATGCACTCGTCGCCTCCCATCATTGGAGTACAAACAAAAACGAGACTCATCAGACCAAATTACTCGTTTCCAATCCTCCACAGTAAAGTTCGACACAATCAGGATTAAAGGCTTCATTGGGCCTGCGATGCACTCGTCGCCTCCCATCATTGGAGTACAAACAAAAACGAGACTCATCAGACCAAATTACTCGTTTCCAATCCTCCACAGTAAAGTTCGACACAATCAGGATTAAAGGCTTCATTGGGCCTGCGATGCACTCGTCGCCTCCCATCATTGGAGTACAAACAAAAACGAGACTCATCAGACCAAATTACTCGTTTCCAATCCTCCACAGTAAAGTTCGACACAATCAGGATTAAAGGCTTCATTGGGCCTGCGATGCACTCGTCGCCTCCTATCATTGGAGTACAAACAAAAACGAGACTCATCAGACCAAATTACTCGTTTCCAATCCTCCACAGTAAAGTTCGACACAATCAGGATTAAAGGCTTCATTGGGCCTGCGATGCACTCGTCGCCTCCCATCATTGGAGTACAAACAAAAACGAGACTCATCAGACCAAATTACTCGTTTCCAATCCTCCACAGTAAAGTTCGACACAATCAGGATTAAAGGCTTCATTGGGCCTGCGATGCACTCGTCGCCTCCCATCATTGGAGTACAAACAAAAACGAGACTCATCAGACCAAATTACTCGTTTCCAATCCTCCACAGTAAAGTTCGACACAATCAGGATTAAAGGCTTCATTGGGCCTGCGATGCACTCGTCGCCTCCTATCATTGGAGTACAAACAAAAACGAGACTCATCAGACCGAATTACTCGTTTCCAATCCTCCACAGTAAAGTTCGACACAATCAGGATTAAAGGCTTCATTCGGCCTGCGATGCACTCGTCGCCTCCCATCATTGGAGTACAAACAAAAACGAGACTCATCAGACCAAATTACTCGTTTCCAATCCTCCACAGTAAAGTTCGACACAATCAGGATTAAAGGCTTCATTGGGCCTGCGATGCACTCGTCGCCTCCCATCATTGGAGTACAAACAAAAACGAGACTCATCAGACCAAATTACTCGTTTCCAATCCTCCACAGTAAAGTTCGACACAATCAGGATTAAAGGCTTCATTCGGCCTGCGATGCACTCGTCGCCTCCCATCATTGGAGTACAAACAAAAACGAGACTCATCAGACCAAATTACTCGTTTCCAATCCTCCACAGTAAAGTTCGACACAATCAGGATTAAAGGCTTCATTGGGCCTGCGATGCACTCGTCGCCTCCCATCATTGGAGTACAAACAAAAACGAGACTCATCAGACCAAATTACTCGTTTCCAATCCTCCACAGTAAAGTTCGACACAATCAGGATTAAAGGCTTCATTGGGCCTGCGATGCACTCGTCGCCTCCCATCATTGGAGTACAAACAAAAACGAGACTCATCAGACCAAATTACTCGTTTCCAATCCTCCACAGTAAAGTTCGACACAATCAGGATTAAAGGCTTCATTGGGCCTGCGATGCACTCGTCGCCTCCCATCATTGGAGTACAAACAAAAACGAGACTCATCAGACCAAATTACTCGTTTCCAATCCTCCACAGTAAAGTTCGACACAATCAGGATTAAAGGCTTCATTCGGCCTGCGATGCACTCGTCGCTTCCCATCATTGGAGTACAAACAAAAACGAGACTCATCAGACCAAATTACTCGTTTCCAATCCTCCACAGTAAAGTTCGACACAATCAGGATTAAAGGCTTCATTCGGCCTGCGATGCACTCGTCGCCTCCCATCATTGGAGTACAAACAAAAACGAGACTCATCAGACCAAATTACTCGTTTCCAATCCTCCACAGTAAAGTTCGACACAATCAGGATTAAAGGCTTCATTGGGCCTGCGATGCACTCGTCGCCTCCCATCATTGGAGTACAAACAAAAACGAGACTCATCAGACCAAATTACTCGTTTCCAATCCTCCACAGTAAAGTTCGACACAATCAGGATTAAAGGCTTCATTCAGCCTGCGATGCACTCGTCGCTTCCCATCATTGGAGTACAAACAAAAACGAGACTCATCAGACCAAATTACTCGTTTCCAATCCTCCACAGTAAAGTTCGACACAATCAGGATTAAAGGCTTCATTCGGCCTGCGATGCACTCGTCGCTTCCCATCATTGGAGTACAAACAAAAACGAGACTCATCAGACCAAATTACTCGTTTCCAATCCTCCACAGTAAAGTTCGACACAATCAGGATTAAAGGCTTCATTGGGCCTGCGATGCACTCGTCGCCTCCTATCATTGGAGTACAAACAAAAACGAGACTCATCAGACCAAATTACTCGTTTCCAATCCTCCACAGTAAAGTTCTACACAATCAGGATTAAAGGCTTCATTGGGCCTGCGATGCACTCGTCGCCTCCCATCATTGGAGTACAAACAAAAACGAGACTCATCAGACCAAATTACTCGTTTCCAATCCTCCACAGTAAAGTTCGACACAATCAGGATTAAAGGCTTCATTCGGCCTGCGATGCACTCGTCGCCTCCCATCATTGGAGTACAAACAAAAACGAGACTCATCAGACCAAATTACTCGTTTCCAATCCTCCACAGTAAAGTTCGACACAATCAGGATTAAAGGCTTCATTCGGCCTGCGATGCACTCGTCGCTTCCCATCATTGGAGTACAAACAAAAACGAGACTCATCAGACCAAATTACTCGTTTCCAATCCTCCACAGTAAAGTTCGACACAATCAGGATTAAAGGCTTCATTGGGCCTGCGATGCACTCGTCGCCTCCTATCATTGGAGTACAAACAAAAACGAGACTCATCAGACCAAATTACTCGTTTCCAATCCTCCACAGTAAAGTTCGACACAATCAGGATTAAAGGCTTCATTGGGCCTGCGATGCACTCGTCGCCTCCCATCATTGGAGTACAAACAAAAACGAGACTCATCAGACCAAATTACTCGTTTCCAATCCTCCACAGTAAAGTTCGACACAATCAGGATTAAAGGCTTCATTCGGCCTGCGATGCACTCGTCGCTTCCCATCATTGGAGTACAAACAAAAACGAGACTCATCAGACCAAATTTCTCGTTTCCAATCCTCCACAGTAAAGTTCGACACAATCAGGATTAAAGGCTTCATTGGGCCTGCGATGCACTCGTCGCCTCCTATCATTTGGAGTACAAACAAAAACGAGACTCATCAGACCAAATTACTCGTTTCCAATCCTCCACAGTAAAGTTCGACACAATCAGGATTAAAGGCTTCATTCGGCCTGCGATGCACTCGTCGCCTCCCATCATTGGAGTACAAACAAAAACGAGACTCATCAGACCAAATTACTCGTTTCCAATCCTCCACAGTAAAGTTCTACACAATCAGGATTAAAGGCTTCATTGGGCCTGTGATGCACACGTCGCCTCCCATCATTGGAGTACAAACAAAAACGAGACTCATCAGACCAAATTACTCGTTTCCAATCCTCCACAGTAAAGTTCGACACAATCAGGATTAAAGGCTTCATTGGGCCTGCGATGCACTTGGCGCCTCCTATCATTGGAGTACAAACAAAAACGAGACTCATCAGACCGAATTACTCGTTTCCAATCCTCCACAGTAAAGTTCGACACAATCAGGATTAAAGGCTTCATTGGGCCTGCGATGCACTCGTCGCCTCCCATCATTGGAGTACAAACAAAAACGAGACTCATCAGACCAAATTACTCGTTTCCAATCCTCCACAGTAAAGTTCGACACAATCAGGATTAAAGGCTTCATTCGGCCTGCGATGCACTCGTCGCCTCCCATCAGGGGAATACAAACAAAAACGAGACTCATCAGACCAAATTACTAGTTTCCAATCCTCCACAGTAAAGTTCGACACAATCAGGATTAAAGGCTTCATTGGGCCTGCGATGCACTCGTCGCCTCTTATCATTGGAGTACAAACAAAAACGAGACTCATCAGACCAAATTACTAGTTTCCAATCCTCCACAGTAAAGTTCTACACAATCAGGATTAAAGGCTTCATTGGGCCTGTGATGCACACGTCGCCTCCTATCATTGGAGTACAAACAAAAACGAGACTCATCAGACCGAATTACTCGTTTCCAATCCTACACAGTAAAGTTTTGGTGCCTCTCAGCTCATTGCAAACGTGCGACTTTGTGACTTTCTAGTAAAAGAGGCCTCTTCCGGGGTACTCTGCTCCACATGTCCATCGCATGCAGTTCTCGTCGCAATGTCCTTTCAGAAATTCGTTGGAGTGGACTTTCATTTACTGTTTGGAGAAATTGTTGCCAGGTTTGAAACCGGTTTGCAGTTACTAGGCGTGAAACATTGTGGCGGTCACTGTAGGTGCGAATCATTTTCCGGCCACAGTTACGTCGCCGATTTTCAGTTGACTGCGAACTACACCACTTTTTGTAGACCCGCTGGACAGTACGCTTCGACACACCAACAAATCGGGCAAATTCGTTCACTTTGTGTCTGCGGGCACTGCCAAACACGATGGTTCCTTTTGGCCACTCAGTAACGTCAGTCTTACGACCCATGTTGTAGACTAAATTCAACACACACGATTGCTCTTTACCACTGCACTAAACAGACAACTTCAGTGCTATTTATCTTCCAGCAATGCTATCACGGCGCTCTCTGTGCAACCGGTAACTTTGTCTTGTCATTTCTGTTAGGGGTGACTAATTTTTCGTCCGGTGTGCTGATATAATTACCTGTGTACATATTCATATGCTGTAATAAAATACACTTAACTCCAACAGCTATGTTTCATTTGGACGATCCTTATATATTTATTTCATTATATAGGAGCTTACTGGTAATATGATACATCTGAAGCCTCCAGAAAAGCTGGCTGACACATCTAATGAACATAGTTTGAACTTCATTCAAGAACTGAGCATGACAGATGCCTACGATTTTCCTGAGGTAAACTGCGTGCTATTGAGTTTAAAATGTTCTACTATACTGTGCAAATTAGTTGGGACAAAGTAAAAAAGCACTCTTTTTTCCAAAACTATGCCTTGATATACACTGATAAATAACTGTATTAGTATGAAGTATGTCCTCCTTTAGCAGAAATGACCTCTTGAATTCGTTTTGACATGGACTCCACTAATTGAGTGCACATATTTTTGACTTCATAATCGTGGAACCACACTTTTATAGCATTCATTATCATGCGTTCTTTGGTTGTACAGTCCATTTTACCTAAACGTCTCTTCAAAATATTCCACAAGATTTTTATGGAATCGAAATCGAATTTCCAGGCCAATCATGCAAATTAATTTTATATTCCAGCATGAAATTCCTGACCAATTTCGAATTATGACATGGGGCCAAGTCATGTTAAAATGTTCCGTCAAAAGTTTGCAAGAATGGAACAATCCTACGTTGTAATATTTCTACGTACTTGGCTGAATTCATCATACCCTGAACAGGAACTAAGCTTCCAGTGCCATTTGATGTGATAAAACCCCAAAACATCTGTTTCGGAAGGTGTTTTATAGTTTGTTTGACATACATGCTCAAGGTTTAAGGGTTCACCGTTGCTTCGTCTAACGACATTTGCTTGGAAACCCTGTACAAATAAATAAGTTTCATCACTGAAAATTACCTTTTTCCAGTCTCAGCAGTTCATGATTTATATTTTTTGACCCATGCTAAACGTTTTATCTTCATTTTCGCATTCAAATATTGTTTTTTCGTTGGTCTTCTTGCCTTCCGGCCAACTTTCAGAAGCCTGCGGCGTACAGTTGAATCACTAACATCCAGACCACTAGCCAATAAATCTCTTTGAAGGTCAGTGCTTGTTTTTTTTTTTTTTTTTTTTTTTTTTTGGATTCATTTTACTATTTCTGATTAGTTATTTATCGATTCGTGGAGTTGTTTTTCGTTTTCTTCCACGTTTACCTCTACTTTTTGGAGACGATGATCCAGATACATTGTATCGAGTAAGCAGTCTTGATACACCTGATTTGCCTACTCCAACTACAGAGGCGATACCTCTCACTGTCATAGAAGTGTAATCCTTCAGAGCAATTATTTTTGTACACTTTCTTGGGGAAATATCCATTTTTCAATACACGAAAGCAACACGTACTCACAGAGAGCAAAAACTAACATCCACCTGTCACACACTAAAGCTCACAACTAAAGCTGAAGTGCCTATTTCCTGTTTAAAACCGGTCAAACCACATTCTTACTATCAAGTTCTAACAGTCACACTACCTCATAGCTGATAAAACCGGTTTACGTGGGTTTCCGACATCAACTGGCGATCACATTACAATTCTGAGAATAAAATAGCTTGTCCCAATTAATTTGCACGGTATATTATCATATTTCAAGGGAAAATCATGAATAATACAAAATCCACTCAACAGAGTTTGATTAAAGTTGATACGGAGTTTGATTAAAGTTGATACGGACATACCATCATCGCACGAGGAAGAAACTTGCGCGTGGTAGCATGGCAGTTCAAAAGTAATGTAGCAAGTAACACGCATTTCGAGAGGCTAATAAATGATACATCTGTGATTACCCCAAGCAGATACAATGTTGGACAGAACAATGTCAACACCGCGCTTAAAGACGTGACTTTTAATGCAACTGCGTACGTCGCAATACGCAAAAGTATCCACCACTTTTTGGTTGTAATAGCTTTTCTTAGGACCTCAAGGTCCTATTTAAGTGCATTTAAAGTGTCTTGTTGCAAAAGTTCTTTCAGGGTGAACGGCCTAACGGACTTCGAAAGAGGGCTAATTGTTGGTGGCCGGCTAGTTGGTGCTTCCGTGACAACATTTGCGGGGGTAGTTGGGGTATCGAGAGCTCCTGTGTCTAGCGTCATGACAGCATACCGTATTCGAGGAAAAACCTCATATACGAAACACAAGGACGGCCGGAAAACGACCCTGACTGATACAGACAGGAAAACATTAAAGAGGATTGTCACCGGTAATAAGAAGATCACAGCGCCGAAAATTAACGCGGAGCTCAATCTGCATCTCCAGACTCCACTATAAACAAAAATAGTGGCAGAAAACTGCCTAAACAAGATATTCATGGCCAGAGCTGCTATTGCAAAACCTCTGGTGACCCGGGCGAATGCACAACGGCGACATACAACGTGAACTGCTGATGCATGGCAGCGTGTAATGGGATCGGAGGAGTTCACACTATTCACCACTGCAGCCTGTGTGAAGAACACTGTCAGAAGCGTACAACCTAGATTGTCTACTCCCAACAGTGCAGCATGGTGGTGGTTCTGTCATGCTCTGGGCTATCATATCGTGGTTTTCAGCAGGTCACCTGATCACCTTCAAAGGACGAATGACTGGCAGAGCGTATGAAATTATTTTGGCCAATCAAGTGCGTCGAATGGCTCAGGCAGTGTTTTCTGCAAGGGGATGCCATCTATCAAGATGATAACGCCCCAATTCACAGAGCTCAGAATATCCAATCAGGGTTTGTGAAACACGAGGACGAACTTTCACACCTTTCTTGGCCTCCCCAATCACCAGTCTTTAACATAATCGAGCCACTGCGGTCTGTGCTGGAAAACAGAGTGAGATCCCGTTGTCTTCCTCCTGCATCTCTCAGGGACCTGGAGCAGTTTCTGCTTGAAGAATGGTGTAACATCCCCCTGACCACCATCCAGGATTTGTACGCGTGAATTTCAAGGAGGATTCAGGTGGTTTTGAATGCCAAAGGTGGTCCCACACCCTATTAGGTACGTAAAACCTTCTTTTCCTAGGTGTTCACATTATTCTGTCCAGCCCCTGTATACAGCTCGCACAGCGATCCCTCATGATGTTTACAAGTATGTGAATGAAAGTTTGTGTTATTTAGTGCCACTCCTCCACCAAGTTGCGTCGGAGTCCCGAGAGGATTTTCGGAGGGGGCTGTCGGCTTGCAATTGCTCGTCCCAGGGCATTCCAGACATGCTCTATTGGATTCAGGTCCGGAGATCTCGCGAGTCACTCCATCCTGTGAATATCCTCACTCTCCAGATATTCACCCACTAGCCCAGCCTTATGGAGACGGGTGCTATTGACCATAGAAAGGAACTGGGGGAGAACAGCTCCCTGAAAACTCGTTGACAGAGCTGTAGGATGTCATCCCTGTAGCGTGAAGCAGTTGTGGTGCCTCCTGGAAACACGTGAAACCGCGTACGTCCATCCAGCGTGAAGACAGCCAAAACCAGGAGTCCTCCACCACCGTAGTAGTCAATTTCTCTAATACTGCAGGAAAGATTTCGGTTTTCCTCTTCTCTCCAAATGTACACACGTCAACAATCAATTTAGGCTGTATCGAGACAAGGTTAATAGACAGTAAAGTTTGCTCATCCCGCCTTCCTCTCGACGAATAATCGACCGCTCTCTCTCTCTGCAAAACATCAAAATCAGATCCTTCGACTGACGATTGAAATTCAACAGTTGATCAAACCTCAGGAAGTTTCCCGAATCGTTCTTCTTAGTGAAAAATTTTCGTCATATGGATACGGAAAAAAGTGAGAAAGGAATTTTTCCATTAATATAAGAAAGAAATTGCGGAGAGGTTTCTGAAAAATTCAGAACTTTCCGTTAACACATCTTAAAAACGATCATTTACCGTCAGTATAAGAAAGGAATTGCGGAAAGGTTTCTGAAAATTCAGACTTTTCCGTTAACACATCTTAAAAACGACCATTTACAGTCAGTATAAGAAAGGAATTGCGGAAAGGTCTCTGAAAAATTCAGAACTTTCCGTTAACACATCTTAAAAACGATCATTTACCGTCAGTATAAGAAAGGAATTGCGGAAAGGTTTCTGAAAATTCAGAATTTTCCGTTAACACATCTTAAAAACGACCATTTACAGTCAGTATAAGAAAGGAATTGCGGAAAGGTTTCTGAAAAATTCAGAACTTTCCGTTAACACATCTTAAAAACGATCATTTACCGTCAGTATAAGAAAGGAATTGCGGAAAGGTTTCTGAAAAATTCATAATTTTCCGTTAACACATCTTGAAAACGGAAATTTGCCGCCAATATAAGAAAGGAATTCCAAAGTGTTTTCTAAATATTCCAAATTTACTTACGTACGAAAACTCCATGAAATTCAGGTTTCTTTCCGCTATTTCACGGAAAAGGATGTCAGAAATATGCTTCGTTAATTACTGAAAGGAATCACGGAAAGTGGCTCGTCAATTTCAGAATGTTTTTACAGTGTGGGATTCTTGATGACATCGTTTAGACATTCTTACGCCTTGCACATGTTTAGCCACAGAAATCGCTGCGAAGCAGCTGTCCTCACGCCATGGTTGGACTACCGAATCGAACTACGCCGAGTGTTTTTGCTGTTTTATCTCCCTCTTATATCACGTGATTGGTCGCAACTGTACGTAATCGAACCGTCGACATATAGTCACCAGCCGCATGACTCTCTGACAAATACCTTCCGGTCTGCCATTTTCTATATTGTGCGGTGTGCTGAAATAACTGTTTTTGGATAATTCTTGTGACTTTTGTGCAGCAGCATCAGAAATTCCTTTTACTTTCCATTTAGGAGTTCTACGACCATGTTGCAGCTCTATGGGCCGACGCAGGAATACAACGGTGCTTTATGAGATCAAACGAATTTCAGCTGATAGACTCCGCAAAATAGTAAGGAAATTACACTACTTCTTTATTTATTGAAATAATGATTAAATGTTGTGTCCATTATGAGAAGAGATGGCACCTTTCTTTACCTTTAAGTAATAAGAAGAATATTTCTATTGATCAAATTAACGATAAGTATACACCAGTAACTAGAACTAGAGGTGGGCTTAACAGGGATTTTCCTGTCACAGTGACAACGGTTGCAGTTCAGTGCAAGCAACGGTGAATTTAAACGGTAATAAAACCACCGTTTACAACAGCGGTGACGGAGCTGTAAAGAAGCCGGAAATACGAGTCTCCATTTGATTTGTAACAGTGACAAAGTCACTATTTACGACAGCGGTGACGGAGCTGTAAAGAAGCCGGAACTACAAATCGCCGTCTTACTTGTAACAATGAAAAAATTACTATTTACGACCATGGTGACGGAGATGTGAAACAGCCGGAACCGCTAGTCACTGTCTTACTGTAACAGTAACAAAATCACTGTTTACGAAAGAGGTGACGGAGCTATAAAGAAGCCGGAACGGTGAGTCACCATCTTTCTTGTAACAGTGAAAAAATTACTATTACAACTTCTGGCTTTGAATTCTTTGTTTAGGAGAGAAAGCCAAAAAAGAAACTATCTTAAGCGTGGAGAAAAGGGGAGGCTGAAAGAAAGCTCACATCACTATCTAGTTATATGATGTTTCAACAGAAAAGAAGACAAATTGTTCCGATATGGGGACATGGTAACTGAAACTGTGATGTAACAATGACTTCGGACTCCAAGCATTCAAGACTAACAGTGACTTTCTTATCAGTGAACTTAGAACTGTTTCTTTTTGCCACTGGTCTTAAAGGTGACGAAGTAACTGTGACGTGATTTCCGATCCACCTCTAATGAAGATCAAGGGACTTCGGGAGCTGCCCATATCGATCTTGGGGCCAATTGACCGAGTGAATAGCCACATCATAAATTTTATGACCGTCTTTTTTGGACGTGTATTCTGGTGAACGTCATAAACAATGCCTAGGAATCACAAGGAAATCGTAATGCTGTCAGAAGTAAGCGGCCATAACCTTTCTCTTTTCACCAGGTCCAGGGAAAATATGTCGGATTTTCAGAAAATGTGTTTTCATATCCTGGACTGCCAATGGTCAACGTTCGTTCCTGCCACGGAAAAGTCTCAGGATCGATCCCAGGCAGGTACGAACGCTCGATCCACTAAATATCCTGCCGTGTGTCAGATATGCACGTTAAGTCTTCGGACTCCGGGTACCCCCCCGCGCCCAAAAGTGTAAATAAGGGCGCCTTCCTCCCCCTTTCTGCCTCGCTTCCGTGTGTTCTTCCTGTATTCTGCTATTTGTAAAATAAGTTGTATAAAAGAATTCACACAATATATTGGAATTCAAAGGCTGATCAAAATATAGAGTTGCCAAGCTTATCATTCATTACACAAGCACAGCTCTAAGAAATACAATGACTCACTCACTCACGGCTAATTTTTTCTCGCTCATAATGTAAGATTTAGACCTAATTTCCTTATTCTGAAGGTATCTTTGTGTCAGGTATCAGAGAGGAACGAACGGCGAGGCGGACTGCAACACACTAAGAGGATACTCACGACATGGGCAGAGCACAGCAGGCAGGAAAAGTGGGGTTAAGGAAATGACCTTATTTTTAACCGAGAGGAACTTACCTCTGTTTCGTCGGCTTAATGTGCTCTACGAGTTGCCGTGATATTCAGGGCTCACTAGAGCACCACGTTTCGAAGTAGAAACCATCAGAATTACAGTCGGCTGCTCTAACCTCTAGACCACTTGTAGCACAAGAATTACAGCAAGTTATGTAATAATGCATCTGATGGTTATAACGAAGTAAATTTCTCCGTCATTTTTGGTCTACGCCGGGATTCGAACCCGAGGCCCCTTATTCCGGAACAAGTCGCTCTACCAACTGAGCTACGCAGACGTTTATTCTGATTCCTATCTGCCTTTATGTCGTGTGCGTCCTGCTGGCAGGTACGTCACATCTCCCCCCCCCCCAAAGAGGGCCGGGGCATGGCCCACGGGTCAACCGTGACCATGAATCGTTGCAGGCAGCCATCCACTGTAGAACGTGCACTTGAGAACTCCCAGTAAATCTGGTGTGTGGAATGCAACATCACACATTTTTATTTTTCGAAGCGATTCTCTGATTTTTCCCATCTCGCGGTGTGGAAATAACATCACACCATTGCGAGATTTTGAACGGTCGGGTCATCCGGATAGTTCGGGCGCCATTATAACGAAGTAAATTTCTCCGTCATTTTTGGTCTACGCCGGGATTCGAACCCGAGGCCGCTTATTCCGGAACAAGTCGCTCTACCAACTGAGCTACGCAGACATTTGTTCTGATTGCTATGTGCCTTTATGTCGTGTGCGTCCTGCTGGCAGGTACGTCACATGGTGTAAGTTAAAAACTAAGAAAAGATAAGATTTGCAACGGTAACTATGTTCATAATCGACAGACTCCTAAAATGAAAATTTATCGGTATTTATTCTTGACTAAGCACACAACTAAAACGCTAATGTAAGTTCACAGTTATATACTAAACAAAGAATGAGTGAATTATTAAACAACAATGAACTTTGCTTTCTAATTAGTCTGTTTTAAACAGTCTTACCATGATATGCACTGAAGAGCACCTGAATTAGAGAAACCTGTCTAGTAACGTGTAGCACCACCTTTCGCTCTGATGACGGCGGCGATTCATCTCGGCATGGACTCGACAAGACACCGGAAGCGTTGGGAAGCCATACGGATCCACGACCCCTGAACAAGCTCCCACAGTTCACGAAGATTTGATGGAGGGGATCAGAGCCTCGAACATCTCTCTTGATGGCATCCCAGATGTGCTCGGTGGAATTGAGGTCAGATGACCTAGCTGGCCAAGGAAGCGAGGTCACGTCGGTGGAGTGTTCATCCAATCATTCGGATACAGTTCGGGAGCAATGGCACGGTGCATTGTCTTGTTGCGTGATGAGGTCCCCAGTGGGATGTTGAAGATGCACAAACGGGAACAAATGGTCGTCCAGGATATCCCGGGAACGTTGACCTGTGAGGGACGATGTCACACGTACCAGGTGTCCCATTTCAATCTCCAGACGAGAATGCCACCCCCACCAGCTTGAAGAGTACCCTGCTGGCAAGAAGGATCCATCGCTTCATGTGGTTTGCGCCGTACTCGTATCCTGCCATCCGCATGTACCAACGTGAATCTCGACTCATCAGTCCAGGCAACATTTTTCCACATGTTTAGGGCCCAGTGGAGATCTTCCTGCGCCCATGCTAATCTTTGCACCTTGTGGTGTGCAGTCAGCAGCGGTACCCTCGTGGGACGGTGGCTTCTGTACCCCATAGCGAGGAGATGGTTCTGAATGGTGTGGCTGCTTACACGTTTTTGTGCACCAGCGTTAAATTGCCGAGTGATTTCTTGCAGTGTGGCCCGTCTATCCGCTGTTACAATGCGAGCTAGCCGACGATGACCCCGCTCATCCACACGCTGTTGTCCACGGCAGTTGGCCCTTGCAGGGATAGTTTTACGGGATTCGATGTACTCACGGTGCACCCGTGACACAGTGGCTCGTGAAAATCTCAGTGCCTGCACGAATTCCGAGATGCAGTGACCCATTCTTCGGGCCCCGACAATTTGCCCACGATCAAATGCGCTTAGATCCTTCGTCTTACCCATACTGCGTCCGACTTTTACTGATTCCCGTCACATAACTCCTTATATTGTCGGATCGCTGCATACGTCATGTCGTTTCCGTTTACAGGCCGCCCACAGCGCCACATTTGCATAACTCCAGCTGACTCTAATTCAATTGCTCTGCAGTGTATATCCCTTTGGGAGTTCATACAAACACAGTTTATTCCAGCGGTAGTCCTTTTAGCATCATAATTTCTGTACTCTTTTAGAGCACTTTTGTAAGAACAACAAATTACGTGTTAACACACACATCGAAAGGACGCCATCTCCTCACAATTGTCCAGGGTCGTGTTCCCATAATTCTTTGCAGCGCACCGCTGGCTGGCTGCGTCGGTGCAACTGAAACTCGCAAATGTAAACAAACTTGCAGCAGGTGTTCAATGAAAATAAAAGAAACGAGCAAAGGAAGCTAGCATCCAACAGCATTCGAATGGCAACACTTGGTATCCCGAAGACGAATGCGCACATTGTAGCTGTTTTGAGCCAATTCAAAATGGTGATTGACTGGAACATTGACTTCGTGAGGAGGTCCGCGGTGTCATTCAATTTCTGTCGGCAAAGAAAGTTTCGCATTTTGCTGTTCATCTATATCTTATTTTTATTAGGGCTTATGAGGAATGTAGGAATTTGCAACGTTGCGTCAACATGTTGCTGGGTAATGTGCTGCTAACTGGGGTAGTGTAACCTACAGGGCAATCTCAATGGATAGCTCCTCAACAAAAATCAATACCGCACACGAATTGAGGAAAAGAAGTTTTGTATCTAGTGATTTTTATCTCAAATATATTAGGTTGTAATGCTGTCTAAAGCACGATAAAACTTCATTAAAACCACAACACACTGTGTTGTGGTTTTAAAGAAGTTTTATCGTGTTTTAGACAGCATTACAACCTAATATAGTTGTGAATGGCAATACGAATTCGCACACAGAACTTTGGAGAGATTTTTATCTCTTTCCACTGCTGAGAGATCGCCACAACCAGGAGCGGCGGAAAGTGAAGTTCGTTGACCGGGCCCGAAATTTCGAATCGTGGTGCACCCTCTACCTTCCCGCTTCCCGGAACAAACAGAAGAAAAACAATGCCTAAGGAGCTTTGTTGGGAATTAGAACCACCCAACCATATACCTAGAGGAACTTTCTAAGGCACATCACAACAATCGCACATATGCCAAAAAAAAAGTTATAAAAATAAAAATCTTGGATGAAATTGTTGAAATTTTTGACCGGGCCCGGGCCCTGCCAGCCCGGGCGCTTCCGCCGCTACTGGCCACAACAAGTCTTGCTTCAAGCGATTTTCACCTCTTTCTACTGGTGAAAGATCGCCACAACACAAATTGAAGGAACGAATCCTTGCGTCCAGCGATTTTCACCTCTTTCTACTGGTGAAAGATCGCCACAACACAAATTGAAGGAACGAAGCCTTGCGTCCAACGATTTTCACCTCTTTCTACTGGTGAAAGATCGCCACAACACAAATTGAAGGAACGAAGCCTTGCGTCCAGCGATTTTCACCTCTTTCTACTGGTGAAAGATCGCCACAACACGAACTGAAGGAACAAAGTCTTGCGTCCCGCGATTTTCACCTCTTTCTACTGGTGAAAGATCGCCACAACACGAACTGAAGAAATGAAGTCTTGCATCTAGCGATTTTCACTTCTTTCTGTTGAAAGGTCGCCACGGCACAAACTAAAGTAATGAAGTCTCGCTACTGGCAATTTTGGTCTCATTCCACTGTTGAAAGCTCGCCGGAAAGGACGCCACAAATCAAAAAATAAAAACTGCTGTACATGAATTCCATACGGAGAGAATAAATAAAGACGACCATAACACACAGGGAAAAGTGCCTGAATGTTGTGACGTACTACAGAGGTGAAAACATGTGTCAAGACAACAAATCTGCAGCGAGACATTCTGTTCGCGTATCTCATTTGCAAGAGCGACTTACTCCGGAGAGAAAGGACACGGATTCAATGTCGTCGCGGACAAAGTTGTGTTTTCACAATGTGTTTGCTGACTATGTTTGAAAACAATACATGAATACACGGTTTATTTTGCATATTCCATTCAAAGTATTAAATACACTCGTATCAAATACAAATATTTTGACCTCAATTTTTGATCATCCTACGAATTTACATATACCTATAATAAATTCAGATTTAATTCTTTTTGCAGCTTTTTGGACAAATTAGACTTTATTCGGGAGGATGACTATGTGCCCACCGACCAGGTAACTTTAAAATTTCTTGTTAGATTCAATGATACAAATGCATACCTATATGTGTGTATGTGTGTGTGTGTGTGTGTGTGTTATTTGAAACTGTATACGTCTTCACTCTCTGGATTCCGCTGTATGAATTATTGAAATGTTATTCACAAATTTTGACACTGTACCTTCGGGCTGGTTCAGATTAACACATCAATTTCGTCATGAAATTCAGAAATAAACTCACATACACTCACCCCAATTCTTAAACAACCCTTAGAAATAGGAAGCTAGGAGATTTGGGCTAGAGTGCCCGGTAGGAAAGTGACACGGAAGCGAAGTACAAAGGGGGAGGAAGACGCCCTTTTTATTACCGGGGAGCAAGTACCAGGGGTCCGATGGCATAACGTGCCCATCCGACGCACGGCGGATATTAAGTGGATCGAGCGTTCGTACCTGCCTGGGACCGAACCTGAGGTCCTTTCCGCGGCAATCACGAACGTTGCCCACTAGGCCACCCGCGACCCCTAATATACCCCAAGCCACTTCCCGACGTTTAATAGGTCCATACCAAGGCGAATTCAAGCTGTCTTAAGGGCAAAAGGTGGCCCAACAATGTACTAACGAGGTGGTTATAATAATTTGGTCCCTCGATATATAAAAATTCCATGAAAATCCAATGAACTGTTGTGATACTGAAAAAAAAAAAATACGGCTTAGATCAAAATTTGGAAGCCAGTTGTTTATTGGAATAGGATATTGCGTAAAGAAGTTTTCCTGTTCTCCTTTCAGGAAAATTAAAAAAAAAAAAAAAAATATCCTATCGGTTCCATGTAGGAGAAAAAGCTACATTTAATTTTGCTTTATTTTTTTTTATTTCATTTATTCGTACGCCTTCACGGGATTCATAAGACAATTATGGGAAGATCTTCATTCTCACTCAGTTATCAACTTTTCGGATGAAACATCAGTAACTTTCCTCGGAGCAATATACAGGGAGTCCCACTCGCTACTTTACTCAAGTTTTATATACAGGGAGTCCCACTCTGTACTTTACCCAAGTTTTATATACAGGGAGTCCCACTCGCTACTTTACTCAAGTTTTTATTAATAACATCGTGTGAGTAATTACAGTAATTGGATGATATTTGGTAAAAACATACACTCACGGACAATAAAATTTGCGCACCTAGAAGAAAACATGCTACAACCGCGAAACTTTGAAATAGCTAGAGTGCGTGCTGGTATGCAAATAATCCCCATTTGGTGCGATTGCGCATGACCGCACACCCTGTGGTAGCGCTGCAAGCACGAACCGGCAGCCTTATAAACCGGCGTGTAGTCGATGCCCCATGAAAGTGAAAAGCACCGGTCGACGCAAGCAGGAGTACAGAGTGACAAAAATGCCGGGTAGACGCCAGAGACGTCGATTTACACAGCGTACAGACTTTGAGAGAGGTCTGATCATCGAGCTGAAAACTGCAGGTTGGTCAGCGCGCCGTATAGCCCGTTACGTGGATCGTTCTGACCATACCGTCCGACTGTGTTAGGAGCAGTGGACACGTGACGGGACTACCACACGGCGGAGCGGCTCTGGACGGACCAGGAGGACCACCGGTAGAGAGGATCGACGGATCGTGCGCCAGGCACGACCGGATCCCACGGGGACCCGGTCCACTATACAGGCAGATGTAGCTGCTCCTATGTGCACATGAACCATTTCTCGACGCCTCGCGGAAGCGAATCTGCGACCCCATCGTCCCTTACGTGTGCTGCCATTAACACCAGAACATCGCCGGCTCCGTTTGCAGTGGTGCCAGGCCAGAGCGACGTGGAACGCCACAGACTGGCGACATATGGTGTTTAGCGATGAGTCCCGCTTCGTTTTGGGTAGAGATGATCATTGTGTCCGGGTGTGGAGTCCCCGGATCAACAGCATAATCCCACCTTCGCTATCGAGCGCCACACCACCCTCACTGTAGGCATTATGGTCTGGGAGCCACAGCCTACGATAGCCGATCAGCTCTAGTAGTGGTACGTGGATTATTTATGGTTGCTACTTGTGTTCGGATTTTCAGTTGTTGTTTTTTTCTCCTAAAATATTTCTGCTGTTTCGCTAGAATTTCTAAAAAACCCTTTTTGTTGTACTGCATTTTGGACATGTCTGTTCCAACAATTAAACATGCTCAAAAGCCTTCCTAACGGAACAAAATATCCATGGCGTGGACCAGACCGATTTGTTAAAAATATCTATCTGGTGTTCAAAATGTCCATCAAATAGATTTGCATAACGTACAAGCTTGTCCGCGCCGGACATTGAACCAGGTCCCCTCACTCCGGAGTAAGTTGCTCCCCCAACTGAGTTACACGGACATGTGCTCTCATTGCTATCTGTCTTTTTCTCATGTGCGTCCTGCGGTGCAGGCCAGAGCGGAGTTCGGGCTCAATTTTAAGAGCTCCTAGCCCATCCGAGCCCGAAGTATGTCAGCCCGAGCCCGAATGTTATGTTGCAAGATAGAGCCCGGGTCCGAACGAGCCCGAAAACTATGATTAATCTGTTTAGGCATTAAAAAAAAAAAATAAAAGTCTTCTCTTCCAGACTTCCAGTCTTTCCTACCCGTGCAATTAACCGATGTCTTTCTGAACTGTCGAATGGGAAAGAGATGTCTATCTATTTCTATAGTTTCTTTGACCATTCATTTCTTCCTGAAATGTTTCTGGAGGGGGGGGGGTATCAGGAAAACTCGGGAGGCACAACAATCTACATCGTACGTTGCTCAATAGATTTAGCAGGGAGCTTCCCTTTGAGGTAGGGAGCAAAATTTCGTCAGCTTGCTATCTACTGTCTACAATTCTTAAAGAAACTTTTCCTTCGCAGAAATCCTGTAATTCACAGCCTATGGAATTTTGTTACCCAAGCCCGGAATGAATAGCCCTGGCCCGGATGGAGTTCTTGCGGGGCACTGGGCGAAATTTTATTGCTGGGCGCAGAGCAAAATTTCATTGTGGGCACTAAAAAATAAATCTCATATTTTAATAAAGTCGTTTCTGAAAATTATCGTTTGTCAGGAAGAACACTACCGTAAAGTCAAAACGATTATCTCAAAGAAGTATTTGCTTTAAGCTTAAGAAAAAGACCATAATACGGACTGAAAGTTCAGAGAGAGAGACAGAGAGAGAGAAAAGAGAAAGAGAGAGAAAGAGAAATAGAGAGAGGAGGGAAGAGAGAGAGACAGAGAGGAAAAGAGATAGAGAAAGAGAGTAAAAGGGAGAGGGAAAGAGATAGAGAAAGATAGAAAGAAAGAGAGAGAGATGGGGGAAGAGAGATAGAGAAAGAGAGAAAAAGAGAGGGAGAGAGAGATAGAGAAAGAGAGAGAGAGAGAAAGTAAAAAGTGTTAAAATCTACGATTTTCTTTCCCGGGAGAAGAGGTTTAGGTTGCATTGTGACTCTTATAACAGCTTATTCACAAAATGATAAAGAGATACCTGCTTAGCGAATATTTTTGTATAGGAAATATAATAAGGATCCCTCTAAAATAAATTGGTATGAACAGTTTTTTCCCCTGATACATGTTTAGTGATTGATTTTTAATGCACAGTGGAGTAACTGACAAATTAGTGACATTCTAAACTTTTATACGCGCTCATATATGAAAGCTGCCTTTTTTTTTCTTTAATTTCTTGAAATGTTGGAAAAGTGGCCTCCATATGTAGATGAAAGTAACTCGGAAATTGTTCTTTTTATTTAAGTATCAGGTTTTCACACAAATTGTTGGATATATAAAAGTAGGGGGACCACAAAATGATGAAATTTAATTTGCCATTTCATGAATGCGGAAAAGATTAAGGTGGTTACAAAAATCATTTCGAATCTGCAAATCTCAGTGTCCGTACGACGAATAGGGGGATAACGTATTCAAAAAATGGGGAGATTGGAAACAAACAAAAAACTTCAAAAAAATATTTTAAGGGCCTTGCGCCCCAAAAGTTACAAAAAAAAATGTAGTTAAATTTTTTTTACCGAAAATTATTTTGTTTTCTAAACTGCTGGGCCCCCTAAAATCGCAGGGCCCGGGACGACCGCCCCGGTGGCCCCTATGGTCCAGCCGGCCCTGGCTCTGCCGAATTCCTACTCCCCTTCTAGACCCAGTTGTCGAAGAATTCTCTTTAACAACTGGAAATTGTAAAAAAGTCTCGTGTGCTAAATCGTACAAAATCACATTAAAAGAAAAAGGAAGAAAATTCTCTCCCTCTCTCAGAGCAAGAGCCTGAACTCCAGTAAGAATTACGCAGCCCGAGCCCGTCTCAACTCTGGTGCAGGCACGTCACATCTCCCCCTTCCCAAAAGAGAGCCGGGACGACGTGTCTCTGCAGGCAGTCATCCCATGAATAACGTGCACTTGAGAAATCCCAGACAATTTGGTGTGTGGAACGTAACATCACAATGTCTCATTTTTTCGAAGCAGTGAAGAAGGGATTCTCATTTTTCCTGTCTCGCGGTGTGGAAAGAACATTACAACATTGCGAGACACTTAACAGCCGGGTCATCCTGGAAGTTCGGGCGCCAACATAACGTACAAGTTTGTCCGCGCCGGGCATCAAATTCGGGTCCCCCCTCACCCCGGAGTAAGTCGCTCTCCCAACTAAGCTACGCGCACATGTGTTCTCACTGCTATCTGCCTTTATCTCATGCGCGTCCTGCGGTGCAGTCTGCCGCATGCCATAACCTCGAAATTACTCTATCGTCACCTCGTCACGAATCATAATTCTCCGATGCCAATTTCCCAGATCCCAACCTTAGATCTCGCTGTCAGCTGGATGAAAGCTCAAAAATCTATCGCCTCCCCTAAAACAATAGATGTCCACTGGCTACACTTGCATAGTAGCCTTTCAACGCCCAACACATTACATCGTTTTGGGAACCTTGCAAGTCCAGACTTGTTCTACTGCTCAACGCCAGCCGACATCCGTCACACCTACTCAGCTTGCCTGATATTACAGCCTCTCTTCTCTCTCATGTTCAGTCTCTCCAGCAAAGTCTGCCATTCGTCTCACACTATGCACGACTGCTTCTTTCTCCATAGCCAGCCTCCAACTACAGCCAGCCACAATAAAGCGTGTGCTTTTTTCCTTCATTTAAGCAAAGTATTCAATATATCTATTTCCCTTAAATAATATCACCACTAACCCTCCAGCATCCTACATTAATGCAAGACGCAAACTCTGTAAAATGTCCAGACTTGTTCTACTGCTCAACGCCAGCCGACATCCGTCACACCTACTCAGCTTGCCTGATATTACAGCCTCTCTTCTCTCTCATGTTCAGTCTCTCCAGCGAAGTCTGCCATTCGTCTCACACTATGCACGACTGCTTCTTTCTCCATAGCCAGCCTCCAACTACAGCCAGCCACAATAAAGCGTGTGCTTTTTCCTTCATTTAAGCAAAGTATTCAATATATCTATTTCCCTTAAATAATATCACCACTAACCCTCCAGCATCCTACATTAATGCAAGACGCAAACTCTGTAAAATGTCCAGACTTGTTCTACTGCTCAACGCCAGCCGACATCCGTCACACCTACTCAGCTTGCCTGATATTACAGCCTCTCTTCTCTCTCATGTTCAGTCTCTCCAGCAAAGTCTGCCATTCGTCTCACACTATGCACGACTGCTTCTTTCTCCATAGCCAGCCCCCAACTACAGCCAGCCACAATAAAGCGTGTGCTTTTTCCTTCATTTAAGCAAAGTATTCAATATATCTATTTCCCTTAAATAATATCACCACTAACCCTCCAGCATCCTACATTAATGCAAGACGCAAACTCTGTAAAATGTCCAGACTTGTTCTACTGCTCAACGCCAGCCGACATCCGTCACACCTACTCAGCTTGCCTGATATTACAGCCTCTCTTCTCTCTCATGTTCAGTCTCTCCAGCAAAGTCTGCCATTCGTCTCACACTATGCACGACTGCTTCTTTCTCCATAGCCAGCCTCCAACTACAGCCAGCCACAATAAAGCGTGTGCTTTTTTCTTCATTTAAGCAAAGTATTCAATATATCTATTTCCCTTAAATAATATCACCACTAACCCTCCAGCATCCTACATTAATGCAAGACGCAAACTCTGTAAAATGTCCAGACTTGTTCTACTGCTCAACGCCAGCCGACATCCGTCACACCTACTCAGCTTGCCTGATATTACAGCCTCTCTTCTCTCTCATGTTCAGTCTCTCCAGCGAAGTCTGCCATTCGTCTCACACTATGCACGACTGCTTCTTTCTCCATAGCCAGCCTCCAACTACAGCCAGCCACAATAAAGCGTGTGCTTTTTCCTTCATTTAAGCAAAGTATTCAATATATCTATTTCCCTTAAATAATATCACCACTAACCCTCCAGCATCCTACATTAATGCAAGACGCAAACTCTGTAAAATGTCCAGACTTGTTCTACTGCTCAACGCCAGCCGACATCCGTCACACCTACTCAGCTTGCCTGATATTACAGCCTCTCTTCTCTCTCATGTTCAGTCTCTCCAGCGAAGTCTGCCATTCGTCTCACACTATGCACGACTGCTTCTTTCTCCATAGCCAGCCTCCAACTACAGCCAGCCACAATAAAGCGTGTGCTTTTTCCTTCATTTAAGCAAAGTATTCAATATATCTATTTCCCTTAAATAATATCACCACTAACCCTCCAGCATCCTACATTAATGCAAGACGCAAACTCTGTAAAATGTCCAGACTTGTTCTACTGCTCAACGCCAGCCGACATCCGTCACACCTACTCAGCTTGCCTGATATTACAGCCTCTCTTCTCTCTCATGTTCAGTCTCTCCAGCGAAGTCTGCCATTCGTCTCACACTATGCACGACTGCTTCTTTCTCCATAGCCAGCCTCCAACTACAGCCAGCCACAATAAAGCGTGTGCTTTTTCCTTCATTTAAGCAAAGTATTCAATATATCTATTTCCCTTAAATAATATCACCACTAACCCTCCAGCATCCTACATTAATGCAAGACGCAAACTCTGTAAAATGTCCAGACTTGTTCTACTGCTCAACGCCAGCCGACATCCGTCACACCTACTCAGCTTGCCTGATATTACAGCCTCTCTTCTCTCTCATGTTCAGTCTCTCCAGCGAAGTCTGCCATTCGTCTCACACTATGCACGACTGCTTCTTTCTCCATAGCCAGCCTCCAACTACAGCCAGCCACAATAAAGCGTGTGCTTTTTCCTTCATTTAAGCAAAGTATTCAATATATCTATTTCCCTTAAATAATATCACCACTAACCCTCCAGCATCCTACATTAATGCAAGACGCAAACTCTGTAAAATGTCCAGACTTGTTCTACTGCTCAACGCCAGCCGACATCCGTCACACCTACTCAGCTTGCCTGATATTACAGCCTCTCTTCTCTCTCATGTTCAGTCTCTCCAGCGAAGTCTGCCATTCGTCTCACACTATGCACGACTGCTTCTTTCTCCATAGCCAGCCTCCAACTACAGCCAGCCACAATAAAGCGTGTGCTTTTTCCTTCATTTAAGCAAAGTATTCAATATATCTATTTCACTTAAATAATATCACCACTAACCCTCCAGCATCCTACATTAATGCAAGACGCAAACTCTGTAAAATGTATAAACTACAGTATCTACATATATGTTCAGTGCTTCAAACAAAACTCAATCAAGCACTTACATCAGGCAAAAGCTCTGATTTCTACAGGAAATGGACACCTTACGAGCATTGGTTTCAGGTCATTCTAAACAGGATTGTTTTCTTTTTTCTCACCAGAACATTGTAAAAATCATCTTTTGCTTTACTGTTGTATTTTTTTTATCCGATGAACTCTTGAATTTTTAGAACTTCATGAACTCATGCTTCATTTTAAAACTGTCTGAACTTTCGTGTAATTTTCAAATTTGGAACTTTTTGATTTCTGCACGCCGATAGGCGTTAGTTGTATTTTGTTATTTGTGTATTGTTGTTTTATTGTGTTATGTTATTTCTTAATTTGTTTTGTGCATGTATTTTTTCTTGGTTAATAAAGTAATGTTTGAATTCTTTATATTCAAGACCGGACAGTTCAGAGTGCGCTGCTCTGAAACCGCATGCGCATGCGCATTTTCACTGATATTTGCATGTCGCAACCTGTTGTACATATCCTGTAAGCTTCAAGCTAATATCAGGAGTACTTTATGGTGTTGCAATTTTCACAAACAGTAGTGGACAGCATATCGCTCACTGCTATGCAAATTTCAATGCGGGTATATGTTTCTCGTATCTATTTGCATATATGGTTTGAATATGGTAACATTTCATTGAGCGTCTTTTATTATTTGCTCGCTATTGCGCTCTGGACTTCAGTTTTGGAGACCAGCATAGTATTCGAACATTTTTGGAAGATTTTTGTTTCTGTTTTGTTTTTTTATCATTGTATGATGTGCGATACATGAAGTGTTTCCATGCATCATCTACTGTAGCAAATAATTTTTCCACAGGACATTTTGTACTGCAGGAAAAGAACGTCGGAAATTCAGAAAATAGAATTTGAAGTAAAAGTCCCCAAAAAATATGGCGGTGGCCAGCAGGCCTTTTGGTAAGTCGGAATAACTTAATTTCAGTAAATTTGATTTTCTATTAGTTGTATTATTAGCAAGGCCAGATTATGTCATGATGTGGCCCGTGGTTGGCAATGGCTTTTGCGTGCGGCCCTTAACAGAAACCTTTTCCTTTTTCTATTAGTTATTTTGCTATCAATTATTTTTAGTGAAACATTTTAAGGTGATCTTTCTTAATAATGTTATCAGAAAGAAATTATTTTATCACTATTATTATTGCAATAACATCATACACTGTTAAAAATTTGGGGATAGGTTGCATTATTATTATTGCAATAACCTCATACACTGTTAAAAATTTGGGGATAGGTTGCATTATTATCATTGCAATAATATCATACACTGTTAAACATTTGGGGATAGGTTGCATTATTATTATTGCAATAACCTCATACACTGTTAAAAAATTGGGGATAGGTTGCATTATTATCATTGCAATAACATCATACACTGTTAAAAATTTGGGGATAGGTTGCATTATTATCATTGCAATAACATCATACACTGTTAAAAATTCGGGGATAGGTTGCACCAAAATGTAGTGCTACACCAGTTGCACCACTTTCTGAGAAAAGATGCACTATTATGTCTTGCAAACAAACCCAACAATCAATATGGTGCAACCTTACATCACTTTATGGTGTATGGTTGCACCATAAAATGGTGCAGTCTTATACCATGAAATGCACAGATGCACCATTTTATAGAGCAACCTTACTCCATAATATGTTGCAAAGTTGCACCACTTGTTGGTATAGTTTTCCCAAAATGTGGTGCAGCTGGTGTAGTTTCACTTATTGGTGCAACATATCACCAAAATTAAGGGTAGTCTTTTTAAATCACTGCTTTATGGATAAAATATTTTGAAAACACGGTTTCTGTGTACAGTTCCAAAAAGTTTGTGTTTACTTCATCAATTTAGGAATAAAATGTTCCGTGTTTTTTTCTTTTAAAATTTTTTCTTCCATATTCGGAAGATTTTAATCTTCATTGCTTATGTTAACACATATATATTTGCCACCCATTGCAGAGCAATCGTATTACAAAACCAAGTCAAAGAGCTGAACACTTTCAATCTGTAGGACATTCAGTGTTTTAAAAGTGAAACTAGGCATTTATTTAGGCAAAGCTAAATGTATCTTAAATCTAAATATGAACTTTTGGGTTAATTATTTTGCGTGTTCGAATTTTTTCATAAAACTATAACTGGTAGCTGCAGTACATCCCATCCTTACGTGCGCCGGCTCCCCCACAGCTGCGGGGGTGGCAGTTACGCCACTGCTAATGAGGAAGTATAAATTCCAGAACACTTGAGAACAAATCTCAAAATTTGAGGGCAATTTGCGTGTCCAGAAGCATCAGACGTTTTTCGGAACAGTGTACTAAATTTCAGGACTGTCCTTAAGAATTCGGGACTTCTGGTCAGCTTAACCTAACCTTAGCTCTTTTGACCTACTAGGGTAAGGTAGAGCGATGGGATTTTAGGATTTTCTGTTACTTGCCGCTCGGGCCTGAAATTCGTCCGGCAAAGGGAATGGCTGTGGTTAAGCTTTCAAGTCCATGACCACCGTTACTTTCAAGTCCATGACCATCAATGGCTGTGGTTAAGCTTTCAAGTCCATGACCATCAATAGCTGTGGTTAAGCTTTCACGTCCATGACCAGCATTACTTTCAAGTCCATGACCATCAATGGCTGGCTGTGGTTAAGCTTTCATGTCCATGACTATCAATGGCTGTTGTTAAGCTTTCAAGTCCAATTCAGCATCCAATAAAACATACCACCAGAACAATACAAATAAATTGGAGCCGCCTTTGTTCTTTCAGACAGGAGATACCCCCAGACGAAAAAAAAAACCGTTTATTCAGTGTATTACTGCCTTTATACACGGTCGAGTCACATTATTGTGACCACCAGCTAGACGGGCTGGGAGCGACTCAATAAGGACTGGTAAAATGAAATCGACGCTTAACAGTGCAGCAATTGACCACACAAATGAACGCTAGGGCACCAAGGTACGTGTCCCCGACAACAGTAGAGCGAACCCTGTCACGCATGGCTATCTGGAGTCGACTCTGCATCAAGGCGCCCATGTTAACCCACGTTCATGGTCAACGACGCTTGCATTCTCATGTGACTACCGTCATTGCACAGCGGAAGAGTGGGAAAATGTTGTCTTCTCCGACGAATCGGAGTTTCTACTTCATAGAAGTCACGGGTGGTGGCAAATATGACGTCACACACACGAGAACCAACACCCGGACACACTTGTCGGTCAAACACAGGACGGAGGTGGCAGTGCGCATGTCTGGGGGATGTTTTTCTGGTATGATCTGGGACTGCTGGTACAACTGGATGGGTCCTTAATTGCCAATGGCTACCAGTTCATCCTCGCTGACCACAAGCATCCTTCCATGTTGGACGTTTACCCTGGTGGTGACAATGCGCCGTGCCACATTACTACGGTGGGGCGTGACTGGTTCCAGGAACACGATAGAGATGTCTCCGTTCTCCCTTGTCCGGCGGAATCGCCGAACCTCAATCCCATAAAACACTTGTGGGACTATTTGGATCGTCAGGTTCGACGTGCCGAGCCACAATCACGTCATCTCGGGGTACTCCGTGCTCTGCTGTCCAAATGGGTACGTGTGCCTCGGGTAACCTTCCAAGGCATCGTTGCGTCTATGCTACTCTGTCTCTCCGCTGTCAACTGGACCAAGGGTGGCTATTCCCATTATTAGGTAGGTGATCATATTATTCTGATACAACTGTGTATATTAAACAAAATGAAGTGTTCGTACACTATATTGACGAAAGTCACCGGGCACACCTTCAAAAGCAAATGAACGGATACAGTACACCTGCAAACGGTATAAAAACAAGCCTGCAGCTGACCGCGATCATATCGCACTGTGAGGCTGAGTGAAAATGTCGCGACGGCAGAGAACTGACAGAAAGGAAAGATTGTTGGGTGTTATATTAGTGGGTTCTCCATAAGAGAAACCGAGAGGCGTTTAAACAAGCCCAAGTCAAATGTTTTGGATATACTGAATAAGTGGAAGACACATGGCGTGCCTGAAGCAGCAAAACGTACCGGCAGACCAAAGAAAATCAGTGATAGAGGACGTCGAAGCCTCAGCAGAGTCGTTACAGCTAATCGACGGAGTACTACTGCACAAGACCTCAGTGTACAAGTGAGTAAAAATGCAGGAACCTCGGTATTTACACCTAACATTCGCAGAGAACTTCATTCCATGGGTTACCGTGGTCTTGTGGTTGCTCATAAGCCTTTCATCTTCACTCGGAATGCTACTCGTCGTTTAGCAGGGTGTAAAGAACATTTATCGTGGACCGTAGATCAATGAAAACGGATCCTATGGACTGATGAATCCAGATACACGATCCATCAGTCTGATGGTCGTGTGTGGGTATGTTGGCAGCCGGAGGAAGTTTACCGGAAATTTACCACAGTGTACTGCTCCTATGATCAAGTTTGGAGCTGGCAGTGTACTCGTGTGGAGGTGTATTTTGCGGTATGACACCGGCCTATTGGTTATCGTGGACAAACCGGTTAACGTGCAAGTCTACCTCGATGTTCTGGACAATTATACCCTACTAACTCTGTGGCAATACTATGGAACCGAGCCTTGTTGGTACCAACAGGATAATGCACCGAGTTATAAAGCAAGGACTGTTACGGCGTGTAATTCCGTATCGTGTGTGGACTGGCCAGCACAGATCCTTGATCTTAATTCCATAGAGCACCTATGGGATGAGTTAGAGCGCCGCATAAGAAGTTTGGAACCAAGGCCTACTACTAAGCAACAGTTAGCGGCAGCATTATGTACTAAATGGAAGCGCATACTTATCGCTGTGTTCCAAAACCTTGTCGACAGCATGTCTTGAAGGGTCAGTGCATGCATTAAGGCCAAAGGTGGACCGACACCGTATTAATGTATGTCAATAAATGCTATGTTGTGTTTCAGTTCTAGGTGTCTGGTTACTTTTGTCAATATAGTGTATTTCTCGTTTTATATAATGTGATTTCGACAGTAGGATCTTGTTTAATCTGAGTTAATAAATCGTTTTTTTTTTTATTTCCGAAGGATGTTCGATGTTGGTGGACAACGAGGCGAAAGAAGAAAGTGGATTCAGGTGTTCGACGGCATCACCGCTATTCTCTTTCTCGTGGCATCCAGCGGATTCGACCTCAAAATTCGAGAGGACCACGAAACGAACCGTCTAGAAGAAGCTGTTCATCTCTTTCAAGATGTGTGGAGGAGTAGGTATGTGCCTTGCTTGACACTATGGGGACGATAACACGCACTATAGAATAGCGGCATAACACGCACTATAGAATAGCGGCATAACACGCAAAATAGAATAGCGGCATAACACGCACTATAGAATAGCGGCATAACACGCACTATAGAATATCAACATAACACGGGCTATAGAATATCGGCATAACACGCACTGTAGAATAGCGGCATAACACGCACTGTAGAATAGCGGCATAACACGCACTGTACAATAGTGGCATAACACGCACTGTACAATAGCTGCATAACACGCACTATAGAATAGCGCCATAACACGCACTATGCAATAGCGCCATAACACGCACTATACAATAGCGCCATAACACGCACTATACAATAGCGCCATAACACGCACTATACAATAGCGCCATAACACGCACTATACAATAGCGCCATAACACGCACTATACAATAGCGGCATAACACGCACTAAAGAATAGCGGCATAACACGCACTATACAATAGCGGCATAACACGCACTATACAATAGCGGCATAACACGCACTATACAATAGCGGCATAACAAGAATTTGCATTCAGTTGAAAAGACTGGCTCTAGGGTGGTAGGTGCAGGGCTGGTTCGACCACTAGGCGAACTAGGCTCTTGACAAGGGCACCAACATTTGGTTGGCGCCAAGCTTAAGAGCAGAAAAAATCAAATGAACTAAAATTCGAGAAAATACCCTACTATTCTTTTTAGATGATTTCTGCTATACATCTTTCGCATGCCAAGATCTTTGTCAGTGTGAAATAAAAGAGTGATCCGAGAATATACATTTATTTACGTATAAGAAAAATAGCTGGTGCTAAGAACAAGTTGCGTACGAACAAGTTATCAGGAAAACCCAAAATTCTGATGCAAAAAAGAAGAGAGTTGAGGACAACTAAAGGAGATGTGACTTCCAAAGTGGAATATATAGAGCTATGCAAGACAGCAACGAAAAAGTATCACTGAAGACGTAAGAAAATTCAACTGTGAATTAGTGAAAAAGCCTGAAGAGAACAAAGGGATATCTCAGTAAGGGAAGAAAACAGATTATGGCTCTGAGAAAAGAAGATGGTTCTGTAACAAGAAATAGTGGGGAACTTTAGACAAGAGTGGAAGATTTCTACTCAAAACTACATATGAAAGGCGTGATACATGTACTCCAGACATTACGAAAGGTACCAGTCCGAGAGTTCTTCCAGTTCTCCCAGCAGAAGTTGCACATGCAATCAAGAACATGAAACGGAGAAAAGCTCCAGGAGAAGATGGAATTACCGTAGACATCATACAAGAAGCAAGGGGAGAAATTGAAACAGTACTCGCCCAAGTTTTCACTCGATGCCTTAATGAAGGAAAGATTCCTGATGATTGGAACAACGCTACAATGATCCTGCTACATAAAAAAGGTAACATTGAGGATCTCAGGAACTACAGACCTATCAGCCTCCTATCAGTGGTTTATAAAATCTTCACTAAAGTTCTTTCACACAGCTTGAAGGTAACACTGGACATGGTTCAACCGAGAGAACAAGCTGGATTCAGGAGTGGCTACAGCACAATAGATCATATCCACGTGCTGAGAGAACTAATTGAAAGAGCGAGGGAATATGAACTTCCATTATGCATGGCTTTTATCGATTATGAAAAGGCCTTTGATTGGGTGAAACCATCAGCAGTTACAATGGCTTTGAAATCCCGCGGTATTGAAGATGCATACATTAATATTATTAATAACATCTATGAAAATGCAAAGCTTCGGCTATTTGAGAATACAGCACCCATAAAAATTGAAAAGGGAGTGAGACAAGGTGACACTATATCTCCCAAACTCTTTAATGCCACATTCGAAAATGTCTTTCAATCACTGAACTGGGGACACAAAGGAAAAAACATTAATGGAGATTATCCAACTCACCTTCGTTTTGCTGATAACGTAGTCATTTTTGCAACTACCCCATCAGAGCTGCAGAATATGATCCAGGAACGTGCTGACAAGAGTAAAAAGTGGGATTAAAAATGAACTTCCAGAAGGCAAAAGTGATGTAGGCCTACAATGCTTTTACTAGAAAGGCAGATTTATCGATTGATGGGGAAAAGCTGGTGATAACCAATACCTACATTTATCTTGGACAGCAGATATCAAGTGAGGGTCACATTGATGAAGAAATTAATCGGCGTATAAAACTTGCCTGGAGAGCTTTTGGAAGAAACAGTATATGGTGCAGAGACGTGGACCTTAACTAAAAGAGACATACAAAGACTGCAGACAACTCAAAGTTGCATAGAGAGGTGCATGCTTGGTGTAACCAGGAGAGATAAGAAGAGGAACTCGTTGATCAGAAAAATTACAAGATTTGAAGACATCATGATCAGAGTAAAATCCCTGAAATGGCAATGGGCTGGACATATTGCCAGAAGGACAGACCATCGATGGACAACTGGAATTTTAGACTGGATTCCAAAGGACAGAAAAGACCCAGAAGAAGACAACATGTGAGATGGGTGGATGAAATCCGAAAGTATGTGGGAGTAACATGGAGGAGACTGGCAGAAGACAGACCGTTGTGGAAGAAACTTGGGGAGACTTTCGTCCAGCAGCGGATTAATAATGGTTGACAATGATGATAATAATAACATATTGCATTTGTTCGCGTAACTCACGACCTCCCTGAGCCACAGCCCGGTACATACGAAATGGCATTAAATCATAACAATAAGGTTTATTAATTCCTGACATTCAGCGGTACTTAGGTAGGTAGATTAATGAATGTAATTGTCCTAAAAGCAATGGAAGTAGATTTCCGAGTCATAAAAGTAAATATTTGCTAATCTATGGTGGCGGTAAAACTAAATATTTATGTACAATATTTATTACTCGATGAAAGCCCGTCAATAATGACGGGGGAAAATAAAATTTATGATACAGAAGTTTTTGAGTTGAAATGTAAGATATTGAGTATTTGAGTTCCACGTCAATAGATGGCGACGTTGGCTCACAGCTTTTTGAAAATTTCCCGAGCAGTCGGTTATGGAATTTGATACGACGAGCTGTCTGTTCGTTATGTGTTTTGTAAATCCTTTAGTCCTTATTTCGTCAACACTTCCTTGTACACAGCAACCCTTCCTTGTACACAGCAACCCTGTATCAATTTCCCTTGCTCTTTTCCGTGAACTATTTTTATCTTGACGTTGCAACATACAGATGGCTAAACACCGGTTCAGGTAGTGAACCAAAATTCCTGTTGTAAAGTTTTCGTATCTCTCAAGAGTTGACCGTGTGACGCAACGCATCTCTGATGTCATGTGAGAATGATTTGGAACAGATGACGTCACACCAGCAGCCTTGTTCTTTGCTGCTGTGACAACAGAACAAAGTGATATACGCATGGACTGTGCACGTGTAGGTGATGACGTCACCTACATGAAAAGCTAAGCGTGGCGTCACAAACAGTTGTTTCTCGGTTGTTGCTATGACGACTTAAAAAGAGCTATGGAAGAGGAGGAGGGCTCTAGCAAATTATATATAAGGATGATTATTGTTATTACGAAAGAATTTTAAGAGATGATTCCACCTCTTCCTGAGGTTTTTTCTTCTCTTATCTCCTGGACATGTACGACGTATCAAGTCTGGGAAGTGGTACTTCTTTCTCTCAGTTGTCCAGAAACTTCCTTACTATCCTACAAGTGTTCAGGATAGCTGCCTTCTGTGGTTCCATGTAGGTGTTAGGTTGAAGGTTTAATGTCTGTATAGAGCTGTGAATGGTCTTAGGTACGACTCCTGTGGCTGATATTACTAAGGGAACGGTGGTGACCTTCTCCATACGCCACATTTCCTTGACTTCGTAACGTGGGTCGTTATATTTTGACAGCTTCTCTCCCTGCGTCTGTTGGATGTTGCACGTGTTGGGTACGGCTGTCAATGAGGTATGTTAACTTCTCCTTGTCGACCAGGATGATGTCGGGTCGTTTATGGGGGATGGTCTTATCTGTTCTGATCGATCTGTCCCAGAACATCTTGTGGGTGTTGTTCTCTAGAAACGTTGTTGGCTCATACTTGTAGTAGGGGACAGGCTCAGTTGTAATGAGGTGGTGCTTTCTTGCAAATTTCCGTGATTGTGTCTGTTCGTGTACTCTGTTTATGTAAGGACTCTGCACCCTGCTGTGATATGTTGAATGGTCTCTGGCGCTTGATGGCATTACCGACATGTGTCGCTTTCCACTGACGTGTCCTTTAGGATATGCATCCGATAGTTCCTGGTGTTTACAACTTGATCTTGTATAATCATTAGGAACCCTTCGGTCGCAGGGAAGAGTGATCCGTTTTTCAGCCATGCATTGGAGGCAGTCTTATCCACAGAGTCGGATTGTAGATCGTTGTAGTGCCTTCCGTGTAGAACTTTCTTGCACCAAGCTTCTTCTTTTGGCTCCCTCGTTCCAATCTCGATGTTCTGAGTAGAGATGTCTAGGGCTGTGTACTTCTTGTCACTCTGGTTTATCTCTTGGTGAAGGGGCGTTTTGGTCTGATGGAAGTATTATTATTATTATTATTATTACTATTATTATTATTATACAAAGAGCGTTTCATAAAATCTGAGAGTACTTTTATTTTGATTTGGCAACAGTGCGAAGGGTGGGGGGGAGATCACGCAGACGACTAATTGAATTAAGGAAGTAACTATGGCAACAATTATTAGCCGTAGCTGACGATTCTAGTTTTGTTATTGCGCAGTTGTTTAAGGTACGTCTGCATTTCGCCATACACCTGCATATATAGGTGAGTGATTCATATGCCGCCCCGGTGGCGCAGTGGTCTAAGCGATGGCCTCTGATCATTCGTCCGAACGGGGTCCGGGTTCGAATCTCGGCGAGGCATGGATGTTGTGTTTGTCTTACGGCACTGGCTCTCTCCCTTCCCTGGAACCAGTGACCCTAAATTAGGGACGGGCGACTGCTTATAGCCCATTGAGTTGCTTACGGTGGTCGTTAAAAATAAAAAAAAAATTGATTCATAGTTCAGAAGTGAAAGTTGTGCGATCAAATTTTGCTATCGTTTGGGTGAAGCGGCTCCAGAAACAGTTAATTTAATAAAAGAAGCTTACAAAGATAAATGTTTAGGAGAGTCAACGTTTTTTAGATGACACCATGATTTTAAAAAAAGGCATTTGTCGGCAGAACTCGCTCCTAGGCCTGGTCGACCTGAAAGTGTTGTTACGGGGAGAGTATTGTTAACACTGTTTGGGCAATCCTGCTAGAAGATAGACGAATGACGTGTGAAGACATATCGGCGTCAACTAATACTTCAAAAACATCGGCATTCTACGCGACAAATTACTGCTGCATCGTGTGTGTTCCAGATGGGTACCTCATCACCTGATGAGAGAACAATTGTTAGCCAGAGTTCAGGTGTGTCATGAGTGGAAACAAATGGTTGCAAAGGGATCCAAACTTTCTAAACACAGTAATAACTACCGATGAAATGCGCAACGAATGTCTGGAAACACACAGATTCGTCTCCTCCGAACAAAGTCGGCCAAACCCAATCAGCTGGGACGGTGATGATGATAATTTTCCTTGATCATGAAGATGCAGTCTAACAGCATGCCTTTCCTCCACAAATTACTGTGAATGATGAGTATTACATTTCAGTCTTGAAGCGTCTGCGACGACACATATCGATTAAGTGACTGGAACTGGTGGGCAAATGGATCCTACGCCATGATAACGCCCGCCCACATTTGCCTTCTTGTGTTCAACAGTTTCTTTCGAAATGAAGTATTGAAATCATGCTACAGCTTGCATGCAGTCCTGACCTCACCCCGTGTGACTTCTGGTTGTTTCCGACAATGAAGGAGAAGTTCCGTGGTGCAACATTCAATGAAGTTGCTGACGTTATTCGAGCAGTACAGGGGTCGCTAAAGCAGCTTCCACAAAATGCCTTCGCCACATGCTTTTGAAAGTGGACTGAACGATGGGACCGTTGCGTGCTGGTGATTTTAACCTCAACGATGCTCCTCGGTCCGGGAGGCCCACCGAGGTTGATGACGATCAAATCAAGGCATTGATCGAGTCAAACCCACGTTACACGACACGAGAGGTTGCAGACACATTGCACAGCCATCATTCAAGCGTTCACGATCACCTGAAGAAGCTGGGATACGTAAGCAAGCTTGATGTGTTGGTTCCTCATGAACTCAAAGAAGCTCAATTGACGGCGCGTATAAACATCTGCGATATGTTCATTAAACGTGAGGAAAGCGATCGTTTTTTGAAGCGACTGATACCTGGTGACAAAAAGTGGATTGTGTACAACAATGTGCTGCGCAAACGGTCTTGTTCCCGACGTGTTGCCTCGCCTCAAACGACATCCAAAGCAGACATTCATCAGCGGAAGGTTCTGGTCTTAGTGTGGTGGGATTTTAAAGGTGTCGTGTTTTTTGAGCTCCTACCACGGAACCAAACAATCAATTCGAATGTGTACTGTCGGCAATTGGACAGTTTGAACGAATCCATCATCCAGAAACGTCCAGAGCTCGTTCATCGCAAAGGTGTTGTGTTCCATCACGACAACGCGAGACCACACACAAGTTTGATCACCCGCCAAAAATTATTGGAGCTTGGGTGGGATATGTTGCCACATCCAGCCTACTCGCCTGACCTTGCGCCGTCAGACGTCCACTTGTTTCGTTCTCTTCAACAGTGCTTGCGTGGTATAACGTTCAATTCAGATGAGGATGTAAATCAGCACCTTGTACAGTTTTTCGCCACGAAAGACAGGTCCTTCTATGAACGAGGCATTCTGCAGCTCACTGAAAGATGGCAAAAGGTTATCGAACAAAACGGGCATTATATCATTGATTGATCTTTGTTCTTTCTATCAATAAATGACCTTTGCAAAACATGGCTAAAACACGTCATGACTTTTCCGACAACCCAATATATTTCTTCATTTTGTGGGATTTACTCTGTTTTTTTTAAATGGCCGTTGTATGAAGATAACATTTCGTGTGTATAACAATAATTCTTAAGGCTGTCTTTGAATGAGTGTTAAGGTTCCTTTTCTGCGATAGATGGCGCAAAAAATCACTCCTCGGGCGTGGCTTTTACGTCTTGAGGGACTGTCCCAGAAGTTGGCGTCACCGAATCACTGCAGACCTCGCGTGTTCAGAATGGAAGCGGTCTCTCGTTGGCTCCACAATTAAAAGACAAAACACGCGCAGCTACATTTTAACCAATAACGTTGTTTGTGGTGGAGCTTAGTAGGTAGGCTGAGTTTCTGTAGCTCAAATTCAGGGGTTCTTTGCTAATGTACACATTTTCTCTTCAAAAAATGAACGTACAGTAGGATTGAAGATGATTTATGGGAGACAAGATTTCAGTCTCACTTTTGGCCCCATTAATTATTTCTTTTTAGCCCAGATAATTAAAAAAATCAGACAGAAATGAGAGATTTTGTTTCTTCCAGACAGAAACACTGCAAAGCTAACTTATCGCGCCCTCTAGCGTCCAAATTGGAATACTTTCGAGTCAGATAAATTGAATTTTTTTAAAAATTCTAACAATTTTTTCGGAATAATTAGTGGCACATATTAGCTATAGGTTGTTTTTATTTGTGCTCAAAATTTCAAACACTACAAAGTAATAGTCTTCGAGAAAATGTGTACAAAAGAATTCAGATATAGGATAGAATTTCTTTTACACCCATTCAAAGACAGCCTTAAAAAGCCATCCATACACGATTAAAATAAACTTTGAAGAGACGGTATTTACAAGTTTAAAATCATTTAATTAAAAAATACACACAAGATCTTTCGGACTCTGTCACAACAGGTCTTTCATCAGGTGAAAAACACTGTATAAACAGAAGTGCAGTTGTCTTAAATACCTCCCTTCCCTCCCCTTACCTTACTACATATTAACTCTAACCCATTACTAACTATACTTCTTAACCCTCTTCACCCCGGTCTCCCCGAACTATCCATACTACCCCGCCCCCTCTTTAAATTTATTTCATTGCGCATGTCTCTACCATTGACTTGTCCTATTTAAGACAACTGCACTTCTGTTTATAAAGTGTTTTTCACCTGATGAAAGACCTGTTGTGAGAGGGTCTGAAAGATCTTAATGTGTTTTCTAATTAAATGATTTTAAACTTGTAAATACCATCTCTTCAAGTTTATTTCAATCGTGTATCGACGGCCTTTTAAGAGTTATCAGCCTTTATGCACTAAATTGACAAAAGTCACCGGACATCCCTTCAAAAGTAAATGAACGGATCCGCTGCGTTGTTGAGATGCGCGGTACAGATGCAAACGGTATAAAAACAAGCTTGCAGCTGACCGCGATCATATCGCACTGTGAGGCTGAGTGAAAATGTCGCGGCGGCAGAGAACTGACTTTGAGAAAGGAAAGATTGTTGGGTTGGGTTGTCCATAAGAGAAACCGAGAGACGTTTAAACATACCCAAGTCAAATGTTTTGGATGTACTGCATAAGTGTAAGACACATGGCGTGCCTGAAGCAGCAAAACATACTGGCAGACTAAAGAAAATCAGTGATAGAGAACGTCAAAGCCTCAGGAGAGTCGTTACAGCTAATCGAAGGAGTACTGCACAAGACCTCAGCTCAGTGTACAGGTGAGTAAAAATGCTGGAACCTCGGTATGTACACGTACCATTCGCAGAGAACTTCATTCCATGGGTTACCGTGGTCTTGTGGTTGCTCATAAGCCTTTCATCTCCACTCGGAATGCTACTCGTCGTTTAGCATGGTCAAAAGAACATTTATCGTGGACTGTGGATAAATGGAAACGGATCCTATGGACTGATGAATCCAGATACACGATCCATCAGTGTGATGGCCGTGCGTGGGTATGGAGGCAGCCCGCGGAACGCTATTTACCACAGTGTACTGTTCTTACGGTCAAGTTTGGAGCTGGTAGTGTACTCGTGTGGAGGTGTGTTTTGCGGGTATGGCCCCGGCCTATTGTTTATCGTGGAGAAACCGGTTAACCAGCACGTCTACCTCGATATTCTGGACAATTTGCCTTACCAACTCTGTGGCAATACTATGGAACCGAGTTTTGTTGGTATCAGCACCCAGCCATAAAGCAAGAACTGTTACGGCGTGGCTTGACGAGAATTCCGTATCGTGTGTGGACTGGCCAGCACAAAGCCCTGATCTTAATCCCATAGAGCACCTCTGGGATGAATTAGAGCTCCGCATAAGAAGTTTGGAACCAAGGCCTACTACAAAGCAACAGTTAGGGGCAGCATTATTTATACTGAATGGAAGTGCATACCTATCGCTGTGTTCCAAAACCTTTTCGAAAGCATGTCTGAAAGTGCCAGTGCATGCATTAAGGCCAAAGTTGGACCGACACCGTACTAATGTATGTCAATAAATGCTATGTTGTGTTTCTCTTCTAAGTGTCCAGTGAGTTTTGTCAATATAGTGTATATTATACAGATTTAGACGAGCGTAAGAAACGAGCCTGACACCAGCGAAATGTGATGTATACAAAGTCCATCTGCGCATGCGCAACTTAAAATCTGACCTCAAGATAGTGTGTTAGTGAGGAGGATTGGTAACTTTTGGTCTAGAATATCTACAGGGTGCACATTATTTTAAAGATCTCGTCAATAACAGGTGCGTCGTAATGAGGGGAAGCCTAATTTTCCCACGACGCACCGTTTTCCAGATATAGTGATATGTGCGTTTCATGGTCGCTGCTCGGACTGGAAAAAAGTGACCGTTGTTGGGAGGTACAGTTGTTCGGAGATTATGCCTTGGTTCACATTGCTAGTCCGTTGCTTTGGTACAAAAAGGGAATAATTGTACAAAGCTTTTGCACAAGAAAACTGTTTCAGAGCTTCCTCCAAAGGTAGAATACTGAATAAAGCTCAATATAGCAATTAAAAAAAAAAAAAAAAAAAGACATGGTATCGAGGATTTTAGGAAAGTGGTGTCTGATCCGTTGTCTAAAACTTTCTTTAGAAATATTAAGCTAGGAGTTTAAGTTTATATTACCCTGTAAAATACGAACTTCCACGCACAAAAGTGCGGAATGATACATTGACACTTAATGACTTGAGCGTGTGGTGAGTGATGTGGGGGAGTAGCGTGAGAGATATTGAAGGAGTAGGACATGCCGAGCTTTGGCTAAGACAACAAGTTCAATTGTACCGCGGAGTGTATTCCAGTTTTTGTGTGAAATAGAAATGTAATAAATGTTCTGTGTTGTTATCAAGTGCCTGTGATGTTACAACCCTAAGGGAAAGAAAAGAAAAGAAAAATGCTAAACAGTGAAGTGGAACTGGTCAGTTAGCTAGCCGCTCCCTGAAATATAGGAGCAGAACCCACACAGACCAAACAAAAATACACCACAGCCAACGGAAAGCATTTCACCCCCCCCCTCCCTTCCCGGGTTGTGAATGATACCTACACAGGAGCTGAAGTTCGCCTTATGTAGAGAACAAGACTTACGTACGAACCTGCGAACTGAAGAAGTTGTCTATAGTCCAACATTGCCAGCAAAATAACCATTAATGTTTGTCTAAAAACGCTACGCTTAGTGATAAATCTGATTCGCTATCAAGCTTAACATTTTAGGAGCTTTCCATACATACCGCAATTCTTCACGGCTGGTCAACGGCATGACATCTACTCCATTTCCATTTTTCGTTTTTCGTTTTTTTTTTTTTAATTGAAGGTTTAACGACCACCGTGAGCAACTCAATGGGCTATAAGCAGTCGCCCGTCTCTAATTTAGGATCACTGGTTCCAGGGAAGGGAGAGAGCCAGTTCCGTAAGACAAACACAACATCCATGCCTCAACGGGATTCGAACCGTGACCGTCAGAACCCTGATCATGTCACGATATGGTTTAAATGTTTACGCTTCATTTGTTCTGATGCTCTGCGAAACTATAGTAGACTTGGGGGGGGGTTAACGACCACCGTGAGCAACTCAATGGGCTATAAGCAGTCGCCCGTCTCTAATTTAGGATCACTGGTTCCAGGGAAGGGAGAGAGCCAGTTCCGTAAGACAAACACAACATCCATGCCTCAACGGGATTCGAACCGTGACCGTCAGAACCCTGATCATGTCACAATGGTTTAAATGTTTACGCTTCATTTGTTCTGATGCTCTGCGAAACTATAGTAGACTTGGGGGGGGGGTTAACGACCACCGTGAGCAACTCAATGGGCTATAAGCAGTCGCCCGTCTCTAATTTAGGATCACTGGTTCCAGGGAAGGGAGAGAGCCAGTTCCGTAAGACAAACACAACATCCATGCCTCAACGGGATTCGAACCGTGACCGTCAGAACCCTGATCATGTCACAATGGTTTAAATGTTTACGCTTCATTTGTTCTGATGCTCTGCGAAACTATAGTAGACTTGGGGGGGGGGGGTTAACGACCACCGTGAGCAACTCAATGGGCTATAAGCAGTCGCCCGTCTCTAATTTAGGATCACTGGTTCCAGGGAAGGGAGAGAGCCAGTGCCGTATGACAAACACAACATCCATGCCTCAACGGGATTCGAACCGTGACCGTCAGAACCCTGATCATGTCACAATGGTTTAAATGTTTACGCTTCATTTGTTCTGATGCTCTGCGAAACTATAGTAGACTTGGGGGGGGGGGTTAACGACCACCGTGAGCAACTCAATGGGCTATAAGCAGTCGCCCGTCTCTAATTTAGGATCACTGGTTCCAGGGAAGGGAGAGAGCCAGTGCCGTAAGACAAACACAACATCCATGCCTCAACGGGATTCGAACCGTGACCGTCAGAACCCTGATCATGTCACAATGGTTTAAATGTTTACGCTTCATTTGTTCTGATGCTCTGCGAAACTATAGTAGACTTGGGGGGGGGGGGGGGGGTTAACGACCACCGTGAGCAACTCAATGGGCTATAAGCAGTCGCCCGTCTCTAATTTAGGATCACTGGTTCCAGGGAAGGGAGAGAGCCAGTGCCGTAAGACAAACACAACATCCATGCCTCAACGGGATTTGAACCGTGACCGTCAGAACCCTGATCATGTCACAATGGTTTAAATGTTTACGCTTCATTTGTTCTGATGCTCTGCGAAACTATAGTAGACTTGGGGGGGGGTTAACGAACACCGTGAGCAACTCGATGGCTATATAAGTAGTCGCCCATCTCAAATTTAGGGTCTCTGGTTCCAGGGCAATGAGAGAATCAGTGCCGTAAGACAAATACAACATTCATGCCTCACGGGGATCCCGAACCCGGACCCATCTCGGACGACTGGTGAGAAAGAAGCCATTGCTAGGACCACTGCCCCACCTGGGAGGCATAGCGGGCATTAAAATAGGCATTTAATTGTGAATAAACGTTGCTATCTGTGGCTAACAGTTCGTTCCGCTCACCATCGGGTTCCTTGGAGTTTTTCCGCATCACTATAGTAATCGTTTAAGTAAGCTGCAATGCGCAGTTTCTGGTTATTTAACTCATGGTAAATGTATTCTTTCTTTTTTTGTTTCTAAAGATTTCTGAGAGAGGCCGGCTTCATTCTTTTTCTCAACAAGCAGGACATTTTGGAAGAAAAAGTACGAAGAGGAGTGTCCCTTGAAGATTTTTACTCAAATTATAAGGAATACAAGCCACAAGGTAAGTCTCCTCTTCCACTTTAACAGACGCGGACTGGGCCGCCATATTTTTCTTATGCTCGGGTATCGGAAATGTAAGAAATTTATACATACAAATGATTAAAAATGTAAAAATGTTATATCTTTGCTTTAATTCAGCAACGCACCACGGATTTCGCCACGGGGTGGTGTAAAATATTGAGAACGCTAGTAACGCCGTGCTGGAAAAAATCCTCCCAAAAACATTAGGAGTGGTAAAAATATCCTCGACTTACCACAAGCGTATTTTCGAATTTAAGGAATCATAAAAGTGTTACCTGAAAACGTATGGTGTAAAGTTTAAACCATTCCCCTGCCATTTGGTTTCAGCCCCTTTAGACCATTTAGATTAGCACATAGTAGTAGGAAAAAAAAACCCCAAAAAAAACAACTAACTAACCATTTGGATGCCAGTTTGAGGTGCCTCGAATTTTTTTTTCATTTTTCTTTTTTCTTTTTTGTCACAGAGAGTAAACCTTCCACCGCAAGGGGGGGATGCATAGGAACAATTTGTAACAATCTGCTAGTGTTAAAAATTCCGTAGCGAATATTTTGCTGTATTGGAAGCACTTACGTCACTTTAGTTTCACTGAAACTTAACCGCACACATGGAAAATCGGCACCCAGAAGACTGAGATCAAGCTGAATGCCAGCTTCCAAAATATGACGATGATATACTGCAGTGCAAACCTCTCTACTCTGTGGAATTAGGTTTTTATTGCTGAAGTAGTCCGAGTTGTCAGTGCTTGAAAAATTGCTCCTACAGCGAGGACTGTTTAATGTTTTATTGAAGGATGATAGAAATTCTAAAGTCCGTGTGGATGTTGTTTTTTTACATTATTATAATATTTTCCCTCATTTTCTTAAGTTTTTTAATTAACATCTTCAAATATTCTGCTATAAACGAAAACAATTAGACTAAACATAAGGGGAGATCGCCCCAAAAACTACGGGGAGAGGCGTTCATGGATGTTCGGGGCGGGGGTGGGGTAAGCATCTCGGAGAAGATGTCTGAATACATCACTGCTCGTAGATTGTGCTTGGTGAATATTTGGGCTGAAATCTAAACCACAAATGAAAATAGTCTAGTTTTTAAAAAGAAACTATAAGATACATAAGATGATTCTGCGTAATGCCATTAATTTTCACCTGATGAAGTTTTAGTAATGCAAAGTGTTTTTTTTTCATTTCATTTCCCTGTAATTCAAATGTTAACTCTCTTTGCATGCTGTTTTTTCTTTTTTTTTTTTTTGCATTTAATGCCAGAAGCTTCTGATATGGAAACGGACAATTTGAACTACAGTGCGCACTAAGTACATCCCCCCCCCCCCACCACACACACACACAACTAAAAAACAGAGCATTGACATGTTCACAATAATTTAGCTTTAAGCTTTAGAAGGAATTGATATCTACGAAACTGGGATGCAGCCCCCCCCCATCTCAGCTTACCACGAGCCCCCAATGGCATGATATGATTAACTTTGTCATAAGTGTTTTGTAGTACTTTGTATTGGTATAAAACAACGGCATTCATTTTAGTCTGAAAGTCTGCATTTGTGTTACACGCAATAAAGTCTAATAATTTTTTGAATTTAAAAACTTCAGTAGTAATAGATTTTCGGAAAAGGGCTTCGAAGTTGTTGTTTTTTTTTTTTTTGTTTTTTTTGCGGGAACGTCCGAGTTTTTCTATATAGTATGCCACTGAACAACAAGTATTCTCTTTTTAATTTTTTCGTTACCGTTGTAATCCTTCTTGTTACACTGCTATTTAAGATTATTTCATCAGTGATTAAAATATTGTACTTTTTATTTTCATTTCAGACTGTGATGGAAATGATGAGTACATGAAGGCACGTAGCTACATTAAGGATATGTTCCTCGTAAGTTTAAATTCGATTCAATAGTAAGACAAGTTAATAAAATCATGCAATGCATTGATTATGATACCCTTTCCAGCATACCAGAAACCATTACTCAAGTTATGAGAATAATGGCTGTGGAATAAATCTCGTTCTTGTGCCCTGACCTTTGACCCCATTTCGATGATATTCAACAGAACCGGTTCAGTATACCTCTGGAACAATATGCTAAAATTTTGTCGCAATAAAAGCATTTTTAGCCAAGTTATGAGGATAATAGCTGTGGAATAAATCTCGCTCCTGTGCCCTGACCTTTGACTCCATTTCGATTATATTAAATAGAATTGGTTCAGTATACCTCAGGAACAACATGAAAAAGTTTTGTCGCAATAAAAGCATTTTTAGTCAAGTTATGAGGATGATGGCTGTGGAACAAATCTCGCTCCTGTGCCCTGACCTTTGACTCCATTTCGATGATATTCAACAGAATTGGTTCAGTGTACCTCAGGAACAGCATGAAAAAGTTTTGTCGCAATCGAAGTATTTTCACTTAAGTTATGACGCATGAGGGTGATGGAAATGGATCCAGCTTCTATGTCCTGACCTTTGACCCCATTTCGCCCATTTTCTGTAGGGTTCGTTCCCACGTTGTCCCGTACCCCATACGATAATTTCATTGAAATCGAACTATTTTTACGCGAGTTATCGTGCAAACAGACAGACAGACGGACAAAGCCGGATAATATACGCTTCTTCAACTTACCGTTGGAAAGCGTAAAAAAGACGAAAACATGCGTTCGTTGCAACTTATTGCAAGCTGTTAGATCTACCAAGCTATAGTTCCAAACCAAAATCAAGGAAAGGAAATACATATATCCCATTCTAGGACTTGTTTTGAATCTCAAATGTAAAACCGCCCTGTTTTATTCTCAAATTTTAAATCCATTTAACAAAAGAAAAGAAAAAGAGATACAGTTATGCTCAGTTCTGATTGAGCCGTCAGTTTGGAGCGTTGGACTACGATTTGCAGATCGGAGAGCTGAAATGAGCTAGTCCAGTATGGTCTCAAAGCGTTTATTTAATTTGTTATAGCCAACACCGGTCTATGATATGAAAAGTAGCTTACATAATTTTTACAAATAATGCTGGATACATTGCGAACACAAAGCAGATCGATATACGAATTACCCAAAGTGGCGTTCTGTCTTCTTGGGCTTCTTACATTCCTCATTACTTGATCTTGCATCTCATTATGATTTTCTCCACTTTTGATTGCATTCGTTCTGCGGATTCCGAGGCATTGTCGAAAATGTTTGTCTGATTTCGAGAAATGTTAACCCGTTGACACGAAAACAATTTTTAAAAATTTTAGTTTGAACCACTGCGATATGTTCTTTACATATTTGAATAGATCTCGTCAAGAGCTTTAAAATGGCACCACACACAGTGGTGTTGCGCTTACGGTTGCCAAGATAAACTTTGAGACTCCACGCTGTTTACGGATATACTAACACGATAAGTGTGCGGCACGTATTTTCAACGCTCTAATGATTTCAATTGGGACCTATTTTTGTCACAGACGGTCGACCGTAAGTCACCCCATACTATCCGCGGAGTTAGACCTAATCCTACGTCAAAAGAAATCCTTCTTTCTTCGTGGCATTCTTCCAAATTCGTGTCTGACAAAAAGAGCTCGATCGGAGTAGATTTCCCTGAAACGCAGGTGCGACGCTATGGGTGAGCTGGGGTGCGTTTCAGCATACCCAACTTTTCTTTGAGCCCACCCATTAGCTTCCCCGAAATATTTAAGCTGTTATAATATATGGCTGGTGCAACTGTCGAAGATTTTAGGAACGTTGGATAAACGTACCTGAAGTTTTTTAATTCACAGAAATTGTATTTTTTTGTTAAATTTATTGTTTGTGTTTCGATGACGGATAGAGAGAGGCAGAGAGGGGGGGGAGAAAATGAGATAGAGAGAGAAAGGGGGAGGGAGAGACAGAGAGATAGGGAGAGAGACTGAGATAGAGAGAGAGAGAAAGGGGAGAGACGGAGAGAGAGGGTAAGAAAGTGAGATAGAGAGAGAAGGTAAGAAAGTGATAGAGAGAGACGGGAGAGACAGAGAGAGAGAGGGAGAGAACGGGATATATTTATTTTTTTTATTGCAGGATTAACGACCACCGTGAGCAACTCAATGGGCTATAAGCAGTCGCCCGTCCCTAATTTGGGGTCACTGGTTCCAGGGAAGGGAGAGAGACAGTGCCGTAAAACAAACACAACATCCATGCCTCGCCGGGATTCGAACCCGGGCCCCGTTCTGACGAATGATCAGAGGCCATCGCTTAGACCACTGCGCCACCGGGGCGTCTAGAACGGGATAGAGGGAGACAGAGAGAGAGAGAGGGAGAGAACGGGATAGAGGGAGACAGAGAGAGGGAGAGAACGAGAGAGAGGGAGAGAACGGGATAGAGGGAGACAGAGCGGGGGAGACAGAGAGACAGAGGGAAAGAGAAAGAGAGAGAACGAGAAAGAGAGAGACAAGGAGAGAGAGGGAATGAGAAAGAAAGGGGAGAGAAAGAGAGAGAGAGACAGAGAGATGGGAGAGGGAGGGAGAGAGAGAGAGAGGGAGCGACAGAGATAGGGAGAGAGACAGAGAAGAAGGGGAGGAGAAGAGAGGGGGTGGGGAAGAGGGGGGAAAGAGAAAGAGTGAGAGATTGAGAAAGAGAGAGGGAGACAGGGACAGAGATTCCTTATAAGGTTACAAACAAAATTCATAACAACCTTCATAGGACCGTAGCAACGTTTTCTTATCTGAGAGGGCGAGACTTGAAATCACGCCCCTTCGAGTTCAAAATCACGCCCCTTCGAGTTCAAAATTACGCCCCCGTCGAGTTCTACTCAAATAATACTTGTTTTTTACTTTCTCATACACCGCCGTTATACGAAAGTGTTATGATCGTTCAAAAATCGCACTTCAGGTTTTTGACATAATTTTATTAAAAATGTAAAAACTAGGTAAATACTCAAGAACCACAGGTTGTAAATACCAAGTAAAGCGTAAACGCTATGTGAAAGCCGACAACACAAACACTCCACAGAAATGTAGAACGAAAAACAAACCAACGCAGAAGGAATGTATCATATAGTGAATGTACCAATAGTTAGAAGCTTAATGGGTAGGGCTTGAAAAAATTCCTTTCAAGGTTAAACGCTCAGAGAACTTTCTGCGACAGAGCACAAATGATTAATTAGTGAATTAAGTCACATCAGAAAACTTGAAAATTTCATCGCCGTGGAGCGGGAATCGAACCCACATCTCCCGATTACCGTTCGAGCGTGCTATCCGTTGCACCACCCACGACGGCGAATTCGCAAGTATCTGTGTGTTAAAAGCATCAGAATATTATCCGACCGCGTTCAACGGATAGCGCGCTCGAACGGTAATCGGGAGACGCGGGTTCGGTTCCCGCTCCACGGTGATGAAATTTTCAAGTTTTCTGATGTGACTTAATTCACGTGTGAAACAGTAATTACAGTCAATTCGGCGATGTCCGATTGCTGTATTAATTACCATGATGCATGAGACTAACTAGAGCCTTTAAAAAGAAAATACTGAAAGGTGTAGCTTTCTTCTTTAGTTACCATTTCTATTTTTTACATTCCCAGAGCATGAATTTACGCCCCTGAAATGACCATTCTGTAAGGGCAACCAATCCCTGCCCCTCTCCCCTCGTAGCTACGGTCCTGCTTATGACAGCGAAAAGAAAAGAAAGAAGAAACAACTTAAGTAAGCTAAAATTGAGAAGAAATAGTAACTTGCCATAGAGATTCGTATCCATGGTTCCTATATTACATAGATTAGATAAACACTATGTACGTATGCACCTCAAAACTTTTGACGTAGGAGTACGTCTAACTCCACGGATAGTATGGGGTGACTTACGGCCGATAGTCTGCGACAAAAATAGGTTCCAATCAGGGGCGCACACACGGGGTGGGTCCGTCGGCTACGGACCCCCTTCTCCCCCAGAATTTTAAGACACCTTATTCCAACTACAGCGAAATTAAAAAAAAATCTTTCTGCACATGTTGTTTATAGAAACGAGCTGGCTGTGGTGTGATTGTATCAATCACAGAAATCAGAGTACTCTTTTGCCTTAGGAATGCTGCATCTGTTTTGGATGGCTGACGATGGCAAGCATTGAAGCAGGGAATTAGTGAAACCCCAGAGTGTTTGAGGAACCAGGAAGCCATCACGCTCCCAGTCTCTCGTGTTCCCATAATCTTTTCCAGGAAATTTCTCCATGGCTCGGGCTTCAGTCACATATGGGGTGCTAGTGGGCGTTCCTCCTCTGAGGGGAGGGGGATAAACAAGATAAAGGCCTGTGTGTAAACACACTATTTTCTGTTAAGGTCTGCGTCTGTGCTTGCTATTTGTATCTGTTGATTTCCATCCGTTTAGCACATGAGAGACAAACTTCCTGAATTTGTCATTTTTCGAGAGGAGCAGCAGCTTGCTTATGAATGACTTTTTCTAACCGAACTGTGAATGACTGTTTTTACTCAGAAGTATGCTTCATTGTAAACTCATGGATTATTCAGTTTTAGATTTATTCAATTCCCTCTCTGAAAAGGTAGTTCGACAACTGTAATAGTTTTCAAAGTTCGATGAGGAATACTTATGTGAGTTAAATATTATTGTTTACTTAACTTTTTCGTTTTCCATTGATAATGTGTCTGCTCTTTAACAGTGTAATGAACAGTGCTGTCAGGGCAAGCATATAATTTATATATATTATTTAAAGTGAGCTTAGATGAAAATGTTTCTGCATTACAGTATGAGAAGCGATTTAAACTTTATTTTTTCTGTACGTCTTAAGGTCTTACATAAATATTAATGGATATATTAATGCACATTTAATTTAGCAGACTTATTAAAAAGAGTAAGGTTTTTTTAACCTGTGAACACATCAGTGCTGATTTATGCTAACAAAAATAATCCACACACACACACACACATATACACTATCTACCAACATGTAATTGGACACCCCTGCAATCGACGATATCTGCGGTCCTGATACACGTCACGGACGCCGCCGTTAAATATCTTGTGAGAAACAACAACGCAACCAGTCGCATGCAAGATGCCACGCAGTTCGGAGCTCTCTGATTTCGAGAAAGGCGTAATCGTCGGGTATCACAGAAATGGCCGATCCATACGTGACATATCCAGCGAGTTGAAGTACCCAATATCGACAGTGGCCTACGTGATTGGCAAGTGGAAGATGAGAGGTGACTGTCGGAATGTGGCCCGACCCGGCAGACTCACAAAACTGGGAGTTGGAGACCGACGGGTGCTGGCCAGAGAAATTCGGAAGAACCGCACCAAATCGATGGGCCACATCCACGAGGAGTTTCAACAGGCATCCGGGAGTGTTCTTTCGATGAATACCATCCGTAAAGAAGCCTATCTGCTCGGTTATCATGGACGTGCTGCCGCCCACAAGCCTTTGATCACCAAGTCCAACAGCGCTGCTCGGCTAACGTGGTGCCAAGAACGTCGACAGTGGACCGTTGAACAGTGGAAACAAGTTCTCTGGAGCGACGAATCAAGGTTCACCCTCTACCGTTCGGATGGCAGGTTCTGGATTTGGCGTCTGCCTGGAGAACGTCTCCTGCCGGAATGTATTGTGCCAACTGTGAAGTTCGGCGGCGGTGGAATTATGCTATGGGGGTGTTTCTTCTGGTATGGCACTGGACCCTTGGTCGCAATTCCTGGTAGACTCAACGCCGAGACCTACTGCACCATTTTGGATGACCATGGGCTTCCTACGTTGTGGCAGTTTTACGGGGTGGACCCATGTTACTTTCAGGATGACAATGCCAGCTGTCATGTTGCGAGGTCCACCATGGCGTGGTATGGTGACAATGGGGTTAATCGAATGGACTGGACTGCGGATAGCTCGGACCTTAACCCTATCGAGCACCTCTGGGACGAGTTGGAGCGTCGACTTAAGGGGTGCCTCCACCGTCCGAAATCGGTGAAGGAACTGACCTGTCTTCTCCAAGCAGAGTGGAAGAAAATACCGCTAACCGTCGTACAACGACTGGTTGAGAGTATGCCCCGGAGGGTCTTAGCTGTAATCGCCGCTCGTGGAGGCTCCACCAACTATTGAAGGTGAATAAACTACGTTTTCCTTTGCTATCACAGGTGTCCAATTACTTTTTGGTAGATAGTGTATAATCCATATGTGTATGTGTGTGCCCAGTTTCTAGTTTCATTTGTACCGTGAATTTTTTTTATCGGACACCCCCCCCCCTCCCTTGAGGAAATTCTGTGTGCGCCCTTGGTTCCAATTGGAATCTTAATCTTTATAGTGTTAAAAATAGGTGCCTCACACTAATTGTGTTAGCATATTCGTAAACAGCATGGAGTCCAATTCGGGTACTGCGCAATACATCGCGCGCGCGCACGCTCCCTTCGCCTCCTGTGCGCGGGGGAGATGATGCAATATTTCTGGGGGTGCCTCGGGTTTGACCCAGTCTATCTCGGCAGCCATGAGCGCAACACGATAGTGTGTGGTATGGTTTTAAAGCTTTTGACCAGATCTATCCGGATTATTGGAACAATGCTACAATGATCCTGCTTCGTAAAAAAAGGTGGCGTTAATTATCTCAAGAAATATAGGCCCATCAGCCTCTTTTCAGTGGTTTATAAAATCTTCACTAAAGATTTTTCACCTGGCTTGAAGGTAACACTAGACATGACTCAACCAAGAGAACAAGCGAGATTCAGGAGTGGCTACAGCACAATAGATCATATCCACGTACTGAGAGAACTAATTGAAAGAACAAAAGAATATGAACTCCCATTGTGCATGGCTTTTATTGACTATTATGAAAAGGCCTTCGATTCCGTGAAACCATCAGCAGTCACAATAACTTTGAAATCCTTCAGGTGTTGAAGATGTGTACATTAACATTATTAATAACATCTGTGAAGATGCAAGTGCAAAGATTCGGATATTTGAGGATACAGCACAAATAAGAATTGGAAAGGGAGTGAGACAAGGTGACACCATATCTTCCAAGCTCTTTAATGCCACATTGCAAAATGTCTTTCAATCATTGAACTGGGAAAACAAAGGGATGAAGATTAATACAGATTATTTAACTCACCTTCGTTTTGCTGATGACGTAGTCATTTTTGCAACTACCCTTTCAGAGCTGCACAGTATGATCCAAGAACTTGCTGACAAGGGTAAAGAAGTGGGATTAAAAATGAACTTTCAGAAGGCAAAACTTATGTACAATGCTTTTATCAGGTCATCACAGAAGTAATGTCGTTTTGCGGAAGCTCAACAGTAGTGATCCCCCTGGTGCCCAGACTATGACGTCGACCACGGTGAGTAAAAAGGGATCACGTGAGCAGACCTTCAGGTCACTTGAGACCGCAAACGGAAGTTCTAGGTCCAGTCGTTGTGTACTTAAACCGAATAGGAAATGGCAGTGTCAGAAGACAACATTATGCAAATCATGCTGTATGAGTTCCATCATCGACATTCAGCGACGGTAGCAACACGAAACAACAATGCCATATATGGGCTGGGTACCCTGGAGGTCAGCAAATGTCAAAGCTGGTTCCAGAAATTTCGAAGGGGGGACACCAGTCTCAAGGATATGTAACGACCCGGACGGCCTGTTGAGCTGCATAACGACGTGCTGAAAGCTGCTGTTGAGTGAAATCCGCAAGCAACTGTCGAGGAATTTGGCCACACTTGTTCATTCAACCCATTCCACTGTTCACCGGCATCTGTAGGACCTCGGTTATGTGTCAAAACTGGATAAGTGGATACCCCATGATCTCACTCCACAACAGCTGCAATAGCGTGTGGACATTTGCACTTCTTTGCTCTCCCGTGAAAAAAGGGTGACGTTTTGCACAGAATTGTCACGGGCAATGAAAAATGGATTGTTTATCTCAACATTAAGCGTAAACGGCAGTGGGTTTCCAAAGGGAATGAGCCTGCAGCAGTGGAGAAACCAGGGCATTTCCCACAAAAGGTTTTGATGTTTGTGTGGTGGGATATGCTAGGCATAATCCATTACGAGCTGCTGCCACCCAACAAAACCATTACAAGGGAAGTCTATTGTCGGCAGCTGCATCGTCTACGCACTACTTTGCAGGATAAACATCCAGCACTCGTGAATCGTAAAAGCGTGCTGCTGCAGCAGGACAACGCAAAACCACACACAGCGAAAATAACCAGTGCCACGTTGCAGGACTTCGAATGGGAAGAACTTCCGCATTCAGAAGATTCCCCTGACATCGCCCTATCCGACTACCACTTCTTTCGCAGCCTGGAAAACCATCTTGCTGGGACTACACTTCGAAATGTGGAGGAGGTACGGCGAACCCTTTCTGCCTTTTTTGGATCAAAACTCATGGAATTCTACAAGTCTGGGATTCAAAACATTGTCGATCGATGGGAAAAGGTTGTAACTACCGGGGGCACTTATCATATGGATTAAAACACCTGTTCCAGGTAAGTTTTTTTTTCTTTTCTTCAAACGTTGAAAAAACGACAGTATTTTTGGGATGACTTGATACTAAAAAGTTAGATTTACTGATTGATGGAGAAAAGCTTAAAACAACTGTTACCTACATTTATCTTGAGCAGCAGATATCAAGTAAGGGTCACATTGATGAAGAAATTAATCGGCGAATAAAACTTGGCTGGAGAGCTTTTTGAAAGAAACAGTACAATTTTTAAGAGCAGTATGCCATTATGTCTTAAAAGGAAAGCGTTCAATCAGTGCATCCTGTCAGTGCTTACGTATGGAGCAGAAGCATTGTCTTTAACTAAAAAAGATACATAAAGACTGCAGACAACTCAAAGAGCCATGGAGAGATGCATGCTTGGTGTAACCAGGAAAGATAAGAAGAGGAACTCGTGGATAAGGAAAATGACAAGAGTGGATGACATCATGACCAGAGTGAAATCCCTAAAATGGCAATGGGCTAGACATATTGCCAGGAAAACGGACCACCAGTGGACAACTGAAATTTTAGGCTGGATTTCAAGGGAGAGAAAATGAGAAGACCCCATGGGAGATGGATGGATGAAATTCGAAAGCATGCCGGAGTGACACAGAGGAGATAGACTCAAGACAGACAATTGTGGAAGAAACTTGGGGAGACCTTCATCCAGCAGTGGATTGATAGTGGTTAACAATGATGATATGTATATATATACTGTATACATAAAGTAGTGGCAAAAATTGTGGAAACCTTTTGGAAATAGTGTATTTTTGAGGTTTGATGGCTCATAACACCACTTTGTTTTTGGAGTAATAAAATAAAATTATGTCAATGGAAATATAATTTCATCAAAAATGTAATGCAATAACTTTTATGAAGGATTTTGTATTAGAACAGCAGTTATAAAAAAGAAAAGTGAAACACATAGAAAACATGCGATGTACAAAAATTCTCACCATGTCAGTTAATACTTAGTTGGGTAGCCTTTAGCGTTAATTACGGCCTTACATCTCCTTCCCATGGAGTGAACCAAGTTTTTTAGTTCTGCAGCTGTTATAATGTGAAACCAAGATTGAATTATTACTTCTATTAATTGGGGTTTATTGCTGGGTTGCTTCTGACTAACAAGTTTCTTTAGTCGGCTCCATAGATTTTCGATGGGGTTAAGGTCTGGGCTATTCCCAGGCCATTCCAGCAGTGGCATATGATTATCTTGAAATCACTTTTTTGCACACAGCAGCAACATGACATGGAGCTGAATCTTGTTGAAATATAAATGGTTCATTATCTTGGAAAAGATCACGTGCGGAAGGCTTCAGTTTGGGCTCAAGTATTTCATTAATGTATTTTTGGCCATTTATATTCCCATTAATCACGCAAATTCTGCCCACACCTTTTGATGTCATACAACCTCAGATCATAACACTAATTAAGTGTTTCGCGGTACATGTAATGCAATCAGGATGCAAATCTTCCCGATTCTTCTCGTTACATATTTTATGCTATCACTACCAAACAGGGAGATTTTGGTCTCGTCACTCCAAATAGCACTGTCCCATTGTTCCGCTGTCCGGTTAACATGGGCTTTAGCCCAGTTTAATCTTTTCAATTTTTGTTTGAGAGATAAAAAATTGCCTTTTTCGTGGAATTCTAGCTTTTAGACCAAATTCCTGCAGTCTGCGTCGAACAGACCTTGCACTCAATTTCACATTGCATTGCGCCATTTCATCTTGTATACACCCAGATGGTTTTTTTCTGTCACCTAGGCACAGTCTCTTAATTCTTCTATCATCACTTGCTGTTGTGCACCTTTTCCTGCCTTTACCAGTCTGGTTTTGGATTGACTGAGTCTCCTTATACCTCTTCAAAAATTTAGAAATGCCACCTTTGGTTAAGTTTCCACCAATTTGTTTTCTAATTTCTTAATAACTCAAGCCTTGTTCACTTAATAATACTATTTTACATCGCTTTCTGGGTGACCAGTCAACTCTTTGCGCCATTTCTTTAATTTTATTACGTTTTACAAGCTCACTAAATGAAAGAACGCACACACACACACACACACAAAAAAAAAAACTTGATAGCAATCACGTAATACACTGACAAATGTCCTCCTCTTAGCTCCATTACATGACATAAACAGCTGAATCTTACTGTGGCCTGATTGGCTCATTGCCAAAACAAGATGACACCTGATTGGCTCTCTAAACACTCATGCTCATTTGGCTACGTTCAAATGAAGGAAAGCTACTTCATATCAACCTAAACAAGTTGTGCTTCCTTTTTCTGGTAATTTGGCTATAACATTTTATAGGGTACAGATAATTGAACAAACTTTGTTGCATTACATTCTTGATGAAATTATCTTTCTATTGATATAAAATTCTATGATATTACTCCAAACAAAGGGGTGTTATGAGCCATCAAACCTCAAAAATACAGTTTCTCCAAAAGGTTTCCACAATTTTGGCCACTAATATATACATTATATATCTGTAGGACCAACTTTCTCCCACAAAACAGCGGCCTCTCAGCAAGGCATCGACTCGATGAAGTGGCGATAGGTATCCTGGGGTAACTGGTACCATAACGTCAACAGAAGGTCCTCAAGTTCCCGTACATTTCGGGGTGGTGGTCATTTAGTGCAAACCCGCATTTTCAAGTCGAACCACAAATGTTCGATTGGGTTCATGTCAAGTGAATTTGGAGGTCAGGGCATTGACAGAAAGTCACCAGCAGGTTCCTCGAATCACTCCTTGACGATTCGGGCGGTGTGGCACGACGCATTATTCTGTTGGTAATGGCCATCACCAGCAGGGAACACAGTTGCCATGAATGGATGAACTTGGTCCGCAACGATGTTCATACACCTGACAGCTGTCACCGATTGTGCTATTGGGATAATGGGGCCTAAAGTGTCCCAAGAAAACATTGTCCACTGCATAACACCTCCGCCGCCGGCCTGTTCCCGTCCAACAGTACATCTCGGTGCCATAGCCTCAGTTAGTAATCGGCGTACTGCTCTCGGCCGTTTACGTGATGCACCAGGAATCTTGATTCTTCAGACCGAGCCACTTTCTCGCAGTAATCCACGATCCAATCTCGATTATCTTGGGCCCATTTCATGCGTTGTTGGCGATGACGTGCAGTGAGCATGCGGGGACCCGTCTGGGTCTTCGGCTACGTAGGCCCTAGCGCAGAAAGCTGCGATGAACTGTGTGATGTGGCACATCCCTAATCGCCACTGTTGTAGCTGCGGGGGAATTGTAGCGCTGTGACTCTGCGGTCGCTGTGAACAATGAGCAACAGTCTCAGCTCCCATCTGGCATCAATGAGCTGCGGGCGGCACACAGCTGAAAGACAGTTCGTCGTTGTGCTATCTGTGCACCACTTTTGATACGTACTCATTACAGCGACACATGAACAACCCACAAGCCACGCCATTTCCGAGATCGTAGTTCCGAGGGGTCGCGCCATCATAATTTGCCCTTTATCAAATTCCGATAAATCGGCAGCTTTTCCCATTCTGACTCTGAGCACTCTACTAACCGAAAGCCGGTCTTCGGATTGCATATATACTGCTTTGTAAACCTTACCTGTGCCACCGTTCTGTCTCCAGACGCGCTCGTTTCTCCAGGATGGGGGTGTTCATCGGTGTATATATATGATTGAATTTAGTGAATCAATATTCGTGCGTATTGATTCTGTAACTGAAATCTTATTTTGTGTGATTTTATTTCTGGCAAACTGGGCATATTTTATTTTTCAGAATGAGACAAAGAAACAAGTTCCTGCTCGTACAAGAACTAGCGACGCATACTATGACTATCGTCGGAGTTCAAAGCCAAGAGACTGCTTCTGTCATTTTACAACAGCAACCGACACAAGAAATGTGAAGAGAGTCTTTGAAGACGTGCACACAATGATTATTATGCTCAATTTAGAAACCATTGCTCCAAGCTGAAAGTTCTCCATTATACTCCTCCGTTTCAAATACTACGTGGTGCCAACACATCTTCTCCATCAGGCTAAAGACGATCTCTTTATTAGACAACAACCAAAGCAACTTGCAGAGAAGGATAGCTTGATGTCACTGTATAAATTTGCATTACTACACCATTAACTGAGATAATCACTTATATGTTCATCAAGCTGAAGTCAAATCTTTCGTCCAACTAAAAATAACATATAAAGCAGTGTTCAAAGCGAGCTTGATGTCATTGTAAAAATCTACATTGTATTGCAATATTAACAATAGATTAAATTATGCCAAATAAAACATTTAATGACAATGCGTCTGTGTAGTTTATTTTTAAGATTTCATTTTCAGGACGAATTTGGGCCTGAAACATTCGTAGTAAGTACGGTCGAATCTCTCATAATACGAAGTAACACATAAACCGAGGTTTTTATAGATCCCTTAAACTTCGTTGTATAAGGGTGTAGCTCGTAACGTCATCGAGAAGTTTAAGTGAAGTGGCAACGGTTCCTGCAAGTTCCTGAAGGACAAGCATAGCAGGCTGCATTGCAGTTAGTGTGTAAAGTGCGATCATTATCGGTCGCTGTTCATAAAAATTTGAAGCCAAAATGTCTAGATTTTATGTCATTATTTAAATTGCGGTAGTAAAGGAAATCGAGACCGAAAGTTCTTTTTTAGGCTGCTAGCTGCTGTCATTAAACTAAAAGCAGTAGCGAAAAGACTCGCCTATCTGCCAAAAGAAGGTAGATCGCTACCCAGAGCTTAGAAAACACTTTGTATTGAAGAGTTACTCTTCAAAGGCATAGAACCTTTTATAGGTTAATTTTATCCAGAAATCAGTGATTTCTGGCACGGCAGAGAAGCTATATTTTACTTGTTCAAATGCTGTTGGCGTGCAGTGCTTGCACTTATTGGGCCAGGGGTTTCGCTTGTTGATTCCAAGTTGAAATTAAAAAGTATTGGCTGTTTTTTTTTGTTTTTTTTGCGTAGGTTTTATTGTTATGATAATTTTTTTATAGAACACCTTTTAGAGTTTGTCTCTTAGTCAAAAAATTTCTTAAATCAATGCGTCGGTACCCAATCGACACTTCTGTGAACGTGGGATTTTCACCTCCAAGGACTCCTATTCAGAAGGTTCCTGGTTGATCTAGGGGGATGTTGAAACCTTTCATGGAGCTAAAAGTTAATTTCTCAGCCAACCTGGCTTTAGTCAGAATCAAATCTCTTTAGCTGTTCTGGATTTTTTAGGAGAGCTGGAGCACACGATCCCCCACCCCGACACACTTTTTTGTCGAGTTTTCGGCTTTTCACTTACTATTTTCACTTTTAAGGTTATTTGGCTGTCGGAGTTGGGGTTTTACTCTACTAGTTTGCTCTGTATGATATTTCCTCCCCAAACCACCGTTGATTTTATTTTTAATACACCTGGATTTCTATCTGCAACTGAAGCACACTTTTGCGGGAAAATGCAAATAATTTCTACAGTTATTGTCCAAATAAAATTCTTTTTTGGTGTCTTGGTTTATTTACAGACCAAGATTATGCTGTTAAATTTATTTACTGATAAATAAATTGGACGCAAATTCCAAGAAATTACTGTTTTCTCGCCACAATTTTACGTGAAAACCCAGATTTTGCTCTAAATCTTTCTCTGTCTTGGAAATCGCCTTTAAGAGCTTTGAAAAACATTTTTTTTTAAGATTTACTAATTGTTCACTAATTGATGATCTCACTAAATTACCATACAAAAGAATATCCACGATGAGAAATTGTTATATGCTTCGAGACTTTTGTATGCCTCGAACTGTTCTGGGGTAAAGGCACTTCGATCAAAGACGAAGCAATAGAAAATATTTACCATTTGCACTTCCGGAAAACTTTTCGCGTCCCCTTCGATGATACTTGCATTCAGCCTATGGCGGTCTTTTCGTTCAATCTCTTTAATTTTTTCCAAGTACCACATTGCACTCGGAAGTTAAACTTTCAAAGTAAGACGACATCATTTCAACGGGGACTGGTAGTCCTTCACTAACATTACTAAGGCTCGGTGCCATGCTGAAAGTCACATGTCTGCTACATCCTCATTGTTATGTTAACCGCATATTACGAACAATAATTTTTGGAGTAACCGCATATAACAAAGTTCAGTGTTCGGCACGATTATCAGTAAACTAAAGAAGAGAAATGGCATTCTCACCTAATTTTTAAACTTTTATTTTTCACTGCGAAACAAGGAATTACCTGCCGTTACCGATTCCCCTTGGTTCCCCTTGCAGATAGGTCAGTTCCTATGAAAACAATAATGTTTCAGTTCCTTTTTTTTTTTACTACCTCCCACTCCCTACCCCACAATTACCAAACGGGTCGAATGAAGTTGGCGTGGTTCGAAGTCACAATAATAAAAAAATAGCCCCCAGAGAATTTTCAACGTGAACGACATTACTCATCTTATTCACTGAATCAAAGATCAATTACATCCTTATTCTTTATCCATCCAATCAAAGAAAAATCGCGGGTCGCATTGTTCTAGACAAAGGATGCGGTTCTTCTTTTGTTAAACGGCCCATAGAACCCCCTCCTTCTTTTCTGAATATGAGAAACAGAACAGTAATAAGGCATTTCAACGCCAAGGGCAACCGTAAAATATTGCACCCCATCTGCAGTTCCCTCTTATGTAAATATATCACCAATTTCACAGTTTCCTCTCTCTCTCTCTCTCTCTTTCTCTCAAATCAAAATTGACGTCATATCAAAATCTTTCTTTCAAATCAAAATTAGCGTCATATCAAACTCCTTCTCTCAAATAAAAATTGACGTCATATCAAACTCTTTCTCTCAAATCAAAATCGACGTCACATCAAACTCTTTCTCTCAAATCAAAATTGGCGTCATATCATACTCTTTCTGTCAAATCAAAATCGACGTCATGTCAAACTCAAATAAAATCGACGTCATACCAAACTCTGTCTCTCAAATCAAAATTGACGTCATATCATACTCTTTCTGTCAAATCAAAATTGACGTCATATCAAACTCAAATCAAATTGACGTCATATCAAACAACTTTTGCGAACTGCTTCGGAGGTCAGGCCTTCGGTACCACATGAAACGAACCTAATGCAACTGGTAGTTGAGGTTCAAAGCCATGGTAATTATCGAATTGCCCCCAAAGAATCTGCAGCAATGTGAACTACATCATTATCTTGCAACGTACCCAACTAAAGAAAAACCGCAGGCTCTATTGTTGTGGACGGAGGCCGTGGCTCTTCTTTGGTTGAACGGACGATACAACCGCACCTTCATTCTTGTATGCAACTAACATCGCCTAAAGATTTTGAAAAAATGCGGATTTTACGCTGTAAAGGCTACCAAAACTGGCGATCCATACCATCAGCAAATTTTATAAATAGACAAATGACAAAGTATGGTGCTAAAAAAATGTACCAGAAACTGGTGCAAAAGTCTCAATTACAGTTTTAATCAGCAGTGATTTTCGCGCCCTCTCTTGAGCTGCGCCCGGAGCAGGCGGGGCGGCTGCCTCGTCTGCCCCTCCCTAGTTGCGCCTCTGATGAGTAACTAGCATCTCCTGAACATTTTGTGGAAAAAATGCGAATTTTAAGTGCACCAGAAACAGGTGAAAAAGTTCCATTCACAATTTTTTCAGGAGCGTAAATTCATGTCTGGGGATGTAAAAAAAATAGAAATGTGACTAAAAAAGAAAGTTACACCCTTCAGTATTTTTCTTTTAAAGACTTTAGTGTCATACAGTATTCTGTGCAGTTATAACCAGGGTACAGAGCAATATAAACTAGGAGGTATGAACATCTCATGTCCATGAAGGGAATTTTCCAAAACAGTGAATGGAGGCATAAAAATAAAATGATACGCTGATATGTCTAACCTCCATGACCTTTCCGAACATGTCCTTGGGATGAAGAGCTAATTAATCATCTTTGCTCTGTCGCAGAAAGTTCTCTGAGCGTCTGACCTTGAACGGAATTTTTCGAAGCTTCTTCCTATAGCTTCTTCCTATTGTTTTTCGAAGCTTCTTCCTATAGCTTCTCCCTAAAGCTTCTTCCTATTGTTACGTGCACTGTCTGATACTTATTAGCTGGTTATTTTTCGTTCTGTATTCCTGTGGGTGTTGTGTTGTCGACTTTCACATAACATTTACGCTTTAGTTGGTATTTTCAACCTGTGGTTTTGGGGTATTTGCCTAGTTTTTACGTTTTTAATAAAATTGTCAAAAATCTGAAGTGAACGATCATTGTACTGTCTTATAGCGGCAGTGTGTGAGAAGGTAAGGACCACGTATTACTTGATTGGAACACCAGGGAGCGTAATTTTAAACTTCGAAGGGGCGTAATTTCGAGTCTTGCCCTCCCAGATCAGAAAAACTTGTTACGGTCCTGACCCTGGAAAATTTGTTAGGGCTGTAAGCAGTCACCGGTCCCTTATTGGGGGGAAGAGATTCAAGGAAAGGGACGGATCCTGCGTAGTCAGGCAAACACGCCACCCATACCTCACCAAGAGTTGAGCCTGGTCCCATCCCAGCAGTGGTGGATTTAGAGTTACCGGGGCCCTGTGCACAACGCCGGTTTTGGGGCCCCCTTCACTTTGACTGGCATCCTTAAAATATAATCCGCGCACTTTCACTCTCTTCCACTAATTTATAAAAACGCATTGTAATCGCAAAACCAGACAAACAGACTTCCAGATTTCAACATAGATATCCATTTTGCCCTCCCCGAATGTTCACTCCATTGGCGTATATTCATTCAGTTTCTGAATTAATTCACGCCCCTGGAATGACCGTTCGGGGAAGGGCAAATATACTAAAAAATATCCATATATTTCAAATGCAGGGTGATTCATAAAGAAGTATACAGTTTCAACGCACTATAAAACAAGAACAATGTAAGATATTTTATGTTACCTGTAACAGAATTGTAGGGGAATGTTTCAAGTTTTTTTAGAGACAGTCACAGATGTTCTATGTGTACACCCTTAGTCACGACACACATCGAGCCGGTAATCCATTTCCGCCCAAACGCGAGGTAAGATATCTGAATCAGGTGCAGTGATAGTGGCTGTGATACGCTGTTTCAGCTCCGCTAGATCAACAGGAAGGGGAGGGGCGAATACCTTGTCCTTTACGTACCCCCACAGGAAAAGTTACAAGGGAGGCCATTGGGTCAGTGGCATGTTGTAGTCCGCGGCTCGTCCAATCCATCGGTGAGGAAGATGTTCATCGAGATAACCTAGCACGTAGCCTAACCAATGCGGTGGTTCACCATCCAATTGGAGAATGAAGTTGTCACTGTCGTCCTGCAACTGTGGTATCAACCAAAGACTTAACATATCCAGAAAAGAACCTCCAGTGACAGTTTTCTCGTGAAAAAAGAAGGGGCCGTACACTTTCTTTTTGGACACAGCACAGAACACATTTACCTCAGGGGAATCTCGCACGTGTTGCACTGTAAGTCTGGGATTTTCCGTTCCCCAAAGCGAACATTGTGCTTGTTTACCTGACCACTCACGTGAAATGTAGCTTCATCGGTGAAAACTAAGTGATCTGCAAAATTGTAATTTTCAAAATGGTGCTGCCTTTCGGCACAAAATTCAAAGCGCTTTGTCTTGTCAAGGTCAGTGAGATTTTGTAACATCTGCACTTTGTATGGAATCATTTTCAGCTTCTTTCTCAAAATTCTCCTGACAGTGCCTCCGCGTTGATTTTCCCGGGCTTCGTTGAATGGCAGTGCAAACACTATCGACGACTTCTTCCGATACACGCGGTCGTCCAGGACACTTAGTTTGCACAAACAGCCCGTAGTTTCAAATTTTTTATGCCAATCGTAGATAGATTTTTTGGTTGAAGGTTCTTTTCCGAATCGTGATTGAAAATGCCGTTGCACAACAGTTACAGATTCCGTTTTGTTCAATTCAAGAACACAAAACGTCTTGTCCACTGTAGACGCTGCCATTTTGACTGACTAATCACGTGACACGCGCGCTATTGGCGAGGAGTGAAAGCTGTTCCTGAGCATATGCTGGCTGCGTGCGTATTGCAAATCGTGCTTTAAATAGTTCTCATAAAAAATAAATATTGTCAGGTTTGGGTCAGGTACTGTTTTAGACATATACACGACATAACGGCCGACATAAAAAACAAGTATTTTCACAAGTAAGTTAAATGTTTTGCTCATTGTTGTTCATAATGTCTACGGCTGGAATTGCATAGAAGATTCTTTTTCCCAGTATGAACGAATATATGTTTTAAGTATGAAGGAAGATATGAATATTACATCATGTTCAAAATATAATAACTATCTATAGAACAATGTTTTTTGGTTTGCATATAGGACTGTTAACAATTTTTGAACACACTCTCTTGTTCATTTCAATTTTTTGTATTCAGTGTTCAAAAAATCAAACCTCGAAATACATGTTCGACATCCAAATAGTCACATTTGCGGTCTAAGGATTGATTGCAATTGAGGTTTTCGAACATGGGATACTAAAAATTTCAAAAACTGCGTGTTTTCAGACACCAGAATTTTTAAATTGGGCCTGGGAGCACTAAAAATGCAAATACAGTTCCTCGACAATCACCCCTGTAAAAAGCGACTTGCTGTTCCTCCCCTGTGGGAAGAAGAAATATATTTATTGCCTCACACGTTTTTTAATTTGCTGAAAAACATCAGTTGGAAACTATTACCTCCTACGAATTTAAATTTTTAATCGCGTTTTTGAAAAAGATTGGCCAAAACATGGTGAAAAAAAGTCCAAGGCTCTCTGCGTAAACAGCTATGTATGTGTGTTTACCCTGTGGAAAAATGAAGTATTTGCATTGCCTCACATTTTTTTATTTGCTTTTTAATAAAATTACTTTTCAATAAAACAATTTGAGGAATAAAAGTGGGTGATTAAGGGAAATATGAAGGAACGATAATGCGGTATATTTAAATTCGCATTGCTGCAACTTCCCGTATCAAGTGTTCATGAGGATGTAGCAGACACGTGACTCTCAGCATGGCAACGAGCCTTAGTAACGTAAGTGAAGGACAACCAGCCCCGTTGAAATGATGGCGTCTTACTTTGAAACTTTAACTTCCGAGTACAAAATGCGGTGTTTGAAAAAAATTAAAGAGATTGAAGGAAAAGATCCTTATGTGCTGAATGCAGGTATCTTCGAACGTGATGCGAAAAGTTTTCCGAAAGTGCAAATAGTAAATATTTTCGATTACTTCGTCTTCGGTTCGAAGTGCCTTTACCGCAGAACAGTTCTAAGCATATAAAAGTTTCGAAGTATATAACAATTTCTCGTCGTCGATATTCTTTTACAGGATAATTTAGTACGATCACAAATTCGTGAGTAATCAGTAATTTATGGAGAAAATAGGTAAGCTGCTTTAATAAGTAAGGCTCTTTTTCCTCCCATGTGCGGAGACCTGGGTAAAAAAAGATAGGTTTTCTTTCTTTCCAGGAATCGCTGATTTTGGATAAAACTCACCCTTGAAAGGTTTTATGCCTTTTTGAGAGTTTAGCTTTTCAACAAAAAATGTCTTTTTAAGCTCTGGGAGGAAGTGATTTCCAAGCCTTAGAAAAATGAGCGAAATCTTTTTCTTTTTTCTTCTTTTTTCTTAAAATTGTAGTGAAAAAACAAAATAATTTTGCTGGAATTTGTGCCCTATAATCTATTTATTCGTAAATAAATTTAGCAGCATAAAACCGGCCTGTAAACAGACATAGACACCGAAAAAGATTTTATTTGGGCTATAATTTTGCCAATATTTGCATTTTTCGGCAAAAGTGTGCTTCAGCTCCAGGTAAAAATCCAGGTGTACTAAAAATAAAATCAACGGTAGTTTGGGGAGGAAATACCATATAGAACAAAGTAGTAAGCTAGAAAATCCCCGACAGTCAAATAACTTTAAAAAGTGAAAAGCCGAAAACTCGCAAAAAAAAGTGAGTCAGGGGAACTGTGTGCTCGAAATCTAAAAATTACAGAAGAACCAGAAATTTGATTTTGACTAAAAGTCGGGTTTCCTAGCAAATTAACTTTGAGCCCTATAAAATGTTTCAACACACTCTAGATCAACCAGGAACCTTCTGAAAAGAAGTCCTTAGAAAAAAAAACATGTGCATGTGCACAGAAGTGCTAATTGGGGACCGAAGCGTTTATTTAAAAAAATATTTTGACTATGAGACAAACTCTAAAAGGTATCTATAAGAAAATAGTCAGTAGCAATAAAACCTACCCAAAAAAAAAAAAAAAAAAACAGCCAACACCTTTCAAACTCAACTTGAAAACTTTGATTCAACGAATGAAACGCCTGGCCCAATAAGTGCACGCACTGCACTCCAATAGCGTTTGCATAAGTAAAAGATAGATTCTCTGCTTTGCCAGAAATAACTGATTTCTGGATAAAACTAACATTTAAAAGGTTTTCTGCCTTTGAAGAGTCTAAATCTTCAATAAAAAGTGTTTTCTAAGCTCTTCGAAGCGATCTCCCTTCGTTTGGCATATAAGCAAATTTTTTCTGTACTGCCTTTAGAGACAGCAGCTGGTATCCTGAAAAAGACTTACGGTCTCGATTTCCTCTATTACCGCAATTCATAATGCCACAAAATCTAGGCATTTTGGCTTCAAATTTTTATAAACACCGTTCGCTAATGTTTGCAATTTACACACTAAGAGCAGGACAGCCAGCTATGCTTGTCCTTCAGGAACTTGCAGGGACTGTTGCCACTTCACTAAAACTTCTCCATGACGTCACGTGCTACATCTTCATTGTATGTAGCGGCGTATTTTCTGCTTCACAGCTGATTTTCATCGAAATTGAGAACTTGCTAATTAAATTTTGAGCTAGGAATTTGTTGTTTCGCATTCGCACCCGAATGTTCCTTCTGCGCTATTTATACGATATATTATGCGTTAAATCAAGCACTGTATAGCTATGAATTTCTCACCAACTCCTCGCTGTAACAGATAGCGCTGCTGTTTCAATCGCTGTTCGTTACCTCCGAAGCTCAACATTAGGTTTTTGAGCGGGACACAAACTTTATGAGTACATCTACCTAACGGTTCGCAGTTGTGAAGTTAGAAGAAACTGAATGTTGCGTTTGTCTTACAGCATTGGCTCTCTCCCTTCCCTGGAACCATTGACTTTAAATTAGGGACGGGTGACTGTTTCTAGCCAATCAAGTTGCTCACGGTTGTCGTTAAATCTTCAACAAAAAAAAAGGTGTATATATATACATATTCAAGTTTAGTGTTGAGGTGCATCTTACATCTCACCAATCTATGGTCACTACCTGTGTTGAACTTGTTTAGCACACTGCAGTCTTCTATGACGAATTTTTTTACACATAATAAAATCAATTTCACTTGTCGTCCCATTTGGATGTCTCCATGTCCATTTCCTGTGTGGCTTTTTCTTGAAAAAGGAGTTCAAGATGAAAAACCCTTCTGCCTCTGCAAACTCAACGAGAGTATTTCCAGGCAACAGAAACCAGCGTGGAAATACTCTCGTTGAGTTTGCAGAGGCAGAAGGGTTTTTCATCTTGAACTCTTTTTCAAGAAAAAGCCACACAGGAAATGGACATGGAGACATCCAAATGGGACGACAAGTGAAATTGATTTTATTATGTGTAACAAAAAATTCGTCATAGAAGACTTCAGTGTGCTAAACAAGTTCAACACAGGTAGTGACCATAGATTGGTGAGATGTAAGATGCACCTCAACACTAAACTTGAACGTGGCAAGCTCATAAGACAAACAAAATCTATTGACATAACCAACCTTAAAAAACACCATAATACCTTCAAGTTGGAACTGAAGAACAGGTTCTCTGCTTTAGAAGGCCTAACATCGGAAGAAGTGGACATCTCTGAAGTTAACAGAAAAGTAACCAAAGCTCTTATGGAAACAGCAACAAAATTAGCTGGGTCTAAGAACAAGTTGCATGTAAATAAATTATCAGGAAAAACGAAAATGTTGATGCAAAAAAGAAGAGAGATGAGGACAACTAAAGAAGATGTGACTTCCAAAGTGGAATATATAGAGCTATGCAAGACAGTAAGAAAAAGTATCACTGAAGACGTAAGAAAATTCAACTGTGAACTAGTGAGGAAAGCAATTGAAAACAACCAAAGCCTAAAGATAGCAAAGGGACATCTCAGTAAGGGAAGAAAACAGATTATGGCACTGAGAAAAGAAGATGGTTCTGTAACAAGAAATAGAGGCGAAATTTTGACAAGAGTGAAAGATTTCTACTCCAAATTATATGAAAGGGATGATACATGCACTCCAGACATCATGAAAGATACCAGTACCAGAGTTCCTCCAGTCCTTCCAGCAGAAGTTGCACATGCGATCAAGAACATGAAGCGGGGAAAAGCTCCAGGAGAAGATGGAATTACTGTAGACATCATACAAGAAGCAAGTGGAGAAATCGAAACAGTACTCGCCCAAATTTTCACTCGATGCCTTAATGAAGGAAAGATTCCTGAGGATTGGAACACCGCTACAATGATCCTGCTACATAAGAAAGGTGACATTGAGGATCTCGGAAACTACAGACCTATCAGCCTCCTCTCAGTAGTTTATAAAATCTTCACTAAAGTTCTTTCACACCGCTTGAAGGTAACACTGGACATGGCTCAACCGAGAGAACAAGCTGGATTTAGGAGTGGCTACAGCACAATAGATCATATCCACGTGCTGAGAGAACTAATTGAAAGAGCGAGGGAATATGAACTTCCATTGTGCATGGCTTTTATCGATTATGAAAAAGCCTTTGATTCGGTGAAACCATCAGCAGTTACAATGGCTCTGAAATCCTGCGGTATTGAAGATGCATACATTAATATTATTAATAACATCTATGAAAGTGCAAGTGCAAAGATTCGGCTGTTTGAAAATACAACACACGTAAAAATTGGAAAGGGAGTGAGACAAGGTGACACCATATCTCCGAAGCTCTTTAATGCCACATTGGAGGGTGTTTTTCAGTCGCTGAGCTGGGAAAACAAGGGGATAAAGATTAATGGAGATTATCTAACCCACCTTCGTTTTGCTGATGACGTAGTCATTTTTGCAACTACCCCATCAGAGCTGCAGAGTATGATCCAGGAACTTGCTGACAAGAGTAAAGAAGTGGGATTAAAAATGAACTTTCAGAAGACAAAAGTGATGTTCAATGCTTTTACAAGAAATGAAGATTTATCGATTGATGGAGAAAAGCTGGAGATAACAGACATGTACGTTTATCTTGGACAGCAGATATCAAGTGAGGGTCACATTGATGAAGAAATTAATCGGCGTACAAAACTTGCCTGGAGAGCTTTTGGAAGAAACAGCATAATTTTCAAGAGCAATATGCCATTATGTCTTAAAAGAAAAGTGTTTGATCAATGCATCCTTCCAGTGCTTACGTATGGTGCAGAGACGTGGACCTTAACTAAAAGAGACATACAAAGGCTGGAACTCGTGGATCCGAAAAATGACAAGAGTGGAAGACATCATGATCAGAGTTAAATCCCTGAAATGGCAATGGGCTGGACATACTGCCAGAAGGACAGATCATCGATGGACAGCCGAAATTTTAGATTGGATTCCAAGGGACAGGAAAAGACCCAGAAGAAGACCACATGGGAGATGGGTGGATGAAATTCGAAAGTATGCAGGGGTGACATGGAAGAGACTGGCACAAGACAGACCGTTGTGGAGGAAACTTGGGGAGACCTTCGTCCAGCAGTGGATTGATAATGGTTGACAATGATGATGATGATATACATATACCGATCTGGTCTGGAGCCACTTTACGTACGAACGCTAGAACCACTAAATATCCGCCGTGCATCGGATGGGCACATTAAGCCGTCGAGCCACGGGTACGGACCCCCCGGTAATTTTAATAAGGGCGTTTTCCTCCCTCTTTCTATCTCGCTCCCGTGTCACTTTCCTATCGGAAACTCTAGCCCAAATCTTCTTGCTTGATTTCTAAGGGTTGTTTAAGACCTGGGGTCAGACACTCCCTTCCTAAAATCCTCTACATATGATCTGATCTGGCAGTCTCCCTGGGTACGTGCTTGCTCATTGTAGTTAAAATAAATTGCAAAAAGCGCGAATTCGAATTGTACTTCAGGAATCTCGGCGCTTAATTTAAACTGACTGTTGATATGTACTTGCTCACTGCTGAAAATATCTATTAAGCGTAAGAATGCAGAAGAAGAATTCAGGCCGCCCCGGTGGCGCAGTGGTCTAAGGCGCTGGCCTCTGATCATTCGTCCGAACAGGGTCCGGGTTCGAATCCCGTGAGGCATGGATGTTGTGTTTGTCTTACGGCACTGGCTCTCTCCCTTCCCTGGAACCAGTGACCCTAAATTAGGGACGGGCGACTGCTTATAGCCCATTGAGTTGCTCACGGTGGTCGTTAAACCTCAAAAAAAAAAAAAATTCAGTTGTATAGTTTTTTTTTTTTTTTTGAGTGGAGGTTTAACGACCACCGTAAGCAACTCAATGGGCTATAAGCACTCGCCCATCCTTAATTTAGAGCCACTGGTTCCAGGGAAGGGGAGAGACAGTGCCGTGAGAGAAACACAACATCCTTGCCTCACCGGGATTCGAACCCGGACCCGTTTCAGACGAATGATCAGAAGCCATCGCTTAGACCACTGCACCACCGGGGCGGCCATCAATGAGTGTCTAATGTTTGTTGATAACTATATCTTGCCTGTGAGTTGAAAATTTTCAAAGCAAATCCAGATGCGTTATTTTCGGCAAATTCTATTATAACCAGACTTATAGTTAGGTACATTAGAATGGCGAAGTTATTGTTTAAATCATCGTGGATAATTTAATGAGGCATGTCTGTATTTACGGAGCGTCCTCTTTAGTAGAGACAGTGAAAGTTAATATTTGCGAAAACGAAGCAGAGTTGCTTTGACTCTTATCCGCTACATGGACAATGACTGTCAACGTTATTAACTGTGACTGTAGTACAGTTGCTAGGGATGCGATAGAAATGATGGTCAGTGTTTTTAAAGTTTACTTTGTTTTAATTAATTTTGTGATGTTTTTAAAATCATTTGCAAACCTGGCCAAATAACATTTTGAGGAAGATGTTTCTGTGAGGATGTATTTTACTGTATGACAGCGAAGAAGCGGTTGCTCCGTTTGTGATGCCGAAGAGCTTTATGTTTGGACACAGAAAATAATTTTGTTTTGAAACAAATTTTTAGGAGCAGACTGTGAACATGGCAAACAACGACGAACATTTAAACTTATACGAAGTTTTCCAGAACTGCTTCAACAAGATTGCTTATAAGCGCGGTAAGTGCAATGGTTCAACTGAATTCTGTCTTTGTGGAATCAACAGCTATTTTTTTTTTTTGTTTTGTTTATTGTATGGAGGACTTCGGACTTCAAGTTGTTGACGTTGTGTGAAATTAACTGGTAGAGCAAATTTTATTTCGGAGTAACAGTGAAACGGTTTTCTTAATAAAAAGCAGCATTGATGATAAATCACTTCAAAATAAAAATAGTTTGTAGCATACCTTTAACATTACAGAGATGTGTTGCTTATCGTTTGTTTTTCGGCACTCTCCCATTTTTGGCTGAGCGTCTTAAAAAATTTAAATGTGTCAATGAAATATATACTGATTTACCCAGTAAGCGTGTGAAATATAGTAATTAATGCGAATCTTCTGAATTATAATACTTATCTGATTCCAGTGAGAAGTATTTTTCTCTAAGCAGTCGTGAAATAAGTTTCTCAGAAGTAATCACTTCAGATTATGTAAACACAAATTGTAGAAAGGTATTACAGCATGGTTGATTTAATGTGGTCATTATGGATTTGAAATTTTTTGCACGGAAAAAGACATGGAAGTTGGGGAAAAGGCTTAATGATGGCATATGTGTTTAGGACTGATTACAGCAGATGCATTTAAGCTATTAAACTTCGCTTCATAACAAACTCAAACTTTAATTTTAGAGTATAATGTTAATTTATTTTTATATATTTATGAGTTCTTTTTATAAAAAGTACATGTAGGAAAATTCTTTCTGGTCTGTCCTGTGCTCTGCAAACACAATTTGCATACCTGTCAACCTTTTGAGGACTGCACACTGGACCAATAAAAACCTTGCAAAGACTAAATAACCGTTACACAAAATAATTATTTCATAAATTTTACATGTTCAACAGTTTTATAACAGCAATTGATGTACATGTATGAATTTTTTTGCATATTTTAGCAATTTAATCGTAGTGTGTGTCGTATTATATTCAACACATGCATGTTTTGCTTTTTCAAAATTTAATTGGTGCAAGAAGTGTCAATGTTTAGTTTACAATGCAAGAAAAAAGAGGTACTAATTTCCTTTAGCGACTTTATATAATTTACCCAAATTTCTTTATAAAACATGTTTTCCCATTATTTTTGAGCTTATTGGAGCACACACTGTGATGTTTATATTCAATTGGAAAACTTGAGACTTGGTTGTTCTGGGTGGTGTAGTGGTTAGCATACTTGAGCGCTATCCGGGACATGCGAGTTTGATTCTTGCTCAAAGACGACGAAATTTTCAAGTTTTCAGATATTATCTACACCAATAAATGGATTCACATCTTTCAAATTTGTATTGTACAATGGTGTAATCCTGTATTTCATTCACTGATATTCTGCTTCTCCGGGCTATCATGGGAATGAATTCTTAACCTCCGGATTCGCTATATATGAATGCCGGTTGCTTCGACTAGCGAATCCTGTGATGGTTTTATTCAAATTAATATGAAACTTCAAACTTAGTCGTTCCGGGTAGTGTAGTGGTTAGTATACTCAGGCGCTATCCGGGGGACGTGGGTTTGGTTCTCGCTCCAAGATGACGAAATTTTTAAGTTTTCGGATAATATCTGATTTAACATCCATGTCATATTTACACCAATGAAAGGATTCACATCTTCCAAATTTGTATTTAATAATTCTTGTTTTGGCAAGAAACTCACGAGGGAGGAGTAGTGACCTTTGTGTCGGTGCATTGTCATGAGTCATGAAACAGCACCCATGATTGATCGGGCCCACAATGGAGGCCTCTTCTTGTGGATCGACTCACGTAGACGTCGCATGATATCCAGATAGAGCTCCTTGTTGACACTGTGTCTTTCAGGGATAAATTCAAGATGAGCAATACCCTGGATGTTGAAGACCTCGAGCATGATCTTCCTTTTGCTGCTATCTTGGTGGAATTTCTGCTTGCATGGAGACGATGGCGATTTTTTTGTAGCTGATATCTTGTTAATATGCAGGTCGAAGAAGAAGCACCATTTTTGCATCTCCCGTTATGATTCTTCTATGAAATTGTGGGTCTTCTCGTGGTTGGTGGCTGTTACAAAATCCCCCGCCATTTCCACTGTATGGCCAACTGATCTTCAGTTACCCTGCGTGAGATGATGTGCTGACACACCCAGTGCATCTTCAGATCATCTGTTAGTACTCGTTGACACATAGTCTCCGATATCCCAGCAGTCTTTGCTGTTTGCTGGATCGTGTGTTGGCACGTACTATGGCCGCCCCTTTGAAATTTTTTCACCCACGTGAATTGTCACTGGCCACCCTCTTCATTCGTTGTCTTCCCCCTGCCTTCTATGAAGAGTTGTTGACAATTGAATGTCTGTGACCACAACTGGGTGCTTTTGCTATAAACTTCCTTCAACATCTCATAAGTTTCTGTTGGACTTTTGCCCAAATGAACACACAACTTAATGTTAACATGCAGTTAGAAAAATGCTGCCAATTTTAATCAATTGTCAAACACTGTAAGTTGCTCACAATACCCGGATGTATCGTAGTGAGCGCATGACATGGATGGATGAAACCTGTTTCCTTGTGGGGGGTGGCAGGGATAATGTCATCGCGTAATCCAATAATCACCGTGGGTATGTGATACACATATTAGGTGTACAAATAAGTTTAAAATTGTTTTTGTGTGTGACGTATACCGCTAATTTACATATCTCACTTTCCCCTGCATTGTTGTCATGTGACCGTAACTGTTTCAGAGTATAAAATGTGACACAGAAGTTTGCCCAACAGTCAAATGCACTTGCACATCGGTAGGTGAAAGATGGCCAGCGATACTGCATTTATTCAACACTGCATTCGTTACAAATTTCATCAAGGAAAAAGCACTGCAACAGCATGTGCATCGATCTGTTCTGTTCTTGGGGAGAATATTGTATCGAAAAGCACGTTTGAGTTTTGGTTTAGGCGGTTTAAAGCAGGTGATTTTGATGTTAGCAATCGAGAACGTAGCGGAAGGTTGCACATGAGGAACTGCAAGCATTGCTGGATGAAGATTCGTCTCAAATGCAAAAAGAACTAGCTGAACAACTGGGGGTTACAACTCAACAGACCATTTTCAATCGTTTATGCGCAATGGAAAAGATTCAGAAGAAAGGAAAATGGGCGCCACATGACCTGAGCCAAAGGAACAAGGATGAGCGCAGGCCTTGATTTCGTTTTTTATAAGCAGTGGCAACACTTGCTAGAGGCCTTATTTTTACTAGAAAATTGCATTATCTACTAGCGAAAGTTTATTAACATTATACAAAAGAAACTTTAACATGTCCCCTCCATTAGTCAATCATGACAATTTTTTATTTCACCCCTGTAACTATTACATTGTAATGCTGAAAAGATTATAAATATTTAGATATAACTCACCTTTTCATGACCCAGCAGATTGATTCTAACAATTTAATTCGAATGTAAGTATTTACAAAACATTTTTTTGTATTTAACTTTATTCACAAAACTCAAGAATACTATTCAGAATCTCAAGTTATTTTCCATATGGTTTATGGTCTGGGTTTCGGGTCTTTTCATCATACCACTTTAAAACAGCAGGCCTGGTGGACCTTCAACCTCAATACTCATGACAGCATTCAATGTTTGTAAGCTTAAGCTGCCCCTTCAGTCAGCCTGGATTCTCTTCATGAAACTGAACCTAACATAACACACAGAAGTAGATAGGGGAAGTATACTGGATGTTTCAACTAAAATGTCTTTATAATGTTTGTACTTATAAAACATTTGTTTCCAGAAAGTAGTTGTTCCTTTTTGTATGTTTCTAAAACATTCCACACGTGCAGTGCAGTGGCGCTTTACAGTTCACACTAAAATATTCAGAATTTTTACACTAGCAACTTTTGCTGGAATCACTTTTTATCATTAGCAAAATGCATTTGCTTGCTAGCAATTTGCAACCAACTACCAATCCAAATTGAGCCCTGAATGAGTGTGTCATGAAGTGTTTGAATCTGTTTAATAAACAGCGCAGAAAGTCTTTCCTGTGGAAAATCATTACAGGTGATGAAAAGTGGATATGGTACGACAATCCCAAATGCAAAAAAACGCTAGGTAGACCCCGGTGCAGCAATGACTTTGACTTTGATACGCAATATTCACTCCAAGAAAGTTCTGCTGTGCATCTGGTGGGATGTGAAGGGTGTGCTCTATTATGAACTATTGGAATAGGGTCAAACTGTTACTGCTGCTGATCGCTACAAGCAACAATTGCTGCAAGAAACGTCCATTCACAGGCAAAGGATTGCATACCGTGAAATCACTGCATGACAACGCTATGCTGCCTGTTGTGAAATCGGTCAAGGAAATTTTATTGACGCTTGGCTGAGAAGTTTTGGAGCACCCGGCATATAGTCCTAACATAACCCCTTTGGACTGTCATTTGTTCCAATCGATGCAACATGGTTTGTCTGCTGTAGTGTACGGTTCCGGATGTGACGATCATACAAAAATGGGTTGACGACTTCATCGCGTCACACAATGAAGTATTCTTTATGGTTGGAATCCGTCAGCTGCCCGACCGATGGCGGAAGGTGATGATAATGATGGCACAAGGTGATAAATAATGATGGCACAAAGTGATAGATAATGATGGCACAAGGTGATAGATAATGATGGCACAAGGTGATAGATAATGATGGCACATATTTTGATTTGTAAAGGTATTATTTTCTCTCAAATTACAAGTTGCTTTGTCTTAAAACGCTTTAAAACTTATTTGTACACCTAATACTTTGCGGTCCAGGTGCAATCCGGGAACTTTTGGAACCTACTCCATAAAACCACTCTATACACCCCACACCTTATCAGTAATGACCTTTACAAACATTTTCCGTTGTGAACTCAGGCTAATGCCATTAAGTCTCAGTCAAATATCAGAAATTGTGTTGCCTTGTATTTTGTTTCACAAACTTCTTCCTTTGGAAGTAAAATTTCTTGAAATGTACCACACAACTGGGGAGGGGGAGGGGGGGGGGTAGCATCTTATTTATGATAGTTTCAATTTTCTTTATTTTCTGGTTTAAGGTGGACGTCAAGTAATTTTACTTCCTATACTTCCAATGGAAAAACTTTTGTACACATTTCCTTCACAATTAGTGTGTTCCCAAGGATGAAAATTTTAACATCGATTAAAATAACTTCATATTATAACTTGGAATACTTAATATTTTAAAAAAATAACTATAATTATATTAAAAATCTATAACTTTTCCTTTGGTGTTGAAACCAGAAAAAAGATGGCGTGGCCTGTACTTTGACGACGTCAGTAGACAAACAAATGTTGGATTGCATAATTATGGTTATGTTTTAGAAAATATTAAGTATTCAAAGTTATAAAATGAAGCTATTTTAATCGATGTTCAAACTTTCATCCTTGGGAACGCATTAATTGTGAAGAAAATGTGTACAGAAGTTTTTCCATTGGAAGTAAGGAAGCAAAATTACTTGATGTCCATCTTAAGTAATTTGGTGTAACATTTTGGGGTAATGATTTTATCTTAAAACCATTGTAAATTTATAAAATTCTAGTGTTATAAAAAAGTGGCATGGATTTTATACTTCACTGACAAGAGAGATGCTCAGTAATGAACTGATGGAACTTAAAAATTTTATGCTTTTATTCGTAGTTTGTGTTTCAAACAAATTTTTGTCATAAGCTGGATCACTCTGTGTGGTTTTTTATCGAGTGCACGCAAAACAAGGCCCTGACTAGAACTAACATTTGTGATTATTTTTACAGATAGTTCTCGTGATGTACCATACAATGATTTATATGAAAATGAGTGTGATAAAGTCCTTGCACAGGTAAGACTGCATTTTGTTGTAATTGCTCAACTTTTAATTAAAACAATGAATATGTGTTGTTTGTTTTCCTGGAAGTCATTTTTTAAAAATTTGTTCCTGTATTAGGTATTACTGTTTATAAGGGAAATTTTAGTTTGTTCTGAATAAACCATTATATACTTATTTATTTATTTTTTGAACCAAGAATATAAGATATGCAGCTGTGGTGAGTGAATGGTCAGAGGCATTGGCTTCTGGTCAATCATTTGAATTGTTGCTGGAGATCACAGATGAAGCATGAGGGTGGTGTGTTTGTTTTATGGCACTGGTTCTCTGTCTCTCATCTTTCTTTCCCCAGAGCCAGTGGCCTTAAATTAGAGATGGGGGAGGGCGGGAGGTGCTGCTTGTAGCCCTATGAGTTACTCATGGTAGTTGCTAAACCTCAAAGTGAAATATGTATGTATTTACATGTATATACACAGTTGTCTCTCTATTTAATGAAGCCCCATCATGACACTTAAAAACTTAGTTATGATGGGTTCCATTTCAACTCAGGCAGGGTCGTACCATCATGGTCTCAGATTTCTCTAAAAAAATTAAGGGGTGTTCCTTGACTAAAATAAGGAGACCCATATTTTTTCTTTCGGCAAGAAAAAATTTTCCCTTCGAGATAGACGGTTTCAAATCTTGCACCGTCAAACAAGCTCTCTAGAAAACGGTTATTTTTCCTAACTTCAGCGAGTCATTGCAGCAGAGTTAAAAAAGATATCGTGTTCTTGTATTTTTTACATTGTGTGTATAACATATAATAATATATGGTGCTAATATTTGCTACACATCGTATGATTAAAATTTTAAAAAATCGCAAACTTTGTGATTTTAAAAAAAAAAATTGAATTTTTTAAGATTTTTTTAAACAGGTTTGGATGGAGTTTTTCTATATTCGTTTTTTTCGTTAAAGACATGCAAATGTGCACTTTCTTTGTAATTTTTTGTGTGTCTGTGAAACTCCTAGTTTCCGCGTTTCGGCAGCGTTAAAAACAGCCGATTTTGAAAAATCTCTAACTTTGCCAACGATTTTCTCAAAAAGGCCATTTTTTAAAATTCTGAAAATTAAATCCCTGTTTCATTATCAACAGGAGAATATCTGGGTAAATTTTCACGGACCTAAAAACGCCCGTTTCCGAGTTACACGCGTTTGAATTCGGTTTGAAAGCCTACGATTTCCCGTGTTCTAATGGCGCCATTTTGGAAAAATCTCGGGCGCAAAGTACGTACGTTATCTCTTAATCGAATCAAAGCGTTAGATATTCTTAGCCCGAATGATGGAATGAGAGCATTGGGTCAGCTGGCCCTGGTTGGATACATCCACCTCTTCCTTCCCCGAGTGATGACATGCCTATAAAACTGTTGGGGGGGGGTAACCAATACATAAAGAAAATTCTTGCTGCTCCACTAACAAAGTTGAGTTGCGAAAGACTGCAGCACCAGTTGTTTGTTTACGTATATACTTAAAAATCACATAAGAAAAGACTATGAAAGAGTAGAAAACTGCTGTGAAACAATTTTAAGAAAAAGAGTGCAGGCACGTGTACTGTAAGTTAATTTTCGATGGCTAAACACCCTCGAGTTTTTCTGGGAGTTGCTAATTGTAGGCTACTGTCAGAAGAGCAGTTGCTGTTTTGTTATAGTTGCTAAAATTAACTTCTCAGTTTTTCGTAATAGTAAAATATTAGCTCAGGAGAGTTTTGTCCTCTGCGAACGGGGGAGAAGGTGCAATGCTCTTGACCTCGCTGCTGGGTTGATAGCGCTGGTCGCTACCGAAACTCTGCTTACCTCCTCTCCAAAACGTAATGGCAATTGTCTAATCTACTAAATAAATAACAATTAACACATACGCGTGCATTCTTATTCATAAAATGTAAGTTGAGTATATTTCCTGTTCAATCAGCTGATTTTGCAAGTAAAATTCATATACAACTTATGCGCTTATAATGGTGTAAAGATTTTTATCTATTTAAAACATATTCAAAGATTTCAATTTTTTTAAAGGGGGGGGGGGATTGTGTTCGTAGTGATCTCCACCTGGGCCACGATAAACCATGCACTGCCCATGGCTTCTGTTCCCTTAGAAGATAATCCTGGATCGATGGGAGACCAGCGGAGTTTTGACACCCCACCCCCACCCCACCCCCTCACGTGTTGGTGAGGTGTCTCAAAGCTAGGTAGCTTTCAATCATGTTTCAACTTAGTTGGCTGGTAATAAGAGAGGGATTCCATTTCAACTCTGGCAGGGTCGTACCATCACGGTCTCAGATTTCTCTAAAAAAATTAAGGGGGTGTTCCTTGATTAAAATAAGGGTACCCATATCTTTCCTTTCGGCAAGAAAAAAAATTTTCCCTTCGAGACAGAGTGTTTCAAATCTTCCACCGTCAAACAAGCTCACTAAAAAACCGGTTATTTTTCCTAACTTCAGTGAGTCATTGCAGCAGAATTAAAAAAGATCTTTTGTTCTGGTATTTTTTATTACATTGTGTGTATAACGTATAATAATATTTGATGCTAATATTTTTTACACATCGTATGATTAAAATTAAAAAAAAATCGTAAACTTTGATTTAAAAAAAAAATTGAAATTTTTAAGATTTTTTTTTAACTGGTTCAAATGGAGTTTTTTGTTTCTATACTCATTTTTTTGTTAAAGACATACAAATGTGCACTTTATTTGCAATTTTTTATGTGTCTGTGAAACTGCTAGTTTCTGCAGCGTTAAAAACAGCCGATTTTGAAAAATCTCCAACTTTGCCAACGATTTTCTCAAAAAGGCCCTTTTTTAAAATTCTGAAAATTAAATCCCTGTTTCATTATCAACAGGAGAATATCTGTGTAAATTTTCACGGACCTAAAAACGTCCGTTTCCGATTTAGACACGTTTGAATTTGATTTGAAAACCTACGATTTCTCCGTGTTCTAAAGGCGAAATTTTGGAAAAATCTCAGGCGCAAAGTATGTATTCTCTTACCCGAATCAGAGCGTTGGATCCGTCCACCTGACCCTACCCTGGGCGATAACACGCCTAAAAAACGGTCTTGGAAAAAAAAAAAAAAAATGACAAATCTATTTATATAGATTTGAATGTATGTCTGCTAAACAAATTTACAGTTTTCAATTTAAAACCACCAAACTTGGTATACTATCTCATGGTACCCTAACTTAAACCGTAGACGGTTTTGGAAGGAGTCGGAGCCCGGGGTCAAGGGGCTCCACACAAAACTCCCATAAAATCTAGTTTTCAATTTAGAACCACCAAATTTGGAATACTATAGCATGGTACCCTAACTTAGGCCGCAGACTGTTTTTGGAAGGGGTCGGAGCCCTTGGTCAAAGGGCCCCCACACAAAATTTCCGTAAAATATACTTGTAAACTATAGTGCCCTAACTGAGACCGTAGATGGTTTTTCGAAGGGGGTAGAGCCCTGGGTGGGTGGGAGCCCGTGGTCAAAGGGCTCCACGCAAAATTTCCGTAAAATCTAGTTTTCAATTTAGAACCATCAAATTTGGTATACTTTTTCTTGGCACCCTAACTTTGTAAACTATTTTACGAAAATTTTGTAGGGGTGGGGGCTTGACCCCGGGTTCCGACCCCTTCCCAAAACCGTCTAGTCAAAGTTAGGGTGCCAAGAAAAAGTATACCAAATTTGATGGTTCTAAATTGAAAACTAGATTTTACGGAAATTTTGCGTGGGGCCCTTTGACCCGGGCTCCCCTTCGAAAAACCATCTACGGTCTAAGTTAGGGTACCATGAGATAGCATACCAAGTTTGATGGTTCTAAATTGACATACATTCAATTCTCTATATATATAGATTTGTTATTTTTTTTTCCCCAAGACCGTTTCTTAGGCATGTTATCGCTCAGGGTAGGGTGAGGTGGACGGATCCAACACTCTCATTCGAGTAAGAGAAAACGTACTTTGCGCCTTAGATTTTTCCAAAATGGCTCCTTTAGAACACGGAGAAATCGTAGGTTTTCAAACCAAATTCAAACGCGTCTAAATCGGAAACGGGCGTTTTTAGGTCTGTGAAAATTTACACAGATATTCTCCTGTTGATAATAAAACAGGGATTTTATTTTCAGAATTTTAAAAAGGGCTTTTTTGAGAAAATCGTTGGCAAAGTTGGAGATTTTTCAAAATCGGCTGTTTTTAACGCTGCAGAAACTAGCAGTTTCACAGACACATAAAAAATTGCAAATAAAGTGCACATTTGTATGTCTTTAACAAAAAAATGAGTATAGAAAAAAACTCCATTTGAACCAGTTAAAAAAAAATCTTAAAAATTTCAATTTTTTTTAAATCAAAGTTTACGATTTTTTAAAATTTTAATCATACGATGTGTAAAAAATATTAGCATCACATATTATTATACGTTATACACACAATGTAATAAAAAATACCAAAACAAAATATCTTTAATTCTGCTGCAATGACTCGCTGAAGTTAGGAAAAATAACCGTTTTTTAGAGAGCTTGTTTGACGGTGGAAGATTTGAAAACCTCTGTGTCAAAGGGAAAATTTTTTCTTGCCGAAAGAAAAGATATGGGTCTCCTTATTTTAATCAAGGAACACCCCCTTAATTTTTTTAGAGAAATCTGAGACTGTGATGGTACGACCCTACCAGAGTTGAAATGGAATCCCTCTCTTGTTACCAGCCAACTAAGTTGAAACATTTTTGAAAGCTACCTAGCTTTGAGACACCTCACCAACACGTGAGGGGGTGGGGTGGGGGGGGTGTCAAAACTCCGCTGGTCTCCCATCGATCCAGGATTATCTTCTAAGGGAACAGAAGCCATGGGCAGTGCATGGTTTATCGTGGCCCAGGTGGAAATCACTAAGAACACAATCACTCCCCCCCTCTTTAAAAAAATTGAAATCTATGAATATGTTTTAAATAGATAAAAATCTTTACACCCTTATAAGTGCATAAGTTGTATATGTATTCTACTTGTAAAATCAGTTGATTGAACAGGAAATATACTCAACTTACATTTTATGAATAAGCATGCACGCGTATGTGTTAATTGTTATTTATTTAGTAGATTAGACAATTGCCATTACATTTTGGAGAGGAGGTAAGCAGCCTAGCAGCGAGGTCAAGAGCATTGCACCTTCTCCCCCGTTCGCAGAGGACAAAATTCTCTTGAGCGAATATTTTACTATTACGAAAAACTGAGGTTAACTTTAGCAACTATAACAAAACAGCAACTGCTCTTCTGACAGTAGCCTACAATTAGCAACTCCTAGAAAAACTCGAGGTTGTTTAGCCATCGAAAATTAACTTACGGTACACGTGCGTGCACACTTTTTCTTAAAATTATTTCACAACAGTTTTCTACTCTTTCATAGTCTTTTTTTATGCGATGTTTAAGTATATAACGTAAACAAACAAACAACTGCTGCTGTCTTTCGCAACTCAACTTTGTTAGTGGAGCAGCAAGAATTTTCTTTATGTATTGCCCCCCCACCCACCCTTGACAGTTTTATAGGCATGTCATCACTCGGGGAAGGGTGAGGTGGATGTATCCAACCAGGGCCAGCTGACCCAATGCTCTCATTCCATCATTCGGGCAAAGAATATCTAACGCTTTGATTCGGGTAAGAGATAACGTACGTACTTAGCGCCGAGATTTTTCCAAAATGGCGCCTTTAGAACACGGGAAATCGTAGGCTCTCAAACCGAATTCAAACGCGTCTAACTCGGAAACGGGCGTGAAAATTTACACAGATATTCTCCTGTTGATAATGAAACAGGGATTTAATTTTCAGAATTTTAAAAAATGGCCTTTTTGAGAAAATCGTTGGCAAAGTTAGAGATTTTTCAAAATCGGCTGTTTTTAACGCTGCCGAAACGCGGAAACTAGGAGTTTCACAGACACACAAAAAATTACAAAGAAAGTGCACATTTGCATGTCTTTAACGAAAAAAACGAATATAGAAAAAACTCCATCCAAACCTGTTTAAAAAAAACTTAAAAAATTCAATTTTTTTTAAAAATCACCAAGTTTACGATTTTTTAAAATTTTAATCATACGATATGTAGCAAATATTAGCACCATATATTATTATATGTTATATACACAATGTAAAAAATACAAGAACACGATATCTTTTTTAACTCTGCTGCAATGACTCGCTGAAGTTAGGAAAAATAACCGTTTTCTAGAGAGCTTGTTTGACGGTGCAAGATTTGAAACCCCCTATCTCGAAGGGAAAATTTTTTCTTGCCGAAAGAAAAAATATGGGTCTCCTTATTTTAGTCAAGGAACACGCCTTAATTTTTTTAGAGAAATCTGAGACCATGATGGTACGACCCTGCCTGAGTTGAAATAGAACCCATCTATAAGGAAAATTCGTTAAATAGAAATGAACTTAAATTCTAAAAACTTAATCCAATAAAATGGAAAATACAGTAAAACATAGTTGAATTTGGACAGGAAATCGAACTTTTGAGTAGAAACTTTTCATTAATGAATTTAAATCTTTTATACATATATTCGTGGAAGTAGAATACATTGTCTGAATAAACAACTTAATGAAGAGGAGGATGCAAAGACTAAAGCTTACTTCTCCTTTTCATTATACTAGTAATCAAAGTCACAGGATATAGACGTACACGTGTATGCCGTGCACGGATAGTTTCCAAATTATTAGCAGATTTTGCAGATAGTTTTGGCTTGTAGATTAAAAAAATAAAAATGTTATTTATAGCAATTAAAACACTTACTCAAGGCTTTACTCAGATTAATATATTTAATTCTATCTTAACGTGAAAATGTTCAACTATTTTTCACATCTTCCAATAGTTCTTTTGTTTTTTCAGACTGTTGATTTTATCAAGGCCTGTTCTCAATATATAGGAACTGTAACAAAAGTTCCATTTACACAGAAAGAATTTAAATTTTATTGCCAGGTTTCTGTTTCAGTTGCCATTTATAAAATTAAAATCTTCTCCTTTTGTATTTTTTTTTTTTTTTTGATTGGAGGTTTAATGACCACCGTGAGCAACTCAATGGGCTATAAGCAGTCGCCCGTCCCTAATTTAGGGTCACTGGTTCCAGGGAAGGGAGAGAGCCAGTGCCGTAAGACAAACACAACATCCATGCCTCACCGGGATTCGAACCCGGACCCCGTTCGGACGAATGATCAGAGGCCATCGCTTAGACCACTGCGCCACTGGGGCGACCTTTTTGTATTTTATAAGTCTACTATTTTTGAATTAAGTTGTTGAAAATGCTATTTATAATTTTTGAAGGTTCCTTAACAGAACTGCCTTTCTAGATATAAAAACTTTCTTTAATTTGTATCTTGTTTTTATGAGGTTCATAGTTCAATATTTTAAACTTTTGGTCTTAAGGTCCATTTTACGCACATTTCTACGTATTCAGTCGTAATGTACTTTTGTCCTCTCTGGAATCTGTAATGTTCTAATAATTGTATATTGTTATATTAATTTTTCTTCAAATTATCTTATTCTATTGTTATTGTGATTCGCAGGTTTGCAGCAAGTTTTCTGTTTTAATGGTTGTGTACGCAGATACATTTTATTTTTATACAACTCTGCTAGTAATACAGGTACTTATTTTAAACTGTAAAAAATTCCTTAATTTTGTTCTGCACAAACTTCCTATGAAAAGTGTGCTTTGTTCCTAAAAAGTTTCACATTTTTGTAAACATCAGAATGTTCCAATGTTTACAAAATGTTTAATTTCGATGTATACAGCACTTTCTTGAAACTGTAATCCTCGTCAAATCGTATTGAATGCTTTTAGCATTTTTTTATGTGATGGTTATTTGATGGCCTCTTCATGATCATCATTATCGTCATTTACTATAGTTTCTACACTACATTTTATAACACTTTCCAAGATGTCATTCTCTGTAGGATAATCAGCGATCACAGCATTTTCATCAACATTAAAATCAGAGAGCTCTACATGGAGAACACCTGGTGAGTGTTGCACCATAGTAACAGATTTTTTTTTAAATTTTTACCGTAGATACACATGGTAGTGAAACCATCAAATCTGAATTTAGAAAATATTTTGCGCAATAATGGCTGAGATACAGGCATGTTTTTCTGACCAAATGGTGGCCATCTTGGATTCTGCACCAATGTCGATAAATATAATAACTTGACAACTAATGATTCAAATTCAATAATTCTTGTACCAATTTGAAGCTATTTATATTGGGAGTGTATTTGTAATATCAAAACAATAGTAAATTTACAATTTAATATGTTTATTACATGAAAAGTGCAAAAATCAGATTAATAGTTAATTGTAATGAGCCTTAAACAAAATGGCACATAATATTTTTTTCTGAAACTTGGTGGAAATACTAACTAATATGATTGCTTGAAGTAGAAAAAAAAATAAGGATGGTGATATTTCTTATTACAGACATAAATGGCATTTAAACATATCATCATCATCATCATCATTGTCAACCATTATCAATCCACTGCTGGATGAAGGTCTCCCCAAGTTTCCTCCACAACGGTCTGTCTTGTGCCAGTCTCCTCCATGTCACCCCTGCATACTTTCGAATTTCATCCACCCATCTCCCATGTGGTCTTCTTCTGGGTCTTTTCCTGTCCCTTGGAATCCAATCTAAAATTTCAGCTGTCCATCGATGATCTGTCCTTCTGGCAGTATGTCCAGCCCATTGCCATTTCAGGGATTTAACTCTGATCATGATGTCTTCCACTCTTGTCATTTTCGGATCCACGAGTTCCTCTTCTTATCTCTCCTGGTTACACCAAGCATGCACCTCTCCATGCTTCTTTGAGTTGTCTGCAGCCTTTGTATGTCTCTTTTAGTTAAGGTCCACGTCTCCGCACCATACGTAAGCACTGGAAGGATGCATTGATCAAACACTTTTCTTTTAAGACATAATGGCATATTGCTCTTGAAAATTATGCTGTTTCTTCCAAAAGCTCTCCAGGCAAGTTTTGTACGCCGATTAATTTCTTCATCAATGTGACCCTCACTTGATATCTGCTGTCCAAGATAAACGTACGTGTCTGTTATCTCAGCTTTTCTCCATCAATCGATAAATCTTCATTTCTTGTAAAAGCATTGAACATCACTTTTGTCTTCTGAAAGTTCATTTTTAATCCCACTTCTTTACTCTTGTCAGCAAGTTCCTGGATCATACTCTGCAGCTCTGATGGGGTAGTTGCAAAAATGACTACGTCATCAGCAAAACGAAGGTGGGTTAGATAATCTCCATTAATCTTTATCCCCTTGTTTTCCCAGCTCAGCGACTGAAAAACACCCTCCAATGTGGCATTAAAGAGCTTCGGAGAATATGGTGTCACCTTGTCTCACTCCCTTTCAATTTTTACGTGTGTTGTATTTTCAAACAGCCTAATCTTTGCACTTGCATTTTCATAGATGTTATTAATAATATTAATGTATGCATCTTCAATACCGCAGGTTTTCAGAGCCATTGTAACTGCTGATGGTTTCACCGAATCCAAAGGCTTTTTCATAATCGATAAAAGCCATGCACAATGGAAGTTCATATTCCTAGCTCTTTCAATTAGTTCTCTGAGCACGTGGATATGATCTATTGTGCTGTAGCCACTCCTGAATCAGCTTGTTCTCTCGGTTGAGCCATGTCCAGTGTTACCTTCAAGCGGTGTGAAAGAACTTTAGTGAAGATTTTATAAATTACTGATAGGAGGCTGATAGGTCTGTAGTTTCCGAGATCCTCAATGTCACCTTTCTTATGTAGCAGGATCATTGTAGCGGTGTTCCAATCCTCAGGAATCTTTCCTTCATTAAGGCATCGAGTGAAAATTTGGGCGAGTACTGTTTCGATTTCTCCACTTGCTTCTTGTATGATGTCTACAGTAATTCCATCTTCTCCTGGAGCTTTTCCTCGCTTCATGTTCTTGATTGCATGTGCAACTTCTGCTGGAAGGACTGGAGGAACTCTGGTACTGGTATCTTTCATGATGTCTGGAGTGCATATATCATCCCTTTCATATAATTTGGAGTAGAAATCTTTCACTCTTGTCAAAATTTCGCCTCTATTTCTTGTTACAGAACCATCTTCTTTTCTCAGTGCCATAATCTGTTTTCTTCCCTTACTGAGATGTCCCTTTGCTATCTTTAGGCTTTGGTTGTTTTCAATTGCTTTCCTCACTAGTTCACAGTTGAATTTCCTTACGTCTTCAGTGATACTTTTTCTTACTGTCTTGCATAGCTCTATATATTCCACTTTGCAAGTCACATCTTCTTTAGTTGTCCTCATCTCTCTTCTTTTTTGCATCAACATTTTGGTTTTTCCTGATAATTTGTTCACATGCAACTTGTTCTTAGAACCCAGCTAATTTTGTTGCTGTTTCCATAAGAGCTTTGGTTACTTTTCTGTTAACTTCAGAGATGTCCACTTCTTCCGATGTTAGGCCTTCTAAAGCAGAGAACCTGTTCTTCAGTTCTAACTTGAAGGTATTATGGTGTTTTTTAAGGTTGGTTATGTCAATAGATTTTGTTTGTCCTATGAGCTTGCCACGTTCAAGTTTAGTGTTGAGGTGCATCTTACATCTCACCAATCTATGGTCACTACCTGTGTTGAACTTGTTTAGCACACTGCAGTCTTCTATGACGAATTTTTTGTTACACATAATAAAATCAATTTCACTTGTCGTCCCATTTGGATGTCTCCATGTCCATTTCCTGTGTGGCTTTTTTCTTGAAGAAGGAGTTCAAGATGAAAAACCCTTCTGCCTCTGCAAAACTCAACGAGAGTATTTCCACGCTGGTTTCTGTTGCCATGACCGAATTTACCTACCGAAGTTTCATTCTGTTGCCGTTGCCCTATTTTTGCGTTGGAAATCTCCCATAATTATTTTCAAGTGCTGCTTACCTTTATTATTTAGATGACAAATTTCCTCATAAAATTCTTCAATTTCTTCTTCAGGATGACTTGTGGTGGGTGCATAAGTTTGAATAATCTGAGCCTGGTATCTTTTCGAGAGTTGGATAACAAGTCGTGCAGCTCTGTCAGAGGAACTTTCAACTTCTACAACTTTATCCTTCAGTTTCTTGTTTATTATAAATCCAACACCAGTAGTTCTGCCAGTATCTGTCCCACGATAGTAGAAGAGATGTCCACTTTTCAGTTCGATGAGATCTTCTCCTTTTCTCCTTACCTCACTTAGCCCCACGATGTCCCACTTGATCCTTTGTAGTTCCTCTTCCAATTCAAGAAGCCTTGAATCAGAAGATAGGGAGCGTCCATTGTAAGTAGCCAAGGTCAGCATCAGATGGCAGCCTAGTCCGGTCCTCCGAGGATTCTTAGCACCCTCTGCCTTCATGTCGCACTGGCCGCTGCCTTGGCCAGGTACATTCCAGCTGCCGGAGACTGAGGGCCAAGATTTAAGTTGTGGAGTCATTTTGGAGGGTTTGGCCATAACTCACCACGCTGGCCAAGCGGGTTGGTGAGTGTGGGATAGCATTTCCTCTGATCCCGATGGTATAGTTATACCGCTATGGGCGGTCGTCAGAGCCCCTTTAGTGGGAACAGGATGCACCACGAGAAGGCGGGGTTGACATTTGTCAAGGAGAGGCTGTGATGTTACGCATCACCTGACCTTACATCCCATTTAAACATATACACCTATTTAAAGTTTGACAAGCAATATTTCAATCATTTTCACAAACACATTTTGAAAAAACACATAATGAGCAAAAAAAAAAAAAAAAAAAAAAAAAAAAGGGAACCATTAATATTTGTAACTCTGAAAACTGAAGCCAATGTATTTAATTTATCTGGAAGTTAAATTAATTATAAGCAGGTAGAATACGCCTAAATCAATAACAGTAAATGGTTGAAATCCGTTTCATTGGCATAGGATACAAACTACAGCGTAAAAGCAAGCATTTGCCAGTCACGGGCGTCTTCTTCAGGCAAAGCTAAAGATAAACACTAAATTGGAAATATAAGCAGTTCCAGAAGTTTTCAAAATTTAAAAACAAAGTAAAACTGCTTGAACAATGACATTGTCACACACATGTGATACTTGTGCATGATTTAGCATTTCGTGATGCCCAGGATCGACTGCCAGATGTAACTCTATTATGGAGGCATCTACACTGCAGACGTCGGGGTTAGACAGGATTTTTACTGTCTCTGTATGGGCTGAGGCTTTAACCGTCGTGTATGGGGCCACTTTTGGATATCCTGTCACATAGGTATGGCGGCATGGTTTTTTTATCTCTCTCGCTAGTGCCATTGTGAGTTTTCTGTAAATTACGTCACGTTTGTGCTCCTGGAGTCATAATTTGAACGAGTGTTTTGTCGTGCCAATGTACTCCTTACTTGAGCCGTCAGGGTACTATAGAGGGATTGTGTATACTCCAGTGTCCTGAAGATTAGTGCTACTTTGTTTTTCAAGTGTGAGGTATGAGGCAATCGTTTTTTGAGCCTTGATGCCTGTGTCAAGCCCGAGTTTTTGGAGGGAGTTTTTAAAAAAAATATGAGAAATCTGAGATGTATGGGCACAATCCATTATACCGGAGAAGTGGTTTACTTCTCTGAGTATTAGGGTTGGTGACGGTTGATTCTGCCCTGTTGATGATGCTGTTTACTTGGTGGCTGTCAAACCCAGCTGTAGACACGCTGAATGCAACATATAATTCTCGCAACATATTTGAAATTAAACTTAAATGCAACATATAGTTCTTTTAAATTACACAATCAATCTTTTGCTCCAGCATCTACAGCTGGGTTTGACAGCCACCAAGTATACAGCATCATCAACAGGGCAAAATCAACCATCACCAACTCTAATACTCGGAGAAGTAAACCGCTTCTCTGGTATATTGGATGGTGCCCATACATTCCAGGTTTCTCATATTTTTGAAAAAACTCCCTCCGAAAACTCGGGCTTGACACAGGCATCAAGGCTCAAAAAGATTGCCTCATACCTCACACTCCAAAAATGATGTAGCACTAATATTCAGGATGCTGCAGTATACGCAGTTCCTCTTGAGTACCCTGATGGCTCAACTGAGGAGTACATTGGCATGACAAAACGCTCATTCAAAGTACGACTCCAGGAGCACAAACATGACATAATGTATGGAAAACTCACAACGCTCTAGCAAGAGAGATCAAAAGCCATGCCGCCATGCCTAGGTGGCAGGATATTCGAAAATTGGCCCCATACACAACAGTTAAAGCCAGAGCCCATAGACAATAGAGAGACAGTAGAAATCCTGTCTAACCCTGACGTCTGCAATGTAGACACCTCCATAGAAGTTACCTTACGTCTGGCACTCGATCCTGGGCATCACGAAACGATAAATCATGCATCAAGTATCACATGCGCATGACAATTTCATTCTTTAAGCAGTTTTATTTCATTCTGTTTTTAAATTTTGAAAACTTCTTGAACTGTTTATATTTCCAATGTAGTGTTTATATTTAGCTTTGCCTGAAGAAGCTACCCGTGAGTGGCGAAAGCTTGTTTTTACGCTGTAGTTTGTATCCTACGCCAATAAAACGGATTTCAACCATTTACTGTTTTGTTATCTTGAAGTTTTTGAATAATAGTTCAATAGAGTGATTTTCATCAGGTGCAATGTCATAAGTTCTTCCTGTAGTAGTCGTGGGAGAAGACACAATTTTCATTATGTGTTCGTGCAGAATCCAACATACATCTAAATATTTTGGCCATATATATGATGCAATATAATTTTATAGTCATTGTTTTCTTTGCAGCATCCCAAAATCTTTCCAATCCACCAATTAATTCCATATGCACATGCAACATATTTTTCATTGCAGAGTGTAAGTGGTCCGATGGTTTCTTCGAATCCCATATTAGCAACGAATGTTGTTGAGGAACCTGATACCCTGAAAACCAATAATTTGCTTTTGTTTATAAGTGCAAAGCTGTGATTGGACCTCGTCCTTGTAATCATATATGCCATGTCATACCTCTCTGCTAATTGACAGTCAGAAAGTTCAACTTCAGATTTTGCTACAAAAAAAAAAAAAAAAAAAAAAAATTGATTCCGATAATTTCTTTTGCAAATTTATACAAATCAAATGCATTCAATATTGAATTTTTATGTGGATGCTGAAGGCCTGCTTTAGTCGCCATACGCTTTATGGTGGGACCTATACCATCACAAGCTCCTTTGCCAAGACAAGAGGCAAAAAAATGCCACTCAGCCTTCACACCATGGTCTTTTTCATGATGACAAAGTTTCCGTAATTTTTATACTGGGCTGATGATCCATCACTGAAATACTTAATGTATTTAATTTGTGGCACATGCATAATTAAATACTTAACAATTACCTTTTGGAAAGTCCAAAATGTTGTAGTGTCATGAACAGAGTTTGCCAAAAAAATAATTTGAAGGAGTATTTTTACTCCTTTGGAAAAATTTAAGGATTAATTTTTAAAAGTGAGTATTTTAGAAAAATTAACGAGTGAAATAAAAAAAAAAAAAAAGTGCGAAAACACCGGGAAATTATAAGAAAAACTTTTTTTTTCATATTAAAAAATATTTCACTACTACTGAATGCATTTGGATGTTTTGCTTCCTTTTTTAGTTAAAAAAAAATATATATAATACATAAATAACGTAAACACTACAAGCGCATGGAAAGTAATCCCTGGAAATTCTTTGTACCATTTTAGTAAAAAACAAGAATGAATTTCCAACTTTGACGTCGATGTAACACAACGCATTCTTCATTTTCTAATGAAGTGTTCATGTTCGTTGGCTGCCTTCGTATTTCCACCACTAGTTTTTTGCAGATTTTGTTGTTTCCTTCCTCTGCGTTTTTTCTTTCCTACACCATTAGACTGAATCTAGCCGGAAAAAAAAAAAAAAAAAAAACTTTAAAAGTACGCTGTTTCGGCACATGTTCAATACTCCAGTGTCTGATAAAGCTGTTTCAATCTCTACAAATCACGACCACGTACCACCGTCATGACGAAGTACAAATCACGACTCCACAACCACAAGCAAGGCGCTCCGGAATTGCGATTGCGAAAGCGTACTTCACTCATCTGATCGAGCATGAGCTGTAGCAGCAATGACAGGAGTTTTGCGATGCGATTGCACTCTCGATGAGCCGATGACGTCAAGGTAAGGAACGATGTCTCCCTGACGTCACGCCCTGACTGGCTGGCGGGTCAGGACACCAAAGCTCCGGTCGCGCCAAGCAAACCACGGCCAGGTATGGTCGTCTACAACGTGAGATCTGGCCTGAGGTAACAAAGGATACTGCTGATCATATGTTTGAAATACAAAATTCGAATAAAAAGTTGAAAATAAAAATTTTTCAGCTTAAAATTCTCGATTCGTATTTTTATGCGTTGGCAAAATTTCAATGCGTAAACACACTTTTCGATGCGTCCTAGACGCTTAATTACGCATTTTGGCGAACTCTGGTCATGAATCAAATGGACACTTATTACGTACATAGAAATCGGTTTTACAGTATTACTAATAGTGTAAAAAGGGATGAACTGTCACCTGTTCCTTTTTCCAATGAAAACTTTGGATAGCATCTTGTATGATGCAGGTATAATTTTCAGAAAAATCAACCACAATAATAGCAGTATCTTCACTCAATTCATCCTTTACTTTTTTTAAATACTGACTTTGAGCTTTTGTAAAAAAGTGGTGTGCACATAAAGCAGATAGTTTCATAACTAAATTGTCAACAAATTCATCAACTGATGTAATAACTGTTTTCAATTCCGCACCATCAGTTTTCAGCCATTATTTGTAAGTAATTTCATTGGTCATTTCTAATTCATTGGAAAGCATTAGTTCTTCTTTAAGAATTTCTGGAGATGGACAATTAGCACACCTGTGCACCACACGGTTTTCTGATTCAGTGCAACAAACTAGCTTTTTTAACAATGATATGTAGTCACTGATATGAATAGCATGAAGCATGAGTTTAATGTTCTGATGGTATGTACAAACACACACCAAATGAATACCTTTGCTTCCAACAGTCACACATTCTCTTGGACATAGTGAGCAAAATTTAGACAGTCCAATTTTTAATTCATTATGTTGTTCTTTAAACATGACATATAATTATTTTAAATTATACAAAATCAATCTTTTTTGTTTTAATACTCTCCCATTTTCACTTGGAACAGATATGCAATCTTTTTTCTAGGGCACATACGACTGTTATGATCATCTCAAAAAAAATTAGTAACCTTTTCTATAGTATCAGAACTTAATTTAACACTTTTCCTTCCACTAGGCATTGATAATATCCCTTCTGTTTCTTTTAATTTTCTTCTTTTTTTTTACTAAATGCTCTGTAGTATTGATATAAATTTTTGTTTGCTGGATTGTTCATGAATCTGGAACTAATGTCAGAATTTGAACCTTTTTTTAAATGATGCATTTATAAACTTATTCAATAATTTTTCTATCATAGATATGCAGTCTGGACAAGTCATGTGTTTTGAATTGTGAGGTTTACATCGTTTCAACACCTAATACTGCAGCTGCTTTAGTAGCAACATAGTTACTTAATTTCTTAACTTTAGTGTGCATGTAACCATGTTTTCTCTTAGAACTAAATCTAGATACTGACCTTTATTGGCGATAAATCCAACACTAAACAGCTTTTATTCAGTTGTTCCATCACTATTGTGGCTTTACTATAATCTTGATCACTGGTGATTTCAATGTCATCAGTAGGTATCTGACTCACTAACTCAAGAATGCAATCAAGGACAACAAAACATTCACAGTTTTTTTCCCTGGAATGAGTACTTCCAGATTTGTCATGGATAAATTCAGCAAAATTTGTTTCAAGTGATTTTGCTCTGATTTTTATGAAATGGATCACAACAACCTCTCTGCCTTAAACTGTACCATTTTAGATATTCATCCTTGTGAACCTTGCAGATACTTCCACCCACATAAACATTTTTATCTGTAATTAGAGTTTGTAATCTCCTTTTTAATAATTCCAAATCATTTGATGACAATGTAAGCACAGGAATAAACTCAGTACTCAATGATACATTGAGTTTCTTGCATGCAAAACATTCCATCTCACTGTGTAAAATTAAGCTGTACTGAAATAATCGTACAACACAACACTGTTTGTTGACTGAACATACTTCTCTTAACACTTAAGCACAAATGAGCTCCGAAAGGGATAGCCAAGTTCCTCAGATAATGAATGATGTAATATTGCATCATACTTTGACTTCAACCAATCTGAAAACAGATGATGCAGCACAAGAAATCATTTCAGGATTTGCATGATAATTGCTATTACTTGTATTTAACAGAATTGTCTGTGCATAGTAAATACCTTTTTTATATTTCTAATGAAGATAATAAAATATAAGAATGCTAACTGTGTGTGGTTTTGAGGAAGCTTTGTAATTAGCATATTCCAGTACCAGGGATTTTTATACCTTGAATCCTATGTGTATAACAGCTATTTTCCCAGTTTTTACAAAATATTACCCTCCTCATGTTTTTTCTACTTCAAGCACACATATTAGTTAGTTTTTCTACCAAGTTTCAGAGAAAAAAATATTATGTGCCATTTTGTTTATGGCACATTACAGTTAACTATTAATCTGAAGGTGATGTTTGCACTTTCATTTAATAAACATCAGGATGTCCACATTCTGGAAAGTCAGGGAAATGAAATTTGGTCAGGGAAAGTCAGGGAAATGAAAATTGGTCAGGGAAAGTCAGGGAAATGAAAATTGGTCAGGGAAAGTCAGGGAAATGCCTGAAATGTTGGTAAAAGTCAGGGAAAATCAGTGATATTTAAAAAAAAAGTCAGGGAAATTTCAATCACAGTTAGACTACAACTAGTTTTAACCCGACGTCGAGGAGTGACGCCCTCGTCGCCCAACACACTTGCACTTGGTGTTGCAGACAGTCACTAACTTCCCCTTCCTACTAATGTAACCTTGTATTTCCTACCTATCCTATTATTGTAAGTTGTGTTACATTACTTGTTAACATTTCTCTTTTTGTTTTAGGTCAAAGGAGTAGAAGAAAATTTGTGACATAAGTTATACCTTGTTAAAAGGCAATTAAGACTGCAGCAATGTCAAAGCATTGTGTGTTTAATGAACAATGGTTGGACGAACAATTAAATCCTGAGTTTTCTGGTTGGATAACTGCTGTGAACGGGGACAATGAATCAGCATTTTGTAAAGTGTGCTCTAAAACTTTCAAGCTTAGCAACATGGGGCGTCGGGCAGTCTCCAGCCACGGAAATGGCCCTAATCATTTGAAAAACATACGTGCTAAAATGTCTCAGCCCAGTCTTGCTTCTTTCACTTCCTCTATGAAAAAGAACTCTCTTTGTAATAACGAACTCTTGCCATCAACAAGCTCAGGAAATGTGGAATCAGTACTTCTAGAAAATATTAAGTCTAATGACTCAAATACTTATGTTGTGAAAGATGATGTGAAGCCCAGTGACCTTAATGCTTATGTAGTTAAAGATGATGTAACAAAGGCGGAAATAATATGGGCCATGGAAGTGTTGTCCAAGCAAATGTCTCTGGACTCTTGTACACAAATTAACAAAACATTTCAGTTAATGTTTCCTGACAGTGCAATAGCTTCAAAATTTACTTTAGGCAAAAGCAAAGCATCTTATGTGATAAACCATGGATTGGCACCACATTTCAAAGAGTGTTTAATGGATGATCTGAAGCAGTGCACTGACTTTGTAATTTGTTTTGTTGAATCACTAAACAAAATTGCTCAGCGTGGGCAAATGGATCAGTTTGTTCGTTATTGGGACGTCAATCTGCAAAAAGTTTCCACTAGATACTTAAGTAGTGTGTTTTTAGGATGGGCAACAGCTAATGACCTTTTAGAGAAATTCATTAAAGGTGCACCTCTTCCCTTGGATAACATGCTACAAGTGTCAATGGATGGATCTAACATTAATCTCAGCTTTCTTCAAAAGCTGAAAGATAAACTTAGAACTGAAAATCCAGATGGTAAATTATTAGTTGACATTGGAGTATGTGGTCTTCACGTGGTCAATGGAGCTATGAAAACTGGACTTGAAGAAGTGAAATGGGATATACATCACTTTCTGCGTAACTTGTACTACCTTTTAAAAGATAGTCCTGCTCGCCGTGCAAATTATACTATGATTACTGGATGTAAAGATTGCCGTTTGAAATTTTGCACTGTAAGGTAATTGGAAAACGCTAATTGTTTGACTAGGGCATTGCTTGTCTATGATCATATCAAGAAATATGTTCAAGAATCATCGGTTTCCAGCAAACAGCACATGTTTCTTGCAGAATTCATGGAAAGTCCACTGTTGAAATGCAAATTGGCTGCATTTAGGACTATAGCTTCAGAGTGTGAATCTTTTTTGAGAAGGTTCCAGAGCCCAAAGCCTTTAATTCCTTTCTTATACACTGATTTGCTGGATCTGATGAAAAATTTGATGGCACGAAGCTTGAAGCCTGACAAATTAAGTTAAGCTGATAGTATCTCAAAACTGTTAACTTTAGATGTATCAAAAAGTGAAAATCTTCTCTCAATTGAGAAAGTTGATATTGGATTTAATGCTAAAAAGCTATTAAAAGAAGTGAAGTGCTCAGAAAGGGAGAAATTAGAGTTTAAGCTTGAATTTAGGAAACTTGTGACCAGTATGTCTGTGGGGTAACTTGTTTGGACCCAAATATTATAGTGCAGCAGCTGAGTCTAAGCAAGAAGAGAGTGGAAATTGTGCTCGAAGTTTTTCTTAGTGCAAACAGGATTTCAGATGACTGTGCTGAAAAAGCTAATAAACAGCATGCTTCATTGTGTGTAGAAGTTCAATCTGCTTTAAAGTCTCAGTTTGATGAATTTTTAGACAGTCATGATGATTCCATTGGATTAGACAAATTTTACAGTGCTCTACTTGACAACCAAAAACAATTCAGTGTACTTTGGGATGTAATAAAAATTTGTCTCATTATGTCTCATGGAAATGCTTCAGTGGAAGGTGGATTTTCTGTCAATAAGTCTCTTCTTGTGGAAAATCTCCTGGAAGAATCCCTGATTTGTCAGAGAACAGTTTTTGATGCCATTAAAAATGTGGGAGGAGTAGAACACATTGCCATCAATAGAAGGCTTCTTCTTTCTGTAAGAGCCTCCAGATGAAGATATCAGGATTATCTTGAGAAAAAAAGTGTTCTTCAAAACGAAGAAGAAAGAAAACTAAAGGAAAAAAGAAAAATTGATCATGAAATAAAGGAATTGAAGGAAAAGAGACAAAGAGTGCGAAAGGAACTAGAGTTGGAAGAAGCAGCATTGCAGGCAAAGATTTCAGATTGGGAAAAGAAGAAAAGTGGTGTGTAATATAAAAACAGTGACTGTGTTCCTACTGTAATATTTTTATAGTAACTGTTCGGAATATTGTGTATGGGTTTGTTTGAGTGTTGCTTCAATAAATGTAAAATCATGAAAAAAAGAGTAAACTTAAAATTAAAAAGGTGTGAGTTGAACGGCTATGAAGAAGGTGGGGGACAATAAAAAAAAATGAATCAGTTATTTGGGAAACTTTATACGTCAAACGGAAACACTTTTAAATAATATACGTTTCTTAATTATCCAATTCAATGTTATGTATTATCATGGCACATATATTGAAAAACTCATAAACCTATTTGTGTAAGGTCAGGGATTTCGTATATATTTGGTCAGGGAAAGTCGGGAAAATCAGATTTGATAATTCTGTGGACACCCTGAACATATTAAAATGTAAATTTACTATCATTTCGATATGGCATATACACTCTCGATATAAATAGCTTCAAATTGGTACCAGAATTATTGAATTTGAACCATTAGTTATCGAGTTATTACATTTATTGACATTGGTGCAGAATCCAAGATGTCCTCCATTTGGCCAATATGACCATTTTTCAAACACCTGTATTTCGGCCATTATTGGGCAAAATATTTTTCAAATTCAGATTTGGGAATTCACTACCATATGTATCTATGGTAAAAATTAAAAAAATCTGCTTCTATGGTGCAACAAGTTTTTCTTATAATGGGTGTCTTCACGTGGAATAAATGACCCTGCACTTTCTTCAACACTTCCTTTGTCTTTCAGCTGCTACCACTTTAATACTTTATGGACATAGCTTATCTAAAAGTTTAACTTTATCTGCAAATGATAGTCACTTTCTTTTCGACATTTTGAGTAGTCAAGCATGTACTGAATGAATGAGAATGAATATGTAACTTCTACAGAGTCAGGACCTCACCAGTTACAACCAATTGTTTTCTGTGAAATGCAGTTTCTACGGTGGGCTTTCTATGCAGATTTCGAAAAACAGCTGCTTCGTAGAGTTTCCATGGATATGATTCACGGTGTGGCATCCCTCTTCCAACAAGATCTTGTGCGCTTCACAGAAGCAAAAGTTTCAAGATGAGGAATTGAGAATGCTTTGCTCCCATTTGCATGCTAAAAATTTTAAAGCAAAATTTTTGAAACACGAAATGGTAATTTTTAGTAAATATAAAACTTCGTTATAGGGTCATTCCATATGAATTCACCAGGTGCTTGTAGTTGTGGGCTTTTTAATTTTCCTCATGTTTTATATGTTACAGTACAGCATAAAAGTACCCTTAAAACGAAGTTTTGAATTTATTTTCCCAACGCCTTTGGAGATATATGGGTCTTCAACCCCCCCCTCCCAAAGCTAAAATAAGGGTTATCGTTAATTAACACAAATTGAGTAATTGTGGAGATAATGACCCTTTATGGGTGCCTAAATAGAGGTAATAACCTGTACGTTCATATGTAATAACCTCATTTCCATAGCATAATAATTCGTCAGGTTGTAGTGGGTCAAAATTCAAAGACACAATGCCGATTTCACCAGTTTTCGGCAGCATTTTTATACCAGAAGGGTACTTAATCACAAAGTGAATATTTTTTCAGGCAATCCTAATATGTTGCTAAGAATGTTAAAGCATGTTTCAACTTGTGTTATGTTTCCCTTTTTTATTCAGAAAATATTTTATAATTGCAACATTGCCAAAATTTTCATTTTTGGGATACAATAAATCAAAACGTATTTTTTCTGAGGACTATGTTCTATTGCATATCTAAATATTTTCAAAGTTTTGTTATGTGTTTCACAATAGTTTCCGAAATAATAATACAAATTGACCCATTTCAGTCTACAAAAATGTATTGCCCACAATAGAAGTAGTTCATCTGTTTATACAACATAGTACAAAGTTAATATGAAAAGCATGGGACAGCAAATTAGATCATTCTTTTAGATGTGTTTTGAATGGCCTACTAGCAAATTGCTTCAAAGACAAAGACAGTTTTGGAGTAATGTTGTGTCCTCTTCCAGTAGCAGTGGTTAATTGTAGTGGTGTGAGGACTTTTAAGATGTTGGCCTGTGGAACCCATGCTTTGTCATTAGTTGATAACGAAAATTATGTTCCTGGCCCTGGTGGATGAAAAAACTGAATTTTGAAATCTCTGTGTTCTTCAAAACATTCTTTGATAATGCCAATACACCATTTTGATTCATACTCACATGCAATGTAATAATCAATTTTTTGTATTTATTGTTAATTGTTCTGTATTTGCAAAAACTTAAAATATGTTAACAACTTCATATTTCTTGCTGCTTGACACAAGTTGAATTCTTAATCTGTCGTTCTCCATTGGAATAAAGCAATGATGAATTCTAATGTTTGCTATTTTTAAAGTGGAAGCATATCTATCTGCTAGTATGACATTTTCTTCATCAATACCTTTTTGTGATAGTAAAAGGTATTGTATTCCTTTTATTTTTTCTGTACAGTATTTGAACATGTCTTCTGGTGTTAAAATATGTTTGTCAATAAGTTATAAGGATGTTCTTATTACATGTTGCTTCACAGTACCCCCTATTCCATCGCATGGCCCTTTTCCATGAGAAGTGGCAAAGAAATGCCATTCAGCTTCTAGTTTGAAATATTTCTTATGGTGAACTAGGTTAACAAAATTGTTTTTGTTTTGTCCTCCAGCGCCATCTGTAAAATAAATTACCCTTTTCACATTGGGAAGATGGTCTTTTAAGATGGGTAAAAGTTTTTGTAGAAATGTATGTATTGATGTTGCATTGTGTGTCATCAAATCACTAATTACACAAAAAACTTACTTGTTGTAATTTGTCATGAGCTTTAAAATAACAAACAAATGGTTGAAGAGTAGCTTGGCTATTTACTCAGTGGTACGACTGAATTTCATCTTGTACCACAAAAGTAAAGTTTTCTGAAAAGTTGCAAAGTAGTATACACTCATCAGAATTTAGGAGTGCTTTCTTGGTCTTAAGGAAATGTGATTGCTCTGTTGCTATGTAATGATGTTTTTTCAAAGTATTAAGTTTCCTAAGAGTAAATTTTCCTTGATTCTGCATATGGCTCCACAATTGTCACTACAGTGCATCGATCTGTTGTAACCCACTGTTTGTAGGATATTTGGAATATATCATCTTGGAATGAATCCAAGCATTCTAAAACAAAATCTTGACCAGGGCAGAGTGGACATCCATGAATCATATACACTTCATTGTTCATGCTACAAACCATCTGTGAAAGCAATTCCTTGCAAGTATAATTATGTTTTGCCCCATTAATCATCATCTTGACATTCTGATGTATACAGCACACACATACTCAATGTGTGCCTGGTGCCCCAGCTAGTGCACACCATTTTGGATCCAATTCACACAGAATTTGGAAACTCCAATTTTCGCCTCTCAATGCAATTCTTTAAACCTTTCACACAGTTCTTTTAAATTGGAAAGTACTAGCCGCTTTTGTCTTTCTTTTTCTCCCAAGCTGTTTCTTATGGAGACAAAATCTTTTATTCCTGGACACAGTCTGCTGCATTCATCATCCTCATAAAAACTGATTACTTGGGATAAGGTATTATCTGAAATCTTCTTGCCACTTTGATTTTGGTGAGTGAAACTTGGTAATACACCTTGATTTTGTACAATTCTTTTTGTCGTTCATGCGAAGCATTCACTGTCTTCAAATTGCACACAAATTTTGGAGATTGACCATGATTGTGGAAGCAAGCTCATAATTCGGACCTTTTCTTGAAAACTAATAACATTATTTATCTTTGTTTTAAGGTTTGAAATTAATGTTTCATATTCATTTTGTTGTTTTGTCTCTTTTGATTTTGAAGTACTGGGTTCATTATAAATCTCAAACAAATCATGCTGTTTATGTGAAACATTACCAGATATTTGGGTAACTTTTTTTCGCTATGGCAGCATATCTCCTCTGCTGGCAAAGTTTGAGCTTTCACTGGAAAAATACCGAAAATGCTACATGCTTGATTAACTGATTCCAATTTAACATGTTTTGGTTCATACAAGCTATTCTCATCAGTTTCAGCATCATGGTCTGAAATATTAGATTCAGAGTATGATTCCTGCTAATTTACTTTCTTGCATTTTCCTGTTCTATGATGAGTCTTGTCGCTCTTAGTGACAATTTTTTGACAGTTAGAACATAGAGATTTCCAAGGCACAAGCTGTAGTTCCAGATGTGAGTGTTTGAAAGCAAAGCTGACAGTTATCTCACGCAATGATTTCTTTATTATTTTTTTTATGGATACTGTATGGGTCACAACATATATTTCCATATAAGTGGTAGTATTTATCCAAATTCATACAAGAAGTACGTGGAGAAATTGAAACAGTACTCGCCCAAGTTTGTACTCGATGCCTTAATGAAGGGAAGATTCCTGAGGTTTTGCAACAACGCTACAATGATCCTGCTACATAAAAAAGGTTACATTGAGGATCTCAGGAACTACAGACCTATCAGCCTCCTATCAGTGGTTTATAAAATCTTCACTAAAGTTCTTTCACACTGCTTGAAGGTGACACTGGACATGGCTCAACCGAGAGAACAAGCTGGATTCAGGAGTGGCTACAGCACTATAGATCCTATCCACGTACTGAGAGAACTAATTGAAAGAGAGAGGGAATATGAACTTCCATTGTGCATGGCTTTTATCGATTATGAAAAAGCCTTTGATTCAGTGAAACCATCAGCAGTCACAATGGCTTTGAAATCCTGCGGTGTTGAAGATGCATTCATTAATATTATTAATAACATCTATGAAAATGCAAGTGCAAAGATTTGGCTATTTGAGAATACAGCACACATAAAAATTGGAAAGGGAGTGAAACAAGGTGACACTATATCTCCCAAGCTCTTTAATGCCACATTGGAAAATGTCTTTCAATCACTGAACTGGGAAAACAAAGGGATAAAGATTAATGGAGATTATCTAACTCACCTTCGTTTTGCTGATGATCATTTTTGCAACTACCCCATCAGAGCTGCAGAGTATGATCCAGGAACTTGCTGACAAGAGTAAAGAAGTAGGATTAAAAATGAGCTTTCTGAAGACAAAAGTGATGTACACTGCTTTTACAAGAAATGGATATTTATCGATTGATGGAGAAAAGCTGGAGGTAACAGATACGTACGTTTATCTTGGACAGCAGATATCAAGTGAGGATCACATTGATGAAGAAATTAATCGGCATATAAAACTTGCCTGCAGAGCTTTTGGAAGAAACAGCATAATTTTCAAGAGAAATATGCCATTATGTCTTAAAAGAAAAGTGTTTGATCAATGCATCCTTCCAGTGCTTGTGTATGGTGCAGAGACGTGGACCTTAACTAAAAGAGACATACAAAGGCTGCAGACAACTCAAAGAAGCATGGAGAGGTGCATGCTTGGTGTAACCAGGAGAGATAAGAAGAGGAACTCGTGGATCAGAAAAATGACAAGAGTGGAATACATCATGATCAGAGTAAAATCCCTGAAATGGCAATAAGCTGGACATACTGCTTAGAGGACAGACCATCGATGGACAGTCGAAATTTTAGATTGGATTCCAAGGGACAAAAAAGACCCAGAAGAAGACCACATGGAAGATGGGTGGATGAAATTTGAAAGTATGCGGGAGTAACATGGAGGAGACTGGCACAAGACAGACCGTCGTGGAAGAGGCTTGGAGAGACCTTCGTCCAGCAGTGGATTGATAATGGTTGACAATGATGATGATGATGATTTATCCAAATATTTAATTTTATGGTGCTCACATACACTTTGAATATTGTCTTTAATTCTCATTTTTAATAATTTCTGTTGCTCAGGTGAATACTCACAAATTTTAGTTACTTTTCTTAAAAAGCTGTATGATGCATTACTACAGTCTTCCTCAGTAAAGACACACCAACACAACACTGCATTACTGAATACACTTATGATACAAATAATTCCTGAATTTGTAGTATTAATCAAAACATTGGATTACACAACTTTAAAACTAATTCAGCAAATCTGATTTGCATAGAAATTATACATATTTTCAACACTAATATTATAAATTTGAAACAAAGCTAAGAAACTTGCATGTTTCATTCAGAAAAGTTCTAAGCTGACTGAATTGACAGTGGAGTTGAGTTCTGCTACTTGAGGTGGATGATGCAACGTCTGATTGCATTGCATCATCCAACACTGAAAATCCTTCAAATGGACATATCAGACTGCCATGAATGGTGACACGTTAGTTTATGATTGCATCACTTTTCTAAAACCCTTAGAACTGGGCAAGGACATTATATTTTAGAAAAAGGTGAAGAATTTGTCTGAAACATTTTTTGGAAACAAATGGGGGGGGGGTGAGTATTGCTGTTGCATAGTAACACTGACCCGCCTTATTGCTTTCATCATCATCATCATCATTGTCAACCATTATCAATCCACTGCTGGACGAAGGTCTCCCCAAGTTTCCTCCACAACGGTCTGTCTTGTGCCAGTCTCCTCCATGTCACTCCCGCATATTTACGAATTTCATCCACCCATCTCCCATGTGGTCTTTTTCTGGGTCTTTTCCTGTCCCTTGGAATCCAATCTAAAATTTCGGCTGTCCATCTATGGTCTGTCCTTCTGGCAGTATGTCCAGCCCATTGCCATTTCAGGGATTTAACTCTGATCATGATGTCTTCCACTCTCGTCATTTTTCGGATCCACGAGTTCCTCTTCTTATCTCTCCCTGGTTATACCAAGCATGCACCTCTCCATGCTACTTTGAGTTGTCTGCAGCCTTTGTATGTCTCTTTTAGTTAAGGTCCACGTCTCTGCACCATACGTAAGCACTGGAAGGATGCATTGATCAAACACTTTTCTTTTAAGACATAATGGCATATTGCTCTTGAAAATTATGCTGTTTCTTCCAAAAGCTCTCCAGGCAAGTTTTGTACGCCGATTAATTTCTTCATCAATGTGACCCTCACTTGATATCTGCTGTCCAAGATAAACATATGTATCTGTTATCTCCAGTTTTTCTCCATCAATCGATAAATCTTCATTTCTTGTAAAAGCATTGAACATCACTTTTGTCTTCTGAAAGTTTATTTTTAATCCCACTTCTTTACTCTTGTCAGCAAGTTCCTGGATCATACTCTGCAGCTCTGATGGGGTAGTTGCAAAAATGACTACGTCATCAGCAAAACGAAGGTGGGTTAGATAATCTCCATTAATCTTTATCCCTTTGTTTTCCCAGTTCAGTGATTGAAAGACATTTTCCAATGTGGCATTAAAGAGCTTCGGAGATATGGTGTCACCTTGTCTCACTCCCTTTCCAATTTTTACGTGTGTTGTATTTTCAAACAGCCGAATCTTTGCACTTGCATTTTCATAGATGTTATTAATAATATTAATGTATGCATCTTCAATACCGCAGGATTTCAGAGCCGTGGTAACTGCTGATGGTTTCACAGGGATCGCATTCCTCCTAAAATTCCTAAAATTCCTAATATTTTGTGACCCTCCTTAAATTCCTAAAATTATACCTAAAATTTGCTATTCATCCTAAAATTTTCGTAAGTTTATTTATTAAAAACACAACCGTTATTAACGGCAATAAATTTACCATTACGCAGGGTGCGCACGCGTGCTTGAAAACCTGGAAAGTCCTGGAAAATCATGATTACGTTTTCAAGGCCTGGAATATCCTGGAAAACGGTGTTTTTTTTAATGCCGTCTTGAAAAGCCTTGAAATTTGAAATTAGTGCTTAAAAATGCCCTTTTAGGAAATCGTGTTACTGTTACCCCTTCATTTTTTAAAGTTCCTTTTCTCTGTTCTCAAAGAAACCACCGGCAGCGGTTTCCGATGTGCACCAAATCCTAATTTGGCTGGGGGGAAAAAAAGAAAAAAAAAGGCACTACTTCCAGTGCAATAAAATTGGATGATTACTAGTAGGTCGAAGGGGGAGCTTGATGTCCGTCCGACAATTGAGAACAGAAGGGGAAAGAAGAGGCATTTAGCATTTGCAGGGGGTCGCATATGTACCAAGTCAGCTGGCATCCACCAGTGAGGAGTATGCCTGAACAACACATTCATCTTCTTCTTGTTTATGTGCATGCCACCCTCCCTCCCCTCAAGAGACTTCCACTACTATGATAAAAAATAAGAAAACTATCTTTGCGAATTTTTCACGAAAAGTGGCTGAAATTTTTACATTCACTGTAATTGGATTACAGAAGCTCACTTCCAAAATTCCAGTTGAATCGGTTTAAAACTTTAAAAGTTAGCATTGGTAATTTTTATTATGGACAAGTATGTGTGCCTCTTTGGACAGAGTGAGCCTCCAGCAGAAAGGGTGTTACCATAGCAACGGTTGATTGACAGCTGGGAGCGCTGATCTGAAGCCCTTGGTTGGGAAGAAAGCAAACACCTGTTTATCACTTCCACAGCACAAAAGGACTAGGAGAATATTTTCAGAAATCCATTTTTCTGAATTTTGAAAATAGCACAGTAAAATTTTTACAGTAGTTAAGATACATCACAATAAAGTTCTAGTGCAAATTTCGCCAAATTCCGTTAGGAACTTTAGCAGATGCAAAAAAAAAAAAAAAAAAAAAAAAGAACGTTGCATAATCGGATTGAAAAAAGAAACAGTAATTATTATAAATTACGGGAAAAGCAAGTGAATTATTTTAGAGAGGGAAAATAAGAGGGAAATTATATTAGAGAGGGAAAATAAGGAAAAGCAGCTAGAGAAAAAAGAAAAGCTGAGTTTGATGACAAAATAAAAGAAAATGATGCAGAAATAAATAGGCTTAAAAAAGATAAAGAAGCCTCCCTAGCAGTAATTCAAGAGGGAACAGAAAGAATGAGAAAAGCTGTAGAAAAACAAAATACTGTTGAAATAGCAGTTGCCTCTAACTTGATCATACAAGGTTCAGCTGAAATAAAGAAAACTGAAAGTAAATTAGTTGTGGTGGAAGCAGAAAAAGATAGGCTAATCAGGAAAAGGTTAAAACAATAATATGAAAAAAGTAATTCAGTGAACAATTGTACATAGTTCTTGGTTTTCAATTACCTTTTTAGGATATTATAGTTTAATGTGAAACTTGAAAACTTTACTGTGAAAATCGTGAATTGCTTCTGGTTCAACAGCATATTAATGTTCAAAGTAAAACTTGAATGTGGTAAATATACTTGAATATGATAATAACACGTGAAAAGATAAGAACTGAACATTAGAAGTAAATCATACTTAAACTTTAGACATTAGACGTTATGCAAAAAATTTGGGTGTGAACTTCGACCATATATACTAATGGACTGCGCATTGGCAATAGCTGCATCAAAGCCGCCATGGCTCAAACATTGGGCACGTCATCATCAGACTCCAAATTTCGTGTACAAATGCTGTTATGATTACTAATTTACGCTGCAGAACTTCAGTGTTTTCGGTGTATTATGTGAATGCACCTCATATATAATGAAAACTCTTCAGGTAAGTTTACTTATGAGCTATATACATGCATGATCGTGTTGTTTACATTTTGTGATTTATAATGTGATGAACATTTGCGAAGAATTTGGAACATGCATTCCATTTTTTTTCTTAAGTTACTATATTTTTATATCAATAGCTGCAAGTTTCTGGTTAAGTAATTGAACTTTATTGACTTAGGTATTTAATTCGTTTCTTACCCATGAAAAATCATAGAACTTTCTTTACTATATCGGTCAGAGCAACCATAAGCACAGCAGGTGTAACCCATCTTTTTGACTGTTGTCATGTGATTTTATGTTGGAGCCAGAAATTTTGATGTCATGCGCAGTCTATCAGTATATATGGTTGAAGGGTGTGAAGCAAACTCTTTACAATGTATACAAAGTTGTTTTACTAGATGTATACAAATATACATCTAGTTTTTATTGAAATACACTCCTAAAATTTTCCTAAAATTTTTCTAAAAATTCCTAAAATTCCTAAAATTCTTACCTAAAATTTTCCAGAAGTATGCTATGATCCCTGGTTTCACCGAATCAAAGGCTTTTTCATAATCGATAAAAGCCATGCACAATGGAAGTTCATATTCCCCCGCTCTTTCAATTAGTTCTCTCAGTACGTGGATATGATCTATTGTGCTGTAGCCACTCCTGAATCCAGCTTGTTCTCTCGGTTGAGCCATGTCCAGTGTTACCTTCAAGCGGTGTGAAAGAACTTTAGTGAAGATTTTATAAACCACTGATAAGAGGCTGATAGGTCTGTAGTTCCTGAGATCCTCAATGTCACCTTTTTTATGTAGCAGGATCATTGTAGCGTTGTTCCAATCCTCAGGAATCTTCCCTTCATTAAGGCATCGAGTGAAAATTTGGGCGAGTACTGTTTCAATTTCTCCACTTGCTTCTTGTATGATGTCTATAGTAATTCCATCTTCTCCTGGAGCTTTCCCCCGCTTCATGTTCTTGATTGCATGAGCAACTTCTGCTGGGAGGACTGGAAGAACTCTGGTACCTTTCATGATGTCTGGAGTACATGTATCATCCCTTTCATATAATTTGGAGTAGAAATCTTTCACTCTTGTCAAAATTTCGCCTCTATTTCTTGTTATAGAACCATCTTCTTTTTCTCAGAGCCATAATCTGTTTTCTTCCCTTACTGAGATGTCCCTTTGCTATCTTAAGGCTTTGGTTGTTTTCAATTGCTTTCCTCACTAGCTCACAGTTGAATTTCCTTACGTCTTCAGTGATACTTTTTCGTGTTGTCTTGCATAGCTCTATATATTCCACTTTGGAAGTCACATCTTCTTTAGTTGTCTTCATCTCTCTTCTTTTTTGCATCAACATTTTGGTTTTTCCTGATAATTTGTTCACATGCAACTTGTTCTTAGACCCAGCTAATTTTGTTGCTGTTTCCATTAGAGCTTTGGTTACTTTTCTGTTAACTTCCGAAATATCCACTTCTTCCGATGTTAGGCCTTCTAAAGCAGAGAATCTGTTCTTCAGTTCCAACTTGAAAGTATTATGGTGTTTTTTAAGGTTGGTTATGTCAATACATTTTGTTTGTCTTATGAGCTTGCCACGTTCCAGTTTAGTGTTGAGGTGCATCTTACATCTCACCAATCTATGGTCACTACCTGTGCTGAACTTGTTCAGCACACTGCAGTCTTCGATGACGAATTTTTTGTTACACATAATAAAATCAATTTCACTTGTCGTCCCAATTGGATGTCTCCATGTCCATTTCTGTGTGGCTTTTTCTTGAAAAAGGAGTTCAAGATGAAAAATCCTTCTGCCTCTGCAAACTCAACGAGAGTATTTCCACGCTGGTTTCTGTTGCCGTGACCGAATTTACCTACTGAAGTTTCATTCTGTTGCCGTTGCCCTATTTTCGCATTGAAATCTCCCATAATTATCTTCAAGTGCTGCTTACCTTTATTATTTAGATGACGAATTTCCTCATAAAATTCTTCAATTTCTTCTTCAGGATGACTTGTGGTGGGTGCATAAGTTTGAATAATCTGAGCCTGGTATCTTCTCGATAGTTGGATAACGAGTCGTGCAGCTCTGTCAGAGGAACTTTCAACTTCTACCACTTTATCCTTCAGTTTCTTGTTTATTATAAATCCAACACCACTAGTTCTGCCAGTATCTGTCCCACGATAATAGAAGAGATGTCCACTTTTCAGTTCAATGAGATCTTCTCCTTTTCTCCTTACCTCACTTAGCCCCACGATGTCCCACTTGATCCTTTGTAGTTCCTCTTCCAATTCAAGAAGCCTTGAATCAGAAGATAGGGAGCGTCCGTTATAGGTAGCCAAGGTCAACATCAAATGGCAGCCTAGTCCGGTCCTCCGGGGATTCTTAGCACCCTCTGCCTTCGTGTCGCACTGGCCGCTGCCTTGGCCAGGTACATTCCAGCTGCCGGAGACTGAGGGCCAAGATTTAAGTTGTAGAGTCATTTTGGAGGTGTTTGGCCATAACTCACCACGCTGGCCAAGCGGGTTGGTGAGTGTGGGATAGCATTTCCTCTGATCCCGATGGTATAGTTATACCGCTATTGGCGGTCGTCAGAGCCCCTTTAGTGGGAACAGGATGCACCACGAGAAGGCGGGGTTGACATTTGTCAAGGAGAGGCTGTGATGTTACGCATCACCTGACCTTACATCCCCTTATTGCTTTACAAACAATTATATACATTTTTAATGTATTAAACACATTTATTAAATGCATGTACTACTAACTATTTCATGTTAGATTAAATGCTTAAAGTATGCCCATATTGCATACCATGAAGGGCAAATTTGCATTATCATTGTTTTGGTAACTATTGTGAAACACAAAACAAAACTTTGAGAATATTTAGATATGCAATAGGAGATAGTCCTCAGAAAAAATACGGTGTTTATCCACTACCCCTTTTGATTTATTGTATCCCCAAAACGGAAATTTCTGCAATGTTGCAGTTATAAAATATTTTCTGATTAAAAAAGGGAAACATAACACAAGTTGAAATATGTTTTAACATTCTTAGCAACATATGAGGATTGCCTGAAAAAAAATATACTCTTTATGTTTAAGTACCCTTCCGGTATAAAAATGCTGCCAAAAAGTGGCAAAATTGCACAGTGACCTTGAACTTTGACCCCCTCTACAACCTGATGAATTATTATGCTATGGAAATGAGGCTATTACATATGAATGTACAGGTTATTACCTCTATTTAGGCACCCATTAAGTGTCATTATCTCCACAATTACTCAATTTGTGTTAATTAACAATAACCCTTATTTTAGCTCATTTTGGGGGTTTTGAGGACCCATATCTCCAAAGGGGTTTAAAAAATTAATCCCAAACTTTGTTTTCAAGGTACTTTCATGTTGTACTGTAACATATAAAAAAAAAAAAAAAAATAAGGCAAATAAAAAAACCTACAACTATAGTTTTTTTTTAAATCTGGCGATTTCATGTGGAATGACCCAGAAGTGATATGTGCATATACACTGAGTGGCCACTTTATTATGACCACCTGACAGTTTTAAGCAAGTAAGCTATGGCTGCACTCTGTTGCCGCCAGAGGGCGAGGCTAGTATAAAAAGGGAAAGCTTAGTGCTTGCGACAGTAGTAGAGTGATTTTTGGGTGACGAGATGGGTAAAAAATGCGATTTGATGGACTTTCAACGTGGGATGATTGTAGGAGCTCAGAGCCATGGAGCGAGTATCACTGAAACCGCTGCGTTCGTGAAATGTTCCAGAGCAGCTGTTGTTAAAGTGTTTAAAGACTGGACTGTCAGCCAAAAAACTGGGTCTCTACGTGCAATGTGTGGTCGCCATCGACTAGTGGCTGCTCGGGTGGAATGGACAGTGTCCAGACTGGTAACAGGCAACAGTGCAGCTGTTCGCTGTACACTGCATCCGATGGGATATGGCAGCCAAAGGCCTGTTCAAACACCTTTGCTGTCTGCAGTTAACAAGAGAAAACGTCTCCAGTTCACACAAGAGTACAAGAATTGGACAGTCGATAATTGGAAACAAATTATGTGGTCCGTTGAATCACGTTTTCCGTTGCACCATGCCAATGGCCGAGTGAGAATTTGGCGGAAACAGCACGAAAGCATGGACCCCAAATGCATTACTACAACCCTTCCAGCTGGTGGAGGCAACGTTATGGTTTGGGGAATGTTTTCCTGGCATGCTTTGGGCCCCTTAATTCGTGTTGATCAACGTCTGAATGGCACATCATATCTAAACATCTTTGCGGACCAAGTGCATCCTGTCATGTGGATGATTTATCCCAATGGCGATGGCTACTTACAACAAGATAATGCGTCCTGCCATCGTGCTCGTATTGTACAGGATTGGTTTCAGGAACATGCCGGTGAGTTTACTTTGCTTAGGCGGCCCCCCACAATCTCCAGATCTCAACCCCATTGAGAATTTGTGGGATGAAGTTGAACGAGCCATCAGACAGCTGGATCCACAACCCTGCAATCTCACACTCCTGGAAAGTGCTATTCATCAAGCATGGTCTCAGATTCCACAAACCACCTATCAACATCTCGTGGAGTCCATGCCACGAAGAATCGACGCAGTATTAAAGGCAAAAGGTGGCCCAACAAAGTATTGAGGGGGTGGTCATAATAAAGTGGCCACTCAGTGTATATAAAGTGATGGGAAATAGTGCACTACAAGTAGTGTTGCTACTGTAGCAAGTTACTTTTACAGTAGCATAACATGTAGTATTACTACTAACAGAAAAATGTAATTGTAGCAGTAGCACGCTAGAAACTAAAGTAGCTTGTAGCAAAAAAATTGAGCTACAAACCATGCTACTTTGAAAAAAAAAAATGAAAAAAAGATTCTGCAGCAAATCTTGTGACATTTCCACATTTCCTGTTCAGGAAACATGAAACATTTCGTATTTCTTGTTCAGAAAATACGGAAATGTCACAAGATTGATTGCTCCCAAATTGCATCCTCTCCAGTCCTCCAAGATTCAGTTCTCTCCAGCCAGTAATGCTTTAAAGCATTATTGGCTGGAACAGAGAGTGAGTGCTCCCTTCCTGCAATCGCCTACCTGTCTTACACTTGTATTGTGAAAGCCAGCCGAATTGTTAACCATATCTTTTACATATATCCATTTGCCTGCTGAACAGTAGGCAAGAATGCATGTGTATCTACAGGAAAACTGTACAAACCAGGTGAACTTAACATCTAATGTTCAAAAGGTACACCTTCCTATCAATATTTTTGCATATTTTTACCCTTCAAAATCTGCAGTTTTGAGATAATATAATAAAATATTTTATAAAAAATGATCAGAGCTAAGAGTGGTAAATGCAAAGATAGATTATTTGTACAATTTGCTCTGGTATTAAGTTCTGAATGCCATATGTAAGAGCATAATATGATCATCAGAACTTGTGCTTTTATTATGAATCTAAAATTAAAAGTTGCTAAAGGTAGCAAAAGTCACTATTTTTCTGAAAAAAAGTAGTGCAGTACCTACTTTTCGGAAAAAGTATCTGTAGCCAGTCACTTTATCAAGAATTTAGCTGTAGCAGTAGCTAGCTACTTCTAATTAAGCAGAGATATCTCTGATTGCAACAGTAACACAGCATCATTGGTTCTTAGTGAAATCAAGAATGACAGATGAAGACCATGCTTTTTATTATGGTAGTTAATTGAGCATTCCTATTTCTTTTTCCAAATGTAGTTGCCCAGCCAGGCAAATTCCTTTTCTTTACCTGCCAGGCCAATAAGCTGCATGCCCTGGGCATCTCTGACATGGCATTTTTTCAATCCATTACCTGATGTACTTGAATTATGAGAAGATAATGTAGATGCTGTTATGATAAGCAGATCCTGTTATAAGAGGAACAAGTATGATTATTAGTTTAATAGCTTTCTGGTGAAGAAAGAAAACTATATTATAATAGTATGTTTCTTTAATTTGAATTTAATAGTTCTTAATAATGTTATGCATTGATTAGTACTTATAGTCATTACATTTTTCATTTATTTCCAAATTAAAGACTCACTCAAAGGTTTTATGAATTGTAGCTGCTAATTCATGTCATGCACTGTTTGTTTATTTACTTTTTACTTCTTTTTTTCATTGCATGAGTACATTCTGTGCTTAATTTATGCTATTGTGGTGTAAAGACTTTATTTTGTTGAAGTTTAATTTTTTTCTCCTAGGATGGGGCAACTTCTGTCCAAGGAGTTCGAACTTTCACGAACTGTATTAACGTTCCACATGAAGAACCAACTGAACGCTGGACTCTCTTATGCAATAACGTTACTGGTAAGGACAGCAAAAATTACTTTTTTATTTGCCTTATATATTTTTGAAATTTTTTTATTATTTCAATTCAGAAAATGTGCAACTAGAAAAAAAAAAAAAAAAAAAAAAAAAGCTCTGCCAGACAATGATTTATTGATAAATGCAAAACACACTGAAATGTTGTACTTTGACAAGTTAAAACACAAATTTTGAAGATGACAATCCGATTTTTGGCGTAAATGTGACAAGGATGGTAAGTCAGATAATATTTGAAAACTTGAAAATTTTCATCGTCCTGGAGCGGGACTCGAACCCGCGTCTCCCAGAAAACGCCTAGGTTAGCATACCTAGGCGTTTTCTGGGAGACGCGGGTTCGAGTCCCGCTCCAGGACGATGAAAATTTTCAAGTTTTCAAATATTATCTGACTTACCATCCTTGTCACATTTACGCCAAAAATCGGATTGTCATCTTCAAAATTTGTATTATATGGCGTAATCCCGTATTTCTTTCAAGTTAAAACACTTTTTTTAAAGATATATTATTGCAAACAAAATCGTATTTTCAAATTCCTGATAAGAATAGTGTTAAAAAATTTATATGTAATTGTTAAATTATCTGCTTAGTGAAAAACCAGGTAGCTTTAGGAGTTGTGCATTATCCAAATGCTTGAAGGGGGAGGGGGTATTATGATTTGTCTATACTCCAGCATATTAAGTTTCTCCTCTTTTTTTTTTCACAGACTGCTGGGCAACTGAACAGTTGAAGTCCAACTAAAGTTACCAAATGTGACCAGTGTCATTCTTTGTTATTTAGATGAAACTACTTCAACAACACCCATGAAAGAGCGGAGGGACATTCCCGAAGAGATAACGAACCCCAGGAGAAAATCACATCACTAGTATGACATCATTTACCCAGTGTCTTGCCCCCATACAAACATGCTCCCAACAGCCCCAAGCAGAGATTAAGAACCTGAAAGGTAGTGCGGGATGTGCATGAAAGGCAACATTTGCCCAGGAGGTGTGTGTGTGTGTGTGTTACAGTGAAAAAAGAACTGAAGCATTCTTGTCTTTATGCAAACTGGTTTGTCTGTAAAAGGCACCATGAGGTATTATAAATAGCCCATAGTCCCTAGTTTAAAGAGGAGGGATAAGAACTGGGTGAATAGCACTTTTTCTGTTTGCTGATTGACTGTGCTAAATTTTGCTTTACATGGTTTCTCGAAGAATTGTTGTTCGCAATATGCGCTTAAAATCTGTATATACTTTACATTTTTCTAACCCAAAAGCAGTATTGTTGTACACAAGGGTTGCTCTGGCTTTTTAAAAGTTTTCGTCGAATTCATTTTTTTTTCCGCCAAAGTATTGAAACAGTACAGACAGGTAATAGCTAATATTTTTGCCAAAACTTGTTTTTCCATCTCCAAACCGAATTTTTTTATTTTTTTATTTTTTTTTATTTTGCAAATTGCAGAGAATGCAATCGGCAGTGCAACTCCTGGTTGTGTACAGTACAGGAATCGAAAAATCAGGTAGTCTTATGCTTGGGACTATCAGTTTTTATGTTGGGACTAAAGTCAAATAATTCGTATTAATCTAGGACTTTTATTATTTAAAAGTTTGTTTTTCCAAAGTAGCAGTGTTTAAATTTTGTGTGGCCCTCAAGCAGGTGTATTTCCTCAGATATTTCACATGGTCTTATATATATATATATATATCATCATCATCATCATCATCATCATCATTGTCAACCATTATCAATCCACTGCTGGACGAAGGTCTCCCCAAGTTTCCTCCACAACGGTCTGTCTTGTGCCAGTCTCCTCCATGTCACCCCTGCATACTTTCGAATTTCATCCACCCATCTCCCATGTGGTCTTCTTCTGTGTCTTTTCCTGTCCCTTGGAATCCAATCTAAAATTTCGGCTGTCCATCGATGATCTGTCCATCTGGCAGTATGTCCAGCCCATTGCCATTTCAGGGATTTAACTCTGATCATGATGTCTTCCACTCTTGTCATTTTTCGGATCCACGAGTTCCTCTTCTTATCTCTCCTGGTTACACCAAGTATGCACCTCTCCATGCTGCTTTGAGTTGTCTGCAGCCTTTGTATGTCTCTTTTAGTTAAGGTCCACGTCTCTGCACCATACGTAAGCACTGGAAGGATGCATTGATCAAACACTTAAAAATTATGCTGTTTCTTTTAAGACATAATGGCATATTGCTCTTGAAAATTATGCTGTTTCTTCCAAAAGCTCTCCAGGCAAGTTTTGTACGCCGATTAATTTCTTCATCAATGTGACCCTCACTTGATATCTGCTGTCCAAGATAAACGTATGTGTATGTTATCTCCAGCTTTTCTCCATCAATCGATAAATCTTCATTTCTTGTAAAAGCATTGAACATCACTTTTGTCTTCTGAAAGTTCATTTTTAATCCCACTTCTTTACTCTTGTCAGCAAGTTCCTGGATCATACTCTGCAGCTCTGATGGGGTAGTTGCAAAAATGACTACGTCATCAGCAAAACGAAGGTGGTTTAGATAATCTCCATTAATCTTTATCCCCTTGTTTTCCCAGCTCAGCGACTGAAAAACACCCTCCAATGTGGCATTAAAGAGCTTCGGAGATATGGTGTCACCTTGTCTCACTCCCTTTCCAATTTTTACGTGTGTTGTATTTTCAAACAGCCTAATCTTTGCACTTTGCATTTTCATAGATGTTATTAATAATATGAATGTATGCATCTTCAATACTGCAGGTTTTCAGAGCCATTGTAACTGCTGATGGTTTCACCGAATCAAAGGCTTTTTCATAATCGATAAAAGCCATGCACAATGGAAGTTCATATTCCCTCGCTCTTTCAATTAGTTCTCTCAGCACATGGATATGATCTATTGTGCTGTAGCCACTCCTGAATCCAGCTTGTTCTCTCGGTTGAGCCATGTCCAGTGTTACCTTCAAGCGGTGTGAAAGAACTTTAGGGAAGATTTTATAAACTACTGATAGGAGGCTGATAGGTCTGTAGTTTCCGAGATCCTCAATGTCACCTTTCTTATGTAGAAGGATCATTGTAGCGGTGTTCCAATCCTCAGGAATCTTTCCTTCATTAAGGCATCGAGTGAAAATTTGGGCAAGTACTGTTTCGATTTCTCCACTTGCTTCTTGTATGATGTCTACAGTAATTCCATCTTCTCCTGGAGCTTTTCCTCGCTTCATGTTCTTGATTGCATGTGCAACTTCTGCTGGAAGGACTGGAGGAACTCTGGTACTGGTATCTTTCATGATGTCTGGAGTGCATATATCATCCCTTTCATATAATTTGGAGTAGAAATCTTTCACTCTTGTCAAAATTTCGCCTCTATTTCTTGTTACAGAACCATCTTCTTTTCTCAGTGCCATAATCTGTTTCTTCCCTTACTGAGATGTCCCTTTGCTATCTTTAGGCTTTGGTTGTTTTCAATTGCTTTCCTCACTAGTTCACAGTTGAATTTTCTTACGTCTTCAGTGATACTTTTTCTTACTGTCTTGCATAGCTCTATATATTCCACTTTGGAAGTCACATCTTCTTTAGTTGTCCTCATCTCTCTTCTTTTTTGCATCAACATTTTGGTTTTTCCTGATAATTTGTTCACATGCAACTTGTTCTTAGACCCAGCTAATTTTGTTGCTGTTTCCATAAGAGCTTTGGTTACTTTTCTGTTAACTTCAGAGATGTCCACTTCTTCCGATGTTAGGCCTTCTAAAGCAGAGAACCTGTTCTTCAGTTCTAACTTGAAGGTATTATGGTGTTTTTTAAGGTTGGTTATGTCAATAGATTTTGTTTGTCTTATGAGCTTGCCACGTTCAAGTTTAGTGTTGAGGTGCATCTTACATCTCACCAATCTATGGTCACTACCTGTGTTGAACTTGTTTAGCACACTGCAGTCTTCTATGACGAATTTTTTGTTACACATAATAAAATCAATTTCACTTGTCGTCCCATTTGGATGTCTCCATGTCCATTTCCTGTGTGGCTTTTTCTTGAAGAAGGAGTTCAAGATGAAAAACCCTTCTGCCTCTGCAAACTCAATGAGAGTATTTCCACGCTGGTTTCTGTTGCCGTGACCGAATTTACCTACTGAAGTTTCATTCTGTTGCCGTTGCCCTATTTTTGCATTGAAATCTCCCATAATTATTTTCAAGTGCTGCTTACCTTTATTATTTAGATGACAAATTTCCTCATAAAATTCTTCAATTTCTTCTTCAGGATGACTTGTGGTGGGTGCATAAGTTTGAATAATCTGAGCCTGGTATCTTTTCGAGAGTTGGATAACAAGTCGTGCAGCTCTGTCAGAGGAACTTTCAACTTCTACAACTTTATCCTTCAGTTTCTTGTTTATTATAAATCCAACACCACTAGTTCGGCCAGTATCTGTCCCACGATAGTAGAAGAGATGTCCACTTTTCAGTTCGATGAGATCTTCTCCTTTTCTCCTTACCTCACTTAGCCCCACGATGTCCCACTTGATCCTTTGTAGTTCCTCTTCCAATTCAAGAAGCCTTGAATCAGAAGATAGGGAGCGTCCATTGTAAGTAGCCAAGGTCAGCATCAGATGGCAGCCTAGTCCGGTCCTCCGGGGATTCTTAGCACCCTCTGCCTTCATGTCGCACTGGCCGCTGCCTTGGCCAGGTACATTCCAGCTGCTGGAGACTGAGGGCCAAGATTTAAGTTGTGGAATCATTTTGGAGGGGTTTGGCCGTAACTCACCACGCTGGCCAAGCGGGTTGGTGAGTGAGGGATAGAATTTCCTCTAATCCCGATGGTATAGTTATACCGCTATTGGCGGTCGTCAGAGCCCCTTTAGTGGGAACAGGATGCACCACGAGAAGGCGGGGTTGACATTTGTCAAGGAGAGGCTGTGATGTTACGCATCACCTGACCTTACATCCCTATATATATATATATATATGCAGATGTTGAATCTTGCAGGCTTTGATGCCTAACATTTGTTTTTCAGAAAATTCATTAACCATGGTGTGGTATATGTAATTTTCAATTTTCCTAGTCTTCGATCCTTAATTGCTTTCCTTAAATTCTTCAATGTCTCTCAGTGCATTGCAGTGTTTATAGCAGTGGCGGCTCGTGGCAACTGAAACAGGTGAGGCCAGTAGCCAAAGTCAAACAATGAAATAAAAAACTCATTATTAGGCCAACTATTCAGACCCCCACCCTACCTACCCCCAAGATTCCTTTACTCTGCCTCTGTTTACCCCCTTGACTCACAATAATGCCCAAATCAGGCAGGAATGTGTCAACTATTGTATTGCACATGAAAAAAATTTCCTCAGAATAGAATGCATAATTATTAACAGAAAAATGTTAAAACTCCTTAAATAAAATTTTTACCTTAAAACATATGAGCATTAATTTATGTTAGTTGTGCTTTGTGTTTCTTCAGATTTCTCAACTGAGGAATAATCACAGGATTCACAGGATAAAAAAATGTAGTGAAAAAATAATAACTCCAAATATATGCAGGGAGGGAATGTTTCATGAATTTCGTCCCATATAGAATGAGTACAATACTACCATTTGCATTATTTGAAAGGTTTAATCTTTTTTTTAAAGAACTTGTGAAACCTAAAAACATATATGTACTCATGTGCAAATTATACTTGCAGGTTTTCTCATTTATTTATTTATTTTTAACATAGAAAATCCTCTCAGTTAAAACTGAAATTAGTTCTGCAAAGCACTTTGTAAACTTCATACTCTTGGAAACTCAAATTCTTGGGCTGATAGCACAGAGTTTTTTAAGTGAAGCTTTTCGACTGAAATTCTTGGGCTGATGAGCACTGTGTTTTTTTAAGTGAAGCTCAAACTAAAAATTATTGGGGTGATAAGCACTGAGTTTTTTAAGTGAAGCTTTTCTTTCAGATTTAAAGCAAAGAACGGAGATTTTAACAAAATATCCACTCCATTCATTGTAATCGACAAGCAAAAAAGTCACGACACAAAGGAACAACACATCACCGAGAGAGACACACACAGAAAAAACAACTAACTGAACTTTGGGCTTGGTCGGGGTAAGCTTCTCTGTCAACCCACGGTGTTAAGGAAATGGATACTCTCCTGGCCAATCAAATTAGCACGGGACCAGATATATCTGGCCCCACAGCTGTTTTTGCACACGCATTAAGGCAGTGTTGTATGTAGGTCATCATACTGAATGAGACTGGGAGGAAATCGTCTCCTCTTCGCTTGCGTAGTGATGTTACTGGGGCCTGTTGGAGCTGGCCCCAATAACCTCACATTCTGAACGTGATCTCTTTCCTCAGGGAATAGTTTTTCGTTTATGTAGGAAACTTTTCCCTAAGGTAATGATTTTTGAAGGGAAAGGTTTATCACCATGTAGTTAAGAGAGAGAATAAGAATCAGGGGAAAAAAAAAAAATTCTAAAAATAGAAATATTTAGGTGGGGACCGGCCCCTCTGGCCCCTAATGACGAACCGCCCCTGGTTTATAGTACCCCTTTTTGCTATATACTCTGTGTGTACTGGGCCCTTGCAGTCGAAAAAGACTGTTGCCATCACTTTTCTGGCAGACCGCACTACTTAAAATGTTTCTGCAGTTGGTAAGCTGGGTTGTTTCCACACCATGGATGCCAATTTGCTTTCTGGTGCAAAATGATGCATCCACATCTCATTGCCAGTGATGATGCACTGCAGAACATCTGTGCCTTCTTCAGAATAACATCGCAAGAATGCAAGACTGGACGCAAATTGCTGATTTTTGTGCTATTCTGTTAAAGACAGTGAAACTCATCTTGCACACTTTTCTGAAATGCAGGTGCTCGTAAATGATAGCTCGTACACTACCATATGGCATGCTCAAATCTTTGACAGTTTCATGAATTTTAATGTGGTGATTATCCCTATTAAATTGCTCGATGTGGAAAATGTGATCAAAGGTCGTTGAAGGTCTACCTTTTCCTGGTCCATCTGTCAAATCCATGTTCTTCGAAATGCTTACACCATTTTCCAGTTGCCTGGTGAGACATTGCCTCTTCTCCACAAACAGCCAGCGCTCCACGATGGATTTCAGTTGGATTCAAACATTTTGCCCATTAAAAAATGCTCTGTTTTGTGAACTTGCAATTTTGAGTTACACTCCAGCTGCTGCACCATAACAAATGACTGTTAACAAATAAACTATGCAGTACTATTGTGCCACACTCCTGCCACAAGCAGATGACAAAACATATGGTGTCACTCTGTAGCTGCGTTTTTTCCTTCTTTCCATTTCTGATAGTCACCGCAATGTGAAACTTATTTTTTGATATGCCCTCGTGTTTGATTTCAGGACAGTTTCCAGTTAATGTGCTTTCTACTGATGGAAAAAAAGCAGCTAAACGATGTTTCATGTGTACAAACACTACAAAAAAACTTCCACAATGGTCCAACTCCAAGTTCAAATGTAAGGAGTTGGACAAAGGTCCCTGCACAGCCCAGGTGAAGTTTCCCATGCAGTGTGTTTGTTCTGTCCTAATCAATGGCTGATTAACTCATTGGAATACCTCAAGGTTCATTTAATCATATAACAAGAAGTTTTGGCAATAGTTAAAAAAAACTGTGAGGGTGAGATATCACTCACACACATTACCTGCTCTCTCACGCATACATGCACAGAGAGAGGGAAAGTAAAATTATAATTTTTTGTGCACAGTAGCCTGGATCTCATAGAAAATGAGGGGAGTATTCACTAGCCTGGATCTCATTGAAAATGAAGGGAGTATTCACTAGCCTGGATCACATTGAGAATGATGGGAATATTCACTAGCCTGGATCTTATTGAAAATGAGGGGAGTATTCACTAACCTGGATCACACTGAGAATGAGGGGAGTGTTCACTAGCCTGGATCTCATTGAAAATGAGGGGAGTATTCACTAGCCTGGATCACACCGAGAATGAGGGAATTATTTCAGCATTCAGGTGATGGAATTTTTTTCTTACTGGAAGAGATCTCGAGATGATGTTGGTGTTGTAGCACATATTTGTATTGTAGGAGACTTGAGAAATATTTTTATGCATTCCTTTGTGTAGGGAAGTAGATGAGAAAAATCCCTGCTTTGATCATTTGGATTCAAGGAACTGAAATTGTTCAGACTCTGTTCTCATGGTAGTGACAGGTAATGCCTAGGCCTTAGGTGGGGAGTATGTTAGTCACTAATAGGTGCATGTACAAAAAATTGCATATTTAACACATCTTTTAAATTATTTCAAGTTTTTTTTTCTTTTAATGAAATATTGATCAGAATGTTTTACTTGAGATGCGTTATTGAACACCAAGTAAGGAATTCAATTAAGTTTTGCAAGCGCAGAGTGTGTTTTTTCCAAGCTTTATTGACACTCTTCAACAGGATGCTTATGAAGAGAGTTTTGTGTGAAGGTAATTTGTATAGTGAGTGACTGAGATTGACACTCTTCAACAGGACCCTTATGAAAAGGGCTGTGGGATGAAGGTAATTTGTGTAGTGAGTGACTGAGGTTGACTCTTCAACATGACCCTTATGAAGAGGGTTGTGGGGTGAAGGTAATTTGTGTACAGGGGTGAAAGAGTTCTGCCAGAAAGCGGAATTCCGCCTTTTTGGAAGTCATCAGGGGATTTTTAATTCGGTTGACATTAAATGTCTGTAAATACTGTTTCACACGTTATGCAAGTTCAGCTATCGGGAGATTGCAAAAGGACGTTAACGTAGTATTGGCAATTGAAGTCAAGTATATTAATAATAAGTATTTATACTTACAATATTCATAGTGGCTGTCGGGGCTTCATATATGCGTCATCTAAGAATGTAAATTCTTTCAATTGTGAAGTTAAAATTCATGACATTGTAAAATCTGCACCAGATAAAATTAAACAAGATGAATTTTTTACAATGCAAAAAAATCCTTTAACATCGATGAAATAAGAAATCGAATTAAAACCTTGTTGAATTTTTTAAAAAATGATCTACTATCCTGAAGAGGAAACAATCTTGACCGCGAAGCAATCATTAGGGTGCTTCGCGGTCAAGATTGTTTCCTCTTCAGGATAGTAGATCATTTTTTAAAAAATTCAACAAGGTTTTAATTCGATTTCTTATTTCATCGATGTTAAAGGATTTTTTTGCATTGTAAAAATTCATCTTGTTTAATTTTATCTGGTGCAGATTTTACAATGTCATGAATTTTAACTTCACAATTGAAAGAATTTACATTCTTAGATGACGCATATATGAAGCCCCGACAGCCACTATGAATATTGTAAGTATAAATACTTATTATTAATATACTTGACTTCAATTGCCAATACTACGTTAACGTCCTTTTGCAATCTCCCGATAGCTGAACTTGCATAACGTGTGAAACAGTATTTACAGACATTTAATGTCAACCGAATTAAAATATCGTAGCCACGTAAAAAGTTTGTTCATCGCAACTTAGCGAATATTGAACAACGATATATGTCATCAGGGAGTTTCTGAGATCGATGCAGAAATGCAATAATTGCAATAAAACAAATTAGATCAGTATAAAAGTGAGATTGACATTATTGGTTTGAAGTAAGCGCATTGATTAAAATAAAATTCTTATTTGTTCCTAAATAAATGTTAGACAATTTTATGACTTTCATATACACTGGCGTGCAAAAATTAAGGACGAGACAGTTTTTCAAATGTAACGTCGTGCAGAAGTGCTCCACATTGACTCAAATCATACCATAAGATCCCCAAGATGTAAGAATATGGGACAAGTGAGCAAAACTGTCCAAACAAGGAATCCAAAGGATACAAAGGCACTTAATTGAACAGGTAGCTTCGAGCACAACTGGACAGAAGACAGAAACGTCCATGTGACAGGCGGCTGCCAAGAAAAACCCAGTCTTTAGTAGGGGATATGATCACCCCTGACTGCGTTGCAGGATTTACAACATCTGTCCATGCTGAGGACGAGGTTGTTAAGGAGCTGTTGAGGCATCGCGGCCCATTCCTCTTGTAATGCCAATCGCAGCTGCGGAATCGTTGCTTGCAGCTGGTGACATGCTGCCAAGCATCTCCCGAGAAAGTCCCACACGTGTTCGATTGGATTTAGGTCTGGGGACCTCGCGGGCCAATCCATGCGTTGAATATCTTCACTCTCCAACAGCTCTGCGACAGCCACTGTACGATGAGCTGTAGCGTTGTCGTCCATGAAGAGGAACTCAGGACCCACAGCACCTCTAAACAGACGCACGTGAGGCAGGAGAACCTCGGTACAATAGCACATCAGTGACTGAACCTCCTTGGAAGATGTGGAGGTCAGTACTGCTACCAAGCATGATACCGCCCCAAACAAGAACTCCGCCACCTCCAAACCGGTCCCTTTCGATGATGTTGGAGGTGTGATTGCGTGTTACCTGCTCTCTCCAGATGTGTATACGTCCAGAATCGCTTGTCAGACTAAATCGACTCTCATCCATAAAGAGAACTCGACCCCATTGCTGATGTGTCCAGTTCTTGTGTTCCTGGCACCACAGAAATCGCCGTCTCTGATGAGCAGGCATTAATGGCACACACCGTACTGGTCGTCATGCAAGTAGAACACCTTTGTGCAGCCTCCTGGCCATGGTAAAACGTGATAACGGACGTTCAGTTGTCTGTTGCATGTGCCTTGCGATTTCTCCCGCTGTCTGCCGTCTGCCTCTTCTCGACTGTAGAACAATATACCGGTTGTCCGCCGCCGTGGTTGTTCGTGGACGACCACTGCTAAACTCTCGGACAGCTGTTCCTGTCATTTGAAATGCTCTCCAAGCTCGTGAAACGATGCTGTGAGCGATCCCGAACTCCTGGGCCACGCTAGTCACACTTCGACCTTCTTCCAACTTCCCAATGACGCGACCTCGGATTGCTTGTTGGCCATATCACGCGGTGGCAGCAACTCGACTTCGTTCAAACCGATGTACACCGTGCAATAGCTTTCACCGAATTGCTGAGCGTACACCACTCGTGTGCTTTATACCCTTCCGACACCCCCCACCCCACGTCATGCTGCATATATATGTGCATGCCCTACCGTACCGGACCCTAGTCTTATCTCCTGAGTGATCTTTTGGTCCGTTCTGCCTGCTCATTCTGCTGTTATGCTAATTTCTCCTCTTCATCCTTAATTTTTGCACACCAGTGTATGTATATATGGTGCTTAGGGTAGTTAATAAATGCTGAAAGGTTAATTATTTTTGCATATTCCTCCTATGTGGGAAAAGTTCAGCCTTTTTCTGCCATAACCACTTCCATGCCTGTTGTGTAGTAAGTAACTGAGATTGACTCTTCAACAGGACCCTTATGAAGAGCAGTGTTAGAATTAGGAACAAATCTTTTACTGACCCAGCGGACCACTAGAATTTGCAAACCACTGGTCCGTGAAAAACTAAAAAACTTAGACATACACACACACATATATATACACACTATATTGACAAAAGTCACCGGACACCTAGAAGAGAAACACAACATAGCATTTATTGACATACCTTAGTACGGTGTCGACCCACCTTTAGAGTTAATGCATGCACTGACCCTTTGAGACATGCTTTCGACAAGGTTTTGGAACACAGCAATAGGTATGCACTTCTATTCAGTACATAATGCTGCTGCTAACTGTTGCTTAGTAGTAGGCTTTGGTTCCAAACTTCTTATGCAGCGCTCTAATTCATCCCATAGGTGCTCTATGGGATTAAGATCAAGGCTCTGTGCTGGCCAGTCCACACACGATACGGAATTATCGTCAAACCACGCCATAATCGTCCTTACTTTATGGCTTGGTGCATTATCCTGCTGGTACCAACAAAGCTTGGTTCCATAGTATTGCCACAGAGTTGGTTGGGCATAATTGTTCAGAATATTGAGGTAGACGTGCTGGTTAACAGGTTCGTCCACAATAACCAATGGACCGGGACCATACCACAAAACACCCCCAAACGAGTACACTGCCAGCTCCAAAGTTGACCGTAGGAACAGTGCACTGTGGTAAATAGTGTTCCCCTGGCTGCCGCCATACCCACACACGGCCATCAGACTGGTGGATTGTGTATCTGGATTCATTAGTCCATAGCACCCATTTCCATTGATCTATGGTCCACAATAAATCGTCTTTACACCATGCTAAATGACGAGTAGCATTCCAAGTGCTGATGAAAGGCTTATGAGCAGTCCCACGACCAGGATAACCCATGGAATGAAGATCTCTGTGAATGGTATGTGTACATACCGAGGTTCCAGCATTTTTACTCACCTGTACACTGAGGTCTTGTGCAGTACTCTGTCGATTAGCTGTAATGACTCTCATGAGGCTTCAACGTTCTCTATCACTGATTTTCTTTGGTCTGCCGGTATGTTGTGCTGCTTCAGGCACACCATGTGTTTTCCACTTATTCTGTATATCCAAAGCAGTTGACTTTGGTATGTTTAAACACCTCTCGGTTTCTCTTATGGACAACACACTAATATAACACCCAACAATCTTTACTTTCTCAAAGTAAGTTCTCTCCCACCGTGACATTTTCAGTGCGATATGATCGCGATCAGCTGCAGGCTTGTTTTTATTCTGTTTGCAGCTGTACAGCGCATCTTAACAATGCAGTGAATCCGTTCATTTGATTTTGAAGAGGTGTCCGGTGAATTTTGTCTGTATAGTGTATATATCTTTTGATTGGGAGTTAAACGACCACTGTGGGCAATTCACTGGGCTATAAGCAATTTCCCGTCCCAAATTTAGGGCCACTGACTCCAGGAAGGGGAGAGAACCAGTGCCATGAGACAAACACAACATCCATGTCTCACGGGATTCGAACCTGGACCCATCTCCGAAGAATGATCAGAAGCCATCGCTTAGACAACTGCACCACTGGGGTGATGCTTAGACATTTACAATACATGCAGAAAATAACATGATTCAATGGAATTACCTCTAATATTTTTTTAAAAGACATTTACAATACATGCAGAAAATAACATGATTCAATGGAATTACCTCTAATATTTTTTTAAAAGACATTTACAATACATGCAGAAAATAACATGATTCAATAGAATTACCTCTAATATTTTTTAAAAGACATTTACAATACATGCAGAAAATAACATGATTCAATAGAATTACCTCTAATATTTTTTTAAAAGACATTTACAATACATGCAGAGCCGCCCCGGTGGCGCAGTGGTCTAAGGCGCTGGCCACTGATCATTCGTTCGTAAGGGGTCCGGGTTCGAATCCCGGTCAGGCATGGATGTTGTGTTTGTCTTACGGCGCTGGCTCTCTCCCTTCCCTGGAACCAGTGACCCTAAATTAGGGACGGGCGACTGCTTATAGCCCATTGAGTTGCTCACGGTGGTCGTTAAACCTCCAATCAAAAACAAAAACAAAAAAAAAAAAAACAATACATGCAGAAAATAACATGATTCAATGGAATTACCTCTAATGTTTTTTTAAAAGACATTTACAATACATGCAGAAAATAACATGATTCAATAGAATTACCTCTAATATTTTTTTAAAAGACATTTACACTACATGCAGAAAATAACATGATTCAATGGAATTACCTCTAATATTTTTTTAAAAGACATTTACAATACATGCAGAAAATAACATGATTCAATGGAATTACCTCTAATATTTTTTTAAAAGACATTTACAATACATGCAGAAAATAACATGATTCAATGGAATTACCTCTAATGTTTTTTTAAAAGACATTTACAGTACATGCAGAAAATAACATGATTCAATAGAATTACCTCTAATATTTTTTTAAAAGACATTTACAATACATGCAGAAAATAACATGATTCAATGGAATTACCTCTAATATTTTTTAAAAGACATTTACAATACATGCAGAAAATAACATGATTCAATAGAATTACCTCTAATATTTTTTTAAAAGACATTTACAATACATGCAGAAAATAACATGATTCAATGGAATTACCTCTAATATTTTTTTAAAAGACATTTACAATACATGAAGAAAATAACATGATTCAATGGAATTACCTCTAATATTTTTTTAAAAGACATTTACAATACATGCAGAAAATAACATGATTCAATGGAATTACCTCTAATATTTTTTTAAAAGACATTTACAATACATGCAGAAAATAACATGATTCAATAGAATTACCTCTAATATTTTTTTAAAAGACATTTACAATACATGCAGAAAATAACATGATTCAATGGAATTACCTCTAATATTTTTTTAAAAGACATTTACAATACATGCAGAAAATAACATGATTCAATGGAATTACCTCTAATATTTTTTTAAAAGACATTTACAATACATGCAGAAAATAACATGATTCAATGGAATTACCTCTAATATTTTTTTAAAAGACATTTACAATACATGAAGAAAATAACATGATTCAATGGAATTACCTCTAATATTTTTTAAAAGACATTTACAATACATGCAGAAAATAACATGATGCAATGGAATTACCTCTAATATTTTTTTAAAATACATTTACACTACATGCAGAAAATAACATGATTCAATGGAATTACCTCTAATATTTTTTTAAAAGACATTTACAATACATGCAGAAAATAACATGATTCAATAGAATTACCTCTAATATTTTTTTAAGAGACATTTACAATACATTCAGAAAATAACATGATTCAATGGAATTACCCCTAATATTTTTTTAACATCTAATTTGAAAGTACCACTCACAGGACAAAGAATGTTTCCAGAATAACATTCCGATGAATTGGTGATATGGCAGAGTAAGAGTGCATTCTCAATCTATTTTTTGAGTAAGAAGGGAAAGAGGAGACTCTAAGGGTACAAAAATTCACATACATTAGCAGACTTTTTTTTTTTTTTACATGTTTTATTGTTAGGGGTTTGCTTCCTTTTCCTTATTTTAGTCTTATTGCTCATCCCTCCTACTTTCCCATGAAGTTAGTTTTAGTCACCCATTGAACACTATTTCATGTGAATTGCTCTTTTGCAAAAATTACCTTCACACATCTAATTGACCTCCTCTGCTAGTGTTTTTTTGGGGGGGGGGCAGAAACAGAAACTGGCTTTTGTCTGGTGTGCATGTCAGTATCTGCCACATTCATTAGGGTGGGCAAATCCAAGGAAAATCAGGACATGTATTTTGCTTACTTCTGCTCATTATGAATGATGTGGATGGAAGTCACAAAAAAAAAAAAATGGCTGTTGCCATTACAAGACAAGGACTGGGAAACTTTTCCGTATTTGTTTTGTTTCTTTTGCTCTTTACAAATCATGAGGGATAGAAAAAATAGCTGTTATCCAATAGTATTTCATGAACCTATCACTAGTTTGCAGCCTAAAAACAAAACCATAAAGCAAGGTAAAAGAAATAGAAATTCACTTTTTAACTTGTGACAAATTAGAAATTTTTTTTACTGGCCAATGGTTAGCGGACCACTGTGCAATTCGAACACTGAAGAGGGTTGTGGGTTGAAGGTAATTTGTTTAGTGAGTGTCTGAGATTGTCACTTGTTGGGGGAGACTGTGTGTCCATATGAACTTCTGAGCGTGCTGGAGTGAAATCCAATGCACACATGGAGGAAGAGAGCAAATGCAGCATGTTTTCTTGAAAAATCTGTGATATTAGATTTTAAATTGGAAAAGAAGCCTTCTTAAGTAGCCTGGTGAAGAATTTAATGAACAGATTGTAGCTATGCTTTTGTAACTTTGAAAAGTTTGACTTGGCCTTCCAAATGTTGAAGGTTCTGTTCAGTAACGAAAAAACTTAACAGAAATTATAGAGAATAAATTTATTAAAGTACATTGCCTCTCAAATTTTTGATCTACAGTAGCGAACAAAAATATTTGGCGAAACACTTTTTCGACCATAGTATTTTTTCTGCTGGACCAAATCGAGTCATTTTAGGATATGATATGTGTTATTCAGTTGTAAACATGACCCATATGCAGATGGATCGGAAACCTTAACACAGATCAGGTACTGAGCTTAATCACCAAGATCATGCAAATTGACCAACAAAGTAGGTGTGTATCACATTCATTTAATGCAACGATAACAGAAAACAAGTACGAGAAAACGACAAAACAATAACTAATACTTAGTGGGATAACCACAATACTTAATAACAGCTGCACAACGGGCTGACATCGAGTCCACTAGCTTCTCGACGGTGACTTGCGGAATTCGAGCCCATTCTGCAGACAGCTGGTCGAACTTCTGTGCCCTATTCCGGCAGGTTTTCTTCGCACATCGTCTCTCCAGCTCCTCCCACGTGTGCTCAATGGGGTTGAGGTCTGGAGATTGGCTTGGCCAGTCTAGAAGTGTGACCTGTTGCTGCTGGAAGGTTGCCTTCGCTACTCTGGAGGTGTGCTTCGGGTCGTTGTCTTGCTGAATGATCCATCCGGGTGGCATGTTCTGTTTGCCCATGAGAAGATATCGTTGATGAGTATGTTCGTGTAGCTCTGGCCGGTCATTATTCCGTCAATCTTGATGATGGGTCCCATTCCATTGCGAGAGAAGGCACCATAAACCATGAGCGATCCTCCTCCGTGCTTGACATTCGGCTGAATGAACTGGGGGTTGAATCTCTGGCCACACGGACTTCGAACGTATCAGATGCCATCACTTCCGAACAAGTTGAACTTGCTCTCGTCGGTGAAAAGCACCTTACTCCAGTCCGCCGCGGTCCAGTGTCGACGACGGTGCGCGAACGCGACTCTTGCTCGTCGATTCTTGACTACGATGAGTGGTTTCTTGGCGGGGCGTCTTCCATTCAATCCACCAGCAATGAGACGACAGGAGATGGTCATTCGGCTGACGTTCAGGTCGTCGCTGTCATGAAATTCGGTGGCGATGTCCACAGCAGTCAAGGTGGGATCAGCACGAGATCGACGGAGGATGCGTCTATCCTGACGCAACGTAGTGGAACGAGGCCGACCACATCGCGGACTGTCCTCGACGGTCCCAGTCTTCTTATAACATTGCAGGATAGCTGAAATGGACTGGTGTCGGATCTTCCTGGTTCGTTTGCCATCCAGCATGGTCATTGATGTTTGCCACCTTGTGTTTTGCGTAAATTTCCAGGAATTCTTCTAATTTCTGGAAGATTGAGTGGGATTGATGCTTGATAACTTTTAAGGAGTTCCAGTCCAGAGGGAAGTTTGTTGTATGTGCCTATCTAATTAGGTTAGCCCCAGGTTTAAATAATGAAAATTAAAAATTACTTGCCATCCCTAAAACAAAGAGAAGAAAATACTTTACTTCAGGAAGGAGTAATTTATAAAATAAAATATTCATGTAGTTTACCATACATAGGAGAAACAGGATGAATATTAACCACCAGAATTAATGAACACAAAGCAGCAATAAGGAATATTTCAAATAAAGCAGTATTAGGATCATGGTGACTGGCGATATATGTTGCAAATTTCATTTTGGTCCTGTAGACAAAAACAACAACAACAAAAAACAATATTCCCAGAATCTAATAAAATTCCGCCTTGCAAACTTGCAATCATGGATGCAAGGTTTTTGTCTTTCAAAGCTTTCCCAAAACAGAAGTTAGACGAAGTCAAGATTTCTGCTGGAATAATTATTTTTCTCATGAGTTTCCCTCTGTCCATGCCTTTCTTAAATACAATTTTAATGCTTCAGTTTAAAAATGGAGGCAACAATTTCTGAAAACGGCAAGTTAGATGGAGCTTTGTAATCTTAAATCCTTTTTCTTACGGTGCTCCCTGTGCCCAGTATTGCTGTGAAAAATCATTTTATTACATCAATACTTGTACTTAAGATTGAAAATGGAGGGAAAATTGCCAGAAATGGAAGTTGGATGGAGTGAAGATTTATCTCATAATTGTAATTTGTTTGTTTTTTCACGATGTTCCCTCTTTCCGGTATTGTTGTTGTTCATCATTTTGTTGCATAAACGTTTGTGTTTCAGCTTGAAAATCAAGGCATGAAGTTTCAACTACAGAACCTAAAAAGAGTAAAGATTTCTCCCATAATTGTTACTGGTTTTTTTTGTTTTTTTTTTTGCAGTGTTTTCCCCTGCCTGGTATTATTGTTTAAATATCATTTAATTGCATAAATGTTTGTATTCAAGAACAAAAATGGACAAAAAATGTCTGAAAACAGAAGATGGATGGAGCAAAGTTTTCACCCATAATTGTAAAATTAAATTTTTTTCTAAATTTTTTCTTTAATTCCATTTTATTTTATAATTTTTTATGTTTCATCTTGAAAATCGAGGCAAAATTCCAGAAGGGGGGGGAGGGTAGAGTGTTCTTTCTCCTAATTGTTATTGCAATTGCTGTAGTATTTCGGCTAGGGTTTTTTAGGTAAAGGAAATGTAATCTCGGATCCATAATACATCAGGATGGTACATGTCATCATGACATTGATCGCAGAATTATGGAGGGCAGGAAAGCTATTTCTGTTTTGAATCCTGTTCTTCAGGGCAGCATTGTCTTTCCAAGAGTAAAAAGACACATTTTTTCTGCAATTGTACAGAACATCATTTATATGATGCAGAGACTTGGACACTGAATAAAAGACATCAACAAAGATTATTGGTTACAGAGATGTACTTTTGGAGGCATTCTGCAAGAAAATCCAGATGTGAAAAAATGCATAATACAAAAATTTGAGATATTGTGGGTGTTAAAGTAGACATTCTTCAAACTATTAAGAGGCAGAGATTGCAATGGTTCGACCATGTAAGGAGAATGTCATCAGAGATACTTTCTAAAATTCTGATGGAGTGGGAGGCTCCAGGAAAGGGAAAGAGGAAGACAAAGGACAAAGTGGATGGAAGAGTTTAAATCAAGTTAAAAAGATAATGGACTGGATGAAGTGATGGCCTTGGATAGAGAGAAGTGGAGGAAGACTCTGGCTGAACTATATAGTCGAGGAAATCCGCTTAGTAGTGGAAATTCCTGATGTTGATGAAATGTAAAATTCTCAGTTTCTTTCCTCATTTTTTATATTTATACCTGTGCAAAGTTTTATTGCGTTTTGCACCCAGTAGTTATCTTGCCCCGTGACCACTTGCAGATTATTTTGTGGCACCATGGTATTTAATCAGGAAATTTAGTCGATGGGGCACATTGTCTTCAGTTTAGAAGTTTGGAAGCCAGCATCTGACTTCAAAATAGATGTTTACAGTTCAACAAAAGGTTTCTAACTAGAAAATCACAAGAAAGATGACACCGAATTTTCGGGTGTAATAAGCACGTCTTTTGAATCCGTTCTGACGCAAATTAAATTTATCAAAGCTATTCGAAGTCAATGGAACCGGTATGGGAAGAAATAGTATCTTACGGAAGAAAGAAGTTTTTCAATTCCTCAGATATTGCTGTAAACGGAATCGTGAGCTTACGCCCCCTGGTTGCAGACTTGTGTGTTAAGAAAAACATGAATTTATATGAGAAACATTTTGCACCGGAAACGCTCTCCAACACAGACAGAATTTTTCAAATCGGACTCTTAGAAAACGAGATATCGACAAAAATAAAATGTGACTTTACGTCCCCTGGTGGGAAAACCATGCATTATTTTAGGATGAAAGTATTCTCAAAAGGTTTTTCCTTATGAGCAGTATCGGTCCAAGAAAAAAAAAATTTAGTCGAGTTTTCATGAGCCCAGATTTGCTACAAATACATCAGAAGCAGAAATTAACACTTATGCCCCCTGGTGCCCAAACCATTCTTTACCAAACATTAGAAATTATGTGAAAAATATTTTCCATCAGGTCTTGTATGCGATACAGGAAGAATTTTTAAAATCAGAGTTTTAGAAGCCGAAATAACGCAGAAAACTCAATTTACCTTTGTGCCCCCTAGCGGAAAATCTATGATTTACCTTAAAATTTTGAATTTATAGGAAAAACATTTTGCATCGGAAACACTATCCAACAAAGAAGGAATTTTTCAAATCGGACTCCTAGAAGTAGAGATATTGACAAAAATAAGATATACATCTACGCCCGTTGGCGTAGAAACCATGCATTATTTCAAGAAGAAAATGTTTCTAAAAGGTTTGTCGACATGAGTAGTATTGGTCAACAAAAGACTTTTTTTTTCAATCGAGATTTCAGAAGCTCATTTTTTTCTGCAAATACATCAGAAGCGGAAATGAAGACTTACGCCACCTGGTGGCCAAACTAATTTTTTTTTATAAAAATTTGAAATTATGTGCAAACGATTTCCCATAAGGAGCTGTATCCGGTGCAGAGAGATTTTTTCAAATCGGAGATTTAGAAGCAGAGATATAGGGGGAAACACAATTAACCTCTACACCCCCTAGCGGAAAGTCTATGAATTACTTGAAAATTTTGTAATTATATGAAAAACATGTCACACTGAAAACACTATCCAACAAAGAAAAAAAATTTCAAATCGGACACCTAGAAGTAGAGATATTGACAAAAATAAGATATACATCTACGCCCCTGGCAGAGAAACTGTGGAATATTTTAAGAAGAAAATATTCCGAAAAGGTTTATCAATGTGAGTGGCATCAGTCCACGAAAGAATTTTTTCAATCAATATTTTAGAAGCTCAGATTTTATGGCAAATACATCAGAAGCAAAAATTAACACACCCCCTGATGGCCAAAGTATTCTTTACTAAAAATTTGAAATTATATGCAAAAGATTTGCCATCAGGAGGTGTATCCGCTGAAGGAAAAAAAAAATTCGAATCAGAGTTTTAGGAGAATTATCGGGGGAAATGTAATTTACTTTTACGCCACCTAGCAGAAAATCTATGCGTAATTTGAAAAATAACTATATCTAAAATACTTTTCGACATAAATGGAATCAAAAGATAAAATATTTTTTTCAATCGGATGTTTAGAAGCAAATATGTGGAATAAAACGTATTTTTGAATTCAACATCATCTGCATTTACACCCTCTAGCGGCGAAATTGTACATCGTAAAAAAAAAAACGAAATGAAGGATCATCATTCACATATTTCAAGCTTCCCAATGCAAAAAGAATTTTACTAATCAGACTAATTGTTGCAGAGATATTGTGGGTACAGATGGATGGACAAACCGGTAATATAAGCATGATCTTTTTTTACAAAAGGCGTGCTAAAAATGTTGAAAAACTGTAAAGTTTGTCTGTTGTGGAAGCCCCAGTGTCACCAAACATGTGTAATAAACTTATTCAAGTTTTGAATTTCATTTGCTTTTACAGTGAGTTGTGGCTAATTTCTGTTCTGTTAGCCACACCCAGGGTTGGGTTTTTGTCGTGACGAGCATCTAAAACTGGTTTAAACTGTCAAAAACTCATAACTAATTATTTTAAACAATTTGTAAGCATCAATAGATATACTAAATAGTAAGAAACTTATCTTCAAGCAAACCGCAATGTTTCTTATTTTTATAATTATTATTTTATTACAATCATTAAGTGCAGAGAAGTGGCAAAAAGTTTTATTCTTTAAAATTTCAATATGTTCAGAATCGATTTCATTTATCTAAAATTATGCAACTGCCGATGAATTGCAGAACTGGTAGTCTGGTTCATTTTTACCTCATAGCATCCAATAGCACATGCCGCAGTGGTCTAAGTGATGGCCTCTGATCATTCGTCCGAAAGGGGTCCGGGTTCTAAACCCGGTGAGGCATGGATGTTGTGTTTGTCTTACGGCACTGGCTTTCTCGCTTCCCTGGAACCAGTGACCCTAAATTAGGGATGGGCAACTGCTTATAGCCCATTAAGTTGCTCATGGTGGTCGTTAAACCTCCAATTAAAAAAAAAAAAAAAAAAAAAAAAAAAAAGCACGTAACTAATTTTGCAGATTTGTTAACACCTAAACAATTCCTGAGCTTAGAGTTTATAAATCCATAGTTAGAAATTACTCTTTCAACCGAAGCTGAGCTGGCAGGATTTGACAGCAAAAGCTTTGCTAGTTCAGCAAGTTTAGAGGCAGGCTCAGTTGTAAAGTCATTACATTTAGAAATTGTTTTCCACCAAATCTTGGGATTCGTATTCTTTCCAGTAGCATTGAAATAAGAGGGGGGGGCATTTCGTCAGCTTCATATGTTATCAGCACAGGCAAACACCCGTATGGATGAACGAAGTCTGGATCCCTTCTCGGGATGCTAGAACTTCTGTTTTATTTTCAAATCAACAAGAAGACAAACTTGGAATGCTATTTTTTTTTTTTTTTTTTTGGTTAACAAAATACATTACATGTTGAAACAAACACAAATTTTGGTCCAGAAAATATGGGGTGACTCATAATATGCTTGAATTTACTGTATAGTTTAACAGTAGAAATTTTACCATATTGCTTATTTATATATCTTAGAAAGTAGAAAATGTTAGTATTTAATAATCCTATACTAGTTATTTATCACTCACATATTATTGACATTTTAAACATTACATGCAATGTATGTTTGTGATCTTAAAAAGGTACTTTTGTATTGAAATGCAGTATTTGAGGTTTTTGACATGACTGTTTAAAATATGGTTAAACTTGTCAAAAACCTGCCAACCCTGGCCACACCTATTGCGTAGAGCTAAATCCTGTCGTCCATGGTGTTTCTAGATAAAAGTCTTGCAATAACTTTTTTTATTGTTAGTTGCATAAGCAAAAATATCAGTGTAAAACTTTGAAGTTGTTTTTGTACAAAAAGCCTTTCAAGTTTAAGTAATCTCCATTTTAATACATATTTCAAGTGTTTGCAAAAATATTTTTTTGAGAGGTAGTGTATGCCGTTTTTATTACTATATTGATAAAAAACAGTTTTGATTTCCAGTTAAGACTAAAACCATTTCTGAGCATTCTATTTATTATTATTTTTTTATATAATTTGTAGGGAATGAAAACAAGCGGCAGAATGTAAGTGATTTTGTTTATTTCATCATAAACTAATGTAAAACTCTTATGCATCTAGTACTTTTATTTTGAATTTTCTAATTTTAAAAGATAGGTAAGATGTTCTTGTTGGGAAGTATTAAAAGTTAAATGTTTTGAAGCTGACGGAAATTTCATTTCATGATGTGCAGCTTCTTGGAACTTTTCTTTCAGCATTAACCTTAAGTATAAATTGTAGGCTGCAATTTGATGAATTGATTATGATTGGCCCTGATAGATGATTGGCCACATTGCTTGTTTTGATAGTGATATGAGGTCCGATTAAAAAGTTCCAAGACTAGGCCGATATACAACAAAGTACTTACGTTACTTAAGTCTGGCTATGATCTCCCTCAAAGTAGTCTCCTTGGGCAGCGATACACACTGGCAGTGTTTTTGCCACTGTTGAAACCCTCCCTGAAAGTCCTGTCTGCGATTCGCGCTGTATCTCGTCCACGCTTTCAACACAGCAACTCTTGAGCTTTAGCTTCATCTTTGGGAACAGAAAGAAGTTGCAGGGGACCAAATCCGGTGAGGAAGGGTAGTCATGCTGTTGCAGCTGCAAAACTGGCATGTTGCTAATGCTCTGTGAGTTGCTGAATTGTCGTGATGGAGCAGAAAATCGCCCCCTGCGCCATATTTCAGGTCGTTTGTGGTGAACGCCCTCCTTAAGACGCTGCGGAACATCGCAGTAGAAAAGGGCGGTGATGGTCTGGCCCTGGGTGATGAATTAAAGATGCACAACCCACGAATGTCGAAGAACACGACAAGCGTGCTTTTGGTTGCGCTCCAAACCTGTTGGGCCTCCTTTGGTCGTGGAGATGCCGGGCTCTTCCACTGCGACGACCGTTGTTTGATCTCCAGGTCATAACCATAGACCCAAGTCTTGTTCCCAGTGATGACCCACGACAGGAACATTTCCTGTGTCCCAATTTGGCGAGTTTGAAAGAGAATTTGATGTTCCCTCGCTGCTCTAGTTTGCAGTCCATACCAAAATGGCAGCTGTGTTCTGCACGTGGTCACCAAATGTCGACAGCTCCCGATGTTCACAGAATGACGCCACTCGACACAATGACTCCTGAAGGTCACTGCTCTCGACCTCTGCTCGCGCATCCGCGTACTGCCATCTGTTTGCCCGCTACGTATCTAGTCTTGGAACTTTTTGATCGTACTATGTATTATTGTTTTCCCTCCTTAGCAAAATTGTTTGTGAGAAGTAGTGAAATGCTCTTGAGTTCCATTGTTAATTATTTTTTTCCAGCAGGTAGTTGAATTGACACATTTTTGTAAGTTGTCAGAGTATCTGCATCAACAACGACAAAAAAAAAAAAAAAAACAGATGAAGAAAATTACTTGTTGTGATCATGGATGGATTGGTTTGTGAGCCTGTGGATTTCAAATTTTAGGTCATTTTGATGATACCCCTCCCCCTCCCCCCACACACATCAAATATGCAGTGTGGTCTTGAATTCAAGTTTGAATATCTGTATGACAGATTTATGATCAGCACTTTATATATATTGAAGATACATATGATGAATTTTTTATTATTATTGATTATGCAGGGATCGCATTCCTCCTAAAATTCCTAAAATTCCTAATATTTTGTGACCCTCCTTAAATTCCTAAAATTAGACCTAAAATTTGCTATTCATCCTAAAATTTTCGTAAGCTTATTTTTATTAAAAACACAACCGTTATTAACGCCAATAAATTTACCATTACGGTAAGGTAAAAAGACCTGTTATTGTAGAAACACAGCCTATATGCTGTGCTGCTGAAGGGAGGGAAAAATGACGCCATCGAGATGCACTTGCTTCGGGGCGGGCGTTCCATTTTTTTGCCTTCGAACAGTTTTCGAGAGTAACAAGAGATCTAAGGGAAAAGGGGAGGGGTCATTTTCACCCCTGGTTTGCACTTTGCAGACGAACTTCGTGGCACGCAGAAGATCGTACTTTATTTTTGTACATGCCTTGTGGAACCTCCTCTTTCTGCTGATGTTTTGTTATTGTAAACCGCAGGTGGGTGGAAGCAAAGAGGAAACATGTGGTCTCCTTCCGTAACCTCCGGTAATGACGATGGGATGGTAGCTGAGTATTATCTTGGCAGGCAGTAGAGCACGTGATCATTGATTGACCTTCGATCATGCGTCGGCGACAGCGACCTTCGATGCGCAATATATCTCGGCTCCGACTCACTTTGACTGAACTTGCGTGAGATGCGTATGATAGTTTCTGGTTTTACGTCTTTTATGGTGTTCTCTGTGCTGTGTGCAGGTTCAGTTCTCTAGTGGTGACCTGCTTTTTTTTTTTTTTTTTCATATCTTCTGACATCCTCGCAGCCAAATTTCGGGAAGTTGTCTGGTTTTGCAATATTGGAACGTGTTTTTGTACTTCCCTTTCATTTTCTGGTTAGTAATACAAGTGTTTAAGATGCCTAAATCCAAAACGAAATTTCAAGATGCGTGGCTCGCCAAAGAATTGGACGGAGTGAAGTTGAAAGAATGGTGTTCTGCAACTGAAACAATATTTTCTGCTAAGTGTATATTGTGTTAAGAAATTTTTAACATTTCTAATAGTGGCTTTTCACAAGTAAAAGCGCATCATAAAGGAAAAAAAAACATTTTGCAGAAATTTCAAAGTAAATTTCAAAATAAGTCCATCCTGAAAGCCTTTGGAGGACGGGATCTTCAGCCCAAAACAAATATTAGTGAAGTACTGAGTCATGATTTACAGTTGGCTAAAGCCGAAGCATTACGGGCCATGAAAGTTGCTAAGGACAATATGTCTTTTGTTTCATGCACTGAAACAGTTGAACATTTCAAAGAAATGTTTCCTGATTCTGCTATTGCAGCCAAAATGCAACTTAAAGAAAAAAAAGTTGCTTATGTGATATCACATGGATTGTCAAAATATTTTGAAGAGGATTTGAAAAAAGACATTGCATCTAGTAGCCCAGGAAAGGTTACTATAGCATTTGATGAAACTACAAATACACAAGTGAAACGGCAGTTGGATGTGTATCTCAGGTACTGGTCTTCAGAAATAAATTCAGTTTCTTGCCGATACCTAACAAGCGTTTTTCTGGGTCATGCAACAGCAGATATTTTGCTAAAAGAAATTATTGATGTGTTATCATCCTTCAATATTTCGTTGAACAGAATTATTTGTGTATCCATGGACAGCCCAAATGTAAATAAGTGCTTTTACGCAAATTCAATGAAGTTGTAAAACAAGAAACAGGCCAGAAATCTTTGGAACTAGGTTTTTGCAACCTGCATGTTGTTAGTAATGCATTTAAAATTTTTTTGACAAGCTTAAATATAGATTTTGACGAATTTGCTACTGATATGCATTACTTTTTAAAGAGTAGTGCTGCAAGACGAGAGGATTATAAATCTGTCGAGGATATAACATTGGTCACTGCCAAATTTCTTTTGCGTCATGTCAGCAACAGATGGTTAACCGTTGGTTCTGTAGCCCAGAGGCTCTTGGATCAATGGCTAAATATTACAGAATATTTTTTAAACTTCTTGCCATCTCAAAAAATATTTGAAAAACAACTGCGCAATTCGGCAAGGTATAAAAGAATTCACTGTTTCCTGAAAAATGAGCTTACTCCTTGCTATTTAGCATTAATTTCATTTTCACACCAAAATTTTGAAAAGTTTTCATTATGTTATCAGAGTGAAGAACCAAAAATACACCAGTTATATTCTGATTTAAATACTTTAATGAGGAATGTTATGGCTCAGTTTATCCAAGATGATGTTATAGCAGGGAAATTTGGAGAAGACCTAAAGAATGTAGATTTTGAAAACAAAAATTCATGGAAAAAACTAGGGGAGTTAGAAGTTGGTATGAAGACAAAAAATCTCCTCAGGAATGTTCAGGAGACCAGGCAGAAATTATTTCTCTTAGATGTAAGATCATCACTAATTGCAACCACAAAATATTTAAAGTCAAATTTGCCATTCTGCAATCAAAAGCTAAGAGACATAGAAGTTTTAAAGGTAAAAGAACCAAAGAAAGAGTCAACTCAACTTTCAGTCACTGAAGGACTTTAGGAAATAACCAGAATTTCAAGTGTTTTGCATCTTTCTGAGGAACAAATTGATAGAGTAAGAGAAGAGTGGAAACTTTTAAATTGCGATAAGCCAACTCTAGATGAACTAGTAAAATTTTCAGAGGAAGGGCATATTCCAGTGCGGATTGATCATTACTGGCGTAATATATTTAGTATTAAAGACTCTAGCGGAAAAGAAAAATACTCAAATCTTGCTAAACTCATCAAGTCAATTTTAGTTTTACCTCATGGTAATGCTGATGCAGAAAGGGGATTTTCGGTTAACACTGCTCTGTTAAGGAAGGACAAGGCTAACTTAAAAGACTCAACTATAACATCATTAAGAATAGTTAAAGGGGCCATTAAACACTATGGATGTGTAAGTAAAGTTCCCATAACAAGAAATTTGTTAAATAGCGTTTGTGATTCACATAAATTTTATAAAGAGTATGTTGATAAGCTGAAGGAAGAAGAATCAAAAAAGGTAAAAGAAAGGAAGCAGAAAGAGAGGGAAAATAAGGAAAAGCAGCTAGAGAAAAAAAGAAAAGCTGAGTTTGATGACAAAATAAAAGAAAATGATGCAGAAATAAATAGACTTAAAAACGATAAAGAAGCCTCCCTAGCAATAATTCAAGAGGGAACAGAAAGAATGAGAAAAGCTGTAGAAAAACAAAATACTGTTGAAATAGCAGTTGCCTCTAACTTGATCATACAAGGTTCAGCTGAAATAAAGAAAACTGAAAGTAAATTAGTTGTGGTAGAAGCAGAAAAAGATAGGCTAATCAGGAAAAGGTTAAAACAATAATATGAAAAAAGTAATTCAGTGAACAATTGTACATAGTTCTTGGTTTTCAATTACCTTTTTAGGATATTATAATTTAATGTGAAACCTGAAAACTTTACTGTGAAAATCGTGAATTGCTTCTGGTTCAACAGCATATTAATGTTCAAAGTGAAACTTGAATGTGGTAAATATACTTGAATATGATAATAACACGTGAAAAGATAAGAACTGAACATTAGAAGTAAATCATACTTAAACTTTAGACATTAGACGTTATGCAAAAAATTTGGGTGTTAACTTCGACCATATATACTAATGGACTGCACATTGGCAATAGCTGCATCAAAGCCGCCATGGCTCAAACATTGGGCACGTCATCATCAGACTCCAAATTTCGTGTAAAAATGCTGTTATGATTACTAATTTACGCTGCAGAACTTCAGTGTTTTCGGTGTATTATGTGAATGCGCCTCATATATAATGAAAACTCTTCAGGTAAGTTTACTTATGAGCTATATACATGCATGATCGGGTTGTTTACATTTTGTGATTTATAATGTGATGAACATTTGCGAAGAATTTGGAACATGCATTCCATTTTTTTTCTTAAGTTACTATATTTTTATATCAATAGCTGCAAGTTTCTGGTTAAGTAATTGAACTTTATTGACTTAGGTATTTAATTCGTTTCTTACCCATGAAAAATCATAGAACTTTCTTTACTATATCGCTCAGAGCAACCATAAGCACAGCAGGTGTAACCCATCTTTTTGACTGTTGTCATGTGATTTTATGTTGGAGCCAGAAATTTTGATGTCATGCGCAGTCTATCAGTATATATGGTTGAAGGGTGTGAAGCAAACTCTTTACAATGTATACAAAGTTGTTTTACTAGATGTATACAAATATACATCTAGTTTTTATTGAAATACACTCCTAAAATTTTCCTAAAATTTTTCTAAAAATTCCTAAAATTCCTACCTAAAATTTTCCAGAAGTATGCTATGATCCCTGATTATGCAGAACCCACACTCCTGCAAATCTAAATTTTGTGTGCGTAGTATTTTCATTACTGCATGAGTTTTATGTGAAGATGCATATTTTTAATTTGAAGTGTGGTTCAAGTCAATAGTTCAATAACTATTGCTGCTAAGTGTGGTTCAAGTAAATAGTTGAACAACTGTAGTGCGGTTACTGATACGATAACCTCAACACATGCTTGGTGATACAATAACCCATTCACAAATATCAGTCATCAGTATTTCAAAGAATAACTGCTGGAATTTAAGTGTCTGACAGTTTGTGTTTATTACTGACATAATTTAATGCAATATGGGTTTCAACAGTGTAGTACAGGGCCCATTTAAGAGGGGGCTTGGGGGCTGCAGCCCTGAGCCCCGCATTTTCAAGTGTCCCCAAAATTATGCAGGCTGCTTGAAGAATTGGCAGAGTTCTACAGTTTTTTTTTTTTTTTTTTTTTTTCAGATAACAGAGCAAAAACTTTAAAGAACTTCCTTGTGAAAAGAAATTTCTATTTCTTAGATATAATTGCCTCCAGTCTATCCTTAGATCTTTCAAAAGCATTACAGATGGGTTTTTTTGTACACATCTGCAATTCGGAGAAATTTTCATAAATTAAAAATTTGTTTGAATCATGATATTTGGATCCTATTATTTTGTCCACAACTTTGATATAATTTCAACAAGCTGAACTCTGGGAGGGAATTCAAGCAGAACTCAACTGGTATCCATTTTTCAACAATAGGTTTGTCCCCTCGGGGCACTCCATGGGAACAATGGCACACAGAACAGCATTCAACAAGGGCCTCTGTGAATCTTGGTGAGGTGCCAGCTAGTTCTGTGTGTACATTGGCAAAAAGACCCCAACTCACTGGGTTTTGTTCCGGAATCCTTAGGTTAAATGAGCAACTGGAACCATCAGCTGTAGGCTAATCCCCCACACTGATGTACTAACCTGATTAAAAAGACTCAAAGAAATATAAAAACTGACTCAAGTGTGGGATATGGTGGACCTACAACACTTGAGAAGGATGGTCCACCACAGAATCGACCTGGACTTTCTAAACAGCATATGAGAAAATTATTTGGTAGTTTGTATTTCTTTGTGGAGCTAACCTCTGAATCTCAGAGAACAGCTTAGTGATATGTATGTACGTATGCATTTTTACATTTTCTTGCTACCACTGATTCGTCCATGAATCATGGTATACACACTGCAATATGGAGGGGATATTTTTATGGCTTCATCATATTTTGGGAATGTTTCTTCCTGGGTATTTTTGTATTCCATACCCATAGTGAAATCCCTAGATGTGCCACTAAAATTGGGGCCCCAAAATGCTGCCCAGTCCCTGTGCTCCTTGTCTCCTTAAACATGCTCTGGTGTTGTATTGAAAAGACAAAACTGATGTATTAGGGGTATGCAAAAGTTTCCACCATTTTAAGGAGAAGGGAGACAGGAATGATCAGGAAACCAGTACACATTTATTCAACAAAATATTTTTTTTTGGTCATTAGCATCAATGGCCTTTTGCCGGTTTTCAGGCAACAAATAAATGTTCCTGTGATAGAAGGATTCGGGTTTTGAGCTGAAGAATGCAGTGATTAAATTTTTCACCTCTGGAATTGTGGTGAACCACTAGGGCATGTTGCATAGAGCGAAACAGTTGAAAGTCTTAGGGTGCAGTGTCCAGAGAGTAAGCCGGGTGCGGTAAAACTTCCCAGTGTAACTGTTCAAGGGTTGATTTCGTGGTGGCACTGACATGTGGTCTCACATTATCGTGCAACAGGATGACTGGGCGGCGCCCTTTACCTGTCCATGGGCATTTTTGCTCGATTGTGGTGTTCAGTTTCATCAACTGATCGCTATATCGTTGTGCAGTGATTGTTTTGCCTGGTTTCAACAGTTCGAAGTACAGCACTCTGTGCATATCCCACCACACACACAACACCCCCCCCCCCGGTATCCTGTTTTGCAGTAGATGTTGATGGCTGGCCTGGGTCGACCCAGGATTGCTTGTGTACTGGGCTATCACAATAGACCCATTTTTCATCCCCTGTGACAACCTTCCACAAGAAATTTTTCCCTTGAAGCCTGTTCAGCAACAACATGCAGATGCCCAATCGTTGACCAATATTACGCTCTGTTAAAGTATGCGGAACCCACTTACCAATCTTTTGGGTCTTCCCCAAGGCGTGCAGACATTGTACCACCATCAATTGAGCCACTTTCAAACATTTCGCCAGTTGCGTGGTCGGTTGTGTGACATCCTCTTGCAACAGCGATTCCAGCTCCTCGTCTGCGAGTTCCTGCGATCTACCTGCGCGTGGCTTGTCTTCCAAGCTCAGATCACCTTTCTTAAAATTGGCAAACCATTCTCGACACGTCTGCTCACCCTTAACTGTTTCGCCATATGCCTGACATATTGAACTGTATGCTTCCCTCGCAATTTTCCCTAAATTAAACATGAATAACAAACAATGTTGCAAATGAACTTTATTGACAGCCATGCTTGGCTTCATGTACGAACTGACAGCACGGGTCACCGGCTGTTTAGACCCTTACAGTGCCTGCTAGCCAAGGTGGCAGAAACTTTTGCATACCCCTGATATGATTCTAGTCTTAAGGTATAGGTTTTATTGTCAGGGGTCAATCCAGGTGGCGTTTGATACAGTTGGGCAGTATTTTCACAAAAATATTTTTAGCTCAAATGGTATTTTCACAAAAATATTTTTAGCTCAAATGGTATTTTCACAAAAATATTTTGAACTGTGATGGTATCTTCACTTTCAGTAATATTTTATTTTAACAAAAATATTTTAGTGTAAGAGGAATCTTGAATATTGTTGTGTGTAAAATGTGATTTTTTCTTTTTGTCATGAACTGTTTTTAGTAAAATGGTCTCTTAGCTGGAGCATAATCAGAGTTGTATAGAAAAATACTGTATCTGCATACACAGTCATCAAAACAGAAACTTGCTGCAAATGTTTAAAGTGTGAATTACGATTAGCAATAGAAAATAAAAATAAATTTAAATAAGAAAAAAAATAACTGAAAAAATAAAACAATAATTACTGTGAAAATAATAACTGTAGATGATTAAAATTGCTCTAAACACAAAAACAGGCAAATTTCACAAAAATGGGTATCATCTTATCTGCAGAACTTTAAACACATAGCTTTTTAACAGTAAATACCTTAGTTTCCCCTCATATATTCTGACAGAAATTATGCTACTTACTGCAAATTCAGCTCCTAATTTCTAGGTGACCTGGCACCAGTGGCATGTATGCAAAGCCCAGAGAATGCACAAAAAAATGTCAATTAAATGTACACAAATAAAAGTCAATTATCAATGGCATTAAGATTGTCGGATGCTTTCGCTGCGAAAAAAAACACTAGCAAATTTGCTTCTTTCGATTTTAAGAATCAGTCTGGCGAGCGATGACCAACAGCATAACGCAAGCAGGTGTTCGAGAGTCTTTGCTGTTCTGATGCGAAGAACTTCGATATGATTGCTTGCTAGCATTTCCATGACAACATAAATGAGCATATGGAGGTGAATGGACTATTCCTTTGCTCAACGGTTTGCTCAGAAAAGAGAAGACTTCGGACTACCTCAGTCCCTCATGCTTAAAACAGTGCGTGTTTTGTGAGAGTGGTTTCAGTTTGTGTGAAGTGTCAATGAATTAAAATCAGTGATATTATATCTTAAATTCGTGGCTTTTTTTTATTCGAACTGTTTAATAAATTTTGGGAAAGCTTCCCTGAACATCTACTATCAGAGCTTAAAGAACTCTATGCTTCAAATTTTGATACAGCTCGATCAAAAAATTAACTGAAGGTATTTCATTCCCTTGATGAATACAAAACAAATCTGTAAGAGACATTACTTGCTACATAAAGTTGAATAATTGGACATAGTGTTTATTGAGGTGTACAAATTAGCAGATTTAATATTAAACTTTCCATCAGCAACTGCCAAAAGAAGTTTTTCCGTATTAAAAAGAATATTTTTCCATATTAAAAGAATCAAGATATATCTTAGAGCCATGCAAAGACATGTACATTCGAGCAACTTGGCTGGTTTGTTAATAGAGAAAAACATTATTTTTAAATATGAAAAAGTACTCAGAAGAAACATTTTTGTGAAAATGTAACACCCAAGTTCACACAAAAGGAAAGATGAATGGAGTTCATGTACAAATAAGTGTTCAAATCCTAATCCTCATAATTATTTGATATCATGTTAGCAGTAGCACGTAAAGTGTTCAAATCCTAATCCTCATAATTATTTGATATCATGTTAGCAGTAGCACGTATCTAAAATTTAGAAAAAAATGGGAAATTACAATTACGGAAAAAATCTGAACTCTATCGACCTTCGGTTTTCGAAAGTTTTGTAAAGATGGAATTCCATTCTCCGAACACCCCTCCCTCCTCTTAATTTCTGTTCACTTGGGCGTCGATCACGTGAATGACCAAAATAATAATGAAAAAGGCAGAGTTCCTCGAATTCGTGGAAGAATCTTATGCCTGAAGATTATGGGGAAATTTTCGAGGCGTCTAACTTCCGTTTTTTCAAATTGTTGCCTACAGTTTCAAGCTGAAATACAAACATTTATACAATAAAATGATATTTTAACAAGAATACTGGGCACAAAGACAACATCGGGAGGGGAAAAAACTTAAGATTACAGCAAAAAAAATCTTTTTTCGTTTAACTACCGTTTTTGAAAGTTTTGAAACACGAAATACCATCCCCAGATGGAAAACGATTCCCCTCATACAAATTCTCTTCAGTTTTGCATCAATCGCAAGAATAACCTAAGTGATGACAAAAAAAAAAAAAAAAAGTGGAGTTCCTTGAATCCGCCTAAGAATGTCATGTATATCATAAAAATAATAGCAAAAAACAATTAAAATTAAAATTCGTAAAATCCGTAGTTCCATAGTGAGGCCACTAAATCCGTAGTAGTTGGCAGGTATGCATATATGACAGTGGCATATATTCGAGGCTAGCTAGGCTAGCTGCGAAGCCCAGAGAATGCACAAATAAAAGTTAATTAAATGTACACAAATATAAGCCAATTATCAACGGTATTAAGATATGTCAATGCTTTCGGTGCGAGAAAACACGAGCAGATTCGCTTCTTTCGATTATGAGAATCAGTCTGGCCAGCGATGATCAACGGCATCAACACAAGTAGGTCTTCGAGGGACTTCGCTGTTCTGATACGAAGAGCTTCAGTACTATCTCCTGCTAGCGTTTCCATGACAACATGAATGAGTTATGGACGTGAGTGGGCCATTGCTTTGAGCAAGGGTTCGCTCCGAAAAAAAGAAGACTTTGGACTAACTCAGAGACTCCGTGCTTCCTGCGTGTGTTTTGCGAGATTTGTTTCAGTTTGTGTGAAGTGTCAATGAATTAAAATCAGAGATATTATATCTTAAATTTGTGGCTTTGTTGGATTCGAACTGTTTTGATAAATTTTGTGAAAGCTTCCTTGAACATCTACTATCAGAGCTTAAAGAACTCTATGCTTCAAATTTTGATACAGCTCGATTAAAAAATGAATTGAAGGTGTTTAATTCCCTTGATGAATACAAAACAAATCAGTAAGAAACATTACTTGTTACATAAAGTTGAATAATTGGGCATAATGTTTATTGAGGTGTACAAATTAGCAGATCAATATTAAACTGTTCATCAGCAACTGCCAAAAGAAGTTTTTCTGTATTAAAAAGAATCAAGATATATCTTAGAGCCATACAAGGACATGCATATTCGAGCAACTTGGCTGGTTTGTTAATAGCGAATAACATTATTTTTAAATATGAAAAGTACTCGGAAGAAACATTTTTGCGAAAACGTAACACTCAAGTTCACACAAAAGGAAAAAAGAATGGAGTTCATATACAAATAAGTGTTCAAATTCTAATCCTCATAATTGTTTGGTATCATGTTAGCAATAGCTTGTACCTAAAATTTAGAAAAATGTTACTTCTATTACTTAACAATTAAAAAATAAATTTCACGATTTTTAAGAAACAGTACGGGGAGGGGGCAAGTCTCAGACCCAAGATACGCCACTGATAAACGACATTCTACGCCAGCACTACCCCGCAATGGTGAACCGAAAGAAGGTCCCCACGTGATAGGTCATGGATTGTCCGCCAGAAATTTCAGGATTTGGATGGCGTCAAAATCGTTCCACACGCAGCCTATAGCTCGGATCCTGCCCCTTCGGATTTTCACCTGTTTTTTTCCATGGCGCACCTCTTCGCCGACAGACAGTTCCATTCCTTGGAGGATGTGAAAGATGGCATCACTGAGTTTTTTGCATCCAAGCCAGCCACCTGGTATTGCAACAGCATTGCATCTTTGGCTGGATGTGGGTGAATGACCATAGACTCCAAATAGCCATATGTGGTCAACATGTAGTACCGGACTGACCATTGTACCCCAAAATGCTACGAACTTATGACTAACCATGGTACAGTCCTAAAGTCAGGAAGAATGACTTTAAAACCTGTTTGATTATATAAATTGTGAACTACTGATTTAAAACACAGGGAAGCCTGAAGCTCGGTTCTTCAGTACTATGGATTGTTTGGGAGAAGTCGTTGATTCCAACTTTGCTAAAATATGAGGGCATAAAAGAACTACAATGAAGAAATGGGAAAGGAAAGATATCTGCAGATAGATAAATTTAGCAATGGATGCTGTGCAGCTGCAGAGTCGGTGGAAGACGGATGTCACTGTGGAACTTGATGAGAAGGCAGCAAGACATTACTAGAGGAAACTTGAGCTGATGTGCAAGCAATTACAACCAAAAAAACAATTTTTTTGTTAAATCAATGTCTTTAAAACCGGTCATGTTATTTTGAATTCAATATTTTTACATTTTGAATACAGTGATGTACTTCAATTTAAGGTGTACGTAAATACGAGGGTAAATGAAAAATTATCTGCACTCTTGTTTCTATAATATATCACAACAACAGCAGGGGTTGAAAAAGTACATCATTTTTCTACATAGTCTCCTTCCTTTCCAGTGCATTTGTTCCAGCGGTCCACAAGCCTGCATATTTTATTGGAGAAAAAGGTTTGTGGCTGGCCACACAGGCATCTATGCACCACTTCCTTCACTTTGTCGTCCGAAGTGAACCAATGCCCTCGCAAAGCATCTTTGAGGGGTCCAAAGAGGTGAAAGTTCGAAGGGGTGAGATCTGGACTGTATGGAGGGTGTTCCAGCACCTCGAAACCCAATTTGCCAAGGGTTTCAACGCTGTGGGAGGCCGAATGGGTGTGTACATTGTCGTGCAACAACTGCAGTTGCTTCGACAACAGGCCTCGGCTTTTGATGCAAATAGCTGGTTTCAGCTCCTTTGCCAGCATTTCACTGTAGCATACACTGGTGACTGTAGACCCCTTGTCCAGGTAATGTTCCACTATAGGCCCTTTAAATTCCCAAAAATGGTTAGCATCACTTTCCCTGCGGAAGGTTGTGTCTTGAATTTCTTCTTCGTTGGCAATCTTGGGTGTTTCCACTCCATACTCTGCCGTTTGGATTCCGCCACAAAGTGATGGATCCAGGTCTCATCTCCTGTGACGATTCTCTTCAAAAAAGCTTCGACATCATCATTGTAGTGGTGGAGTAAGCATTGAGAGATCTCCACACGTTTGCACTTATGCTCTTCGGTAAGCTGTCTTGGCACCCATCTTTCTCATGGATGATTTTGTTTGCAGAACCATAACTGATTTGCAGAGAAGAGGCAGCCTTGTTGGTAGTAATTCGTTGGCTCGCCAGAATCATCTCTCAAGCTTGTGGAATCTTCCCGTCAGTGGTGGAGGTTGATAAGCATCCTGCACCCTCTTCATGCTTCGTGCTTGTCCAGCCATTTTTAAACTTCTCGATCCACTCATACACACTTCAGCGTGGTAGAGCGCTGTCCCCGTATTGTGCTGCAAGCCTGCGATAAATTTCAGCCCCTGACGCACCTTCAGACTAGAGGAATCGGATTACTGCTCTCTGTTCTTCCTTGGTGCACACTGCCATCGGAGCTGCCATGTTTACTATATAACAGAACAAAGAAAAATGTAGCCATTAAGATCAAACTTCAGTAACATAACCACAAGAATACCACATTATGCACTACCTACCAACAAGTAATTGGACACCTGTGATAGCAAAGGAAAACAAAGTTTATTCACCTTCAATAATTGGTGGAGCCTCCACAAGCGGCGATTACAGCTGCGACCCTCCGGGGCATACTCTCAACCAGGCGTTGTACGACAGCTAGCTGTATTTTCTTCCACTCGGCTTGGAGAAGACAGGTCAGTTCCTTCACCGATTTCGGACGGTGGGGGCACCCTTTAAGTCGACGCTCCAACTCGTCCCAGAGGTGCTCGATAGGGTTAAGGTCCGGGCGCTGCGCAGGCCAGTCCATTCGATTAACCCCATTGTCACCATACCAAGCCATGGTGGACCTCGCAACATGACAGGTGACATTGTCATCCTGAAAGTAACATGGGTCCACCCCGTAAAACTGCCACAACGTAGGAAGCGCATGGTCATCCAAAATGGTGCAGTAGGTCTCGGCGTTGAGTCTACCAGGAATTGCGACCAAGGGTGCCATGCCATACGAGAAGAAACACCCCCATAGCATAATTCCTCCGCCCCCGAACTTCACAGTTGGCACAATACATTCCGGCAGGAGGCGTTCTCCAGGCAGACGCCAAACCCAGACCCTGCCATCTGAACGGTAGAGGGTGAACCTTGATTTGTCGCACCAGAGAACCTGTTTCCACTGTTCAACGGTCCACTGTCGACGTTCTTGGCACCACGTTAGCCGAGCAGCGCTATTGGACTTGGTGATGAAATGTTTGTGGGCAGCAGCACGTCCATGATAACCGAGCAGATGGGCTTCCTTATGGATGATATTCATCGAAATATCACTCCCAGATGCCTGTTGAAACTCCTCGCAGATGTGGCCCATCGATTTGGTGCGGTTCTTCCGAAAATCTCTGGCCAGCACCCGTCGGTCTCTAACTCCCAGTTTTGTGAGTCTGCCGGGTCGGGGCACATTCCGACAGTCACCTCTCATCTTCCACTTGCCAATCACGTAGGCCACTGTCGATTTTGGGTACTTCAACTTGCTGGATATGTCACGTATGGTGGCATCTTGCATTGTTGTTTCCCACACGATATTTAACTGCGGCGGCCGTGACATGTATCAGGACCACAGATATCGTCGATTGCAGGGGTGTCCAATTACTTGTTGGTAGATAGTGTAGCATGCATGCGCAGAAGGCAGTGCGGCCAACATAAAAATAATTATGGCGCAAGTGAAGATAATTTTTGATTTACCCTCATAAATTACAGTGAACAATTCCATGCTGCTGATGTTGTGTTATAAAGAAAGCAGTGTACATTTCGATTTTTCACCCAGTTAAAGAGTTCAGCGTTCAACTTTTTCTTATCTTCTTCAGTCTCACGTGTGATTATTACATATGGTAGCCATTCCATATTGCACACTTCTTCTTGAATAGTGGACTTCATTATTACATATGGTAGCCATTCCATATTGCACACTTCACTTCTTCAATAGTGGACTTCATTATTACACATGGTAGCCATTGTGTATTGCACACTTCACTTCTTCAATAGTGGACTTCATTATTACATATGGCAGCCATTCCATATTACACACTTCACTTCTTTAATAGTGGACTTCATTATTACATATGGTAGCCATTCCATATTGCACACTTCACTTCTTCAATAGTGGACTTCAACATTTGTCCACTATTGGGAGGTGTCCGCTATTCGTGAGGTTGTTTCCTGCACAGTGTTTAATCTGTTGCTCGCATTTTCGCCAAATCGCGATGCAGACAGTAATTTTGCGACAGAAAGTCCTTACTGAATCGCCAAAAAACAAATGTTTTCTGTCATTTTTGTTTCATCAACTTGCCTACTCCCTGCTTTGCCCTTGCGTTGTTTTTGATCCCCATCAATTTTTTCACTCTGTCATCACTGCTTTGCCTCACCCCACCAACCTGGTTTCCTTCTCGGTCATTTTTTTCTTTCCATCATCCCACTTACCCCCCACTTCTCCCTTGTGTTGTTTTTCATCACAGTAATTTTTCCGTTCCATCATCTCTGCTTCGGACCCTGCTGACCTGGTTTCCTTCCCCGTAATTTTTTTCTTTTCATCATCCCACTCAGTCCCTTTTCGCCCCTGCATTGTGTTTTTCATCCCTGTCATACTTTTTTCCATCATCGCGCCTACCTGTGCTTCATCGTGCTTTTTTTTTATCGATGTCATTTTTTCTTTCCATCATCCCACTCAGCCCCTTTTCACCCTTGCATTGTGTTTTTCATCCCTGTCATACTTTTTTCCATCATCGCGCCTACCTGTGCTTCATCGTGCTTTTTTTTTATCGATGTCATTTTTCTTTCCATCATCCCACTCGGTCCCTTTTCGCCCTTGCATTGTGTTTTTCATCCCTGTCATACTTTTTTCCATCATCGCACGTACCTGTGCTTCATCATGCTTTTTTTTTATCGATATCATTTTTTCTTTCCGTCGTCCCACTCAGTCCTTTTTTGCTCTTGCATCATGTTTTTCATCCCTGTCATACTTTTTTCCATCATGGCATCTACTTGTGCTTCTTTTTTTTATCCCTGTGATTTTTTCTTTCCGTCATCGCACTCAGTCCCTTTTTGCTCTTGCATTGTGTTTTTCATCCCTGTCATACTTTTTTCCATCATGGCACCTACTTGTGCTTCATTGTGCTTCTTTTTTTTTATCCCTGTGATTTTTTCTTTCCGTCATCGCACTCAATCCCTTTTCGCTCTTGCATTGTGTTTTTCATCCCTGTCATACTTTTTTCCATCATCGTACCTACCTGTGCTTCATCGTGCTTTTTTTTTTTTGTCCCTGTCATTTTTTCCTTCCATCATCACTGCTTCGCTATGCTGACCCAATGTCCTTCCCTGTAATTTTTTTCTTTTGATCATCCCTGTTGTCTTTTTACCTATTGCAGAAAAGTACTTGTGAAGCTCGAGAACACCTTTCACAAGGTCTTTGCGTCGGTGCAAAAGAAAAGAGGCATATCATTTGTTCCTTTGGCAGTTTGCCACTGCTGCTGCGAGGGTTGACTGGTTGGTCTGTCCGTTGATGCAAAGAATATCTAACGAGAAGTTAAGGCTCAGCGAGACATAACCAGCGCCGCCATATCTTCAAGGAAAAATGCAGTGCACAGAAGCCAACATACAGGCTGATGCCGGAGCAGACTGTTTCTGTTGACTTCAATCTTTGACTTCAATTCTTTGGGTAAAGAACAGTCAGCGGAGCTACGCACAGCACATGATTGTTACCTTCTTGGTAGCATAATCACTTTGCAAATCAGATATGTTAGTTTTGTTATGCCAATCAGGTTAGTTCAGGCTTTTGTTTGTTCTTCAGTTTTTCAAAAACATTTTCAGTAATGCCAAATACTAGGGAATATCTGCATTTTGTACAGATCATTAGACCTAACTGAAATATTTGCTGAAATTTAATTTACATAGTAATACTAATGTTATTGCATATTTTTCTCACCAAAATAAGGGATGGGCGGGATATCAGAAAACAGTAACAAAAAACTGCTCTATGCAAATAGTCATCAGATTGAAGGAAACCATCCTGGATCAAAGAAAAGCTTCACTGTCGTAGTCCCCCTGACGTGTTTTGCTCCTGAATGTTAACTTTCCCGCAGAGCATATTATCTCTTGAGATGTGGTGGTGCTGTTGCCGCCTGTTTTACGTTAACTCTATGAGAGTTGACCTTCTTTAAGCATTAGATATTCTTAGGTTGATGTGTCATTGCTTGTGGTTCGGGATGACCAGTCAGTCGATCGGTGTGTCAGTTGTGGCTTTGCTCAGTCCTGCATCAGCAAATGTATATTTATTTAACTTACGAGGGGATGCTGATAAGTTCTTGGCCTCACCAGGAAGGAAATGGACTAAAGCCGTGAAACTTACAGGCTATTCCACATATTCACCCCGATGTTCAACACCCTTGGCACAGCGTTTCTGGAGTTTCTTTAACCCTTCCAAAAAAATTTCTGAAGTCTGATAACTCAAATATGGCTCTGCTGCTGATATCACCTTTGAATCACTTGAGAAATGCTTCCCTTTCAAACATTTTTAAGGTTTGGGAACATTAAATAGCCCGATGGAGCATGGTCTGGTGACTGGATGGACTAATGAAAGTAAACAAAGCTATGGTTAGGCATTGAAAGTCAAAAGCAAACTGAAAATTAAACTTACTATTGGTCATACCTCAAGGTGTTTCTGGTTTAGAAGGGATAGCATCAGTGGAGTAGCCAGAAATTTCATAAAGGGGAGGGTCCATGGATTTAGTTCATTGGTGAAAGCCTCATACACAGTCGAGTCACATTATTGTGACCACCTCCTACTTTTGACGTCAGCAGCGCGAAACCAATGAAAGAAGGCACATGTTGTGAGCTGGCTATATAAGGTGTACTGTAGGCACTCTGAAAACAAATCACTTGGTGCTGTCATGGATGAAAGGAGTGATTTATCAGATTTGCAAAAAAGGGATGATTATCGGCTTTAAGGCCAAGGTTGGCAGTATTTCTGAAACAGCGCAGTTTGTGAACTGTTCACGTGCTGCTGTGGTTAAAGTGTATCGTGATTGAAGAAATGGCACCATAGTGAATAAGCGATGTGGAAACTGCGGGGCACCACGTGCCATTATGTGAGAGGTGAATGTCGGCTGCGAAGGTGCACGGGGGCCGATTGACACGCTACAGTGGAGCAACTCACTGGCCGAATGGACCAGGGAGCTACCGAAAGTGTGTCAAAAAGGACAGTTAAAAAACTCTGTTGCGTATGGGGCTCCAATGCAAACGGATGGTCAGTGCACTTATGCTAATGAGGGTGCATCGGCAGAAAAAGCTTACATTTGCGCCGCAGTATCTGAATTGGACCTCTGCGGATGGGCAAAGGATTGCCTTCTCCGATGAGTCACGTTTTCCGTTTCATTGAACAGATAGACGATGGCGCATAAGGCAAGAAACATTGGAGAACAAACACTCTTCAACCATTGCTGGAAGAACAGAAGCTGCTGGGGGAATGTTTTCATGGCATTCTCTGGGGCCACTCATACCTGTGGAATGCACTGTGGACCGAATTCGTTATGAATCCATCCTTGCAGACCACATACACCCATACATTCTGATCATCTTCCCTGGGGCGGATGGGATCTTCCAGCACGACAATGCAACATGTCACATAGCTAGAAATGTCCACGAGTGGTTGGAAGAGCACGATGAAGACTTCAAAGTACTTCCCTGGCTCCGTAATTCCCCCAGACTTAAACCCAATTGAGCATCTGTGGGACCATCTTGATCGTGTTGTTTGCTCTATGGATCCTCTACCATGCACCCTCCAGCAGCTATCAGATGCACTGCAGTTAACATGGCTCCACATACCTGTGAACACCTTCCAGCGCCTTATTGAATCACTCCCAGCCCGTCTGTCTGCGCTGCATGCAGCGGTTACTCTGGATATCAGCTCGTGGTCACAATAATGTGACTCGACTGTGTATATGCATATGTACTGCTTTAAATTAAATTATATTTGCACTTTTAAGGTATTAACCTCTTGCAAAGTGTGCATAGTTTACGTGCAATTCATAAATGAAAAAACCATTAGAAAGAACCACTCACTCACCATAAAGATCATGGTAACCTCCAATGACAACACACTTCCAACACGTCATTCATCGTGATGTAACTGGGCTTCCAAGGTTTACAGACTTCTTGCTTACGCTTCTTACTTCCGGGTGTGAAACATCGTATTTTTTTTCCTTAGCCTTATGAGATGTTACTCTAAAGCTTTGTCAATTCTATAAAAAATCACACATACAACTCATTCATACCATTCAAGTAAAAACTATGTACATAACCTTACATTCATAGGTGATTAAACCTTGGTCAACTGTAATTATCAAACTCCTCCCTCTGTTTCACAACCTCTGCTACTCCCACTGCAAGTGTCACACCCATTCAGCCCCTCACATCCGAATCCTCTAGTACTTTCAACAGGCCTCTGTCATCTTCAGGAGGCAGGTGTGTCTCACCCGCCCACCACAGCTCAAGTGAGCAGAGCCATCGAGGCATGGGCCCCAGTCGCTATCTCTGAATCGTTGTGTTAGATGGCGCCAGAGACACAACGATTCAGAGATAGCGACTGGGGCCCATGCCTCGATGGCTCTGCTCACTTGAGCTGTGGTGGGCGGGTGAGACACACCTGCCTCCTGAAGATGACAGAGGCCTGTTGAAAGTACTAGAGGATTGGATGTGAGGGGCTGAATGGGTGTGACACTTGCAGTGGGAGTAGCAGAGGTTGTGAAACAGAGGGAGGAGTTTGATAATTACAGTTGACCAAGGTTTAATCACCTATGAATGTAAGGTTATGTACATAGTTTTTACTTGAATTGTATGAATGAGTTGTATGTGTGATTTTTTATAGAATTGACAAGCTTTAGAGTAACATCTCATAAGGCTAAGGAAAAAAAAAATACGATGTTTCACACCCGGAAGTAAGAAGCGTAAGCAAGAAGTCTGTAAACCTTGGAAGCCCAGTTACATCATGATGAATGACGTGTTGGAAGTGTGTTGTCATTGGAGGTTACCATGATCTTTATGGTGAGTGCGTGGTACTTTCTAATGGTTTTTTCATTTTGCTTTAAATTAGTTTTCAATACACCCTCAGGGGGGCGTGTCTGGACCTGAGGACGTCCCCTGGCTACGCCTATGGATAGCATAGTTTGTATGACAGCCTGTGATGAAAACAGTGAGATGCACAGGGGAAAACTTGGTACCAAAAAAAAAAAAAAAGCAGTGAAACCTTAGGGGAGAAATAATAAATGTTTTCGCTAAAAACCGGGGAAAATCTTGGAACTTGTAATCCTATGCTATTATGCGGGGGGGGGGGGGTCAATCTCAAAAACGCATTTTGATCTAGTCTTAGCATCGCTTTTATTTTTACTACCAGCAGTCTTCCCGCTCCTCCCCTCACACATACCGTACCTTCAATGGGAAGATGCATTTACTATTTCATATGGTGGCCAAACTTTGCATTTTATAAATATATCGGGTTAACCGTGTCAATACTTGAAAATGTCCCTTTGTCAACTGTTGGAGAATTTTTGGTTGAGATTCACTACAGCCAAATGTTTTATAAATTGTGATCCCATTGTGGTCCCAACTTAAAAGTCAGCATACTAGTAAACAAAACTCTAATGATGCCATATAATTTTTTCCAGAATTTTTAAAATATTCAAGGTCAAAAGTTATTTTGGTGAACTTGACAAGGGCAACCTAATTTTCTTTTGTTTTTCAGCACATGATTAAAAAGCTCATATAAAATGCTATAAAAAGACACTAATTTCAACTTTCTAGCCCAATTAGGTAATGAGATACAATTGCTCAAAGATTGTCCGTAGGTAATGATTTTCTAACTTTCAAGGTCATGTAATTCAAAACCCTGTTGGTGGACAGGGCAAAAATTTGGGATTTACCCATAAGTCTGCATGCCTAACAATCATTCCAAATTCCAAGGAAATGAAAAGGGGTCAGGCTGAAAATATCCATTTCATAGGTTGATATGGTACAGAATGACCTTGAAATGCAATATATGCCAAAGGAGCAAGGTAATGACACAGGAATGCTTTGGAAAAGAGAAAGAAAGAAAAACTCAATGTGGAAGGTGAAGAGTGGGAACAGGAAACTCAAGAAAATCTATGAAGTTCAAACAAGAAAAAAAAATAAGAAAGAAAGAAAGAGAAGGAAAACTGACGAGTCTACAGAGATAAGAGAAAAACTGAGTAAACTGTATGGACATGATATACTATTAAAAATCACCAATCATTTACCCTAAAGATCATGGTAATTTCCATCCACAAAACACTTCAAGCACGTCAATTATCGTAATGTTGTTGGCCTTCAAAGGTTTACAGACTCCTTGCTTATGATTTCTTCTTCCGGGGATGAAACATCGTATTATGGTGGTTTTTTGTTTTGTTTTTTATTTGCTAGACAAACAATGCTGTTTTTTTTTCCAGCCATATGAGATGTAACCATAGCTCGTCAATTCCATAAAAACCACACAAGCATATTACTCATTCATACATGCAGTTAAAAAACTATGTACATAATTACACTACATTACATTCCCAGGTGGTTAAACCTTTGTCAACTGTGAGTAACAAAATGCTCCATCCGTTTGAAAACCAGTGCTAACCCTACTGCAAGTGTCACCCTCATTCAGCCCTTCACACACAATCCTCTAGCACTTTCAACAGGCTACTGTCATCCTCAGGAGGATGACAGTGCAACATTAATGAGCCTAGCAACTTAAACGAACAATGGAAGGCCTTAATAAAAATTGAACAACAGCTTAGAAAGAAAAAAAAAAAGAAAAGAGAGCAACAATGACAATAGATGGCGCCAGAGACACAAAGATTCAGAGATTGCGACTGGAGCCCGTGCCTCGATGGCTCTGCTCACTTGAGCTGTGGTAGGCGGGTGAGACACACCTGCCTCCTGAGGATGACAGTAGCCTGTTGAAGGATTGTGTGTGAAGGGCTGAATGAGGGTGACACTTGCAGTAGGGTTAGCACTGGTTTCGAAACGGATTGAGCATTTTGTTACTCACAGTTGACAAAGGTTTAACCACCTGGGAATGTAATGTAGTGTAATTATGTACATAGTTTTTTAACTGAATGTATGAATGAGTAGTATGCTTGTGTGGTTTTTATGGAATTGACGAGCTATGGTTACATCTCATATGGCTGAAAAAAACAGCATTGTTTGTCTAGCAAATAAAAACCAAAACAAAAAAAAACCACCATAATACGATGTTTCATCCCCGGAAGAAGAAATCATAAGCAAGGAGTCTGTAAACCTTTGAAGGCCAACAACATTACGATAATTGACGTGCTTGAAGTGTAATTATGTACATAGTTTTTTAACTGAATGTATGAATGAGTAGTATGCTGGTTTTTATGGAATTGACGAGCTATGGTTACATCTCATATGACTAAAAAAAAAACCCAGCGTTGTTTGTCTAGCAAAAAAAAAAAAAAAAAAAAAAACCATGATCTTTAGGGTAAGTGATTGGTAATTTTTAATAGTATATCATTCATGAATTGCACGTAAACTATGCACACTTTGCTGGGGTTTAATACCTTAAAAGTGCAAATATAATAACTGTATGGACATGCTAAAAAATGTTAAGTTTATCTTATGTCTGACTCATTGCATACTTAGTTAGATCAAGATCATTATAATTAAGACTGTATGAGGTTACTGTTTATATGAGTGCAATTCATTGGTAAAATATGTACATTGGTGAATTTTTTCTGATTTTTATGCCCAAGTAGTATCCAAAGGAGTTGTGATTTCAAAGTTGTATGGCATAATTTCAATTTTGGTTTTCTTTTACTGTGTAATTTTTCATATTTTTAATAGTATGTTGCACTTATATCTTAAGTTATGTCTATTATACCACAAGTAGCTATCAAAAAGTCTGTGAGGCAGGTTGTGTATCATTTTTTTCAGTAGAACATGTTATGTAACATTCTAAGAATCTACATTATTGCAGTTCAGTGGTAAAATTATTTCTTAACATCCAAATTGTGTCTTAAGTTGTATGGACAATTTTCATGGTATCTAAATTTTGATTTTGACGTTCCTTCCTTTATTTTGTAGTTGATTTCATATCTGTTTGTTTTTCAAATGAACACAAATAATGTCATTTTGTTGCATTAAAATTTACCTTAAAAAAAACAACCATGGTTTGTTAGGCCACATACTTGAATTACCCTAAAAATAGCCAGTAGAGCCATTACCATCTGTTTCCGTGTTTTATACATACATGAGAAAAAATCCCAAAATTGAAGATAATTTTTTTCTGGTGGTGTCTTATTTTACATCTAGAGAAAGTATTTTATTTTTTCTAACTTTCGAAAACGGAAGTTAAACGGAGGGGGAAATTTTCCGATAATCATGATTCTTTTTGTTTTTTGTTTTTTTCACGATGTTACCTCTGTCCAGTGTTGTTTTTTAAATACCGTTTGTTATACTGCGTAACGCTTGTTTTTCAGCTTTAAACTGTAGACAACAATTTGCGAAAACGGAAGTTCAACGGCGTGAAAATTTCTCTGAATTCTTCAGGCACGAGATTCTTCCGCGAATTTGAGGAATTCTGACTTTTCCATTATTATTTTAGTCATGCACAAAATGGATGCACAACATAACAGAAATATGGTGGTGGGAGGGGGGGGGCTTTTTCTGTTGGAGGGCGGAATTCGATCTTTCGAACTTTCTTTCGTAATCGTAAACTTTTTTCTCGCTCTGCTTCTTCAATTCAATATTGTTTTTTAGTATGTCTTTTGTAAAAAAAACAAAAAGATCGTGCTTATGTTATCGGTTTGTCCGTCCATCTATAGGCATCACATATATCTCTGCTACTATTAGTCCAATTTGTAAAACTCTTTTTGCATTGCATTGGAAAGCTTGAAATAGGCGAATGATGATCCTCCATTTAAATTTTTTTAACGAAATACAATTTCGCCACTATAGGGCGTAAATGCATATGATGTCGAATTTCAAATGCATTTTATTCCATGTTTGCTTCTAAACATCCGATTAAAAAAATTCTTTTTATCTTTCGATTCCATTTATGTCGAAGAGTATTTTAGGTATAGTTACTTTTTCAAGTTACGCATAGATTTTCCGTTAGGGGCGTAAAAGTAAATTACGTTTTCCCGATATCTCTTCTTCTAAAACTCTGATTTGAAATTTTTTTCTTTAGCGAATACAGCTCCTGATGAAAAATATTTTGCATACAATTTCTAATTTTTGGTAAAGAATACTTTGGCCACCAGGGGGCGTAAGTGTTAATTTCTGCTTCTGATGTATTTGCCATAAAATCTCTATTGAAAAAATACTTTCGTGGACCGATGCCACTCACGTCTATAAAACCCTTTTGTAATATTTTTTTCTTAAAATATTTCATGGTTTCTCCGCCAGGTGCGTAGATGTACATCTTATTTTCGTCAATATCTCTGCTTCTAATAGTCCGATTTGCAAAACTCTTTCTTTATTGGGTAGTGTTTCTGGCGTGACATGCTTTTCAAATAATTTCAAAATTTTCAAGTAATTCATAGACTTTCTTTCCACTAGGGGCATAAAGATAAATTGTGTTTCCCCTGATATCTTTGCTTCTGAAACAACGATTTGAAAAAAAATTTCTGCACCGGATACAACTCCTGATAGGAAATCTTTTGCATCTAATTTTGGTAAAAAAATGTTTGGCCACCAGGGAGCGTAAGTCTTAATTTCCGCTTCTGATGTATTTTCAGCAAAATCTGAGAGCTTCTAAAATCTCGATTGAAAAAATCTACGCCAGGGGGCGTAGATGTATATCTTGTTTTTGTCAAGATCTCTGCTTCCAGGAGTCCGATTTGGAAAATTCCTTCTTTGTTGGATAGTGTTTCCGATTCGAAACATTTTTCACATAAAGTCAAAATTTTCACGTAAATCATAGACATTTTACGGGGCGCAAAGGCAAATTGCGTTTTTTGCGTTATTTTTGCTTCTGAAATTCTGATTTGAAAAAGTCATTTTGTATTGCATACAGTTCCTGATGGAAAATGTTTTTCATGTAATTTATAATATTTGGTAAAGAATGGTTTGGTCACCATGGAGCATAAGTGTTAATTTCTGCTTCTGATGTATTTACAGCAAAATTTGAGCTCCTGAAAACTCGACTAAAATTTTTTTCTTGGACCGATACTGCTCACATCGAAAAACCTTTTGAGAATACATTCTTCCTAAAATAATGCATGGTTTTCCCTCCAGGGAGTGTAGATGCATATCTTATATTTGTCCATATCTCTGCTTCTAAGAGTCTGATTTAAAAAATTCTTTCTTTGTTGGAGAGGGTTTCTGCTGCGAAATGTTTCTCATATAAATTCAAATTTTTCTTAACGCACAAGTCTGCAACCAGAGGACGCAACGTCTTTACAGAACGCACTGTGGCAGAGCTCCACCTTCCGATAATGCTATCCGCCATTGGGTAAGGCAGTTTCAAAAGATTGGTAGTGTGCAGCATCAAAAAATGCTATCCGACGTTGGTTAAGGCAGCAGTTTCAAAAGATTGGTAGTGTGCAGCATCAAAAAATGCTATCCGACGTTGGTTAAGGCAGCAGTTTCAAAAGATTGGTAGTGTGCAGCATCAAAAAATGCTATCCGACGTCGGTTAAGGCAGCAGTTTCAAAAGATTGGTAGTGTGCAGCATCAAAAAATGCTATCCGACGTCGGTTAAGGCAGCAGTTTCAAAAGATTGGTAGTGTGCAGCATCAAAAAATGCTATCCGACGTCGGTTAAGGCAGCAGTTTCAAAAGATTGGTAGTGTGCAGCATCAAAAAATGCTATCCGACGTTGGTTAAGGCAGTTTCAAAAGGACTGATAGTGTGCAGCATCAAAAAGAGCAGGAAGACTGAACACTTCGCAGTACGATGTTGATCGCATCCAGGAAGCCCTTTCTCGAAGCCCTCAGAAGTCAACGAGACGATTTGTGTCGCAGTTAGGTATGCCACAAACGACTGTTTGGAGGGTTGTACATAACCCCTACAAATCCGTGGGTACAAACTGCAGGTTGTACAGGCTTTACAGCGGGATGCTAAACAACGCCGTTTTTAGTTTGCCCAAGACATTTTGTCCAAAGTCGAAGCTGATGAACATTACCTGCGGGCATGGATATTTATTTAGTGATGAAGCAAAGTTTTTCGTCTTAGGAAGGGTACATCGGCATAATGGCAGAATATGGGGCTCCGGAACCCCTCACGCCATTTGAGAAGTTGAACGAGATAGTCAAAAGGTGAACGTCTGGTGCGCTTTGTCATGTTGGGAAGTGTTGGGTCCCATTTTCTTCGTGGAGAACAGAGTGACAGTGGTGACATATCTGGACATGCTACAGCTGTATCTGTTACCTCAGTTGGAAATTCGGCAGCCTAGTGTGGTGTTCCAGCACGATGGCGCACCGCCGTTTTGGGCTGTTATTGTCCGAGAATTTCTTGACCTGCCTTTTCCTGGGTGGTGGGTTGGGCGTGGTGGACTCATTCCGTGGCCTCCGCGCTCACCGGATATTACGGCACTGGATTTCTTCCTTTGGGGATACGTGAAAAACATCGTTTATCAGACCCCAGTGACCTCCCTCGATAACCTGAAGACCAGAATCGGTAACGCCGCAGATGCTGGCGAACACTTGGCGGGAAATTGATTATCGCTTGGATATCTTACGTGCCACGAACGGCGCGGCGCGCATATCGAAGTGGTTTAGCAATTTGATATATCGATTCGACAGGTAATGAAACTATTAGTTGCCATCTGTCATATTCTGTTTGCGGTTTAAATTTGTTTCCGGTTTTCCGATTATATGCCACCGAAACCCCGACAATAATTATGAATCACCCTGTATGTCAAGAGAGAGAGAGAGAGAGAGAGAGAGAGAGAGAGAGAGAGAGAGAGAGAGAGAGATAACTTTTTAAAATGTCATGAAAATTGCTAATTGGTCATGAAATTGCATTTCCCAAATTTGGTAGACACCCTGATTCATTTTTGACCACGATTCTGTGCCAAGTGTAAACCTTCGTCGGTGAAACGGATGTTTATTTAATACACTGTTTGGAAGGTTACATACGAACGACCTGATCGTGACTTTCATTGGTTCTGTTTCCGAGCAGTGCTGTCTGTGTATGTGGTGTAGTGCCTGCGCATGTTGTCCGTTTCAGTTATCTAAATTTCACGTGTAGCTAGGGGAAAGGATTATATGGCTTCTTGATTAAATAAAGCCCGAGAGTTTAGAAAGTTTACAATAGGAAGCGTAGCGTGTCTTGATAGATAGAGCAAGGAGTGTGGCAGCCTGTTTCCCATTGGTACTTTACGTAACCACACCCCATCGACGCACCTTAAGCCCAAAATGCGCATGTTTTACATCTCGTTTCGTAGCCGAACATACGGCGTCCTTAGTAAAAGTTAGTTCTCCCAGATGAGATGCGCGCGCATTTAGGCATACGCAAGTTTTTTTTCGTAGGGTGAAACATCCATAAACCTCCGAATGTCATACTTGTATAATGTAGTGGTTATATTTCTCTCAAATCTGTATAATGTAGTGGTTATATCTCTCTCAAACGTTTTTGAGTGCATAGAACTTACTACTGGAACTCCATAAAAGAAGAGATTTTAATGGCGAACGTGATTTTTTTTTTTTTTTAGCTCGTGATGTGTGGAAGTCCATGTTTTCATTCTGCTGTAAGGAACTCCTAGAATTAATTACTTCAAATGGGACGTGGATGTAATCGTAGTGATCAAAACCACCTGCCGCTTGGGTAAACATCTTTTCCTTGGTGTTTCCGTCGCATGCAGCAGCTATTCCGAAATGCTTTGCCCTGCGTCACGTGATTTCACATAAAAGTGGTTTGTCAAACTCCGTGCGAAATGGCAGAGCCGCTTTCCTTTCGTTTCTCTTTCGCGCTCTCTCTCTCTCTCTCTCTCTTTTTTTCTGTGTTAAAATATCTGTCACGAAAAGGAAAAAAATAAAGGACTTCGAGGAAAACCAGTGCTACGAAAACTTGTGAACGAATCAGTAGGCTCTTTGAGATGCAATGCTGGCAAAATCCGGTAGAAGAACACTTATATCTCCAGTTGAGGGATCGCCATGTTTATGACGTCATGTCCGAGTGGCGTTACAGTCCGTAGTTTCGTAAATACTCGGAGAAGAATGCTATGAACGTCCAAATTACTGATCGAATTTTCGGAAAACCGCGCCTGCCTGTGTATCTTTGCCTTCAAAGCAACACAGTCAGCGTTGCATTCAGACTTTTTTTTCGGGGGTAAGGGGCTGAAACTTGTTAACTGATCATATACATACGATCACAATTTTGTTATTTATATATACATTAGTGTATGTAAAAATTTTTAAATAGAGTATAAAAATGTTCTTATGCTCGTATATCGCAAATGCAAATTCCAAGAAATCTACACATACGAGTGATTACAAATATGAAAATGTTATACCTTTGCTTTATTTCAATAATGCACCGTGGATTTCACCTTGGGGGTGGTGTAAAATATTACGGATCCAAGTAAGATTACGCTGTGCTGGAGAAAAATCCCCCCCCCCAAAAGCCCTATTAGGAATGGTAAAAATGTCCTCTCCTTAAAGGCGTGTTTCTGATTATTAGGGAATCATTACAGTGTTACCTGAAAACGTATGATGCAAACCATTCCCCTGCCACTTGGTTTTCAGCCTCTTTGGATTATTTAGATTAGCACATAGCAGTGTTAGAATTAGAAATAAATCTTCTACTGGCCCAGCGGACCACTAGAATTCGAAAACCGCTGGTCCACTAAAATGCCCACTAGTCCGTAAAAAAAGTTAAGGACATTTACAATATATGTAGAAAATAACGCATCATTTCAATGGAATTATCTACAATATTTAAAAACCTATCGTTACTTTGCAGCCTAAAAAGAAAACCATACAGCAAGGTAAAAGAAACAGAAATTCATTTTTTTTTAACTTGAGACGAATTAGAAAAAGAAAAACTTACTGGCCACCTAGGCCAGTAAAATCAACAGTTCAGTGGTCCGACGGAAGTTTTACTGGTCAATGGCCAGCGGACCACTGGGTAATTCGAACACTGCATAGTAGTAAAAAACAAACTCACTAACCGCTTGGATTGCAGTTTGAGGTGCCCCGATTTTTTTTATTTTTTTTTGCAACACGGTATAAATCACCCACCGACAGAAAAAAAAAAAAAAAAAAAAAAAAAAAAAGCAACAACTAAGGAACAATACACCAATTGCACTTAAATAGTATAACTATACTAGTGATCCGAAATTTCTTGGCGTAGAATAGAAATAAAAGTTTCCAAGCTTTCGCACATCAACCGGATGGCTTTCTCAAGGAAGGTAGACAGCTAACTGCAAACTGAATACAAATTTAGATGACAATCCGATTTTTGGCGTAAATGTGACAAGGATGGTAGGTCAGATAATATTCGAAAACTTGAAAATTTTCATCGTCCTGGAGTGGGACTCGAACCCGCGTCTCCCAGATAGCGCCCAGGTATGCCAACCACTACACCACCCAGAACGACCAAGTTTCAAGTTTCCGATTAATTTGAATATATCCATCAATCACAGGATTCGCTAGTCGAAGCAACCTGCATTCATGTTTAGCGAATCTGGAGGTTAAGAAATCTATCCGTGATTGCCCGGAAAAGCAGATAAATCCTGAAAGAAATACGGGATTACGCCATATAATACAAATTTTGAAGATGACAATCCGATTTTTGGCGTAAATGTGACAAGGATGGTAAGTCAGATAATATCCGAAAACTTGAAATTTTTTTGCGACTTGAAACTTGGTCGTTCTGGGTGGTGTAGTGGTTAGCATACCCGGGCGTTATCTGGGAGACGCGGGTTCGAGTCCCGCTCCAGGACGATAAAAAAATTCCAAGTTTTCGGATATTATCTGACTTACCATCCTTGTCACATTTACGCCAAAAATCGGATTGTCGTCTTTAAAATTTGTATTAATATGGCGTAATCCCGTATTTCTTTCAGGATGCAAACTGAATAATAGAACGGTTCAACAACTTGAACGTGGTGACTTGACAATAACGAATAGATGCGAACGTAATCAGGTATTCAAAGACACGAGGCATTATGCTCGTTTAGCACGCGGAATCATGGAAGAGAAACCAAGAGGCATTCACTATTTGAAGAACTGGTTCCCAAGTTTTTCCTTCCATGATTCCTCGTGTCTTTGAATGCCTGATTAAGTTCGCATCTATTCGTTATTGTCAAGTCAAGTCACCACGTTCAAATTGTTGAACCGTTCTATTATTCAGTTTGCAGTTAGCTGTCTACCTTCCTTGAGAAAGCGATCCGGTTGATGTGCGAAAGCTTGGAAACTTTTATTTCTATTCTACGCCAAGAAACTTCGGATCACTAGTATAGTTATCCTATTCAGGTAGCAAATATTTTGTTGTATTGGAAGCACTAACGTCACGTTAGCTACACGGAGATTTAACCGTATACACGGAAAGTCGGCATAGAAGACTGAAATAAAGCTGAATGCCAACTTCCAAAATATTATGAGCCGCCCCGCCCCGCCCCGGTGGCGCAGTGGTCTAAGGCGTCCTCTGATCATTCGTCCGAAAGGGGTCCGGGTTCGAATCCCGGTGAGGCATGGATGTTGTGTTTGTCTTACGGCACTGGCTCTTTCCCTTCCCTGGAACCAGTGACCCTAAATTAGGGACGGGTGACTGCTTATAGCCCATTGAGTTGCTCACGGCGGTCGTTAAACCTCCAACCAAAAAAAAAAAAAAATATATCTGTATATATATATTATGATGTATTGCCGTGCAAGCATCTCTACTCTCTGGAATTAGGTTTTTATTGCGGAAGTAGTCCGAGTTGTCTGTGCTTGAAAAATTGCCCCTTCAGCGAGGACTGTTTAATGTTTTATTGAAGGATGATAGAAATTTCAAATTGAAGTTCATGCATTTTTTCTTTTTTTATTGTTATATTATCCTTCGTTTTCCTAATTTTTCCAAATATTAACTATAAACGGAAATAATTAGACTAAATGTAAAGGAAGATCACCTAAAAGCCTACGGGAGGGGGAGGGGCTTGGCACCCCCGAGAAGATGCCTGAATACATCACTGAACACAGCTGTGAAACTGCGTTACAGTATGCTTATTTTTTTATGAGCTGATCGGAGATATTGGTGCAGTAACTTTTACCGTGTAGCACATTTATGACGCGAAGAAATTTAATATGTGACTTTGGTTTGAAAACCAGTATACGCGATCTGGGATATCTCTTACATGTTTTTGATAATTTGGTGCATATTTTCAGCACGCCTTTTTGAAATTAAAAAAAAAGTATGTGCTTGTAATATGACTGTCAGTTTGTCCGCGATGTGCTTTTGCCCTCCTCTGGAAATTGGAAATCTGACGATGCTTTTTTACGCTTTCCAACCGTAGCAACGTTGAAGAAGCGTATATGCTCCAGCTTTTTCCGTCCGTCTGTCTGTCGGCACGATAACTCACGTAAAAATGGTTCGATTTCGATGAAATTTTAGTATGTGGTAGGGGACGAACCCTATTGAAAACGGGTGAAGTGGGGTCAAAGGTCACGCCATAAGAGCAGGATCCATTCAATTGCCCTTATGCGTCATAACTTGCGTAAATATGGTTCGATTTCGATGAAATTTTAGTATGTGGTAGGGGACCACCAGGGGACGAACCCTATTGAAAACGGGTGAAGTGGGGTCAAAGGTCACGCCATAAGAGCAGGATCCATTCAATTGCCCTTATGCGTCATAACTTGCGTAAATATGGTTCGATTTCGATGAAATTTTAGTATGTGGTAGGGGACCACCAAGGGACGAACCCTATTGAAAACGGGTGAAGTGGGGTCAAAGGTCACGCCATAAGAGCAGGATCCATTCAATTGCCCTTATGCGTCATAACTTGCGTAAATATGGTTCGATTTCGATGAAATTTTAGTATGTGGTAGGGGACCACCAAGGGACGAACCCTATTGAAAACGGGTGAAGTGGGGTCAAAGGTCACGCCATAAGAGCAGGATCCATTCAATTGCCCTTATGCGTCATAACTTGCGTAAATATGGTTCGATTTCGATGAAATTTTAGTATGTGGTAGGGGACCACCAGGGGACGAACCCTATTGAAAACGGGTGAAGTGGGGTCAAAGGTCACGCCATAAGAGCAGGATCCATTCAATTGCCCTTATGCGTCATAACTTGCGTAAATATGGTTCGATTTCGATGAAATTTTAGTATGTGGTAGGGGACCACCAGGGGACGAACCTTATTGAAAATGGGCGAAATTGGATCAAAGGTCAGGGCATAAAGGTGGAATCCATTCCATTGCCTTTATGCGTCATAACATGCGTAAATATGGTTCGATTTCGATGAAATTTTAGTATGTGGTAGGGAACCACCTGGGCACGAACCCTATTCAAAATGGGCGAAATGGGGTCAAAGGTCAGGCAGGACATAAGAGCGGGATTTGTTCCATTGCCCTTATGCGTCATAACTTGTGTAAAAATGGTTCGATTTCGATGAAATTTTAGTATGTGGTAGGAAGCCACTGGGGACGAACCCTATTGAAAATGGGCGAAATGGGATCAAAGGTCAGGACACTGGAGTGGGATCCATTCCATTGCCCTTGTGCATCATAACTTACCAAAAAATGTTTCGATTGCGACAAAACGTTATGTTGTTCTGGAGGTATAGTGAACCGGTTCTGTTGAATATCAATGAAATGGGGTCAAAGGTCATTGCACAAAAGCAAGATTTATTCCACAGCCATTATTCTCATAACTTGCGTAAAACTGTTTCTATTGCGACAAAACTTTAGTATGTTATTTTTGAGGTGTACTGAACCGGTTTTGTGGAATATCATCGAAATGGGGTCAAAGGTCAGGACACAGAGCGAGATTTATTCCACAGCCATTATCCTCATAACTTGAGTAATAATTTTTGGTATGTTGGAAAGCGTATCATAATCAATGCATTGCATGATTTTACTAACTTGTTATATTCTTCGAAGGTGCTACGGAGATTATCTCGGTAACACTGATTTTAATTGCTATTTTTCTTGTTGAACTTCTGGACGCGTGTGCGCCCAGTAAAAGTTGGAAAAACCTTGGGAAATTCCAGTTGGAAAAGCAAACATTCACAGGAATGACCGCATTTTGGAGTAAAACAACAAATGGGTGCAACTCTTGGGGGGGGGGGGGGGGATAAAAACAATACAGAGGCCATGAATTTATTATTTACATTGAAGAACAAACAATTAAAGAAACGCAAATGCATGATATGTACAATGTGAGCTTTTGAAGGGTTTGACTTGATGAAAACAAAAGCTTTAAACAATATTGACTGTCAACTACGTATCGCCAGTAGGGGATATGACCTCCTCGGACCGCAATACAAGTAGTGCCCCATTTTACGCAGGGATTACGTTCCGACGTGACCGCGTAAAGCCGAAACCGTGTGTATTCAAAATCAATAATAAAACTACATACAATAAATCACTTCACACGCTTTTTATCCTTATATATCTATGGTATTATTCGCTTACATATATATACAGTAGCGAACAAAAGTATTTGGCGAAACACTTTTTCGACCATAATATTTTTTCTGCTGGACCAAATCGGGTCATTTTGGGATATGATATGTGTTATTCAGTTGTAAACATGACCCATATGCAGATGGATCGGAAACACAGATCAGGTACCGAGCTTAATCGCAAAGATCATACAAGTTGACCAACAAAGTAGGCGTGTATCACATTCATTTAATGCAACGATAACAGAAAACAAGTACGAGAAAACAATAACTAATACTTAGTGGGATAACCACGATACTTATTAACAGCTGCACAACCGGCCGGCATCGAGTCCACTAGCTTCTCGACGGTGACCTCCGGAATTCGCGCCCATTCTGCACACAGCTGGTCGAACTTCTGGGCCCTATTCCGGCAGGTTTTCTTCGCACATCGGCTCTCCAGCTCCTCCCACATATGCTCGATGGGGTTGATGTCTGGAGATTGGCTTGGCCAGTCTAGAAGTGTGACCTGTTGGTGCTGGAAGGCTGCCTTCGCTATTCTGGAGGTGTGCTTCGGGTCGTTGTCTTGCTGCATGATCCATCCGGGTGGCATGTTCTGGTTTGCCCATGGGAAGAGATCGTTGATGAGCATGTTCGTGTAGCTCTGGCCGGTCATTATTCCGTCCATCTTGATGATGGGGCCCCATTCCATTGCGAGAGAATGCGCCGTAAACCATGAGCGATCCTCCTTCGTGCTTGGCAGTCGGCTGAATGAACTGGGGGTAGAATCTCTGGCCACACGGACGTCATGCGTATCGGATGCCATCACTTCCGAACAAGTTGAACTTGCTCTCGTCGGTGAAAAGCACCTGTGTCGTGACGTCGCGCGAACGTGACTCTGGCTCTGGGCTATAAGCAGTCGCCCGTCCCTAATTTAGGGTCACTGGTTCCAGGGAAGGGAGAGAGCCAGTGCCGTAAGAAAAACACAACATCCATGCCTCACCGGGATTCGAACCCGGACCCCTTTCGGACGAATGATCAGAGGCCATCGCCGTGGTTTCTTGGCGGGGCATCTTCCATTCAATCCACCAGCAATGAGACGACGGGAGATGGTCATTCGGCTGACGTTCAGGTCGTCGCTATCGCGGAATTCGGTGGCGATGTCCACAGCAGTCAAGGTGGGATTAGCACGATATCGACGGTGGTTGCGTCTATCCTGACACATCGTAGTGGAACGAGGCCTAACCACATCGCTGACTGTTCTCGACGGTCCCAGTCTTCTTATAACATTGCAGGATAGCTGAAATGGACTGGTGTCGGATCTTCAGGAAACATTCAGAGGTAAGAATTTCTAATATATCTTAATAATTCCGACGTATTTTTATGCTAGTGTTTATTTCTGTTATTTTGGGTGGATTCAGTTAATTTTAGTAATAATTTTGCCTCGCTTTGTAGACTCATAATTACAATGAAAACGATAGAATCCGCATCTTATTAGATGCACAGGGGCACGTATTAAATTTAAACTCAGATTTCTGATAAAGCAATAATACATTTCTTATAACGGTTTGTGGTTCCTGATCGCAAATAAAAATTTTCACATGAAGTAATGATAAGAGTCGTAATTTATGTATAGAGCTAGATTTCATGCATAGGCTATACATACAGGGGGTTTCAAAATTCGTGCGACAACCAAAGATTGCATGGTGATAGTAACCTGAAACATATAGAACGTTAAAAAAAAATATTACGATTTTTTTTTTTTTTTGTCTAACGAAAAAATGCCAATGATTTGCTTCATCAAAAAACTATGGAAAACATTTAAAAAGGAATCGGATTTAGAAACATGTTACACACGCACCAAAATAGTGTGAATACATCGTTATGTCAAGTACAAATCGCCCGTGAACGTTCCAGAAGGTCATAAATCCGCATTCAAATGCTGAATTCGCAGATAAAAATTGGCTTGCAAGGACAGGTACAGCCGAGTGGTTAACACGCCTAGTTCCTAAACTAAAGGTCTCAGGTTCGAATCCGCTCGGTGAGAGATTTTTCGCTGGCTCTGGAAAAAATTTCCTCGTTACATAACACCGTCCAAATTCATTTAAATACCACTAGAAAGTAAATACGTCAGGAAAAGACACGCGCCTTCATTCATTGGCTACGCGCTGTTGACGTCAAAAGCAGGAAGGAGGTGGTCACATAAATGTGACTCGACTGTGTGTATATATATATAACTTATACACTATCTACCAACAAGTAATTGGACACCCCTGCAATCGACGATATCTGCGGTCCTGATACACGTCACGGCCGCCGCTGTTAAATATCGTGTGGGAAACAACAACGCAACCAGTCGCATGCAAGATGCTACGCAGTTCGGAGCTCTCTGATTTCGGGAAAGGTGTAATCATCGGGTATCACAGAAATGGCCGATGCATACGTGACATATCCAGCAAGTTGAAGTACCCAAAATCGACAGTGGCCTACTGATTGGCAAGTGGAAGATGAGAGGTGACTGTCGGAATGTGCCCCGACCCGGCAGACCCACAAAACTGGGAGTTAGAGACCGACGGATGCTGGCCAGAGAAATTCGGAAGAACCGCACCAAATCGATAGGCAACATCCGCGAGGAGTTTCAACAGGCATCCGCGAGTGTTCTTCCGATGAATACCATCCGTAAGGAAGCCCATCTGCTCGGTTATCATGGACGTGCTGCCGCCCACAAGCCTTTGATAACCAAGTCCAATAGCGCTGCTCAGCTAACGTGGTGCAAAGAACGTCGACAGTGGACCGCTGAACAGTGGAAACAGGTTCTCTTGAGCGACGAATCAAGGTTCACCCTCTACCGTTCAGATGGCAGGGTCTGGGTTCGGCGTCTGCCTGGAGAACTCCTTCTGCCGGAATGTATTGTGCCAAATGTGAAGTTCGGCGGCAGTGGAATTATGCTATGGGGGTGTTTCTCCTCGTATGGCACGGGACCCTTGGTCTCAATTCCTGGTAGACTCAACGCCGAGACCTACTGCACCATTTTGGATGACCATGCGCTTCCTACGTTGTGGCAGTTTTACGGGGTGGACCCATGTTACTTTCAGGATGATAATACCACCTGTCATGTTGCGAGGTCCACCATGGCTTGGTATAGTGACAATGGGGTTAATCGAATGGGCTGGCCTGCGCAGCGCCCGGACCTTAACCCTATCGAGCACCTCTGGGACGAGTTGGAGCGTCGACTTAAGGGGTGCCCCCCACCGTCCGAAATCGGCGAAGGAACTGACCTGTCTTCTCCAAGCCGAGTGGAAGAAAATACCGCTAGCCGTCGTACAACGCATGGTTGAGAGTATGCCCCGGAGAGTCGCAGCTGTAATCGCCGCTCGTGGAGGCTCCACCAACTATTGAAGGTGAACAAACTTCGTTTTCCTTTGCATTCACAGGTGTCCAATTACTTGTTGGTAGATAGTGTATATCTACACTGCTGGCCACCCAAAATGCGACACCAAGGACACAAGATAGCAAAACCAGATTTACTGGACACATAACAACAGATACAAAGATGAAACGATTGAGCTTACAGGCCCGTGCGACTTGCGGAACACGAGGACATCAAGAGTTCGTGTGGCCCCCATGGCTGGCAATAACTGCCGCTACACGCAGCGGCATCGAACGAAAGAGGCTTTGGATGTGGGCTTGGGGTATGTCGGTCCAGTCTGATTCCACACGTAGGCACGGGTGGTGCTTGCTGGGCCACTCGGTTGCCGATCAGCGACCAGACGTGTTCGATGGGCAACATATCGGGAGAACAGGCGGGCCATGGCAGCAATGACACCTGGTGGTCCGTGAAGAATTGTTGCACGATGCGTGCCACGTGCAGGCGCGCATTGTCCTGTTGAAACGTTGCCGCTGGCAGGTCCTGCAGGTAAGGGAGGACTATAGGCTCCAAAACGTCGGAGATGTAGCGGTGGCTGTTGAGTGTACCGGCGATGCGTACCAGAGGGGTGCGGGTGTCATATCCAATTGCGCCCCAAACCATAACGCCAGGCGACGGACCGGTATGGCGATGCATAATGTAGGCGTCATACAGTCTCTTGCCGCGGTGCCACCACACGCGGATCCGACCATCGTGGTGTTTGTTGCAGGCAGAAGCGGAATTCGTCGGAGAAGACAATGTCGTGCCATTCCGTAGTCCAGATGTGGCGTTCAACGGCCCACTGCCGCCGAACTCGCCGGTGGTTTAACGTCAATGGTAATCTGAGCAATGGGCGCGGTGCGACAAGTCCCCGCTACTGAAGACGACGTCGAACGGTGCGTGCTGACACAGGTTCTTGCGCAGCACACCTTAATTCCTGCGCTAACGTTCGTGAAGTGGCGGTGCGAGCCGTCAATGCCCGCCGCACAACATGCCGGTCCTCTCGTTCGGTTGTGTGCCGCGGCTGCGGCAATCGCTCCCGTCGGTCCGTCCGTCCCTCTTGCACCCACCGAATCTATACTCGCCTCACTTTGGCTGTATGTCGTCCCACACGGGCGCCGATGTCTCGCTACGATAAACCGCTGTCGCGATAAGCCACTATTCGTCCTCTGTCGATCTCCGATACGTGCTGGAATGACTGCCGTATTCTGCGACGAGGCATCGGGAAGCTTCCCACGCACAGGTCCCGGCAGCACAACACACTTACACCCCGCGTTCTGTGCACCGTTCTAATAGTGCTTCTCGGTGGCGTGCCGGGCGCACATGATTTGCATGTCCTCTCGCGGGCGACGCATGTTGCGAATTTCAAGCCAATCGGATGCTTCCTTCTTGGTGTTGCATTTTGGGTAGCCAGCAATGTATATGCATCTATAGTAATTACTTTTTCAAACATTTCAAGAGCAAACTTCCTCCAGCTAAGGGGGGGGGGTGTCAAAATATTTTTAATTGGACTGCAGCCACAAAATCTATTTCTTAAAATAGTCAATCGCGAGATAAAAATATACAATAATCTAAATGCTGCCACATAAGAGGAAACTAAGTTAAAATGTGAAGTTTAACTCGCAAATTTTCAATAAAAATTATTTTTTCAGCAACAGAACTTTCAGAATAGATCAGCACATTTGTGTTTGTCCAGTTTTCCGTCATTTCCTAATGCTTTGTTGTAAGATGTAAATGGCACCGTTAAGAACACTCGCCAATTTCCTTTTTTTTTTTTTTTTTTTTTTGCAAAATGTTTACATCGTTTGCCATGAATTTTTCGCAGAGTGTACAACTTGCACCACCTCTATTTTTATCTTCGTACATATTTTTTTCTCCCAACCCTTATTATAGAACTGCCTTCCTTTTTTTTTTTTTTTTTTTTTTTTTTTACTGGGTATGCTTTCAGCTGAAATTCCAGTTGACGTTGACACTAATGAAGCGGATTCTTCCGATACTGCTGAAACATTTTTCAATTCTGCTTCCTTCGCACCAGACAAAGTTCTCTGAATTTTAACAGAAGATGTCATAGATGACTGCGCAAGTTTCCTTTTGATAGGCATCCTTGTTCACCATAAAATCACAGGCGTTATTTCAACCAGTTGGGAAAATATGGAATCCTTCCGGAGCAATCACGACAAATAAACATAAGTTGTTTTGCCGTCCTGATTCTAGACGGCTATTTTAAACTGAGATCTGCCGCCCCGGTGGCGCAGTGGTCTTAAACGATGGCTTCTGATCATTCGTCCGAGATGGGGTCCGGGTTCGAATCCTTGTTAGGCATGGAAGTTGTGTTTGTCTTACGGCACCGACTCTCTCCCCTCCCTGGAGTCAGTGGCCCTAAATTAGAAACGGGCGACTGCTTATAGTCCATTGGGTTGCTTATGGTGGTCGTTAAACCCTCAATAAAAAACAAAAAACAAAACAAAAAAAACCAGGTCTTCTTCATACCAACCAGTGGAAAAAACGCCGTTGGGTTTGCATTGTGATGTGCGTCTTACTGATACTTTCGGTCCCTGTGAGGTGGGGTGGACATCCTGGCGCAGTGTTGTAAGTGATGGCATATGGCCATTCGTCCAAGAAGGGTCCGGGTTCGAATCCCGCTCAGGGATAGATGCTGTGTTTGTCTTACGGCACTGGCTCTCTCCCTTCCGTGGAACCATTGACCCTAAATTAAGGACGGGCGACTGCTTGTAGCCAATTGGTCGCTCGTGGTTGTCGTTAAACCTCCAATAAAAAAACGAAAGAAAGACAAAACATCCTGGTTATTAGGGGCAGCGTACTATTGGATGAGAGCAGGGCCGCGGGTGACCTAGTGGTCAACGTTCGTGACTGCCACGGAGATGACCTCGGGTTCAATCCCAGGCACGTACGAACGCTCGAACCACTAAATATCCGCCGTGCGTCGGATGGGCATGTTAAGCCGTCGGACCCGGGTACTGGCAAAAACCCTGGAGACGAAGCCCCAGCGCGCGAACTGCGAAGGGGTGTTACGTCACGGCCAGAGGGCCATCGCAATCCCTCTATGCAGAAGGATCAGAGGGTCTTCTGTAGGTTTCACCTTTAGTGTCACTTTGCTTTGTTACTAACTTAAGTATCAGCATGATTGGGGAAAAAAAGTGTAATGGAGAGACTTCAAAAGCATTTTCCCACTGATTGTGAATGTTCTTTAGAAGTTTTCGTTTCTCTCTGCAAGAAGCACATGGGGGGGGGGGGGGGAGAACGTACTTATACAAGTATTTCTCAGCGTAAACATCGCCGTTCTTCCGAACGGCGAGTCTCGAGTCATCCAGTCGGCCCACTAGCTCTGACGTCACAGACCAGTTTGGAGGCTTTCTTACTCTTCAGGGGGTTTTGGTACTGGCCCTCCGGTAATAAATAAGGGCGTCTTCCTCCCCCTTTCTACCACGCTTCCGTGTCACTTTCCTATCGGGCACTCTAGCCCAAATCTCCTAGCTTCCTATTTCTAAGGGTTGTTTAAGACCTGGAGTCAGACACTCCCTTCCTAAAATCCTCTACATAGGATCTGATCTGATCTGGATGAGAGCATCCCGCACGCTACCTCGGATTTAGGGTATTGGAGCTGGTTTCGGCAGGCTTCAAATTCTTATGCACTACTGGCCACCCAAAATGCAACACCAAAAAGGACACGAGATAGCAAAACCAGATTTACTGGACACATAACAACAGATACAAAAATGAAACGATTGAGCTTACAGGCCCGTGCGACTTGCGGAACACGCTGGCATCAATAGTTCGTGTGGCCCCCATTTCTGGCAATAACGGCTGCTACACGCCGCGGCATCGAACGAAAGAGGCTTTGGATGTGGGCTTGGGGTATGTCGGTCCAGGCTGCTTCCACACGTTGCCACAGTTCATCAGGCGTAGCCGCGGGTGGTGCTTGCCGGGCTACTCGGTTGCCGATCAGCGACCAGACGTGTTCGATGGCCGACATAGCGGGAGAACAGTCGGGCCACGGCAGCAGTGACACCTGGTGGGCCGTGAAGAATTGTTGCACGATGCGCACATTGTCCTGTTGAAACGTGGCCGCTGGCAGGTCCTGCAGGTAAGAGAGGACAACAGGCTCCAAAACTTCGGAGATGTAGCGGCGGCTGTTGAGTGTACTGGCGATGCGTACCAGAGGGGTGCGTGTGTCATATCCAATTGCGCCCCAAACCATAACGCCAGGCGACGGACCGGTATAGCGATGCATAATGCAGGCGTCATACAGTCTCTCGCCGCCACACGCGGATCCGACCATCGTGGTGTTGCCGGCAGAAGCGGGATTCGTCGGAGAAGAGAATGTCGTGCCATTTCGTAGTCCAGGTGCGGCGTTCAAAGGCCCACTGCCGCCGAACTCGCCGGTGGTGTAACCTCAATGGTAACCGGAACAATGGTGTCATGCAGAGCTTTCACTATTTTAGATAAATGGTGTAATTTTCAGAGAATTAATATTTTTTTTTTTTTTTTTTTTTTGAACACCATGCATCAATTCTTACAAATTCCCAAACTTCGTCATTTCCGTTTTTGGAAATTTCCCCCACCCTTATCAAGCTAAAATGCACACACATTTATGAGGGTGATGACATTTAACAAGTACATAGGAGTGGGAAAACATCGCGGGGGAAAAAAATACAATTACGGAAGAAATCTTACCTCCGTCTACTTTCCGTTTTCGAAGGATGAAATTCCGTCCTCCGACGGAGAAAACGACCCCCCCCTCCACACCACCGCCACCAATTCTCCCAAAATTTCAGTTCAGTTGTGCATTGATCTCGTGAATGGTCCAAATGATAACCAAAAAGACGGAATTCCTCGAATCAGCGTAAAAATCTCGTGGCGGTAGATTACGGGGAAATTTTCGGGCGGCCTAACTTCAGTTTTCGGAAATCGTTGCCTACAATTTCAAGGTGAACTATGCAATGAAATTATATTTAACAACAATACTAAACAAAAGGAACAATCGCATGAGGAAAAAAATACGATTACGGGAAAAATCTGCACTTCGTTTAACTTCCGTTTCCGAACGTTTAAATATTCAAAAACAACGTTCCCAAGCGGAATACGACCCCCCCCCCCCCCTTTAACTTATACCCCGAAAATTTCTTCACTTTTGCATCGATCTCGAAAATGACAAAAAAGGGGGGGGGGGACTCCGCGGAAGAATCTCACGTACGAATGAACCGCTGAATCGATTTCGAATGTGGTAAGAATACGCTAAATTATATAGATGACAGGTAAATTTTAAGTTTTGGCGCAAATTTCGTCAGTCTCGATTTTTTTAGCAGAATGGCGCAAGATCAACGTTTTGGCGCGGGCTGGCGCAATTGACGCAGGTATGGCAGCCCTGTATGTGAAAAAAATATCAGTGCAATGAATGTAATTTTTATACCAATGAAGATAAGATGCCATGCATTACAGGTGTCTGCACATAACTACGCATCATTTAGAATATAATAAATTGTTCAGTGTTTTTCGGGAGGTCAAGAAACGGAAACCTGTGTCATTTTTTATAACAGAGTCAAGAGAAAAAAATGTATATGGGCAGAACATTTTGGCATTATGTGTAGCGTGTTATTTATACATGTAAGAATTAAAATAATTTAATGTATTTTTTATATTTTCAAGAGTACATAATTCTTCATTGTCATTTCTTTTTTGCTTACGTTTCGTATAAATCGGAAAAGGTCCTTAGACACTGTCACACCGCAGTTAGGTAGATGTTTTGTGTGTAAGATCGTGAAACATTTCAAGAGGGATGGCCTTAGTTTTCTAAAAGAATAAAATTTGCGTGATATGATTAACTTGGGCCTAGTTTTATACTATTACAAGTCTTTTATGTAGTACTTTGTAATGGTATAAAACTAAGACAATAATTTCAATGGACCTTATTCATGTGATGTCAGAAGTGGATTTCTGCAGACCTACATGCCTGCTGATTCAATGTTGTCGCTATTAGATATACCCATTATTGTTGGCCAATTTTTTAAATTTTAACGTCTTGGGGTATGCCAACGAATTAAATAGAGATACATGGCGAAGAAAGTGAAATTAATTTCTTCAAAGAACAAATCAAGGTTGCAAAAATATTCCAAGACAATTTTGTGTGCGATGTTTATTTCAAATGATGCAAGATGACATCGCCATTATGTAGTCATGGTGAAATTTTTAATGAAGCATTTCTCAGACACGGTTTGCATATACCGTGACATATCACGTTCATATTGACAGACACTGACAAAACATCTAAAACATAAACTTGGAATTTATATATTATTATTTTTTTCTTCAAAATGAAAATTTCAAAGGTCCTGACAAATAGGTAATATGGAAACCAGGTTTCCCACTCAACCTGAAAAACAGGGAAAACCTGGAATTCTCAGGGAATTTGAAAATGGTTCCAAAAATCAGGGAAAACTCAGGGAAAATTACCCTTTTTTTTTGTAAAAATCAATGAATACTTTATTTTGCCAAAAAAACTTATATTTTCAAGATTTCAAACTTTTGCTTGCAATTACTGCCTGCCTAGAATTTGGTAGATCTTACTTTCAGTTATATTAAGTATTTCCTTCATTCTCTAAAAAAAGTTGCAAAATTGAATTTTTAAAATTGCCAGTTATTAAGTTTTTGTTCAATTTTTGCAGGTAGTTGTTATAACATGGAACAATAGGCACAATGGCTCCTGCTTGAAGAAACACTTCACAAGAAAACCAACCAAATGATGGATCAAAGTCCTTTGTCTGTTGGTTCTTTTGAAACATGTTTCTTTGAACAGAGCCATTCCATCATTAAGCTTAGCTGCATTGTGTTATAGAAAAACTGAAACTATTCAACTGACAGATTTTTTCTTACATATGACCTATTTCTATGGGAATGTATTTGCAAATTCCATATGGGAAGTATTCACAAAAGTTCACGGAACTTTGGTACAGAAAATAATGTGCACAGTTAGTTGTTGTTAATGAAAAGCAGGTAATTTTATAAAGACAAATTACATAAAGAATTTACAAGTATGTGCTTTGGTGAGAAAAATGAATGGAATGGAATGAAATGTAACAATTCTTTGCAACATGCCACTGGAGAACCTGGAAAAGTCAGGGAATTTTTTATTACTTTTGAGTGGGAACCCTGGGAAACAGATTGGGGTTAAAACAACGACTAACAACTTCCCATTGTCGCCCGCCGGGCAATCTACTTATAAAAAATTAATGCGTAACATTAAATAAAAGAAACATTATAGATGCGTTTAGCTCTTTGGGGAAAGAACGTAAAAGTTAATTCGCAACATACCGATCTAGATATGCAATTCGTTTTCCCTTTTTCACATTTTTTTTTTTTTTTTTTGAAACTAAATATCGAAGGAATACTACCAGGTTTTAACCACCTTCTATTCTTAATGCCATAATATTCGAAATCTTCCTCATTTAAAGCGGGGAGAACATATCCGAGAACGCACATTGGGATAGAAATCATCGCTTTTCATTTTACACAGCCATTATTTTAACAGTTTCAGCCTTTTCAGAGGAAAATTATGGAAAGTTATTTATTCTTCTGTACATTTTAGGTGACGATTTATTAGCACAACCATACGATGAGCAAAAGTTAGGCATGTCGTCAATGAATTTACCAAAATCGCGATTTTCCTGAACCTCTAAACACTATTGCTGGTCGCTGACACGGAAATGTTTTCCCATGATGCAATACGAGGTGAATAAGGTCCATTATAACGTGCACATTCGTGTTTTATGCAACTAAGTGCAATAATTTTGGTTTTACGAAAAATACCTGTAGGTTCCACAGAATTTGAATTATTAAAAACCCCATAAAACTCTAGTTAATAATATGGAATTTAAAATTTTCAGTAATTGAAAGCTAATAGATTTCCGTAAAAGGGCCTCGAAGATATCGTTTGGTTGAGCCCCAAGTTTTTCCGTAATGCCACTAGACGGCATAGGAATTTAGAAATCAGGGAAACAGCCGAGTTCTCACCCCTTTTCCGTAGCGTTTTTCTCATTTCCGTACTAGTGATTCGTCGACTGGGACTGTGCTGCAGGATAAAAAGAGCTGTGAGCAGAGAATCATATTGACACTAGTTTTTATAGACGCAAATGTGTGTATAAGTTCTCCGTAGTGGATCTTCGGTGAAGACGAAATTATTTTGCGCCCTTGTAGCAGTGGTTTATTGTGGATTCGATCTTTGTTTAGTTTGCGGTCACGTGGCAGCCGACGACAGCCAATAACCGAACTCTGTCATTCCCGGGAGTCACGTGTTTGAAGTAACAAGTCGTCAGTTGCGTGTTTTGTCTCTCTGTGTGGATCTGCTCACGGTTCGCGGAGGGAAGTTCGTTGCTTGCGTGGTTTTGTTTAGTTGCCAGCGTGTCTGGTGACGACTCTGTTTGCGGATTTCTCGGCTGATGATCTGGCGTAGACATGTTTGATTCTGGATGCAGGGGAACTTCCATTGCGGAAGACCGGTACTCCAGTACCGTTCATCGGACGGCAGCGGCCGCCGCCTTTGCGGCACATCATCGACCTCACCATGAACGTTATTTTCAAGTAAGCCACTGATTTTGTAAACGCATGTGATTTGTCTGAAGTTACTGCGTATGTCAGCGGTACATGCGGCGATTCGCCTACGATGTCTCAGGATTTTTTTTTTTTTGTTGTTCTTGCTTTTGTCTGCATTGTACACAACAATTTAAAATGGTTCAAATTGGTTATAAAAGCCAGGGAAGTTAAGAAATTTGAACAGCACTTTCCGAGAAATTTTCAAAATTGAATTGCATTCGTAGAAGTATTAAACAAAAAGTTATGTTTTTGTTGTGATAAAAGTAGTTATTTCTTCAGTAATTAACGTTTTGATTTTTGCTCAGTGGCCTAAGCGCTGGGTAACCCTGGAACGGTAACGTTAAGCAATAATAAGCGGTAACGATGAGAAAAAATTATGCATATGGTAGATATTTACAAATAAAAGTTGTTTTTAATTAAGTTATTAGAAATTTTTCATTCCTTTTATTAGCTTACATAATTTTGATAAACTTGTAAAAGTTTGACGCCAATAAACGCAAAATAACCTGAATAAAGTACATATTAAAACGTCACACTTTCCAAAATAAAGATAAGAAAATGAATAACTGAAATATTACAAAGTTTTTGCTAATACTAAATTAAAAGTGTTTATGTTAAATAGCACTGTAGATTTCACAAAAGGAAAACTAAAATTGAAGTTTTGAAAAAAATAAATAGTTTTAGCATTTCTTCACTTGATGCTCCACAAATTAGCTTCTGGCAGTCAATGCAGTATGTAGTTGTGTACCTCCTTTTGAATATGAACAATATGTGCAGTACTTTCATGGTCCATGTTGGAATTTAGCATCACTCTTAGTAGGAAGTTATTTTCTTCCTTGTGCTTTTTCTGTAACTGCTTTTAGTCCTTTGTTTATTTTGGAAGGAGTCAATTTGTGTTGCAGCCATTTTTTTGTCAGTTTATGTAAAGATTGCATGAATTGCAATCTGTTCAGTAGCTTACCCCTTTCTTTATTTTTTTTTATAATAATTGGGAGCATAAATCAAAAATGCATTTAGATTAGCTATATCCAGCATGTTATAAAACAATAACAACAAAGGCCATCACTTAGTCTTGCAACTGCAGTTCATGTTGTGGGACATTTGATCAAACCAGTCAGCTCCGCCTTTTGTACAGTTTTAATTCATCACTATTTCAGGTTTCTTTGTATCCTCATTCATTGCTGAATCCTGGTGAATGGAAGATATCAATGTTACAAGTTTGTTTTGTTTGACACAGCAATCAAATGTTCATGAAATAGAAAGGCTGATGTTCTGGGTTTTCTGCTTTGGAAATTGCTGTCTACAAAACATAAACCCATTATTCCCAACTAAGGCAGTATCAGAAATTTTTATATTTTCTGCATCAACAGATTTCTCTTCACATCTTTGCTCTTCATATGCAGTTGCATCTACTGAATGTTTAGTACAGGATCTTTGTCTTCATATCTTGCTTCTAAAGTATTCCAACTTTTCTAACCTTATCACAAATCAATTCCTCAGGATCTAAGTCTTCTTCAGAAGGTACAAAATCCAGATCTGCATCACTATCACCTAACTTCTTTTCTTCTGATTCCCTTTCCTCTTGTAAACCACTTTCTTCTTCACTTTCAGTGGCGTCTGCTGGCGATTCTCGCAAAATAGGAATATTTGCGCTATCAGTTTCATCTGTTTTTCTAAAATACCCAAAATGGAGCCCAACAATGTCTGTGGTGCTATGGAGATGATATATAAAAATCTTCATAAAAAAAATAATTTAGTGCTTATTAGTAACTATGTGAAATATTTACGCATATGAATTATCTCGTAGTGGTAAACATGCGCAAAATTTCTGTACAACAATTTACTTGTATTGGTAATGATGAGTAAAATGTACGCAGTTGCCTTCAGATGATGTCACCGTGCAAAAGAACTATGACACAAGGAGCTGACACTGCTATGGAATCGCTCTGGCCTGGTTGGATATCTGCTTAAACAATGGAGCATGGCATTCTTTTTCTTATGCCATATTCATAAAATTTACGCACATTACCATTCTGGGGTTAATGACCATTCGTCTGAGATGGGTCCGGGTTAGAATCCTGGTGAGGCATGTATTCTGTGTTTGTCTTATGTCACTGGTTCTCTTCCTTTTGTGGAACCAGTGATCCTAAATTAGGGACGGGCAAATGCTTATAGCTTATGGAGTTGCTCACCAGTGCTGAGACGGGAAGTGTAGCCCGGGCCCGAACCGGGCTCAGGCTGCATAATACTTACTCAAATGTCTTTATTTATCTTTTTTTTTTTTTTTGTGCTTCTCATTCTTTGTATATATTTCCAAACATTTATAAAAACTATAATTTCATCATAGTTTTTATAAATGTTTGGAAATAAAATCTCTCTGGATATTTTTGTAAAATAACACTATCTGCATTTATTTTTTTAAATATTAATATTCCACGAAAGAATATTTGTTTCCCCATTCATTTGCGGAAGAGCAATTGCAATTAGTATATCTCAAATCTCATAGTTCATCTTTTTGCCCCCCCTTTATTTTCCTCCTGACAATGGAAGAGACATGCCCCTCCCACGTATGATCTCTTCATGCCTCCCCCCCCAATAATTTGGTGAAGTCTATACACCTGATCACGGATATGTTTCTTACAGCACTGGTTCTCTTTCTTGAAACTGGTTAAAATGCAATTACAATTGCATTTTAAAATATATCTCAAATCTCATAGTTTTTCTTTTGCCCCCCCCCCCCATTATTTTCCTCCTGACAATGGAAGAGACGTGCCCTTCCCACATATGATCTCTTCATGCCTCCCCCTCAATAATTTGGTGAAGTCTACACCCCTGATCATGGATATGTTTCTTACAGCACTGCTTCTCTTACTTTCTTGGAACTGGTTGCCCAAAATTAGGAATAGGCAACTGAAAAAAATGCCAAATTTCAGCATTCTTCTGTAATACTGTAATCCTTACTGAGTGAAAAATTGATTTTCGTATAGTTTCCTCTTGATGTTTAATCCACAAAAGCAGGCTCTTCTTTCATGGCCAGAGCAAATTCCATTTGAAGCTGGATTCATTTGTGAAATAATCACATTTAATAAGAGAAAATCATTTTGTTCGATTGTGTCTTTGTCAGTCAGTTTCCAGTGTTCAGATTAGATCAGTCATGACTGTCATGCAAACCAAAACATGGATCTTAGATGCTGAATAAAAATCAGGTGGTGGAATGTAATTCATAGCCAACATGGAGTTTCTGCTTACTTTCAGTAAGTTAGTGGCATGTGCACCCCAGGGCTATAAAAGAGAGAAGGGCTGGCCCATCGTTTTGGGAAACCGAATACTGACCCGGTCCTCATAAGCAGTGTTTCTTTCAGGCATACATCTCTCCCCCCAGATATTTTATGTTACTGAGCTAAATGTTTATAAATTCAGGCTATAGTGAGAACACTCCTCCTCTCCGTTTAGCTGAAAAAAAAAATTGTTTTTGTAATGTTTGAAGAAATTACTACATCAGGGATGTATACAGTATTTCTTTTAGGAGGAGGGGGGCGGGGGCGATGAAAAATGTAAGTTTTTGAAATCTACCAGAACAAAATTAAAGTTAATGAAAAATAGAAGAAAAATTAAAGCATTTTTTTTGTAATGTATGTTCATGCATTTTTATTAAATTAAAACTTTATTTTTAATTAATAATCTAAAGTCACTTATGGGATTTTACTAGGAAATTTGTTCTTTAATAGCAAATTTTCGGAGAAAACTCTTCTCCTTCTTCAGGCTGACTTGTTTTCACTTTTTCCTTGTCACTATCACGGTTACGGTTTACCTTGACGGTTACGGTTAACCTTGACGGTTTAGGTTATTTTTCAACAAATCCTGCCAGATGTTAGGCAGGGAAAATCCTTTGCAGTCATTGATGATGGAATTTTGATTTTTCTCAATCTCTATTCCTTCTTTCAGTTTTCTTTTTGGAAATTGCTTTGGAAACTGATTACTTTAAGGGAATTCCAATCCATGCTGTGCCCAGTTTCTCTAACATGCCTATCTAATCCAGTCTTGTTGGAGCAATTTTTTATAGCTGCTTTATGCTCAGCTATACGAGTTTCTAGTCTGCGACCTGTTTCCCCTATGTAAGATAGTCCACAACTACAATTTACTTCATAAACTACTCCTTGCATTTTTAAAATATCTTCTTCTCTTTGAACTATTTTAGGGAAAAATTTTTTAACTTTATTCTCTAAACTTGGAGCTAGCCTAATATTGTATTTTTTACTAATTCTCTTTAAAGCCTCAAATAAACCTTTTGATAAGAAATTTTTCTAGTGAATTTTACTTGTTGCTTTTGTGGGTTCTTCGTACCATTAAAATTCAGAAGCTTCTCAATTTCTTCTTTAGGATAGTTATTCTCTGCAAGTATGACTTTAAGCTCTTCTTTTTGGGCTTCTTTTTTATCTGCTGTAGAAACTATTTTATTAATTTTTTCTAAAAACTGACTTGCTACATTCTTCTTAATAGAAACTGGGTGATACGAATTGAAATCCAGTACACAAAGGTTTATTTGAGGCTTTAAAGAGAATTAGTAAAAAATACAATATTAGGCTAGCTCCAAGTTTAGAGAATAAAGTCAAAAATTTTTCCCTAAAATAGTTCAAAGAGAAAAAGATATTTTAAAAATGCAAGGAGTAGTTTATGAAGTAAATTGTAGTTGTGGACTATCTTACATAGGGGAAACAGGTCGCAGACTAGAAACTCGTATAGCTGAGCATAAAGCAGCTATAAAAAATTGCTCCAACAAGACTGGATTAGATAGGCATGTTAGAGAAACTGGGCACAGCATGGATTGGAATTCCTTAAAGTAATCAGTTTCCAAAGCAATTTCCAAAAAAGAAAACTGAAAGAAGGAATAGAGATTGAGAAAAATCAAAATTCCATCATCAATGACTGCAAAGGATTTTCCCTGCCTAACATCTGGCAGGATTTGTTGAAAAATAACCTAAACCGTCAAGGTTAACCATAACCGTCAAGGTAAACCGTAACCGTGATAGTGACAAGGAAAAAGTGAAAACAACAAGTCAGCCTGAAGAAGGAGAAGAGTTTTCTCCGAAAATTTGCTATTAAAGATCAAATTTCCTAGTAAAATCCCATAAGTGACTTTAGATTATTAATTCAATTAAACTAGGAAACCATTTCTCAACATGAGCTTATTTTTAATGTAAGTCACATTTTAACCACACACAAAAAAATGAAACACTTTCTAGGGATGCAAAGCCCCCCCCCTGGCTCCCCACTAAATATATAATAATTACTTCAATATATGTGATATAGTAGTTAAAAATATATTTATAGCAAATGGAAAACTTCCCCCTCAAAGGTTACATTTGCCCCCCCCCTCCAGTCCTGAAAGAAACACTGCCCATAAGAGAGGCTGGGGGCCAGTTGTGACGTTACTGTGCTGCTTGGATATCTCAAGTGCTGCTGGGATGTCATTGCAAGAAGAGTTTTCTAGATTGCGCTTTATTCCATCAAATTAAATTATTTTATCGTTTGTGATACATTTATTAGTGTACATGTAAAAATATTAATTGTGTGAATATTTAATAGTGTATCTGCTGTATGCATGCATGTAAATGGTTAGCTTAGCTGCATAAATCAATGCACCATTTTGTTTCTTTAACAAATGTTTTTGTGTGTCGTTGCAACGTATCGGAATAAACACAGGTACTGGAAAAGACAAAATACTGTATTGCGTGCTTTTTCCTGAAATAAACCAGTGAATGGTAAAAGAATAAATAAAGTGTCGAAGATTGAACTCTGTTAATATTAAGTGTGCCAGAATCTGTAGCGAACATTTCAGAGTTGTGATTATGAAGGCAATATGAAAAATCGATTACTTGGAATGCCTTTGCGAAAGGTACTCAAATCTAATGCTGTGACCAGCGTAAATGTACCTTCTTTAAATTATTGTACCTTCAAATTCTGAAGATGACAATCGGATTTTTGGCGTAAATATGACAAGGATGGTAAGTCAGATAATATCCAAAAACTTGAAAATTTTCATCGTCTTGGAGCGGGACTCGAACCCGCGTCTCCCAGAAAACGCCCAGGTATGCTAACCACTACACCACCCAGAACGATCAAGTTTCAATTTTCCGATCAATTTGAATATAACCATCGCAGGATTCGCTAGTCGGAGCAACCGGCATTCATGTTTAGCGAATCTGGAGGTTAAGAATTACCATCCTTGTCATATTTACGCCAAAAATCGGATTGTCATCTTCAGAATTTGTATTATATGGCGTAATCCCGTATTTCTTTCATGATTTATCTGCTTCTCCGGGCAGACACGGGATAAGATTCTTAACCTCCAGATTCGCTAAACATGAATGCCGGTTGCTTCGACTAGCGAATCCTGTGATGGTTATATTCAAATTGATCGGAAACTTGAAACTTGGTCGTTCTGGGTGGTGTAGTGGTTAGCATACCTGGGCGTTTACTGGGAGACGCGGGTTCAAGTCCCGCTCCAGGACGATGAAAATTTTCAAGTTTTCGGATATTATCTGACTTACCATCCTTGTCATATTTACGCCAAAAATCGGATTGTCATCTTCAGAATTTGTATTATAAGGCGTAATCCCGTATTTCTTTCATGATTTATTGTACTTTCTTTAAATAAATTATTGTACCTTCTTTAAATTATCGTACTTTCTATAAATTATTGTTCCTTTAAATTATTGTACTTTCTTTAAATTATTGTACCTTCTTTAAATTATCGTACTTTCTTTAAATTATTGTACTTTCTTTAAATTATTGTACCTTCTTTAAATTATTGTACCTTCTTTAAGTTATTTAAATTATTCTGTAGAAATAATGCAGAGGACCCAGAGACACAGGAAAAAAAAATGTGTTTGAAGTGCTTTGGAACAGTTAAGTGAATTAAACCAGAAGAAAATCAATTTAGATACTAAGGATGAAACGAATGCTGGAGTACAAAATGCAGAATCAGTGGCAATGTACAGACGATAGAATACCATAACTTCATTTTTTTACAAATATGTAATGATAATTTAATGTAAAAAAATTTAACACTTGATGAAAGATCTCGAAACTAAAAGGCAGGGGAAAAAAATCAATTTCGCAGTTTCTGCTCAATGATCAAAAAGATGGGCACTTTAGGAGATCTCTAATTTCTCAAATTGAACAGTTAAAAAGCAAGATGAAAATACAAGTACCTTAGAAAAGAAAAGGCAAATTAAAAACTTTGAAGAAATGTGTCAACTGTATTTTCACTAAAATCCAATTCGATATGCCCAATACTGTAATGCTGGAAATATATGTTTAAAGAATATTTTGTTTCTCATGAATGGAGTACGGGATTACACTCTACAATAAAAATTTTGTTTCTTTTAAATTATGATGATGACAGAGAGTTTAGTTCGTTCTCATTCCCTTTACTCCAGGGCTTCAGATTTATGTAACTTTCACTGATTAGTTTGCACTCCCTGTGCAGCAGTGGCTTCAGAGAATCCACCACCATGCTACTGCTGCAGATGACTACATCATCACTTCCGCCTTCAGCTTCAGGGGAGCTAGCGCTAAGGACTAGCTCTTCTATAGCTCTGTGTGCACCCGTAGAATATTTTCCGGAGAGGGGGGGGGTGTCACAGCAAAGTCAGGAATAAAATCTCAGTCTCACGGCGTAAATGGAAATATATTTATTTAGACGAAAAGTTTTAAGAGTATTTAATGAAAATTTAGGTAAATAATTACTAAATGTTGCTAAACTCAGGGTTCACACACACCTTGAAAAGTACTTGAAAAAGTCTAAAGACTCTGTAAATAGTATTTGAAAATAAATTTGTTTTGTTTTTTAAGTAATATGAAAGAGATATGCAAAAAAATTGTTTGTGCTAAAAAGTTGTATATATTTTTTTGTAGTTCCAATAAAAACACCAGACCAATCAAATAGCACAGAACTTGAGTTCAACTCAGGGTAGTGCATGGACAGCTGGTACCTTGCCAATGCTTCACTATGGGGTAAAATAAGTGGAATGATGTATTTGTGAATTGTGATGGGCCTCTGTTGACTGGGGTTAGGGACACATAGACAGCTGGCACCTTGGCTATGACATCACTACAGAATAAAACAGCAGCCATGGGAGTACAGGGCTTGGGAGATAAGGGCTGGTCCTTAGCTCTTCACCCCCTGAAACACGCAGGCGAAGTTGATGACGTAGCTGCGCTGGCTCTTCGGAAGCCAAGAGCCACGAGGAGCTGTGCTGTAACGGACCACCATAGGAAAGGCACCTTCAGTTAATGTTATTAGCGTATTTAACAGAATACAATGTGTCATCTATTGCAATGCTCACTAAAATATTAGACTGTCTTTTTCGAAAATAAAAGTTAAAGATTTTGAGTCTTAAAATCGGAAAACATTGATGTAATAGTATAAATGCGATAATTTTAAACGAACAATTTCTGTCATGCATGCGCTTTCTTTAAAAAGTATTTTGCTTAATATACTAACTCTATTTTTCTGATGTCGAAAACTCAGTGTATCTTTCCTTTTTTTTTAGTAATTCCCTAGAATTAGTGGTTTAAAAACTTTTTCTCTCTCACAAACATTAGTTGTTTAAAACCTGTAAGACACGGAAAGCTACTGAGTTTATGACATATTTTGATTTCCCGAATCGTTGTTTAAAACATCTTTAATGAGATCAATTGTTAAAATGCTCCCATCTCCAAGAACTAATCCTTTGTCCAGGAAGTGATTCCTTAGCAATTTCAAATAATGGGGTAAATCTGCAAAAACCCATATTTTTGACATTTCCATGGCTGGATTTGGGAATGAAAAATTACTTAGAGAAATACCAAGCTCTTTCCACAAAGTTCTGCATCCTCCTAAATCCAACACGATTGCTTTAACTTCGACGCCTGTTGTTTGAATGTTCCTGATTATGTCGAAAAGAACATCTTTTTTCATAGAAAGATCGAAATCGAAAAATATAGGCTGTTTCCATTGTGAAATCAAACCCCTGATGAGCACGAACTGAACTTTTTTGAAAGGACCAAGAATCTGGCCATTCTAGTATCATAGCACAACTTCGAATCAATATGCATCTCATCAAAACTTAGAACGCAAATTTTTTCCTGACTGGATAAATTCACGCAAAATTTTTTCATTAGCATAAGGACATCATTTTGAAGCCCAGGATTGCATGTGAATTTTGCGCATCATCGTTTCAAAGTTGTAGCGCTAAGCAATGGAATACCAATTTTGTCTCTCCAAAAATCATAGGATTTGACAGAAAGGGCTCGAATCACAATGCATCTTGAAATATCTTCTGGTGTCCACTTTAGCCTCTGTTTCTTTTCACCAAGAGCATCCATTTGGGTTTTAGTAAAAACGTTGTTAAGACATTTCTTCAATTTCTCTGAATTCTTTAAATTTTTTTTGCAACATGCTTACTTTTTTCTCAGTTGTTTGATTTCAGATAAAAGAGATCTTCTTGAAGTCACCCATCTCTTGGATCGCTGAACGCAAGTCCTAAAATTTCTTTTTTTCTCTGTGTTTAAATTTTCGAGAAGCTCTTTGAGGGAGGAAATTTTTTTCAACAAAACATCATTACAGATTTCCATTTTTGAGCAGTTTTCGCAATGTGTTATTTCAACATCTCTGTTGTTCTTATCAAAAACAGTAAGGTCATTATCCTCTTGGATTTCAGTATGCAGGCAAATCTTTTTAGGGCTCAATTCTCGCAATCGTTCTAATGCAGCTTGAAGAACTTTCCTTTTTGCCTGTCGACAGCTTCACGGAGTTTCTTCTGCTGAAGTTACAGTAGATGGCATATTAATAGTGGGAGTAGCTGAAGATTTCAATATTTTCCTCAAAGGCAATCCCAGCAGTCGATTCTGCATGTCATCTTTGTAATCACTTGTATGAAAGTGTTCGCTGAAGATCCTGGCATACTTCACGTTCACTGTGTCCAATCGTCGGCATCTATTCAGGCCATTCTTTCGCTAGAACGTAATCATTCCGTGGGAAGACGTGAAAGACAATGTCCCGTCCTTTCGTGTGTATTGTGTGTATTTCGGCAAGTTGCAACTGCACATGACGACATTTCGTTAAAAAAACATAAATAAAAATCAACACTCGGTGTACAACTTAAATAAAACACAACGTGAAACAAATACTATAAACCAAGAAAAGACGTGGGCGCACAAAACCAATAACAGAGGAAAATTGGATCCTGTAGGCAGGTTGACAAACGAACTCGGGGAGCAGGCCAGCGCGATGACGTAGAAACAAGTGACCTACCCATTTTTCACCCTCCCTTCCAGACACGGGTCGGCATCCAGTCTCTCAAAGGGACGGACTAGCCCTGTGGGAGTAAAATAAGTGGAATTTATTCGCAAATCATAATAGGCTCTGTTGACTGGGGTTAGGGACGTGTTCTTTCCAGAAAATGAATACGAAAATAATGTACCCTTTCAAAATATTGCACAAAATAAAATGATTTCAAAAAACACCAAAACACAGGGGCAATTCAAGGTTAATAAAACAAATCAACACAGAGGTGTGGGGGTAACAGACAGGTCATTGAAGGTATGCCTGCCCCAGCTAAATTTAACGGTTTGAACTTACTAAAATACCTACCTACTGACCAACCGACAGCGCAAACACATGAATTAGTTTTGAAAAGTCCTTGAATTTATTTTGCTTAGAAAAGTACGAACTCTGTAAACCTATTTAGCTAGCAAAGAGCAACTTAAATAAAATAAAAATTATAGTTTTCTATTGCTTTCCACAAATCAACAACTTTTCTTATAAAATCTGCATTTCTATGCACCCAGCTTCAATAGACACTTGTTATACACAGACCACCTAGTCTTTCCTCAGTCGTGGTGGATGTTATCCTAGACTTCACCCCATGTCGTGTGCTGAAAGATCTTTCATTGGTACATGTCATTGCTGGGAATGTGGCTGCAATTTGTAGTGCTCTTGAAACTGCTGGGTAAAATTGCTCAGCTTCTTGCATGCTTTCTAAAAGGAAAATCCTTCTTGTTTCCACTACCAACATATTTGTCGTTCCAAAAGTGATACACGCCCATGCAGTGTTCGGATTACCCAGTGGTCCGATGCCCATGCAGTGTTCGGATTACCCAGTGGTCCGCTGGCCATTGGCCAGTAAAACTTCTGTTGGACCACTGAACTGTTGATATTACTAGCCCCCATGGCCAGTAAGTTTTTTTTTTTTTTTTCTAAATTTCCACAAGTTTAAAAATGAATTTCTATTTCTTTTACCTCACTGTACAGTTTTCAGGCTGCAAACTAGTGATAGTTTCATGAAATGCTATTGGACAACAGCTATTTATTTCTCTCTCATGATTTGTAAATAGTGGAAGAAACAACAAATACAGAAAGGCAGCTTCCCAGTCCTTGTCTTGTAACGACAACAGCTGGGTTTTTTTAATCTTCGCCCACCCTAGTGAATGCAGCAGATACTGACACCAGACATAAGCCAGCTTTTGTTTCTGGCCCCCCAAAAAAAAACAAAAAAAAAAAAAACACACTAGCAAGGGGAGGTCAATTGGATGCATGAAAGTAATTTTTGCAAAAGAGCCATTCACATGAAACAGTGTTTAATGGGGGACTAAAACAAACTTCATGGAAAAGTTGGCGGGATGAGCAATAAGACTAAAAATAAGGAAAAGGAAGCTAAACAATAAAACATATAAAAAAGGCTACTAATGCAGCGTTCGAATTACCCAGTGGGCCATTGGCCAGTAAAACTTCCGTCGGACCACTGAATTATTGACTTAACTGGCCTGGATAGCTAGTAATATTTTTTTCTAATTTGTCACAAGTTAAAAAATTAATTTATGTTTCTTTTACCTTGCTGTGTGGTTTTCTTTTTAGGCTGCAAGCTAATGATAGGCTTAAAAACAAATATTGGAGCTAATTCCATTGAAATGATACGTTATTTTCTACATACACTATCTACCAACAAGTAATTGGATACCCCTGCAATCGACGATATCTGCGGTCCTGATACACGCCATGGCCGCCACCTTTAAATATCATGTGCGAAATCAACAGTGGCCTACGTGATTGGCTAGTGGAAGATGAGAGGTGACTGTCGGAATGTGCCTCGACCCGGCAGACTCACAAAACTGGGAGTTAGAGACCAACGGGTGCTGGCCAGAGAAATTCGGAAGAACCGCACCAAATCGATGGGCCACATCCGCGAGGAGTTTCAACAGGCATCCGGGAGTGTTCTTTCGATGAATACCATCCATAAGGAATCCCATCTGCTCGGTTATCATGGACGTGCTGCCGCCCACAAGCCTTTGATCACCAAGTCTAATAGCGCTGCTCAGCTAACGTGGTGCAAAGAACGTCGACAGTGGACCGTTGAACAGTGGAAACAGGATCTCTGGAGCGACGAATCAAGGTTCACCCTCTACCGTTCGGATGGCAGGGTCTGGGTTTGGCGTCTGCCTAGAGAATGCCTCCTGCCGGAATGTATTGTGCCAACTGTGAAGTTCGGCGGCGGTGGAATTATGCTATGGGGGTGTTTCTCCTGGTATGGCACGTTACCCTTGGTCGCAATTCCTGGTAGACTCAACGCCGAGACCTACTGCACCATTTTGGATGACCATGCGCTTCCTACGTTGTGGCAGTTTTACGGGGTGGACCCATGTTACTTTCAGGATGACAATGCCACCTGTCATGTTGCGAGGTCCACCATGGCTTCGTATGGTGACAATGGGGTTAATCGAATGGACTGGCTTGCGCAGAGCCCGGACCTTAACCCTATCGAGCACCTCTGGGAAGAGTTGGAGCTTCGACTTAAGGGGTGCCCCCACCGTCCGAAATCGGTGAAGGAACTGACCTGTCTTCTCCAAGCCGAGTGGAAAAAAATACTGCTAGTCGTCGTACAACGCCCGGTTGAAAGTATGCCCCGGAGGGTTGCAGCTGTAATCGCTGCAACAAGACAATGCACCGTGTCATCGCTCCCGAGTTGTATCCGAATGGTTGGATGAACACTCCACCGATGTGACCTCACTTCCTTGGCCAGCTAGGTCACCTGACCTCAATGACATCAAGCACATCTGGAATGCCATTGAGATGCTAGACACTCTGCCATTGAGAGAGATGCTAGACACTCTTGTTCAGGGGTCGCGAATCCGTATGGCTTCCCAACGTTTCCGGTGTCTTGTTGAGTCCATGCCAAGACGAATCGCCGCCGTCATCAGGGCGAAAGGTGGTGCTACACATTACTAGACAGGTATCTCTAATTCAATTGCTCTTCAGTGTATTCTGGCAGGGTTCGAATTACCCAGTGGTCCACTGACCTTTGGCCAGTAAAACTTCCATCGGACCACTGAACTATTGATTTTACTGGCCTGGATGGCCAATAAACTTTCTTTCCCCCTAATTTGTCATAAGTTCAAAAATGAATTCCTATTTCTTTTACCTTTCAAGATGGTTTTCTTTTTTAGGCTGCAAACTAGTAATAGGTTCATAAACTTCTATTGGATAACAGCTATTTTTTTTTTTTTTATCCCTCATGATTTGTAAAGAGTAGAAGAAACAACAAATACAGAAAGGCAGTTTCCCTGTCCTTGTCCTGTAACAGCAACAGCCACTTTTTGTTATCTCCATTCCCACCATTCATAATGAGCAGGAGTAAGCACAGTAAATATCCTGCTCTTCCTTGGATTTGCCCACTCTAGTGAATGCAGCAGATACTGACACCAGACACAAGCCAGCTTTTGTTTCTGCTCCACGAAAACACCCTAGCGGAGGAGGTCAACTAGATGCGTGAAGGTAATATTATTGCAAAAGAGCAATTCACATGAAACAGTGTTCAATGATTGTGAGAATATTGGCAGTGAAACATGTAACACACAAAACATTAGAATAATTCCTAATGTCCACATATCGCACATAAGTTATGTTACAAATTAAAAGTGGTGGGACGTTTCGGTAGTGACTTCTCCCTTCATCAGCCATGGAATGAAACATGTGGTATAAGCACCAGTTGTTGCCAGATTTCAAAATATCTTGATAATCATTTGGAAAGCTATTTTGAAATCTGGCAACAACTGATGCTAATACCTCGTGTTTCATTCCATGGCTGGTGAAGGTAGAAGTCACTACCGAAACGTCCCACCACTTGTAATTTTTAATGTGACTAATGCGTGATGTGTGGAGGACATCAAGAAGTATTCTAATGCAGTGTTCAATGAGGAACTAGGGAAAGTAGGGAAGGATGAGCAGTAAGACTCAAATAATGAAAAGGAAGCTAAACCCTAAACAATAAAACATGAAAAAAGGCTGCTAATGTATGTGAACTTTTGTATCCTTGGAGTCTCCTCAGTGGCGCACCCAGGAATTCCTGTTGGCGAGGGCTATATATATGTGTGTATAGTATCCGTACACAATGTGTGTGTATATATATATATATACTTAAGAGCAAAACTGAAGACTAAGGAAAAACTTTAGAATTTAAAACGAAGGTTGCAAAAAACCTGAAAATCAAAACGCGCAACGCAGCAGTTTTGAAAATTCAGAATTCACATTCTATAAAGAAGATACCTAAGCAAAAAAATGCAAATATAATTTTGACTCACACCTAGTACAACATAGAAAAGGTTATGTATCTACCTGTGTGAGTAAAAGGAGAAAAGACAAAAAAATAAAATAAAACAACTGAATGTAGAAGGTGTCGAGAATACTGAGCCTTGGCTTTATCAAGGACCAGCAAAAACTCTGCATTTTCTCACTTCCACAAAGACCTAGTTGGAAATGGGTTTCTGCAAGGCCATAGATGCAAGTAACATTCCCACCTAAAATAGTTTAAAACATATATATATATAAGTCATGTCCTCCGTAGAATTGCATGACCTAGCACTAGTTAACAATTTCGCTTGCATCCATTAACCTTCATGGCCCGACCCATGCTCTTCATCTGTTACTATTAAACAGAGAGAAGAAGATTAAAGAGAACTCAAGCTGTGAGAGTGACATAATAATTAGAAATGATTTTCAGCCATAACGAAATTCCAAGTTCGTTTGAGAGAGAATTTAAACCTGAAAATCAATGCAAAGAAATCCAAATTTTACATTGCAATTAAAAAAGGAAATGTTAATTTTTAACGAACAGATTTTTGAAAGAAAACTTGAGTCTAAAAACCCCCTACTCTACAACTTATGACAGCACGAAAACGAGAATAAGTTAAAGATAATAATTAACTAAAGAAAACTTTGTGAAAGTTATATACCTTAAACAGTTAGTTGCAATATGTACAAAGTATTTCAGCAGTGCTTTAAGTGCATAATTAATTAGTTATTAAGAACTTAACTACTTTGAAAAAACAGCGCAGAGACAGCGCATAGAAAAGGAACAAGCTTAGCCATCTTCTGTTCCTAGGTACCCCAAAAGACGCTCAAAGTTACAAAGAAAAGAAAGAGTTAAAACCCGCAAAAATGTTAACAGACAAGCCAATGCCAAAAAGCTGAAAAGCTAAAAAACGACAGAGAATAAGTACAAACATTGAACTTATAAAACCTAGAACCCAAAAACAAGGAAGAGAGCTTACCTCTTGTGTGACAAAAACTTTTCTCCTCACAAGAGAAGAACATGGCTGACCTCTTCCGCCACTCCCTAGACGCTGGAGGGCAGTGAGGGTGGGGCTGATGGCCTCCTCATACAGCAAGAAAACAACGCGCGGAGATTTTAACCAGAGAAAAAATATATAAACTTAAGACTGTGGATCTGTATGATCAGAAAGAGCAGAATTAACTCTCCAGAATACATGAGAAATATTATAAAATACACGAGCAGTTTATTTAATAATCTTTGCATGTATTAAATCACCTTAGTGAGCTTCTATAGATTAATCAGAATCTTATTAATTTTAATGTTGGTTTTACTATTTTTAGTATAGCTATCCTAGTGATGAATAACTAGTTTTCTTTTTTATTTGTTTTTATTTTCTTTTATAAACAGATTTTTAAGCTTTTTTGTGATTTTGTTTATATTATTTAATTTTTTGTTTTAATAGGACCGTCATATCCATAGCACTAAGGTTCCTTTAGGTAGTTAATAGGCATCCTCTAGCCAACTTCCTTACGGCTTTGATTGGGAATATCTACACTGGAATAATAACATTTCAACCAAAGTAATTGAGAATGTACTAATTTCTCAGGTCCTAAGAATTTCAAGAATTTGCAGCAACAATTTGTACTTCAATTACCACATTAATATACTATTAGAAAGTTTTCTAGAGAACGAAATTCCTTCTTCTTTCATCAAAAGAACTTTAAGAAAAATTATTCTGAATAATAGAGTAAGGTTGGCAGATCTGCTTTAATTTTCTACACAGTTAATAATATGATTCTGACCAATCAAAGCCGTAAGGAAGTTGGCTAGAGGATGCCTATTAACTACCTAAAGGAACCTTAGTGCTATGGATATGACGGTCCTATTAAAACAAAAAATTAAATAATATAAACAAAATCACAAAAAAAAGCTTAAAAATCTGTTTATAAAAGAAAATAAAAACAAATAAAAAAGAAAACTAGTTATTCATCACTAGGATAGCTATACTAAAAATAGTAAAACCAACATTAAAATTAATAAGATTCTGATTAATCTATAGAAGCTCACTAAGGTGATTTAATACATGCAAAGATTATTAAATAAACTGCTCATGTATTTTATAATATTTCTCATGTATTCTGGAGAGTTAATTCTGCTCTTTCTGATCATACAGATCCACAGTCTTAAGTTTATATATTTTTTTCTCTGGTTAAAATCTCCGCGCGTTGTTTTCTTGCTGTATGAGGCCATCAGCCCCACCCTCACTGCCCTCCAGCGTCTAGGGAGTGGCGGAAGAGGTCAGCCATGTTCTTCTCTTGTGAGGAGAAAAGTTTTTGTCACACAAGAGGTAAGCTCTCTTCCTTGTTTTTGGGTTCTAGGTTTTATAAGTTCAATGTTTGTACTTATTCTCTGTCGTTTTTTAGCTTTTCAGCTTTTTGGCATTGGCTTGTCTGTTAACATTTTTGCGGGTTTTAACTCTTTCTTTTCTTTGTAACTTTGAGCGTCTTTTGGGGTACCTAGGAACAGAAGATGGCTAAGCTTGTTCCTTTTCTATGCGCTGTCTCTGCGCTGTTTTTTCAAAGTAGTTAAGTTCTTAATAACTAATTAATTATGCACTTAAAGCACTGCTGAAATACTTTGTACATATTGCAACTAACTGTTTAAGGTATATAACTTTCACAAAGTTTTTTTAGTTAATTATTATCTTTAACTTATTCTCGTTTTCGTGCTGTCATAAGTTGTAGAGTAGGGGGTTTTTAGACTCAAGTTTTCTTTCAAAAATCTGTTCGTTAAAAATTAACATTTCCTTTTTTAATTGCAATGTAAAATTTGGATTTCTTTTGCATTGATTTTCAGGTTTAAATTCTCTCTCAAACGAACTTGGAATTTCGTTATGGCTGAAAATCATTTCTAATTATTATGTCACTCTCACAGCTTGAGTTCTCTTTAATCTTCTTCTCTCTGTTTAATAGTAACAGATGAAGAGCATGGGTCGGGCCATGAAGGTTAATGGATGCAAGCGAAATTGTTAACTAGTGCTAGGTCATGCAACTCTACGGAGGACATGACTTATATATATATGTTTTAAACTATTTTAGGTGGGAATGTTACTTGCATCTATGGCCTTGCAGAAACCCATTTCCAACTAGGTCTTTGTGGAAGTGAGAAAATGCAGAGTTTTTGCTGGTCCTTGATAAAGCCAAGGCTCAGTATTCTCGACACCTTCTACATTCAGTTGTTTTATTTTATTTTTTTGTCTTTTCTCCTTTTACTCACACAGGTAGATACATAACCTTTTCTATGTTGTACTAGGTGTGAGTCAAAATTATATTTGCATTTTTTTGCTTAGGTATCTTCTTTATAGAATATATATATATATATATATATATATATATATATATATATATATATATATATATATATATATATATATATATATCATCAGCAGCAGCAGCAGCATCATTAACTATTATCAATCCACTGCTGGATGAAGGTATCCCCAAGTTTCTTCCACAATGGTCTGTCTTGTGGAAAAATATGCAGAAGTAACAGTCTCCTCCATGTTACACTCTCATACTTTCGAATTTCATCCACCCATTTCCCATGTGGTCTTTTTCTAGGTTTTTCCTGTCCTTTGGAATCCAGTCTAAAATTTTGGTTGTCCATCGATAGTCTGTCCTTCTGGCAACATATCCAGGCCATTGCCATTTAAGGGATTTTACTCTGATCATGATGCCTTCCACTTTTGTCATCCACGAGTTCCTCTTATCTCTCCTGGTTACACCAAACATGCACCTCTCCATGCTGCTTTGAGTTGTCTGCAGTCTTTGTATGTCTCTTTTTAGTTAAGGTCCACATCTCTGTACCCATACGTAAGCACTAGGAGGATGCATTGATCAAACACTTTTCTTTTAAGACATAATGGCATATTGCTCTTGAAAATTATACTCTTTCTTCCAAAAGCTCTCCAGGCAAGTTTTATATGCCGATTAATTTCTTCATCAATGTAACATGTAACCCTCACTTTATCTGCTATCCAAGGTAAATGAAGGTATCAGTTACCTCCAGCTTTTCCCCATCAATCGATAAATCTTCATTTCTTGTAAAAGTAGATCACTTTTGTCTTCTGAAAGTTCATTTTTAATCCCACTTCTTTACTCTTGTCAGCAAGTTCCTGGATCATAACTCTGCAGCTCTGACGGGGTAGTTGCAAAAAATGACTACGTCATCAGCAAAACGAAAGTGAGTTAGATAATCTCCATTAATCTTTATCCCTTTGTTTTCCCAGTTCAGTGATTGAAAAACATTTTGCAATGTGGCATTAAAGAGTTTGGGAGATATAGTGTCACCTTGTCTCACTCCCTTTCCAATTTTTATAAGTGCTTATTCTCAAATAGCCAAATCTTTGCACTTGCATATCATCATCATCATCATCATTGTCAACCATTATCAATCCACTGCTGGACGAAGGTCTCCCCAAGTTTCCTCCACAACGGTCTGTCTTGTGCCAGTCTCCTCCATGTCACCCCTGCATACTTTCGAATTTCATCCACCCATCTCCCATGTGGTCTTCTTCTGGGTCTTTTCCTGTCCCTTGGAATCCAATCTAAAATTTCGGCTGTCCATCGATGATCTGTCCTTCTGGCAGTATGTCCAGCCCATTGCCATTTCAGGGATTTAACTCTGATCATGATGTCTTCCACTCTTGTCATTTTTCGGATCCACGAGTTCCTCTTCTTATCTCTCCTGGTTACACCAAGTATGCACCTCTCCATGCTTCTTTGAGTTGTCTGCAGCCTTTGTATGTCTCTTTTAGTTAAGGTCCACGTCTCTGCACCATATGTAAGCACTGGAAGGATGCATTGATCAAACACTTTTCTTTTAAGACATAATGGCATATTGCTCTTGAAAATTATGCTGTTTCTTCCAAAAGCTCTCCAGGCAAGTTTTGTACGACGATTAATTTCTTCACCAATGTGACCCTCACTTGATATCTGCTGTCCAAGATAAACGTACGTGTCTGTTATCTCCAGCTTTTCTCCATCAATCGATAAATCTTCATTTCTTGTAAAAGCATTGAACATCACTTTTGTCTTCTGAAAGTTCATTTTTAATCCCACTTCTTTACTCTTGTCAGCAAGTTCCTGGATCATACTCTGCAGCTCTGATGGGGTAGTTGCAAAAATGACTACATCATCAGCAAAACGAAGGTGGGTTTCTTAGGTCAACCCAGGCATTTAAAGAAGATAAATTTTTTTTCCAAATTTTGCCTATTTTTGTGAAACTTGGCTGTTTTTTTGTATAGAGAAATTTTGGCAAATATGTTGTTAAAAATTCTCTGAGAAGTACATAAATTTTGAAAAAAATTAAAAAAAAATTATTTTTATTTTTTTATTATTTTTGAAATTTTAAAAATTTTGTGTGGATTAATGAATAGAGTAATCATTATCAGATCAGGACTTGCAAAATGCAATTGCCCAGATGATAAATGATTAGCCCGAGCATGTAAATAAAAGCTCTTGTTGCCTGGTCAGGGGGCATGTAAAAAAAAAAATTACGACTTCCCTGTTTTACTTTCACAGTAAAATAAACAGTCTAACTGCTAAAAATAAATAAATAAAAAGCACATTAGTTAAACACAAACAATAATCAAGATGCATTTTTTGAAGTAGTTGCACTACAGGCATTGCATAATTATATTTCATTTAATTCAGAAAACATTTATGAATGCAATATTTATAACTTAAATGTGTACTATAGTTTTGCTGGTAACTATGGTCCAGCTTCATCAGGCCTAACTGTTTTCATTTCTTGCTTGTGACGATGTTACCTGTTTCACATGTCAAATGTCTCGTGCATCCAACGGTTTTCATGAGTGCTTTCCACACGCTCTGTGCTCGATAGGTATGGAGATAAAGACAAATCATTTACCAGGTTGTTACAGTTTTGAAAAATGTGAAAGGCTTCTAAAAAGTCTAGGTCAAATATTGATTTAGGTCTATCGAACAGTTTTGTGTCATCAAACAGAAATTGGTGGTTATTTTTCCAACAGTCCTTGTCTTGTAACAGCAATGCAAGATTTTTTAAGTTCATGCTTTAAAAAAGAAAATCAAGATGCCTCTTACATTGAAATGTTTTTTAAAAATAGAATTTTTCTGAAAATATTTTGTGAAGATATTGTTACAGTTCAAAATGTTTTTGTGAAGGTGCCATTTGAGCTAAAAGTGTTTTTTGTGAAGCTACCTTCCAATGGTATCAAATGCCACCTGGGTCAACCCCTGATATTGCATCATTTTGTTGTTGCAGTTAATGGATTTAGCATATTTGCAATATTACTATTTTATTCTAAACTTCCTTAAGTTCCATTTTTTGATGTTGTGCACCAGCGTGTAATTTAACTAGTATTGTATCACATTTTGATGCATTTTAAAATTGTTAGTAAATGTTGGGATTTTGTGTAGCATAACTTTGCAATTCAAGGTGGTGTATGGACCTGTCACAATCGATATCAGTAATATCTGAAGATGGATGAAGAGGTTTCAAAGGGGAGAAAGTTCAGTGTTGGACAGGGGCAGATTATTAAGGCCTTAGTGGGCCATTTTTATGTCTACCATTGCCTTAAAAAAGGCCTCCCAGTGGAGTATGAAAGCTTGGCCAATCTTTTTGCTTATTACAACATAAAAATAAATGGATTTAATACGCTATATGCGTCTCTTGAATATTCACAGTCTGGTGTATTTAAAATAATGTTAACAATTATTCAGTTGTACCATGAGAAAATTAAGTGCAACAGTTGAAATCTTGAACATGCAATTTTGACTTCAGTTTTGCAATTGAAACCACAAGATGATTGCATGCAAAATTCTAATCTTGAATGCATTACTTTAACTACAGTTTTACAATTTACATGTATACGCTTTATTGCATATGCAGTTATTCTGTCAGATAGGAAAACTGATCTGAGCAGCAGCACTGTCTTTGAAATTGCATAGATTCTAATTTATTACATCCACAAGCTTAAATTATATGGGAAAATATTGTGAACTTCATTAGCATACTTTAAATTGTGTAGTTAAGCGATATGTAAAAGTGTATTGCTGCACATGACATTGTTGCATATATAGTTGTACGGTCTAAATTGGGGGGGGGGGGGCAGAGCAGCAAAATGTAGATGTACATGTACATACATACACCATACGCAGATAGTTTACAAATTATTAGCAGGTTTTGCAGATAGCTATTGTTTGTAGATTAAAAAATAATAATAAAGACGTTAGTTACAGCAATTAAAACACTTAGTCACTTACAGTGATGTATTCAGGCATCCTCTTGGGGGTGCTTAGCCCCCGAAAATCCATGAAGCCCCCCTGTCGATTTTTGGTTGATCTCCCCCTTGTATTTAGTCTAATTTTTTGTCTATAGCTGAATATTAGGAGAAATTAATTAAAAAAACTTAATGTGGGAAAATATAATAATAATGTAAAAAACACCCACATGGACTTTAATCTGAAATTTCTATCATCCTTCAACAAAACATAAAACAGTCCTCGCTGAATGGGCAATTTTTCAAGCACTGACAACTCGGACTACTTCCGCAATAAAAACCTAATTGCACAGAGTAGTGATGTTTGCACTGCAATACACCATATTTTGGAAGCTGGCATTCAGCTTTATTTCAGTCTTCTGGATTTTTATGTATACGATTAAGCCACATTGTAGCTAACGTGACGGTAGTGCTTCCAATACAACAAAATATTTTATACCTAATATTTAACAATAGCAAATCATTAGAAATTGTTCCCATAAAAAGTTTTTTTGTTTGTTTGTTTGTTTCTGGCGATGAGTGGTTTACATTCTGTGACAAAAGAAAAAAAACTGGCATCCAAACAGTTAGTTAGTTTCTGATTTTTTTTTTTACTACTGTGCTAATCCAAATATTCTAAAGAGGCTGAAACCAAATGGCAGGGGAATGGTTTACACCATAAGTTTTCAGGTAACACTAATGATTCCTTAATAATCAGAAACAGGCTTCTAGTAAAGAGAGGACATTTTTGTCACTCCTAATATTTTAGGTTGGGGTAGGGGCGGTTCACCAGCACAGCGTAATCTTACTAGCATCTTCAATAATTTACACCACCCCATGGTGAAATCCGTGGTGCATTACTGGCTTAAAAAGCAAAGGTATAACATTGTTACATTTTTAATTACTTATATGTTTAGATTACTTGGAATTTGAATTTGTGATATACGAGCGTATGGAAAATTTTTACTCTATTTAAAAGTTTTATATATATTAATATATATGTAAATAACAAAATTGTGATTGTATGTATATAATCAGTCAACAAGTTTCAGTCCCCACCCCCCAAAAACAATTGAAATTGCCCCACCGGAAAAAACTCTCTGAATGCAACACTGCTTACTTAAGGCTTTAATCAGATTAGTGTACTTAATTCTATTTTAACTTGAAGAATGTTCAATTATTTTTCACATCTTCTGAGTTCTTTTGTTTTTACAGACATTTCTGACCTGTAGATTTTTATCAAAACCTGTTCGCAATGTGCTGGAACTGTATCAAAAGTTTCATTTGCACAGAAAGAATTTAAATTTTATTGCCAGGTTTCTTTTGCAGTTTGCCAGTTAGTAAATTAAAATAATTCCCTTATGTATTTTGTAAGTCCAGTATTTTTGAATTAAGTTGTTGAAAATGCTATTTATAATTTTCGAAGGTTCCTTGATGGAATGTTTTTCTGGATATATTTATTATCTTTCTTTAATTAGTCTCTTGTTTTTAGAGGTGCATAGTCCAATAATTTAATATTTAAAAATAATTCCCTTATATATTTTGTAAGTCCAGTATTTTTTAATTAAATTGTTGAAAATGCTATTAATAATTTTCAAAGGTTCATTAATGGAACTGTTTTTCTGGATATATTTTCTTTCTTTAATTTAGTCTCTTGTTTTTATGAGGTGCATAGTCCAATATTTTAATATTTTGCCATAAAAGTACATTTCACACACATTTCTGCATATTCAATTGTAATGTACTTATTTTGTCTTCATTGGAATCTGTTAGTTCTAATAATTATTTGTTTTATTAACTTTTAAAAATTATTTTATTCTATTGTTATCATGGTACGCGCTTCGCAGGTTAGCAGCAAGTTTTCTGTTTCAATGGTTGTGTACGTAGTAGAGTATGTTTTATTTTTGTACAACTCTGGGTGGGGGGGGGGCATGTATTGGGTTGATGCATAAGTTCATGCCATTTTTTTCACTGCACTACAAGAATGTAATACATCAGAAAGGAAAACAGAAGGAATCAAATATGCCCCCCCCCGCCCTATTGTTTATGATGGTGTTCCCAATGTCTGGATAGGTCTGCAATGCCATGCTTGAAAAAACGAGCAGGTTTTGCTGCGAAGAAATCGCCGAGGAAATTCTGGAGATCATTGTTGAACGTTCTGCCACGGAGTGCATTCGACAGAGATCGAAACAGGCAATAGTCTGAAGGTGGCGACATCTGGGGAATAGGCCGGATGTGGAAGTATCTCCCATTTCTAGTCCTGAATGGCCGTTTTGGTCATGTTTGCACTGTGAGGTGCATGCGTTATCATGTTGGAGAAAGACACCATGGCTCCGATGTGGCCCTTTCTGCTGAATTGCTTCCTCCACACGGCGGGGTTGCTCACAATAGAGTTGCAGCGTTGATGGTCCAATTCCTCAGCAGCATTTTCCAGTGAATAATGCATTCCACGTCCCACCAAGACACACAACATGATCTTTGCAGGATGAAGGTCACGTTTTGGACGTGGTGTGGGCGTCTTGTTTGGGCTTCACCATTCTCTTCGATGCCTGAAATTCACGTACAGGCACCACTTTTCATCTCCAGTAACAATACGTGACAGAAAGAGTTTGTGTTGCTGAGAACATTCGCGATAACAGGCGAGCAAGGAACCACATATTGCAACAGGCTGATTCTTGTTGTCCTCTGTGAGACTGCGAGGCATCCAAGACCCCAATTTCTGGACCTTTCCTATACGTTCCAGGTGTCGCACCACTTTGGCCTGATCGCAGTCCATCTCAGTGGCCAACTCGCGTGTGGTTTGACGCGGATCTAAGTGGATGAGATGGTTCAAACGATCCTCATCAAAGTGAGATGGACGACCTCAGTGTGGAGGGTTGTTGAGGTCAAAATTGCCACTTCGGAACCGCTCAAACCATTTGTGGGCTGTCCTCGAAGCAATAGCATCCTCCCCATACACAGCACGAGTTTAACAAGAGATCCACAGCTCGACGGCTGTGGATCCCTTGTTAAACTCGTAGACGAGCTGAGATGTCAGAAATGTTCATTCCTGTATACTTGACACTCCATACTTCTCCAAAAAACCATTAGCCACAATCACACTACGCAATATGATTTAGATACACGATATTACTGGCTACATTTTGATATACAACTGGCCATCTGCACAGTCTCTACTGAACTGGGAAACACTCGTGAAATAAAAGGGCATGAACTTATGCATCAATCCAATATTTTTTTATTTTTTCCGAAAAGATTTGCTAGGAATTTTATAGCCCAATTTACCAAAGTACGAATTCTGTGATGTGTTAAGTTAGAAATGTGATACAACCGTTCTGATTTAGAGAACACGAAAGGAGGAGGTTTGTAACAAGAATATCGCAGGTAGAAAAGGAAAATAAAAGTATTTTATATTGAAGGCTGTTTTACGGATGAATTGTTTTCCGTGGAAAACTGCGTGTTAAGTAGGGAGGTTTCCTTAATCTCTGCGTGCTTCCAAATTAGCATGTGCAGGTTGGATTTAAATGCTGCTCTTACGCGAATGCATTCCTCGAAGTGCTTGCTGCAGTTTGCGTGATGAGGCTCGAATTTTCTTTTCGACGGTTAGTCGCGCGTAATAATCCCTGTTCGGGCGATACGCAGCGCGCGTAATGTCATAGCGATCGATCACGCGCTCCTTTAAATCAGACCGGTCCTGAGTCATAAATTCGCTTTCTAGAAAATGACGGGGAATGGCCGAACATATCACTGATTCATTACTTTGCTCGTAATTGGATGTTGAAATGGTCCCCCTGAGGTGGTGTGAACTGAGGAGATAGCCATCTTTGTCGCGGGTGCTTCGTCCTGCTTCAATTTGGGACGGGAATCCAGTCCCCCGATGCATTAAGCGGCAGGCAGAAGCACCCGTCCATTATGCGAATCACTGATTCCGCGCCGAAACAGCGGGACAGGCAGGAGGAACCTTTCGGCTCATCATTTCGGTCAATATTATTTTACTCCAAGATGGTCATTTGCCCCTCCTCCCGACATCCAGCATGTTGATTTATTTGATATAGAAATGCCATCACTTATGGTGATGAGCACATCGCGTGATTTTGTATGGAAACTTACTTGGCTTATTTGGGAGCAAAAATACTTCATGCCCTCATGATCTCCCAATTACGTGTCAAATTTTTATTGCCTTCGAATTTCAGTTTCGTCGAACGCCACTGGTGCACAGTTTTACGGGTCTTGATTTGAACGATTTCTACTGAATACAGTTTTGACCACGAAAGAAAAGAATGCTTCAGTGTTGAGATTTAGATACAACGCACGCTTCCAGAATCGTCAAGAGTGGTTCGAGGAACATGCTCGTAACTTTTTGTTAATGCCCTGGCCTCCTAATTCGGTAAACGGTAAAAAAAAAGACCCGGAGAAAATACACCTGAAAACTGAAAAGCGGTAAAAATACCCCCACTGTAAACTGCCACCCAAGAACACTGATGTGTGGCAGTGTATTCCAGTGTGGCAATTTACCGGCAACCCTGCCACACATCTTTCAGCAACTTGGAAAATTGCTACATGTTTTTCATAAGGGGCCGCGCACAAATTGCTGTTCCGCCGAAGAACACTTTGAATGTCCAAGGTGCCTAACGAGGGGAAGGAACTCTGTTTGTCTGAATTTTCATGCCGGTTCATACGAGTTTAGGGCAACTGGCCACAAAAGTTCAAGGGGGGCGCTATAAGATTGCCTTTTCTGGGCCTATATTGAGAACTGAATTGGGAACTCCAAACGAATTTCGAGAAAACGTTCCATGTAAGACAAGCGTGAATTGTACTTCAATTTGAAGGAATAAATTCCGAGGTACATTTGGGGAGGGGGAGCTCTACCCCCAACTTCCGTAATATTATATTCTGGGCCGCTGGAGTATGTCAGTGTATCCAAGATCCATTTTAACTTTTTGGGGCTTCCCCCAAAATGTTAAAATAGATGTTGAGCTGTAAACATTAGTACCATGCTTTAATATAATGATTCTGTACACGACCACGAATTTTCAGGGGGATGGGGTGAATCTCCCCCGCAGTTTCTAAGATCTCTTCATGGGTAACATCGAGGATACACTGACCGACTGTAAAGGTCCAGAATATAAAATTACGGAAGTTGGGGGTAGAGCCCTCCAAACCAAGCATTTCGTATCCCTTTTACAGACTTCGCCAAATTTCTGGAGGAGGGGGGGAGGGCATACATAATCTGCCACTAAACACAACATGAAGCAGAAATTGCGAGCAAATCCCTTACCTTGAACACTTGCCTGCGCTCTTAGAAACTTGGGAGAGGGTGAATTAACCCCACGCTCCTGAAAATTCGTGGTCGTGGACAGAGCAAAAATTATTAAGTCGAACTTTGTAACAAAAAAAACATGATACGCGATCTACACATGCTTCTTAATCATGAACCGTATAATTATATCAGACAATAATTATAATTGAGTAGTTCTGTTAAATATATTTAGAAAAATCGAACCAGAAAAGGTATTTCATCTACTGCTTCTCCTAATCATTTAACTTTCGTGTACTGTAACGGTACTAGTAACTGGATAAGAATAAATGTAAAAAAATCAACCTCCTTAGTTGTTATGGCACTTTACTATTTTTCCCTATAAATTTGGGGGGGCACCCCACCTTTGAAAAAATTTCTGCGCCACTCCCTTGGGAAATTTCTAGGTGCACTACTGGTGTGAAGCCAGAGGGAACTTCGACCATTAACGGTTCCAAGTGCAAATTGAGAGGTACGGGTGGATAGTAGTGAAAATGCTGGAATTGTTTGGTCGACCCCACTGCACACAGCGACATGTAACCTTTACCCTTGGTGAGTCACTGCCTTACAATCTGTCCTTACAGCCTCTGTTTCTGACCAAGTGGAGATCATACGAGACAAAAGTAAAACTATTTTATAAAACCCTCTGTCTATCTGTCTGTTCATTCCACCTGGGCTCGTCCTGGTGGGCCCCAAGGCTTAATCCGGCCCTGCCTACGGCATTGGCTCTCTCCCTTCCCTGGAACCAATGGCCCTAAATTAGGGACGGGCAACAGCTTATAGCCCGTTGAGTTGCTCACTTTGGTCGTTAAACCTGCAATAAAAAAATTGATGTATACCATTGGAAAAAGAAAAATAATTTAGTGAAATCATGCAATGCAGTGATTATGATACGCTTTCCAACATACCAGAAACCATTACTCAAGTTATTACTGAAGTTATGAGGACAATGGCTGTGAAATAAATCTCGCTCCAATGTCCCCATTTCGTTTATATTAAACAGAATTGTTTCAGTATACCTCCGGAACAACAACCTAAAGTTTTGTCGCAATAGAAGCATTTTTACGTAAGTTATGACGCATGAGAGCAATGGAATGGGTCCCGCCGCTCTTATGTCCTGACCTTTGACTCCATTCCGCCTATTTTCAATAGGGCTCGTCCCCAGGTGGTCCCCTACCACATACTAAAAATTTTCTTCGAAATGGAACCATTTTTGCGCGAGTTATCGTGCAGACGGACAAAGCTGGAGCGTATACGCTTCTTCAACCTACGGTTGGAAAGCGTAAAAGAAAAGAGATTGGTGCGGAATGCCTGAAAACACCTCATTTGTTACATACAGAAATAATTATGTGAGCAAGTTATTCGATTAAACGCTGACTTCTAACAATGTTATGAGACAGTTTTTGTTCAGGTTTAATTCTCCAAATATAGGCACGTGCGAATATCCATGCAAGCGGAACTTACTGTATGTACATCAAGAGTAAATGATGAATTTATAATTAAATTGACGGAAGGGCGTTTGAATTAGATATTTCTAACTGACTGAGATTTTATTTTCTGACGGCAGCTTTGTCATAATTTTACGCGTCGTTGTTGGTGAGGTGTTCGTCCTTGTTACTACACGTATAATAACGAATGCTGGCACAGATGCTGTAATTTGTTATGTATGCGTGCGCGTAGAATTTAACAACAGGTTTATTGAATTAATGGACTTTTCCGGTTCTGTAACATGCTATGCTTGCGATTTTGAAGCTCATTTTACTTCTCTTCCCTGCCAACTTTGTATTCCCCAGGAATGGACTGGTTTCCGCGTCCTCGTAGCTAACCTTGAGAGTAGAAGACATTTTACGAGAAGACGATGCTGCAGCCAGCTCTTTTACCTCATCTTCAGTGTGTCTTTCTGAAACTGTTACAATGCCAGCTTGGAATTCTCCCCACCCTGCCTTGGACGGGGTTGTCAACTGACCATGATTGCTGAGTCACAGGTGTTGGATACTAGGAAAGGGCGCGGTTTCCACCCCCAATAAGGGCACACATTTTCGTCATTGTATATATATTGTTATGTCGCACTGGCTGTGTTTTGCAAGGCATAAAGAGCAGCTACGATCGGTTTCATCAAATTTTGACGCCTTTAATTGTGGAGGCGAAAAAAAAAAAAAAAAAAGGCTTTCAGAGAAGATGATCGAGTTTGCTCTCGCAGTGTCCCCCCCCCCTCCTCTTCTCTTGAGTGGAATCCGAGCTGCGTTACGGCGGGTCTTCTCCTGAGGCGAAAATGGCCGCCTGTACAATGCCTACGTTGTTGCTGTGCCGTGGGGGAACCGGTTTAATGACACGTGCACATGTGCTGGGACGACGCAAGCATCCTTCTCAGACTGCTTGACGCCAGAGTAGCACACACAGAGCAGCAGCTTTAATAGCCTTGAAACTTCCTTGGCGAGCAGCTCAAGCTAAATTCCTCTATCCCCAGTCCAGCGGAAACTTATCAGCGTTCAGGCCAAAACGGTTCTCAACTCTTTATTTTCAATTCTGCACATTTTCTTTTTTATAATTTGTTTGATTAAGCGCATTAAAAATCACATGTTTTCGGTACTGCTACGATTCTTTTTTATTTAAATAACTGACAGAGGTCATAGGCGTAGCCAGCGGGAGGGGGGGGGGCTCCTCGGGTCGACCCCTTTGGAGGACGATTGAGCACGAATTTAAAGCGATATATACAAATAACAGTTTTTCATAACGTTTTTTCATTTTTGACTTTTAAAAATTCTGGACGTATTCCTACTTGGAGTATTTTTTTCCGGGAGCCTTTCATCAATGAATCCATGCGCCCCCCCCCGCCCCCCCCCCCACTAAAAAAATTCTTGGCTACGTCACTGACAGACGTACCCAGCATTGCTCGGATTTAACAAAAAAAAAAAAAAATGAATCAGCTTCTGAACTAGAGCTTAACGAACATTTTTCTCTGATTTTGGATTGATGATTTGTCCAATAGATTTTTGCTTTCTTTCGGGAGGCTTTGTGGAATTCACGCTGTGTGGGGGTCTCGGCTTCTCTTAATAATTTCACTTTCTTGGATTTTGGAGTGATTTGTCCAGTAGATTTTCGCTTTTTTCGCGGGCATTATGAAATTCATGCTGCCGAGGGGTCTCAGCTTCTCTTAATAATTTCACTTTCTCGGATTTTGGATCGATTTGTCCAATATATTTTCGCATTTTTCAGGGACATTCTGGAATTTATTCATGCTGTTGAGGGGGGTCTCAGCTTCTCTTCACTTTCTCGGATTTTGGACCGATTTGTCCAATATATTTTCGCTTTTTTCAGGTGCATTCTGGAATTTATTCATGCTGATGAGGGGGGGGTCTTAGCTTATCTTAACAATTTCAATTTCTTTGATTTTGGATCGATTTGTCCAATAGATTTTTGCTCTTTTCATGGACATTTTGGAATTCATCATGCTGGTGAAGGGGTCTCAGCTTCTCTTAATAATTTCAATTTCTTGGATTTTGGATGGATTTGTCCAATAGATTTTCGCTCTTTTCAGGGGCATTTTGGAATTCATTCATGCTGATGAGGGGGGGGGGGTCTCAGCTTCTTTTAATAATTTCACTTCCTTGGATTGATTTGTCCAATAGATTTGCGCTTTTTTCGGGGGCATTCTGGAATTTACATTGTTGAGGGGTTTCAGCTTATTTTAATAATTTTACTGTCTTGGATTTTGCATTGATTTGTCCAATAGTTTTTCGCGGGCATTCTGGAATTCACGCTGTTGAGGGGTCTCAGCTTCTCTTAAAAATTCCACTTTCTTGGATTGATTTGTCCAACAGTTCGCTTTTTTCGGGGGCATTCTGGAATTCATGCCGCCGAGGGTTCTCAGGTTCGCTTAATAATTTCACTTCCTTGGATTTTGGGTTGAGTTGTCCCATAAATTTTCGATTCAATTTAAAATTACATAAAAATCATAGTTCATAATATTGAAATTAATTTGCTTGTTAGACAAATCCCGCTTGTTCCTTTATTTGTAGCAATTATATGAAAATATAATATTTTAAAAATAACGGGCGCCTTAATGCATTAAACATAAATTATCACAAAGTATCAGGGGGGAGAGAAGTGGGTTTTCCTGGCTTCATGGTAGGCTATGTTTTCCACGGGGTCTTAGAGAGTAACTATGCAAAATTTGGTCCAGATCTGTCAACGGCTTTAGGAGTTCATAGGGAACATATAGAACTGCAGACTTTGCATAGCATATTTTAGTAACAATAATCAACGCACACACGATGCAGTAGCCTGCAAAGAAAAATTTGTAATATTATGAAAACAGTTGATTCAGAAAAAAAGAAAAAAAAATGAGTACGCTGGAACAAACAATTGGAGACTTTACGAAATTAAATTATTAAAATAAGGAAAAAAGCCTTAAAAAACACCTAAAATGCGCCCTACAAACTCTTCAGGTTTTACCAATTTTATGAAAAATGGATGGACGGAACATTAAAAAAAATATACCAAACTTTAGGTAGATTGTTTTGTGCTTCAAAACGTGCAAAGACTTCAAGACAGTCACAAAATTAATGAGTATGTATCCAAGGAAATGGGGAATTGCACCAACTGTAATCAGAAGTATTAACATTTTTTTATTTTATTTTTTAGTTTTTCTTAAAGTTGCTATTAAATTTATCCCAGCAATACTCCCCCACCCTGATTTCGAGATGTGGTGGCATCCCCCTGTGTACGAACCCTTCCTAGTTTGAAAAGAGTTGGGGGAGCCTTCTGTGACACGCAGACGGTGCGTCTTAGATAAGACTACTGATTCATTGCGCAATGCAACGCGCGCGCGCGCACATACACACACACAAACACACAATAATAAATAACTGTGTGTTGTTTTGAAAAAACGATTTTTCTTTTGAAGAGTTTTCAACGTTTTAAATTCTAAATATATCACCATAAAAATTTTCTTTCATCCAAATCCCGCTCCCTCCCCCACCCCTCCCCCAATCCAATTGTTTTTTTCAAGCACACCCCTAGTTTGAAATTCAGGGATAAACCTTTGGTTCTAATGACCCCGGCTGTCTCACATCCGTGGGGTTAGTGATGGTTAGTACCCCTGAGTTAGGGACATGTGACTCATCTCAGCCGAAGATTCGGGGTTCGGACAATCGGCCACCCTAACAACTGACCACAAAAGTTCAAGGGGCCTTATAAAAATTGCCGTTTCTTGGCCATCCAATGAGAATTGAATCGAGGAAACGTTCTATGTAAGCCAAGCGAGAATTGTACTTGAATGTGGGGAAACAGAAGTGTATATGAAAACAAAATAAATTACTTAGTACATTTTTTTAAACTACGGTTTCCGGCGATGCAAAGGAATTACAGTATAGCCAGAGTCGCAGAATATAGACGTACACGCGTACGCCGTACGCGGATAGTTTCCAAATTATTAGCAGATTTTGCAAATAGTTTTGGCTTGTAGATTAAAAAAATAAAAATGTTATTTACAGCAATTAAAACACTACTCAAGTCTTTACTCAGATTAATATATTTAATTCTATCTTAACGTGAGAATGTTCAACTATTTTTCACATCTTCCGATAGTGAGTTCTTTTGTTTTTACAGACGTTTCTGGCCTCTTGATTTTTTCAAGGCCTGTTCTCAATATATAGGAACTGTAACAAAAGTTCCGTTTACACAGAAAGAATTTAAATTTTATTGCCAGGTTTCTCTTGTAGTTGCCAGTTATAAAAATAAAATATTTTCCTTTTGTATTCTATAAGTCTACTATTTTTGAATTAAGTTGTTGAAAATGCTATTTATAATTTTTGAAGGTTCATTAACGGAACTGCTTTTCTCAATATAAAAACTTTCTTTAATTAGTATCTTGTTTTTATGAGGTTCATAGTTCAATATTTTAAACTTTTGGCCTTAAGGTCCATTTTACACACATTTCTACGCATTCTGTCGTAATGTACTTTTGTCCTCTGTGGAATCTGTAATGTTCTAATAATTATTGTTATATTATTTTTTCTTTAAATTATCTTATTGTTATCGTGCTTCGCGGGTTTGCAGCAAGTTTTCTGTTTTAATGGTTGTGTACGCCGATACATTTTATTTTTATACAACTCTCAGCATGACTCATACTATATTCGGAAAAGCGCAATAATATTAACTGGAGTTGATACGTAAACGTTATGAATATCACATCGTTAGAATAAAAACTGTTAAAATGGCCTTGGCATAAGACATCGTAATTAATATTTTGTGCCTAAGGAAAAGAGCAATATTAAGAACTTCACATGTTATGTAAATATTTAGTATCTGAGTCAAAAAGCCCAGCGTTTAAAAATCCCACGTTTTCGTTCTTTCATTCGTCCGTGAAGGGTCCGGGTTCGAATCCCGCTGAGGCATGGATGTTGTGTTTGTCGTACTTATGGCCCTGCCTCTTCCCCTTCCCTAGAGCCAGTGGCCCTAAATTAGGGACGGGCGACTGCTTATATATAGCCCACTGAGTTGCTCACAGTAGTCTTTAAACCCCAAATTAAAAAAAAAAAAAAGTTTTGTAGAGCTTTTGGCTCAGCGTCATTAGACAAATGGAGCCTAAACATTCAAATCATCTGGTATGACATCATCGATGTTGAATAAACATTGAATTGTGAACAAACGTTGCTAATTTTATTTAATCTCAACATTACAAGTTTTTGTAGTCATAAATTATATATAATATATGATTTAGTACATTTAAAAAAATATTAGTCCTGATTTAGCCCCGAGCTCCCTAAATATTAAATATTTTTAATATTTAGGGAGCTCGGGGCTAAATCAGGACTCTGCGAACCTTTTTTCGGAGCTTCCTTGCTGTTGTCATAAAAATAGATAAATAATGTAATAATAAATCATGATTCTATAACAGCGAAAATGAAATGATGTGACATCATCAGAGTTCTGACGGTCACGGATTTTGGTGAGTTGTTTCCACGCGCTTGAAAGAAATGGAGTAGACGTTATGTCGTTGACAAGCCGTGAACAGGTCCTGTGTATGTGGAAACCTTCTAATATATTAAACTTGATAGTTGAATCAGGTAATCGACTATCAAACTTAATATATTAGCTTCCACATATACCGGAATTCTTCACGGCTTGTCAATGAAATGATGTCTACTCCATTTCTTTCAAGTGCGTGGAAACAACTCATCAAAATCCGTGACCGTCAGAACTCTGATGATGTCACAATGAATTGAATGTTTACACTCCATTTGTCCTGATGATGCCGAGCCAAACGTGCTGCTGAACTATAGTCGCTGTTAAGTAAACTTTGAATTGTGAACAAACGTTTCTATTTTATTTAATATTTAAGCCATATATTCTTTCATTTCCCCAAATTAAAGTGCAATTCTCATTATAGTGCCAAGAAACTGCAATTTTTGCGCAGCCCCTTTTGTGGCCAGTTCTGCGCTCTGTCGTACAGCCAGAAAATCGTATATATTTCTTAATGATAATGAGGTACGAGGAAAAAAAATTGTGCATACCAATTACTCAAGTAGGGAGAAATGTAGGAACACTACTTTCTTTTATGCAGAGCAGTTTCGTGGCTCTAAAACTGAATGTGGCCAGTTGTACGTAACTCGAAGATTCTCACGAGTATAGAAAGTATTGGAAAATTATTATTAATTAAAAAGTTTAGAATAAATTATCAACGTTTATTCACAATTAAAGGTTTTTGCTAACATCGACTATAGTTTCGCAGAGCGTTTGGCTCGGTATCATCAAGACGAATGATGCCGAGCCAAACGCTCTGCGAAACTATAGTTGATGTTAATAAAACATTTAATTGTGACTAAACGTTGATAATTTATTATAAACAACATCACAAGTATGTAGACTCGAATTATATGTAGTTAAAAAATATTTGACAATTAAACCAACTTTCCTCGCAGCTCTGTTTCGCCTGTGACGTATTTAAGCTCAGTTTAAGGCACCTGCTAGTGAAAATTGAGTCTCTTATATTCAACTACCGGAATGTTAATTAGGAATCTTTGGTGAACCATTTCGGACGGTATTATTCTGTCTTTGGAGTAAACGTTTTCCATTTTATTTACGCGCCAGCTAATAAATCTTTTCGTGGGTGCCTTTTCCTCGTCAGGCCGTCAGAGTTCGGAGTGATGTGTGGAGAGAAAAATAAATAAGATAGGAGGAAGAGGTCTTTAATGGGTTCCTTGGAACAGATTCAAGGGTCCTTCCTCGTGGCAACGATGCAGAAATGGCGGCCGTCCCAGACTGCTTGACGCCAGTCGGTTCAACCTTTGAGCTGTTGGCCGCTTCCCTATCCCCCTTTCACGAGCAGAGAAGAACAGCGTGTCCTCCCTACCTCCTTTTCTTTCTTTTTTTTGCTGATAAATCGGGCGTCCGTGCCTCCCTTTCATCCCCCCTCCCGTTCAGTGGAAGAAGCATGAAGAGTTGTTTAACTGATCTTCCTGGAATGGAAGTAACCTTTATCGCCGCCATCTTGATCCTGGGCATCGCTCCTTAATTGCGAGAAGTCGAGCACTCATGTTTAAGATTTTTTTTTTCTCGCTCATAACATCCGGAATAAACAGTCATAAATTTTAATTTTTGAGTAGAATTCCTCTTTCAAACTTCGATTTGCTTTTTCTTTATGTGCTAAATTTGGCGGGTTGAATTTCGCGGACGCGCCCTCTCGAGTTTCTCCACTTCAGTGGTGCCGCTCAGGACTGGGTGGGCTATTAGGGGGCTAAGCATGATGGGAGGGAACACAAATTTTGAAGTGTATGGCAAAAATTTTGGCAAAAGAATCGGTTCACGTGCATTTTAACCGACGCTGATAATGTTATTCCTACTAAAAAAAGGTTTTCTGGTGAATCATCATCATCATCATCAACCATTATCAATCCACTGCTGGACGAAGGTCTCCCCAAGTTTCCTCCACAACGGTCTGTCTTGTGCCAGTCTCCTCCATGTCACCCCTGCATACTTTCGAATTTCATCCACCCATCTCCCATGTGGTCTTCTTCTGGGTCTTTTCCTGTCCCTTGGAATCCAATCTAAAATTTCGGCTGTCCATCGATGGTCTGTCCTTCAGGCAGTATGTCCAGCCTATTGCCATTTCAGGGATTTAACTCTGATCATGATGTCTTCCACTCTTGTCATTTTTCGGATCCACGAGTTCCTCTTCTTATCTCTCCTGGTTACACCAAGTATGCTCCTCTCCATGCTGCTTTGAGTTGTCTGCAGCCTTTGTATGTCTCTTTTAGTTAAGGTCCACGTCTCTGCACCATACGTAAGCACTGGAAGGATGCATTGATCAAACACTTTTCTTTTAAGATTTCTGGTGAATACTTTCCGTAATATTCAGTGTATGTAGTATAGGAACAATGGATACGAATCCCTATGGTAAGTTGCTATTTTTTCGCAATTTTAGCTTACTTAGGTAGTTTCTAACTCCGCGGATAACATGAGGCGACTTACGGCTGAAATACGCGCCGCACACTAATCGTGTTAGCATATTCGTAAGCAGCATGGAGTCCAATTCGCGTGTTGCGCAATACGAGTTTAGGACATTTGGGCACAAATCTTTAGGGGCCGTACAAAAATTGTCGTTTCTAGGCGCTCTGAGGGGAATTGAATGGAGAAAACGTTCCCGCTAAGACAATTACAGTGAATTTTTAAAAAAAATACATAGCACAAATTTTGAAGATAACAATCCGTTTTTTGGTGTAAATATGACAAGGATATTATCCGAAAATTTAAAAATCTCGTCGTCCTGGATCGGGATTATATATAGCACATAATCATGAATATGGATTACATCATATTCATGATTACATAGCACATTTCTTAGGTTTCAACGAAACAAAGCTGTTACACCAGAACTCATACTATGTCCGGAGAAGGAGGGATTTTTTTTATAACGCCGCACTTTTACTTAGGCACTAAATATTTACCATGTCAAGTTATTAATATTTCTCTTTTACTTAATTAGGCACTAAATTACTATGCCTCATTCCTAAGACCTTTTGAGTCTTTTTTCTACTGATGTCATATTATAACGTCTACGCATCAACTCAAGGTAATAATATTGCGCTTTTACTTAAGCGCTAAACATTAATTCATAGGGCCTAGGCCTTTTAAACAGTTTTTGTTCTACCGATGTCATGTTCATAACAATTGCGCATCAACTCAAGTTAATAATATCCCGCTTTTACTTAAGCACTAAGAGCGCAATATTATTAACTTGAGTTGATACGTAAACGTTGTGAATATGGCATCGGTAGAAAAAGACTGTCAAAAGGGCCTTCGAGTGAAGTATAGTAATTTAGTGCCTAATTAAGTAAAAGAGAAATATTAATAACTTGACATGTTATGTAAATATTTTGTGCTTAAGGAAAAGTGCAGCGTTATTAAAAAATCCCTCCTTGTCGTCCTTTTCCAAACATAGTATGAGTTCTAGTGTAATTGCTTAAGCACAAAATATTTACATAACATGTTTCGTTGAAGGTTTAAGAAATGTGCAATGTAATTTTTTTAATTCACGAATGTACTTTTGTTTCCCCATATTAAAGTGTAATTGTCACTTGCGTTACGGTAAACATTTTCTCAGTCAAACTCTTACTATAGGGCCAAGAAACGGCAATTGTTATACGGCCCCTTAAATGTTTGTGCCCAAATGTCCGCCCCGTCTTTCAGACAGAAAATGGTAAATGTGTCTTAATTTCTTAATGATTATGAGATGAGTGGAAAAAAATTTGTGCCCACCACTTGCTCAAGTAGGGAGAAGTATAAGAACACTATAATTTTTTACGCAGCGCAATTTCATTGCTCTAAAAGGGAATGTGCCAAAATGTCCGAACACTTCCCCCACGTACAGCACGCGACGCTCCCTGTACGTGGGGGAGATGATGCAATATTTCTGGGTGTGCCGCTGCGTTTGATTCAAGTCTATCTCGGCAACCGTGAGCGCAACACGACTGTGCGTGGTATCATTTTAAAGCTTTCGAGAGATCTATTCAAATATACGAAGAACATATCGCAGTGCTTTGAACTGCACATTAAAAAACTTAGTTGTAAATGAATTTATGGCACCTCTTTGTTTTCTTATGAACCGATGAACACTTTTGACAACATCGCGGTCTATCTGGACAGCCGTGAGTGCAAAAGGACTGTGTGTGGTATCGTTTTAAAGCTCCCGATGGGATCTATTCAAGTGTATAAAGAACATCGCAGTGGTTTAAACTAAACAAAAATAAAAAAAAAACTGTTTTCGTGTGAACGAGTTAACATTTTCGACAATGCCGCGGAATTCGCAGAATGAACGCAATCAAAAGTGGAGAAAATCTAAACGACAGGCAAGAGCAAGTGATGAGGAATGTAAGAAGCCCAAGAAGACTGCAGCCCAACGAACTAGAAAGTATCGAGAACGCCTGAAAGCAGCCGCTGCCTAACAAATATCCGACATACCGATCGAACCCGTACCAGGCCCATCTCGAACTCGCACAAAGAAGCATAAATCTACAGAAACAAGAGCAGCCGATTGAAACCATATTCGACTAGCTCATCTCAACTCTCCGATCTGCAAGTCGTACTCCTACGTTCCAAAGTGACGGTCCAATCAGAACTGAGCCCTCCTGTTTTGCTTTTTTTTTCTTCCATAAGTCAGTTACGCATTTTAGTTTGTAACCTGACAAGGAATCTCTCTCTCTCTCTCTCTCTCTCTCTCTCTCTCTCTCTCTCTCTCTCTCTCTCTCTCTCTCTCTCTCTCTCTCGCTCACACACACACAAACTATAAGTATAAAAATGGTGTGTCTGTACTAATTTTAGAAATTCGTATATAAAATGGACTACACTAAGTACTCTCTTGAGACTATGAACTACTCTTAGAAATTCGTGTATAAATTTCTCTCTCTCTTTCTTTCTCTTTCTCTCTCATTCTATATCTCTCTTTTTTAGTGTCGCGCCAGCTCCACTTTCCAGATGCCGAGCGTAAAATTATTTTTCAGGTTGTTGTCAAACAGCGGTAACATCCTATTTTGAAATTTACGAGTCGATTTGGCTTGTACGTACAGGTATATATGCTATGTGTTTTGGTGATATTTTTTTTATGAAGTCCGTCTAACTAAAGAAGCACGTGTCTGAACGATTTTTCTTGCTCCAAGGGGTGAGAGGCCTTGGGGTAACCCATAAAGTCCCCCAACGGAAAATTCTCCTCTACAAGTACCAGTAAAATGTGTGGGGAATTTCAGGGATATCTTAGCAGAACTTAATTCAAGCAGGCTGAATAAACACAATAAGAAAGAAGACCCCAAACTCAACCACCAGTTTCACTGTAGCTTATTATTGGGTTGGCCAAAAAGTAATTGCGTTTTTTTACACATAGATGGCGACACATGTCTGGAAATATACTTGACGTCGTTTCAAACCGCAAGTCCATTATGTGACGTGGTAGCTGACAGCTCAAGCTTGTTTTAGGAACAGAAAATGCACGATTTGGTTAACAAGTGTTTGACTCCAATTTCAAATTTTTTGTTCATGTTTTGCTGTATTACTTCCAGAAGGAGAAAAAACACTGTGCAAGCTCATAAAAAGTTGTGTATGGTGAAGATGCTTCAAAACTGTGGCAGTGTCAGAATTGGTTTGCGAAGTTTCGGTCTGGAGATTTTGATGTGAAAGATGCACCACGCTCAGGAAGGCCAATCGAAGTTGATGACGACAAAATAAAGGCATTGATCGAATCCAATCGGCGTTTAACGACATAATAGATTTGCTGAGAATCTGAACATATCGAAATCGAGCGGTGAAAACTATTTAAAGCAACTGGGATACGTTAGTAAGCTCGATATATGGGTACCACATGAGCTCAAAGAAATTCATCTCACTAAGAGCGTTGACATCTGCGATTCGCGCCTGAAACGTGAAGAAAACGATCTATTTTTGAAACTTCTGATAACAGGCGATGAAAAATGGATCGTCTACAACAACGTCGAACGAAAAAAATCGTGATGAACCTGATCAAAGCACTTCAAATGGAGATATGCACAGAAGAAAGGTTATGCTGTCAGTCTGGTGAGATTTGAAAGGTGTTGTGTATTTTGAATTGCTTCCAGAGAACCAAACCATTAATTCGGACGTGTACTATCGACAGCTGGACAAATTAAGTGATGCAGTCAAACAGAAGCACCCAGAATTGGTGAACCGCAAAGGTGGTGTGTTTAACCATGAAGACAAGACCACATACGAGTTTGGTCACTAGTCAAAAATTCTTGCAGCTTGGACGGGATGTGTTATCACATCCACCATATTCGCCAGACCTGGCACCGTCAGACTACCATTTGTTTCGTTCGTTGCAAAACACCTTGAATGGTAAAATCTTCACTGCTGATGAGGCTATCAAATCGTTCTTGGAACTGTTTTTGCCGGGGGGGGGGGCTGCTTTGAGCGCGGAAACGTGAACTTGCCTGCGAGATGGCAGAAGGTCATCGAACAAAATGGACAATATGGTGTTGACTAAAGTTTTCGTTTCCCATTCAAAATTTGCCTTTCATTTACACAGGGGGAAAACGCAATTACTTTTTGGCCAACCCAATATTTGCTGCAATACAGATAAATTACCAATTACTGTTACCTAAAAAATGAAAATGGAAACAGTATAATCTATCCAGAAAGGTTCCAGCATAGAATGTTGCCCAATCAGTTTGTTTAGGAGAACGCTGATTAATAGAAGATTCAAATATAACAGCACATAATGGAAAGACTTACTTACCATCTGTATGTCTAACTATTGGAAAACTAAGAAAAAGCAATGCTTGGAGTGATTTAAAATATGGTTTTTGATTGCGCGCTTTTCCCGAAAATTTTCATCTGTTTTCATATACGTTCTTCCAAACTTACACTGAGAAAAACGTTTTGTTAATTCAACAAAAAAAAATTGTCGATATACAGTCAACAAATTTTTTTGTTGAATTTGCAAAATAATTTTGTTGAAAATTATTGTTGATTTAACAAAATTTATTGTTATGACAAAACGTTCTGTTCATTTCACAAAATGATTTGTCGATTTTTGGGAATTTGTTTGATCCAACAAAACATATTGTTATCATGACAAAATGTTTTGTAGCCAAAAATCGACCTAATCATTTTGTTAAATCAACAATAATTTTCAGCAAAATAATTTTGCAAATTCAACAAAGTTTTTGTTGAATTAACTAAACGTTTCTCTCAGTGATAATAATGCACATACAAAAGCCTTCAGTTCCGACGAAATTTTAGTTTGTTCTTTGTGGGGGCCAACATTTACTTAAAAACTCGCTGGGGAAAAAATGGTCCATATTGATGGAATGTGTTTAAAAAGGCTGAAATCGGGTTAATACTCGGAGCGCATGCGCGGGATCAGCTTTTGCACAGATTTGCACGCCCATATAACTGCTCTCAAACAAACCAGGTGAATTCGTTTTAAAAAATATACTTCTCCTTTCTAGCAGGTAAAGTTTCCCCCGTTTTATGGCCGCAATCTAAGGCACGGCGGAAAACAAACGGGATCTCCTCTCCGTCTGAAATTTCGTTTCCCCGTTTTACGACTGCTAATGACGCCAGTATAAGGCACAAGGGGATAAGGCATGACTGGTATAAACCTTCGGCAGCACCGCCCGTCTAGCGAAAGCACTGGCCAATCCCCTTCCACAAAACACACACACATCCATCCACTCCTACCATTTGGGATTGCAAGATATTTATAGGAGAAAATTGATGACGTAATTATAAGAATAACAGATATTCTATTGAATACTTATTGTTTTCTATAATTGATGTCAGTTCTGAGCAGAAAAAAGAATTGGATGATCTTTCCGATCTCATTGAATTTCTAAAGGTTTTTCACTGAACTGTCTTTGTCACTTGGTTCTATGGAAATGTGCAAGAAAGTAGGAAAAGTGGAACTTTTCCCCAGATAAAAGCTCTCTTAAAACAAGCTGTAAACGAAATGAAAGGAGTGATCCCAACATTTATTAAGTTTTCTGTTTTTATTTTAAATCTGTGCCTGTCTGAGCAATTTGTGAATCCAGTTCAGCAATCATAATTCACCAATTATTGTGAATTTGGATTCAGCAATTGGCAGAATTGGCGGTAAAGGACCCAATACTAACAACGGAGATGTTACAGTATAGTGGAAACAAATGCTAAACGAATGTTTACAATGTCAAACAGAGTACTTACTGTCTGGACATAAATCAGTCCGAAAAACACCTAAAGCTGCTCTAGTTTCAACGTATGGACCAAATTACCAGAAACACTTTGCAAATTGTTCATCTGCGTCAGTGGCATGCTATTTAACTTCAAAAGTTAGTAGCAGAATCCCAAATTTTAAATGCATGCCCTGTTTCTAAATAAATTTGATTTAAGTAATAGTTTCTTCACAGTCGAGTTACATTATTGTGACCAGCTCCTACTTTTGACGTCAACAGCGCGTAGCCAATGAAACAAGGCACGTGTCGTGAGCTGGCTTGGAGGGTGGGTATATAAGGTGTGCTTGTGGGCATTCTGAAAACATTAGGGGCCGCGAGTGGCCTAGTGGTCAACGTTCGTGCCTGCCACGGAGAAGACCTCGGGTTCGATCCCAGGTAGGTACGAGCGCTGAAACCACTAAATATCCGCCGTGCGTCGGATGGGCACGTTAAGCTGTCGGACCCCGGGTACTGTCCCCCCGGTATTAAATAAGGGTGTCTTCCTCCCCCTTTCTACTTCGCTTCCGTGTCACTTTCCTATCGGGCGCTCTAGCCTAAATCTCCTAGTTTCCTATTTCTAAGGGTTGTTTAAGACCTAGGGTCAGACACTCCTTCCTAAAATACTCTACATATGATATATATATTCTGAAAACATATCACTCCTTGCAGTCATGGATAAAAGGAGCGATTTATCAGATTTGCGAATAGGGATAATTACCGGCTTTCGGGCCAAGGGTGGCACTATTTCTGAAACAGCGCAGTTTGTGAACTGTTCGCGTGCTGCTGTGGTTAAAGTGTAACGTGATTGGAGAAATGGCACCAAATGGAAACTGCTAGGCACCACGTGCCATTGATGTAAAAGGCGGACGTCGGCTTCGAAGGTGCATGAGGGCCGAGCAACTCACTGGCCGAGTGGACCAGGGGGCTACCGGAAGTGTGTCAAAAACAACAGTTCAGCGAACCCTGCTGCGTATGGGTCTCCGATGCAGACGGTTGGTCATCGCACCTATGCTAACGAAGGTGCATCGGCAGAAGAGGCTTACATTTGCACGGCAGTATCGGACTTGGACCTCCCCTGATTGGTAAAGGATTGCCTTCTCCGATGAGTCATGTTTTCCGCTTCATGGAATGAATAGACGTTTTGGCATAAGGCGAGAAACATCGGAGAAAAAACAGTCTTCAACCATTACTGGAAGAACAGAAGCTGGGGGGGGGCAGCGTTATGGTCTGGGGAGTGTTTTCGTGACATTTCCTGGGTCCACTGATACCTGTGGAAGGCACTATGGACCGAATTCGTTATGAATCCATCCTTGCATATCACATGGTACACCCATACATTGCCACCCCGAGGGCGCAGTGGTCTAAGCGATGGCTTCTGATCATTCGTCCAAATGGGGTCCGGGTGCGAATCCCGTTGAGGCATGGATGTTGTGTTTGTCTTACGACACAGGTTCTCTCCCTTCCCTAGAACCAGTGACCCTATATTGGGGACGGGCGACTGCTTATAGCCCATTGAGTTGCTCACGGTGGTCGTTAAACCTCCAATAAAAAAAACATTAAAAAAAAAAAAAAAACTCCCACCCATACATGCTGATTGTATTCCCTGGAACGGATGGGATCTTCCAGCACGACAATGCGACATGTCACACAGGTAGGAATGTCCGAGAGTGGTTGGAAGAGCACGATGAAGACATCCAAGTACTTCCCTGGTCCCCTAATTCCCCAGACTTAAATCCAATTGAGCATCTGTGGGACCACCTGCATCGTGTTGTGCGCTCTTTGGATCCTCCACCACGCACCCTCCAGCAGCTGTCAGATGCACTGCAGTCAGCATGGCTCCACATACCTGTGAACACCTTCCAGCATCTTATTGAGTCACTCCCAGACCATCTAGCTGCTGTCCGCGCTGTACACGACGCTTTCTCTGGATATTAGCTGGTGGTCACAATAATGTGTCTCGACTGTGCATTATTACACAGTGTAAAAAAAAAAAAAAAATTGTAATTCACGTGCCACTTTCAGTCAATCTTTTCGTAAATTAACGAAGCATATTTCTGATAAAACCTTTTCCGGGAAATGACAGAAAGAAATTTTAATATCACGGATTTTTCGTACCAGCTGAAAATTCTGAATTTTCAGAAACCTTTTCGCAATTCCTTTCTTATATTAACGGGAAAACTCCGTTCTCACTTTTTCCGTATTCATATAATAAAAAGTTTCCAGTAATAGAAGAGATTCACGAGAATACTTGGAAGTTTTATTAACTCTTTAAGGTGGACGTCAAGTAATTTTGCTTTCTATACTTCCAATGGGAAAAACTTTTGTACACATTTCCTTCACAATTAGTGTGTTCCCAAGGATGAAAATTTGAACATCGATTAAAATAACTTCATATTATAACTTGGAATACTTAATATTTTCTAAAACAAAACCATAATTATATTAAAAATCAATAACTTTTCCTTTGGTAGTGTTGAAACCAGAAAAAAGATGGCGCGACCTGTACTTTGCACAATTAGTGTGTTCCCAATGATGAAAATTTGAACTTCGATTAAAATAACTTCATATTATAACTTGGAATACTTAATATTTTCTAAAACAAACCCATAATTATATTAAAAATCAATAACTTTTCCTTTGGTAGTGTTGAAACCAGAAAAAAGATGGCGCGACCTGTACTTTGATGACATCAGTAGACAAACAAATGTTGGATTGGATAATTATGGTTATGTTTTAGAAAATATTAAGTATTCCAAGTTATAAAATGAAGCTATTTTATTCGATGTTCAAATTTTCATCCTTGGGAACGCATTAATAGTGAAGAGAATGTGTGCAAAAGTTTTTCCATTGGAAGTATAGGAAGCAAAATTACTTGACGTCCATCTTAAGTTTCAATAGTCTGTCGAAGTATCATGAATGGAATACGGGATTACATCATACAACACAAATTTTGAAGATGACAATCCGTTTTTTGGTGTAAATATGACAAGGATGGTAAGTCAGATGATATCCAAAAACTATGATCATACCCGGGCGCTATGTGGGAGACGCGGGTTCGATTCCTGCTCCAGGACAACGAAATTTTCAAGTTTTCGGATATTATCTGACTTACCATCCTTGTCATATTTAGTCTAAAAAACGGATTGTCATCTTCAAAATTTGTTTGTCGAATTATTGGATTTTGAAGTTCTGTATTGTGGCACAGAGTATTTCTTGTCTCCTCCCCCATTTTGAGCACCAGCTATTTATTACATATTGTGTTACTGTAAGAAACCGGCTTACTGAACTCATTGTACAGATGATTATACGCTGTCTATGCATCAGTACTTGGACACCTTTAAACAAAAGCTATTATAGCTATCAAGAGTAAATCTTATACTTAGGAGTTTTGTGAAATAATACTATAAAAAAGTACACTGTGCCCTTTTTTTACGCTTTCCAACCGTAGGTTGAAGAAGCGTATATGCTCCAACTTTTCCCGTCCGTCCGTCTGTCTGTCGGCACGATAACTCACGTAAAAATGGTTCGATTTCGATAAAATTTTAGTATGTGGTAGGGGACCACCAGGGGACGAACCCTATTGAAAATGGGTGAAGTGGGGTCAAAGGTCACGCCATAAGAGCGGGATCCATACAATTGCCCTTATGCGTCATAACTTGCGTAAATATGGTTCGATTTCAGTGAAATTTTAGTATGTGGTAGGGGACCACCTGGGAACGAACCCTATTGAAAATAAATGAAATGGGGTCAAAGGTCAGGACATAGGAGCGGGATCCATTCCATTGCCTTTATGCATCATAACTTGCGTAAAAATGATTCGATTTCAATGAAATTAAAGTATGTCGTAAGGAACCCCCTGGGAACGAAACCTGTTGAAAATGGGTGAAATGGGGTCAAAGGTCAGGACACTGGAGTGGGATCCATTCCATAGACCTTGCGCATCATAGCATCATAACTTACCTAAAAATGTTTCGATTGCGACAAAACGTTATCATGTTGTTCCGGAGGTATAGTGAACCGGTTTTGTTGAATATCAACGAAATGGGGTCAAAGGTCATTGCACAAAAGCAAGATTTATTCCACAGCCATTATTCTCATAACTTGCGTAAAACTGCTTCTATTGCGACAAAACTTTAGTATGTTATTCTTGAGGTATACTGAACGGGTTCTGTTGAATATAATCGAAATGGGGTCAAAGGTCAGGACACAGGAGCGAGATTTATTCCACAGCCATTATCCTCATAATAATTTCTGGTATGTTGGAAAGCGTATCATAATCAATGCATTGCATGATTTTACTAACTTGTTAAAGATAACTGAAGGTCATTGTCAGTTTAAAAAGATCAAGTTGCAAAACATTTTTTTGCTTCGAAAAATCACGATGAAAAATGCTTAGTTTGTGAAAAGTCCTCCTACAGAAAAAATTTTATTACAAACCTATTCAGAAAAATAATAAGCTCCAACAAAAAATAAAATGACTAAATCACTCGCATTAATAACAAAAGTATTTTTTCAGCGTCGCGCGTTTTGTTTGACGATGAACGTGAGTTAAATTCTGGCTAAGTGGTTAAAGGCGCGCGTTATCTGTTGGACCAGGCTGACCTAACCCAAACTGCAGGGGTACATTCCTGACTGCTGCGGAAGGATTATCTAGTGTAAGGGCAAAAAAGTGCAGGTTCTGTGATTTTTTTTTTTTATTTTTTTTGTGTGCGAAATTTCAGTTTAAATACGGAAAATCTGTGAAAATACAGAAGTAAAAAATAAACGTGCACTTTTAAAAACAGAAATTTCTGAAAAAGACAGACACCTACCGGCAACTTTGATGCACGTTACTTTCAGAAATTTTCCGTGAAATCACACCATTTATTTTTTCCAGTGTATTTAACAAGAGATTTCAACTGGTAGTAAGTAATTTTTTTAATGTTTTTGACTTTACTGTGGTTTATTTATTCATTTGATTATTTCTTTCTTTTTGAAATTTGGTCTAAGTGTGCGCTTTGCCCTCAGAATATCTACGAAATCCTTGGAAGTCACGCTACGCCGTCCCAGTGGCGCAGTGGTCTAAGCGACAGCTTCTGACAACTCGTCCGAGATGGGTCCGGGTAGAAGTCTGCACGGGCCGGGTCGGGCTTTTTCAGTTTAGAGAACAAATCAACGCGCCGGGCATTTTCCCAGATGCTTACGATCGGGCGGGGCCGAGCCAAGTCAACCCATTCTTTTTTATCGCAATCGTAAAAAAAGAAAAAAAAATCGTGTTCTCCGATTTTCTGGTCTATTTAAATGTTTTGTTGGCTTTACCTACTTCCATGACATAGCCCAGGGCGTAATCACAAAAGAAAGGAAAGGCACTTAGTGTTTTTACCATCTGTACATATTAAGATGGTAAAACCACTTTGGGGCTTGTTGAAAACAAAAAGATTCGACCCCGAGCGAGTGTGTATGCTGTGTGGAGTGGGGGGGGGGCTGCAATGATGTGGGATGTCCGTGTGTGTGTGTTGGTATGAGAAAGTGGGAAGACATCGGTTGTTTCTCCTATCCCTAATCTGTATAGAGATTGACTTTTGGGGTGTTTAGAGAAAAGGAGATTCCGAACGCGCTTAATTTTGTTTTTTTCTCTCTTTAAAGGTTATATATTCTTCGATAATTATTAAATTTTAGTTAATATTTTTAGGCTTACATTTAACTAAATATTTTCAATACTATTTCATTATATAATTTTCACAATTTAATAAAATACAATAGACAAAATGGCACATCACGGACCGGGCTGGGCCTTAAACTTAAACGCACGGGCTTGAGTCGGGCCGGGCTCACCAAATAAGGCCCGTGCAGACCTCTAGGTCCGGGTTCGAATCTCAGCGAGGCATGGATGTTGTGTTTGTCTTACGGAAGTGGCTTTCGCCCTTCCCTGGAACCAGTGACTCTAAATTAGGGACGAGCGGCTGCTGATAACCCACTGGGCGGCGGGTGGCCTAGTGGGCAACGTTCGTGACTGCCATGGAGACGACCTCAGGTTCGATCCCAGGCAAGTACGAACGCTCGATCCACTAAATATCCGCCGTGTGTTGGATGGGCACGTTAAGACGTCGGACCCCCGGTACTTCCCCCCCCCCGTGATAAATAAGGGCCTCTTCCTACTCCTTTCTACTTCGCTTCCGTGTCACTTTCCTATCGGGCACTGTAGCCCAAATCTTCTAGCTTCCTATTTCTAAGGGTTTAAGACCTGGGGTCAGACACTCCCTTCCTAAAATCCTCTACATATGATCTGATCTTATCTGCTGATAACCCACCGAGTTGCTCATGGTGGTTGTTAAACCTTCAATCAAAAAGGAAGCCATGTTACAGAACATTAATATAATTCTGCTCCTGGACCATCAGCAATTCTGAGATTATGTAACTTGGGTCCCGCTTCAAATCCCGGTGAAGCATGATTGTTGTTTGTCTTATAGCGCTGGCTCTCTCCCTTCCCTGGAACCAGTGGTCCTAAGCTAAGGACTGGCGACTACTGGATACCTGCCAACTACTACGAAAAGTTTTTTTATTTTTTATTTTTTTTATTGAAGTTTTAACAACCACAGTGAGCAACTCAGTGGGCTATAAAGCAGTCGCCCGTCCCTAATTTAGGGCCACTGGTTCCAGGGAAGGGAGAGAGCCAGTGCCGTGAGACCAAGACAACATCCATGTCTGATCGGGATACGAACCTAGACCCATCTCTGACGAATAATCAGAAGCCATCACTTACACCACTGCGCCACCGGGGCGGCACTACGGAATGTCCGTAGTTCCGCCCGGGTGGCGCAGTGGTGCTAGCTGAGGGTAAACGAAAAAAATGATGTAAGGTGCTCAGTGATGTAAGGTGGCGCAGTGCTGGAACTTTATTTCTACGGATTTTGTTGTGTGACTACGGAACTCACTGTCAAAACTACAGATTCCACGAATTTTAATTTTAATTTTTATTTATTTTTTTAATTTTTATTACGATATACGTGGGATGTTTTCCGTCTGGGAAAGGTATTTTGTGTTTCCAAACTTTCGAAAACTGTAGCTAAACGGAGTAAAAATTTTTGCCGTCATCGCATTTTTTTTTTTCTTCCGATCTTGTCTTTGTGTCCAGTATTCTTGTTTAATATCACTTTGTTGCATAAATGTTTGTATTTCAGCTTGAAAATGTAGGCAACATTTTGCGAAAACGGACGTTAGACGCCACGAAAAATTTCCCCGTAATCTTCTGGTATAACATTCTTTCTCGAAATCGAGGAATTCCGCCATTTTCATTATCATTTTGTCATTCAAGAGATCGATACACGAGTGAACAGAAATTGGGGTGGGTGGGGTTCGTGACGTGGGGCGTATGTTCGTTGGAGGACGGAATTCCATCTTTACGAAACTTTCGAAAGCGGAAGGTTGACGGAGTTAAGAATTTTTCCGTAATCGTAATTTCTTTTTCTCGCGATGTTGCCTCTGTCCAGTGTTATTATTGAATAACATTTTGCTGTATAAATACACTGCCTGACAAAGAAAATGCCACACCATGAAGGAATGCTCGAAAACAGGCCAAACTGCACACACAGATCGCCAAGTAAGTCCTGAAGAAATGATTTAATTGTTACATGCAGACAGTGGCCGAATATACAGGATCATCAATAAGAAGTATGGCCTCCATTTTGGGCAATACAGCGCTGAATCCGACGTGGCAATGAAAGTCTGAATAGAGTCCTGGGGGTATCGTGGACCATGCGCTGTTGATCCGTGTGTTGGCAGGGTACTCAACCGACGTCCAGTCGTGTCCCGCAGATGCTCGATGGGCGAGAGGTCGGGGGATTGTGCTGGCTATGGAAGCATCCGCACACCGTGTAAAGCATTGAGGCTGATCCGAGCGATATGCCGTCGGGCGTTATCCTGTTGAAAAACGACGTTTGGGATGCCTGCAGATACGGCAGTGCCACGGGCCGCAGCACCTCGTCAACAGAGCGGTGTGCCGTCAATGTGGCCGTACTGCGTACCAGCGATGAGCGGCTGTTGGCGCTGATATCACCGCACACCATGATTCCACGTTGTCGGGCCGGGCCGTGTGGCGTTCCACAATGGCGGAGGAATCCGCCTGTTAACCACGTCGCCTCCAGACTCTCACACGGCGTTCATCCGTGGTGAGACAGAACCGCGATTCGGCGCTGAACAGCACACTGTTACAATCGGCAGCTATGGAGCGACACCACGCCAAGCGGTAACGACGATGGTTCACTGTAAAGAGTAGCCTTCGCAACGGACGGCTGGACAGCAAACCAGACGCAGCCAATCGGCGCGACACTGTCCGCGTCGATATCGGAGCATGCAAGTCCCCGTACACTCCACAAAATGTCGCCCGTTGTGGCCTGTGGGTCCGCTATGGCATGACGTAGGATGCGACGATCGATGCGCTCGGACGTCCGTCTCCGTGCTCCGATCCCCCTACGACGTTGCACAACCGTCTGTCGCATTTGGAGACACTGGGACCACTGTCTCCAAATGCGACATACGGTTGTGGCATCACGTTGCGTTTCTTTCGCAATACGATGTTAAGGACCATCCGGCGGTACGAAGGCCTACGATGACACCTCTGGTGAACTGGTCCGTTTGACGAAATCGCGTGCGACGGCATTGGAACCCCTTGTTCGTTCTTCAGACACGGTTACAGCAGAACCACTCAGTTAGTGAACTGTTTTACTGCACAAGGCTGCACACTGTTCCGCTGAAACCCGTAATATGGGTCAGCCAAGGCACTATCATTATCGTGGCGACACACACACACACACACACACACACACACACACCCAAAAGGAAGATAAAAAACCACTTACCTTACCAAACACCTCCAGGGAAGACGCATCTGTGGAATAAGTGCTTTAGAGAGAAAAAGAGGACCCACATCGAAGCACCTGGAACCTTTAAAAAAGTAAAAACAAGGATGACAGAAAAATAAGCAACAACACCATGAAATGTCATTTGACACAACCCTCTCCGCCCGAGAGGCATGACAAAGACGCAAAAGATGGTTTGTGCTGTCGTCCGAGAGGTAAAAAACCTGCTACAGAGGAGAACAAAATCGCGGGCCAAAGCATAGACAAATTCAAAAAAGCGCATATAGAATACAACACATGAGGGTTCTTACACAGTAGCAAAACTTGTCAAAATAAATCAGAACGCAAACACAGAGTCAAAACTTAGTCAACAAGAAGCATGACATCGGAAGCAGCGGTCGGTTGTCATGCGACAAGCTCCAACACAGAACAAAAATTCAAATCGAAAGCTGATTGCATTATTGCGAAGGGAGACCAGTCTAGCCCAACAAAGCGAACGAACACCAAAAACGGCCACCCCGGTGGCACAGTGGTCTAAGCGATGGCCTCTGATCATTCGCCCGTAAGGGGTCCGGGTTTGAATCCCGGTGAGGCATGGATGTTGTGTTTGTCTTACGGCACTGGCTCCTTCCCTTTCCTGGAACCATAGACCCTAAATTAGGGACGGGGGTCTGCTTATAGCCCATTGAGTTGCTCATGGTGGTCGTTAAACCTCCAATTAAAAAAAAAAAAAAAAAAACGAAAAAGTCTTCCGGCCAGTGGTGAAAGTCTGCAATCACTCGTTCGCGCAATCTGATCTTAAGAAGTACAAAATGGCGGCTCTACGAGACCCGCCATTTTATATTGCTGCTCTCTCTTGTTAACCAACGGACAAGCGTATTTCACAAATTGCTCGGGCAACTTTGCACATTTTGGAACACCGTTTGTGGCTAACGCAAGATATATGATAAATAAACAGTTCCCTGGTTTCAGAATTTTTATTGACCCTTTCCTTCATTTTTTATCTGCAGCGAAAGTCGTACCAAGGCGTCTTCCACAGTTTTATTAATTAATAAAAAATACTTCAAGAGCCCAAAATGAAAATCTGAAACCAGGGAACGCTTTATTTATCATATATCTTGCGTTAGCCACAAACGGTGTTCCAAAATGTGCAAAATTGCCCGAGCAATTTGTGAAATACGCTTGCCCGTTGGTTAACAAGAGAAGGCACAATACAAGATGGCTGGTCTCGTAGAGCCTTAACGAAGAGAGCAACCACGTCAGGCCTATTCGCATAGAGACTAACGTGGTCATACAGCAGTATCATGTAAAGCAGTACAGGTGGTAGCAAGAATCACTTTGAGACCATAAGCGCGCTGACCTGAAACACGTCGCGGGTGCTTAAATACAATAGTACGAAAATTGCAAACATTAACACAAATCCACTTAGAAATAATTTGCCAAACTTTGCGCACAAAAGCACATTCCACGAACCTGTGGAATAAAGATTTAGGCTGACCGTAGTGGGGACAACCGGGAGAGGCGATGACTCCCCATCGAAAAAGGGAATCACGGGTGAAAGATCACCCTATGGGCCAAACGCCATTGCAGGTCACGACCTTCCACACCTGCAAACGCGACATTGGCCCATGCGACCCTCCAGTTCATCCCCAAGGCGGAAAAACCTCTGCTGAATGCGAGGAGCAAAGGATGGCAAGCAAACATTGTAAATGACATCCTCTCGATGCCAAGAAGAACACCTTATATTATGACTAGTATAACGAAGCAAAAGAACACCTTATATTATGACTTATATAACGAAGCAAAAGAACACCTTATATTATGACTAGTATAACGAAGCAAATTTCTCCGTCATTTCTATCCACGCCGGGGCTCGAACCCGGGTCCCCTCATTCCGGAATAAGTCGCTCTACCAATTGAGCTACGCGGACGTTCGTTCTGACTGTTATCTGCCTTTATGTCGTGTGCGTCCTGCTGGCAGGTACGTCACACTAGTCAACAACTTAGCCTCACAAATGGTAGTGCCATGTGGTCTACCGGGCCTCGGAGCTCTTTGTCCTAAATATCTACAAGCAAAAGGAAATAACCCGAGATTAAAAGAAAAAAATAACACGCGAAATTAAAGCTAGAGTGAAAATCGTTCTGCAGGATGTAGGCTATATTAGAAGAAACCATCAATGCGCGACACCACGCAAGAATATGCCGACCCCCTGGACTGGTTGAACCAGACAATCTCTAGAAAGGAGAGCTCTAGTTCCCCAAAAAAATCGAAATGAAATAGAATTTAGAGCCAAAAGGAACCTGTACGTAGGAGGTTGCAGGGTACCGCAAAAAACAATTTTAGAAACCAAGAAACTGTTAGCAAATTTAGCCCTATTAAACAAAGAAGTTTGGCAACCCTCCTACCTAGCACATTCCGACGTGAGCTTCTGTTGAACAGAATGCCACGTTTCGCGGTGAACCCCTTATTTATCAAAGTAAAAACCGAGGATCCTTATGGGAGCATCGGTGGAGCCTACAAACTACAAAACGTCAGCTGACCGACCCCCAAAAACAAAAGGCCTTAGTCTTATCCACATTTAACGCGGCGCCTGAACTGTCCGCATAAACGTCATAAACACTGAAGAAATTCCTAAAGGAAAGTTCATCTCGAAGGAAGAGAACGACGTCATCTGCGTAAGCAACATATTTGAGTTCGGCTGTTTTGGAACTCGCACCTGGAACAAGAATGCTAGAAATATTTGAAGCAGATTGAATCTTCCTGAGGAGAATTTCAGTACTCGGAATGAACAGTGCAGCAGACAACGGGCAGCCCTGGCGGTCCCCTCTCCGAACGGGAAAGCAGTCCGTTGGCTGACCGTTGACTCGGTTAAACCTAATTACCATGTGAACAAAATCTGGGCTAAAGTTACAAGACTCTAACCCTGTCAAACGCTTTACTCTGATCCAAAGAAAGGATACAGCACTTCAACCTCTTGCGGTCGAGGTAGTGAATACCATCCCGCACGAGGACTAAATGTTGAAAAATTCTCATTCCCGGGATTCCAGAAACCTGGCACGCGCCTACTAGGCCAGAAATAATCTTTATCCGTTAGCAAGGACTTTAGCCAAAATCTTGTAATCGTAGTTGAGAAGAGTGATGGTTCTCCACTCTCCCAAATTACGACCGTAACCATCATGCCGCTTGTTAACCAGAACGATTTGACCATTACGCATCGTCGTGGTTAACTGCCCAGTTGACAGTACATGGTTTAAAACATCACAGAGAGGTTCGGCAAGCAAATCAACAAAACGTTTGTAAAACTCAATACGGATACATCCGTCAGTTCCCGGACTACGACCATTGCTCAGGCCGGTAATGGCTTGCCTTACCTCGGAAGCACGTACAGGGCCCGATGTAAGTTCATAAGCCGCGGCGTCTAGTTGAATCGCATCAGCGACCCAAGAGTCGACGGACGACTGCTGCACGTCATCAGATGCAAACAGGTCTCGGAAATGTGAAAAAACAACAACCAAATTTTGAATTTCTGATTGGGAATCACAAAACGTGACCCATGTTGTAAGCCAGGAATGGCATGTGAAATAATTTTTCCTCTTCTAGATTTCGGAAAAAAAAGCTGACAAGTAAAATCTGATTTTCTAAATTCTTTGAGATAGTCCTGTGTGCATCTTTGCCCAGACTCACAATATAAATCTGTCTACTGAGCTTTGAAGTTCAGCAATCATACCAGCATTCTGCGCTCCCATTTGCTGCCCGGCTTTGCATGCACGTAACATACACACAAGGCGAGTTTGTTCTAAAAACCGCCTACGAGCCAAGAGTTTCCCCTGAAGTTGCAAATGGTGGCGCAGTGGTCTAAGGCGCTGGCCTCTAATCATTCGTCCGAACGGGGTCTGGGTTCGAATCCCGGTGAGGCATGGATGTTGTGTTTGTCTTACGGCACTGGCTCTCTCCCTTCCCTGGAACCAGTGACCCTAAATTAGGGACGGGCGACTGCTTATAGCCCATTGAGTTGCTCACGGTGGTCGTTAAACCTCCAATAAAAAAAAAAATAAAAAAAAAAAAAAAAAAAGAAGAAGTTGCAAATAGGACTTCCCTTTGAATTTGAACACCTCCAGAAGATTCAGATTCATCCTCCACGGGCCCCTGTTAGAACGATCTCACCAGTAACGGCACGATGGTCACTCACGCGTAGAAACACAGAACCAACATCACAATGTTCGAAAGACACAGAGTCACAATTCCCAGGACCCCCGACAAGAATACTGTCCAGGCGGGTCCGAACCGATCCATTTGTCTAATTCTGATATTCATTCATCGGCGGGTTTTTTTTTTTTTTTCAAATTTTTCTAAATTTAGGAGCCTTATAAATTTTACATGGCTTAGAGCCAGAATTCATCAGGGCAAATCAGCGCAAACAACGCCGCGTGAATTATCTGAACAGTCTGTATATTATACAAAAAGCTAATGTAATTTCTGTACAGGAACGTTTATTAGCGATGAATGGGCTTTTTATTATTATTATTATTCAGTAAGGGTGAGTTGCTATCGAATAGTTCTTTGACAAGTGACCTCAACTGATCGCGTTCTGTGCTTAGCCTGGCTCCACGTACTCCCTGTATCACGTGACTCCGACTCATGGGAGCTGGGCTATTTTTATCCGTCGCTTGTCTTGTCTGCCGCGAACCACATGAAAGACAAGCTTTCACTGTGACGTGATCACAAAAAAAAATATATAATAATAAATAAAAAAAACAGGAAGTCATCGTTGACAAGAATTAAAGATGGAGTCTGTGCTATTCCATGTTACTGAAGAGTTGTTTTCGGTTTCGTGTTACCCTTCGTGTTTATTTTTTAATATTATTTTAATTGATTTATTCCAGAAATACGGTATACCGTGTTTCTTTATTCTGTGTGAAGTTCGTTCGAAATGCAATTCCAAAATTTGCCATGGAATCTAAGAAAGGTCAGCAGTCATTGCGAATATCGGTAGCCAAATGGCGACCAGATATTTTGTAGTGGCTGGTAAATTTTTTAATATAGTAGCCAACGATTGTTACCCGTATGTCCTCCGGAATATCGTGTAACATTGGAGGACCATGATTTCGTAGGTATGAATTTCGGAAAGGGGGCCTACAAATTAGTAAGTGTGGGAAAGCAATATATTCACCAAATAATTCCTACGGTATCGCATAGTACGAGGAAATAGTTAAACGAGGAAGAGTAGTTACCAAGTAAACAATTTAGAGAGCGCGGGAATTGGGAAAGAAAATCCGAGAAGCATAATGTGGACAGGCGTTCTAAGAGGATAATTATAATACCTATTTCATAATTTTTCTAAGACCTGGCTGAGCAGATTTCTTTCTTGAGGAGGAAATTCCTTATTTTTTTTTCATCATTCTTTTGAATTGTTTTTTTTTATTTTATTTTGTGTTCCCCGAGCTCTCCGGAAATTCCAGTAAGAATACGCACGAAACACACCCCTAGGTTAGTAAAGAGAAAACTCGGAGGTTTTAGCAAGCAACGCTACGAGAATGAAATGCTCGCAATCACAGGTGGGGGCCAATTTACTGGACCTTTCGCTATTAACGAAGTCACGTTTTACGCACGCTAGCGGGCAACGAACAGGGCATATTTCTCGTAGTGGGCGTAACTGGTTGACACCAACAGAAAGAGTCATACAGGAAGCGTACGTGAAAATTCTAAGGCAGCGCGGACATCCCGCGGAGCAGTTGACAAGATAAAGGAATATTCATCTTCAAGAAAACTCGATGTTCTCAAGCCTTTGCCAACGAATCGGAGGGATTCCCATACAGGGATGTAAACCAATGCCGAAGCGAGGAAAAGCGGCCCAACCAATAAGGGGAGAACCATTTGGGTAGGACAGGAACACCCCCGAACCCCTTAAACATAGACGAGAGAAAAAGTTTTTTTTTAGGCGGAGATGATTTGGAGAGAACACGGGATGGAATGATGACTGCTATTTCTGGGTGAACGCAGAGAGGAAAGATGGACTCTAGATGAATCCTGGGCAGAATATCGCAGAAAGAATTAAGTTAGGAGTTTTCCTGGGAGGACGCTCAAAATTGAGCAAGATGATTTCCAGGTGAAGGGAAGTATGATGTTTTCCCTGAGAGGTTTTTACGCAAATTTTGGGTGAAGCATCGAGTGATCTTATGCGGGCAGTGTGCATTCAGCAGGACCGGATGAGGTCCCAACCATAGACTTTATACCTATAAGTAATACCGGACGACAACGAAATAGATGAAAAGAAAAAGAATTTGGTGAGAAAAATTTCATAATTCCCAATATCTCGTTAGCATGATCATGATTTTGTCTCCTATACATCCTCGGTAGAAAAGATAATTTTAATCTCTTGCAAGTGCTGAATAACATAATGTGTCTTATATTTTGCGGAAGGTGAACTTTAAAATATGATTGCGAATATCAAAAAGCATAATGAACTTAAAATATATTTTGGTTTAAATTAATAGAAATCTCCACCGATCAGTGTAATAGATTTTAAGGAAACACAAATGAAAATAAATTCTGTATTTTATAATGAAATTTACCCGAGTTTCTCAAATCTTTGAAAATTCAAAATAAGTGAATCTTTGTTTATTTTAACCTGAATAATTAAGTAGAACAATCGTAAAGTTTTGGTAGAGTAACAACTCCAAGATTTTAAGAAGAAAATAACTTTTAACATTTAGCAAACCCAGTCGCAGGAAAATAAAAGGTCCAAATCTGACATGAGTTTATTAAATTTCAAGCGGCATATGGAGGAATATGGGTTTCCCATGTTCTCCCATATGAAACACAACGCAATGCACCCGTCAACCCTGAACTTGGAGACCCTCCATTAGGGAACCCAACTTCACGGTAGACACCCATAGGCGGAAGATAATAGAGAGTAAAGAGTTACGAAAATTAACGGCCTTCTTAATAATTAATCCCACTGCAGCGAATAGGACGCAGCAGATGGTTCGCCCTCACATCGAGTAGGGGTGGTAATACGATGGTCAGTAGATATTTCTCCTCAAGTGAGCAACTATTTTGTCCAGCTTCTCCCCCACTTGTAAAAGAATATCGAGTTCAGTTTTCTTGCAGCTGTTTCAAAAATGAATGAAGGTGAAGTTGGGCTTGGAGAGAAAATCTGCTGGCGGATCAGCCTGGAGCGACCAAAGGGTCAAGGTTACTAAAGCAACCTTTGCTATGGGATATGTATCTTTGCCATGCTATACACTGAAGAGCAATTGAATTAGAGGTACCTGTCTAGTAACGTGTAGCACCACCTTTCTCCCTGATGACGGCGGCGATTCGTCTCGGTATGAACTCGACAAGACACCGCAAGCGTTGAGAAGCCATACGGATCCACGACCCCTCAACAAGCTCCCACAGTTCACGAAGATTTCATGGAGGGGTGTCAGAGCCTGGAACATCTCTCTCTCTCTCTCTCTCGATGCTATCCCAGATGGGATTGAGGTCAGGTGACCTAGCTAGCCAAGGAAGCTAGGTCACGTCGGTGGAGTGTTCATCCAACCATTCGGATATAATTCGGGAGCGATGGCAGGGTGCATTGTCTTGTTGCAGGATAAGGTCCCCAGCAGGATGTTGAAGACGCACAAACGGAAGCAAATGGTCGTCCAGGATATCCCGGTAACGTTGACCTGTGAGGGACGATGTCACACTACCAGGGGTCCCATTTCAGTCCACGTAAACAGTCCCCAGACGAGAATGCCACCCCCACCAACTTGAAGAGTACTCTGCTGGCAAGAAGGATCCATCGCTTCATGTGCTTTGCGCCGTACTCGTATCCTGCCATCCGCATGTACCAACGTGAATCTTGACTCATCAGTCCAGGCAACATTTTCCCACATGTCTAGGGTCCAGTAGCGATGTTCCCGCGCCCATGCTAATCTTTGCACCCTGTGATGTGCGGTTAGCAGCGGTACACTCGTGGGACGATGGCTTCTGTACCCATAGCGAGGAGATGGTTCTGGATGGTGTGATGGCTGCTTACACGTTTTTGTGCACCAGCGTTAAATTGCCGAGTGATTTCTTGCACTGTGGCCCGTCTATCAGCTGTTAAGTGCGAGCTAGCCGCCGATGACCCCGCTCATCCACACGCTGTTGTCCACGGCAGTTGGCCCTTAGAGGGATGGTTTTACCGGATTCGATGTACTCACGGTGCACCCGTGACACACTGGCTCGTAAAAATCCCAGTGCCTGCACGACTTCCGAGATGGAGTAACCCATTCGTCAGGGCCCCGACAGTTTGCTCGCGATCAAATGCGCGTAGATCCTTCGTCTTACCCGTACTGCGTCCGACCGACTCTTACTGATTCCCGTCGCATCACTCCTTATATTGTCGGATCGCTGCATACGTCATGTCGTTTACGTTTACAGGGCCACCCACAGCGCCACATTTGCATAACGCCAGTTGTCTCTAATTCAGTTGCTCTTCAGTGTACTTTGCACACAGTATAATGTCACCTACAGGTAAAAGAATTATCTTTGAATCTCTGTTTAGCCACATATGCTGAACAAAGATAAACTGTTACGACAATGTTTTTAAGGTGATGCAGTTGCTACATCTAATGCCATGTAGTACTGCTCCTTGTGAGCGTGGCTTTATAGCAATGAACCTCGTAAAAACGAGTAATTGGTCATGTCTGAATAGTGACACTTTAAATGACTTAATGATGATTAGATGCAATTATCCTGCAATTGAAGATTTTGATCCTCAAAATGCTATTCAATTGTTTTGGGCAGATACCTTTAATGGGAAGATCAGATATAGTACACATCAGCAGTAAACTGTTTCAACATGAAAGAAATACGGGATTACGCCATATAATACAAATTTTGAAGATGACAATCCGAACTTTGGCGTAAATGTGACAAGGATGGTAAGTCAGATAATATTCGAAAACTTGAAAATTTTCATCGTCCTGGAGCGGGACTGGAACCCGCGTCTCCCAGAAAACGCCCGGGTATGCTAACCACTACACCACCCAAAACGACCAAGTTTCAAGTTTCCGATCAATTTGAATATAACCATCACAGGATTCGCTAGTCGAAGCAACCGGCATTCATGTTTAGCGAATCTGGAGGTTAAGAGTCTTATCCCGTGTTTGCCGGGAGAAGCAGATAAATCATGAAAGAAATACGGGATTACGCCATATAATACAAATTTTGAAGATGAAAATCCGATTTTTGGCGTAAATGTGACAAGGATGGTAAGTCAGATAATATTAGAAAACTTGAAAATTGTCATCGTCCTGGAGCGGGAGGATGACAATTTTCAAGTTTTCGATTTTTGGCGTAACTCCAGGACGATGACAATTTTCAAGTTTTCGAATATTATCTGACTTACCATCCTTGTCACATTTACGCCAAAAATCGGATTGTCATCTTCAAAATTTGTTTCAACATTTTTAGTGCCACTTAATGTATATATATCCTAGCCTTTGTCCTGAAGTTTGTTGATATTGTAATGTGTTGTTTTGCCCCAAGTTAAGATGCAGAAGTTGATATGCGTTTGAATTAGTGTAAAGTATAAAAACATTATTATTTTTGGGGATAAATTTTCCAGAATATGACTGACAATCCCAGTGTTTCTGGATATCTATCTCTTTTACAACGTTGACCTCAATAAAACAGAAACGGAATAAGAGAACCAAAATCGGTTCATTGCGTATTGAACAACATGTTTCGAGGTTTGTTGGGATACTAGTAGAGCTCCACATGTGCATTGTTGGTTGTGCACGAATGACGTCGAGATGGTATTCGACCTGCTGCCATGTTCTCCCGAGCATGTCCTCAGGAATTGTGGTGTTACCGCGAAATCCTTTGTATTCCGGTAAAATTTGATTTAAATAAAGTAATTAGGCAATATGCAGATTTGGCCTTAATAAATTATCTTAATCAAAACCTAAGTCTCTTAAGTAAAAATCCAATTAAAGACGAGCTGGGAGTTTTCCTTTCGCCCGATAATTAGAGCCGGTCTTAAAAGAAGTTCAGGCAATAAAATATTTCCTTCATTCAGTCGCAGTCCGCTGAAGGCTTGCTGCCGAAGTTGGTACCCAGGTGTTACAAAAGAAGCATTCATTTCCGCAAAATTCTCAGGTGCGGCAACAGTTGTGACGGTAGCTGTAATCCTGTTCTTCAGCTCATCCTCATTCGGAAGCTTTCTGCGGTACACATATCCTTCACATAGCCCCACAGGGAAAAAGTCGAGGTAGGCAAGCTCCGGTGAACTTGGACGCCAAGGAATTGGACCGGCCCATCCAATCCATCACTCCGGAAACGTTTCATCAAGAAACTCGCGAACACGTAGTGCCCAGTGCGGATATGCACCGTCCTGCAGGAAGATCATAGCCGCTTGTAGGCCCTGCAATTTTTTTGGGGTGGTGGTAGCAAACTCACTCTGTAAGTCTAAATAAACATCGGGTGTGACTGTGGTTTCGGCGAAAAAGAATGGACCGATGGTGGGGTTGTACAGGAGACCGCAGCAGATATTAACCTTAGGGATGTCACGTTTAATCTCACAGACGGCATATAGGTTTTCAGACCCCCAAATTCTGCGTTTATGCCTGTTGATAGCACCACAGACATGAAACGATTCCTCATTGCTGAATAAAACATGTTTCAGGAAGCTTTCCTCGTCAACTCTGTGGAGCATATCAACAGCAAAATCGAAACGTTTGGGTTTATCCCTGGAGTGCAGCATACCTGCCAACTACTACGGATTTTGTTGTCTAACTACGGATTTTGTTGTCTAACTACGGAACTCACTGTCGAAACTACGAAATTTCATTTTACTATTATTTTATGATATACATAAAGCGGATTCGCGGAATTCTGTTTTTTTTTTTTTTTTTTTTCTTGTCATCATTTAGGTCATCTCAAGATCAATTATTTTATGATATACATAAAGCGGATTCGCGGAATTCTGTTTTTTTTTTTTTTTTTTTTTCTTGTCATCATTTAGGTCATCTCAAGATCAATGCAAAACTGACAAGAAGGGTTGGTTCCATTTGAGGACTGACTGTATTTCGTGTTTCAAAACTTTCGAAAACTGTAGTTAAATGGAGTAAAAAGTTTTGCCGTAATCGTAAATTTTCTCTCCCAATGCGGCTTTTGTGTCTAGTATTGTTGTTAAATATCATTTTATTGCATAAATGTTTGTATTTCAGCTTGTAAATATAGGCAACAATTTGCGAAAACGGAAGTTAGACGCCGAGAAATTTTCCCCCTAATCATAAGGCATAAGATTCTTCCGCGAATTCAAGGAATTCCGCCTTTTTCGTTATTGTTTTTGTCGTTTACGAGATCGATGCGTAAGTCAACAGAAATGGGGGGGGGTTGATCGTCGGAGGACGGAATTCCATCTTTACGAAACTTTCTAAACCGGAAGGTCGACGGAGTTCAGATTTTTTCCGTAATCGTTATTATTATTTTTTTTATCTCGCGATGTTGCCTCTCTGTCCAGTATTATTGTTAAATAGCATTTTACTGTACAGAAATTTTTATTTCAGCTAAAAAATAGGGGTGAAATTTCCAAAACCGGAAGTCGGGCGAAGCACCCCCACCATCGATGGTTCCCTCTGTGCGATGTTCCCTTTCTCCTTGTGTTGTTAAATATCTCCAGTCCCATAAGTTTTTGCATTTAAGCTTGATAAGGGAGGTGGAAATTTTCGAAAATTAATAAAAATTGATGCATTTTTTCACAAATTTCGGATTTCCCGTCTGTCAAGTGTTGTGGAATTCTGAACGCATGACTGATTTTTACTGGTGGGAGTTTCGAGTTTAAATCTTGCAGTGTTACTTATTGTGTCCTCACCAGGGGAATCAACTTCGTGTTTTGCACGTGTTAAGTTTGTTTCATTAGTGTCCTTGTTTATTGTGGAGCGGATTTCTTTTTCACCAAAAGATGGATCATTTCGTAAAAAAATATCTATGTGTGCCGCGCAATAATACCAGTTACTACTGACAAGGAAGGCGCTTGCCAATGTTGGCAGGTATGAGTGCAGTGCCTGTGTCAAAGGCACTTTATAGGCAGTCAGGTACAAGCGCTTGTGCAGCACCCCGTGTATCGTTGTAGGTGGTAACTTCAACTGTTTGGAGCCCGTACGAATGGACTTCGTCGGAAACTCTGTCGAACACGTTGCGCATCCTCTTCACATGTACTGGGCCAGCCCGCGCCCTTCCATGAAGCACACTACCAGTCTCAATGAACTTCTTGTCGAACACGTTGTTGCGCATCCTCTTCTTCTTGTTATAAGCTGTAATGCCAGAGGCAGTATGATCGTATGTTAGGGTTGAGGTTTGCGCACTGCGTGGTGTGTGTTTTGATTTTTCACCCAGTTCAAACATCGTTTTTTTTTTTTTTTCCTTCTTTGGTCTCGTCATAAACTGCAATGTCATAGGCAGTATGATCATATAGTAAGTGGAGGTTTGCGCACTGTGCGTTCACTTGCTTGGATTTCCCAGCTGTGAAGTGTGAAATTCTGAACGTTTCTAACTGATTTTTACTGCTGGAAGTTTCTAAATTAAATCTGACAATGTTACCTATCATGCTCTCACCAGGGGAATCAACTTTGTGTTTCGCACGTCTTAAGTTTGTTTCATTAGTGTCCTTGTTTGTTGTAATGTTTTGTTGTGGTGTGTATTTCTTTTTCACAAAGAGATGGATCATTTCGTAAAAAAGCGTGTATACATGCCGCGCGATAACACTAGTTACTACTGAACAGTCTCTGCCCAATGTTGGCACGTGTGCGATGTACATGCTTCAGATATCCGGGCATTTGTGGCTCAGTGGTTAAAGGCGTGCGTTACCTGATGAAGCAACTGAAACGACGGGGTTCAATCCTGGCTAGAGCGTAAATATTATCTGGGTGGGAAAAAAAGCAGGTTTTATCGATTTTGCGGAGTTTCAGTTTAAATACAGAAAATCCTGATATGGATTTTTCTGAAATAAACAGAATTTCTGACTACGGTAAATCTGTGAAGATACGGAAGTTAAAATAAACGGGCACTTTTAAAAACTGAAATTTTTGAAAGACTGACACCTACCGGCAACTTTGCTGCATGTTATTTTCAGAAATTTTCCCTGAATTCACACCACTTATTTTGTACAGTATATTAAAAGATAAAAACACACCGTCTAATTGCGTGATAAAAAGTCATGTAATACTTGCTTGTGTTGTCACCCATGTTATTTTCAGAAAAATCATCTTTGTTTCGTACGTGTTCTAATTCCCTGCATTTTGTCTGCATTTCCTTGGAAAGTAAAAGCTTGGCGAACCTTTATGCATATTACAACACGAAAAATAAACGGATTTCACTACGCTGTAAGCGTTTCTTAAGTATTCATGATCTCGTGTATTTAAAATAACATATTTCATTTGGTATTATCAAGTGGCGTGCCGAAAAAACTTGAGGCCCATGCGCAAAAAATGTTTTTGAGGCCCTTTTCCGAAAATCCATTAGCTTTCAATTACTAAAAATTTTAACTTACATAATATTTATTAACTAGGCTTTTCGTAACATTGTTTTTAACGCGCTTTTAACGTTGACTCACCTTTAAGACGTAAAGCTGTAATCAATAGATCACGCAACAACTGTTCTCCCCCACCCATTTTTTCTTTCTTCTTCTTCTTTCTTTTTTTTTTTTTTTTTTTTTTTATGCATGGAGGCCTAAAGTTTTATTTAGCTGAAAATTAAATTAAGAGAATTTTTTTTTCGAGGCCATATTTTTAAAGCGCTTTCTCTGTTTCCGCGGCCATCGGCGGCATTCCGTAACTAAGTTGACGTCGAAACTTTATTTTTATATTTGTTTCCACCAGATAAGCTTCACCACCTCAGTTAGATTGGTAAAGTTTTTCTTTTTTGTTCTTCATAGTCCTTTTTTTTTTTTTTTTTTTTTTTTCCGAAAACCATAATTTTACACATTTTTATCGTCCGTCTTCCGCTTTTCACGGTCGAATTAAGAGGCATTCCGGAAGTTGATGCTCGCAATTTTGCATTGGGGGGTGGGGGGGGCTTCCAGATAGCTTCATTTCAGTTGGATTAATGCTGTTTTTTTTGTTTTGTTTTTTTACAAAATCCATATTTGTTAAGGTTTGCAACATTCTTTTCCGTTTCCGCGGCCATGTGGCATTTCGGAAGTTCTAGGTCTCATTCTATTTTTATTTTTTTTTTACTTCCAGATGGTTCATCTAGGATTTTTTTTTTACTAAAACCATATTTTTATGCATTTTTAACGCTCCCTGTTTCGTTTCCAAAGCCGTATTATACGGTATATCGAAAGCTGACGGTCGCAATTTTATTTTTTTTTTAGTTATTTTCTTCTAAAATAGTTTCATCTCAAATTGTCAGGGTGAAACGGTTTTTTTTTTTTTTTTTTTTTTGCTTTACCAGAACGTTCGCCGTTTTTATCATTTTAATTTCATGGGGTTTAATTATATCAATGAAAATGCTCCAATCACATTTTCATAAATTAACAATTTTTCTTAAAACTGGTCAATTCACAAATTGGGTTTCAAACAAAAAATCTTACATATGGATTCCTGTTGTACAAATCAAGTTGAATGTGACAAAATTACTGTTGTTTTCAAAGTTGACACACTACACTCGATCGCCTAAATAATCACCTGGCGAGGCCCCAAGTACAACGTAATTGCTGCAGAAAAGTATATGAATACTTTCTAACCTTTTTAAAAAAATGCAAAAGCATTTAAAGAATGACGTTTTTAAGTTCTGAATGAAATAAAATAGTTCAAGTTTTTTCTGCATTTCTTGTCAGGCAAAAGCTAGTTTGACTATTGCAAGTAAATACTAATTCCCAATATTAGCAAAATCTCAAATTGACTTATTTTTTAAAACATTTCTTTGTCGCAGTGCAGAACAATAAATTTTATGGCAAAGTTAACATTTAGACAACCCTTTACCTTGCAGACAGTTTTTACGTTTTCCTTTCTGCGTTGGAGACTTCTGAAAAAGATTCTGCTCCTAGGGTTTCACTTTATTGCGTGAAACACAAATGTGAATGTTATAATTAAAATGATTGCCCTGATTACCGATACAAATTACGACAAAATACTTACATCAAAGTTAATCATATCATGCAAAATTTATTATTTTAAAGAACTGAGGCTGCTTTTTGAAATGCCTCACGATTGCACACACAAACATATAACTGCTATGGTACAGTGTCTAATTCCTTTTCCGATTTATACGAAATGTTACAACAGAAGAAAGAAAATAACTAAGTGACGATTAATAACTGCAGCACAAAAAATGTAAAACTACTTGAATTATTTACTCTGGAATATAATAAACACACTTAACATAATGCCACAATGTTTTGCACATAGAAAAGAAAATATTTTGACTGTTACAAAAATAAAAAAATAAACTAACTTATAGCCCGTCCTAAGACGGTTGTTTTTAAGCTTTCAATAAATATTAATATTAGGGGATGTTTCCTATCCTAAGACGATGAAAATTTTAATTGAAGCAGATTGAAAACAAATCAAATAGACGCCGGCTTTTTTGTAAGGAAATGTAGTAAAAACTTAAACAATAAGAACTCGATTCACGTTAGAACTGGAAATCATATTCTATTTATATCCGTTTTTCAAAGGAACTCGCGATTAATATTCTGCGCGAAAAACTTGTTGTTTTTCGGTTGCTTCGACTAGCGAATCCTGTGATGGTTAAATTCAAATTGATCGGAAACTTGAAACTTGGTCGTTCTCTGTGGTGTAGTGGTTAGCATACCTAGGCGTTTTCTGGGAGACGCGGGTTCGAGTCCCGCTCCAGGACGATGAAAATTTTCAAGTTTTCGGATATTATCTGACTTACCATCCTTGTCACATTTACGCCAAAAATCGGATTGTCATCTTCAAAAAATTTGTAAACTTGTTGTTGTTCAACAATTTTCCTTGTAGTCCAGTTGTTTCCGTTTAAACTTGCCTCAATAACTTTTGCTTTTTAAATTACTTTTTCTCCGGCACACGTGTTATTCCTGTCCTATCCGAAGTTTAGTTTGAAGCTTCATACCAAAGCTTTTTGTACAGAATAATGCGACATCTGGTATTACAAATCGGAACTATGTAAATTCGCGACAATGGGGTGACATCTGCTTTTTGATGCAATGTAGCCCACTTCGACATCGCAAGATTTCAGTTTTTATTGTAGATTAGAGCGTTTAGACAGATCGATATTTTGCAAAATGTTATAATATAATCAGCACTCAACTCAGAAAATTAATTAAATTAAAAAGTAAAAAATAATTAAAGCGTACAAATTAATATTTGAATTGTGCTAAATTAAATTAATATACAAACACAACTTGCCGCGATATTAAGATCTTAATTCGAATTTTGTAGATCGGATAAATAGAAATTGAGTCATTGATAATCCAATGCTTTTAAATTAGCACGCGATCACCTTGACATCTCAAGCTGTGATATTAAGAATTCAATTCGCCACCCCGGTGGCGCAGTGGCCTAAGCGATGGCCTCTGATCATTCGTCCAAAAGGGGTCCGGGTTCGAATCCCGGTGAGGCATGGATGTTGTGTTTGTTTTACGGCACTGGCTCTCTCCCTTCCCTGGAACCAGTGACCCTAAATTAGTGACGGGCGACTGCTTATAGCCCATTGAGTTGCTCACGGTGGTCGTTAAGCCTCCAACCAAAAAAAAAAAAAAATTCAATTCGAATTTTGTTGATCGGAAAAACAACTCGAGTCATTAATAATCCAATGTTTTTATACTATTAGCACGCGATCACCTTGACATCTGAAAGTGATCTCGTGTTGTTATACTATAGCAGGTAATCATTTTGACATCGCGAGAGCACACACGAATTAATCGATAAGTGATGACGCAACAATGCAGACGTTGGTGTGACGTCAAGCGTTCCAGAGAGACGGATCTGGGTGTTCATAATTATTAATGACAGTGGTCTCTGATTTTTCGCTCCAGCGAAGAATACCTTTCAGTTAATTATATTCGGAAGGATACATAGTTATGTGCAAACAACTGTAATACATAACACCTTATTCTCATTGTTACAAAAATTCCACTCATTGAACTGATATTTCTTTACATTCTATTACAATTGGCCTCAAGTTCTTTCGAATAGCTGTTTTCCCGTCATCCAGTTTTCCCGTCATCCAGTTTTTGTGAACTAAAGCAAAGAAAATGATTTCCAAAGATTTTATGTATTTACTGAGAAAAAAAAATGCTTTTCTTCTTAATACTTCATTCCTAACTGCCTTTATTCTTGGCTATTTCTTTAACCAGTTTCATACGAAGTTTCTGCAAAAAAAAAAAAAAAAAAAATTAAAATCTTTTTGCATAGGCTAGAGAGTCTCTTTGAACCATGCCCCCCTGCCCCCCTCGGCCCTCCCGCACGAGGAGGGTTGCGGGGCGTGTCAGTACGCCCCTGGTATTGCCGCACATTTTTTTTTTTTTTTCAAAAAACGACATGCTCATTACACCTCATGAATCGGCGCCATGCTTTGTTTCAGGCAGGGGAAATAACACGGATTTGATTCATTTCGTAATTTAACCATATCGCATTGGTATGGAGAATTTTGTTCGTTTCTGTATCGGACCGCCCTAAACCCCTATATGTAAATTGTGAACTAACGCCCAAGACCCCTATGTACAAATTGCGAACCAACTTTTCTGCCTCCATTCTGACGATATCAAAAAATAAATAAATATGAAAAAATAATGATTAGAACAATGTAAAACAATTTAAAGCAATGTATTCACGAAAACAACAAAACTAGTTTGTCATCCTTGCGGATGATAAACTTGGCCATGTTAATTTTCTCCGTAATGTTCCGTATGTAGTATATGTACTTAATTCAATGTATGCACGAAAACAACCAACGTGTTAAGTAGCAGTATCAAAACTAAATAAATAATGATTAAAACAATGTAAAGCACTGTATTTACGAAAACAAGAAAATCAGTTTGTCATCCTTGCGAAGCGGCCATTCTAATCTTCCCCTTATTTTCGGGAACAATTACGTTTTATAATGATGCGATGCAAATTTTACATATCCTCTTTTGTGCGCCCATTCTGACAATACCAAAAAATAAACCAGTAAATGATTAAAACTATTTAAAGCAATGTATTCACGAAAACATCAAAACTAGTTTGTCATCCTTGCGCATGGACCATGTTAATTTTTTCTGCGCCCATTCTGACGATATGAAAAAATAAATCAGTATAAAAATATATGATTAAAACAAAGTATAACAATTTAAAGCAATGTATTCACGGAAACAACAAAACTTGTTTGTAATCCTTGCGCAAGGGCCATGTTAATTTTCTCTCTAATGTTCCAAATGTTGAATTCCCACGGATGTTCAGAGAAGTGGGTTCGGAATTTACATATAGCGGTCATGGGCCTTGGTTCGGAATTTACATAGAGTTTTAACGGCGGTCTGATTTTGGTTCGCAATTTACATACCACCCCTGTGTAGTGACTTCCAAACTTTCTAAACATTTTTAGTCCCGAAATTCTTCCCGTAGTTCTCTACGTCGACGATACTAAAAAGCAGGCAGAAGCTTTATTTCTCGGAAATTGCCGTGACGTCGACACCTTTTGTGTAGCAGCCCTAGTAGATCGAACGGCCTTGTGGGAGCTGGCTAGCTCTGTATATGAATGAAGATATATGATGTATGTAGCCTTGGAATTTAATGATCTTCGGCTGATATGTGGAAACCCACGCAGTCATATTTCTGGCTCGTGTGGGTTGTTTATCTATGTGCGTTTGTTTGTGTAAAATCATTTTCCCGCTATTGGTGGGAGGTGTAAACCGTGATTGCAGTTTTTCGGTCATGTTTAAAAAAATGATTCACTCCAGGAATGCCACGGATTTCCGTGTAACCTAAGTAGATTTTGGTGGTCCGGAAACGCTTCCTTGTTAAGGAGCATCCCCCCTCGATTGTTGTATGGTTAGAAGCGCTGCCTTCTTTTGGGCAACCGTCCGACATGGGCCCCGGGTTAAAGCCCCTGCAGGGTAGGGTGCCTACGATCGTTATAAATCCTTGAAAAGCCGCCCCGGTGGCGCAGTGGTCTAAGCGATGGATGGCCTCTGATCATTCGTCTGAAAGGGGTCCGGGTTCGAATCCCGGTGTGGCATGGATGTTGTGTTTGTCTTACGGCACTGGCTCTCTCCCTTCCCTGGAACCAGTGGCCCTAAATTAGGGACGGGCGACCGCTTATATAGCCCATTGAGTTGCTCACGGTGGTCGTTAAACCTCCAATCAAAAAAAAATCCTTGAAAGTCTTTAAAGAGTGCTTAATTTTTTCAGGGTGCTTGAAAGTCCTGAATGTTTGCCAGAAATTTCTGAGAGTGCTTAAAAGTACTCCCCTGGAACCAGTGGCTCCAAATTAGAGACGGGCGAGTTGAGTCGGGTTCGAATCCGGGCGAGGCATGAATGTTGTGTTTGTCTTACGGCGCTGGCTCTCTCCCTTAGCTGGAACCAGTGACCCTTAAATTAGGGAAGGGCGACTACTTATATAGCCCATCGAGTTGCTAAACTTCCAATCAAGAAAAAAAAAAGATTTTGAAAAGTCCTTTAATTTATTTTGCTTGGAAGAGTATGTATGAATCTTGCTGTATTTGATGCAATGGATAGTATTTCGAAAAAGATTACCACTTTGTTGGTAATTAACGTACTCATTTTTTTTTTTTTTTTTATATATATATAAATTCATTCTCAGTGGTATAGAAAAATTACATTGCCTGAGGATATATGAAAATTTCCATTTTCGATGCTTCGGAATTTTATCCTCCCTGAAATGAAATCCGTGTATCCAGGCTGTTAGTTCGTGTGTCGTAAAAACCGCAACCAGTGGAAATTAAAAATGAGCAGCCGTTGATGTGCTTTTATTGTTGGTCGTAAGGCAGGAGTGGATCACTGCTTGTGGACATCCCGGAGAGGCTGACGGTGTGGACAAAAAAAAGCGCCTTTTCTTTTCTTCTGGCGCACCTGTGTGATGCTCCGTGCGAGCTGCAGCTGAGCGTCGGCATCACCGGTGGGCGTATTTTGCTGATCCTCCCCTTTTCCTAAGTAGGACACCTGCCCTCCCTGATTGTTGATCCGTGGTCCGGTCATTGACGGCCCCGTGTTTGGCATTCCAGTACACTGTTACATCGATTCTTCCGGTGAGTTTGCTTCGAAGATTGCCCACGTTATTTCGTGCAGCGTTAATTGCTTTGACACGAGTTTGCCCGAATTCGCGCTACGCAAAATTTGCTCGATTTTTAACGCGCTCCAGTCATAGCTTCAATAAGTCGTAAATCTATGAGCATTATTTCGTATCGTGCGCATTTCTTTTTAAGTCTGATTTGTTGCCGCCGCGTGCTTCTAGGTGTGATTCTAAGTCTTCGAGTTGGTCCTGAGATCAAGTTCCGAAAGAGGCGTGGGCGGGGTTGTTTTAGACGTACTATTCCCGGGCCTTAATTTTGAAAACCCAATCTAGCATACAGAATTTTCAGTTTACGGCCTGACCCGTTTCACACTTCCACGAAGCGTTCGCCGCCACTTAATGCAAAAAACGTAAGGCTTCTTCTACATCAGAGGCCTTCAACTCTTGCCCCTAGGAATAGTTGCCAAATTGGCTTTTTTTTTTTTTTTTTCCAGTTTAGTTGGTTTGGCTTACCCTGATAAGCCATTACATTATGACCACCTACCTAATAAGCTGTAGGACCCCCTTCAGCCTACAAAACAGGGCCACTCGTCGAGGCATCGGTTGTATGAGGTGGCGATAGATATCCTGGGGTATCTGGTACCATAATGTCAACAGCAGGTCCTCCAGTTCCCGTACATTTCGGGGTTGTGGTGATTTAGCGTGAACCTGCTTTTCCAAGTCGAACCAGAAATGTTCGATTGAGTTCATGTCAGGTGAATTTGGAGACCGGGGCATAAACAAAAAGTCACCATGTTCCTCGAACCACTGCTTGACGATTCTGGCAGTGGCGCATTTTCTTGGTCTGCCACGATGTTCAGATACCTGACAGCGGTCAGGGATTGTGCTGTTGAGATAATGGGGCCTAAAATGCCCCAAGAAAACATCGCCCACAGCATAACACCGCCGCCGGCCTGTTTCCGCGCAACACTGCATGTAGGTGCCATAGCCTCAGTTGGTAATTGGCGTATCCGCGCTTGGCCGTCTACGTGATGCACCAGGAATATTGATTTGTCAGACCAGGCCACTTTCTTCCAATCATCCACGGTCCAATCTCGATGATCTTGGGCCCATTTCATGCGTTGTTGGCGATGACGTGCAGTGAGCACGGAGACCAAGCTGGGTCTTCGGCTACGCAGGCCCATGCGCAGAAGGCTGCGATGAAGTGTTTTGCTGTGACACATTGCCCTGACCACCACTGTTGTAGCTGCGGGTGATTTGTCGCACTGTGGCCCTGCGGTCGCCGTGAACGAAGCGCGACAGTCTCCGCTCCCCTGTGGCATCAATGAGCTACGGATGGCACACGGCTGGCCATATGTGTACCACTTTTGATACGTACTCACTGTAGTGGCACGTGAAAAATCCACTAGCTGTTCCGTTTCCGAGATCATAGTTCCGAGGCGCCGTTCCATCAGAATTTGTCTTTTATCAAACTCCGATAAATCGGCAGCTTTTCCCATTCTCTCCGAACAATCTACTATTTATGCTAAGACTGGGTATACAGGGGTAGCGCTGCCATCGCATCCCTTGCAATTTTCGAAAAAGAACTCGTTTTGGCGACGGAAAAAAATAATAATGAAGAATAATTTGGCGAAAATTTTAAAAAGGCAGCGCAACTGCTGACAAATATCAGGGCCTGGACTTTGATTACATTTGCATTTTTGGGCCCCATTTTATTCTCTTTTATATCATTTTTTAGAGTTTTTAGGGCATTTCTTGGACAGTTTGGGGACTTCTTTTTTTTATATTTTCGGAACATTTTATTTGTTTTACGTCATTTTTTGTTTGCATTTTCTGTCATTTTTTAAATAAAAACTAAAATTGTTATAAGGATTATGCTTTCAAATTGATACACTCAAAATCGGGATTGCCAGATGAACAGAGCAAGAAAGACTTAAAAATAGCTCATTCTGGCAACTCTGTTGAAGACATTGTTTAGTGCGAACCAGTTTCGGGGAAAGAAAATCCCCATTGTCCACTTTTGAAAGGGACTATGGGGAGGGTAATGAGCAAAAGAATTCAAATTCAGAGTTCCTTATCTTGCACTGTTGCTGTCATTCCAGACCCTTAATGTACCACCTGGCAGGTACTTACTTTTTTTTCTTTTCTTCTGAGGTGCGTTTTCTAAGGAAAAGGCAAGATTCTAGTTCATAAATTATCTATGATTGAAGTTATTTAATTTATAATTTTGAAAAAATTTAATACAAACTGTTCTAGAAGGATTTTTCGTTTAAATTGTAAGTGCAGTTTTTGATTCTTAAGGGTAGTTTTGCATCTTTTTAAGGGCATTTTTTAGGATATTTTAGATCATCAACATCCGGGCCCTGCTATATGCAAACTTCCACGCACCCCCAGTATTCCGGCGCCTCTATTTCTGGTATAATTAGTGTATTAGGATGCTTAAGAAAGGGGGGGGGGGGACTTTTTGCTGCCCATGAGGAATATATCTGACTTCCGCGTTACTGACATTCACTGCCGGAAGTGGATTTGACCTTCAGTGCGTTTTTGTTTCCTCTTTCGCCCATTTGAACCTGTTTAAACCACAAACATGTTGGAATGTATTGCCTAAAGAATTTCAAGGGCAGCTCAATTTTTGTGCTTGCGTTTTACGAAGTCTTTCGGTAATTTTATATTCAATGAAACGCTAATGTTTCCCCTTCACATTTCGTGATAATTCGAAATTCGCAATGACAAAAGTTTCCGGAACCTGGACAAAATAGCAAAGTGAATTTGAGAAGTGCGGTTTTTTGTTTGTTTCTGCAATTAGGGCCTGATTAAGGTGGGGCCTATAGGGGCGGCCCACCATGACCAAGGGCCCAGGAGGCATACCTGGGCAAATAATAGATAAGATAGAGAGAAAGAGAGGTTTATAAAATAGTTTTATTTTTTGTCTCGTATGATTTCTACAGGGTGATGCAAAAGTCCCCGAACTCTGAATTCAAATATTTCTACGAAGAATATAGTGATGTATAACTATTTTTACATACTGTTATATTGACACTCATACTTACAGGTAATGAAAACCACTTGACAATAGATGCTGGAATTGTCCACCATTCTGTTGAAGACACAAATTCACCCGACGACATATGTTGGTGGACACACTTTTCAGCGTGTTGGCACTGTATAAAAAATTCTGAAATTAACGAAGCACATTTCTGTTACAACTCTTTCTGTGAAAAGACTGAAAGAAACCTGAATTTCACGGATTTTTCGTTCCACGAGAAAATTCTGAATTTTTAGAAACCTTTCCGTGGTTTCTTATATAGACGGTAAATTACCGTTTTAGAGGTGTGTTAACGGAAAATTCTGAATTTTCAGAAACCTTTCCACAATTCCTTTCGTGTATTAACGGAAAAACTCCGTTCTCACTTTTTCCGTATCCGTATGACGAGAAATTACCGGTAAAAGGAGTGATTGGTTAGAATACTTGAAGTTTGATTAACTTTGAAATTTCAATCGTCTGTCGAATTTTGGAGTTCCGTAGTGAGATCGAACATTGGGGATAGCATATCGCATGAATTTTTTTTATTGTGGCACAGGAAATTTCTCCTTCTCTCCCCTATTTTGTGCACCAGCTATTTAATATATACAAGGTTTGTCCGGAAAGTAATGAGACCACTTTTCCTGGGCCAATCAAAAGGGCCGGAGGGCGGAGTCTCCGGGCGTGGCGAGTGGCGGGGTATGTTAGGTAAACGATCGATGTCTCGTCAGTTGGCTCTGAGCTTTTACATAGTGAGGATCGCCTGCGAAGTGGACAGCTGTGTGAGCGTCGCGTAACGGTCAAAATGCAGAGGAGTGTCGAACAGCAATACGCGGTAAAGATTTGTGTTAAATTTGAACAATCCGCGACCGAGACGCTTGCTATGATACAGAAAGCCTACGGGAAGGATGCCTTATCGAAAGCACAAGTGTTTCGGTGGCACAAAACGTTCACAGAGGGAAGAGAGAACGTCGAGGATGAGCCACGCCCAGGGCGCCCTTCAACGTCACCCACTTCGGACAATGTGGAAAAGGTAAAAGCGGTTTTGGACTCTGACGGGCGTCTGAGTGTTAGATTGGTAGCAGAGCACGTGGGGCTCGCGAAATCCATTGTGCATGAAATCATCACGCAAGAACTGCAGATGCGGAAAGTTTGCGCCAAATTGGTTCCTAAGGTTTTGACCGATGGACAGAGGAACAACCGTGTATTGATTTCTCGTGAGCTTGTAGACCATGTGAGGAGTGAACCTGTTTTTTTTGGAGAAAGTGATAACAGGTGATGAAACGTGGGTCTTTGAGTACGATCCGGAGACGAAAAGACAGAGCTCAGAGTGGCACACTCCCGAGTCTCCTCGACCAAAGAAGGCTCGAATGTGCAAATCGAAGATGAAATCGATGCTCATTGTCTTCTTTCACTGTAAAGGTGTTGTCCGTAAAGGAGTTCGTACCACCCGGACAAACGGTCAACGCTTCAACGGCTGAAGAACAGAGATGCGCGCGTCCACCCGGAGATCACCAACACTTGGGTTCTTCACCACGATAATGCGCCGAGCCATGCGTCGCTGAGAGTGAGAGAGTTTCTGGTGAAACACAGCGTGGCAACGCTGCCCCAACCTTCCTACATACAGCCCATGATGTCTAGAGTGAAATCACTGAAATGGCAATGGGCTGGACATGTTGCCAGAAGAACGGACCACCGAAATTTTAGACTGGATTCCGAGGGACAGGAAAAGACCCAGAAGAAGACCCCATGGTAGATGGAAGGATGAAATTCGAAAGTATGCTGGAGTGACGTGGAGGAGACAGGTCCAAGACAGACAATTGTAAAAGAAATTTGGGGAGGCCTTCATCCAGCAGTGGATTGATAATGGTTGATGATGATGACAAACTTGCAAACTGCCGCGACGAGTATTTTGTAACAGTCCCAAAATGGTGTCCTTTCAGGCTGAGGGCATAAATTTTATTAATGATTTTCGATCGCCTAAAGGGCAACAATGACACTGGGTTTCCTAGTATAGGCGACCCAGTCTCATCGTTGGGACTTGAAAGCGTTATGTTTCATACGAGCTCGTACGAGGTTGTCGCAAGAACTCATATGCCGCAAAGAAGTTAAATTTAAAAGCTAACATTTCAGTATCATGCTTGAATCGGGGTATCTTCGAAGAAAGAAAACTATTACTTTAAATTAAACCAGAACACTCGTACTCATTTGCAGAGCAGCGAAAAGAATAACACGTTGTTTAAAGAAACAAATGTAAAATTAATTTTGTGTATATTTCTTAATTTATGTACAATTTAATGGTGGGACCAGATTAAGTTATATTAAGACATCTCTACAAAAAAAAGTTATGGTTTAGCCTGAGAATTATAGAAATAGAAACGTCCGTATCAATCCAACTAGTAAGAGGTGAGCAATAATTTTCATTTCTAAAATGTCAATGAATACTCAGCATGCAAGGGATTGAAATATTTGGATGATGTCTCCCCCCTTCCCCCTAAAAAACTTCTGCTGTGCTACACCGATCCGCGGTTGAGGATGGAGCATGTCTTCTTGCGGCCGTGGTCTTTGGCTGGTATCCGTGGATAAAACACAGGCTTGGAGCTCTCCACGAATGCCGCGCCTTTTCTATTTTCTTTGGGTACGTAACATTGTTGACTGATTTGGGTCCGACTTCTTGACCCACGTACAGCTAGGCATTTCTTGCCAACCGCCGACGTCGAACTTCGATCTCCCTACAGATGACAACAACAACTCAACTGCAACCACAACACTGCAACCACAACACTGCAACCTCAACACTGCAACCTAGATTTCTCCAAGTTTTCCATTTTATTTTAGTTTCGCTTTCAGCCATGCTGCGAGGCATGTCCCTACATCGTGAAGACGTACCTTGCCCCTTCATTGGTTTCTGGCTTCCCCGTCCTCGTTCGCGAGTGGACTGCCGACCAGTGGCTACTTCGAACAGATGTTCTCCTGGCCAGCTGACCATCTGAGAAAAACCTTTTAAATCTTTAAGGATGCTCGGGGACACGTATGCCCGACTGAAATATGTTCTCCGACACCGAGCCTGGGTGACATTTATTGCCTAGTTTTACCTTCTTACCAGATTTAAGATTCTTTCTTAGACTTTCGCCGTATAGTCACCACTGACTGATTGTTAGCTAAGGTTGCATTATGTAATTCGCAGTACGGTTGCTCCGCAAATGCCGGGAAATGAAAAAGAAAAAAACCTTTCACTTCGTTTGCGAAATTTTGCACCTGGCCTAGAGTTTGCGTTTCGATCTCCTTCCCACGCGAAGGGAAATCAAGGAAAAGAAAGAAAAGAAACTACCGAATTCTTATGCGGTTTGGATCGGAATACTATTTCTTGCACCTACTTACGAATTACTCCAATTAAGAAATTAAATACTTAATTATGTTAATTAATTAACACAATTAATTGGGTAATTAAATCTCGAATTTGGGTATTTCTTTACCAAAAGCAATGTGCCCGAATTAGAAGAATTTTCGCGGCAACAGTCCGACCGTCTGGAATAAAAACGTGATGGATTATCCCCTCGAAATGCCATAAGCAGTCGCTCGTCCTTTATTTAGGGTCACTGGTTCCAGAGAATGGAGAGAGCCAGTGCCTTAAGGCTCTACGAGACCCGCCATCTTGTATTGTGCCTTCTCTTGTTAACCAACGGGCAAGCGTATTTTACAAATTGCTCGTGCAATTTTGCACATTTTGGAACACCGTTTGTGGCTAACGCAAGATATATGATAAATAAAGAGTTCCGTGGTTTCAGATTTTCATTTTGGACTCTTTAAGTATTTTTTATTAATTAATAAAACTATGGAAGACGCCTTGGTACGACTTTCGCTGCAGATAAAAAATGAAGGGAAAGGTCAATAAAAATTCTGAAACCAGGGAACTATTTATCATATATCTTGCGTTAGCCACAAATGGTGTTCCAAAATCTGCAAAATTGCCCGAGCAATTTGTGAAACACGCTTGCCCGTTGGTTAACAAGAGAAAGCAGCAATACAAAATGGCGGGTCTCGTAGAGCCTTAAGACAAAGACATCGTCCATACCTTAACATGACTCGGAATCGAACCCATCTCGGACGAATGGTCATAAATCAGCACTTAGACCACTGCTCCACTTACTGCTGACAGACTACTTACCGATGGAACGTTTTCCCACAGAACAATGGTTTCAGATGTTAGTTTGCTTCATTAGCCTCAAACTAACATCTGAAATCAGTGTTCTGTGTTTTCTCAACTAGACTGATTTCGCCGGCTCGAAACGCCCACGTTTGGCAAACAGGTTCAGGGAGCTGGCCCGGGGTCAACCACTGCCCTTGTATGTTAGGATTACGGAAATAGACCCACTTTTCATCGCACGTAACAATTCTCGTGATGAAACATACGTCGCTCCGGTTTTCTAGAAGTTTCGTGCGCACTTCCACTCGGCGGATTACTTCAGCTGGCGTCAGTTTGTGAGGAACTATGCGGCAGCTCCTGTAGACCTTGCCGAGGTCCTGAAGGTGACGAACCTCGGTGATCTGTGAAATGCCCAGATCGCCTGATAATGTCCGAGTGCTGGTTGTCGGATTTGCCTCTACGGCCTGACGCATGGTCTCCGAATCCACGGTTCGCGGCCACCCTGACCTTGGCTGATCGTCGAGGTTTCTGTCACCTGAGCGAAATTTCTTGAACCATCTGGTTGCGGTGCTGTGGTCCACGGAACCTTCCCCTTTCGCATGACAGATGTTTCCTGTTGTTTGAGCAGCGTTATGGCCGAGTTCAAACTCGTAAAGCAAAAGTTCCCTAATTAGCCGGTTGTGGCTGTTCATCTTTTAGGCGTCCCGACCACAGACAGAACGACGTCATGCAATGCTGTTCATGGGATCATATGTAGAGGATTTTAGGAAGGGAGTGTCTGACCCCAGAAACAACCCTTAGAAATAAGAAGCTAGGAGTTTTGGGCTAGAGATCCTGATAGTAAAGTGACACGGAAGCGAGGTAGAAAGGGGAAAGAAGACGCCCTTATTTATTACCAGGGGGGAGGGGGTGCAGTGCCATAGTCCGACGGCTTAACGTGTCTATCCAAAGCATGGCGGATATTTAGTGGTTCGAGCGTTCGTACCTGCCCAGGATCGAACCTGAGGTTTTCTCCGTGGCAATCACGAACGTTGATCACTAGACTGCCCGCGGTCGGCAATGCTGTTCACAGCAGCGATTACCGCTTTATATCCCTTTCAACTGACTGCAGTGCGCGACTTGAACTAGTTTAAACACGTGACATAACCTCCGCAGCACATGCGTTTTGGCAAATATTGCAAAACTTTCGACTGATACTTTGTAAATTTGAAACAGTACGTTGAACGAAATTGAAATACAATTTTGTTGCCAACAATTACAGGGTGGTGGAAGTGAGATCTGTGAATCCTTTTTTTTTTTCCCCAGTATTTATAACAAAGAATTCTGTTTCTTGTGTGTTATCTTCGGAAGCGCCAAAACTTATTCACCAGAGTTGTCGTAAATCGGTCGATGATTGATTCGTGGAAGCTGTCGTCTTACTTGTGTTCGGAAGACACTGCACAAGTGCTGCAAGCCAGCGGCTGCAACGAAACAGCAAGCCGGCTTGCTGAGCGAACCAGCTCGCTGCCGTGATTTTTCGGCTCCCCCGCGAAGATATCGCGGTGATTCCCGGCAACGGGAAAAATAACTTCGTCTGCCGATGACATGTGAACGTGGTCAATTACATTGCTTCGCTAAGAACGCCGTGCAAGGCGATGCGTGCGAGCAAAAAAAAGTCCGACGGCTCATTAATGGCGAAATCGGAGTCATCTGTTCGAATTAGTCACAGACGATGAGTTCACTCTGCGACTAGGTGGTGAGAGAGGGGGTAATTACTTTGGCATCACTGATTTCCTAAACAAATGAATTCGCACTGAATGAATTTGCAGTTACGTATTATGGCTCACTTAGGCTAATCGAGCATTTATTTTTTTGCTTCTTCTTTAAAAGCGACGCGAAGGTGAAATTGTTTCGTAGCGAGTATCTGCGTAAAAACAAAGGGATTTGGATAATGAATCTCTCCCACCAACGAACGCTTGTGCGCAAATAATTCATTTAATGCCGAACACCGTTTCTCTAATGACTTTCGCCAAGAGCAAATTCAGGAGCAGAAAACTAGATATTGCAATCGTATACGTACTTTCGGGATCAATTGTCATTACGCGTTTTTCGACGCAAAACCAATTACACTTCTCTTTGCATTCAATGGTATTAATTACTCGCTCAAATTTACCAAGTGAATGTATATTGTCGGATAATTTACTGCACATTTTCCCCCTTGGAAATATGGCAAACTCCCGAATCGACGCATTTGAAAAACGGAACAGCCGATTTCGATTGAAATGGCCACGTCTTTTGAACCAAAAGAAAATGTGGTGGACACTGATCGAACATTTATTTACTGGCATATCAAATCTTGTAAGTAAGGGTTTAAGGAAATGTTCGTCCATACAGAGTTTGAAACAGGTCAAAAATTTTGGACCCGGGCGTCGCATAATTCGACCCGACTCGGATCTGTAATTGACCCGGACAAATCTGCTTTGAACTATAATATATATATATACACTATATTGACAAAAGTCACCGGACACCTAGAAGAGAAACACAACATATCATTTATTAACATACATTAATACGGTGTCGGTCCACCTTTGGCCTTAATGCATGCACTGACCCTTCGAGACATGGTTTTCGAACACAACTATAGATATGCGTTTCCATTCAGTACATAATGCTGCCGCTAACTGTTGCTTAGTAGTAGGCCTTGCTTCCAAACTTTTTATACGGCGCTCTAATTCATCCCATAGGTGCTCCATGGGATTAAGATCAGTGCTTTGTGCTGGCCAGTCCACATACGATACGGAATTATCTTCAAACCACGCTGTAGCAGTCCTTGCTTTATGGCTGGGTGCATTATCCTTCTGATACCAACAAGGCTCGGTTCCATAGTGTTGCCACAGAGTTGGTAGGGTATAATTGTTCAGAATATCGAGGTAGACGTGCTGGTTAACAGGTTTGTCCACGATAACCAATGGGCTGGGACCATATCACGAAAAACACCCCCACACGAGTACACTGCCAGCTCCAAACTCAACCGTAGGAACAGTATACTGTGGTAAATAGCATTTCCCCGGCTGCTGCCATACCCACACACGACCATCAGACTGATGGATCGTGTATCTGGATTCATCAGTCTATAGGGCCCGTTTCCATTTATCTACGGTCCACGATAAATGTTCTTTACACCATTCTAAACGACGAGTAGCTTTCCCAGTGGATATGAAAGGCTTATGAGTAGGGCAGTAATTCTGTCGCGGCGCGAATTTCCGCGATTTTTTCGCGAATTTTAGGGTTTTTCTTGTCATTTCGCGAATATCAAATATATCCGCAAATTTCAGATTTTTTTGCCTAATTTCCATTAATTTTTTTATTACTGTGTTTTTCATAATTAAATAATTTTAATGCTGCCTTCGTTAGAATCTACGCGAAAAATATACCGCAAAGTAATCCTACTCGAAAGACCAAACCAGAGCTTTAAACCTTGATTGGCTCTCAAGATTGTTCGTTACGAAAATACTCTTTTCGAACAAGCGTGACGGGTAATTCAATGTCACACGCACTCTGTTGAAGAGTGCACACGTTGTCTTCGTGATTTCCCCCGCTACTGGAATGATCTTTGCGACTTGCCGGACTACTAAACCGGATGTCGTGAGTTGTGTTAGTAATTTTAGCTGAAAAAGCAGCTCACAGAAAAGAGTGTTTCGCAGACGCTTAGCTTAGAAAATTTGTTCTTTCGTGTGAGTAGTTTTTGAAGAGTCTAGATATTGTTTTTAAATTTGAGAATGATCCACGTGAGTAAAATGTCCGCGCACAAAATCCCGGGTGATCCAAAAGTCTTGCACATTTTGAAAACGTAATAACTCGCGGAGTTTTGAGAGTAGGGCAACGCGGTTTGCGTAGGAATGATCAGAATGTCATCGGGTTTTTTTATGAAATCACATAAATTTTTACTCATTTTACTTGCATTTTTCATCGCCAGATGGCGCAGCAACCACAGGTTGAAAGTGTCGAGAAAAATAGACACCTTATTGTACCAGGTGTTCAATGTGATGGCCGTCCTGCTCCAGCACTGCCTGCAGACGACAGAAAACACCATGGTCGGCATTGAAGAGCATGTACGGTGGTATAGCTGCCACATGGTGTCAAATGGCACCATGTGGCAGCTATACCACCGGACATGCTAGCCAATGAAGTGGGGCGACATCTGTACACTTGTGATTTTGGGTAACCCCAGAGCCAGAAATCGCAGGATGTCAGGTCTGGTGACCGAGGAAGCCAGGCCTTCGGAAAGTGTCTGCTCAACACGATTTGCGCCAAACGTCTCTTGCAACAGTTGCTTAACGGAACGTGCGATGTGGGGTGGTTCTCCATCCTGCATAAATGTGCACAGATTCACTGCATCCCGCTCTTGCAAGCTAGGAATAACGTACGTTCGTAACATGTTCGCATAACGTGCACCTGTCTCTGAAACGGTTTCGAAGGAGGTGCCGCGAACCTCTTTAAAAAAAAAAAAAAAGGACCGATAATGAAAGAAACCGTGAATCCACACCACACTGTTACTTTCGGCTGATAAAGTGGCGCTTCAACGACTGCTCGGGGATGTTCCGTGGCCCAGATGCGGCAGTTGTGCGTGTTTACCACTCCGTTTAGGAAGACGTGTGTCTCATCAGTCCATAAAACGTTCATCAGTCAGTTCTCGTCGACATCCATTTGTCGAGAAAACCCTGCGAACTCCTGGCGCTGCACGTAATCGCCAGCTTGCAGTTCGTGATGCCGTTGCAGTTTGTACGGGTATCAGTGTAGAATCCGTCGTAGTGTTCGCCATACAGTCCCGTATGGAATGCCTGTTTGCCGAGAAACATGCCGAGCACTGGAGTCGCCATGTGCGGATGACATTGCAATCACATCCATTTCCTGCGTAAACGTCTCTACTGCAGCTGCACGTGTTCGTGGTCTATCGCTTCGTGGGCGTGCTGCCAAAGATCCCGTTTCCTCGGAATTTTTTCACCATTCGCCGCAGCGCAGCACTTTCCATCGGTGCTTTCCCACTGCGATCACCTTTCAGTGACCGGTAGGCTCTCAACGCAGCGCTCGCACATTGAGCGTTGCAATAGAACAATTTCACCAAGAGCGCTTTGTCCGATAATGACAGCATACTGACACGGACTACTGAGACTTGTGGTTGATCAGATAAGATCATACGTAGAGGATTTTAGGAAGGAGTGTCTGACCCCAGGTCTTAGACAACCCTTAGAAATAGGAAGCTAGGAGATTTGAACTAGAGTGCCCGATAGGAAAGTGACACGGAAACAAGGTAGAAAGAGGGAGGAAGATGCCCTTATTTATTATCGGGGGACTAGTACCCGGGGTCCGACTGCTTAACGTCCCCATCCGACGCACGGCGGATATTTAGTGATTCGAGCGTTCGTACCTACCTGGGATCGAACCCGAGGTCTTCTCCGTGGCAGTCACGAACGTTAACCACCAGGCCACCCGCGGCCAAGACTTGTGGTTGCTTCCCAGCTGCTGCTTTTATACCCACTATCCCAGACCTGTACGCCTGTGGCGCCATCTGGCGTTGAAAAATGTAAGTAAAATGAGAAAAATTTATGTGATTTCATAAAAAAAAAAAAAACGATGCCATTCTGATCATTTCTACGCAAACCGCGTTGCCCTACTCACAAAACTCCGCAAGTTATTACGTTTTCAAAATGTGCAAGATTTTTGGATCATCCGGTATATTAATGAAATGTCGGACATTGCCAACAATATTCTTAGCAAGAGTCAAGACTGCGATCACGTCGCTGCAAAAAGAGCTCTATCCATTCGTTATAAAAAAATTAAACATTATTTTTTTTTTTGAAGATAAAAAGCATCGATTTTGTCAGCCAGTCGCATGTTTCTTCAAAGCATTTAGGGTGTTTGATCCCGATGAATTTAAGTCCTTGGACTTTTTAGACGACGAAGAAGATTTGTTTGTTTTCAGTCACATTCCTATGTTCGAAGATGAGGACCAACTAAAATATGAATTTATTTCATATAAAGCGAGTGTAAAAGAATTTCAGGTTTGCTAGACTTCTGGAATACGGAAAAAAGTTGTTTTCTAATTCTACATAACGTCGCTATCCGTTGTCTGTCAGTACCCACAAACAGTGTCGATGCTGAACAATCCTTTTCCAAATTTAAAAACGTGTTACAGGACAACAGGCACAGCATTAAAGAAGAAAAGATGTGTATGTACAATATAATGTATCCAAATGCCGTCCACTTAAATGGAAATCTTGATCTCGTGTAACAGCGTTAAAAACATTGCCAGAATTTGAATGGTTTATAAATGTAAGTATCAATTTTAAAAAGTTATAATGATTATTTAGTTACGTACCAGTATTTGTATTACTGCTTCGTAACTTGCTGGACTTTTTTTTTTCGGAAATGTTAGTGTAAATCATCGGCCGCGAATTTTTCCTTTTTTCCCCGCGATAAAATTACTGCCCTACTTATGAGCAGCCGCACGACCGTTGTAACCCATGGAATGAAGTTATCTGCCAATGGTACGTGTACATACCGAGGCTCCAGCATTTTTACTCACCTGTACACTGAGGTCTTGTACAGTACTCCATTGATTAGCTGTAACGACTGTCCTGAGGCTTCAATGTCCTCTATCACTGATTTTCTTTGGTCTGTCGGTATGTTTTGCTGCTTCAGGCACGCCATGTGTCTTCCACTTATTCAGTACATCCAAAACAGTTGACTTGGGTATGTTTAAACGCCTCTCGGTTTCTCTTATGGACAACCCACTAATATAACACCCAACAATCTTTCCTTTCTCAAAGTCAGTTCTCTCCCGCCGCGACATTTTTACTCAAACTCACAGTGCGATATGATCGTGGTCAGCTGCAGGCTTGTTTTTATACCGTTTGCAGGTGTACCGCGCATCTTAACAATGCAGCGGATCCGTTCATTTACTTTTGAAGGGTGTCCGGTCACTTTTGTCAATATAGTGTATATTCAGGGGTTGGACAGAATAATGTGGACACCTAGGTATAGACGATACAGACGATCAGCACCCGGAAGAAAAAGGCATAAAAACTTGGTATGAAGAGCTTAACGCGACTAGGATTTTTGGCGATCTTTCCCGAGCGGGCATACTAGCGGTTACACAAGAGGCAGCTGCTCAGGAGACATTTCTGCGAAGTCCCAGGAAAGCCATTCGTCGTGCTTCACTGGAAACTGTAAGGTAGAGATTGTTCAAGCTCTTCAACATGATGACCGGATATCGGTGCAGATAATCACTATCATGAGATGTTGCAGCGCATCAAACAGAGGTCATCGTTCTTTCCACGTTTATAAGTGAGTTACGGAAAACTTATTATTGGCCGTCACCGGGAATCGAACCCAGGGTCTTCCGGTTACGCGCCGGATATGCTTCCACGACACCACAGCGGCCTCGAATTCCTCCAGACTCACACACGCTAACTGCCAAGCCAAGTTGGCAGGCTGCTTCTTGGAGCCCCGCACAATGCTGTGGATTCACCAGAGATGGTAAGCAGCAACTGAACAAATAATTAGAAGGCGAATGAATAATTAATACAGAAATTTAACGTGGACCAAGCGGAAGCATATCCGGCGCGTAACTGGAAGACCCTGGGTTCGACTCCCGGTGGCGGCCAATGAGAATTTTTCCGTGACTCACTTGTAAACGTGGAAAGAGCGATGACCTCTGTTTGATGTTCCTAGTCCACGTCAAATGTCTGCATTAATGTTGCAGCGCATAGCTCATGATAGTAATTATCTGCACCGTGTCTATTTCTCAGATGAAGCCACATTCCACGTCTCTGGTACAGTAAACAGGCACAATGTGCTAATCTGGGGATCAAAAAATCCCATTATGTCGTCGAACAACAGAGGGCTAGCCCGAAAGTGAACGTATGGTGATGCCTGGTGCATGACAGAATCATCCGACCCTTCTTTTTCCCAGGGCGCACGGTAATATGTAACTTGTACCTGGACATGTTGGAACTTTTTGTAGCACCTCAGTTGCATGCAGTCCAACCTTCGGTTATTTTCCAACAAGACGATGCCCCACAACATTGGTCAATAATAGTTCGCGAGTTCTTGAATTCCATATTTCCGACATAACCCCTCTAGACTTTTTCCTGTGGTGTTTGTTAAAGCCCAAGTTTACTCTAGCAGTGTACCGAATGTCGAGACGTTGGAGAGCAGAATAACGGACGTCATTGGCCCTGTCTCTGCTAAGATGTTAAACAAAACATGGCGTGAAATCGAATTCGCTTAGATGTCCTCGGCGCCCATGTGGAGGTGTACTGACACTGGACAAAAAAAAAAAAAAAACTAGTTGTGCACCATCATTGTCGTGTAATCCCTTTCTTGTACTTGTAATACATTTTTTATATTAATTTTTGTAATGTGGGAATATATGTTTATCTCTATATGAGTGGCGTATCTTGGATCCCAGACCTGGGCTATCTCCCCCTCCCCCCAGTACTGTTTTTTTTTAATTGCGAAGTTTAATTTTTAATTGTTTAGTAACAGAAATAACTTTTTATTTTTTTTTAGGTACCTGCCATTACTAACATGATACCAAATAATTATGAGGATTAGGATTTGAACACTTATTTGTACATGAACTCCATTCTTCTTCTGAATACTTTATTTGTACATGAACTCCATTCTTCTTCTGAATACTTTATTTGTACATGAACTCCATTCTTCTTCTGAATACTTTATTTGTACATGCACTCCATTCTTCTTCTGAATACTTTATTTGTACATGCACTCCATTCTTCTTCTGAATACTTTATTTGTACATGAACTCCATTCTTCTTCTGAATACTTTATTTGTACATGCACTCCATTCTTCTTCTGAATACTTTATTTGTACATGAACTCCATTCTTCTTCTGAATACTTTATTTGTACATGCACTCCATTCTTCTTCTGAATACTTTATTTGTACATGCACTCCATTCTTCTTCTGAATACTTTATTTGTACATGAACTCCATTCTTCTTCTGAATACTTTATTTGTACATGCACTCCATTCTTCTTCTGAATACTTTATTTGTACATGCACTCCATTCTTCTTCTGAATACTTTATTTGTACATGAACTCCATTCTTCTTCTGAATACTTTATTTGTACATGAACTCCATTCTTCTTCTGAATACTTTATTTGTACATGCACTCCATTCTTCTTCTGAATACTTTATTTGTACATGCACTCCATTCTTCTTCTGAATACTTTATTTGTACATGAACTCCATTCTTCTTCTGAATACTTTATTTGTACATGCACTCCATTCTTCTTCTGAATACTTTATTTGTACATGCACTCCATTCTTCTTCTGAATACTTTATTTGTACATGAACTCCATTCTTCTTCTGAATACTTTATTTGTACATGCACTCCATTCTTCTTCTGAATACTTTATTTGTACATGCACTCCATTCTTCTTCTGAATACTTTATTTGTACATGAACTCCATTCTTCTTCTCCTTTTGTGTGAACTTGAGTGCTACGTTTTCATAAAATGTTTCTTCCGAGTACTTTTTCATATTTAAAAAGAATGTTTTTCTCTATTGACAAAACAGCCAAGTTTTTCGAATGTGCGTGTTCTTGTGTGGCTCTAAGATACACTATCTACCAACAAGTAATTGGACACCTGTGATAGCAAAGGAAAACGAAGTTTATTCACCTTCAATAGTTGGTGGAGCCTCCACGAGCGGCGATTACAGCTGCGACCCTCCGGGGCATACACTCAACCAGGCGTTGTACGACGGCTAGCGGTATTTTCTTCCACTCGGCTTGGAGAAGACGGGTCAGTTCCTTCACCGATTTCGGACGGTGGGGGCACCCCTTAAGTCGACGCTCCAACTCGTCCCAGAGGTGCTCGATAGGGTTAAGGTCCGGGCTCTGCGCAGGCCAGTCCATTCGATTAACCCCATTGTCACCATACCAAGCCAGGGTGGACCTCGCAACATGACAGGTGGCATTGTCATCCTGAAAGTAACATGGGTCCATCCCGTAAAACTGCCATAACGTAGGAAGCGCATGGTCATCCAAAATGGTGCAGTAGGTCTCGGCGTTGAGTCTACCAGGAATTGCGACCAAGGGTCCCGTGCCATACCAGGAGAAACACCCCCATAGCATAATTCCACCGCCGCCGAACTTCACAGTTGGCACAATACATTCCGGCAGGAGGCGTTCTCCAGGCAGACGCCAAACCCAGACCCTGCCATCCGAACGGTAGAGGGTGAACCTTGATTCGCCGCTCCAGAGAACCTGTTTCCACTGTTCAACGGTCCACTGTCGACGTTCTTCGCACCACGTTAGCCGAGCAGCGCTATTGGACTTGGTGATCAAAGGCTTCTGGGCGGCAGCACGTCCATGATAACCGAGCAGATGGGTTTCCTTACGGATGGTATTCATCGAAAGAACACTCCCGGATGCCTGTTGAAACTCCTGGCGGATGTGGCCCATCGATTTGGTGCAGTTCTTCCGAAATTCTCTGGCCAGCACCCGTCGGTCTCTTAACTCCCAGTTTTGTGGGTCTGCCGGGTCTTGGCACATTTCGAAAGTCACCTCTCATCTTCCACTTGCCAATCACGTAGGCCCCTGTCGATTTTGGGCACTTCAACTCGCTGGGTATGTCACATATGGATCGGCCATTTTTGTGATACCCGACGATTACACCTTTCTCGAAATCAGAGAGCTCCGAACTGCGTGGCATCTTGCTTGCGACTGGTTGCGTTGTTGTTTCCCACACTATATTTAACGGCGGCGGCCGTGACGTGTATCAGGACCACAGATATCGTTGATTGCAGGGGTGTCCAATTACTTGTTGGTAGATAGTGTATATCTTGATTCTTTTTAAGCCGGTGCAGTGGTCTGTCTCCTGGTCATTCGTCCGACGTGGGTCCGGGTTCGAATCCCGTAAGGCATGGATGTTCTGTTTTGTCTTAAGGGACTGACTCTCTCTCCCTTCCCTGGAGTCAGTGGCCATAAATTATGGACGGGCGACTGCTTATAACCCATTAAGTTGCTCACCGTGGTCTTTAAACCTTCAAAAAAAAAAAAATATTTTTAATGCAAAAAAACTTCTTTTGGCAGTTGTTGATGGAAAGCTTAATATGAGGTCTGCTAATCTGTACACCTCACTAAACACTATGTCCAATTTATTCAACTTTATGTAACACGTAATGTCTCTTACTGATTTGTTTTTATATTTATCAAGGGAATAAAACACCTTCAGTTCATTTTTTAGTCGAGCTGTATCAAAATTTGAAGCATAGAGTTCTGACAGTAGATGTTCAGGGAAGCTTTTACAAAATTTATCAAAACAGTTCGAATCCAACAAAGCCATGAATTTAAGATATAATATATCTGATTTTAATTCATTGACACTTCACAAAAACTGAAACAACTCTCGCGAAAACTCTTATGGGCGGGAGTATGCGAGTGACTGAGATAGTCTAAGCCTTCTTTTTTCTGAGCGAACCGTTGCCCAAAGCAATGGCCCATTCCCCTCTACCAGCGGATTCATGTTGTCATGGAAACGCTAGCAGGCGATGGTACGGAAGATTTTCGCATCAAAACTGCGAAGACTCTGGAAGAGCTGCTTGCATTTGGCGTTGGTTTTCGCTCGCCAGACTCATTCAAAGAAGCGAATCCGCACGCGTTTTTTTTTTTTTTTTTTTTTTCACACCGAAAGCATCGACATATTTTAATACCGTTGATAATTGAATTTTATTTGTGTATATTTAATTCAGTTTTATTTGGGCATTTTCTGGGCTTCGCAGCTAGCCTCGAATATACGCCACTGCTCTATACAGTGTGCCCAGTAAAGTCCTTTCTCAGTCCTGTAACTTTCGAACGCCGACAGCTATAGCCATAAAAACGGTGTCTAGGTAGAGTAAAGTGTCTATGCGCTATTCGATGAGACCGCTTACAGCGCCTCCTAGCGGCAAATTCAGGAGTTAGCGTGCCGATCTCGAAAACTATACGGGAAAATAGTCAATTACAAAGTTGTAGAGCAGCATCGATTTAGTACGAAAGGACACCTTGCGCACATGAATGCTAAGAATAGAACGCGTACAACGCTCGTTTTTTTTGTTTGCGATGTCGAACACTGTTACGTCACGAAACGCGTCAGAAAGGAGCAATTAGTTGTCAGTAGGCACATTTACCGTCGATGCTCAATGTGCTCTCCGTCAGCCACAATACACATTTGGACTCTAGATTGAATCTCACTCTGCACATTTTGCATGTCAGGTTACATGCTGGAACAAGCATCAGTTATACTGCATCAAAGGTCCTGCAACGTTGTCGGAGGGGTCTGATACACCTGCTGTTTGAAGTAGCCCCACAGGAAGAAGTCCAATAGGGTGAGGTCTAGTGAGCGTGCAGGTCACTCTTCGCAACCACCATAGCCGATGATTTGTTGCTCGAATGTCTCGACCAGGTACCTTCTTACGTTTCCTGGCAGGTGCGGAGGGGCACCGTCATGTTGGAACCAAACATTCCGCAGTTGAGGAAACGGCAGGTTGTCCAAAAGATCGGGTAATACCTACTATAGAAGCTCCAAGTATCGAGCTCCCGTTAACGTACGCTCGTAAAACACAGGTCCGATGAGGCTGTTCTTGAAAATGGCGCACCAAACATTAATGGACCACCGCACCTGATGACAAACTGGTAGACCACGTGCAGGATTTTCCGGCGCCCAGTAATGGGTTTTCTGCCTATTGTAGACGCCATTACGCCTAAAACACGCCTCATCTGTCCAAATACTGTCGGCAAGGAACGTTGGCTGGACCTCTAATTTGTTCATGACGAAGTTACACCAGTCGTAACGTCGCTCAGCATCCCCTGGCTGTAGTGCCTGCAACGGTGTTGGACGGAACGGATGAGCACCTGATCGCCGCAGGATTTTCCATACGCGGCTTTTTGAGAGGCCACACTCGGCACTATAACCTCTCTTGTGCTGCTCTCAGGATTGTTGAGGACGTATATGCTAAGACATCCTCTGGTTGCACTAGACGGCCTACAGCAGCTACTCTGCCGGATCGAGCCGTCTCCCTTATAACCTATTAACAGCATTGAGGATGGTCTTCCATGACGGATGCGGTCCCGCAGGAAAACGTTCACGATATAGCCGTTCTGCCTTTCTTGCATTGCGACTACATTCACCGTATAGGAGCAACATCTCGCAATACTCATCATTGGAATTTCTCCATGACCGCGAGATTTGACATACTCCTCGAGAACTCTCTTTTATACCTGCCGAAAATGTATTACGTTCCATACTTATTTGCATATCACAGAAATTGCATGCGACTCGCATACCAATCGCGAGTTGAGTTGGTTAGTCGATGCGAGACGAATTGTCACGATCGCCACCGAGTCCACTCGTTTCTTACAGACAGTGACTATAGCATGGACCCGACGAGGATCGAACCAAGATCCTATCGCATGCGAAGAGCGCGCGCTACCACTGGGCCACAAGTCGGGCTAATGTTTTGCGGAAGGCGATATTATCTTTCTGACGCGTTTCGTGACGTAACAGTGTTCGACATCGCGAACAAACAAATGAGCGTTGTACGCGTTCTGTTCTTATCATTCATGTGCGCAAGGTGTCTTTTCGTACTAAATCGATGCTGCTCTACAACTTTGTTATTGACTATTTTCCCGTATAGTTTTAGAGATCGGCACGCTAACTCTTGACTTTGCCGCTAGGAGGCGCTGTAAGCAGTCTCGTCGAATAGCGCATAGCCATTTTACTATACCTAGACACCGTTTTTATGACTATAGCTGTCGGCGTTCGAAAGTTACGGTGCTGAGAAAGGACTTTACTGGGCACCCTGTATATATAAAACTGAAAGTTTGTATGTTTGTTCCGCATACGTTCCTAAACGGTTTGATTGATATGCATCAAAATTAGCATACATACTCTTCATCACCCAGATTAAAATACAGGCGGGACGATTTTTAGAAATTCCATCCCTAAGGAGGTCAAATGTGTTTTTACAGGGCCCTTTATAGACTGGTTGCAATCGGCTGCTGCGGTATTACTCCGCGTGTCAGAGCAACGGTCGTCCGGTGGCGCCTCACTCCTCGCAAGCTTCCGCGGTTCATGCATACGGGGAAGAGTCCGATTTTTGAAAGCACAACTCGCCGGCGGAACATATTGTCATAAGTATTTTTTTGTTTATGGCATTTTCTTTGTAAGGATTAGGTTTCATTAGACTACCAACAATTGGCGCGGGATTCTCAAATATGGGTGGAGCTACAGATTCCCACCAATAGGCGTGGTTCTTTCAAATAACATCAAGGTTAAGTCGAAGTTAAAACAGACGGTCATCTTCATACATAAGATTTAAATACAAGATTAGTATTGGTATTAGTATAGATAAAAGAAATAGCCTATGTCCACCGGAAAGAAGTAAGCTTCCCGACGGTGAAAGAATTATCCGAATGGGTTTAGTTTTCTAGATTAGTAAAAAAATTCCGTATATTATCGTGAACTACTTTCTTTTACGTTGGGTGTGATCAGATTGTATGTAAACAAAGCGGGACGATACATGGGAAATTGGAAACTACTGGAAAGCGATGTTATTCGGTGGTACAGCCAAAAATTATAAAAAAATAATAATAAATAAACGAAATAGCCTATGTCCTCCGGAAATCTTCCCAACGGTGAAAGAATTATCCGAATCGGTTTAGTTTTCGAGATTAGTTAAAAAAATTCCGTATATTATCGTGAACTACTTTCTCGCGTTGGGTGTGATCAGGTTGTATATCTACACTCTAGAAAGCTGAATGCGGAGTGCAGGAAGTGCATTATTGTGCATGTTTGCTATTTCGAGTTTTTAGGGCTCAGAACGGCCATTATAAATCGTGATTTTTATAATAAAATCTTCATCAAGTGTAATGAAATATCTCCAAAAAAAAAAAAAAAAAAAAAACGCAAACCCTTCGGACAAGTTCAGCCGAAAGCAAAGAAAGTGAAATTACTTAGAGACAGTGAGACAACCGAACAACGTGATCGAAGACTTGTGGATCAGCGGGAAAGAGCCAGTGTATCTAGGGCGGCAGAGACCTTGGAACAACGTGAGGCCCGACTTGAACGTTGTTCATCATGGTAGGATTTTTTTTTAATTGCGATTTACATTGATACTTGAAAACAAGCTTTATGTCTATCCCGGGCAACGCCGGGTATCTCCGCTAGTATATACACTGCTGCCCACCCAAAATGCAACACCAAGAAAAACACGAGATAACAATGCCAGATTTACTGGCACATAACAACAGGTACAAAGATGAAACGATTGAGCTTACAGGCCCGTGCGACTTGCGGAACACGCAGACATCAATAGTTCGTGTGGCACCCATGGCTGGCAATAACGGCCGCTACACGCCGCGGCATCGAACAAAAGAGGCTTTGGATGTGGGCTTGGGGTATGTCGGTCCAGGCTGCTTCCACACGTTGCCACAGTTCATCAGGCGTAGCCGCGGGTGGTGCTTGCCGGGCCACACGGTTGCCGATCAGCGGCCAGACGTGTTCGATGGGCGACATATCGGGAGAACAGGCGAGCCACGGCAGCAGTGACACCTGGTGGGCCGAGAAGAATTGTTGCACGTGCGGGCGCGCATTGTCCTGTTGAAACATGGCCGCTGGCAGGTCCTGCAGGTAAGAGAGGACTATAGGCCCCAAAACTTCGGAGATGTAGCGGTGGTGTTGAGTGTACAGGCGATGCGTACCAGAGGGGTGCGGGTGTCATATCCAATTGCGCCCCAAACCATAACGCCAGGCGACGGGCCGGTTTGGCGATGCATAATGCAGGCGTCATACAGTCTCTCGCCGCAGTGCCGCCACACGCGGATCCGACCATCGTGGTGTTGCAGGCAGAAGCGGGATTCGTCGGAGAAGACAATGTCGTGCCATTCCATAGTCCAAGTGCGGCGTTCAACGGCCCACTGCAGCCGCAGTCGCTGGTCGTGTAACGTCAATGGTAATCGGAGCAATGGGCGCCGTGAGACAAATTCCCGCTCCTGCAGACGACATCGAACGGTACGTGCTGACACAGGTTGTTGCGCAACACACCCTAATTCCTGCACTAACGTTCGTGATGTGGCGGTTGCGAGCCGTCAATGCCCGCCGCACAGCATGCCGGTCCTCTCGTTCGGTGGTGTGCCGCGGCTGCGGCAATCGCTCACGTCGGTCCGTTCGTCCCTCCTGCACCCACCGAATCCATACTCGCCTCACTGTGGCTGGATGTCGTCCCACACGGGCGCCGATGTGTCGGTACGATAAACCGCTGTCGTGATAAGCCACTATTCGTCCCTCTGTCGAACTCCGAAGCGTGCTGGAATGACTGCCGTATTCTGCGACGAGGCATCAGGAAGCTTCCCACGCCCAGGTCCGGCAGCACAACACACTTCCACTACTTACAGCCCGCCTTCTGTGCACCCTTCTTATAGTGCTTCTCGGTGGCGTGCCGGGCGCACATGATTTGCATATGCCCTGCAATGCTAATCATTTGCATGTCCTCTCGCGGGCGACGCATGCTTCGAATTTCAGGCCAATCGGATGCTTCCTTTTTGGTGTTGCATTTTGGGTGGCCAGCAGTGTATATATATATATGACAGTTCCTAATTTTCACGCAGCCAACTGTGGCGACGAAGCACTGTCTTCTAACAATTCATCCGAGATGGGCCCCTTTTCGAAACCGGTGAGGCATATTCGTTGTGCCTGTCGTACAGCATTCCACTGGAGAGTATTCAGGAGCTGCATAAATACAGGTTTTGCCATATAAAAGAGGCCCGAGTATAATGAACGACAACAGTCAGGCAATGTTACTATACATCGTAAAGAATAGTTGAAATGACATGAAACAGGAGTAATTTACCTGCGTTTACAACAATTGCTCAAAGTGCTGTCCTCCGACATCAAGACGCAGCTGCACACGACGGAGCATGTTGTTCGTAACGCGCCGCAACTCGTCGGAAGTAATCTGGGCTATGACATCTGTAATGTTCACTTTTAATTCGTCAAGGGTGTGCGGATTAGTTTCGTACACTTTCCCTTTCACTGCTACCCACAGATAAAATCACAGGTGGAGAGATCGGGTGATCTGAGTGGCCATAGTCCCTTCGATACAGTTCTGTCCTCCCCAAACACTTCATGAACAGCACATAGACTGTTCCGCGCAGTATGTTCCGGCCGTTGCACCATCCTGCTGAAAGAAAGCATATGTTCGCTCTTCTCCTGTAAGTGCGGCAACAAATGGGTTGAACAGTTGCTGAACATAGCGCTCCGAGTTGATGGTGTCAGTGAAGAAGAATGTGTCGACTCTCCTCTTCGCAGACACAGCACACCAAACGCCTATCTTTTGTTCGTACAGAGGAGTCTCCATGCCCGTCTGGGATTCGTGTCGGTCCAAAATCCTGATGTTTTGCGCATTGACATAGCGGGACATATTGCATCCGTTTTCCATAAACAGGAGTTTTAAGTTCTTGGAGCGCCATAACTTTGTACGGCCGAAAATGCAAATCCACCTTAAGTATGCGTCGGCATGACGTGGCAGATATTCCCATTGCAGACGATAATCGGCGAATCGACTTCCGAAGGATTTGTAGCATCATTGTGCACACATCCTTGATATTGTCTTCAGTACGAATTGTCTTGGGTTTGTTTCTTTTCCTGTTGCACACCGTGCCGGTTTCACGAAATTTCCGCATTTACTTCTGTACCACTGATTTCGCCAGTGCAGACGATAATCGGCGAATCGACTTCCGAAGGATTTGTAGCATCATTGTGCACACATCCTTGATATTGTCTTCAGTACGAATTGTCTTGGGTTTGTTTCTTTTCCTGTTGCACACCGTGCCGGTTTCACGAAATTTCCGCATTTACTTCTGTACCACTGATTTCGCCAGTGCAGCACAATGTGGAAATTTTTCTGTAAAGAACTCATTTAAAACCTTGTATGAGTTATTTCTGAAATATTGTTCCACAATAAAAATCCGCTGTTCCGTACTTAAAACCATTTCCGTTGCCTTTGTTCTTTATTCACTTACACTTATGACCGCGTACCTACACTGCTCTGACTAACCACTCTAACCGGCTGGCTTCCACTTCTAACCGGCTGTGACTAACCACTCCGGGGAATTCCTTTGCAGCTGTACACGCAGAAACCGGTTAGAAGTGGAACAAAGCGGTTTTAACTGGAAACCCGCCTAACAACTCCTGCCTCTTTTATATGGCGCACCCGGTATATTCCAAGGAGGTTGGCAATTGTATTAAAAGCAAATGGTAGTCCAACACCTTATTAATAAAGACATCACATATTTATACCTGCCAACTAGTTTCTACTGACTACGGAACTCACGGTCAAAACGACGGTTTCTTCGAATTTTCATTTTTATAAAAAAAAATATTTTTACTATTATTTTATGATATGTATGAGATAAGAGCGGATTCGCGGAATTCCGTTTTTTTGTTGTTGTTTTTTTTTTTTTTTTTTTTTTTTTTTTGTTTAGTCATCATTTAGATCATTCTCAAGATCGATGCAAAACTAAAGATACTTTTTTAGTGGGTGGGGTCCGTTTGCGGACGGTATTTCAAAACTTTCGCGAAAACGGTAGTTAAACCGAGTGAAAATATAGTTGCTGTAATCGTAATTTTTTTCTCTCCCTATGTTGTCTTTGTGTCCAGTATTCTTGTTAAATATCATTTTATTGTATAAATGTTTCTATTTCAGCTTGGAACTGTAGGCAGTAATTTGCGAAAACGATTATTAATTTGGTTATTCACGCGATCGACGCCCAAGTGAACAGAAATTGGGAGGGGGGTGGAGGACAGAATTCCATCTTTACGAAAACAGAAGGTCGACGGTGTCCCGATTTTTTCCGGAATCGTAATTTTTTTTTTTTTCTTCTCGAGATGTTACCTCTGTCCAGTGTTATTGTTAAATAACATTTTACTGTATAAGTATTTGTATTTCAGCTTGAAAATAGGGGGGAAATTCCAAAACCTCAAGGTGGGCGAAGCAAAGATTTCTCCCGTTATTGCCCCCCCCCCCCCGCCCCTTCTCCCGCGATGTTCCCACTCTCCTGCGTCTAAGTATGCCGCGCAGCGCAATAATACTAGTCCTGAGTTACTACTGACCAATGTTGGCAGGTATGCATATTTCCCTGGTGTTCACATTATTTTGTCCAACCCCTGTACGAATATATCGAGAAGCATGAAAGACGAAGTAAAGAAAAAATTCTTTCGTTGCAGCAGCCATTCACTACAAAGAGACCCGAAGTTTTGTATGTTTGTGTGTGTGTGTGGGGGGGGGGGGTCCAGAACTAAGTGCTCGCGAATCAAGCTTATAACATAATATAGCCAGCAAACAGTCATGGGGGGTGGTAGCCCCTAAACAAAACAAGAAAAATAGGCTTAATATTAATCAGTGATGTAGAAGGGCCTTAACGCCGCTAAGCCGCGCTAAGGCAGTTTTCGTGGTTAGTTGAGAAGAAAAGCAGGGTAAATAATTTTTTTTTAGATGATCATGTAAAAAGAACACTGATTTATATCGTACCTTAACGGAACGTTCGTATTGCAAAGACCCCCCGCCCTCCCCTTTTCAAAGGTGAAAAAACTGTCAGGCAGTAGGGCGTGATTATCCTTATAGACCAGGTGCCCGCTATGGTGTAGTAGGCAGCTCACCGTTCGTCTGGGTGGGCCTGGGTTCGAGTCCCAGTCAAGGCATACGTAGTATGCTTGTCTTAGAGCCAGTGACCCTAAATTACAGTATTTGCCATTTTCTTGTAGGACTTCCGTCCACAGTGAGTAGAGTTTAGGTCCCAGCCACCTATAGCGAGATCGCCTTTTGGGCAGGACACAGAAACGGAAGGAATGAGAGCAAGTCTAGCGACTTTGACAGAACAGTTTGTAGTGAGATTAGAGTTCAGCAGATGGCGCCACCGTACAAGTACGATATTGCACATAGAGGGGTGAGAGAATTTCAGGGGGGACATAGGAAAGGATACCCATTTAACCAGTGGGTCCAGCCTGGGGGCCGTCACTTAACGTGCTCGTCCGATGCACGGCGGATATTCAGCGATTGTTAGCAAATCACACCATCTCTGAAAGATCTGCCCAGGTTCGAACCTGAGGACCTTGCATCGATAGTTTGAACTGCTAACCACTAAGCCATCCGCGGCTCTGACCCTAAATTAGAATGAACGACAGCTTATATCCCTTAAAGTTCCTCATAGTGATCGTTACCCCCCGCCCTCCCCTTTTCAAAGGTGACAAGTGCTGCATTTTTGAGAAGGGCGTTTTAGCTAAACTTGCCACCAACTCCAACAAAAGTAATCCCCTGAGTCCATTGTATGATTCATAATGTGTAGCACAAAAGGACGCTCCGAAGGTCCGAATGGTCAGAGGCAATGGCTTCTGGCCATTCTAGGAACCAACAGCTTCAAATCAGGGTTCGGCGACTATGACACTAAACGGCCGCGGTGGTCATAATACCCGGAAAGAAACAGAAATCGACACGAAAGATATCTGCTACTCCTACCCCATAACCTTAACAAAAGCATCATCTAAGTTTATTTAGTGTGACTGGCACATTATTCATGCTGAATATTTGGAACGATACAGAACGGTAGAACAGTTTCTAAAGAGAAAACATTCTTACAATCTGACTCCCACATAGCTTTTATCTTTATTTTAAATTGCTCCAATTAAGTAATTTTAATAAAAGTTGAAAAAATAATTATAATAAACCTTTAATAAAAGTACTAAATGATGAAAACAACAAAGCAATTTCTAAATTGATTTTGCAAATTTTAAGGTCTTTCCTTCTGGGTTTGTTTCACCTATCCCGTTCACCGCTAAGGCACTTTTTTTTTAGAACTGCATCACTGATATTAATTAACCAACTTGTGTCGCAAATTCGATTGATCACGTGTCCACGTAGTCATAAGAATAGATATGAGTGGAAGTCAATCGCTGATTGCTGTTGTAAATTCGAAAGACTCGCGGAAAGTGTCGGGAGAGGTGTGTGTGTGGATGGATGAGAAAGGGGGGGGGGAGGGGGTAACAAAGATACCGTGCCTACGCTACTAAATGCCTGCTCTTTCGTAGATGACTCCTATGATGGGGAGCGGTGGGGGGCATGGGTGTTGCGTGAATCGTGGAATTGTTTGTGAGACCTCCGCGATTTTACGCCCTCTTTCTATGGAGAATCCAGAGTCCGTTTCCGGCGGCGGCGCCCTTTGATAATTCGCTTAGTGATATGTGGGCGCTCTTGCCTATCGGGACAGCTCCGAATCTGTGTCAAATGCCGCCAGAAAACGCTTTACAGTATCAGCTTATAATGGCGTTCTGGTTTTCATAGGGTTCCGGAATAAGGTCTTGCGGCATTTATTATTATTGATCAGCTTACAAAGCAGTGGTGGGGAACAAAGACTTGTAATACTAGATTTGTATTGTTGCTTCATTTTCATGCAGATGTACAGGGTTCCCACTCAACATGGAAAACCTGGAATTCTCAGGGAATTTGAAAATGGTTCCAAGAATCAATGAAAGTTACCCTTTTTTTGTAAAAGTCAGGGAAAATTACCTTTTTTTTTTTTTTTTTTGTAAAATTCAATGGATACTTTATTTTGCCAAAAAAAAAAAACTTATTTTTTCAAGATTTCAAACTTTTGCTTGCAATTACTGCCTGCGTAGAATTTGGTAGATCTTACTTTCAGTTATATTAAGTATTTCCTTTATTCTCTAAAAAAAGATCCAAAATTGAATTTTTAAAATTGCCAGTTATTAAGCTTTTGTTCAATTTCTGCAGGCAGTTATAACATAGAACAATTAGGCACAATATCTTCTGCTTGAAGAAACACTTCACAAGAGAACCAACCCAACCAAATGGTGGATCAAAGTCCTTTGTCTGTTGGCTCTCTTGAAACTTGTTTCTTTGAATAGAGGCATTCCGTCATTAAGCTTAGCTGCATTGTGTTATAGAAAAACTGAAACTATTCAACTGACAGATTTTTTTCTTATGACCTGTTTCCTATGGGAATGCATTTACAAATTCCATGTGGGTAGTATTCACAAAAGTTCATGCAACTTTGGTACAGAAAATAATGTGCAGTTAGTTGTTATTAATGAAAAGCAGAAAAATTTATAAAGACAAATTACTTAAAGAATTTACAAGTGTGTGCTTTGGTGAGAAAAATGAATGGAATGGAATAGAATGAAATGTAACAATTCTTTGCAACATGTCACTGTGGAAAACTTTAAAAACCACCTGAAAAACCTGGAAAAGTCAGGGAATTTTTTATTGCTTTTGAGTGGGAACCCTGATGTATCTAGTCGATAAATCAAGCTAAACTAGACGAAACCCGTCGGAATCGACAGTTTTTTTTTTTTTTTTGAAAAATTGTTTCATATAAACAACAAATGTAAACTTTATCTGATTGAGAAATTCATTCAACCACTTCAGTAAAGACAACAGTCCAGGTTCGTGATTTTTTTTGACTTAACGACCACCGTGAGCAACTCAATGGGCTATAAGCAGTCGCCCGTCCCTAATTTAGGGTCACTGGTTCCAGGGAAGGGAGAGAGCCAGTGCCGTGAGACAAACACAACATCCATGTCTCACCGGGATTCGAACCCAGACCCTTCACGAACGAATCGTCATAAGCCAGCTTTACCGCTGCGCCACCGGGTCTGCCAGGTTCGTGATGAGCATCACGACTGCACCATTTTTCAGTCGTAGAATGTGAGGCGGAAATCCACTCATGTCGATCGTGTGCAAAAATCCAACTGGATAGCGCACTGTTTCGCTCATCTTCAGTCACAAGTGTGTTTGTAAATGTTGTTGGAATGAGATTCGCGTTGCGAATACTCTTCATTATCTCTTCTTTGAGACATGTATATAGTTGCGACCCATTGATCGCTCACACCTTCCAGTAAGGAACGTTTTCTTTCTTTTTTTTTTTTTTTTTTTTTTTTCTGCGGGACAGACATTCTTTTAAGGGTAAGTAGGCAATAAAGCATTTACTTACTTTAGGATCAATCATAGAACACCATGCACACACCAAGTCTGACACTGAACTGAGCGCCTGATGTCGATAAGAACCACACGCTTTTCCCATAGATTTCACATCGGAACTTTGCCGCCCCGCCACGCCACGCCAGTACCGTTGCCCCAATCCCATTTTTCTCTTTGACTGGCACATCTACATGGTAAGACCTTTATTTTGATACCTCAACTATATTTTTACGTCCGGCCGTTCTCTCAAAATAGGTCTCACAGTAACAAACCTTATAGATGAATATACAGATGGCGCAGCTCAATATGTACATTCTAAATATGCTCACTAACAATGGTCAACGGAATGTTTATTTACATCTTTAAATAATGGGAAACGTCATACCTACGAGAATAAATTGGATCGAATGAATAGTAAATTGTATATATACACTGAAGAGCAATTGAATTAGAGAGAGACCTGGCGTTATGCAAATATGGCCCTGTAAACGGAAACGACATGACGTATGCAGCGATCCGACAGTATAAGGAGTGATGCGACGGGAATCAGTAAGAGTCCGACGCGGTATGGGTAAAACGAAGGATCTAAGCGCATTTCATCGTGGGCAAATTGTCGGGGCCCGACGAATGGCTCACTCCATCTCGGAAGTCGTGCAGGCACTGGGATTTTCACGAGCCACTGTGTCACGGGTGCACCGTGAGTACATCGAATCCGGTAAAACCATCCTTGCAAGGGACAACAGCGTGTGGTTTGAGCGGGGTCATCGTCGGCTAGCTCGCATTGTAACAGCGGATAGACGGACCACAGTGCAAGAAATCACTCGGCAATTTAACGTTGGTGCACAAAAACGTGTAAGCAGCCACACCATCCAGAAGCATCTCCTCGCTATGGGGTACAGAAGCCATCGTCCCACGAGGATACCGCTGCTGACCGCACATCACAGGGTGCAAAGATTAGCATGTGCGCGGGAACATCGCCACTGGACCATAGTAATGTAGGAAAATGTTGCCTGGACTGATGAGTCCAGATTCACGTTGGTGCATGCGGATGGCAGGATACGAGTACGGCGCAAATCACATGAAGCGATGGATCCTTCTTGCCAACAGGGTACTCTTCAAGCTGGTGGAGGTGGCATTCTCGTCTGGAGACTGTTTACATGGACTGAAATAAGACCCCTGGTAAGTGTGACATCGTCCCTCACAGGTCAACGTTACCAGTATATCCTGGACGACCATTTGCACCCGTTTGTGCGTCTTCAACATCACACTGGGGACCTCATCCTGCAACAAGACAATGCAGCTCCCGAATTGTATCCGAATGGTTGGATGAACACTCCACCGACGTGACCGCGCTTCCTTGGCCAGCTAGGTCACCTGACCTCAATCCCATCGAGCACACGTGGATGCCATCGAGAGAGATGTTCGAGGCTCTGACCCTCCTCCATCAAATCTTCGTGAACTGTGGGAGATTGTTCAGGGGTCGTGGATCCGTATGGCTTCCCAACGCTTCCGGTGTCTTGTCGAGTCCATACCGAGACGAATCGCCGCCGTCATCAGGGCGAAAGGTGGTGCTACACGTTACTAGACAGGTATCTCTAATTCAATTGCTCTTCAGTGTACATCACACAGTCCAACGGCATAACGCAATCAGGTGTTCTAGAGTGTTCGCTGTTCCGATGAGAAAAACTGATACGAATGCCTACTAGCTTTGCTTTGCACAACGGTTCGCTCAGAAAAGAGAAGACTTCGGACTTTGGACTATCTCAGTCCCTCCATGTTTTCTCCTTCAACAGCGCAAGTCAGCCGCACGCTTCTCCCATAGACTTTACATGGGAACTTTGCCACCCCGCCACGCCCGAACCTTTGCCCCAATCTCATTTTTCTCTTCGATTGGCATATCTACATGGTAAGACCTTTATTTTGATACCTCAACCATATCTTTACATTCAGTCGTTCTCTCAAAATAGGACTCACAGTAGAAAACCTTATAGAATTAATATACAGAGTACCCAGTAAAGTCCTTTCTCAGCCCCGTAAATTTCGAACGCCGACAGCTATAGCCATAAAAACTGTGTCTAGGTATAGTAAAGTGGCTATTCGATGAGACCGCTTACAGCGCCTCCTAACAGCAAAGTCAGGAGTTAGCGTGCCGATCTCGAAAACTATACTAGATACGGGAAAATAGTCAGTTACAAAGTTGTAGAGCAGCATCGATTTAGTACGAAAAGACACCTTGCGTACAACGCTCGTTTGTTTGTTTGCGATGTCGAACACTGTAACGTCACGAAACGCTTCAGAAAGGAGCAATTAGTTGTCAGTAGGCACATTTGCCGTCGATGCTCAATGTGCTCTCCGTCAGCCACAATACGCATTTGGACTCTAGATTGAATCTCACGCTGCACATTTTGCAGCATGTCAGGTGACACGCTGGAACAAGCATCAGTTATACGGCGTCGGAGGTCCTGCAACGTTGTCGGAGGGGTCTGATACACCTACTGTTTGAGGAAGCCCCACAGGAAAAAGTCTAATGAGGTGAGATCCGGTGAGCGTGCAGGCCACTCTACGCAACCACCATAGCCGATGATTTGTTGCTCGAATGTCTCGACCAGGTACCTTCTTACGTTTCCTGGCTGGAGCGGAGGAGAACCGTCATGTTGGAACCAAACATTCCGCAGTTGAATCGGTCTAGTGCTTTGCGGAAGGCGATATTATCTCCTTTTTGACGCGTTTCGTAACGTAACAGTGTTCGACATCGCGAACAAACAAACGAGCGTTGTACGCTTTCTATTCTTAACATTCATGTGCGCAAGATGTCTTTTCGTACTAAATCGATGCTGCTGTACAACTTTGTAATTGATTATTTTCCCGTATCTCGTATAGTTTTCGAGATCGGCATGCTAACTCCTGACTTTGCCGCTAGGAGGCGCTGTAAGCGGTCTCATCGAATAGCGCATAGCCACTTTACTATACCTAGACACCGTTTTTATGGCTATAGCCGTAGGCGTTCGCAAGTTACGGGGCTGAGAAAGGACTTTAGTGGGCACCCTGTATAGATGCAACAATAAATCATGTATCTGTAGCAGCAGAAATAATCAATGAAATGAAATAAAATGGAATGGAACGTGAAGTATTAGGTGGTCACAATATTTTAGCTCTTTCGTGTATGTTAAGAATATTTTGAAGTCGCGCTCCACTCGAAGTGCGCTGCGTGTTTGGAGAAAAAAATTAATAATAATGATAATAACGAGAACCAGTGTGTCTTTCAGGACTTTTTTTTGGGGGGGGGAATGGAACCTTAGAGGGGCAAGTTTTCCATTTGCTATATATATATATATATATTTTTAACTACTATATTTATATCATCATCATCATCATCATTGTCAACCATTATCAATCCACTGCTGGACGAAGGTCTCCCCAAGTTTCCTCCACAACGGTCTGTCTTGTGCCAGTCTCTTCCATGTCACTCCCGCATACTTTCGAATTTCAACCACCCATCTTCCATGTGGTCTTCTTCTGGGTCTTTTCCTGTCCCTTGGAATCCAATCTAAAATTTCGGCTGTCCATCGATGGTATGTTCTTCTGGCAGTATGTCCAGCCCATTGCCATTTCAGGGATTTAACTCTGATCATGATGTCCTCCACTCTTGTCATTTTTCGGATCCACGTGTTCCTCTTCTTATCTCTCCTGGTTACACCAAGCATGCACCTCTCCATGCTGCTTTGTGTTGTCTGCAGCCTTTGTATGTCTCTTTTAGTTAAGGTCCACGTCTCTGCACCATACGTAAGCACTAGGAAGGATGCATTGATCAAACACTTTTCTTTTAAGACATAATGGCATATTGCTCTTGAAAATTATGCTGTTTCTTCCAAAAACTTTCCAGGCAAGTTTTGTACGCCGATTAATTTCTTCACCAATGTGACCCTCACTTGATATCTGCTGTCCAAGATAAACGTACGTGTCTGTTATCTCCAGCTTTTCTCCATCAATCGATAAATCTTCAGTTCTTGTAAAAGCATTGTACATCACTTTTGTCTTCTGAAAGTTCATTTTTAATCCCACTTCTTTACTCTTGTCAGCAAGTTCCTGGATCATACTCTGTAGCTCTGACGGGGTAGTTGCAAAAATGACTATGTCATCAGCAAAACGAAGGTGGGTTAGATACTATATATTTATATACATAGAAGTAATTACTATATATCTAGCACAGGGGCGCATTTAGAGGTGTCCTCCCCCTCGGAAAATGTTTAATTTTGTTTGTTTTTGGTTAAAATGCGACCGACTTTAAAAAAAATGCCTTAATTTAATTAAAATGTATCAACTTATATTTGAAAAAAAAACGCTTCAATTTTTCATTAATTTTAATTATCCAGATGTTGCATTTCAACCCCCCCCATCCCCGAAGAAAAATTAAAAATTCTATATACATCCCTGATATGGTAATAACTTCAAACATTTCAGGAATAACACCTTTTTTCAGTTAAAGGAGGGGGGGGGGGGTGAGTTCCCCAGGCTTGAAACTTTTATCTATTAAAATGCATTCAATGCACCCTCTTTCCTGAATCACGATTTCCAGACAATTAGGTATGATTAGTCTACTTATTATATTTTGAAGAATACCATGCGTCGTAATACACTTTTTTATAAAATAAACCATAACTAGTACCATTTGAAAAATTACTTAAAAAAATATAATTGGAGAAATATTTGTAGCATAAAAAGAAACGAAACTTCCTTTTTCATCATAGCCTGAATTTATTAAAATTTGGCTTGGTAACCTAAAATGTCTCCGGGGGGGGGGGGGCAATAGTCGTTTCTGGGTGGGCTTTGGCCCGCTGGATGTATGCCTGAAAGAGACATAGACGAGGACTGGTACTACGATTCATACTCTACTGCAGCAACGATTGTATTGAGTGTGATACGTTTCCGCTTGGAAATCGTTTTCCGATTTCGGTGGGCTGATCGGGTAAATATGCGTTTTTCTATTTAGAAACGTGCGGTTAGTAGTAACTCCTTAGCCCTCTGTTGTCTCTGTGTGTGTGTATCGGTCGATGGTCGATAGAAGGAAGGAAGGAAGGAAGGCGGTTTTGAGATTTCGTGGGAGCACTCATTAATTACCCGTCACTGGCTGTGTCATTGTGCTGCAGCCTTCTATGAATCCTCTTTTTGACGTTTTCCAATTAACTTGGTCACACTGGTAGAAAATGAGGAGACGTTTTTGTGGGGAGCTCGTAACCGGCCGTTTCCTATCATGTGGAAATTAAATATGGTGACACTTGTAACGCAAAAGAAAAGAAGTCCTTTCCGAAAGCTTATTAATTGCATTTCGCCTTTGCCTATACGTCGCCGGCGTATGACAGCCACCGACTAAATACACTTATTGGTTTTTGAGACGGCCCACGAAGAAACCGAGGAAGTAAAAATTTCGCTGACATTGGTACAAATAGTGTCAGCTAATATTGTCATGCTGAACGGCCATTTCATTGTGGTATCTGCTGTTCCCACCGAGCTTCGAAAGTGCTTTTAAGTGACAGTGTTTATTTCTCGCTCGTCTTCCTTGTTCTGCTCGACCAAACCCCACTGTTCAGATATTTACGTCGTTAGCTAGGTAATTGTCTACAAGCTGGGAGTGAGGCTTTTCGAACGATCGTCAAATTGCACCATAATCCTACGAAATAATAGCTGAAAATTTCGCTCCTTTTTGGGGGGTAATGCGCAGAAGCTGGACATACAAAAAACACTTAACTTTATTTTAATATAATAAAGTACGTTTAAAGTTGTATAAAAATAAAATGTATCTGCATGCACAACCATTGAAACAGAAAACTTACTGGAAACCCCCGAAGCTTGAACCATGATAATAATAGAACATTACAGATTCCAATGAGGACAAACACATTACAGTTGAATGTGGAACAATGTGTGTCAAATGAACCTTTGTCGTAAAATATTAAAATTCACTGAAGTGCCAAAGTCAGGGGATATGTGCCTAGTATCGTGTAGGACCTGCTCTATCCCAGCGAAGTGCAGTAACTCGACGTGGCATCAATTTCACAAGTGGCCGAAATTCAGGGCGGCATGCTGAGCCATGCCGCCCTGAATAGCCGCCCACCAGTTCCCTGGTATTTGTGGGTGCGAATAGACTTTTTTTCCACCACGTCCCATAAGTGCTCTATTGGGTTCATGTCGGGCGAACGTGGTGCTGTGAGCAACTCAATGGCCTATAAGCAGTTACTCGTCCCTAATTTAGGGTCACTGACTTCAGGGAAGGGAGAGAGCCAGGGCCGTAAGACAAACACAACTTCCATGCCACACAGGAATTTGAACTCGGACCCCTTCCCGACAAACGATCAGAGGCCATCGCTTAGACCATTGCCTCATCGGGGCGGCACAACTCATTAATAGTGCCAGAAGTACTGAGAAACCATGACATCTTTTCGGTTAATCTGCCTTTTCAGCTTCCTCTCCATAGTTACTTTGTTTGCCCTCCAGTGTAGTAATTTCGTTTGCGTTTTTTTTTTTTTAGGCTTTTTCAACTTTTATTTTTTTGAGACATCTTTGTACAAACGTATCATTAAGCTCTTATCTGTTATTCAGAAGTCATCTCCTTACAGAAAGAACGTACTGTTGCTGTATCAAACGTCTGCATTTACAGCGATCTCGGCACACAGCTCGAGCTTCATTAACATCCATCACGCGTCACTCACAAGACCGTTTGTACTTCATACTCATTATCTTTTTCTCATGCAGACATTTGAATCAGGTCCTCTCGGGATTTCCTAGTCCTTCCTCTACCTTTCTTTCTTGCCATTTGCGCTGAATATATTCTCTTAGTATCTCATCACTCATTCTTTCAAGATTTCCAAATCCCCTAAGAATATTAGTCTCCACCTTGCTAACAACATCTTGCTTCACATTACACAACTGCAACACATCTTCATTCCTCACATGATCAGAACGTGTCTTGCCACAAATCCCCCATAAGTAACACATCTCTCCAGCACGCAGACGACTCTTGTCTCTTCTGTAGTACCCAGGTTTCATGCACTGCCATACATCAGAGTAGGAACAATTACACTTTCATACACAGCCATTTAGGACTCCTATGTCTCTTCTGTAGTACCCTGGTTTCACTGCCATAGATCAGAGCAGGAACAATTACATTTTCATACACAGCCATTCGGGACTTTATTGAGAAACCATCATTCCTGTGAAATCCTGCTAAAGCAGTTATGACTTTCAATGAGGAGTTCAGTTGCCGTCTAATTTCGCCATCAAAGTTGTTCTCTGTGTCGCGCATTTGCTTCCCAAATATAAAAACTCGTTTACCTGGTCAATAACTGTGCCATTTAGACTTACTTATCCTGCATTCAGTACTAACAGCAGTTCTTCGCTCAAAAGCCATAACTTTTGAGCGAGGAACTGTCTTTCACTCTCTGCCAAACATGACTGTGTCATCTTTCAACTCAATTTTTCATTTGCGGTCAGCGAATTCGTTAGAGCGCTCTTGAATCTGCTGAAATTCAGTTTATTTGTTTTGACTTAGGACTACGTCTAAATCCGCGGATAGTATGGGGCGACCTACGGCCGACCATCTGTGGAAAAATAGGTCCCAATTTTAATCATTAGAGCGTTAAATATACTTGCCGCACACTTAATCGTGTAGCATATTCGTAAGCAGTGTGGAGTCATATTCGCGTACTGCGCAACACGACTGTGCGTGGTATCGTCTTAAAGCTCTCAACGAGATCTGTTCAAATATACGAAGAACATTTCGCAGTGGTTTGAACTGAGAATTTTAAAAATTGTTTTCGTGTGAACCGGTGAATACTTGACAATATCGAGGTTTATGTGGACAACCGTTAGTGCAAAACGACTGTGCTTGGTGTCGTTTTAAAGCTCTCGACGAGATCTATTCAAATATATAAAGAACACATCGCAGTGGTTTAAGCTAAAAAATTTTAAAAATTGTTTTTGTGTGAACGGGTTAACATTTTTTACAGCGTCGCGGAATGAACGCAAACAAAAGTGAAGAAAATCAAAACGAGAGGCAAGAGCAAGAATGTAGGAAGCCCAAGAAGTTTTCGGTGTTGTACAGCAATTACGAGACGACAACGACGTCGTAGTCCTACGTTCCAAACTGACGGCTCAATCAGAACTGTGCCTCCCTGTGTTTTTTTCCTTTGATTTTTAGAGGGAAGTGACGGTTTTAATTATTTATTATTTTCTCTATTTTAATTAAAGTCCTACATATAATATTAATAATTATTTAAAACTCGACGCCCAAAGCAGCAAAGAAGGACATAACTTTATCCTGTTCAATCGAAAGAAATGAAAAAACTACCCACTGACATAGGTTTATTGAATGGGATTTTTCGTTGGAAACAGAATATTTGGGAAATAAATTTTGAGAGCATTCATTTGGTTGGAGGATGCAGTGCGGAAGATCTCTGGATTAAGTTGTTGAAACGGGCAGCGAGCGAGGCAGGTAGGAACGGAATCATCATCGTCGTGTATCATCTCCCCACAGCGTCAGGTGGCGAAGTGGCGGTGAGACGAGATTTCGTGGGTCCCTTGTAGTGCAAAATAAACAACCAGTGCTTTGAATGGTCTGCTACAGGGGCAAGACAATGGGCCGGTCGAGAACTTTCGGTTTCGTCGAACATTTACCTATCGTCTTTTTCATTCTGTGGATGGGTCTAGTCGATTTGTTATGATTTTGATTGCGTCGTGCTGCTGCGAATATCTTCAGCAATACCGCGAGTTTATTTGCATCGTCCTAGAAGACTGCAAACTTTAAATGAGTTTCCATTTATCACGGCGCCCATGTTGATCTTGCTTTGCATTCTTCTTCGTTCAGCGTCGCAATTCGGAAGTTCGCCGTATAATATTTCGTGCCGCTTTGCATTGAAGGTTAATGTGCGATTGCTTCAGAGGCTGATGAATTGTCATGAGGTGCCACTTTGTTTTGCTGTAAAATGTGTCGTACACCGTGGATTTTTTTTTTTTTTTTTTTTTTTTTTTGTAATATCGAGTTTTTTTAAAAAGAACTTGTTTTAAAAATGCTGCGCTTGTTTTGTGTTAAGGGAAAAAAAGTTTTTATTTGGGGGTTTAACAACCACTGTGAGTAATGTTATGCACTATAAGCAGTCGCCCGTCCCTAATTTATAGCTGCTGGTTCCAGGGAGGGGAGAGAGGTACTGCCATAAGACATGTGAAAACACGAATTTCATACATAAGATTCTTCCGCGCATCCGCGGAATTCCGCTTTATATTTTTTCATCATTTGGGTCGTCTCGAGATCGATGCAAAACTGAAGAGATTTGAGGGGGTGGGGTGGGGTTAGTTGGGCGGGGGTAAAACTTTTGAAAACGGAAGTTAAACGGAGCGAAGATTTTTCCCGTAATCGTACTTTTTTTTTTTTTTTTTTTTTCCTCGCAATGTCGTCTCTAACCAATATTGTTGTTAAATAACATTTTTGCATAACTGTTTGTATTGCTGCTTGAAACTGCTGACAACAGTTTACGAAAACGGAAATTCGACGGCGCGAAAAGTTCCCTGTAATCTTCAGGCATGATATTCATTAACGGATTAAAGGAAATCCGCCTTTTCCTTTATCATTTAGGTCATTAACGAGATCAATGCACAGTTGAACAGAAATTTGGCGGAAAGACCACTTTCCGTCGAAGAACGGAATTGCATCCTTTGAAACTTTGGAGAACAGAAGGTGAAATTTCTCCCGTAGTAATATTTTTTCTTCTTTTCGCGATGTTTCTTCTGCCCAGTATTGTTAGATATAATTTTATTTCATACAAATGGGTATTTCAGCTTGAAAATGTTGGAAAAATTTCCGAAAACGGAAGCCGGACGGAGCGAAGATTTCTACCCTAATCGTAATCTTTTCCCCAGCTATGTATCAACTTTCCTGTGTTGTTGTTAAATGTTATTTTCTCCCATAAATGTGTAACAATGGAGGGGCACATTTTCGAAAACAGAAGTTGGGAAATTTGTAAGAATTGATGCATGGTATTTGAAAAGTACTCATATTCTCAAAGTCGCACCATTTATTTAAAACAGTGAAAGCTTTGATATCAGCATTCATTGTCCTCACGCTAAAAGTTCTTTCAGCATGATGGAGGATTTATTCTCATCTGTGGGAATAAAAAGTAAAAAAGCAACAAAGAAATGGGAAGGGAAAAATATTGGCAAAATGAAAAAATTAAGCAATGCATTCTGTGCAGGTGCAGAGTCAATGTAAAGCAAACATGGCTGTGGAATTTGCTGAGAAGAAAGCAAGGTTTGCTGGCAAGAGGAAACTTGGGCTGATGTTCATGCAATCATCAGAACAAAACAAGAAAAAAGATCTATTTGAAACAGTGTCTTTTAAAACCATTTTGTTTTGTTTTGAATTTAGTAATTTTATATCGTGGATTTTTTTTTCCTTTGTCGGTCTCGTGTATAAAATTCGTCACCACCCCCTCACTCCGGAGTAAGTTGCTCTCTCAACTAAGCTACACGAACAGAATGTACCGTTGTTGCAGATTTGTCGTCTTGACACATGCGTTATCTCTGTAGTATGTCATATCATCTCTCTCTCTCTCTCTCTCTCTCTCTCTCTCTTTTTTTTTTTTTTTTTTTATTTGAAGCGAAGAACGAATTTTTTTTTCATTAATTCCAGACGATGTTTGGAAAAAACATCACATTTTTCAAAGGCCGCCCCAGTGGTGCAGTAGTTTAAGCCATGGCTTCTGATCATTCGTCCGAGATGGGTCCGGGTTTGAATCCCGGCGAGGCATGGATGTTGTATTTGTCTTACGGCTCCCTCCCTTCTCTGGAACCAGTGGTCCTAGGGACGGGTGACTTCTTATAGCCTACTAAAATGCTCACGGTGGTCGTTAAAAACTAAAAAAAAAAAAAAAAAATGAAGAACCCAACGGCGAGTACATCCATTTTTTACGTTCGGGCGCCAATGTGAAAACACAATTTTTTCCATCACGGGGATCAAACCCTCTCCCCCTCATGAGCTCCGGAGTAAGTTGCTCTCCCAACTAAGCTACACAAACAGAATGGAATGTATCGCTGCAGATTTGTCGTCTTGACGTGTGCACCTCTGTAGTATGTCACATCGTCTTCTTCTTAATTTTTTTTTTTTTTCTTGAAGCGAAGAACGAATCTTTCATTAATTTTAGACAATGTGTGGAGCAAACATTACACATTTTTCGAAGAACCCAACGGTCAGTACTTCCATTTTTACGTTCGGGCACCAATGTGAAAACACAAATTTGCCCGTGACGCGGATCGAAGTCGCGCGCCCTCACTCCGGAGTAAGCTGCTCTCCCAACTAAGCTGCACAGACGAAATGTACCGCTGCAAATTTGTCGTCTTGACACGTGCTTTGCCTCTGTCGTACGTCACAGTCAAACACAACACCCATCTCAGACGAATGGTCAAAGGCCAGCTTTTAGGCCACCGGGGCAGCAGAGTAACGTACACTAAATGCCCGAAAGTAGTGCAATATTCAAATGTTTTATTTTTCTGAAAGCTCGTTTAAGAATGATCGAATATTCGCTTCGGGTGGATTTCCAATTATCGGCTCTTCAAATAGTTCCGGGTATCAATATACTTTGTTTAAATAAGGCTTGCTTCATGGGGACGAATCAGCTGGCTTTTACGCATTTTACGCCGAGTTTGTTATTTAATAATAATATTTTAGATACTGCAATAACACGGATCGTTTTATACGAAAAAAGGCAGCTTCTTTTTCAGGGAAATGCAGAATAAAAATCATACAAGAGATTCATTAGCGGAATTCCGCTTCTTTTTTCTAATCATTTGGGTATTCACGAGATCGATGCAAAACTGAAGAGAAATTTGGGTGGTGTGGGAACGTAAGGGGAGGGGGTCATTTTTCGTCTGTGGACGTGTTTTCGTCTTAATTCGAAAACGGAATTTAAACGGACTAAAACTTTTTCTCCCGCAATCATTATTTCTTTTTTCTCGCGATGTTGCCTCTGTCCCGTATTATTGTTATTTTATTGCATAAATGTGTGTATTTCAGTATGAAATTGCAGGCAGCAGTTTTCAAAACCGAAGTTAGACGGCGCAAAAATTTCCTGTAATCTTCAGGCATGAGATTCTTTCGCAGATTCGAAGAATTCCGCTTTTTTTTTTTTTTTTTTCCTCTCTCCCAACATTTGGGTTATTTCGGGATCGATAAATAGCCGAACAGATTTGGAGAGGGGGGGGGGGGGTTCGTTCGAGGACGAAATTCCATCTTTGGAAAACGGAAGTTAGACGGAGTGAAGATTTCTCCGGTAATCTTTCTCTCTTTTTTTTTTTTTTTTTTCTTTCTTTTTTTCGCGATGCTTCTGCTGCCCAATATTGCTGTTAAATATCATTTTATTCTGTAAATATTTGTATTTCAGCTTGAAAATGGGTGGGGATTTTTCGGAAACGGAAATCAGATGAAGCAAAGATTTCTTCTGTAATCGTAATTTTTCCGGCCGCGATGTTCGCACTATCCGGTGATGTTAAATAGTTTTCCTCCCCCCCCCGTAAATGTTAACATTTAAGCTTCATAAGGGAGGGGGAAAATTCATAAACAGAAGTGACGAAGTTAGAAAATTTATAAGCACTGAGGCATGGTATTTGTCGTCTCAAAGTTTCACCATTTATCTGAAATAATGAAAGCTTTGATATCACACATTCATGGTCCTCAAGTTGAAAGTTCTTTCAGCATGGTGGATGAAACTATTGTCATCTGAGGGCATAAAAAAAAGAAAATGATAACGAAAAAATGGGAAGAGAAAGATGCCTACAGAAATAAAAAACTAAACAAGGGTACTGTACAGTCGCAGAGTCAACAAAAGACAAATACGGCTGTGGAACTTGCTGAGAAGAAAGCAAGGCTTTCTCACAAGAAAAAAACTTATGCTGATGTTCTAGCAAGTAGAACAACAAAAGAAAACAAGGGGGGGGAATTGTGCTTGTAGCAATGTCTTTTAAAATCATGGCTCTGAATTCAGTAATTTTATATTGTGCATGCAATGGTATACTCCAGTACAATGGTATGCTCCAGTACAATGGTATGCTCCAGTTTAATATTTGCATAAATAAATTACAGGAAACAATTTCATCTCACTCATGCTGCTTTATATTCTTACTATGTGTTCTGATTTTTCACCAGGTTAAAAAGTTCAGCTTTTTTTCTTTTTCTTCCCCAGTCTCTTGCATGGAATAAATTACTTTGGAATAGGGAATCTTCAGTACCATAGAAAAATTGTTTTGTATTATTGGTAATGTCCTAATACAGACAACTTTGAAATCCACCGGTAGATGGAGCGAAGTCTCATGGCAAAACACAGCAGCTATCTTTGCTGAAGACTATCAACTCTTGAACCACTAAGGGGCCTATCTGCAAATTGCGCTTTTAACAACAACCTAGGAAACACAGCCAGGATCGGATTGGACCCATCTTTCTCTTTTAAATATAGCAAAAATAGCTGTTATACGGTAATACAAAGGCAGCGTGTACCATAAAATGCATTCCTGTTGATTATGAAAACTTTAAAGTCGTAAACTAGCTTCATTTTCTCTTAGTCGCCTCACTGTTTTACCTGCTGTCAGGGTAATATCATTTAATAACTTTTCAGTATTAGCTGGGGGTCCCCTCTGACAATGCATTCCAAATAGCACTTGTCCTAAGCTTTCAAAAAAGTGATATTACATTTCTGTTTCTCCCTCAGTTCTAGAGATAGCCCTTTAGATTTATTTTCACTAGTTGCCTAACTGGTTTACTTGCTGTCAGGGTAATATCATTTAACAACTTTTTGGTATTAGCCCGGGATCCACTCCCACAATGTGTTCTAGATAGCACTTATCCTAAGCTTTAAAACAAGTGGTATTACATTTCTGTATCTCCCTTAGTTCAGGAGATAGCCCTTGGTATCAACACATTTGCATCACTTGGCATCAACTCATTTGTATCCCTTGATGTCAGCTCATTTGCATACACTGTTCCCTTAGTTTTCTAATTTGGGCTCTCACTTGTTTTCATGCTCCACAACTGCACTTGGAACAGGAGAAAATAAAGCTACTCTTCACCTTAAGGTTTTTATAATCAGCATGCATGCATTTGATGTTACTCACTGCCTTTGTTATTAGTGTATTATACCTATTTGTGCTATGTTTAAAAGAGGAAAAATTGATCCAATCTTGGCTGTTTTCTAGGCTACTCTTACAAACGCAATATGCATAGGGATCCAGGAATCGACGGTTGTCAGCAAAATTAGCTGTCATGTCTTACTGCAGTCATTGCTGTGAGACTTTGCTCATCTCCAGGTGGATTTTAAAGTTGTCTGTATTAGAACATGACCATGTTATTGTGTTAAATCATAGATTTCTTCATATATACACATTTTGTACAGAGTAATTGTTATGTAGGGAAATTTTACCACTTCATTGAAGATGTAACACGCACTGAAGAACACTCGGTAACAGTGGAACTCATAAGACTTCATAAGAATTCTAAACGCATAGTAAAATTTCTCACCAATTGATAAATTCGAGGCCTGTACCGAAAGTAATGCAAAAGTGGGTTTAACTTTTTTATTAACTGAAAGAGGTCGTTCAAATTGCACATGTTGGTAGAGTAACTCTTCCTCTATAGTAACCCTTCTTCTTCATTGCAGGTAAATAATGGATTCCAAGCAGATGCAACATGCCGTCATTGAGTTCTTGGCGAAGGTTAGGGTGCAGGCTGTCCGGCATCCACAGAAGGCTACAGAATGTTTTAAGGAGATGACACCATTGACAAGAGCAATGTGCACAGATGGATGAAGAAGTTTAAAGAAGGGGAAACCAGTATTGAAGACAAACCACGCAGTGGGATACCATCATTGACGGCCACTGACACGAATTGTCAGAGAGTAGATGAATTGTTTCGCGCAGAGAGGTGAGTCACAGTCTGTGAGCTTGTTGCACAACTGAATTACAGTCACAATGCCATACATGATGGTGGAAGACTTAGGGTGTCGGAAAGTGTGGGCAAAATGGGTACCTCGGCAGTTGACATCTGATGTGAAGAAGAGAAGGGTGGAAGTCTGCTCTGATCTGCTGGAAGCATTTAAAGCTGATGAAGACACTTTTTTCTTTTTCTTTTTTTTTTTTTTTTTTTTTGATCTGGTGGCAGGGGCTGAAACATGGGTGCATCTTTATGATCTGGAAATAAAGAATCAATCCATGGAATGGTGTGACACCTCTTCACCGATGCCTAAGAAGTTCAAGAGCCAGTGATCAGCACAGAAAGTCATGTTGGCTTTGGGGGGGGATGACAGGGGTGCCATTCTCCTTGATTTTCTGGAACGTGGCCATGCCGTGATCATCAAGCGGTACATTGAGACACCCCAGAAGCTTAGAGAAGCCATAAGTAGGAAGACGCCAAACAAGAATCTGTAAAGGATCCACATGCACCATGACAGTGTGAGACCACACACATCTTTGGCAACAAATCAGGTGATGAGCAAATTAGGCTGGTCAGTGGTACCCCATCCACCGTACAGCCCAGATCTAGTGCCCTCTGACTTCCACCTGTTCGGTTCAATCAAGGAAAGTCTCAAGGGACAACAATTTGATGACACAGACAAGGTGAAACTGGCTGTGAAGAAGTTGGTACAGCAGTCCACGCCTGAATTTTTTCAAAGAGGATTCGAGAGTTGGGTTCAACGATGGCACACATGCATCACTTGTGATCGAGACTTGAGTAGTACCTTTGTATAGAGAAAGAGTTACTCTACCAACATGTGCAATTTAAATGACCTCTGTCAATTAATAAAATAAGTTATGCTGACTTTTGCATTACTTTTGGTACAACCCTCGTATAAAACAAAACACTATGATTTTAGCAAAAATTTAAGCTTCTGGAATTTTATTTTCTGTAATGTGTATTAATCCTATTCAACCAGTCTTAATTATTAATCAGTTCTGTTGATGAAAAGTTGGAATGTTAAATCTGTGTGTTCATAAACATAGAAATCGAGCGAAAACACACAGTCATTTATGGTAAAAAGGTTCGTTTAGTTGTAGCTTTTGGTCATCCTACGACCTTGATCACCTGCGATCAACTGGATGGACTGGTTGCCAGAACTACAATTTGAAATTGGGTGCTGGAACTGTTGCCAATTTCAAATTGTAGTTCTGTCTACCAGCCCATCCAGTCAATCGTGGGTGATCAAGGTTGTAGGATGACCGAAGCTACCGCTAAATGAACTTTTTTTACCATACGTGAATCTGTATATTTTCACTCGATTTCTATGTTTATGTGTTATTGTCGTGTGAAGCCCGAGTTTTAAAACCATCTGTGTATTCTTTTAGCAAAGTGTTCTTTTCATACATTGAGTTGTGTCATGATCTTATGTGATGGTTGTTTCTGCTGGATTACTTGCATATATGAATAATTTATATTTCTTTTCTATTGTAGGGTTACGCCACAGAAATGTTCGACAGGGACACTCCACCTTACGTCTCCACAAAATCTGCCCTTTATGGAGAGGGATATTACATGAGTGGTAAGAAACGCTGCAGTAATTTTGTAATTACTGATCTGAATTATTTTTAAATCTATCAAGAAATTAAATTTGCATTGAATATTGTTTTCTTTAAAGAAATGGAAAATTGACCAGATTCTACACTCATTGTCAAAAAAATCTGTGCACCAAGAGAGAAAAAAAAAAAATGTGCAATTAACGTGAAACTCTGTGAATAACTACTACCTGGAGGGCAGACATATAAATGACAGGGTTCCCACTCAACCTGGAAAACAGGGAAAACCTGGAATTCTTAGGGAATTTGAAAATGGTTCCAAAAATCAGGGAAAACCTAGAATTCTCAGGGAATTTGAAAATGGTTCCAAAAATCAGGGAAAACTCAGGGAATTTGAAAATGGTTCCAAAAATCAGGGAAAGTTACCTTTTTTTTTTTTTTTTTTTTGTAAAAATCAATGGATACTTTATTTTGCCAAAAAAAAAAAAAAAAACTTATTTTTTCAAGATTTCAAACTTTTGCTTGCAATTACTGCCTGCCTAGAATTTGGTAGATCTTACTTTCAGTTACATTAAGTATTTCCTTTATTCTCTAAAAAAGATGCAAAATTGAATTTTTGAAATTGCCAGTTTTAAATTAAGCTTTAAAAAAAAAGTTCAGTTTCTGCAGGCAGTTGTTATAACATGGAACAATTAGGTACAATGGCTCCTGCTTGAAGAAACACTTCACAAGAGAACCAACCAAATGATGGATCAAAGTCCTTTGTCTGTTAATTCTCTTGAAACATGTTTCTTTGAACAGAGCCATTCCATCATTAAGCTTAGCCGCATTATGTTATACATACATACATACATATCACTAAGCTGTTCTCTGAGATTCAGAGGTTAGCTCCAAAAAGAAATGCAAACTTCCAAATATTTTTACTTATTGTTGTCGTATCAAACTTCGCCATTTACAGTGATTTTGACATACAACTCGTGCTTCACTGATATCCATTACACGCCGTACACAAGATCTTTTATACTTCATACTCATGATCTTTTTCTCAAGCAGACACTCCTGAATCTGATCCTCCTATGACTTCCTTGGCCTTCCTCTGCCTTTCCTTCCTGCCACTTGGGCTGAAAAGATTTTCTTAGTAAGCATTTCACCACTCATTCTTTCAACATGGCCAAACCACCGAAGCATATTGGTCTCCACCTTGCTAACAACATTTTGCTTTACATCACACAACTGCAATACATCTTCATTCCTCACACAATCAGATCGTGTCTTGCCACAAACCCCACGTAAGTAATGCATTTCTCCAGCACACAAAGGACCCGTATGTTTCTTCTGCAGTACCCAGGTTTCACTGCCATACATCAAAGTCGTAACAATTACTGTTTCATACACAGCCATGCGGGACTCTCTAGAGAACCCATCATTCCTGTGAAAACCTCCCAGAGCAGCTATGACTTTCAAAGAAGAATTCACTCGCCTACTGATTTCACCATCCAACTTGTTCTCTCTGTCAAACATGCTTCCTAAATACACAAACTCACTCACCTGGTCAATCACAGTGCCATTTTTTATACTTACATTACATTCAGTGCTACCCATTCCTCTCTCAAACACCATAACTTTGGTTTTTCCCTTATTTATACTCAGTTTGAATTTCATGCAAACTTCGTGCATCCGAGTCAACATACTCTGCAACTCACTTTTGCTCTCTGCCAACAGGACAGTGTCATCAGCATACAGCAATCTGCACACACGGATATCACCAAGACATAAACCACTATTATCTATTTTGGCCTCACGCATGCATGCGCCCATAAATAAATTAAACAGTCATGGTGACATTACACAACCTTGTCTAACTCCTGCACCAATGGAAAACCATTTTGATAAAACACCATTCACTCGTACACAAGCTCTACTACCAGCATACATGACTTTTACACTATTAAGTAGATTCCCAGTAACACCATATTCATTCAATACCTTCCACAAAAGTGTCCTATTCACTCGGTCGTAAGCTTTCTCTAAATCTATGAAGGCAGTAAAAACTTTCTTCCCAACAGCCAGATACTTTTCAATCATCGTGCATAATGCAAAAATCTGGTTAGTGCAGCCTTTACCAGGCATAAAACCACTCTGAACATCCCACACTTTCAATGATGTAAGACTCCGTACTTTTTCAATAACAACCTTACCAAACACTTTCCCTGGCACACTCAATAGGCTAATACCACGATAGTTCTTGCATTCAGTCTGATCACCTTTTCCCTTATACAAGGGAACAATAATAACATCCTTCCAATCCCGAGGAACCATTCCTAACTCCCAGCACAACTGGCAAATTTCAGTTAACCAGTCAATTATAGAGTCACCACCATACTTCAACATTTCTGCAGTTATGCCATCAACTCCTGGAGCATTACCATTCTGAAGAGATTTCAGAGCTTTACACACTTCTCTTGAGATTCCTCCTGTGCTTTCATCCCTCATTGTGACATCATCTGCATCTGTCTCAGAATCATTTTTGCTCTCCTGATCTAATAACTCACAGAAGTATTCACCCCATCTGTCACTTAACTCATTGGGCTTCCATATCATTTCCCCAATCTCATTCTTCACACAACTTACAACTTTGTTTCCCCTATTTTTCCTGAGTCTCGTGTACTTCCAGAAGGACTTTCTATCTTTCCAAAAAGCACGTTCATGCCTTTCCACTTTCTCCTTCCTATGTTTTGCCTTACTGTGGCGAACCAGCTTAGCAGCTTCACGCTTCTTACAGCAATATTCATCCACAGAGACTCTACTTTGCAACATTCCCAAATAGGCTTCCTTCTTTTTCTTTACTGCCTCATCAATCTCACTATTCCACCAAGCATCACCTCTATTGTTACCCACTATTGTGGTGCCACAGACCTCTTCAGCAGCAGTAACAACACAGTTCTTAAAACATTCCCACTTCTTTTCTACATCCCTCTCACAAGATTTCAGATCCTTCAGTCGTTCCCTGAGTAAGTCAGAATACCGCTGATGATCTTCAAGGAGCCTATCAACCTTTATTCTTTCTATCCTGGGTCTCTTCCTATTCCTTTTCCTCCAACCAACATTAAGTTTCACTCGTGACACTACCAAGTAATGATCAGAACCAACATCTGCACCTCTCGTCACACGGGTGTCAACAACTAAGTGTTTCAAACGCTGATCGTAAACAACAAAATCTATCGCACTCTTTTGACCAAGAGTACGATTTTTCCAAGTATATGTGTGTGTATACTTGTGGTTGAAAAATGTATTAGATACACACAAACCATTCTCAATGCAGAGTTCAATTAATCTTTCACCATTATCATTCACACAAGGATAATTAAACTTACCCAGTACATTGTCAGAAATTGCATTCTGCGCACCTACTCTAGCATTGAAATCCCCTGCTATTATAACTTTTTCTTTAGCACCAAACTGGCCCAAAACAGCTTTTAGCTCATTCCAGAAATCTTCTTTCTTATCAGAAGGTTCCGAGTCACAAGGAGCATACACTACAACAATTACAATTCTCTGCAGTTTCACTTTCAAACGAATCCAGAGAATTCTCTCACTTATGCAACTATAGTGAATCAAGTTGTTCTTTATCTTTTCACTTAAAATCACACCTACACCAGCCTGTCCTCTCATATTATCCAATACTCCAGACCACACGCTCGCCGTGCCATTCACTTCTTCTACCCCAATTTCCTTCTTTTTGGTTTCACTTACACACAGCACAGCCAGTCTATACTTATTCATCTCCTCAATCACCTCACTCATCTTGCCATTTATACCTCTAGTATTCCATACACCATTCTTACATTCACTCAGCCAAGATCTCTTTCTCATACGCCGTTTAGAAAGTCCAGGTCGATTCCGTGGTGGACCGTCCTTCTCAAGTGTGGTAGGTCCACCATATCCCACAGATTTTTTCTTACATATGACCTGTTTCTATGGGAATGCATTTACACATTCCATGTGGGTAGTATTCACAAAAGGTCACGGAACTTCGGTACAGAAAATAAAGTGCACAGTTAGTTGTTATTAATGAAAAGCAGGTAATTTTATAAAGACAAATTACATAAAGAATTTACAAGTGTGTGCTTTAGTGAGAAAAATGAATGGAATGGAATGAAATGTAATAATTCTTTGCTACACGTCACTCTGGAAAACTTTAAAAATCCCCTGGAGAACCTGGAAAAGTAAGGGAATTTTTTTTTTTTTTATTACTTTTGAGTGGGAACCCTGAATGATTAAAGTTCTGTGCAATTCTGCATGGCCGTGTGTCCAAGACCAGTGTTGCAATCGCAATCCTTGGGGCTTATAAGGCCCCACGCAGGGGACTCCACATTCATGCCGAGGAGCCGCCATAGATATGCGTACTGGCAACTGACGGAGTTTGAACGAGGCATACCGTTGGAATGAGAGAAGCAGGGTGGGGTGATGGTCTGGGTAGCCATCACGTATAACGGCCCAGCGCTACGTTCAGGAGATCCTGCAGCCCCATATGCTGCATTTCCTGGCAGGGCGGCCTGGAGCTATTTTCCAACAAGATAACACCCGTCCACACATGGCTCATGTTTCCCAAGACTGTCTACGTCATGCTTCGACGCTTCTGTGGCCTACCAGATCACTTGAACTCTCGCCCATCGAGCACGTGTAGGACCAGATGGGACGCCAGCTTTCTTCATGTCCCAGTTTTCGGGATGTAGAGTGTCAGTTGCAAAAAGTGTGGGCTAATCTGTCCCAGGATAACATATGTCTTCTCTTTGGCCCCATACCGGTCCATATCACTGCATGTATCCGAGCACGAGGCGGTCTGACATGGTACTAACGCTGACCGGAATGTGTACCTTATGTTCACGGGAAATCGTCCGTTACCTTTGACGAACAATCATTGTAATAGACATACAACTTTTAGTAGAGTATAATTCATACCTGCCAAGTTTTATGGTTATTCTCTACGGAGCGACATTTTACGAATTGCGAGATGCTTGCATTTTTGCTGTTTCTGAGATGCTTCCACCCTTGACGTGGTAGCTGATGATCATTCCCTTTTGAATGTTCGTCAAATCACTACCTCTGCCCATTGTCCTCACTATGGCTCATCTGTCCTGGCCAGCCACCTATATGCCCATGCGAGGGTCGACCTTGTCACATGCACTCTGTGATGCACCTGAACGGGTACCCTGTGATTCCGGGGGTGGTCATATTATTCTGATATGAACATGTATTAAAACCATTGCTGCTCACCGCCAATTCCCCAGTAGTTTGGTGGACAAACTCCTTAACCCTTTAACGACCATAACGCCTGAAACGCCCTAACACCTAAACTACTATGATCGCCCGAAACACGCATTTAGAGTGAGGATTTCCTAATCCCACCTGTTCTTTGAATTTACACAGCCTCTACGGGTTTTGCAGATGTAACGTGCAGTCACCATTGTTGTTGCTAAACAAATAAGTAAAGCAGTCGTTGGTATAAGGTAGGCTTTGATGCAGTATTTCAGGGACCTGGTCATTAAAGGATTAAGTGGTTTGAAGTTACGAATTCCACTACTCTGTTCTTCAGAGGTTAACAGACAATTTGATATTTGCTGGACATATTCCTTTTCTTTAAAAGTCTACCTACCAGTTGCATCAAATTTTCAAATCCTACGGTTATTTGATTGGTATCAAATCCAATCCTACCATCATGAAACTTATCCTATGGGACAGAGATAAAGTGGAAGATCTCAGATGTTCCTGGTGTGTACAAAATTATATTTCTGCACCAGCTGGTACTACAGTATACATCGGCAGCACTTTTTGTAGCATTATTAAATGTTTGGCTGAGCACACAAAGGATGTCGCCCAAGTTAGACCTAATTCTTCCGTGGATTTAGTCTCTCGGATATTTCAACAGTTCCCCTCTGGACAAGTACTCAGAAAATCACCCCTTCCATCAACAAAAGGGCTTTACATTTTTGTGAGAGCATTGAAATAAAACTTTGTATATACCACGTCTAACTGCAATACTGAATCTGTATTTTATCCCCATCATTTATAAGTCTTTCTTGTCATTTGGCAGCAACTGAAATGAAGAACTTAGAAACGAAAAGCTGGCAATGAATCTCACTCCATTTGTTAGCAGGTGATCAAGACCTCAGGAAGGTTGAAAGTATGAAGAACTTGGAAATGAAAATTTGACATCTCACTCTATTTGTTCACAGGTGATCAAGATGAAATAGAAATACCAATGTTTGCCACAATCAGAGATTTATTATACATCGACTACAGTTTCACAGAGCGTTTGGCTCAGCATTATCGGGATGAATGATGATCAAGATGTCAGGGAGGCTGAAAGTAGGAAGAACTTGGAAATGAAAATCTGGCAACAAGTCTCACTCGATTTGTTTACATGTGAAAAAGATATCGGGAAAGTTAAAAGTATGAAGAACTTGAACTTGGAACTGAAAATCTGGCAACGAGTCCCACTCCATTTATTTACAGGTGATCAAGACCTTGGGGAGGTTGAAAGCATGAAAAACTTGGAAATGAAAATCTGGCAACAAGTCTCACTCCATTTGTTAACAGGTGATCAAGACCTCAGGGAGGCTGAAAGTATTACGAACTTGGAAATGAAAATCTGGCGACAAGTCTCACTCCATTTGTTAAAAGGTGATCAAAACCTCAGGGAGGTTGAAAGCACTTCTGAGTTTCTAATTTCTTTTTATTCCTATAGCATGCTAAAATCTTATTACCTACAGCTTGTTGTATTCCTTTGTATTCCAATCAAAAGTTGTTAATGCTTTAATTTGCTGTATGAATTATATAAAAAGGTGTTTAATTGTAATTAAATTATTAATTATTTTCCAGAAGGTGTTCCAGAAACATGGTCTTCCAGTCAAAACTTGAACTCTCCTAATTATTCTTCATTTCCAAACACCATAATGCCAAACAGTCAGTCTCTGAGCCATGCTTCATCAGCCTTTACTGCTATGTATCTACCACAAGAAGTCATGGTAAGTTCATTCTTCATTAGGAAGACCTACTCTTACTTCATTTCTCCAATACATTTATTGAATTTCAAAGAAACTACTTGAGTTGGTTAAATGTGTCTTTTCATTTACTTCTTGTCTGTAATGAACTTTTTATTGAATCTGAAGAAGTTGATTTCTACAAATGAATTTTGCTCTTAAAAGCTTTGTAACACCCCCACCCCCCAACCCAAGATAGAAGCCAGCAAGATGACCGTTACTCAGTCAGGATGGCAAAATGGAGTCAGGAAAATACTGCAGGCCAGTTGGCCAGACATCTTCAAACAGGCACAGGTGTGCCAATTTCATGTAAAACCATGTCAAGTTATTTAAATGCAGCAGGACTATATGCCCCAGAGCCACTATTACATCACCCCCCTCTTCCTGAAACCTGTACCCTGTCTACCATTAGCTAGGGAGCATTGTACAGCCTGCCATGCTTGGTGTATGTCTCATGTTGACTGGTCTTGTAATAGATGAACACCACTTTAGTCTTTCATTGGACTCCAAGCAGCAACTGATCTGGAGGAAACATGGGACTGCATATGTCAGGAGCAATGTTGAACAGGACAGATATGGCAGTTACAGAGGTGCCAACCATTACGGATTTTCCGTAGTTATTATGGTTTTGGCTACCTGATTACGGAATTATGGACAGGTTGGAAGAATTATGGATTTCAATGTATTTCGTAAAAGTTCTGAATTTTGTGTCCTGTTTTGTTAAAATCACGGTTTAAACTGCGATCACATTTTGCGAATATATTTATGGTTCTTTTCGCACAAATGCGAAAATGTTTAATTGGTCCCATTTCTAAGTCAGCGCCATTGAAATACACATATTGAATTCATCGGCAAAGCCAGTATCGGACGGATATCAGACTGTGAAGAACAGCAAGAGGATATTGGATGCATTGGCAAAGCCAATATCAGGTGAAGAACGGCAAGGGGATACTGCATAATATGTTGGAAAAACCGACATCGGCGCAATGACGTCCGCATACCTGCCAAGTATTCAGGATTTCCCGGAAGTTTTACAGAGTTTCGGGTAGTTTTCCGGTCGGAAGATAGTTTCTATCGGATTGGATTTTCGCCAAAATGGCTCGTGAATTTTTTATTGATGGAAATTGATATCATTGTTATTGTTGCATAGTGTAAACTCCTGCTCTTGTTTTATTATGATCTCATAGCGATTAAACCCTAATGTTATCTCATGTTTCTAGCTGTGAGCGATATTTATTTATAGATCGCACACACACCCTCCCGCCAATCCTTCCAAACTTCCTCTCCCTCAGTTGTAGGAACAGCTGCGCTAATTGGGCCAAAGTGCGAACTTTTTTTATTCTGCGCCATGCAGAGTTCACCAAAATGCATAATTACACGTCTAGTGCGCATCAAAAAGTGTGTTTATGCATCGAAATTTTACCAACGCGTAAAAATACACATTTTTACCAACACATAAAAATACACATCGGGATGGTATTTCGTGTTAGGCATGTTTCTTGTACTAAAGAAAAATTATGTATATGTATATTTTTGTTGTTTCCATGATTTCTGGCAAGTGTATAATTTGTTAAAGGTATTCTGTTTATTATTCTTGCTTGAAGAAAGCAAATCATGTGTGCACAAAATATGTACCTTATTTCAACCATGTATGCTCAAACATGCAAATGAGTATTTGCTGCTAATAGTGATGTATCAACAGCAGCAACAGTATTTCTTTTTTGTAGAATGGCAACAGTCCGGTTGTTCTGCTGGGTGAATTGTCTTTTTACCTCATTGCCATGAGATGTGTTGTGTGGTGGTAATTGTCTTTGTTTTCTGCTGAGTTAAACCTTAAACATGTTAACTTTTGGAGCAACATATGGTATTAAATGCATTATATACTTATTTTGTTGCAAGTCTCATGTATTGGATTTACACTTCTGTCTGGGGTCCATGGATAGAACCTCCAACATTTTGTCTTTCAAAAACGGAAGTAAACGAAATAAAGATTTTTTCCGCAATTGTAATTTATTTTTCCTGCGATGTTGCCTCTGCCCAGTATTGTTGTTATGCATCACTTTATTCCAAAAATATTTGTATTTCAGTTTGAAAATGGAGGGAAAATTTCCGAAAATGGAAATTCGACTGCGCGAAAGTTCCCCTGTAATCTTCAGGCATGAGCATGCAACAGCTTTGAGGAATTTCCCATTTTCTGTCATAATTGGAGTTATCCTCGAGATCAATGCATAACTGAACTGAAATTTCGGGGCAGTTGGTAGCAGAGGAAAATGTTTTTCACTGGAAACTTTTTAAACTTTTTCTTTCTAAACTTTCGAAAATGGAAATTAGACGCAGTGAAGATCTCTCCCGTAATCAGAGTTTTATTATTCGCATGATGTTTCCTCTGTCTAATACTGTTGTTAAATATCATTTTATTTCATAAATATTTGTATTTCAACTTGAAAATGGAGGGAAGATGTCCAAAAACGGAAATCGGATTTAGCAAAGATTTCTCCCGTAACTGTATTTTTTTTTCCCCAACAATTTTCTGAACATGTATCCTGTATTCTTAAATTACCCCCCCCCCCAAAAAAATGTTTGCATTTCAGCTTGACAAAGAGAGCGAGAGAGAGGTGGGGGGGGGGGTCAAAAACGAAAGTGACGAAGCTGAAAATTTGTAAGAATTGATGCATGGTGTTCAAAAGTATTCATGTTCTCAAAGTTACACTATTCATCCTTTATCTAAAATAGTGCTATCATGCATTCATGCTGGATAAAATTGTCATCCAAGGGCATTAAAAAAAGTCACTGTTTTGTCATTACTTAAAAATGAAAGTTATTTCTAAAATTGCGTCATTCAGTTAAAAAAAAATTCAAAACCTTGAAAATCATAACAGTTTCTGAACTCCATCTATGAGTGACTGATACAGAAATATAATTGAATACAAGTGTCATCAAACATACTGCTAGCACATCCCATACATTACCGCTCTCCCCTAATAATAGATAATCATGAATTAACAGTTCTGGTACTGTCGCAGATCTTCTCGATTTTATGGTAAATCTTGATTTTTACAAGCAATCTTCTTGATTTAGGAACATTTTGGTTGGCAGATGTGCATCTGATATTAAGCAACATTCAGCCGTCATAACCAATATCGGCTTGATATCTAGCTGATATTCATTCCCACTTGAGTTATTAAAATATATTAACCATTAAAATAGAAGGTTCATGTTATGAGGTATTTGATTTTATATAAGGTTATTACACATTTTGCATGTTAAGTTCTCATGAAATACCCTTCCCACGCGTAAACGATGAGGCTTCGTATGGTGATTTCTGATAGGCACCTCTGCAGTTACCCCATCATGGGCTGGCTCAATATCACGGTCCATGGACATACCGAACTGCAGGTTATAGGTCAAGGGACAATCACCAGGTGGTGGTGCTGTAGTCAGAGTGCACACAGCCCCAGGAATCCTGGAATTTTTTCTTTCAATGAAAAAATTGCCAAAATGTTTGAATTGATTACATCACATTGTTCTAACACACTGTGGTATCGGCTCATGATGACACCACTTCTCTCATGGAGTGTGGAGATGTGGTGGTGTGATCTCTTTCATCTCATGTAGTGTTGCGGTGCAAGATATTTGAGTGCCATATTTCTAGTGACATTGGTTTGTGACATACCAGTTGTGTGCAGCTAGTCATTTCCATTTGGATTAGATGTACAAGTAAGTTTTAAAGCATTTTTTGTGTGACATATACCGCTAATTTTCATATCTGACATTTCCTTGCGTTGTTGTCGTGTGACCGTAACTGGTCCAAAGCATAAAATGTGACACAGAAGTTAGCCCAACAGTCAAATGTACTTGCACATCGATAGGTGAAAGATGGCAAGTGATACTGCATTTATTTGACACTGCATTCATTATGAATTTCATCAAGGAAAAAGTGCTGCTGTTCTGTTCTGGGGGAGAATATTGTATCAAAAAGGACGTGTGAGTTTTGGTTTAGACAGTTTAAAGCAGGGGATTTTTATGTTAGCGATCGAGAGCGTAGCGATGCCCTGCAGAAGGTTGCACATGAGGAATTGCAAGCATTGCTGGATGAAGATTCGTTTCAAATGCAAAAGGAACTAGCTGAACAACTGGGGGTAACTCAACAAACCATTTCCAATCGTTTATGCACAATGGGAATGATTCAGGAGGAAGGTAAATAAATGGGTGCCACATGACCTGGGCCAGAGGAACAAGGATGAGCGTGTCATGAAACGTTTGAATCTGTTAAATAAACAACACAGAAAGTCTTTCCTGTGGAAAATCGTTGCGGGTGATGAAAAGTGGATATGGTACAACAATTCCAAATGCAAAAAATACTGGGTAGACCCCAGTGAAGCAACGACTTTGACACTGAAATGCAATATTTAATCCAAGAAAGTTCTGGTGTGCATCTGGTGGGATATAGAGGGTGTTCTGTGTTATGAACTATTGGAACAGGGTCCAACTGTTACTGCTGATCGCTACAAACAACAATTGTTGCGATTGAACCAGGAAATCTGTCGGAAACGTCCATTCACAGGCAAAGGATTGCGTCCCTTGAAATTAGTGCATGACAACGCTTGGCAGGGAAGTTTTGGAGCACTCGGCGTATAGTTCCGACATCGCCCCTTCAGACTACCATTTGTTCCGATCAATCAATGCAACATGGGTTTGTCTGCAGTACGGTTCGGGATATGCGACGAAGTGCAAAAATATGTTGACGACTTCATCACATTACACGACGAAGTATTCTTCATGGCTGGAATCCGTTAACTGCCTGACCATGGCGAAAGGTGATAGATAATGACGACACATATTTTGATTTGTTAAGGTATTGTTGTTTTCTCTAAAATTATATGTTGTGTTGTCTTAAAACGCTTTAAAACTTATTTGTACACCTAATAGATAACGGTTAATGTTATCGAATCGCGAAAACCCAAACGAACATATTTACAACCATGTTAAAATCACCTGTTATTGTTATCAAAGCACCGCTTAATGTTATCAGAAATTTGACTCCTACGTTTATCTCATACGGATCTCATGTTCCATGTCAAAACTTCCCTTACAGGCTTCATTTGTGAAACAAGAATGATTTTTCCTAGGGCACTCAACGGACAGGATGTTTATAGAAAAGCAACTCTGATAAACATGAAGACCCCCCCCCCCAGCGCATTGGGCATTTTGGGAACAAAAGGGTTTGAAGCGTGTGCAAGTGATTCCCGGAATTCTCTTCCTCTGACCTTCCCCGGTCTCCACAGTGAGATGGGTTGGTCATTCGTGGGGGTGGGCAGTTCAGAGAGTGCAGCAGTGTGGCAGTGTCCTGTCTGCATTCACCTGTGCTCGCTCTGCTGTTTGCTGTGATAAAATTTGCTGGCACTTAAATTGTTAAGGTACAATTTTTTTCTTCTTTGAACGGCACTTTTTTTTTTTTTTTTTTTTTTTTTTTTTTTGATGTCTTCGACAGGAAAAGATTTGACAATAAGTCAAAAGAAAGAAATTTTGCTGAAGTTTGATGCAATGAGAAAATGCCCCCAACGTACTAGTGCAGCTACACTCGGAACTTCCCAGCCGTTGTTGTGCAAAATAGGAAATTGTATCGGTTGAGATAGAAAATAAGCAATTGCAGAGAAAATGAAAGTTATGTGGCAAAAGTGAAAATGTGGAAGAAGCGCTTCTGCGTTGGTTTAAACAAGCCAGACTGCAAAATGCACCAATTAGTCGGAGTGGTTTAAAAGAAAAAGCGATGAATTTCTCCGAAAATTAGGGGAGACATATTTTACGTTTTCAGAAGGTTAGCTGACACGATGGCAACATAGGAGCAACACCATATTTAAGAAACTTTATGGCGAAAATGAAGATGCTGATAAGCTTGCTGCGGATGTCTGGTTAGCATCAACCTTTCCTGAGGTTGTCAAGGATTTTTTACCAGAGGAAATCTACAATACAGGTGAAATGGGACTGTATTACAGAGCACTTCCAGACCATACCTTGGATTTTAAAAATTCTTCAAAGTCGGCAGGAAAGAAGCAGAAGAATAGTTTTAACTGTTCTGTTAACCTTCAACATGGCAGGTACGGACAAGTGGAAACCATTTGTTATTGGAAAGAGCGAGAACCCGAGATGTTTTCGAGGAGTTAAACATTTACCAGTAGACTATGAAGCGAATTCCAATCTATGGATGACTTCGGCAGTATTCTCATAGTTCATCAGAGAGTGGGATGTGGAATTAGAAATGAAAAAGAAAAAGATCATGTTGATTCTTGATAATTGCACAGTGCATCCTAACGATCTTCAGCCAAGGAACATTAAAATGGTTTTCTTGCCCTCAAACAGATCTCTCATTCAGCCTCTAGATCAACGCATAATTAAAACAGTGAAAACCCTTTACAGGCGAGAAATGAAAAGGAAAATCATTGAAGTGATTGGTTCCAGCAATCAAGTTACGGTGGCAGAAATTGCAAAAAAAAAAAAAATATATCTGTACTAGATGCGCTGCATATGTTGGCAAGCACCTGGAAATGTGTGACTGCGAACACTTTAGTCAACTGTTTTGCTAAAGCACGATTGTGAGACGAACAAGAAAATGAAATCACTTCACGGGAAAAAGTGGTGATGAAGAGGATAGCGAGGAATTTCAGCAGTGGATAAACATTGGTGAAAATTTATCCGCATCTGCACCCTTCACTGATGACGATATTGTTCATGAAATCATGAATGATCTGGTGGAAGAAAATGAAGATGTTGAGATGCACCACCTCCAATGACAAATGAAACTCGTGAGGCCCTTGGCATTATACGTCGGTGTTTAGAACACAATGGTGCAACAACTGAAAATTATAAGATTGGCTGTAAAGCATGTAACAATAAAAATTGAAGAAGCACTAACATTTTCATATCACATATGGGTTATTTTATGGAAAAGTAACTGGAACATTACAGTAGTTGACTTCTACCTTCCTCAGTGATGGAATGAAGCTAGTGGTATTAGCATCAGCTGTTGATTTACTTTCCCCCTAACACTTGCAACACAGACACACCTTTTCAAATCCTTGTCATTTGCAAAGCTATTTTGAAATATGCCAACAACTACTGCTAATACCATTTGTTTCATTCTATGGCTGAGGAAAGTTCCACCATTTACTTTTCCATAATGTAACCAATACATGATACAAAAATTTTAGTGCTTATCTCAAATTGAATGTGTTGTTATAAAGGGAAAGGGGGTATTTAGTTTCTAATTTTTGTTGAATGTAATTTTGTTGACTTATAGTCTTGGTAAGCAATTTTTTTTATGTTTATCTCTTGTAGGGCTGTTCAACAGAGCAGACAAATAGCAGCTTCTCATCTGGGGCAAACACACCTATAAGTTCGCCTCCTCCATTGACAGGTATGCAAGAGAAATATTTATTAATTTTCTTTTTGTAATCAGTCGCAAAAAAAAAAATTTTTTTTTTTTTTTTAGTTATGTTGAAAAAGCATTTCGTTTTATTTTTGTTGACCACATGTTTACAGAAGTTTTTGCAGAAATTCTTATTTTCATGAAAGAATCTGTAATGAAAATATTTAATCCATTTCTTTCTGTTTCAGCAGATGTCAGTTTTGTGGTATGTTTATTTTTCTGTGCACTCTCATTCTCTTTCACTTCTAAATTTGTATTTTGGGACATGAATTAAGTTCTGTTGAGGAGGTTGCAACTTGGGTGAATGTTTAGTACTATATTTTCCTTCATATAATCCGCAGACTGTTTAATTCTGAAAGAAATTAATGTAATCTGCACCTGCAATGTTGATCCTGAACTGCATTTTCCTACAGAAAAGTTGCAGATCATGGGACCCAGCTATTCAAAGAAATAGAAAAAAAAAAAAATATTTTTAAAAAGAACTGTCGTTTAAAGTGATTTTGTGTTGCTATTAAGTGTATAAAGGGCAAAAATCACGAGGTTTTTTTTTGTGTCACCACAGGTCCATAATTAGACATGGTACTTCCGTAATTAGACCTGTATCATCCGTGAACATGTATGATGCTGGTCATCCGATAGCATGCTGCTGTCCATGAGAGCAAATAATATTGCCTTCATTGCATCATATTTTCTGTCAAAATGCTCATAAGTAAAAATTAAAAAAAGCGCTTTCCAACAGATATAATTGTTGGCACAAATGTGCCATATTTTCACTGTTTCCATGTAGCAACTCCTTCAGAAAATTTGAAAATTACATTGACCTGGAGCTGGAAGCGAACCTGCATCTCCTGATTTTCATTCAGGCATGCTACCCACCCATTACACAACTCAGGACAAGGAAGTTCCAAGCAACTGAAGCTTAGAAATCTGAGAATAGTTCGTATTTGCGCTAGTTAAGCTATTCTGTTCTTCCTCGTAGCATCACCTGACCTTTTCTCACATCCGGGGTCAGATGTAGTTCACAAGTTCTAGTGCTTCTAAGAGCATGTGGGAGACGAATTCCCCTAAAGGAATTGCTACACGGAAACGGTGAAAATATGGCACATTTGTGCCAACGATTACATTTGCATTGCTTTCCATGTATTAGTGTATTTGTGAAGAATTGTTTCTTCAGGGGATTCGACCTACATCTGGGGTCAGATGTAGGTCACAAGTTCTATTGCTTCTGAGAACATGTGGGAGACGAATCCCCTAAAGGAATTGCTACATGGAAACAGTGAAAATAAGGCACATTTGTGTCAATGATTACATTTGTATTGCTTTCCATGTATATGTGAAGAATTGTTTCTTCAGGGGATTCATTTTCCAACAGTTTGCAGACCTCTGTCTTCATATTGAATTACATTTTTCTGTTAATACATTTTTTGGTAATTTTCTAAATATACAACCTCTCCTAGACATAGAATTTTATATAAACCAAACTGCCACAAAAACATTTTCTTTTAAAGCATCTTACCTTCAGAATGAGCCTAAATTAATATTTTTCTTTTAATAATCTGCGCATTATACAATGAAAATTACATACGTATTACTCAGCTGTTCTCTGAGATTCAGAGGTTAGCTCCTCAAAGAAAGCTCATCAGCCAGATTAAAATTTAAAACTGATGGAAATAGATGGTACTTGCTGTTGATGTATCAAACATCTCCATGTACAGGGATCTTGACATGCAACTCGAACTTCACTGACATCTATCACACGCCTCACACAGTCCTTTTTGTACTTATTATCTTTTTCTCATTCAGACATTCCTGAATCTGGCCCTATCATGATTTCCTTGGCCTTCCTCAATCTTTCTTTCCTACCACTTGGGCTGAATAAATTCTCTTAGTAAGCATCTCATCGTTCATTCTTTCAACATGACCAAACCTTCTAAGATACAGGGTGTTTGAAAATGTTGTATACAATTTCAAAGTTGATTAGTACAAAAAAGCATTTGCAATACGATTATTTTACATTTTGTCCAAGATTAAGCAAGTTCTAAAGGTTATAGCTTTGCAATCAATACATTCCACATCGTTATGCTTTTGCAATCAATACACTTCCTCCACATGTGTAAAACATTCGTATTCGCAATATGAATGTTTTACATTTTGTCCAAGATTAAGCAGATTCTAAAGGTTATAGCTTTGCAATCAATACGCTTCCACATGTGCTCCATTCGTAGCGAGCGAGATGTCGAGGCTGTAGTCGATTTTGGACCAAGTACGGTTCAGAATGTATGGGGTAACGTGGAGGAAGGCTGCGGTGATGCACGCCTTCAGGTCACCGAGGGAGGCAACCTTTGTCCTGTAAACAATATTTTAAGGAACCTCCATAGAAAAAAAAAAAATGCAGTGGATTATACACTGCTGGACAATTGCTAAGGACGAATCATAAACGGGTATATAGCGCATAAAAAAGTAAATGTGGTTGGATGCCAAGTGAAATAAAATAATGTCAGAATGCCAGGACATTACAAGAAAGACAATTTATTGTGCTCTGAAATCCAGAAGGCACGTGTTCAAGGGACAAACAGGCCATTTTGTGCAGAATACGTAAACGTGAAAAAAATGCAATTACCGCCCGCAGGCGTTCCGGCGTAAGATGTCAATACGGGATATGGCCACCATGGAGGGCGATGCAAGATTCCACACGTCGTGTCATGCTTTGCACAACATTATCAAGCAGCTGTTGGGGTAATTTATCCCATTCCTATGTCAGTGCACGGATGAGGGTGTCCTTGTTTATTGAAGGGCATTGGCGACCAGCAAGACTCCTCCCCAAAGCATCCCACACATTTTCAATGGGATTCAGATCTGGAGAACGTGCTGGCCATACGAGGCGTTGAATATCCTCGCTCCCAAGACACTCCTGGACAGCGACTGTTCGATGACATGTTGCGTTGTCGTCGATGAAAATGAATCTATCACCGACAGCACCACGGAACATGCGAACACGAGGTAGCAGAACATCATTAATGTATCGTTGGCCAGTCATAGTCCCAGTTGGAAGCACATAGAGGGACGTACGGCCATTGATCATGATGCTAGCCCATACTATGACACTACATGTCGGATATCGGTCCCTTTCCTGTATGTTTGCTGGACAATATGCAGTACCACTATCACGCCAGATCAGTTGTCGTCGACAATCAGACGATAGACTGTATCTACTCTCATCTGAGAAGAGGACAGCAGACCAGTCGTTATCAGTCCAATTACGATGTTGATGGCACCATTGCAAACGGGCGGTACGGTGACGTCTGGACAATGGGATGCACACAACAGGACGGCGGGCGTATAGTCCTCCTTCGTGCAAACGTCTGGCGACAGTTTTTCGGGAGATCCGCTTGCCAGTAGCAGCCATAAACTGATTTGCTACCTCACTAGCTGTGCTGCGCCGGTGTCTTTTTGTTGATAGCACTATGTACCGATCTTCTGCAGGTGTCGTACTGCGAACACGACCTCCCCGTGACGTTTGCTACACTCTCCATTTGTTTGAAATGATTTCCAAAGCCTTGAAACAACACTGTGGCTGACGTCGAACTCTCTGGCAACATCTGTTATTTTTCGCCCTTCTTCAATCTTGCCAATAATACCGCAACTCGTAAAATCATCTAGGTGATGTCGGGAAGACATACTGAAATTTGCAAGTTCGTCAATCGATTCTTTCCCTTTCAACTTTGCGTTTGAACAACAACGGTCAATACGCGTCAAATCCTTTATATCTCTTATCAGCGCTATGACGTCACGAACAAGTTCGGCAATCCAAAATTTGCATACGCACAACACGTCTTACTGTATCCCGCACTTATGCTAATTTCCACATTTTCCTGCCTTCCATTTTATGGTTGCTATCGTTGCTATTGCCATCCGTCCTTAGCAATTGTCCGGCAGTGTATCTGGCGGACGGGGAGGCTATGCCATTGGACCTCCATGTCCAATTCAGCTACCAAGGAAGTGCTGATCCAAGCATGCACGAACATCTGATGGCCAATGAGGGGTGCCCCATCTTGCTGGAAAATGACATCTGGAATCTCCTGCAGTTGCGGAATGACAAACAGTTGAGGAGCGTGCAAGCAAAACCAAACATCTCACAAAAATGTGAATTATCAAGTAAGCACTGGATATAATAAAGGATGATGGTCTGATTCCGTTTCTGTATCATAAGCCGACCCAAACCAAACAGCTCCTATTCATTTTATTGGTGAAAAATGTGTGATTCAAGCAAAAACGAACATGTCCCAGTTGCAGGCTCAAGCAAAATCAAACCTTGTCAGGTGAACCAATCAGAGCTCCAAAATTTGGTCACGTGCGCAGCCGATAAGGGTGACCCAGTGGCGTTCATGTTTTCAGACAGTCGACGTGTTCTGTTCAAACGTGGTGATTATTTTTGTGTGTTTATCATAGTTTTAGAGATATGGAAGAGGTCGAAGATGGTTCAAGAGGACAAAGGAAAAGAACCAAAAGAGAAAGTGTGAAAGAAAAAGCTAAGAAAGAATGCTATGGTGCACCAGATGGTTCCAAAGTTTTCATGGGTTGCAAATATCAGAACACTCGGTTCTTGTGCTATAAAATTCGTCCATGTGAATGTCAGGAGCAATGTGACTGCCTGGAGGATGACTGTGGTCTACATATTTTATTTTTATTAACGTACTTGTTTTCTAATTTTCATAAAACTCCATTCTTGAAAATATTCCAAATACGTGGCGACAGTAAATGAATAAATACATCGCTCTTAACCACGTTCTAGAAACACACAGCAACCGAAAAATTGTTTTTCAGCCGCCGCTGTGGAATTGAACCAACAGAACTCTCGATATCTAGCCGAGTGCGTTACGTTTACGCAAAGCTCCATTCTTCTCGGCCAAGCCTTTTTTTATACCCCCTATTATTATTTTTGTTAATTTGTAATAAATTGAGAAAAATAAAAACATAACATGTGACAGCAACTTTGGTAAATAATGAACAAAAATTAAAAAAAAAAAAATTAAAAGTGAAAATGCTTCTCTTTCTCCATCAGGTTTTTCTTTTAAACCTTGAGATTTTTGTTAGAGAATAGGTATTCTATTAAAGGCAGGTTGATTATTGAACAGATAGGCAGATTAAATTAAGAATATGTTCAAGCAAAATCCAACAAGTCATTTGGGCATCTGATCAAAAACAAACATGTCTCTTGAAGCCTGAACAAAAACAAACATGTCAACAACAAAAAGTTTAATATTTTGATTTTAAAACATTTTTGATCTGAATCACATCCGTAGATGTGTTTAGAGCATCAAAAGGAAAGTGGCTGATAGTTGAACAGTACGAAATTCATTGCGCATAACTCAATGAATGTTTTTTCTGCCTACTGCAAATCTAGATCTGTTGTACATGTTTGGTTTTGCTTGCGCGCTCCTTGGTTGTAACATGCCCGGGTATGTGCCGCCTTTTATGGTTGGTTTAGCAAACAAGAATGGTCCAATGACTCTGTCCTGCGTAATGCCACACCAAACATTAACTTTGGGGCTGTGACCTGTGTGTTCCAGGAACGCATGGGGATTTTACAAACCCCAAATTCGGCAGTTATGCTTGTTGATGCGGCACCTGAGACATGAAATGTCGACTCATCGTTGAAACAGATTCTTGAGAGGAATGTGGAGTTGCTATCAATGCGATAAAGCATTTCTGTGGAAAACGCTGCACGAAACGCTTTGTCATTGGGCTGCACCCTTTGCACCAGCTGCATTTTATAGGCTTAAAAACGAAGGCATTTGTGTAGCACTGTGTGAACTGTTGTGGTAGGTATCCCTAGTTTGCAACTAGCTGAACGAATGTACATCGATGGGTTCTGTTGGTACGCCTGACGCACAGCCTCTACAGGTTCTTCCGACACAGATGGTCTGCCGTTGCTCGTCCCTTTCAATGCACTACCGGTAGTTTGAATTTGTCTGCCCACTGCTGGATACTCCTCCATGTTGGTGGGTTCTTCTTGTACTCCCTCCTGAAATTTCTCTGGACTTGGGTCAGCAATTTGGACTCTGCAAACCACATCACACAAGCAGCTTTTTCCTGTGGCATCGCCATTTTCGCTATGTTGTGTCACACTGCACTCCCAGGCACCTGACAAAGTAAAACTGAAACTTTAGAACTTGCTTAAACTTTGACAAAGCGTAAAACATTCGTATCAAAAAAACTTTTTGTACTAATCAACTTTGAAATTGTATACATCATTTCCGAACATCCTGTATTAGCCTCCACCTTGCTAACGACATTTTGCCTCACATCACATCTGCAACACATCTTCATGATCAGAATGTGTCTTCCTACACACACACCCACCCCTCGTGTAAGTAATGCACCTCTCCAGTATAATAATTTAAAGAACTGCTAGAAGAAAAAGCAGTTTAATTATTCAACTACTCATTATCAGCTAAAGCCAAACACATAATACAAGGTCCATTCAAATAAGACACACGGAAAGTTATAAACATGTATATATGAAACTGAACTGCATACACTATATTAACAAAAGTTCAGAAACGCAACATAACATTTATTGACATACATTAGTACGGTGTCAGCCCACCTTTGACCTTAATGCATGCACTGACCCTTCGAGACATGCTTTCGACAAGCTTTTGGAACACAGCAATAGGTATGTGCTTCCATTCAGTGCATAATGCTGCTGCAAAATGTTGCTTGGTAGTAGGCCTTGGTTCCAAACTTCTTATGTGGCACTCTAATTCATCCCATAGGTGCTCTATGGGATTAAGATGAGAGCTCTGTGCTGGCCAGTCCACACACAATATCAAATTAGTATCGTCAAACCACGCCGTAACAGTCCTTGCTTTATGGCTCGGTGCATTATAATCACAGCACAGAATTCTTAACCTCCGGGTTCGCTAAACATGAATGCAGGTTTCTTCAACTAGCGAATCATGTGTTGGCTATATTCAAATTAATTGGAAATTTGAAACTTGGTTGTTCTGGGTGGTGTAGTGGTTAGCCTACTCGGGCGCTATCTGGGAGACGCATGTTCGATTCCCTCTCCAGGATGATGAAATTTTTAAGTTTTCGAATATTATCTGACTTATCATCTATGTCATATTTACACCAAAAACAGATTCACATCTTCAAAATTTGTAGTGAAAGCTTTGATATCTTTTATTCATTGTCCTTAAGCTAAAAGTTTTTATAGCTTGATGGATGAAATTATTGTCATTTGAGAACATATATGAAAAAAAAAAAGCGACAATAAAGAAAATGGGTAGGGAAAGTTATCCAGGGTTCACACAGTATTTACAAATACCTAAAAGTCCTTAAAAAGTGCTTAATTTTTTTAGGGTGTAAACAAAGACATCGCTCTTTCCACATTTTAGCAATACATAGCAACTGAAAAATTATTTGGTCACGGCTGGATCTCGCCCTTTGGGTTTAACCCCTATAATTAATATATAGCCAGTGGAGACGTCTCAGTTGCTGAACTCATCTTACGGATTTATGATGTCAGAAGCTGACACAAAAACACACATAGCGCCGTAGATTCTTGGCCACCATGGTGTAAGGCTAATATGTTCAGCTAGATATCGAGAGATCTGGGATTCAGATCCACAGCGGTGACCGAATAACAATTTTTCAGTTGCTATGTGTTGCTAAAACGTGGAAAAAGCAATGTCTTTGTTTATTCACTGATGCTGCCACGTATTTGGAGGATTTTCATTTTGGATCTCACCCTTTGGATTTAACTGCTATAATTAATATATAGCCAGTGCCGTTAATGCCCACCAGATGGAGACATCTCAGTTGCTGAGCTCATCTTACAGATTTATGATATCAGAAGCTGACAGAAAAACACATCGCGCCGTGAATTGTTGGACGTTCGGCTAGATGTCAAGAGATCTGGGGTTCGGATCCCCAGCGGTGACCGAATAACAATTTTTCTGTTGCTATGTGTTGCTAAAACATGGAATGAACAATGTCTCTGTTTATTAACTGACGCCATGTATTTGGAGGATTTTCACTTTTTAGGGTTCTTAAAAGTCTTTAATTTTTGATAGAAATCCCTTAAAGTACTTAAAAAGTACTTTTTTTTTTCTTTTCCTAACTGCCTGCTTGAAATGTAGAAGTTACAATGCAATGCGTACAACTTCTTCTGCTGGTTGGCTATGTTGATGATGATGATGTCATGTGACTTCGGCAGAATGCCCGTGGGAGAACACTGGGCAGGAAAAGTTCTCGTGATGAACTTGTCTTTGGTTTTACAATTCAAGCCATGAAATAATTATGTGCAATATCCAAATCTAGATCTTGTAGTAACTTTAACCACAGTTTCGTGATTTACATTTTTTTTTTTTTTGTAGCGTATGATTATTCTTTCAAACAGGAAAACTAATTTGACCAGCAGAACTGTCTTTTAAATTGCATAAATTCTGATTTATTACATCCACAGACTTGAATTATATGCAACAATATTGCAAGCTTCATCAACAGTATAGTTAAGTCTTGTGTAAAGTATATTTGTATTGGGTATATACATAATTTTTTAGGGACTTGAGGTGAACAAAACACGTTGTTGGAGAACAGAAACAATATTTTAATATTAATCGAAGTATGTTCCCTCTGAAGCTACAACTTTACCCATCTTTCGGGCAGTGAACGTATGCCCCGAAGGAAGAATTCTGGTTCCTTGGAAGAGATCCAGTTGTCCAGCCAATTTTTTATGTCTTCATAAGAACTAAACCATTCTCCAGAAAGTGCTGACTGCATCAACCGGAACAAATGGTAATCCGATGGCACAATATCTGGCGAATATGGCGGGTGGGGTAGAACTTCCCAGTCGGATCCTTCTAAGTACTTTTTCACAGGTCGAAAAACATGTGGTCTTGCGTTGTCATGCTGTAAGATGACTTTGTTGTGTCTATTCTCCCATTCCGGCCGTTTTTGCGTGAGAGCTCGTTTTAAACGCCTTAATTGTGTTCGATACCGATCACCAGTAATATTTTCTGACGGTTTCAGCAGTTAATACTGGATCACACCCTTCTGGTCCCACGAGATACACAGCATTACCTTTGAACCATGGATATTGTGTTTTGGCATTGAAGGACCTGGTTCACCTGGCTTCACCCATGCTTTCTGCCGTTTAGGGTTATCGTACCATATCCATTTCTCGTCGGCAGTAATAATACGATGCAAAAAAAAAAAACTTTCTTTTTTGCCTTTGAAGCAGCAATTCGTAAATTGTTATTTGACGTTCAAGGTCTCTTTCCTGCAAAGCATGTGGAACCCAATTCCCTTCTTTTTGCACCATTCCCATGGCAGCTAAACGTTGTGAAATGCATGGTTGACTAACATTTAATGCTGCTGCTAGTTCTTTTTGGGTCTGGCACGGATCCTTGGCGAGTGAAGCTTCTAATTCGGCATCGGCAATTTTTTTGGGTGGTCCAGAACGTTCTTTATCACTGACATTGAAATTGTTCATTTTGAATCGTCTAAACCAATACTCACATGTTTTTATGGATGGGGAATGTTCGCCATAGAATTCTGACATTAAGCGATAGCTGTCGGCAGCACTTTTCTTGACAATAAAGTAATGCACTAACACTTCCCACAAATGCTGTTTTGTCGAGACGAAAGTTGCCATTTTCCATCGAGTAAAACAAATATATCTTCGCACCTCAATCGAACATCGTATATTGACTGTGACAGCTGGCGTCTCGTACTGCAATATCACAGTGTTGCCACCTTAAAATACATGCAAGCAGTAATAAGTACGACACAGAACGGAAATCCCTCAAAACTTATTTATATACCCAATATATGTTATTTTCACTTGTGAAATTTGTCAGGTCTGTGAAATTTTTTTTTGTTGGGGTGCTTAAAAGTCCTTAAAAGGTGCTTATATTTTTTGGAAGAAATGGGTGGGGAACCCTGTTATCAGCATAAGTCTAAATTAAGCAATAGATACTGTATAGCTGCAGAGTCAACAAAAGATGAATATCACTGTGGAACTTGCTGTGAAGAAAGGAAGGCTTGCTTTCATGAGGAAATTTGAGCTCATATTCTAGCAAGTGCAACAACAACAAAAAACAAGAAAAAAACTGTTTAAATGAAGCAATGTCTTTTAAAAAAAAAATTTTTTAGTTCAGTCATTTTATATTGTAAATAACAGTTTGTTCAAGCTTAATATTTACATGGATTAATTGCAGAGAATTTTCTTTTTCATATTGCACAGAACAATACTTTTTTTTTTTTTTTTTCATGCACTTTCTCGCAGCATATTCTGATTTTTCACCTGGTTAATATTATAAGTTCAGCTTTTTTTCTTCGTGGCTCTCATGTATGCAATATGTAGGCCGTTTCCAAATGTGTCCTCTTTGTGAACAGTAAAATGTATACTTCATGACAGTTACCATGAAAAATTATTTTTAGTTGTATGTAATTGTGAAGTAGTTGCAAGGAATGTGAATGGTAATCTGAATTGTGGAACATATGATGTGGAAACTCGTAGTAAAGATACATTTTTCATTTCAGCCATCAACTCCTGGTCTCGGAATAGTGTGCAGCTCAATCCCCAGCCTTCCTCCTACCCTGAAGGACTTATCACTGCTGTGGTAAGATATCATTTTGTTAATTATAATATGTAAAAACCACTGTCAATCTTCATTTAAATAATAAATATGCAGTGTAACTTCATTAATTGTTTTCTTTTTGTTTGGTTCGAAATAGTGAGTTGGTGCAGATGAAAAATATTTGAAACTAAACCTTCATAAAAATAGGAAGCACCTACCAGCTAGTCAAAATAGTTTCCCTCTTCATTTACATACCTTTGCTGACCGGTTAACAAAGCTGTGGATCCTACAGGCACAAGAAGATGACAATGGCCTGACATGCAGTTTGGTTATTTACGAAGGATTTTTCTGCCAAGAAATTGCCCAGCCCAGATTATGGAGGAGGAGGTAAAAGATCTGGAGAACATGTGGTGTGCAGCAAAGTTTTCATAGTCCAAATGGTGGACTTGTTTGTGGGTTCTTTCGGAGATAGGGGCGGGCATCATAATAATATGTTATATTCTTTTGCTGAATTTGCCCCCCCCCCCCCGTTTATTTTTTCCTGCTGTCATCATTTGGCTCATTCTCGAGATCGATGCATAACTGAAGAGAATTTGGGGGTGGTAGGGAAGGGAATGATATTTTTTGGTCTGTGGATGATATTTCGTTTTTCAGAACTTTTGAAAGTGAAAGTTAAATGGAGTGAAGATTTCCCTCGTGATCGTAATTTCTTTTTTCTTGCGATGCTGCATGTGTCCTGTATTGCTGTTAAATACACTGGCGTGCAAAAATTAAGGACGAGACGGCTTTTCGAATGTAACGTTGTGCAGAAGTGCTCCACATCAACTCAAATCATACCATAAGATTCACAAGATGTAAGAATATGGGACAAGTGAGCAAAACTGTCCAAACAAGGAATCCAAAGGATACAAAGGCACTTTATTGAAAAGGTAGCTTCGAGCACAACTGGACAGAAGACAGAAACGTCCATGTGACAGGCGGCTGCCAAGAAAAATCCAGTCTTTAGTAGGGGATATGTTCACCCCTGACTGCGTTGCAGGATTTACTATGTCTGTCCATGCTGAAGACGAGGTTGTCAAGGAGCTGTTGAGGCATTGCGGGCCCATTCAAACCATCGTGCAGTGATCATGTCACTGTGCGATAGTTCGCAATTGTGTCCACCACTTCAAGTTTGTTTTCTGACCTCAAAACCATCGTGCAGTGACATGATCATATCATGTCACTGTGCGATAGTTCGCAATTGTGTCCACCACTTCAAGTTTGTTTTCTGACCTCAAAACCATCGCGCAGTGACATGATCATATCATGTCACTGTGCGATAGTTCGTAATTGTGTCCACCACTTCAAGTTTGTTTTCTGACCTCAAAACCATCGTGCAGTGACATGATCATATCATGTCACTGTGCGATAGTTCGCAATTGTGTCCACCACTTCAAGTTTGTTTTCTGACCTCAAAACCATCGCGCAGTGACATGATCATATCATGTCACTGCGCGATAGTTTGCAATTGTGTCCACCACTTCAAGATTAAATTCCGCAGTGTAACTGAAACATTTTCTTTTCAAAAACATCATGAATAGGCAATGGCGGAAAATAGCAGCAACGACGATGGTCAAAACAGCGAAAGACGAACTAAATACAAGGCAGCGCACACGAGATCCGAAAGGAGGAACGCATAGGTTCGTGTAGCAAGCGCTGTGCGTACTTCTTTGGCTTTTTGCCAAAAACAGATGGCACGATCTTCTCAACAATACAAAATTACCTTGCTGTCCCTCCCCACAACTTTCCTGATCTTTCTTTACGATATTCCTCCACCCTGCTCCCCTACCTCCCTGCTCCGAACAAACTCCTGAACTGAGGAAAATTCTTCCGAGAGAGTTCCTTTTCCAATTATACCCCCTCCCCTGCAGAATTACGCTGCAGATTTTTTTTAAAAATGGAAGGGTCGTTTTTTTTTTTTTTTTTTTTTTTTAAATCGGCATATATTCCGCATAGGCGTATAATATGCAGAATGTATATTTTTAGCTTTTTTTCGCAAATAATCCGCGGATAATGTGACGAAAATTACGGTAATAATTTCCCGGGGAAATACCAAATACCTCTGCTAGTTTTAGATAAATTGCTGTCGGGAGAAAAGTTATGGCATAATTCTATGACTTAGGAAATACGTGTTGATTTGACATGTTTAGTATGTACGTCATTTAATTATGTGATTTCCAGCATAATTATTGTAGTGTGTTTCACAGTCTTGTGCAATTTCAAAAATGTGCCTTCCTTTTTGTTCTTTCTTCTAGCACACTGGTGGAATCATCGAGGAAAGGCTTGATGATGCAATCAATGTGTTAAGGAATCATGCTGAAGGTCCTGCACTTCCACTGGTGCCTCCTCAAGCGGTGGGATCGCTTGCTGCCTCTCCAGCTGAGCTGGCAACTCTACATTCCACAGAGCTTGGCAGTTCTCTTGTATCATCTTATCCTCCTAGGTTGCAGCCTCTTGACACACCCACAGTAAGTTATTAGTCTCTTTATGTAATTTTTTTTTCTTGACATAGGACTACGTCCAACTCTGCGGATAGTATGGGCGACTTACGGCTGACCACTTGTGACAAAGTAAGTCCCAATTGAAATCATTATAGCATTAAAAAAAAAATGTGCCACACACTAATCATGTTAGCATATTCATAAACAGCATGGAGACCAATTCGTGTACTGTGCAATATATCGTGCACGCAATGGTCCCCTCGCTCCCTGTGTGTGGGGGAGATTATGCAATATTTGTGGGTGTGCCACCGCATTTGACTCTTAGTCTATCTGGCAACCGTGAGCGCAACACGACTGTGCATGGTATCGATTTAAAGCTCTCGGCAATATCTATTCAAAGTTTGAACTGAACATTTTAAAAATAGTTTTTTTTTTTTTTTTTTTTTTTTTTTTTGTGAACCGGTCAACACTTTTGAGAATATTGCAGTTTATCTAGACAACTGTGAGTGCAAAACGACTGTGCTTAGTATGGTTTTAAAGCTCTTGAAGAGATTCGAAGAGATATATTCAAATACATAAAGAACGTGTAGCAGTGGTTTAAACTAAAATAAAAAAAAATTGTTTTCGTGTAAACGGGTTTAACATTTTTTACAATGCCGCTGAATTCGCAGAATGAATGCAAGCAAAAGTGGAGAAAATCCAAACAAGAGGCAAGAACAAGTGATGAGGAATGTAAGAAGCCCAAAAAGACAGAGCACTACATTGGGTAATTCGTGTATTGATCTGCTTTGTGTTCGCAATGTATCCAGCATTATTTGTAAAAATTATGTAAGCTACTTTTCATATCATAGAACTGTGTTGGCTGTAACAAATTAAATAAATGCTTTGAAACCATACTCGACTAGCTCATTTCAACTCTCCAATCTGCAAGTCGTAATCCTACGTACAACAAACTTACGGCTCAATCAGAACTGAGCCTATCTATACCCTCCCCCCCCCCCCCCCCATGTTTAAACTGATAACAGCGTTTCACAAGTAAATTTATTTTGTTAAACCTGGAGATAAAAGTTTTAGTTTTCTGTGCAAACACATGCCTTTTTTTTTTTTTTTTTTTTCATAAGTTTCCACGCACAAATGGTGGTTAATTTTTAATCTGATATTGTAAAACATATATAGTGGTATTGAGAAATACTTATTTGCATAGATGAACATGAAGATAACTGGCTTACAAGTTTAAGAAAAAAATGTCCCGCATTAGATATTACTGGCTATGTGTCAACTACCATAGTGTTACAGCGTTAATCTGTTGTAACTGAGCTGCAGTTATGAATGCCTTGTGACCTAAATTTGACAGCAGTATCTGTGTACTCTAGAAATTTACTGTTGCTGGTATACCCTATTGCCAATTGTGCTTTAAAACTACCACTGGTAATGGATTTAGCATAAATCACCTCACCATGAGCCAAATTGGTCATACAGTTAAAGTGTGAAGATCATATAAAAATAAATTATTAGCTGTTTCAATTTTTGTGGAAGGTATTGAATGAATATGGTGTTACTGGGAATCTACTTAATAGTGTAAAAGCCATGTATGCTGACGGTAATGCTTGTGTATGAGTGAATGGTGTTTTATCAAAATGGTTTTCTATTGGTGCAGGAGTCAAACAAGGCTGTGTAATGTCACCATGGTTGTTTAATATATTTATGGATGCATGCATGCGTGATGCCAAAATAGATAATAGTGGTTTATGTCTTGGTGATATCTGTGTGTGCAGATTGCTGTATGCTAATGACAGTGTCCTGTCGGCAGAGAGCAAAAGTGAGTTGCAGAGAATGTTGTCAGGGATGTACGAAATTTGCATGAAATTCAAACAGTATAAATAAGGGGAAAAAACAAAATTGTGGTTTTTGAGGGGAACTGGTAGCACTGAATGTAATGTAAGTCTAAATGGCACAGTGATTGACCAGGTGACTGAGTTTGTATTTAGGAAGCATGTTTGGCAGAGAGAACAAATTGGATGGTGAAATTAGTAGGCGAGTGAATTCTTCATTGAAAGTCATGGCTACTCTGGGAGGTTTTCACAGGAATGATGGATTCTCTAGAGAGTCCCGCATGGCTGTGTATGAAAGTGTAATTGTTCCTACTCTGATGTATGGCAGTGAAACCTGGGTACTACAAAAGAAACATAGGAGTCGTTTGTGTGCTGGTAAAATGCATTACTTATTTTGCTTGTGGCAAGACACGTTCTGATTGTATGAGGAATGAAGATGTGTTGCAGTTGTGTGATGTGATGCAAAATGTTGTTAGCAAGGTGGAGACTAATATGCTTTAGTGGTTTAGCCATGCTGAAAGAATGAGTGATGAGATGCTTACTAAGAAAATCTTTTTAGCCCAAGTGGCAGGAAGGAAAGGCAGAGGAAGGCCAAGGAAGTCACGGAAGGATCAGATTCATAAGTGTTTGCATAAGAAAAAGATTATGAGTATGTAGTATAAAAGAACTTGTGTACAGGGTGTAACGGATGTCAGCAAAGCCCGAGTTGTATGTTAAGATTGCTGTAAATGGAGAAGTTTGGTACTGCAACAGTAAGTAAAAATTATCTGGTCGTTTATATTTCTTTTTGGAGCTAACCTCTGAATCTCAGAGAACAGCTTAGTGATATGTATGTATGTATGTATGTAAATTCTGACTTCTCTCTCCTTCCCCCAATTCAGTAGGCAGCAACTTGAAGAAATATTGTATTACTACTTGTTTACTATGAGAGAAGGAGAATTAAGTTTTGCATCTCTTTGTGCACTGTCATTGAATATTTCTTAATTTGCATGTCATTTTGTGTAACACTTAAGTGACAACGAACAGTTTTTCATGGTAAGGCATACCATGTGGAAACAATGATGGTATTAATAGTAATTGGTAACCTTCATTAAGTACCATTTAATTCATCTTATACAAAAATGTAAAAAGTTGAAAATATTGACCCTAATTTTTATCCTTTTAGTAACAATTTTTTTTTCACTAAAACTTATTGTATTAATATTTATATGAATTTTAGACAGATTTTTATGGACTGTTCACAGTGCTTAATACTAATTTTGAACTGCAGTAATGAATTCCTAAACAGTTCTCTGATACCCGAGTGAAATTATACTGTGACCTCACTGGTGAAAAGATTTTTATGAGAAGTCTGACTCCTGCAACAATAGAAAACCATTTTGATGAAATACCATTCACTTGTACACAAGCTCTACTGTCAGCATACATGGTTTTTACAGTATTAAGTAGATTCCCAGCAACACCATATTCATTCAATACCTTCCACAAAAGTATCGTATTTACTTGGTCGTAAGCTTTCTCTATTTCTCTAAATGTATGAAGGCAGTAAAAACTTTGTTCCCATGCTTTTTCTACATGTATTAATTCAAAAACTGATTTTTCATTCAGAAGTTTAATTTTATTTTCAGTTAACTAATGTGTATGTTATATGTGAAAAAATCAGAATGGTAATCAGGCTGAATAAACTTTTTTTATGTAAAAGCTCACTGACTGATGCTTTTCCTGTATTATGAAGATAATATATAAGTTGTAGTGGTAATGAATGTGAGACCAGATGAAGCAAAAGTTGAGAATGTTTGAGGTTAAGTACTAAATGCTAGTTGTAGTGGTAATGAATGTGAGACCAGATGAAGCAAAAGTTGAGAATGTTTGAGGTTAAGTACTAAATGCTAGTTGTAGTGGTAATGAATGTGAGACCAGATGAAGCAAAAGTTGAGAATGTTTTAGGTTAAGTACTAAATGCTAGTTGTAGTGGTAATGAATGTGAGACCAGATGAAGCAGAAGTTGAGAATGTTTGAGGTTAAGTACTAAATGCTGCAAATGTAAATGTAAATGTTTGGTGCAAACCTTTGGAATTTTAGCAAAGTATTTAATATCTATTATTTTGGCTTAATCAAATTGTTCAGCTCACCACAAATGCATTGGTACGATATTTTTAATTCTGTAGAAAAAGAAAATCCCACTCAACTGTTAGTCAGTTTCTCAAAACAATTTTTTTGTTACATTAAAAAAATACATATATGCATCTTGTGAAAATGTTCCCTTTTGTAAGTTAATTAATTGTGTTCCTTTCTGCAGACTAGCCCTTCCTTACAGCCCAGCCCATCTAGCCTTCCTCCAGATGACAGAAGAATAAGAATTCCATCATCTGTTCCATCTGTTCAGCCCGCAGCTTCACAAAACTTCAGTAAGTATTATTAAACTGTTATTGATATTACAGTAGAACATCAGTAATGTTTTTCACTTTTGTATGTAATTCTGTGCTAGTCTCCATATTTTACTGTAGCTTCAATTGCTTTTTTAATCTGGTTATAAACATTTCACTTATACGTTTTTTGACAGAAAGTCTGTCATGAACATACATCATGTCCACAAAAGACCAGTTTTTAAAACATGTGAAAGGACAATTGTCATGTACTCATATCATGAGTGCTTTTAAACTCTATATATTGGGTTGTCGGAAAAGTCATGAAATATTTTAGCCATGTTTTGCAAAGGTCATTTATTGATAGAAAGAACAAAGATAATCAATGATATAATGCCCGTTTTGTTCGATAACCTTTTGCCATCTTTCAGTGAGTTGCAGAATGCCTCGTTCATAGAAGGACCTGTCTTTCGTGGCGAAAAACTGTACAGGGTGATGATTTACAGCCTCATCTGAATTGAACGTTATACCACGCAAGGTCAGGCGAGTATGCTGGGTGTGGCAACACATCCCACCTAAGCTCCAATAATTTTTGGCGGGTGATCAAACTTGTGTGTGGTCTCGCGTTGTCGTGATAGAACACAACACCTTTACGATGAACGAGCTCTGGACGATGGATTCGTTCAAACCGTACAATTGTCGACAGTACACATTTTAATTGATTGTTTGGTTCCGTGGTAGGAGCTCGAAAAACACAACACCTTTAAAACCCCACCACACTGAGACCAGAACCTTCCGCTGATGAATGCCTGCTTTGGATCTCATTTGAGGCGAAGCAGCACATCGGGACCAAGACCGTTTGCGCAGCACATTGTTGTACACAATCCACTTTTCGTCACCAGTTATCAGTCGCTTCAAAAAAGGATCGTTTTCCTCACATTTAATGAGCATATCGCAGATGTTTATACGTGCCGTCAATTGAGCTTCTTTGAGTTCATGAGGAATCCACACATTGAGCTTGCTTACGTATCCCAGCTTCTCTAGGTGGTCGTCAACGCTTGAATGATGGATGTGCAATGTGTCTGCAATCTCTCGTGTCGTGTAACGTGGGTTTGACTCGATCAATGCCTTGATTTGGTCGTCATCAACTTCGGTGGGCCTCCCGGACCGAGGAGCATCGTTGAGGTCAAAATCACCAGCACGGAATTTTGCGAACCACCGCTGGCACTGATGTTCTTATAGAGCATTATCAGCGTACACTTTACGCAACTTTTCACAAGCTTAACGCGCATTCTTCCCTTTACAGAAGTAAAATGGTAAAATATGGCGAAAATGCACAGTTTGGTCTTCCATCTTCAACCTGATGTCAAATCTCCGCAAATCAACCAAATCGCTCACTATTCCTTTTAGACTGCAGCTAGAACTGGCACCTGTCTAATGCCATAGAGATAACAAGCTGCGCATGCCTCTAGTACTTCCAAAACCGCCCGACCGCCATCGGGTGCCAAAATACTTCATGACTTTTCCGACAACCCAATATTTAAGTACAATTGGTGTATTGTTCCTTGTCATTAATTAATGAGGTGAAAAAGTTGCAGCTTGTCCAGGTACACGTAACATGTTACCGTGGGTTTTGCGAAAAGAAGGGCCCGATGATTCTGTTGTGCATCGGGCCGCACCATAGGTTCACTTTCGAGCTAGCCCTCTGTTGTTCGATGACATAACGGGGATTTTCTGATCTCCAGATTCGCGCATTGTGCCTATTTACTGTACCAAAGGTTAGGCATGTCGCTTCATCTGAGAAACAGGCATGGTGCGTATAATCACTATGATGAGCAACATCTCTGTCGCAAATGCTGCACGGAGTGGCCAGTCATTAGGCTGAAGAGCTAGAACGATCTGCACTTTATAAGCATACAGATAAAGGGGGTTGTGTAAAATTTTGTGAACTGTGGCATGGGGAATCCCAGTTTCCCTTGAAGCATGGCGAAAAGATTTCCTGGGGCTTTCCAGAAATGTCTCGTGAACAGCTGCAATTTATCTCTAGTGTTGGCGATCTTCCCCGAGCGGGCCAACCACCGGCCCACTCAGAAATTTGTCTCTAGTGTTGGCGATCTTCCCCGAGCAGGCCCACTCAGGGAAGATTGCCAACAGTACCTGTCACTTTAAACATTTCATTACCAAGCTTTTATGTTTCCAACATTTCATTACCAAGCTTTTATGTTTCCAACATTTCATTACCAAGCTTTTATGGTCCAGTGGTGATCGTCTGTACTTTTTCTGAAATGACGCTGGACAGTAACTGTCAATTTGTTATCATGGAACCGCAACGCAAACTCCGCTTGTTCTTGCGTGAAAGACATAGAAATCAAGTGAAAACATAGAGTCTCATACGGTAAAAGGTTTGTTTAGCGGTAGCTTTCAGTCATCCTATGACCTTGATCACTCGCGATCGACTGGATGGGCTGGTGGCCAGAACTACAATTTGAAAATGACCTGTCATTTGGAAAGTTATTTTGCAATCTGGCAACAACTGACGCTAAAACCATGTGTTTCATTCCATGGCTGATGAAGGTAGAAATTGCTACCGAAATGTCGTCCCAACACTTGTAATTTTTACATAACTGAAGCATGATATATCGTCATCAAGAATTATTCTAATGCTCGACTATTGTCTTTACTGAAGTGGTTGAATGAATTTGTCAATCAAATTAAAGTTTACATTTATTGTTTCATATCAGTTTATTATTTCAAAAAACAAAAAAATACTTACCGTCGATTCCGACGGGTTTTGTCTAGTAAATCTATTAAAAGCTTAAAAATTTATTACTGAAACTCTTAACTTTTATAGATAATAGTTTCAGTAATAAATATATAAAAGTTTTTTTAATAGATTTATATAGTTTCAGTAATAAATCTATTAAAAGTTTTTTTAAGTAAAGAGAAGAAAATACTTTCATCCAGGAAGGAATCATTTATAAAATTGAGTGTTCGTGTGGTTTACCATACATAGGAGAAACAGGACAATGGTTAACCACCAGAATTAATGAACACTAAGTAGCAATAAGGAACATTTCAAATAAAATAGGATTAGACAGGCACATACAACAAACTGGCTACAAAATGGACTGGGACTCCTTACAAGAGATCAAACATCAATCCCACTCAATTATCCAGAAATTAGAGGAATCCCTGGAAATTTACAAGACACAAGGTGGCAACATCAACGACCATGCTGGATGGAAAATCCACCAGGCTTGGTCACCAGACCTGTGGAAGTAGTAAGACGCAGGAACTTCTGATGATGATCTAATGTATAGATCGAAAATTTGAGAGGTAACGTACCTTAATAAATTTATCCTCTACGATTCCCGTTAAGTATTTACAGTACTGAAAATTAAAGCTGTAATTAAAGTAGGTGGTGATATAATCAGAGATGCCAACATCTGAAGGAAGTCATCAGTAGTCTACAGGGTTACATGGAAAGTCTGTGATCAGGTCAATATCTCACGAACTATGGCAGTTAGCGATTTACTTCTTGTGCAGTTGTACAGGAAACCTCCTATGGTGCACACAATAACACCGCGAAGGATCCTCTCCCCCCTTTTGGGGAGGAGGGTTGATGGGGCGATTGCATTCCCCTTTGCAGATAGAGCAAAAAGGTCAATTACAAACTTGTTAAGCGAGGGAAAAATAGTACATAAATATTTTTGTCCCATAACAAAAGATGGAAGGGGACTCTCCAAATGCGAAAAAAGCGGAAAGCTACCTGAGTCGCTGTGTCCGAATCATATTTGCATGGATTTCAAATGTGCTTTCTGCTCCATCGTCAGAATACAAAAATGATATGCGTGGTCGGTATGCCAACACTTCTTGAACCAGTGACGAGAAGTCAAAAGCTTTGCCACGTATGCAAGTCAATTAGATGTGCATACAGTTTTCCTACCGAATGAGTGTTTTGCCACTTTATGCTGTTTCTCCTTGTCTCAGTATCAAAGTCTGATATTGAATATGTCAAGAAACTGCATTTTATTCCAATTCTTCTCCTTACGTATTTTATGCCATCACTACCAAACAGGGAGATTTTGGTCTCATCACTCCAAATAATGCTGTCCAGTTAACATGGGTTTTAGCCCAGTTTAATCTTTTCAACCTGTGTTTGAGAGATAAAAATGGCTTTTTTCGTGGAATTCTAGCTTTTAGACCAAATTCCTGCAGTCTGCGCCGAACAGTCCTTGCACTCAACTTCACATTGCATTGTGCCATTTCATCTTGTATACACCCAGATGATTTTCTTCTGTCACTTAGGCACAGTCTCTTAATTCTTCTATCATCACTTGCTGTTGTGCGCCTTTTCCTGCCTTTACCAATCTGGTGTTGTAGTGACTGAGTCTCCTTATATCTCTTCAGAAATTTAGAAATGCCACCTTTGGGTAAGTTTCCACCAAATGTTCTTCGAATTTCTTCATAACTGAAGCCTTGTTCACTTAATAGTACTATTTTACATCACTTTCTGAGTGACCATGTCAACACTTTGCACCATTTCTTTAATTTCATTACGATTTACAAGCTCACTAAATGAAAGAACACAAAAAAAAACCAACCAACTTGTTAGCAATCACATAACACACTGACAAATGTCCTCCTCTCAGCTCCAATACATGACATCAATAGCTGAATCCTACTGTGACCTGAATGGCTCATTGCCAAAACAAGATGTCACCTGATTGGCTCTCTAAACATTCTCATGCTCGTTGGCTACATTCAAATGAAGGAAAGCTACTTCATATCAGCCTAAGCAAGTTGTGATTCTTTTTTCTGTTTATTTGGCTGTAACATTTTCATAGAATACAGATAATTGAACAAACTGTTGCATTACATTCTTGATGAAATTATCTTTCCATTGATATATAATTTTATGGTATTACTCCAAAACAAAGTGGTGTTATGAGCCATCAAACCTCAAAAATACACTTTTCCCAAAAGGTTTCCACAATTTTGGCCACTATTGTATGCTATGGAAATCGTCGATCCACTACGGACGATGGAAAACATTGAGTATGCTATGGAAATTGTAGGTCCGTTGTGAACGACAGAAAACATGGAGTATTCTTGAAAATTGAAAATCTCAATGAAATAATGTTGTAAAACATCTGTGTAAAGTTTATTTTCATGTTTTCAATATCCTAACACTTGTTAATGGGTTCTAAAGACCACCGTGAGCTACACCCAGTCTGTGTATGCACTTATTACATTTACTGCAAGATTCTGTTTTGTGTTTTAGGAAAACTAGAAAAAGAAAAAATGTTAGCTCCACTTAGTATTTCTCAACTTCAGAAGTGGGTCTGTCCCCGATAATGTTAAATAAAGCAGAAAAAAAGTATAGCTTTGAAAAGAAAAAAATGTTGATATTGAAAGCGGCCAGGCACTTCTTAAGGAATCAAAAACAAAGAATGTCCGATATCCTGGCATGTATTGGATGGGGGAGAGGGGGGCAAAGAGCAGCTAGAAAAAAAGTGAAATTTTTCATAGGTATCCTGACGTGCCAACTCTCTGGATTTAGGCGGGAGACTCTGGATTTTCAGCCATTCCTCCTGCCCTCCGGATAAATGTCAAATTCTCCCGATTTTCATCGATAATTAGCCATTACGATGGTCGAAATGATTGACACAGAAGAAAAAGATTTCGAACCGCTTGTGAAATCTTTTTCTTTCTGCGTCGATGTAAGACGGATTTACAGTCATAAGTATCGTACTTTTTTCCTTTCCTCACATCTGCAAAAGAAAGCCACCCCCGGTGGCGCAGTGGTGTTTTATGTTGGTTACAAACACACTCGCGTGCCAGCTGTGACCTACTTAATCTTTTCACGTCTACCTGCTCTTAGCTGCCAGCTCTGTTTGTTTTCTTGAGTTTTGCGGAGTGCTTTTCAGTTTTGCTTTACTGTGGAGATTTTTATTTCTTGTTTTGCACCATGTTTGTCTCTTTTCCCTTCTTCATTGCATTTTGTAGAATATTAATGTGCTCCTTTGTTTATATCTAATTGCAAATCTGTTATTGTCAGCTTTAATTGTTTTATCTTCTATTGTAGCATTTTGTGTACACTTAGTTTGCAATTTTTTTAATTTTTTTTTTCTTATTCCTTTTGCTTACTTTTTGCGGGAGATTTTTCCTTTTGCATTACGCCACTTTCGCGGTTTTTAATGTTTTATTTTATGTCATATCTTTGGCAATTTGTTTCTTCTTTACATATTAGCTGTTATTGTCTTTGCTGCATAATAAAGTTGTGAAACTGAGCGCCGGCTTCCGACAAATTGTCCGAGTTGGGTCCGGGTTCGAATTGCAGTGGGGCATGGATGTTGCATACTTGCTAACTTTTACGGATTTCCGCTTAATTTTACTGATTTACAGATAGAAGTCGGATTTTTTAATATTTTGATTGCTCAATCGAAATATTTCAATCCCCTGCAACCATCCACTTAGATAGTCTGTAACAGGAGTGCTCAAATGACGTGCCGACCAGAGTTCTCCAAAATGAGTAGTCTAATTTTGTGTCTAGTGTACATCGAAATTTTACCAACGCGTAAAAATACGCATCTGGAATTTTTCGCGCCGCGTAAAGGTACGCGCGTCAGGAATTTTACTCGCCGCGTAAAAATACTCATTGAAGAATTTTATCAATTCGTAAAATACGCATCAGAACGGTATTTCGTCTTTCAGAGGCAGAAGTAAATGAAATAAATATTTTTTTCTGTAATCGTAATTTCTTTTTCCTGTGATGTTGCCTCTGTATAGTATTATTGTTATATATCATTTTATTCCGTAAATATTTGTATTTCAGTTTGAAAGTGGAGGGAAAATTTCCGAAAACGGAAATTCGAGGGCAAAAAAATTTCACTGTAATCTTTAGGCATGAGAATGCGACGGCTTCAAGAAATTTCTCCTTTTCCGTCATAATTTCGGTTATCCACGAGATCGATGCATAACTGAATAGAAATTTTGGGGCAATTAGTAGTGGTGGAGAATGTTTTCCGCCTGAAACTTTCGAAAGAGGAAGTTTCGTCTTTCAAAACTTTCGGAAACGGAAGTTAGACGCAGTGAAGATTTCTCCCGTAATCGTAATTTTATTTTTCACGTGATGTTTCCTCTGCGTAGTATTGATGTTAAATATCATTTTATTTCATAAATATTTGTATTTCAACTTGAAAATGGAGGGGGAATGTCCGAAAACGGAAATCGGACGTAGCAAAGATTTCCCCTGTAACTGTAATTTTTTTCCACCAACGATGATCAGAACTGTATCCTGTATTCTTAAATATTCCTCCCAAAAATTTTTTGCATTTCAGTTGGATAAACAGGGGGGAGGAGTCAGAAAATGAAAGTGACGAAGCTGAAAAATTTGTAAAAATTGATGCATGGTGTTCAAAAGTATTAATATTTTCAAAGTTACACTGTTCATCTTTTGTCTAAAATAGTGAAAGCTGTCATGCATTCATGATGGATAAAATTGTCATCCAAGGGCATTTAAAAAAGACGATAATAAAGAAATGGGAAGGGAAACAAAGATATCAGCAAATGAAAAGTTTAGTTTAGTATTGAAACACCACAGATTTGCAAGGCTAACATTGAACAAAATTAAGATTTTATTTTATGTTTTTTTTAGTTATTATTTTTAACACAGATAATACTAGTTTAGTTATTGTGGCATATGCAGAGATTTTTACTGCATATTTATTAATATAATTATGTTTTGTTTTGTGGTAAATGGCGTTCGCGCAAAAGTTTTGCTGATGCACATTTTCCAAAGTTGGCAAGTAGTATGTTGTATTTGTCTTACGGCACTGGCTCTCTCCCTTCCCTGAATTCAGTGGCCCTAAATTAGGGATGGGCAACTGCTTATAGCCCACTGAGGTGCTCACTGTGGTCGTTAAGCCTCCAACCAAGAAGAAAGCTTGACACTTCCACATTTGTTTCGACAGATACCTCTGTCTCTCTCTATTCCAACACTGTAAAAACTGCTGACAGTTAAGTCCAGAATGAAATAAAAATGTTTTGAACGAAACTTTTGCAGATCTTAGCTCTCTTTAGAGAGCTAAATTGGCTACTCTGTGCATTCACTAAATAAGGATAAAGATTAATTATGTTTAAATAATGTATCAAAAATTTAGTACATATCTTGTATTAATTATTAATGTTATTAATTGTATCTGGTTGACAACTATTTTCACTATGCTTTTTATTTTGCATATAAACATACAGTCTGCATTTAGAATAACTTTTTAAACAAAAATGCTATGTACCAATAATACTACTTCTGGAATAATGCTCCTGCATCTAAAAAATGTCTATAAAAATTAGCACTCATGATTTTAGGAGCTGTAAAAAATCTCCTGATTTTTAGATTTTGAAGGTTGGTAATCTGGGTATCCAAAAGGATAGAATTTTTTCTTGCTGACTTGTATGGATGGAGTGTTTCAAAACCTAGTAAATTATACATAATGGACTTCTTTATTAATCTTTCCCTTGTTTTGTTGAAGTGCATATAAAAATTAGTATGTAACTATTGCGAAACAAAATATACAGTTTTAGCTCTGTGTGGACATTTTATGTTGTATAGCAAACTAACGTCAGAAAATTCTTCTTGATTATTATGCAATCTTCTGGTTTTTTATTAAATTTAGTTGGCAACTATGAATATGTATTAGATATGTAATTTTGTGTGCTTTTGTATTGTCCTTTTGCTTTTTATTTGTTGTATGTGATGGAGAAGCCAAATATTTATGCATTAATGCTGCATAATAATTGGTATATAACAGTTCATAATACAAATATTAAAATTGAAGAGCCTGAAGTTGAGCCACCACTGCAGCAAATACAGCCTTCTCCAGAATCTTCACCTGCACTTCTTCCATCATCCCTTCCAACAGCCAGAGCTACCATAGCAGTATCATCAGTTCCCGTACCCAGCAGCACCACAAATCCCACACCTACAACTACTACAAGAATAAGTGGAAAAGGAGTGAAGAGGTCTCGTTCAAGGTAATAATACTTTGTTGCGCTTTTGCTTATTTTTGTGGGCACTTTTGGGAAGCACACTTGTTTTAATGAGCAGTATAGCATTACTTTTAGTGTGTGTATCTTAGTTCTACATACACTCTATGTCAAAAAAATAGTTGCACCCAGAAGGATGTGTCTGATTGCAATGCTACTCGGGCAGAAGGTAAAGGTTACCAGGAACAATAAATGATTAAACATTGAGACTGATATGGGCAATACTTACTGACCTAAATGCCAATAAGTAGTATCTCTCAGTATGGAGTTGGGCCAGCATGTTTGCTCACCCAGCGTGCCATACGTCTCGGCATGGAGTTGTACAGGTTCCTTATGATGTCCTGCAATAAGGCATCTAATGCAGCTTAAATCTTCTCATGCAGTTCCTGCAGATTGTGTGATAGGGATGGAGTGGGGATTGCGCATCCAGTAGCATCCCTCACATTTTCAATCAGTGATAGGTCTGGCAATGGGGCTGGCTGTGGCAGAGAGTCAGTGCCTTGAAGGCAAGCTCTCGAGACAGCAGCAGCATGCGGACAAGCGTTGTCCTGTTGGGAAATCGCACCGGAGTGAGCATTCAGAAAAGGTAGGGCCACTAGTTGCAGAACCTCATTAATGTAACATTGGGCTGTCAAAGTGCCTGTAATGAACACCAAAGGGAATCTGACATTGTATCATCCACGCCATGACACCAGGCCTTCTGGACGTGTGATGCTTGACAACAAACCTTTCATCTTTGTGCTGACCACAGTGCCACTACACGTGGATTCGTTGGTTGTCTCCTCCAAGACAAAAGCAGGACTTATCACTGAAGATCACCCGCTGCCGTTCTTAGTGGCTCCTTGACATTCTGGCATCACACATTCAGTCTTTGGCGATGATGCAATGGTGTTAAGGGCAGTCGTCATTATGGTCTGCATGCATGATGTAGTCCTACGTCATTCAGCCATCTGCCAATGGTGCTGGCACTAATCGGACGATGCGTGGAGGGCACCACTTCTCACTGAATACTTGCAATCGTGGCTGTTGGGTTACTCCGCACATGTTGGACAACCCGTCGGTCCTCTCTCGCTGTGAGTCGTCCAGGTCTCCCAGACCCTTCCTGTTGCTGCTGCATGTGTTGTTCTATCCACTGTAGTCAACAGCGTGCTATGGTGATACCTGCACGACCGGTATGGCGATAAGATCATCCCACTTCCTGAAGCCCGACGATGTGGTCCATCTCAAACTCCTCCAACTGTTCGAATTGCCTCCAAAATTCTCGTCAAGGCATACTTCACTTGCAAAGGATGGAACCAACACAATATCACGAATCAGAATGGCAAGGACACGCAGTGGAACAGCCTTATACAGCCGGTCAGGCACAGTGCTATGACCCCTCCTTGCTGCCTGCATCACATGTGCGGTCGAGTGTGATACTTGAATCATTTGCATGTCTCACTATGTCAAACCTGCCTACCAAGTTTCATTCCTGTCGATTGTTTCTTCCTGGGTGCAATTATTTTTTTGACGATAAGTGTATATAATTTACAAATAATTGGAAGCACACTTTTATATGGTGGAGATATTATTATTATTATTATTATTATTGCGTCTCAATATTTTGGGAGATGTTTACTTCAGGGTGTTTTCATTTGCATTTTCAATATTTTGGGCGACCCCCATAAAGAAATTCCGGATGCACCACTGGTTGTCGAGATGATTGATTAAGCCACACAGAATTAAAGCATCAACATTCCAAGGAATGATTTTTCTTCAAGTCTGAAGTAATCTTTTATATTTTTTCAAACTGGAATTTGTTGCCATGTTAAATACCCAAATTCGCCACTGTGGATGGATTACAAAAAAATTGCAGAATTTTTTTTTCTTTCTTTATGGAAAACTACTTTTAGATGTTGGCATCTATGTGTTTGTATATACACTATATTGACAAAAGTCACCAGACATCTAGAAGAGAAACACAACATAGCATTTATTGACATACATTAGTACGGTGTCGATGCATGCACTGACACTTCGAGACATGCTTTCGACAAGGTTTTGGAACGCAGCGATAGGTATGCGCTTCCAGTCAGTACATAATGCTGCCGCTAACTGTTTCTTAGTAGTAGGCCTTGGTTCCCAACTTTTTATGCAGCGCTCTAATTCATCTCATAGTTGCTCTATGGGATTAAGATGAGGGCTCTGTGCTGGCCATTCCACACATGATACGGAGTTATCGTTAAACCATGCCATAACAGTCCTTGCTTTATGGCTTGGTGCATTATCCTGCTGGTACCAACAAGGCTCGGTTCCATAGTATTGCCACAGAGTTGGTAGGGCATAATTGTCCAGAATATCGAGGTAGACATGCTGGTTAACAGGTTTGTCCGCAATAACCAATGGGCTGGGACCATACCACGTAAAACACCCCCACACAAGTACACTGCCAGCTCCAAATTTGACCGTAGGAACAGTCATCATCATCATCATTGTCAACCATTATCAATCCACTGCTGGACAAAGGTCTCCCCAAGTTTCCTCCACAACGGTCTGTCTTGTGCCAGTCTCCTCCATGTCACCCCTGCATACTTTCGAATTTCATCCACCCATCTCCCATGTGGTCTTCTTCTGGGTCTTTTCCTGTCCCTTGGAATCCAATCTAAAATTTCAGCTGTCCATCGATGATCTGTCCTTCTCGCAGTATGTCCAGCCCATTGCCATTTCAGGGATTTAACTCTGATCATGATGTCTTCCACTCTTGTCATTTTTCGGATCCACGAGTTCCTCTTCTTATCTCTCCTGGTTACACCAAGCATGCACCTGTCCATGCTTCTTTGAGTTGTCTGCAGCCTTTGTATGTCTCTTTTAGTTAAGGTCCACGTCTCTGCACCATACGTAAGCACTGGAAGGATGCATTGATCAAACACTTTTCTTTTAAGACATAATGGCATATTGCTCTTGAAAATTATGTTGTTTCTTCCAAAAGCTCTCCAGGCAAGTTTTGTACGCCGATTAATTTCTTCATCAATGTGACCCTCACTTGATATCTGCTGTCCAAGATAAACGTACGTGTCTGTTATCTCCAGCTTTTCTCCATCAATCGATAAATCTTCATTTCTTGTAAAAGCATTGAACATCACTTTTGTCTTCTGAAAGTTCATTTTTAATCCCACTTCTTTACTCTTGTCAGCAAGTTCCTGGATCATACTCTGCAGCTCTGATGGGGTAGTTGCAAAAATGACTACGTCATCAGCAAAACGAAGGTGGGTTAGATAATCTCCATTAATCTTTATCCCCTTGTTTTCCCAGCTCAGTGACTGAAAAACACCCTCCAATGTGGCATTAAAGAGCTTCGGAGATATGGTGTTGCCTTGTCTCACTCCCTTTCCAATTTTTATGTGTGTTGTATTTTCAAACAGCCTAATCTTTGCACTTGCATTTTCATAGATGTTATTAATAATATTAATGTATGCATCTTCAATACCGCAGGTTTTCAGAGCCATTGTAACTGCTGATGGTTTCACCGAATCAAAGGCTTTTTCATAATCGATAAAAGCCATGCACAATGGAAGTTCATATTCCCTCGCTCTTTCAATTAGTTCTGTCAGTACCTGGATATGATCTATTGTGCTGTAGCCACTCCTGAATCCAGCTTGTTCTCTCGGTTGAGCCATGTCCAGTGTTACCTTCAAGCGGTGTGAAAGAACTTTAGTGAAGATTTTATAAACTACTGATAGGAGGCTGATAGGTCTGTAGTTTCAGAGATCCTCAATGTCACCTTTCTTATGTAGCAGGATCATTGTAGCGGTGTTCCAATCCTCAGGAATCTTTCCTTCATTAAGGCATCGAGTGAAAATTTGGGCGAGTACTGTTTCGATTTCTCCACTTGCTTCTTGTATGATGTCTACAGTAATTCCATCTTCTCCTGGAGCTTTTCCCCGCTTCATGTTCTTGATTGCATGTGCAACTTCTGATGGAAGGACTGGAGGAACTCTGGTACTGGTATCTTTCATGATGTCTGGAGTGCATGTATCATCCCTTTCATATAATTTGGAGTAGAAATCTTTCACTCTTGTCAAAATTTCGCCTCTATTTCTTGTTACAGAACCATCTTCTTTTCTCAGTGCCATAATCTGTTTTCTTCCCTTACTGAGATGTCCCTTTGCTATCTTTAGGCTTTGGTTGTTTTCAATTGCTTTCCTCACTAGTTCACAGTTGAATTTTCTTACGTCTTCAGTGATACTTTTTCTTACTGTCTTGCATAGCTCTATATATTCCACTTTGGAGGTCACATCTTCTTTAGTTGTCCTCATCTCTCTTCTTTTTTGCATCAACATTCTCGTTTTTTCTGATAATTTTGTTGCTGTTTCCATAAGAGCTTTGGTTACTTTTCTGTTAACTTCAGAGATGTCCACTTCTTCCGATGTTAGGCCTTCTAAAGCAGAGAACCTGTTCTTCAGTTCCAACTTGAAGGTATTATGGTGTTTTTTAAGGTTGGTTATGTCAATAGATTTTGTTTGTCTTATGAGCTTGCCACGTTCAAGTTTAGTGTTGAGGTGCATCTTACATCTCACCAATCTATGGTCACTACCTGTGTTGAACTTACTAGTAGGAACAGTACATTGTGGTAAATAGTGTTCACCTGGCTGCTGCCATACCCACGCACTGCCATCAGACTGATGGATCGTGTATCTGGATTCATCAGTCCATACGACCTGTTTCCATTGATCTACGGTCCACAATAAATGTTGAACACAGTAACCCATGGAATGAAGTTCTCTGCCAATGGTATGTGCACATACTAAGGTTCCAGCATTGTTACTCACCTGTACACTGAGGTCTTGTGCGGGTACTCTGTCGATTAGCTGTAACGACTCTCACGAGGCTTCAATGTCCTTTCTCACTGATTTTCTTTGGTCTGCCAGTACGTTTTGCTGCTTCAGGCGCTCCATGTGTCTTCCACTTATTCAGTACATCCAAAACAGTTGACTTGGGTGTATTTAAACACTACTCAGTTTCTCTTATGAACAACCCAGTAATATAACACCCAACAATCTTTCCTTTCTCAAAGTCAGTTCTCTCCTGCCATAAAATTTTCACTCAACCTTACAGTGCGATATGTTTTATACTGTTTGCAGCTGTACGCGCATCTTGACAACGCAGCGGATCCATTCATTTGCTTTTGAAGGGGTGTCTGGGGACTTTTGTCAATATAGTGTGTATATATATATATATATATATATATATTTTCTGTGGGATGTAAGGTCAGGTGATGCGTAACATCACAGCCTCTCCTTGACAAATGTCAACCCCGCCTTCTCGTGGTGCATCCTGTTCCCACTAAAGGGGCTCTGACGACCGCAAATAGCGGTATAACTATACCATCGGGATCAGAGGAAATGCTATCCCACACTCACCAACCCGCTTGGCCAGCGTGGTGAGTTATGGCCAAACACCTCCAAAATGACTCTACAACTTAAATCTTGGCCCTCAGTCTCCGGCAGCTGGAATGTACCTGGCCAAGGCAGCGGCCAGTGCGACATGAAGGCAGAGGGTGCTAAGAATCCCCGGAGGACCGGACTAGGCTGCCATTTGATGCTGACCTTGGCTACCTACAACGGACGCTCCCTATCTTCTGATTCAAGGCTTCTTGAATTGGAAGAGGAACTACAAAGGATCAAGTGGGACATCGTCGGGCTGAGTGAGGTAAGGAGAAAAGGAGAAGATCTCATTGAACTGAAAAGTGGACATCTCTTCTATTATCGTGGGACAGATACTGGCAGAACTAGTGGTGTTGGATTTATAATAAACAAGAAACTGAAGGATAAAGTGGTAGAAGTTGAAAGTTCCTCTGACAGAGCTGCACGACTCGTTATCCAACTATCGAGAAGATACCAGGCTCAGATTATTCAAACTTATGCACCCACCACAAGTCATCCTGAAGAAGAAATTGAAGAATTTTATGAGGAAATTCGTCATCTAAATAATAAAGGTAAGCAGCACTTGAAGATAATTATGGGAGATTTCAATGCAAAAATAGGGCACCGGCAACAGAATGAAACTTCAGTAGGTAAATTCGGTCACGGCAACAGAAACCAGCGTGGAAATACTCTCGTTGAGTTTGCAGAGGCAGAAGGATTTTTCATCTTGAATTCCTTTTTCAAGAAAAAGCCACACAGGAAATGATCATGGAGACATCCAATTGGGACGACAAGTGAAATTGATTTTATTATGTGTAACAAAAAATTCGTCATAGAAGACTGCAGTGTGCTAAACAAGTTCAACACAGGTAGTGACCATAGATTGGTGAGATGTAAGATACACCTCAACACTAAACTGGAACGTGGCAAGCTCATAAGACAAACAAAGTGTATTGACATAACCAACCTTAAAAAACACCATAATACTTTCAAGTTGGAACTGAAGAACAGATTCTCTGCTTTAGAAGGCCTAACATCGGAAGAAGTGGATATTTCTGAAGTTAACAGAAAAGTAACCAAAGCTCTTATGGAAACAACAACAAAATTAGCTGGGTCTAAGAACAAGTTGCATGTAAACAAATTATCAGGAAAAACCAAAATGTTGATGCAAAAAAGAAGAGAGATGAGGACAACTAAAGAAGATGTGACTTCCAAAGTGGAATATATAGAGCTATGCAAGACAGCACGAAAAAGTATCACTGAAGACGTAAGGAAATTCAACTGTGAGCTAGTGAGGAAAGCAATTGAAAACAACCAAAGCCTAAAGATAGCAAAGGGACATTTCAGTAAGGGAAGAAAACAGATTATGGCTCTGAGAAAAGAAGATGGTTCTATAACAAGAAATAGAGGCGAAATTTTGACAAGAGTGAAAGATTTCTACTCCAAACTATATGAAAGGGATGATACATGTACTCCAGACATCATGAAAGGTACCAGAGTTCTTCCAGTCCTCCCAGCAGAAGTTGCTCATGCAATCAAGAACATGAAGCGGGGAAAGCTCCAGGAGAAGATGGAATTACTATAGACATCATACAAGAAGCAAGTGGAGAAATTGAAACAGTACTCGCCCAAATTTTCACTCGATGCCTTAATGAAGGGAAGATTCCTGAGGATTGGAACAATGCTACAATGATCCTGCTACATAAAAAAGGTTACATTGAGGATCTCAGGAACTACAGACCTATCAGCCTCCTATCAGTGGTTTATAAAATCTTCACTAAAGTTCTTTCACACCGCTTGAAAGGTAACACTGGACATGGCTCAACCGAGAGAACAAGCTGGATTCAGGAGTGGCTACAGCACAATAGATCATATCCACGTACTGAGAGAACTAATTGAAAGAGCGAGGGAATATGAACTTCCATTGTGCATGGCTTTTATCGATTATGAAAAAAGCCTTTGATTCGGTGAAACCATCAGCAGTTACCACGGCTCTGAAATCCTGCGGTATTGAAGATGCATACATTAATATTATTAATAACATCTATGGAAATGCAAGTGCAAAGATTCGGCTGTTTGAAAATACAACACACATAAAAATTGGAAAGGAGTGAGACAAGGTGACACCATATCTCCGAAGCTCTTTAATGCCACATTGGAAAATGTCTTTCAAGCACTGAACTGGGAAAACAAAGGGATAAAGATTAATGGAGATTATCTAACCCACCTTCGTTTTGCTGATGACGTAGTCATTTTTGCAACTACCCCATCAGAGCTGCAGAGTATGATCCAGGAACTTGCTGACAAGAGTAAAGAAGTGGGATTAAAAATGAACTTTCAGAAGACAAAAGTGATGTTCAATGCTTTTACAAGAAATGAAGATTTATCGATTGATGGAGAAAAACTGGAGATAACAGATACGTATGTTTATCTTGGACAGCAGATATCAAGTGAGGGTCACATTGATGAAGCAATTAATCGGCGTACAAAACTTGCCTGGAGAGCTTTTGGAAGAAACAGCATAATTTTCAAGAGCAATATGCCATTATGTCTTAAAAGAAAAGTGTTTGATCAATGCATCCTTCCAGTGCTTACGTATGGTGCAGAGACGTGGACCTTAACTAAAAGAGACATACAAAGGCTGCAGACAACTCAAAGAAGCATGGACAGGTGCATGCTTGGTATAACCAGGAGAGATAAGAAGAGGAACTCGTGGATCCGAAAAATGACAAGAGTGGAAGACATCATGATCAGAGTTAAATCCCTGAAATGGCAATGGGCTGGACATACTGCCAGAAGGACAGACCATAGATGGACAGCCGAAATTTTAGATTGGATTCCAAGGGACAGGAAAAGACCCAGAAGAAGACCACATGGGAGATGGGTGGATGAAATTCGAAAATATGCAGGGGTGACATGGAGGAGACTGGCACAAGACAGACCGTTGTGGAGGAAACTTGGGGAGACCTTCGTCCAGCAGTGGATTGATAATGGTTGACAATGATGATGATGATGATGATATATATATATTTTCTGTTGCGTAATAGATTTCAGAATGGCATCTGCTTTAGTAGTGTTTCCCACAGGATATTCAAAGTATCATGAGTGAGATGCAATTAACATAGAACAGCAGCCACTCTAATTTGGTCATGAAGATTTTAGTCCTGTTTCTGTTAAATGGAAATATCCATTTCAAGAGCTTTTAAACAAATTCTTAATGAACAGAATATTACATTTCATATGCTTTGAAAATGGTTTCTTATGAACGTAATGTTGTGTTTCAGATGCCCATATCATGACTAAATTTAAGACTATGTATACACTGAGTGGCCAAATTAGTATGACCACCTAGTTAGTATGTTGTTGGGCCACCTTTTGGCCTCAGTACTGCTTGAATTCGTCTTGGTATGGACTCTATAAAATGTCGGTAAATGGCTTGGGGTATATTAGCCCAAATGTGATGTGAATTGCACCCTCCAGCTCTTGAAGACCTCTTAACACTGCTTGAATTCGTCTTGGTATGTACTCGATTAAATGTCGGTAAGTGGCTTGGGATATATTAGTCCAAATGCTATGAATTGCACCCTGCAGCTCTTGAAGACAGGGATCTTGAATTTGTCATACTGCTTAAATTCATCTTGGTATGGACTCTGTTAAATGTCAGGAAATGGCTTGGGGTATATTAGCCCAAATGTTCAATATATTGCATCCTCCAGCTCTTGAAGATTTGATGGTAGCGCATCCAGCTGTCTGATGCCCTTTCGACTTTGTCACACAAGTGTTTCATTAAATTGAGATCTGGTGATTGAGGAGGCCAATGTTGTAGGTAAAAGTCTCTGTGATGCTCCTGAAACCATTTGCATACATGGAGCATTGTCCTGCTGGAAGTACACATCTCCATTGGGATAAACCATCATGAACTTAGTCGGGAAAGATATTTAAAGCTTTGCGGCAGTCGGGCATTGCTCTACTTGAAGCAAAGAGCTCAAACACCCAATGGAAACATGCCCCAGACCATAACGTCACCTCCCCCAGCTTGAAGAGTAGTGACAATGCAAGATGTGGGCCCATGCTTTCATGCTGCTGTCTTGATATCCTCACCCTTCCATCTGCATGGTGTAGTTGAAAACGTGATAAACATTTCCACTCATTTACTGTCTAATTTTTGTGTTCCTGAGCAAACTCAAGGAATTTCATCTTGTTTGCTACAGATAACAATGACTTCCAGACAAGCCGTCTGCTGCTGTTGCCCATACGATGTACTTCAGTGAACAGTACGTTGAGAGGCCATTGGCCCCTGATTCAGATTATCTGTAATCAGGCGAAATGTTGCCCATCTATTAGAAGGAACAAGTCTGCCTACTTTCCTTTCAGCTCCAGCATCCAGTAGCCATTGACAGACATGCCTTACACTCAGACCCAGGTTTTTTGACTGGTGGTCCACTCTCTGTAAACTTTAACAACCGTTGTCCTCGAACATTGCACTAGTGCAGCCTTTGATTCTCACACCAATGCTTCGAGCACTCCTGCTCATTAGAGATGAGATGGGCTGGGCCCAAGTCTGAAAGCCTAACTCCAAGACTGGCTCAGGTGGGCTATGAATAGCATAATCAGTTTCATCTTGGATTCAGACGAGCAACGAATAGAATATTAATTATTAGGTGTGCAACTTAATTCTCGGCCCCTAACAGCAAGTGATCATAGAACGTCTGCAAATGCAAATAGCTGAGTGTGATAATGGCTTGTTGCAGCGTCATCCAACAGCTTTCCAGGCTACCCTAGCCGCTTATAGCTATAGTGACAGAAGGGACGAAAGTTTACGGTGAAAGCAATGTCGTTCGAGAAGCAACCTTTGAGGCACTGCCTGCTGTTCGCGTTTCGGCTGAGAAAAAAGTGCCTCAAATGATCTGTGGTGCTTTAGGTGAGGTTGCTGTGTCCTACAGTACGTGTAAGAAGTGGTTGAAGCAGGGAAATTTCTATCTCCGTGATGCAGAACATCTGTGACAGCCACAGAAAGTTGACATTTAGGAACTGGAACAACTGTTGGACGCGGATCCCTGTCGCACATAGTCAGAGCTCACCCGGGAACTCGAAGTAACACGGCAAGCCATTGCAAAGCGCCTGCAGAAGTTTGGACGAATTCACAAGGAGGGCCGTTGGGTGCCACACCAACTCACAGCTGCGAACAAGTCTAGGCGCTACGATGTTGCTGTGTCCTTGCTCTCCAGATTCAAGAAGAAGGATTTCCTCCACAAGATTTTGACCTGTGATATGAAGTGGATCCTCTACAATATTCCTTAGCGGCGCAAATCGTGAGTTTATCCAGGTCAGCCTACCACCAGTACTGCCAAACCGAATATTCATGCCAGGAAGTTGTTGCTGTGCATAGGGTCGGATTAGCACGGTGTCGTACCCTATGAGTTGCTCAAACCTGGTGAAACGGTCAATGTCAGCAACTCATTCGTGCAGGTGACGCAATGGAGGCGAAAAGGCCATACACCAGCAAGGGCAGAAGGTCGGTCCTGTTGCTTCAGGATAACGCACGTCCTCACACCGCGAAAACGACTTTAAACACGATCACCAACCTGGGATGGGAGATTTTGTCCCACCCGGCGTATTCTCCAGACTTCGCCCTGTCAGATTATCACCTCTTTTGCTCCCTGCAACATCACCTGAGTGATACGCACTTCACTTCTGTCGAGGATGTCCACAGAAGTATTGATGACTTTATCAACTCAAAACAGCCCTCTTTTTTCCACAGTGGCATTCGGCAGCTCCCTGACCGATGGCTCAAATGTATCCAACATGACGGGGATTATTTTTCTGATTAGGTACGTATTCGATTTGCTATAATTTGCTGTCAATGTGTCGTGCCTCTGGCCCAGAATAAGGTTAAGTTTCACACCTAATACATCTCAGGTGGGCTTGTTTTTTTTTGTTTTTTTTTTTGGGGGGGGGGGTAAAATACTGAGTCTTTTCCATTTTTTCCCCCTTCTGAGTTTTAGGAAGAGGAATCAGTTTTTTTCTTGCAGTGTATCTGTGAATCCTTATTGCATGAGAAGGGAATTGATATGTCATTGTGTGATAGTTTTTAAGTCTTTTTAAGAGAATAGTTAGCCTAGAAAAGTAGGGGGTTGAGGCAGGGGAAATAGAGATTAGGGAACTCCACCTTCACACAAACGCGGTAGGATGGTCAGTTCAGTGGCCAGCTAAAATTGCCCTTGGACACATTAGAGAAGACAACCTCAATTCTCAAAAGAAACCATCCACAATAAAACAGATGGGGAGGGAGAGAAGGAAACGCCACTAGTGTCATAAATTTGTCATTGAAATGTAATACGCAGGAGAAGAAAAAAATAGTTATAAATTAGGACGTAGAGGGTGGATAAAAATATGCAGTTTGACTATATTGTGAAGAATGGCTCTGGGGTATGATGGGAGCTGAAGTGCGAATCAAAGTAAATTCCCCAGAGGAAACAGTCTGCTTGAAAACCAGCCAGGAGATTTATTGCTTCGACAGATTTGTTCCGCCTGTGTGAAACTGGCGTTAGGATTTTAGCTCTGAGGACGAAGTTCATCCCAATATTTCAGAAGGCCTCATTAAACCAAACATCGTGTAGAAGGCGGCAAGGAAACAACAAATTAAACAAAGCTTTTCTAATAGTTGTTACTGTCGCCTCCACTCAACATTCATCCCTTAAGATACGTTACTCTTTCCATCCATTTGCGCATTACGATATGAAAGATCCGTATCCTGAAGCTATAAAAAAAAAAAAGGTAAAATACTGGTGCTTGTAAAACAGTTAAAAATGAAGTGGGAAAATCAACCGTGTGGAAACATTTTTTCCAAATTATTGATCGCACGACCAACGCAAAATTGGATTATGTTCAGAGAGAGAAATGTGAATGCATTTTCAAATACACAAGTTCTTCAGGATCTAGCAGGCTTTTGTGTCATGCCAAAACATGCGTGAAAACCATCTCCTCTCCATGCACACAAAATGCAGACAGTTTCTTTTTCTTAGACAAGGAAAAAATATCAGCTACTGCAAAATTTTCTGTGAAGCTGTAAGATGTTTATTTTATTTCAAGGTCATATCCTTCCTGATGAGACGAATAAATGCTGTGCGTCATATTCCATGCTCCTTTCTGTTTCATGTAAACATCAGATGAAAGGGAGAAAAGCATCAGCACTTTGGAAAGTCGGGCTCGGGAAGAACATTTCGGGTTTCGAAAACATAGCCCGAACTTATCTCCAATGCTCATTCCACTTTCAAAATCCTTCAGATCACATCTTTTACCCATTATTTCTTGCACAACACACTTCATCAATCTGTGCATGCCTTCAGCATTTCCTTTTTATAGTGATTCAGCCATCTTGCGTCAGCTGCATCTGCCGTATAGCTATAAAATGTGAGGTGGTCATAATAATTTGGCCACTCAGTGTACAGTGTACAGTATGTACACTGAAAAACAATTGAAATAGAAATACCTGCCTAGTAACGTGTAGCACCACCTTTCACCCTGATGACGGCGACAATTCGTCTCGGCAAAAGACTCCATGAGACACCGGAAGCGTTGGGAAGCCATACGAATCCACGACCCCTGAACAAGCTCCCACAGTTCACGAAGATTTGATGGAGGGGGGTCAGAGCCTCGAACATCTCTCTCGATGGCATCCCAGATGTGCTCTATGGGGTTGAGGTCAGGTGACCTAGTTGGCCAAGGAAGCAAGGTCACGTCGGTGGAGTGTTCATCCAACCATTTGGATACAATTCGGGAGCGATGGCACGGTGCATTGTCTTGTTGCGGGATGAAATCCCCAGTGGGATGTTGAAGATGCACAAACGGGAGCAAATGGTAGTCCAGGATGTCCCTGTGTGGTTGACCTGTGAGGGACGATGTCACATGTACCAGGGGTCCCATTTCAGTCCACGTAAACAGTCCCCAGACGAAAATGCCACCCCCACCAGCTTGAAGAGTACCCTGCTGGCCAGAAGGATCCATCGCTTCATGTGGTTTGCGCCATACTCGTATCCTGCCATCCGCATGTACCAACGTGAATCTTAACTCATCAGTCCAGGCAACATTTTTCCACATGTCTAGGGTCCAGTGGCAATGTTCCTGCACCCATGCTAATCTTTGCACCCTGTGATGTGCGGTCAGCAGCGGTACCCTCGTGGGACAATGGCTTCTGTACCCCAAAGCGAGGAGATGGTTTTGGATGGTGTGGCTGCTTACACGTTTTTGTGCACCAGCGTTAAATTGCCGAGTGATTTCTTGCACTGTGGCCCGTCTATCCACTGTTACAATGCGAGCTAGCCGACGATGAGACCGCTCATCCACACGCTGTTGTCCACGGCAGTTGGCCCTTGCAGGGATTCGATGTACTCACGGTGCACCCGTGACACAGTGGCTCGTGAAAATCCCAGTGCCTGCACGACTTCCGAGATGGAGTGACCCATTCGTCAAGCCCCAGCAATTTGCCTACGATCAAATGCACTTAGATCCTTCCTCTTACCCATACTGCGTCCGACTCTTACTGATTCCTGTCGCATCACTCCTTATATTGTCGGATCGCTGCATAGGTCATGTCGTTTCCGTTTACAGGGCCGCCCACAGCGCCATATTTGCATACATACATACATACATACATAGCACTAAGCTGTTCTCTGAGATTCAGAGGTTAGCTTCAAAAAGAAATACAAACTACCAGATATAAAAATTTGCATAACGCCAGCTGTCTCTAAATCAATTGCTCTTCAGTGTATATATATGTGTATATACACTGAAGTGCCAAAATCATGGGATGCATACCTAGTATTGTGTAAGACCTCCTTTAGCCCGGCGAAGTGCAGCAACTCAATGTAGCATTGATTCTACAAGTGGCCGGAAGACTTCTGGAGAGATGTTGAGAAATTCCATATGAACAGCCGCCCACAGTTCACTGCTATTTGTAGGTGCAGGATCTTTGGTGTGAAAGGACCTTTCCACCACGTCCCATAAGTGCTCTATTGGGTTCATGTCGGGCAAATGTGTTGGCCACACCGTCCATCAGAACTGTCGAAAATGTTCCTCGAACCAATTTTGGGCAACTTGGGCTGGATGACATGGTGCATTTGACAGCCTGGAAAATCCCATCATTGTTGGGGTGTGCAAAGTCAATGAAGGGCTGCAAATGGTCACCCAGCAGAGCAACTGTAGGGTGATGGAGTCAAGCCCCGACATTTACTTTCATGTAGTAATGTTTTCTGTAATTATTTCTCATTTCAAATGCAATGTAATGTACATTCCAACGCACGTGTAAGACACGTAGCACATTTCCTTTGTATGGCCGGATTACGGAGCGCCGAACGAGGCATGTGACTAGCGGCATCTGTTGACCTTGACCTGGTCGATGGGGTCTGATGTATAGGTCAAAGGTCACCATTTCCAGAGAGCAGCTAACTCCACACCAATAGGATTCCAGAGGCAGAAAGAGGGGGGAAAGAAGAATAAAGATATAAAAGGGAGCGACACGTTCTCTCGGGACGCTTTTCGTGTTTCATCTTCCACAGAGTAGGATATCGTGTTTTAAGCAGAGAGTGTTGGTTAGACCTCTTGGGGTTTTACGTTTTCACTGACGAAATAGTCAAGGTTTTTCGGCGATAAGAGATCGGACGGGTTTTAGACAGAACGACTCAAGTCAACGTGGCGGAGGAGCTTCCGGGATATCAGGGAGATAGTGAAGTGTTCGCTATCTGGAAACCTGCTGGCACGTGGAGATAGTCAATCGAACAGAATTTATTCTTTCATCTATTAAATTTTGTGACGTCTAACCAAGGACTTGTTATTGGAGTTACTCATTGCCGTAGATCTTAAGTAATTGCTGAGTACACGTTCCAGTATTTCAACGATCAAGTTCAACTTGACGGCACTCAAAAGAACCTACGTCAGGCCCGTTTGAGAGATTCGGATTCAGTAAGTCCTAGTGGCAGATCGAACTGAGCAAGACCGGACAGCAACAATGCGATTACTGGTTAATGATGTGTTTATGAAGACCCAAACCATTAGAAGAATTCTTGATATCACCATATCACGCATAAGTTATGTTGAAAATTATGAGCGGGGCGTTTTGGTAGCGACTTCTACCTTCATCAGCCATGGAACGAGACACTTGGTAAAAGCATCAGTTATTGCCAGATTTCAAAATTGCTTTCCAAATGATAGAGATGTTGAAAGGTGCATCTGTATTGCTGCAGGTGTTAGGGGTTAGGTAGATTTCAATACTTTTGCAGTACCAAGGGCTTTCCGATTGCCGAACGGGGCGATCTGCTTAACATTTTGTCAATCGGGAATCGCAGACGTATCGCTGATGGTTAAAATTGAAAGGGAGGAGAAAGGGCTGCCTTTCTTAACATCAGTGATATGTTTCATCAATCGCTGCTTTATGCTGCGGTAAGTACTACCAATATAGTGGGTAACTCCTGTGGAAGTGTTGACAGGGATAGAGTAGACGCCTTATAACTCCCCTAGGGGTTTATTGGGATCTCTGTCTTTGAGGATAAGGTTGAAAAGATATGGAGGTGGTTTGACTGCAATCCTGTAGCCAAAAGATCATCGGCGACACGTAAGCGATTCCCGATTGTCAAAATGTAACGCTGATCGCCCCGTTCAGCAATCGGAAAGCCCTTGGGTTCTGTGAAAGCATTGAAATCTACCATACCCCTAACACCTGCAATACAGATGCACCTTTTAACATCCCTATCATTTGGAAAGCGACTTTGAAATCTTGCAACAACTGATGCTTTTACCACGTGTTTCATTCCATGGCTGGCTGATGAAGGTAAAAGTCGCTACTGAAACGTCCCACTTATCATTTTCAACGTAACTTTTATGTGATATGTCGATATCAAGAATTCTTCTGATGTTTTCTGTGTTACGTGTTTCACTGCCAATTCTTCTCACTGTGACCCAAACCATGCCACGTAAAGACACCCCACACATATATGAAACCACCACCAACTTGCACAGTGCCTTGTTGATGACAGCTCGAGTCCATGGCCTCGTGGGGTCTACACCATGCCCGAACCCTACCATCAGCTCGTAACAACTGGTAGCATGGCTCATTGGACCACACCACATGTTTCCAGTCATCCAGGGTCCAATTACCATGATCATGAGCCCAGGTGAGGTGCTGTGTCCGATGTTGTGTTGTTAACAAAGGCCTGGTGGTTCTTCTGCTCCCATACCCCATGGACACTAAATTATGAAGCACTGACCTGATGGATATGTTTCTGGTACCTCCTGCATTGAATGTCGATGTTATTTGAGCCAGTGCCGCTAGTCTGTTAGCATGGGCAATCCTGATAAGAAACCGCTGGTCACAGTCATTCAGCACCATCGGCCACTGCTCTGTCCACAGTGGGTGGTAATGCCTTCTGTGAGATATTCTCGGTACACACGTGACACCGTGGATCGTTGAATGTTCGCAAAGCTTCGGAAATTGAATGTCCCATCCGTCTGGCTCCCACTACCATGCCTCGTTCAAACTCCGATAATTCACGTCTACTTACCGTAATCCTAATAGCAGTTGTTCAGTCTGACCCACGAAATTACACCTTGCAACTGATAAAAATCGTGGAATGTGTCAAAGCCTTTATATGACAGCAGCACCAGTTAAAAATTTGCATACTGCTATCCCATGGCTTTTGGCACTTCAATGTATTATTGCATTAAGTATTCACAACTTTTGAAATCAATTTATATGCAACATATTAAAACTATCGAGGAACTAAAAACTACAAGACAAGCCCCCCCCCAGCTTCTGTGTCCCCCTTTCAATCAGATTGCTAACTCTAGACCCTTCCTATGTAGAAACTGGAACTGCAAGTATTAGATTTGCAGAACAGCACACTCAAGTTACATTAAGGTGGGTGGACACCCTGAAAAAATCATTTTTGTTATTTTTCCCCCCATATCTCCCACTTATCTTCTTTCCAAAAATGTTAAATTTATGCGAGAAGACCAAGTAGATCATAAGATATGATTTTTGTAAAGTTGTTTCAATATTTTCACCGGAAGTGGCATTCCATGTTTACCGGAAGTTGTACAATTTTGTCAAATTCAGTTAGGATTTTGTGTTTAACCATAATTTCCTTTATTCAATATTTATTAAGTAATAATATTTTGTCTCTGGAGTGGTAACATGGTATTTGTAACCATAACTGTTTTGGTCGCAACTTGTTCTTGTTCGCATGAGAAGTCGAAAGTTGGTTTGTTGGCATGTTAGCTTTTTATTGAAAATCCATCCGGATTGTTTTGTATTTGCTTTTGTGTATTTTACTCTTTTAAAAACATATGTACATTGTCAAAAGGTCATCAAATGGTTAAGTTTGAAATGGACAGTGCCCAAAAGGCAAAAACAGCTGGTGCGAATACCAAAAATCCTTAGCTACACCAAATGTCCATTTCAAGGAAGGGAAAGGTCTTCCAAATGATGTACTAAATCAAGTGAAAACTACATACATGGAACTGCTGTGCAGTGAAAAGCGTTTAGCTAAGTGCCTCCATGGAAAACCTAAAATGCTAATGAGTCTTTTTATGGTCTTATATGGCAGAGAATACCAAAGATTACTTTTGTTGGTCTATCTACACTATGTTTTGGTGTTAGTGATGCAGTTATCACCTTCACTGAGGGTTATGAAGGACTCCAAGAAGTTTTTACAACACTTGGTTGCACACCAGGCTATTATACAACCAAGGGATTGAGGTCCCTTGATATTCAGCGTTTATCCTGAGACAGCATTGCTGCAACAACTGAAGCAAAAATGGCTAGAAAAATCCTGAGGGAAAAAAGAAAGGCAAAACTGGACATACACCGGACAAATGAAGGGCAGATCTACAAATACGGTGGCTTTTTAATTCATTCAAATATTGTTTTCAACAAGAATAACTCTTATTTTGCTATTTTTTCAAATTTGCAAATTTCCATGTTTTGAAATACGATAACAGTGATATCTTAATAAAAAATGGTTCAATCTCAGTTGGGGGGGGTTGTGTGTGTGTGTGTGTGTGTGTGTGTATTTATTTCATCTCTATTATGTCTGTTGTGCAATGAACTTTATTTAGGCTTTGCTTTGGAACAAATACATTTGGATATGACATCGAATGTAGAGCTTCTACATTTTTTTCATTAAATTTTCAGAAAAAAATTATATCACTTTGAATAATTGTGTCACAACTACGGCTGTAGTTCGTTGCATAGTAAGTATCTTGATTTATTGTTTAGGAAAAGAATTATTATTCTGAATTAAAAATTTCTCAAGTTATCAGTGTTACAAAATACCATTAATTATTAATTAATTAAAATTAATCAGCTGCACATTTTATAACTTTTTTTGGCAAATATTACTAATTAGATGCTCAACTCCTTGTGTTCCAAATATTGAAAAGATATTTTTTAAAATGAACAAAAAATTCTTTAGGATGTCCACCCACCTTAAGAGGAAATGCAATAAGTGGATCCACTCCATAAAACTATCACCTAAATTCAAACAGTACAAAACAAACACTAGTTGAAAACCACAAAAAGTTATACCTACCAATTCAAACAGTACAAAACAAACACTAGTTGAAAACTACAGTCTGCAGATGTCTCCTTCCTTCATTGATGGACAAGAAGGACTGATTAACTGAAGTTACATAAAATTCATTATGATATAATGAGAGCTTTCAACTTATAGTCCTTTACAACTTTAGGAAGGATTTGTCCTTTTGAGAAGGTGAGAAAGACTGAAGGAACCAGTTGAAAGCTCTCTTAATAAGCAGTTTTCCTGTAACTCTGTTATTTTGCGATATTGATACTTGTAGATTTACAGGTGTATGCTTGTGCTCATATTTATTATGCTACATTCTGGAGCTGCTACTGAACCTGCCTTTGAGTGACTGATATTGAATTAATTACATGTTTCTCCATGCTCATGTATGAGGCTATAGCAGTTTGTATTTATAAGCTCTGCAATGGCCAGTAATTGCTTGTGGGTTGACTAGTCAAGGATGTACTGATACATGTTATGCTAAAAGTGTTTTATTTTGTGTGTGCGTGAAGTTCAATCTAAACAGTTACTGTCATCCAAATTTGTTCTCAGGTCGATTGATGATGATGATCTTCCTCCTGAAGTTAAAGCAGAAAAAGATCGGGAAAGAAGGCAAGCGAATAATGCAAGGGAAAGGTAATTTTGTTCATTATTGCTTGCTTTACTTGTATAAGCATGTATTAGAGCAGTTTTAATTTCTTTGCAATGTTGTGTTATTGAAGATGCATACATCAACATTATTAAGTTCTAAGATAGGGTGGCACAGTGGTATAAGCAATGGCTTTTAATCATTCGTCCGAGATGTGTCCGGGTTCGAATCCCGGTGAGGCATGGATATTGTGTTTGTCTTATGACCCTGACCTCTTTCCCTCCCCTGGAACAGCCCTAAATTAGGGATAAGTGACTGCTTATAGCCAGTTGAGTAGCTCATACATACATACATATCACTTAGCTGTTCTCTGAGATTCAGAGGTTAGCTGCACAAAGAAATACAAACCACCAGATAAAATTTTAACTGATTATTTACTTACTGTTGCCGTATCGAATCTCTCCTTTCACACCGATCCTGACATACAACGCAGGCTTCACTGACACCCATCACACGACATACACAAGACATTCTGAAATGTAGCCATGCTTTCTCAGACACCCTGTGTAATATGAAGAAAGTGTAGGAAGACTTTGTCTTACTAATTGATATGTACACATTAGTAATTGGGTGTTGTTGTTTTTCTTCAACATACACTAAAGTGCAAAAAGTCATGGGACACATACCTAGTATCATGTAAGACCTCCTCTAGTGCAGGGAAGTGCAGCAACTCGACATGGCATTGATTCCACAAGTGGTCAGAAGACTTCTGGAGAGATGTTGAGCCATGCTATCTGAACAACCACCCACAGTTCCCTTGTATTTGTAGGTGCAGGATCTTGGGTACAAATTGACCTTTCCACTATGTCCCATAAGTGCTCTATTGGGTTCATGTCAGGCAAACATGGTGGCCATGCCATCCGTTGGAACTGTCCAGAATGCTCCTCAAACCAATTTTGGACAACTTGGGCTCGGTGACATCGTGCATTGTCCACCTGGAAAATCCCATCGTTGTTGGGGTACATGAAGTCCATGAAAGGCTGCAAGTGGTCACCCAGCAGAGCAAGAAAGTGACTACCAGTTAATGACGTGTTTACGAGGACCAGAGGACCCAAACTGTGCCGCGTAAAGACACCCGACACATGTATGGAATCATCAGCAGCTTGCACAGTGCCTTGTTGACAGCATGGGGTCTGCGCCACACTCAAACTCTACCATCAGCTTGTAACAACTGGTAGTGTGACTCATTGAACCACGTCACATGTTGCCAATCTTCCAAGGTCCAATTACCCTACCATCAGCTTGTAACAACTGGTAGTGTAACTCATCCGACCACACCACATGTTGCCAGTCTTCCAGGGTCCAATTGCCCTACCATCAGCTTGTAACAACTGGTAGTGTGACTCATCGGACCACGCCACATGTTGCCAATCTTCCAGGGTCAAATTACCCTACCATCAGCTTGTAACAATTGGTAGTGTGACTCCTCGGACCACACCACCTGTTGCCAGTCTTCCAGGGTCCAATTGCCCTACCATCAGCTTGTAACAACTGGTAGTGTGACTCATCGGACCACACCACATGTTGCCAATCTTCCAGGGTCTAATTACCCTACCATCAGCTTGTAACAACTGGTAGTGTAACTCATCCGACCACGCTACATTTTGCCAATCTTCCAGGGTCCAATTACCCTACCATCAGCTTGTAACAACTTGTAGTGTAACTCATCCGACCACGCTACATGTTGCCAATCTTCCAGGGTCCAATTACCCTACCATTAGCTTGTAACAACTGGTAGTGTAACTCATCCGACCACGCTACATGTTGCCAATCTTCCAGGGTCCAATTACCCTACCATCAGCTTGTAACAACTGGTAGTGTAACTCATCCGACCACGCCACATGTTGCCAATCTTCCAGGGTCCAATTATGCTACCATCAGCTTGTAACAACTCGTAGTGTAACTCATCCGACCACGCTACATGTTGCCAATCTTCCAGGGTCAAATTACCCTACCATCAGCTTGTAACAATTGGTAGTGTGACTCCTCGGACCACACCACATGTTGCCAGTCTTCCAGGGTCCAATTGCCCTACCATCAGCTTGTAACAACTGATAGTGTGACTCATCCGACCACACCACATGTTGCCAATCTTCCAGGGTCCAATTACCCTACCATTAGCTTGTAACAACTGGTAGTGTAACTCATCCGACCACGCTACATGTTGCCAATCTTCCAGGGTCCAATTACCCTACCATCAGCTTGTAACAACTGGTAGTGTAACTCATCCGACCACGCCACATGTTGCCAATCTTCCAGGGTCCAATTATGCTACCATCAGCTTGTAACAACTGGTAGTGTAACTCATCCGGACCACGCTACATGTTGCCAATCTTCCAGGGTCAAATTACCCTACCATCAGCTTGTAACAATTGGTAGTGTGACTCATCGGACCACACCACATGTTGCCAGTCTTCCAGGGTGTAATTACCCTATCATCAGCTTGTAACAACTGGTAGTGTGACTCATCGAACCACGTCACATGTTGCCAATCTTCCAAGGTCCAATTACCCTACCATCAGTTTGTAACAACTGGTAGTGTAATTTATCCGACCACACCACATGTTGCCAGTCTTCCAGGGTCCAATTGCCCTACCATCAGCTTGTAACAACTTGTAGTGTGACTCATCGGACCACGCCACATGATGCCAATCTTCCAGGGTTTAATTACCCTACCATCAGCTTGTAACAACTGGTAGTGTGACTCATCGGACCACACCACATGTTGCCAATCTTCCAGGGTCCAATTACCCTACCATCAGCTTGTAACAACTGGTAGTGTAACTCATCCGACCACGCTACATGTTGCCAATCTTCCAGGGTCCAATTACCCTACCATCAGCTTGTAACAATTGGTAGTGTGACTCATTGGACCACACCACATGTTGCCAGTCTTCCAGGGTCCAATTACCCTACCATCAGCTTGTAACAACTGGTAGTGTGACTCATCGGACCACGCCACATGTTGCCAATCTTCCAGGGTCCAATTACCTTGTTTACAAGCCCAGGTGAGGCGTTGTGTCTGATGCTATGGTGTTAACAAAGGCACTCTGATGGGTCTTCTGCTCCCTTACCCCATGGACGCTAAATTACACTGCACTGATCTGATAGATATGTCTTTGGTACCTCCTGTATTGTATGTGGATATTATTTGAGCTGGTGTTACTTGCCTGTTAGCATGGACAATCCTGGTCAGACATCACTGGTCACGGTCTTTCAGCACCTGTTGCCGGTCACTGCACTGTCCACATTGGGTGGTAAAGCCTTCCATGCGGTATTCTCAGTACACATGTGACACCATGGATCGTAGAACATTGAATGTTCGCACAACTTCAGAAACTGAATGTCTCATTCGTCTGGCTCCCACTACCATGCCTCGTTCGAACTCCGATAATTCAAAGCGCCTTGCCATAATTTTACTGGCAGTTGTTCAGCCTGACTCACAAGATTACATCTTACAACTGATAAAAATTGTGGCATGTGTCGAAGCCTTTATAGAAAGGCAGCACCAGTTAATAATTTGCATATTGCTATACCAAGAATGTTGACACTTCAGTGTATTTCAGTACATTGTGACTTTTTAATTTACAGTGCTTACCCATTACTGTAGCAGACCTGCCAACTGTTACGATTTTATTGTATTTAGTACGATAAATCACGCTGCAGTATGCTAATACGATTTTGCAGCCAAAAATACAATATATATTTTTTAAATAGTCATTATTTTCCCCCATTTCAGACGAAAGCCTTGTAGCAGAATCGCGGCGACAGGCGACGAACGTCGCAGATTTATTTTGTTCCTGCAGACAAAAACGACATCCCCAGAGCCCTATTAAACAATCTTGCAGACTCCCTATCATAGATGCAAGTTTTTCGCCTTTCAAAATTTCCGAACACAAAAGTTAGGTGTAATGAGGATTTCTTCCATAATCGTAATTTTTTTCTCACGAAGGACGATGAACGTCGCAGAATTATTTTGTACTCAGAATTATTTTGTACTCGTCCCCATAGCAGAATCACGGTGACGGCCGACGTACATCGCAGATTTGTTTTGTGCTCATCCCCGTAGAAGAATCGTGGTGACGTACATCACGGGTTTATTTTGTACTCATCCCCATACAAGAATCGCGACGGCGTACATCACAGGTTTATTTTGTACTCATCCCCTTTAAAGAATCACGGTGGTGTTCATCACATATTTATTGTATACTCATCCCCTAAGAAGAATCATGGTGACGTACACTGCAAGTTTATTTTCTACTAATCCTCGTAGCAGAATCGCGGCGATGGCCGATGCACATCGCAGATTTATTTTGGTCCTGCAGACAAAAACGACATCCCTAGAACCCGATTAAACCATCTTGCAGACCCCCTAAGATGCGAGTTTTCCCGCCTAACAAAATTTCCGGAAACGGAAGTTAGGCGGAGTGAGGATTTCTCTTATAATAGTAATTTTTATTTCTAATAATTAACAACATAAAAGTATTTGCTGATTAGATTTAATTAGTTTCTCAATAAAATTTTGATGTAGGAAAAAATCGATACATTCTCATCAAGAATTTATATTGCTGAAATAGGCTTCAAAAATTATCAGCATGCATCGTGTTACGATTTTTCTATCTGAGTGTTACATTTTTGGGTTCTGAGAGGTTGGCAGGTCTGTTGTAGTAGTAGAATAACGTAATCATTGCTGTAGTAGTAGAATAACAGAATCATTGCTGTAGTAGTAGAATAACAGAATCATTGCTGTAGTAGTAGAATAACAGAATCATTGATGTAGTAGTAGAATAACAGAATCATTGCTGTAGTAGTAGAATAACAGAATTATTAAAGGGATGTTATAATAACAGAATCATTGCTGTAGTAGTAGAATAACAGAATTATTAAAGTGATGTTATAATAACAGAATCATTGCTGTAGTAGTAGAATAACAGAATTATTAAAGTGATGTTATAATAACAGAATCATTGCTGTAGTAGTAGAATAATAGAATCATTGCTGTAGTAGTAGAATAACATAGAATCATTGCTGTAGTAGTAGAATAACAGAATCATTGCTGTAGTAGTAGAATAATAGAATCATTGCTGTAGTAGTAGAATAAATTAACATAATCATTGCTGTAGTAGTAAAATAACAGAATCATTGCTGTAGTAGTAGAATAACAGAATTATTGCTGTAGTAGTAGAATAATAGAATCATTGCTGTAGTAGTAGAATAACATAGAATCTTTGCTGTAGTAGTAGAATAATAGAATCATTGCTGTAGTAGTAGAATAACATAATCATTGCTGTAGTAGTAGAATAACATAATCATTGCTGTAGTAGTAGAATAACAGAATCATTGCTGTAGTAGTAGAATAATAGAATCAATGCTGCTGTAGTAGTAGAATAACAGAATCATTGCTGTAGTAATACATATAATAACAGAATTATTAAAAAGTGATGTTAAGTGTTTTTCAAAGTGTGCGTTGTTTCATGGTGAGAGAAAAAGAAATAATTTTAAATGCAGTTGCTTTTGTCATTCTCTTGAGAGATGTTTATTTACTTCAGTGCTCATTCAGATAACAACTGATTGTACTTTTTTACTTTTACAGGATACGAGTACGAGATATTAATGAAGCATTTAAAGAGCTAGGCAGGATGTGCATGATGCACTTAAAAACAGACAGAGCCCTGACAAAATTAAACATTTTATACCAGGCAGTGGAAGTAATATCTAATTTAGAACAACAAGTAAGAGGTAAGAGACTGTAAAGAAAGGTATGTATTTTCCCATGCTTATTTCATTATGCTGAAGACAGGGTTCATACACTTACTGGAATTTAAGAAAATTCTTTAAATTTAGGCATTTTGGCACACAACTCAAGCTTCACTGACATCCATCATACGACATACACAAGAGCTTCTGTACTTCATACTCATAATCTTTTCCTCATGTAGACACTCCTCAATCTGGTCCTTCCATGATTTTTTTGGCCTTCCTTTACTTTTCTATCCTGCCACTTGGGCTGACATTTTTTTCTTAGTAAGCATCTCATCACTAATTTCCACATGGCCAAACCAACTGAGAGTATGTATCTCCACCTTACTGACATTTTGTCACACATCTCCTGGAAATTATTGTGCTTTGGAATTTTTTTTATGCCCTACATGACAAGTGATGAACTTTTCCTTCCCCCTCCCACCCTTTTTTTAAAATCTGTGATTTCTTATCTTCTGCCAGAAACTGTTTTGAGCTCACCTGTCCTAGCTGATATGCATTCCGTCCTGCCTTTGTGGTTATTAGCAACAGGTGTGATTAGGTGAGTTGCAGAGTATGATGTCCCGGATGTACAAAGTTTGCATGAAATTCAAACTGAGTGTAAATAAGGGAAACCCCAAAGTTATGGTTTTTGAGAGAGGAACTGGTAGTACTGAATGTAATATATGCAAGACTAAATGGCACAGTGATTGACCAGGTGAATGAGTTTGTGTATTTAGGAAGCATCATTTGACAGAGAGAACAAATTGGATGATGAAATTAGTAGGCAAGTGAATGCATGTTTGAAAGTCATGGCTGCTCTGGGAGGTTTTCACAGGAATGATGGGTTCTCAAGAGAGTCCCTCATGGCTGTGTATGAAAGTGTAATTGTTCCTACTCTGATGTATGGCAGTGAAACCTAGGTACTACAGAAGAAACATAGGAGTCGTTTGTGTGCTGGAGAAATGCGTTACTTACAGGGAGGTTTGTGGCAAGACATGATCTGATTGTGTGAAGAATGAAGATGTGTTGCAGTTGTGTAATGTGAAGCAAAATGTTTTTATCAAGGTGGAGACTAATTGGCTTTGGTGGTTTGGCTATGTTGGAAGAATGGATGATGAGATGCTTACTAAGAAAATCATTTTAGCCCAAGTGGCAGAAAGGAAAGGCAGAGGAAGGCCAAGGAAGTCGTGGGAGGATCAGGTTCAGGAGTGTAGAAATGTCTGCATGAGAAAAAGATTATGAAGTATTGAAGGTCTTGTGTATGGTGTATGATGCATGTCAGTGAAGCCCAAATGTCAGGATCGCTGTAAATGGAGAAGTTTGATACAGCAACAGTAAGTAAAAAGTATCTGGTAGTTTGTATTTCTTTGTGGAGCTAACCTCTGAAAACAGCTTACGGATATGTATGTACACTGAAGAGCAATTGAATTGGAGACAGCTGGCGTTATGCAAATGTGGCGCTGTGGGCGGCCCTGCAAACGGAAACGACACGACGTATGCAGCGATCCGACAATATAAGGAGTGATGCGACGGGAATCGGTAAGAGTCGGACGCAGTATGGGTAAGACGAAGGATCTAAGCGCATTTGATCGTGGGCAAATTGTCGGGACCCGACGAATGGGTCGCTCCATCTCGGAAGTCATGCAGGCACTGGGATTTTCACGAGCCACTGTGTCACGGGTGCACCGTGAGTACATCGAATCCGGTAAAACCATCCCTGCAAGGGCCAACTGCCGTGGACAACAGCGTGTGGATGAGCAGGGTCATCGCCGGCTAGCTGGCATTGTAACAGCGGATAGACGGGCCACAGTGCAAGAAATCACTCGGCAATTTAACACTGGTGCACAAAAACGTGTAAGCAGCCTCACATCCAGATCCATCTCCTCACTATGGAGTACAGAAGCCATTGTCCCACGAGGGTACCACTGCTGACCGCACATCATAGGGTGCAAAGATTAGCATGGGTGCAGGAACATCGCCATTGCACCCTAGACATGGGTAAATGTTGCCTGGACTGATGAGTCGAGATTCACGTTGGTACATGTGGGAGGGCAGGATACGAGTACTGCGCAAACCACATGAAGCGATGGATCCTTCTTGCCAGCAGGGTACTCTTCAAGCTGGTGGGGTTGGCATTCTCGTCTGGGGACTGTTTAGGTGGATTGAAATGGGACTCCTGGAATGTGTGACATAGTCCCTCACAGGTCAACGTTACCGGGATATCCTGGACGACCACTTGCTCCTGTTTGTGCATCTTCAACATCCCACTGGGGACCTCATCCTGCAACAAGACAATGCAGCTCCCGAATTGTATCCGAATGGTTGAATGAACGCTCCACCGAAGTGACCTCGCTTCCTTGGCCAGCTAGGTCACCTGACCTCAATCCCATCGAACACATCTGTGATGCCATCGAGAGAGATGACCCCCTCCATGAAATCTTCGTGAACTGTGGGAGCTTGTTCAGGGTTCGTGGATCCGTATGGCTTCCCAGCGCTTCCGGTGTCTTGTCGAGTCCATACCGAGACGAATCGCCGTCGTCATCAGGGCGAAAGGTGGTGCTACACGTTACTAGACAGGTATCTCTAATTCAATTGCTCTTCAGTGTATGTGATTAGGTATGCACTGAGCGATCACTAAATGATGACCACCTACCTAACACTTCATAGGTTCTCCTTTTTCCTTCAGTACAGCAGCTCTCTGACTTGGCATCGATTCAATAAGATGCCAGAAGCAGTTGGGAGGTATGGCCAACCAAGCTGTGTGTAATGCGAACTTAAATGCACATATGGAAGTTATTGGTGTATACAGATGCCTGATATGCTGTTCCATAGTTTCCCACAAATGCTCTATGGGACTGATATCGGAGGAGTTCGAAGGCCAGTTCCCCGTTCGAGAAAAAGTGCAACATTGTTGGGCGTACAGAGTCAGCAACCAATTCACGATAGTTGGCACCAGTCGTACGTTGTTCCACATGCACAGGGGATCCAAACTCCTGCCAGGTAAACATGCCCAATGCCATACCACCACCTCCACGAGCTTGCACTCTGGAAACCATGCAGGATGGATCAAGTGCCTCATGTTGTTCATGCAAAATACGTACATTACCATCCATGGAGTAGCATAAAATATGTGTTTCATCAGACCAACACACTTTTTTCCCAGTCATCGGACGTCCAACTTGCGGAAATGTCCTAATACGAGCAATTTTGAAATTCACCAGGAGATGCATCAAAGTCTCGCTGCAAAGATCACGAGCAGACACGACAGCTAACTTTGGTGACGACTGCCAACTCTTGGACCTCTATAGGGCCTGTCTGCAAATTGCCTTTGTAACAGTAACCTAGGAAATGGCTAAGATTGGGTCAATTTTTCTCTTTTAAATGTACCACAAATAGGTATAGTACACTAATACCAAATGCATTAGTGGATTATACCTAGATTGCATTTGTAACAGTAACCTAGGAAACAGTCAGGATTGGATCCATTTCTCTCTTTTAAGCATAGCACAAATAGGTATAATACACTAATACCAATGGCATTACTGGATTATACCTATTGCATATGTAACAGTAACCTAGCAAACACAGCCACGATTGGATCCATTTTTCTCTTCTAGGTTACTGTTACAAATGCAATAGGTATAATCCACTAATGCCATTGGTATTAGTGTATTATACCTATTTGTGCTATGTTTAAAAGAGAGAAATGGGTCCAATCCTGGCTGTGTTTCCTAGGTTACTGTTAAAAATGCAATTTATGATCCAGCTTGTATGATCTTTGCACCGAGCGAGTCATTTGCACCAATGATGAACCATGGTTAGGAGAAGATGTTGTCTGCTGTTGTAGCCCAACTTGCGAGCATGCAACGCGTGGTCATGAAGATACTGTCCCAGGTTGACCTCTGTTGTATTGTGTAGTCAACTGTTGATCATTTCTACCTCTGTTTACCTGTACAAGTTGTCTGGCCCGGAGCTCACCTCTCACATGAATCTTAAGTCTTTTAAAGGTTTTTTTTTTTTTTTTTTTTCCTTTTTTCTTGAGAAAGAGAGAGAGAAATAGCGAGAATCTTGTAAGCGCAAAATTATGTTCAACAAGTTAGTAAAATCATGCAATGCATTGATTATGATACACTTTCCAATATACCAGAAATCATTACTCAAGTTATGAGGATAATTGCTGTGGAATAAATCTCGCTCTTGTGCCCTGCCCTTTGACCCCATTTCGTTGATATTAAACAATTGGTTTTGTCGCAATCGAAGAATTTTTAGTCAAGTTATGAGGATAATGGCTGTGGAATAAATATGGCTCTTGTGCCATGACCTTTGACCCCATTTTGTTATTAAACAGAATTGGTTCAATATACCTGTAGAACAACATGCCAAAGTTTTGTCACAATAGAAGCATTTTTAGTCAAGTTATGAGGATAATGGCTGTGGAATAAATCTCGCTCCTGTGCCCTGACCTTTGACCCCATTTTGTTGTTATTAAACAATTGGTTCAGTATACCTCCAGAACAACATACTAAAGTTTTGTCACAATTGAAGCAATTTTAGTCAAGTTATGAGGATAATGGCTGGGGAATAAATCTCGCTCCTGTGCCCTAACCTTTGACCCCATTTTTGATATTAAACAGAATTGGTTCAGTGTACCTGCGGAAACAACATACCAAAGTTTTGTCACAATAGAATATTTTTAGTCAAGTTATGAGGATAATGGCTGTGGAATAAATCTCGCTCCTGTGCCCTGACCTTTGACCCCATTTTGTTGATGTTAAACAATTGGTTCAGTATACCTGCAGAACAACATACTAAAGTTTTGTCGCAATCGAAGAATTTTTAGTCAAGTTATGAGGATAATGGCTGTGGAATAAATATGGCTCTTGTGCCATGACCTTTGACCCCATTTTGTTATTAAACAGAATTGGTTCAATATACCTGTAGAACAACATACCAAAGTTTTGTCACAATAGAAGCATTTTTAGTCAAGTTATGGGGATAATGGCTGTGGAATAAATCTCGCTCCTGTGCCCTGACCTTTGACCCCAGTTTGTTATTAAACAGAATTGGTTCAGTATACCTGCGGAACAACATACCAAAGTTTTGTCACAATAGAAGCATTTTTAGTCAAGTTATGAAGATAATGGCTGTGGAATAAATCTCGCTCCTGTGCCCTGACCTTTGACCCCATTTTGTTGTTATTAAACAATTGGTTCAGTATACCTCCGGAACAACATACTAAAGTTTTGTCGCAATTGAAGAATTTTTAGTCAAGTTATGAGGATAATGGCTGGGGAATAAATCTCGCTCCTGTGCCCTAACCTTTGACCCCATTTTTTATTAAACAGAATTGGTTCAGTGTACCTGCGGAACAACATACCAAAGTTTTGTCACAATAGAAGCTTTTTTAGTCAAGTTATGAGGATAATGGCTGTGGAATAAATCTCGCTCCTGTGCCCTGACCTTTGACCCCATTTTGTTGATATTAAACAATTGGTTCAGTATACCTCCGGAACAATATACTAAAGTTTTGTCGCAATTGAAGAATTTTTAGTCAAGTTATGAGGATAATGGCTTTGTAATAAATATGGCTCTTGTGCACTGACCTTTGACCCCATTTTGATATTAAACAGAATTGGTTCAGTATACCTGCGGAACAACATGCTAAAGTTTTGTCGCAATAGAAGCAATTTTAGTCAAGTTATGCGGATAATGACTGTGGAATAAATCTCACTCCTGTGCCCTGACCTTTGACCCCATTTCGTTGATATTAAACAATTGGTTCAGTATACCTCGGGTACAACATACTAAAGTTTTGTCGCAATCAAAGAATTTTTAGTCAAGTTATGAGGATAATGGCTGTGGAATAAATATCGCTTCTGTGCCTTCACCTTTGACCCCATTTTGATATTAAACAGAATTGATTCAGTATACCTGCAGAACAACATACTAAAGTTTTGTCGCAATAGAAGCATTTTTAGTCAAGTTATGAGGATAATGGCTGTGGAATAAATCTTACTCCTGTGGCCTGACCTTTGACCCCATTTCGATGATATTAAACAGAATTGGTTCAGTATATCTCCGGAACAACATGATAAAGTTTTGTCGGCATAGAAGCATTTTTTACATAAGTTATGATGCATAAGGGCGATGGAATGGATTCTGTTCCTATGTCCTGACCTTTGACCCCATTTTGTCCATTTTCAATAGGGTTTGTTCCCTGCCACATAGTAAAATTTCATCGAAATTGAACCAATTTGCAAAAATGTCATCGAAATTGAACCATTTTTACACGAGTTATCGTGCGGACAGACAGACAAACAAAGCTGGAGCATATATGCTTCTTCAACCTATGGTTGGAAAGCCTAAAAAACACTGCCCTGTTCTCACTGTTCAGAGAAAACAAATTTATGGGGAACAAATGACTGTGACAGAGGGTTGAAGCTTCAATTTTGAACTTTAATTTTTTGTAAATAGGAAAAGTGCTTGCTCTTGTTGTTTGTTATATTGCACAAAATGGCTAAATAATGGGAATCCATGCATATTTATTTATTTTTTTCAGAGAAATGAGTTTCATAAAGTTCTGATGTCATTGTCAACTCCTGGAAAACTCCTTAAATGGATTTCCAAAACTCAATACGAACACTGTGGAGTGCACTTATGCCATGAGAGCATTCTCTCTTTAGATACAAATACTCTAGTAGTTTTTATGCAGTGAAAATAGCACAAATGTGTTATCTGTGCTAAGTTCTTACCGGTGAGGGAGGGAATTGTGTTTGTTTTGTGTTCATTTTAGTTAACGAATTAAAACACTCAAGACTTAAAAGCTGATTAAAGTAATTAAATTCTATTCTGATTATTTGGAAATCTCTACTGGCAGTGGTTACAGAAATAATGTTCACCCTGTTAATACTTGCTTCTACATAGAGTAAACAAGGCTGATGTTTCAGTCAAAAGATCTTGCTGATGTTTCAGTCAAAAGATCTTGCTGATCTTTAATGTTAAATACATAATAAATCACAAGCATGGCGTTTTTTTTTCTCTCATTATTATATTCATTATGTTACGTAATGTGCCCTTTCTGCTGACACCTGGATTTTTGGAGGACCGAATCCTATTGTTCTACAAATTTTTGAAGATGACAATCCGATTTTTGGTGTAAATGTGACAAGGATGGTAAGTCGCATAATATCTGAAAACTTGAAAATCTCATCGTCCTGGAGCGGGACTCAAACTCGCGTCTCGCAGACAGCGCACTGGTATGCTAACCACTACACCACCCAGAACAACCAAGTCCCCAGTTTCCGACTAATTTGAATATAGCCATCACAGGATTCACTAGTCGGAAGCAACCGGCATTCATGGTGTAGCGAATCTGGAGGTTAAGAATCCTATCCCGTGATTTCCAGGAGGAGCAGATAAATCATGAATGATTGCTCTATTATTGCTCTAATTATTCACATAGCCATTTAGACTGAACCAAGCTTTGCCATTAATTTCTCTGATTGTATTTTAAAGGTGAAATTTTGATGAATAATTCAGAACAAAATTTTTGTGTAATGTAATTACAAAATTGTAATCTGCCATGTAAGCAGTTATGTTTTTCTTCTGTAACAGTCCTTGTGAAGTCAGAGGTAAGCATCTGAAAAGTAGATACACTCTACAAACAAAACTTTTTCCAAAAAAAAAAAAAAAAAAAAGTGTAATAAGTATTATTTCTCTTTAGGTACTGCTTTCTGTGGAGAAAAGAATGACTTTTTTTTTTTTAAGTGTTTATATAACCCATGGATATTTGAATTGTAACATTATGTCATTTGAATAGAATGATAATAAATTTAGGTCATGCATTACGTTTGTTTGTGTCACCTGTGGTGTATCTGCAAAGCTGTTTTTTTTTTCAGTATGATGTTTTTGTTTTTTTACACTTAAAAACTAATCTATTCTAAGCTTTGAAATTAAGTAATCCCATGTTAATTAATATGGTTGTGCTCATAAAAAGCTGACTTTTTATTTCTTTTCATGCTAGAGAGAAATCTAAATCCCAAAGCAGCATGCCTTAAAAAGAGAGAAGATGAAAAAAGTGAGGAACCAAAACCCATGGGTCATGGCATGGCCCACACACCACTGGAATCTTATTCTCATCCAATGTTAGGTCCTCCTATGCTAGTAAGTTGCCATTTTATTTATTTTTTTACTTTTTGGTGGTCAAGTGTATGTCAATGACCTCTAACTTTAGTGCAAGTTTTGAAATTTTCTGAAGTATTTTATATACCATATATTGCCCCCCCCAATCCACGTACTGAGAGAACTAATTGAAAAAGCGAGGGAATATGAACTTCCATTATGCATGGCTTTTATCGATTATGAAAAGGCCTTTGATTCAGTGAAACCATCAGCAGTTACAATGGCTTTGAAATCTTGCAGTGTTGAAGATGCATCATCATCATCATCATTGTCAACCACTATCAATCCACTGCTGGACGAAGGTCTCCCCAAGTCTCCTCCACAACGGTCTGTCTTGTGCCAGTCTCCTCCATGTCACTCCCGCATACTTTCGAATTTCATCCACCCATCTTCCATGTGGTCTTCTTCTGGGTCTTTTCCTGTCCCTTGGAATCCAATCTAAAATTTCGGCTGTCTATCGATGGTCTGTTCTTCTGGCAGTATGTCCAGCCCATTGCCATTTCAGGGATTTAACTTTGATCATGATGTCTTCCACTCTTGTCATTTTTCGGATCCACGTGTTCTTCTTCATCTCTCCTGGTTACACCAAGCATGCACCTCTCCATGCTGCTTTGAGATGTCTGCAGCCTTTGTATGTCTCTTTTAGTTAAGGTCCACGTCTCTGCACCATACGTAAGCACTGGAAGGATGCATTGATCAAACACTTTTCTTTTAAGACATAATGGCATATTGCTCTTGAAAATTATGCTGTTTCTTCCAAAAGCTCTCCAGGCAAGTTTTGTACGCCGATTAATTTCTTCACCAATGTGACCCTCACTTGATATCTGCTGTCCAAGATAAACGTACGTGTCTGTTATCTCCAGTTTTTCTCCATCAATCGATAAATCCTCATTTCTTGTAAAAGCATTGTACATCACTTTTGTCTTCTGAAAGTTCATTTTTAATCCCACCTCTTTACTCTTGTCAGCAAGTTCCTGGATCATACTCTGTAGCTCTGATGGGGTAGTTGCAAAAATGACTATGTCATCAGCAAAACGAAGGTGGGTTAGATAATCTCCATTAATCTTTATCCCTTTGTTTTCCCAGTTCAGTGATTGAAAGACATTTTCCAATGTGGCATTAAAGAGCTTCGGAGATATGGTGTCACCTTGTCTCACTCCTTTTCCAATTTTTATGTGTGTTGTATTTTCAAACAGCCGAATCTTTGCACTTGCATTTTCATAGATGTTATTAATAATATTAATGTATGCATCTTCAATACCGCAGGATTTCAGAGCCATTGCAACTGCTGATTGTTTCACCGAATCAAAGTTTTTTTCATAATCGATAAAAGCCATGCACAATGGAAGTTCATATTCCCTCGCTCTTTCAATTAGTTCTCTCAGTACGTGGATATGATCTATTGTGCTGTAACCACTCCTGAATCCAGCTTGTTCTCTCGGTTGAGCCATGTCCAGTGTCACCTTCAAGCGGTGTGAAAGAACTTTAGTGAAGATTTTATAAACCACTGATAGGAGGCTTATAGGTCTGTAGTTCCTGAGATCCTCAATGTCACCTTTTTTATGTAGCAAGATCATTGTAGCGTTGTTCCAATCCTCAGGAATTTTCCCTTCATTAAGGCATCGAGTGAAAATTTGGGCGAGTACTGTTTCAATTTCTCCACTTGCTTCTTGTATGATGTCTACAGTAATTCCATCTTCTCCTGGAGCTTTTCCCCGCTTCATGTTCTTGATTGCATGTGCAACTTCTGCTGGGATGACTGGAAGAACTCTGGTACTGGTACCTTTCATGATGTCTGGAGTACATGTATCATCCCTTTCATATAATTTGGAGTAGAAATCTTTCACTATTGTCAAAATTTCGCCTCTATTTCTTGTTACAGAACCATCTTCTTTTCTCAGTGCCATAATCTGTTTTTTCCCCCTTACTGAGATGTCCCTTTGCTATCTTTAGGCTTTGGTTGTTTTCAATTGCTTTCCTTACTAGTTCACAGTTGAATTTCCTTACGTCTTCAGTGATACTTTTTCGTACTGTTTTGCATAGCTCTATATATTCCACTTTGGAAGTCACATCTTCTTTAGTTGTCCTCATCACTCTTCTTTTTTGCATCAACATTTTGGTTTTTCCTGATAATTTGTTCACATGCAATTTGTTCTTAGACCCAGCTAATTTTGTTGCTGTTTCCATAAGAGCTTTGGTTACTTTTCTGTTAAATTCAGAAATATCCACTTCTTCCGACGTTAGGCCTTCTAAAGCAGAGAATCTGTTCTTCAGTTCCAATTTGAAGGTATTATGGTGTTTTTTAAGGTTGGTTATGTCAATAGATTTTGGTTTGTCTTATGAGCTTGCTACGTTCGAGTTTAGTGTTGAGGTGCATCTTACATCTCACCAATCTATGGTCACTGCCTGTGTTGAACTTGTTTAGCACACTGCAGTCTTCTATGACGAATTTTTTGTTACACATAATAAAATCAATTTCACTTGTCGTCCCATTTGGATGTCTCCATGTCCATTTCCTGTGTGGCTTTTTCTTGAAAAAGGAGTTCAAGAAGAAAAACCCTTCTGCCTCTGCAAACTCAACGAGAGTATTTCCACGCTGGTTTCTGTTGCCGTGACCGAATTTACCTACTGAAGTTTCATTCTGTTGCCGTTGCCCTATTTTTGCATTGAAATCTCCCATAATTATCTTCAAGTGCTGCTTACCTTTATTATTTAGATCACGAATTTCCTCATAAAATTCTTCAATTTCTTCTTCAGCATGACTTGTGGTGGGTGCATAAGTTTGAATAATCTGAGCCTGGTATCTTCTCGAGAGTTGGATAACGAGTCGTGCAGCTCTGTCAGAGGAACTTTCAACTTCTACAACTTTATCCTTCAGTTTCTTGTTTATTATAAATCCAACACCACTAGTTCTGCCAGTATCTGTCCCACGATAGTAGAAGAGATGTCCACTTTTCAGTTCAATGAGATCTTCTCCTTTTCTCCTTACCTCACTTAGCCCGACGATGTCCCACTTGATCCTTTGTAGTTCCTCTTCCAATTCAAGAAGCCTTGAATCAGAAGATAGGGAGCGTCCGTTGTACGTAGCCAAGGTCAGCATCAGATGGCAGCCTAGTCCGGTCCTCCGGGGATTCTTAGCACCCTCTGCCTTCATGTAGCACTGGCCGCTGCCTTGGCCAGGTACATTCCAGCTGCCGGAGACTGAGGGCCAAGATTTAAGTTGTGGAGTCATTTTGGAGGGGTTTGGCCATAACTCACCACGCTGGCCAAGCGGGTTGGTGAGTGTGGGATAGCATTTCCTCTAATCCCGATGGTATAGTTATACCGCTATTGGCGGTCGTCATAGCCCCTTTAGTGGGAACAGGATGTACCACGAGAAGGCGGGGTTGACATTTGTCAAGGAGAGGCTGTGATGTTACGCATCACCTGACCTTACATTCATACATTAATATTATTAATAACGTCTATGAAAATGCAAGTGCAAAGATTCAGCTGTTGGAGAAAATACAGCACACGTAAAAATTGGAAAGGGAGTGAAACAAGGTGACACCATATCTCCCAAGCTCTTTAATGCCACATTGGAAAATGTCTTTCAATCACTGAACTGGGAAAACAAAGGGATAAAGATTAATGGAGTTTATCTAACTCACCTTTATTTTGCTGATGACGTAGTCATTGTTGCAACTACCCCATCAGAGCTGCAGAGTATGATCCAGAAACTTGCTGACAAGAGTAAGAAAGTGGGATTAAAAATGAACTTTCAGAAGACAAAAGTGATGTACAATGCTTATACAAGAAATGAAGATTTATCGATTGATGGAGAAAAGCTGGAGATAACAGATGCGTACGTTTAACTTGGAATACCTCATTCCGCAAATTGAGAACGTCATCCAAAGATTGCCTAAGGTAAATAAAAATCCTACAAGATTTAAAATGGTCCGTGCTATCAACAACATGTATAACACCAATGAAAATACAAGAATCACATATGAGCGCGAAGCCCTAATGGAGTTGAGAAATAACCCTGCTATAAAGTGTATTATGGCGGACAAATCTAAGCAGATTGTCATCTTAAATACAGATGAATATAATAACAAGATGACAGAAGCAATCAATAAGTTGAATGCCATCATAGTCAATAAGGACCCAGTTGACAGTATAATTAGGAACTTAGCTAATATAAAAAATCACAGTGACTTACCTACAATTATTAAAAGCAAATGTATTCCACCAGTAGGTGCTTGTACACCAAATATTTTTGGTAAAATAAAAACACATAAGACTGGCGAACCTATTAGGCCTATTGTTAATAAGAATTTATCTCCTACTATTAACTTAGAGAGAGCACTATTTAACTACATCAAACCATTCTACAATAGCCATGTAGCCAGTATTACTAATGCTACAGAAGTTACCAACAAGTTAAAAACAATTAAAACCTCCAATTTCACAATGGCCAGTTTAGATGTCATCTCTTTATATCCCAATACTCCAACAGATGTCGCTATTGACCTAATTAATTCCAGATTGGATGAAGAAAATCTTACTGATAAAGTCAGAAACAGTATTGTATCTGCATTATCTTTTGTAGCAAATAATAATTATTTCACATTTAATGGGATAATTTATAAACAGCAGTATGGCGCCCCTATGGGGTCCCCAATTTCAGGGCTACTGGCCGAAGTCGTTCTGCAAGATATTGAAAACTGTATATTGGATCATTCTAATATATACTTACCATATGTATATCTCCGATATGTAGATGATATTTTACTGTTTTGGCAGCACTCCAATCTTGAAATGGATAATTTCATTGCTAAATTTAACAATTGTTATCAATCTATACAGGTTAGTAAAGAAATTGAGGTTAATGGCCAGCTAAACTTCTTGGATATATCTATACAAAAGGATAACGGAATTATAGAATATTCTGTATACCGGAAGCCATCATATGTACAGGCAATTATCCCAAGAGATTCTACACACCCTTGGAAATATAAGACTGCAGCATTCCGCTTTTATATTAAAAGAGCAATAACACACTCATCCAATAAAGAATTGGAGATCAAAGAGATAGGATGGATTGAAAAAACTGCAGAAGAATTTGGATATAGTAAAGGATTAGTCAAATCTTTATATAACAACATTACGGCCAATATACATCGTTTCGATAATAACATTAAAAAAGAAATACAGCAATATTATGGAAAATTTCCATACTTACCTCCTATTAGTACTATTTTAAAAAAAGAATGTTACAACAACAATATTAACATCGCAGAAACAGTTATTGACAATGGAAGCATACTTACTACTACTAATAATAGATCAATTCTAAATAAATCTGGAGTTTATGTCATTCCAACAGTTACGGATGATAACCAAAAAGACAAAGTATATATCGGAAGTACGCGTAGAAGATTTTTGACTAGATTAAATGAACATATTACGAACTGGACAAGAAAAGATGAAAAAACTTCATTAATACAACATTGTATCAAAAATCATGTAACTCCTGATTGGACTAACACAAAAATTCTAACATCACATAGATCACATGCCCAGATTCTAACCTCCGAGGCTGTAGTCATTGAGAAAACCAAGAGATACAACTGTAACGTTAATAGTCCAGTGGAGCTTCACTTTGCATGGAGGTACCTTATTGAACAGGAGAGGAAACATTTCAAGAGGAAAAATATTAACAAAAAACATGTGACATCAAATATTACTTAAAAAAATACAGTTGAATATTTCTACGTAAAAGCTACTAGTATATTTTTGTTTGACAACAGATGGCGACACCATTGATATGTGCAGTTGAACCTAAATCATGATGCGCAAATATCTACACGACAGGGCTGAACATACATTGGGGTTAGGCTGCATACCTGAGCGAGTGAGTGCGGCGATCCTATTGTCCGTGCACCTACCACTGATGATGGCTATAAATTGTAGCAGAAACTAGTTTGGTGCTTCGCATTCGGGAGATTTGTATGTTTGTATTTTTCTTTTTCAAGATTGTTTATTTTTTGAGGTTTTGGCAAAAGTATAATTCATCTTTGGTTTTCATTATGTATCAGGATGCTTCGCGGTCAAGATAGTCTCCTCTTCAGGATTGTAGTTCGTTTTTAAAAATTCAACAAGGTTTTAATTCAGTTTCTTATTTCATCGATGTTAAAGAATTTTTTTGCATTGTAGAAAATTCATCTTGTTTAATTTTATCTGGCGCAGATTTTACAGTATCATGAATTTTAACTTCACAATTGAAAGAATTCACATTCTTGGATGACGCACATATGAAGCACCTACAGCCACTATAAATATTGTAAGTATAGATACTTATTATTATTATACTTGATTTCAATTGCCAATACTACGTTAATGTCCTTTTGCAAACTCCCGATAGCGGAACTTGTATAACGTGTGAAACAGTATTTACAGACATTTAATGTCAACCGAATTTGAATATCGTAGCCACGTAAAAAGTATGTTCATCGCAACTTAGCGAAAATTGAACAACGATATATGACATTACAGGTAGTTCCTATATGCCTTCGATGTTCTGACTTCCCCCGCCAACAGAGGCGAAGCTTCTCATACGCTGTTTGTCACGCGATTCCCCGTACAACCATTTGAGGGGCTCAACTCAGTGCCTTTTGCGAATTCTTTACATTGATTACATGTGGCTTTGCGCAAACGTTTTGACCCTTTCCACTCGACTGTTGGGTGACACCCGACATTGCGAAATCGCTGAATAGGTCATATGTTGGGGCTCGCGAGACATTTCTTTTTCACTTAATAGATAAAAAGAAATGTCATCGGCGTGTCGGTTGTTACCCACCGTGCTGATATAGCCTATATAGCTCTCACGTCGGCACTCACGAGGAATTTCAATTTCGCCGTATACCTCACGCGCTGATGACGCCTCTGTAGCTCGTATGTCGGGGTTCACGAGACATTTCTTTCTCACCGAATAGATAAAAAAAAAATGTCGTCGGGTGTCGTCTGCCACGCTTATGACGCCTCTATAGCTCGCGAGAAATTTCTTTTTCGCTGTATAGGTTGGATGTCATCCACCACGGCGACGATGCCACTATAGCTTGTATGTCGGCGCTTGCAGGGAATTTCTTCTTCACCGAACAGATAAAAGAAATGTCATCGGCGTGTCGGGTGTGACCCACCATGCCGATGACGCCTTTATAGCTTGCATGTCGGTGCTCGCGAGGAATTTCTGTTTCGCCGAATAGCCCGCGTGTTGGGTGTCATCCGTCACGCCTGTGGCGTCTCTATAGCTCGCATGTCGACGCACACGGGACGTTTCTTTTTCACCGAATAGCTCGTGTGTCAGGACTGGCGTGCCAAAGCTGAACTTTTACTGCTAAGTTATGGCCTCTACTGCAGAAATATATATATATATATATATACTTTTTAAGGGATGTAAGGTCAGGTGATGCGCAACATCACAGCCTCTCCTTGACAAATGTCAACCCCGCCTTCTCGTGGTACATCCTGTTCCCACTAAAGGGGCTCTGGCGACCGCCAATAGCGGTATAACTATACCATCGGGATTAGAGGAAATTCTATCCCACACTCACCAACCCGCTTGGCCAGCGTGGTGATTTATGGCCAAACCCCCTCCAAAATGATTCCACAACTTAAATCTTGGCCCTCAGTCTCCGGCAGCTGGAATGTACCTGGCCAAGGCAGCGGCCAGTGCGACATGAAGGCAGAGGGTGCTAAGAATCCCCGGAGGACCGGACTAGGCTGCCATCTGATGCTGACCTTGGCTACGTACAACGGACGATCCCTATCTTCTGATTCAAGGCTTCTTGAATTGGAAGAAGAACTACAAAGGATCAAGTGGGACATCGTGGGGCTAAGTGAGGTAAGGAGAAGATCTCATCGAACTGAAAAGTGGACATCTCTTCTACTATCGTGGGACAGATACTGGCAGAACTAGTGGTGTTGGATTTATAATAAACAAGAAACTGAAGGATAAAGTGGTAGAAGTTGAAAGTTCCTCTGACAGAGCTGCACGACTTGTTATCCAACTCTCGAAAAGATACCAGGCTCAGATTATTCAAACTTATGCACCCACCACAAGTCATCCTGAAGAAGAAATTGAAGAATTTTATGAGGAAATTTGTCATCTAAATAATAAAGGTAAGCAGCACTTGAAAATAATTATGGGAGATTTCAATGCAAAAATAGGGCAACGGCAACAGAATGAAACTTCAGTAGGTAAATTCGGTCACGGCAACAGAAACCAGCGTGGAAATACTCTCGTTGAGTTTGCAGAGGCAGAAGGGTTTTTCATCTTGAACTCCTTCTTCAAGAAACAGCCACACAGGAAATGGACATGGAGACATCCAAATGGGACGACAAGTGAAATTGATTTTATTATGTGTAACAAAAAATTCGTCATAGAAGACTGCAGTGTGCTAAACAAGTTCAACACAGGTAGTGACCATAGATTGGTGAGATGTAAGATGCACCTCAACACCAAACTTGAACGTGGCAAGCTCATAAGACAAACAAAATGTATTGACATAACCAACCTTAAAAAACACCATAATACCTTCAAGTTGGAACTGAAGTACAGGTTCTCTGCTTTAGAAGGCCTAACATCGGAAGAAGTGGACATCTCTGAAGTTAACAGAAAAGTAACCAAAGCTCTTATGGAAACAGCAACAAAATTAGCTGGGTCTAAGAACAAGTTGCATGTAAACAAATTATCAGGAAAAACCAAAATGTTGATGCAAAAAAGAAGAGAGATGAGGACAACTAAAGAAGATGTGACTTCCAAAGTGGAATATATAGAGCTATGCAAGACAGTAAGAAAAAGTATCACTGAAGACGTAAGAAAATTCAACTGTGAACTAGTGAGGAAAGCAATTGAAAACAACCAAAGCCTAAAGATAGCAAAGGGACATCTCAGTAAGGGAAGAAAACAGATTATGGCACTGAGAAAAGAAGATGGTTCTGTAACAAGAAATAGAGGCGAAATTTTGACAAGAGTGAAAGATTTCTACTCCAAATTATATGAAAGGGATGACACATGCACTCCAGACATCATGAAAGATACCAGTACCAGAGTTCCTCCAGTCCTTCCAGCAGAAGTTGCACATGCAATCAAGAACATGAAGCGGGGAAAAGCTCCAGGAGAAGATGGAATTACTGTAGACATCATACAAGAAGCAAGTGGAGAAATTGAAACAATACTCGCCCAAATTTTCACTCGATGCCTTAATGAAGGAAAGATTCCTGAGGATTGGAACACCGCTACAATGATCCTGCTACATAAGAAAGGTGACATTGAGGATCTCGGAAACTACAGACCTATCAGCCTCCTATCAGTAGTTTATAAAATCTTCACTAAAGTTCTTTCACACCGCTTGAAGGTAACACTGGACATGGCTCAACCGAGAGAACAAGCTGGATTCAGGAGTGGCTACAGCACAATAGATCATATCCACGTACTGAGAGAACTAATTGAAAGAGCGAGGGAATATGAACTTCCATTGTGCATGGCTTTTATTGATTATGAAAAAGCCTTTGATTCGGTGAAACCATCAGCAGTTACAATGGCTCTGAAAAACCTGCGGTATTGAAGATGCATACATTAATATTATTAATAACATCTATGAAAATGCAAGTGCAAAGATTCGGCTGTTTGAAAATACAACACACATAAAAATTGGAAAGGGAGTGAGACAAGGTGACACCATATCTCCGAAGCTCTTTAATGCCACATTGGAGGGTGTTTTTCAGTCGCTGAGCTGGGAAAACAAAGGGATAAAGATTAATGGAGATTATCTAACCCACCTTCGTTTTGCTGATGACGTAGTCATTTTTGCAACTACCCCATCAGAGCTGCAGAGTATGATCCAGGAACTTGCTGACAAGAGTAAAGAAGTGGGATTAAAAATGAACTTTCAGAAGACAAAAGTGATGTTCAATGCTTTTACAAGAAATGAAGATTTATTGATTGATGGAGAAAAGCTGGAGATAACAGAAACGTACGTTTATCTTGGACAGCAGATATCAAGTGAGGGTCACATTGATGAAGAAATTAATCGGCGTACAAAACTTGCCTGGAGAGCTTTTGGAAGAAACAGCATAATTTTCAAGAGCAATATGCCATTATGTCTTAAAAGAAAAGTGTTTGATCAATGCATCCTTCCAGTGCTTACGTATGGTGCAGAGACGTGGACCTTAACTAAAAGAGATATACAAAGACTGCAGACAACTCAAAGAAGCATGGAGAGGTGCATGCTTGGTGTAACCAGGAGAGATAAGAAGAGGAACTCGTGGATCCGAAAAATGACAAGAGTGGAAGACATCATGATCAGAGTTAAATCCCTGAAATGGCAATGGGCTGGACATACTGCCAGAAGGACAGATCATCGATGGACAGCCGAAATTTTAGATTGGATTCCAAGGGACAGGAAAAGACCCAGAAGAAGACCACATGGGAGATGGGTGGATGAAATTCGAAAGTATGCAGGGGTGACATGGAGGAGACTGGCACAAGACAGACCGTTGTGGAGGAAACTTGGGGAGACCTTCGTCCAGCAGTGGATTGATAATGGTTGACAATGATGATGATGATGATGATATACTTTTTAAATAAAACTACATTTTGGAACTTATTCGTTTTATTAAAAAGTGTTATAATTTTATTAAAAAGTGTTATAAATGAATCTGAGATTTTTAAATAAATATTTTTGATATACTGAAAATCTTGCTGAAGGTCGCGGCAGTTTTACTGAAAACTACTGAAAATTTTGGATTTTTTTACTGATGACCCCTTTCTTAGGTTGCCATCTCTGTGAATGTAACCTACATAAAAGTAAGCTCTCTAGGTTTTGTTTAAAATGTCTTCAATTTATGGACAGTTTAGACAAAAATCTGCTTTTAATTTTGCTGCTATGGCAATTTGTATTTTAGGGAGTGTATACAACTATGGTGAACTCTGGCTATAGTGAACCTAAATCATCCACAACATCAGAAATGTACATTAAAATTTTTGTTTATAGTGAACCCTCAACATTGGTTATAGTGAACCTAAAAAATAGAACTTCAAAGAAAAGAATGTACTTGTAACATGAAATTGCAACTTATTTCAAAACAAACCTTCTTGTAAAAACTTGAAGGGGAATGTGTTGAGAACAATATTGTAGGACTACTGCTCCTTAAGTGCATTCATTGAAGGACAAAGGTATGGTTAAAAACCTCAGCAACATCAAGTTAGTGTTCTTGCCTGCCAACACCATGTCAGTCCTCCAACTCGCAGATCAAGGTGTGATTCGCAGCTTTAAAACCTATTGCAAAAGGGAAGTAATGCCTCATTTAATCCAAGCCTTGGAATCAAAGCAGAACTCATCAATAAATGTTCTGAATGCTGTACGTTTTGGAAACAGCATGGAGGAGTGTGTCAACTGGCACTGTACAGAACTGGACTGGACGTGTGGCATTCGAAGAAGAGAATGATGTGCCTCTTAAGGACCTGCTTCAGCATATCGGCGCGAATTCCACTGAAGCTGAAGATTTTATCAGTGCTGACTGTGAAGTTATAACGAATGAAATTCTGGATGAAACTATCATCGAGGCTGTGAGAGGCGGTTCCAACACGGAAGAAAAAGAATCTGAAGATGACGAGGACGATAATGAAGAGCTTTTACCAACAGTGAAAGACATGTTGGAGGGTGTCAGGACTGTGCTAAAGTTCCCAGAATGTATGGAAAATGTAGAATAGAGTGTACCAAAAGCACTGACTCTTGAAAAAGACATAGAGAAAATATTTATTAAAACTGTTTTCAGCAAGCAGCGGCACATAACGGACTATTTTCATGTTAATTAAGGTAATGTAAAATTAATTTTGTTTACTTAATGTAATGAATATACTCTACGTACAGAAAAATATTTTTTCTTAAATGCATATATACATATTTTATTTTCTTGCTCACCATTCCACTCGATTCAGATTAAGGGAAAGCACTTTGGTGGAGGATCAGATTCAGGGGTGTCTGCATGAGAAACAAATTAGGAGTATGAAGTATAGAAGATCTTGTGTATGACGTGTAATGGATGTCAGTGAAGCCCACAGGATCGCTGTAAATGGATAAGTTTGATACAGCAACAGTAAGTAAAAACTATCTGGTAGTTTGTATTTCTATTTGGAGCTAACCTCTGAATCTCAGAGAACAGCTTAGTGATATGTAACTTCGGTTTTAGTGAACCTCGGACATAGTGAACGAAATATGCGAGTCCGCAGAGGTTCACGATAAGCAGAGTTGACTGTATATTCATTACTACTGAAAAATGCAGAAAACTGGATTTTTGTAGTGTTCACTACTGAAAATTTCCAATCAGGGTTGGAGTCTGCTTATGTTGCACCCTTTCTTATAGTTCCATGACATTTATGGTTTTGTTTGCTCGTGCATTATTCTACATCGTGCAAGTTACCTCCACTTTTTTCACAGACTGAGTACTTTTATGCATTACGACAGCATTCGCTGAACTTTATTTACACCCATTGTATCTGTTACAGTACATGTTGTAGTTCTTTTTGTTGTTGTTAGTATAAGGATTAGAATAAAAGCAGCAACGTTTACCACAATTAAATGCTTATTATACATCGACTATAGTCTCACAGAGCGTTTGGCTTGGCATCATGAGAATGAATGATTCATCCTCATGATGCCAAGCCAAACACTCTGTGAAACTACAGTTGGCATATAATAAACATTTAATTGTGGTAAATGTTGCTATTTTTATTCTGTTTCAACACCACAAGTTTTGTAGTCATAAATTATAGATAGTATAAGGATTAATGTTGAATTCAATTATTTTTACCACAATATGTATTTTGGTAAATAACCTATGTATTTTAACGTGAGTCTGTTTCATAAAACTGTGTTGGAATATAATGCCAATATTCACTTTTTCAACATTCTTCACGTTTTTCAAACTCCTTTTTGGATATGAGACACTAGTTGTTGATAATTTGATTATTTATTATTTAAATTTCTGCTTGTTACTAAATTTATTTACAAATGTTGTCTTCATAGGATTCTTTTAAAAGTCGAAAGTTCTTAAAAACTGTAAACATATTATTCCATCTGTTGTAAGATCTTTATCTTTCTGGTGCCATCTGTTGTGAGATCTTGATTATCTTTCCAATCAACACTCATCTGTCTCTTTTGATGAAGTATTTTTTTTTAAGTTCTTCCTGATGTTGTTCTTTTGACAATTAAGTATCTTTTTAAGTTCTTCCTAATGTGGTTCTTTTGATGATTAAATATCTTTTTAAGTTCTTCCCGATGTTCTTTTGACGATTAAGTATCTTTTTTCTTCCTGATGTGGTTCTTTTGATGATTAAGTATCTTTTTAAGTTCTTCCTGGTGTGGTTCTTTTGATAATCAGGTATCTTTTTAAGTTCTTCCTGGTGTGATTCTTTTGATAATCAGGTATCTTTTTAAGTTCTTCCTGATGTGGTTCTTTTGATGATCAAGTATCTTTTTAAGTTCTTTTTTATGCTGCTCTTGTTCACACAATCCAAAAAAGAGTTCATTAAGCATTTTTAGAAAACTGACTTAAGTTTCTGGACTCACTGGAGTCCCATTTTCAAAGATCTGAGTGAAGTCAACAAATGAAGAAAACTTCCTTTGCTGGTTGTCTTGTCCCCATTGAGTTAGTGTCTCATCATTGGTCAATTGACTGTGACTTCACTGTTTTTTCTTTTGGTAGCCTATTCTCATTGGTGGTTGTATAGTGAGGTCATGTCTCAAGTGGTGCCATCTGTTGTGAGATCTTGATTATCTTTTTATTAATAGATTAATTAATTCGTTTTTTTTTCTTTTCTGTTTCTTGTTCTCTATTTATTAGTAATCTCCAGGCATATGGAAGATCTATGCAAATATTATTATAACAAACTTTTTGGATGTTTTTATTACTGCTTGTTACTAATTTAAATAATAAATAATCAAAATATCAACAACTAGTATCTCGTATCCAAAAAGGAGTTTGAAAAATGTGAAGAATGTTGAAAAAATGAATATTGGCATTATTATATTCCAACATAGATTAATGTTTGGTGATAGAAATTATTTGGTGATTTTCAGTTTTGTTTTTCAGGGATCACAAATGTCAAACCCTGCCTCACATCCTTGAGCAACAAACCACGTGCCACATTCTGAGCAAGAATTCCAGTTTTTAGTCTCCAGCCCATAGTTGTACCAAAGAATACTTAAAAGTCTCGAGAAAGACCAAGGCAAATGCACAGTCCATGTATTGAACTGTGTGCTGACTTACAGTAATAGAATAAATACACATCTCAAGGGTAGAGATGTAGAATTCTGGTTCACTGTTAATGACTGAGAAGCAATATTCGTCAGTGGCTGAAACATAACTTCTTACAAAGAAACATTTATTTTCTTAGATATTGTGCAGTTTCTGTAAGATATCACACTCAAGAATGCGAAAATGAAACCGCCATCTTGGAAAGTGAAAATATTTCAACACAGCAAGTTAATAATACATTACATTAAGTGCTATGCTGAATGTGCCATGCAGTTATAAACGCAGATTTCTTCCTCCATTAGGTGCTATGTGACTATGTTGGTTTTCTTCAAGATTTTAAATAGCATTTATGAAACACTTGTCAAATCAATTGAGCAGTTTTGTGTGTGTGTGAAAGCTTTTTATTTCTATAAAACAATGTAAGTACCTGTTCATAATCTAAAATTCTGTCTTCTTGTAAATGTAATTTTTTTTTAAAGTTTGTTCATTTTTGCTGAAACTCAAATACAGGGTGTTCTTAAAATCACTTCATCCATTTTCCAATATTTGTGAGTCGAAACTGGTGACTGTGACATTCAGAAATAACATGCGATGCGTGCAACTTTTGCCAATGGTAAGTGTTGTTGGATACGCAATAAGCATCTTGGCTGAACAGATCCCAAGGGTTAAGATTTTATTGTTGGCATGAAGGTGCCATATTTCCACTGTTTCCCATGTAGCCACCTCTCCAGCTAAATTGAAAATCACATCACCCGGAAGCAAGAATCAGACCTGACCCTCCCGGTTTCTGTTTGAGCATACTTTTCGTTACACCACCCAGGACAGCAGAGTTCCAGAGAACTGAAGCTAAGCAAATATAGCTTAGAAATCTGAGTACGGTTCAGATCTGCAGTGGTTGAAGCAATCTGATGCTTTCTCATAGTGTTGACATGATCTTTTCTCATATCCAAGTTTAAGTGCTTCAGAGAACATCTGAATCTGAGTAATATTAAGATTCCTTAGCCTTAGGTGCCAACCAGTACAGATTTTCCGTAATGTTGTGCATTTTTGGTTGGAATTACAGAAAATAGTCATTTGTTTTTTCTGCTGTGGAAACAGGCACGAGATTCTTCCTCAGAATCGTGAAATTTAACCTTTTCGTCGTCATTGTTTTGGTTATAATTGAGATCGATGCTATGCTGAGTAGAATGGGGGGGGGGTTTCCGTCGAGAGGACCGAATTCCGTTTTCAAAAACAGAAGTTAGACGGTGTGAAGATTGCTCCCATAATAATTCATTTTTTTTAATTCCTAATGTTGCTTCTGTAAAGCATTGGTGTTAAATACATTTTTATTTTATTTATTTATTTTCCATAAATGTCTGTATTTCAGTTTGAAAATATAGACAACAATCGTGAAAACGGGAAGTTGGATGAAGCGGACATGTCTCTGTTATTTGTGAATTCTGTTTCTCACTATATTCCTTCTGCCCTCTACTGTTAAATGTCTTTTTATTACATAAATATTTGTATTTCCGCTTGAGAATGGAGAAAAAATTTCTGAAAATTGAAGTCTGGTGGAATGCGAATTTCTCCAACAATAGTAAGATTTTTTTTTTCTTAATGTCTGTACTGCCCTGAATTGTTGTTAAATATTATTTTCCCCAATAAATGTTTGCATTTCAGCTTGATAGGGGAGGGGAGTTTACCAAAAATGAAAGTGTGAAGTCAGTTTTGTTAGAATTCATGCATGATGTTCAAAAATATTCATATTTTCAAAGTTGCACCATTTATCTAAAATTGTGAAATCTTTTTATTATGTGTTTGTGGCCCTCAGGCTGAAAGTTCTTCCAGCATAATGGATGAAATTATAGTATGAACTTTCAAAGCCTGTTTGGCTAATAGAAACTGTGAACTACAAACTTAAAACACGGAGTAAGACTACAGTTCAGTTCTTCAGTAAAATGGGTTATTATAGGAGAAGCAGTGAATTCCAGCACTGCCAAAATCTGAGGGCATTAAAAGAGAGAGGGGATCTAAAAGATTTCTGGAGGTAATCTTTGAGATTTTTTCTGTAGACAACATTTCTAATTTTACCTATGGCAAATTATTGTTAAATGTATTTATTCTTTTATTTTTTCTGTAATAATTGTTGTGACAGATCAGAATTTGTTGCCATACTACATACCCAAATTTGACGTGGTGTGCTGGATTACTGGAAAATATTATGTTTATTACTGAAAACAACTTTCTGGCAGTGGCATCTATGCCTAAGATATATCTGCTTAGTTTCAATTGCTTGGAACTTCATTGCCCTGAGTGGTGTAGTAGTGGCATGCTCAAATGGGAAACGGCAAGTGCAGGTTTGCTTCTGGCTCCAGAGTGATGTAACTTTCAAGTTTTCTGAAGAGAGTGAAAATATGGCACATATGTGCCAATAATGACATTTGTATTGCCTTCCACGTATTTCTGATGACTTATTTCTTCAGGGGGATTTATTTCTAAGACATTTAGATCTGCTCAGTTGACATGTTTTTTGTGCTTATTTTACAACTGACAGAAAACTCCTCTTACAATCTGTTCATCTAAAATCAATTAGTTAGTCTATTTATAATGCTGACAAAATGCTTTATATAGTATAAAAGAACTTGTGCAAAACTGAAATCAATGATTCGTAAAGTTTACCGTCTAAAAGCACGATTTTAATAAAAGATGAATCATATATACAGTTTAAAATACACATTAGCACTTTCGAGGTAGCGGCTGCCTCATTATCAGATGAAATAAGAGTAGCAAAGTACATCATTATATAATACAGGCATAATGCATTGTGAGTGATGTTAAAAATAAGCCAATGGCTATCTACGTGTGTCATGGAGTGCGTATTTTGTTAACCTATTTGGGTTATGAAGTGATTGTGGTTGACATACAAAAAAGACATACTCGATTGTTTGTTTTTTTAGTCAAATTTAGAGTCTATTTATAATTCACAGAATTAATAATTGGTTTCCAAACATTATGTAGCTCATAAGGGAAATAATCATTGCAGCATTGGGTACCAGATGCCATGATATATACACTCTCACCTATCATTAGATTACTAAGGTTATTGGGAGTATGCAATATCCGGGCATTATTTCAGTCAGGGTTGAGGTCTTGTAGAATAACTGATTTATCCAATGATGTGCCACATATGCCCGCTTTAATACTGTATTTATGCTCCTTAATTCTCAAACCTAGATTGCATTTGGTGGATCCTATGTAATTGGAAGAGAGTTGTCCTGTAGTTGCTTCCAGCAGTGGGATATTATAAATACCCCACCGCTGTAGTTTGTTGTTTGGTTCACAACCATATTATTAGTTGTTTGGAAACCAATTATTAATTCTGTGAATTTTAAATTATAAATAGACTTTAAATTTATGACTAACAAAAAACAATCGAGTACGCCTTTTTTGTATGTCAACCACAATCACTTCGTAACCCAAATAAGTTAACAAAATATGCACTCGACGCCGCACGTAGATAGTCATTGGCTTATTCTTAACATCACCCACAATTCACCATGCCTGTATTATATAATGATGAGGCAGCCGCTGCCTCGAAAGTGCTAATGTGTATTTTAAACTGTATATATGATTCATCTTTTATTAAAATCGTGATTTTAGACGGTAAACTTCACGAATCATTGCTTTATATATTGTTTAAAGTTTGAGAGCTTTAATGGCAGTTCAAATTTAAAACTTGTGTAGCTAAGACACGATTAAAGGTGCAGGAAAGACTAAAAATAGATTGAGAAAATAACCATCTGAAGGTGGAAAACAATTTTTTTTCTAGGGTTGTACCTCAGTTTGAACATTTCCTCTAGTTTACAAAAGGCTATCTTCGGGATCCTCTGTTCACAGTGTACCGTAGCAGCATACCAAAGGGGGAATGACACTGTGTATGTGCCTGTCTTAGCATTTTCTACCTGAATGTTGAATTTAACCATTTATTTTTTATTTATATTTTGCACGAATTAGGCTGAACCAGCTCTAAATGCCCCTATGATTAATTTCAAATAGCTATCACCTTAACATTATTTTAAATGCACCAAACTGTGAATACACAAGAAATGCATATAGTGTATTATATCTGTTTATTTTTGTATTGTAATTAACACAAAGATTCACCAAACTTTCACACTCCCTAGGAGGCTTTTTCAAGGCAGTTGTAGACATAAAAATGCAGGGAATTGGAACACTTTAGGAACAGAGATGATTTTTTGAAAATAACGTGAGTGACATCACGAGCATATTACATGAATTTTTATCACGTAATCATACGGCGTGTCGCGACATGTTCCCATCTTTTTGATAACGCGTGCCAAACCATTGGTAGTTTAGTAGAGATCACATGCATGCTACTTTGCTGGAGAGGATTTCGACAGTTTCCCTGATTGCAGTCTCTTTAAAGTTCGTGTAAGGGGCAATTCTTCTAATACTATTCCGTACAGGAGCAGCTGAGCAATGCGTGACTTCTGGCCAGGGCTACATTCTGTATGTCCTGGTTGACACTTTGCACGTGTTCTTTACATCTAGTGTCCAAGAATTGCTTTGTCATTCCGATATATATCTTTTTCATGTTGTCAGGATATACCAATACTATAGTGTACACATCCGCCTTTTCTTTCTCACGCTGTTTCGCTGTGCATCTTGATATTATATGTGATAACAGGGTCGGGGACTTCATTGCTATTAATATGTTGTATTTACTTAATAAATTCTTTAACCAATACGTAAAGCCTGGGACATATGTGATGGATCCTGCATATCTCATTTTCTTACTAGGTGATTTTGTTATTGCTGACATGTGATTTCTTACAGTTCTATGTAGTCTGTCCTGTGTCATCCTTCTTATATACAGCCTTTAGACCCTTGTTATAAACATCAATTTCCTTATTATTTAGGTGTTCCGATTCCCCGTGTTTTTATGTCTACCATTGCCTTGTAAAGCCTCCTAGTGGAGTGTGAAAGCTTGGCGAGTCTTTGTGCTTATTACACCACAAAAATAAGTGGGTTTAATACACTATATGTGTTTCTTGTGTATTAGCTATCGCCTTATTGGCGGAGATAAAGAATTAAATATCAGCAAATTCAAATCACTTGTAAAATTTTAGATGAGGACCAATGCCTTAAAGAAACAAACAAATAAATAAACAAATAAATAATAATAATATAGGGGACTTTTTTCCAGGGTTGAGATCCCCCACCCCAAAGTTTGTGGAAGTGTCCGTGGCTTTTACAGTTTAAAAATTTTAGATATAAGTAACTTTTGCACATATGCCTTGTGATTTAACATTCCATGCCTTGCTCATCCCAAATGTGAATGCTGTATGGGGTTAAGGCAGTGGCTGTGTGTGCTATCCCAAAGGCCAAGTGGTCAAAGAAGGTATATGTTCTGGCTTACTGTCTAAGTATGGCTCAGATTCAAATCCTGCTGTGTTGCACTACTATGCTGATATTTTTCTTTCTTGGAGTTTCAACTCAGAATATTGATAAATTGCCTCATCCCAGAGTGGGATGAACTGGGCATTACAATTCCCATTTCAATATGCTGCTCCAGACATTGCAGCCCCGAAGAAGCCACCCTTGTGTCTGAGTGATCTGAGGCACTGGCTTCTGACTGTCTGAGATGAGCCAGAGTTCAAATCCTAGCTAAGGCCTGGGTGGTTTGTTTTTCTGATGATGCTGGCTCTCTCTCTCTCTCTTTCCAACCCAAAACCAATAATAGCCCAAAATTTGGAATGGGTGACTAATTTATAGCCCTACAGGTTCATGGTGGTTGTTAAACCCAGAAACAAAATAATATATTAATTGAAGCTACTTGTAGGAATCTGAATCAACCATTCATCATTCAAAGGTGTCTAAATCTTCGTATTGAAGACCTGCTGTACCGAAACAATTATTTTTAACAATTCTCAGTAGAGGTCTGTGCAGTTCTGGTATGAGAAAGCACAGGCTATTTCAGGTTGACAAATGTATAGCCTGGTCCAGCTGATTCACTAATAGTCAGAAGAAAAAATTATAGCCCTGTCTAGCTCATTCAGTAGTAGTCAGAAAGTAAACCATAGCCTAGTCCGCCCCATTCATTAACAGTAAAAAGAAAAAACTTTTAGCTCAATCCAGTGCATTTACTAATAGTCGGAAGAAAAATTTGTAGCCCAGTTCAGACCATTCACTAATAATCGGAAAGCAAAACTTATAGCCTGGTCTAGCCCATTCATTAACAGTCAAAAGGAAAACCTTCATAGCTCAGTCCAGTGCATTTATTAATAGTCAGAAGGAAAATTTATAACCCAGTTCAGACCATTTGCTAGTAATCAGAAAGCAAAACTGGTCATAGATAAATTTGGGAGTAAAAGAAATTTCTGCAGAACTCAAATATTTATTGCACAGTGTTCTTTCAATTATCCAGATGCTGGTTATCCATGCACAACTTTTCTTTATTGATTCATTAAATTATGCACTAGAAATATATATATATATATACAATGCTGGGTACTATATATGGTGTGTCTCAGGCACAGTTCAATATAAACCTGGTAACACCTACTTGTTCATGGAAGAAAATTAAACTAAATATAGATAATGATTTATCAGTGTTTGTACTGAGTATTTAGGAGCATACAGGTACACCCTAGTGTTGGTTTTTTACCTGCAAGTAAAAAAAAATTGAGGGGAGGGGCTGGCTTTATGTACTCTGGTTCTCATATGTATAATATAAATTTGAACTACTTGCATAGAACATGTTGATTCTTGACATGGTTTAAAAAACTTAAAAATAAAAATTCTGGACTTGAAATTTGTCTGTCTCCTTGCTTCAGGCTAGTGCACTCAAATTGAACTGGGCCCCAATTTTTTTTATTTTCAATTCTTATAATGTCAACTTTATGATAATGTGTATAATGTCTTGCCTACTTCTCAAAAGAGGCAGAGGACAAGTTTGTTATAATCTCACAGATTGATTCAGTTTTAGCCTTTTTGCACTATTAATGCTTATTCTTGTCAATATTTGATATGCATATCAAGCTTTTACTACCTGTTTATTGGTTAGGCAAGAATTTGATTAAAATTGTCCAACAAAATATTATAGTTTTATATAGTGCAAGTTTGCAGCTGTGCACATTTTTTTTTTTTTTTTTTTTTTCCCTCAGTAATGGTGAAAATATTTGTGCCTGCTTTTAAATGTTGTGTTAATGTTTCTTTGTTTTTTTTCTTGTATACATAGCAGCTGTTTGGCCACTTCAGTCTTGTGCCATAAAACCATATAAACAGTCAGTCAGGACACGGTACAGTTTTTGAATAATGGTGGCATATTTTGGGATGTAAGACTTTGCTAGTCACCATACATAAATATGGAACACTAGTAATGACATACTTGTTATTCTGTAAAAAACTAATGCATCAGTCTTTTATTGGGTTTGTCATGTTTTCCTTAACTCGATAATGGTACATTGCGGACCACCATGAGGGTCCTTGCAGTTGCATTAGCAGCATTAAGAACTAAACACCCTGTATTCAAATTAACAGATTGTCAAAAATGCTTAAAGGAGGTCATCAAACATTTAGAACTCTTTGTGTATTCTGATCCTTGGAATCAGTATGTTTCAGTGTCACCAGAGGAGGCTGTGTAAACGGAGGTTAACCAGGGTGTCTACTGGTCATGAAAAAGTCACAAATTCAGAAAAGGGTCATAAAAAAGTCATGAATTTTTCTTTGGGGTCCCAATTTTTTTTTTAATTTTTTTTTTTTTAATAATTGGTCATTTTCTGGTGACAATCTAAGTATCAAACAAAGGACTCTTATTCACCTCCTCACACACACACACACACACACACACACACACAATAAAAAAACAACTGGCAAAAGCAAAAAAAAAAAAGGAAAAAAAAACTTTTTAGCATAGAAATATAAGAAATATATCTACAAAATTTTGAGATCAATTTAGCAATTTAAATTATGCTGCTTATGAAGACATGACAGTTTCCAGGTACAAATGTTAGAGGTGTGTTATGAAATCATGTAGCACAATGGTGGGCATTTTAACTTACTTTTTAGGTTCAGTCAAAGTATGGTGAATCAGTTTTTTGTTTGGGTGTCGTCCATAGTCCATAAAGTACATCCAAGATTACAGGGAGAGGGGGGGGTTCCCGACAACCGGACCAAATGTGAATAGTTAAAAGGTATGAAATATTTCATATTTCTGGTGAAATTTAGCTAAATCAGAATATTAAGTTCTTGTATTTGTACTACCAAATTTATCGTTTTTTATAGATGGTATAATCGGGAGTGTTGCAACCTTGAATGTGTACACTCATTTATAGATCTTTACTTTAGAATGATAAAGTTCGGGTGGCATTAGGGAATAAATTAATGCCTAAATAATAAATATTTTCTGAAGCAGACGTGTAAATATATGGAAGATTCCTTTAAATAATTACATGTTTTCTTTCTGTTTCTCAACGGACTTCTAAAAGCAGTCGTCAAAAATAATGGGGTTGCAGGAATTAGGACATACATTTTAGGGGGGTCAACAATCGGACAAAATGTGATGTGGGGAGGGGGGCGTCTAAAAATAGTAACAAATCACGGGCGTACTTTATGGACAGCCCTTTATTAGCAGAAGGGCAGGGGGCACTTTCCTGGAGAAGCAGAACACCCCATTGCAATTTTCCTTGCTGTTTACTCTTTACAGCTTCATGCAATTGTCACAATAGTACAGCATTCATAGCTCTTTTATGAAGGAAGCCATCAGTTAATAGTAACCCTTCTGAGTTCCCAATAAGGGTGGCCATAATCTCCTGTGCAGATGGTTGTGTTTTGAACTTTTTAGTGATGGTGATCCACGACGTTTCCACTGCGTGCCCTCTTGTTTACTATAAGGGTCACATCAGTCACAATGCAGGAATAAAAGCCACCTGGATCGCAGTTGATGCAGTCAAGTTGAGCCTGACTGGATTCAACATGATCGTTCTTCATTTGAGGTGTCAACATTCGAGGAGCCCATTAGGCATAGACAGTGGAAGACTGACAATCCATAAACGGCCCTGGAAGTTGATTTTGAGTGGCCCATTTTTGGGGAAAATTATCAAGGGCCCCTCCGCTCCAAAAAAAAAAAAAAAAAGTTATCTGAGCATTACTGTTTAAACATCTTTTCAATACAAGTCATTAAACAATTAAGGTTTTTTGTAATGAGGCAATAACATTTTCCTTTTCACACCGCAGCTCTCTAGTAAAATTTAATGTAAGAAAAAAATTCCATTGTTGAAAAGTGACAGGCGTTCTCAGAGAGAGACTGTAGAAGACAATTCCATTCTTATGAATCCTATTGTGATAACTAAATTCATAATTTGCAATAGTTTCTTCAGTTTTAGTGAGAAGGGAAATTCAATTGTGCCAACAATTAGTTTCTTTCTCAAGGCTTACCTGTCATTAAAAAACAATTACAAAAGAATCTCTTGAGAAAATTGAAAATGTCCCGAATTTCAGCACAACTTGATGAAGTGAGAGATAAATTAAAGAATGTGAAAATTAGTATGTATTTAATTACTTTCAGGTGGGAAATCATCTTGCTGTTTCTGAAACAGACTTCCCAGAACTGCAGTTCTAGAATGCCTAGTTGTAACTGGAAGGCCCAAAAAAGTAGTAAATCAAATGCATGTCTTGTATGAAAAGAAACAAACAAAAAAAAAAAAAAAATCTTGTACCTATAAAAAGCAGCAACCCAAAAATGTTAACAAAGCTCCATGCATTAACGTACACAATGAATTTTGAGTTTCTGTTCCAGACTACTGATAGCATAATTGATTATATTGTATTGATTCAACTGCAGTTAGAAAAAGCAGACTGAGGTAGGAATTATCAGCCCAAAGGGACAGGGCTTAAGTTAGGTATTCAGGGTTTGGCTCATCAGAACATTTGCTAAATAAGTTTCTTTTCTTTTGCTTTCTTTTTTTACGCTTCTTCAACCTATTGTTAAAGAAGCATATATGCTCCAGCTTTGTCTGTCTGTCCGCATGATAACTCGTGTAAAAATGATTCAATTTCTATGAAATTTTAGTGTGTATTAGGGGATAACCTGGAGACGAACCCTATCGAAAATGGGCGAAATGGGGTCAAAGGTCGGGATATAGGAACTGGATCCATTCCATTGCCCTTATGCATCATAACTTATGTAAAAATGCTTCGATTGCGACAAAACTTTATCATGTTGTTCCGGAGGTATACTGAACCAGTTCTGTTGAATATAATCAAAATGAGGTCAAAGGTCAGGGCACAGGAGTGAGATTTATTCCACAGCTATTATCCTCATAACTTGGCTAAAAATGCTTCGATAGCGACGAAATACGATACGTTGTTCCGTAACAACTTTGGAAGCAGTTTCGCCAAAAACGTTTTGTCGACAATTGCGGGCAGTGCGCATGCATGAGATTCGTTATCCATTATTTTCACACAATAATAACTTTCATGAAAATTGCTCGATTTAGATGGGATTTTTAATTATGAAACTGCTTGTGTCTAGTAGCTCTTGATAATAGAAATAGGTAACACGGGCACAAAGAGATTTAATTTTGATATATGTGAACCTCAAACGTTATACCATATTTTAGTCCCCTCAAAACCAAGGCATTTTCCTATGAATTATGGTATGTTGAAAAGCATATCATAATCAATGCATTGCATGATTTTACCAGAAAATTTTTTTTTGAAGCCGTCCGTGGTGGCAAACTTTGTTGTTTTAGTATTATTTGCTTTACTTGTACAAGAATACTGAAGTGGAAGTATATATTTACTTTTTTTTTTTTTTTTCTTGAATTAACATAAAGCCTACTGGCCAAGAATATGGCGGCCCACCAGGATTTTTCCCGGTATCCCGCCGGTTCTGTCCATGCCTGGGCACAGACCTTTGACATCCCTAACTTCTCATGCAAAATGGTCCAAACATTGCTGGTACTTCATTTGCTCAGCAAGCTGTAAGGCACCAGTTTGACATCATCAGGTCCTCCACTTTCAGGTGCATTTCATCCACGATCACCTCCACTGAGCGTCCCTCGCAAGGATCATCTTCCAAATCTCTTCCCCGTTTAAAGAGAGCAGCCCATCATTTGACTGTGTCATATCACCATTGACATACACGTGATCCATCTGCTCATGAATACTGTGTGGTGCTTTGTCTTCCTTTGTAAAAAATTAATCACTGCCCAGTTCCACAGTTTCATCTGTCAGTCATCCATTCTCACATTATAGACTCAATGCACTGTGTCATAATCTCAAATGGTGACAGCAGTCCCTGTTGCACAGTGGTCTAAGCGCTGGCTTGTCCGTCAAAGGCCCGGATTCGAATCCCGGTGAGACATGGATGTTGTGTTGGTCTTACGGCACTGGGTCTCTCCCTTCCCTGGAACCAGTGGCCCTAAATTAGTGAAGGGAGACTGCTTATAGCCCCTTAAGTTGCTCACTGTGGTCGTTCAGCCTCCAATAAAAAAAAGACAAAAAAAAAAAAAACAATATCAGCCACCAATCGCTATTTTCAAGGTCAGGCTTCAAACTTATTGAAAGCCTCTTGTAAGTGCCACAGTGAAGTTGTCAGTTGGAACCATGACAAGAAAAGAATTTTTCAAGAAACTCGTATGTGCTCATTTAAAAATACAGATAAATACGTTACAGGAATACAACTGGAAAAGTATTGTAGAAGCAGTAGTGTTGCAGCAATGAAAACATGGCTTGAGATGGAGTTGTTGCCGCCCCGGTGGCTTAGTGGTCTAAGCGATGGCATCTGATCATTCGTCCGTAAGGGGTCCGGGTTCAAATCCCGGTGAGGCATGGATGTTGTGTTTGTCTTACGGCACTGGCTTTGTCCTTTCCCTGGAACCAGTGACCCTAAATTAGGGACGGGCGACTGCCTATAGCCCATTGAGTTGCTCACGGTGGTCGTTAAACCTCCAATAAAAAAAAAAAAAAAAAATAAGATGGAGTTGAATAGAACCTTGCTTAAAATCCACTTTGTAATTCATTCAGGTGACAGCAACTTAAAACCATATAAATTTTAGATAAGTTATCTAATAACAGAAACTTATATCTTAAAACACACCAATGTAGTCAAAACTACATAATTTCTCATAAATTGAAAAGTCATGAAAATATGTGAAAATGTACTCTATTGACCTTCCTGACATTGCACATTTTATGGTGTGACTATTCCTAGAATTTCTCTTGCAAGTCCTTTCGGGAGGGTATATTTCTTCATATATGTATTTATTTCTCTGTGAAAGTAGTTTGCTCCCCTGGGAGGATGCATTTTTGGGGGGGGGGGTGGTATTCGTATATGTTTCTTCCCTTGCATTTTTGACTTCAAAAACACTTTACAGGTAATACTATTAATATTGAAAACACTGTCAATAATATGATTAGATGTAAATTCTTCTGAAAGTACAAGACAAGCAATGTATATATTGGTCATAGAGCTTGCCTTTAAAAGTGTTTTCAATATTATTATCTGCAAAGAGTTTTTGAAGTTAGAAATGCAGGACAAATAGTATATTCAATGATGAAGAAACATATATGAATACCAAAAACGTACCGTTCCTAGGAAGCATACTTCTTTCACGGATGAAGAAATAAACCATCCCAGAAGAACTTGCAAGAAAAACCCTAGGAATAATAACACCGTAAAATTTGCAAAGTCAGGAAGTTAGTGACTTTTCAATTTATGACCAATTTTGTAGTTTTAACTTAAAACCAATATAGTATTTTATAAAGGTGATGATGGTAAAAATGAAGAATTAAAATGGAAGGGGCCAGATCAGAAGTATGATTGTTGATTTTAAGCAAAGTTGCATTCAAGTCCATTTTAATCCACCTTTTATTTGCAACAACAGTTGTTTCCTCAGTATTTGTCTTCCTGTAGCGTTTTTGATCAGTGTTTTTGAACAAGCTCAAAAATTCCATTTTCGTTGTGATTCCAACAGACAACTTTGCCATGGCGCTTAACTCACTGGTACTTCGAAGGATTGCTGTGCCCTTTGCTTCTTGCATTCTCCTTTTCAATAAATGGCCTGCCCAAGCTGCACCAAAATATATTAATTCCAAGGATCGGAACATTTCAAAAAGTTCTAAATGTTCGATAATCCTTTGAGTATTTTTGACATTATTTTTATCTTTGTTTCATGTGTTATCGGCTCAAAAAGAAAAGAAAAAAAAATATTTGAGCAAATCAAATCTACCCTGTATTCACTTCTGAGAAACCAACCTGACTTTTAATGACAAAACAAATTTTGAATTTTATTACTATTATTTTTTTACTATTGCTTTGGAATTGCACCAGTTTTTCTTAATGGTTGTCATACAATATGAGATTTGTGTAACAAAAGTGATGTGTTTTGTATATATTTCATCCAGTGTTTACAATAGCATTTGTTTTTAGTACATTTTTGTTCAGTATTGTATGTGCCAGTGAAATGCTGACTTGTAGTTATGCTTTTCCTCTTTTTTTATTTATTATTAAGCCATTTTAATATAGTTTTGTCAATTGTACATATATATATATCAATAGCTGTGCCAGTTTCACTTGTAGTAAAAGTTATTTTTATTTGTGATAAAACCTCATACAATCTTCATTGGTATGATATAAAATGCTACTGTTTGAATATCTGTTTATTTTCACTTTCTTACTTCACATATGCAATTTCCGCCATGTAGTTTTACCATATTTTAAGGTTAATTTTAGCAAGAATAAGAAAATTGATATGTTTTTACGTGCAGCATATTTTTTTTATAAGATTGCATAGATGCCAACTAGAACAGATTTTCCGTAATTTTACGGATTTTTGGTTGCTATTACGGAAGTACAGAAACACTGCTGAAATTACGGAAAATCGCCTTTTTATTTAATTTTCTGAGATAGAAAGCAAATTTTCATCACCTTAAAAATTTTTGTTGGTTCTTCAAGTTTTTCTAGGGGAAAAAAATTCAATGCTACATTCAGGGCTGCCAGACCTGCGGCAATTGCGCCATTCTGCTAAAAAAATCTCCATTTCGACGAAATCTGCGCCAATTTTGCGCCAAAGGTTAAAATTTACCGGTCATCGATATTTTAGCGTTATCTTACGACATTCGAACTCGATTCAGCGGTTAATTCGTACGTGAGATTCTTCCGCGGATTCCCGGAGTCCCCTCCGTTTTTTTTTTTTTTTTTTTGTCATTTTCGAGATCGATGCAAAAGTAAAGAAATTTTCAGGATATTAGTTGGGGGGGGTGTATTCCGCCTGGGGACGTTGTTTTGTCTTTTTAAACGTTCGGAAACGGAAGTTAAGCGAAGTGCAGATTTTTCCCGTAATCGTATTTTTTTCTCACGCGATGTTGCTTCTGTTCAGTATTGTTAAATATAATTTCATTGCATAATTTCAGCTTCAAATTGTAGGCAACGATTTCAGAAAACAGAAGTTAGGCCGCCCGAAAATTTCCCCGTAATCTTTGGCGATGAGATTCTCACGCTGATTCGAGGAATTCCGTCTATTTTTACGCTGTCCGTCCGTCCGCACGATAACTGGCGTAAAAATGGTTCGATTTCGGTGAATTTTTAGTATGTGGTAGGGGACCACCTGGGGACAAACCCTATTGAAGATGGGTCAAAGGTTAGGACGTAGGAGCAGGATCCATTCCATTATACTTATGCGTCATAATTGCTTAAATATGGTTCGATTTCTATGAAATTTTACTGTGTGGTAGGGGACCACCTGGGGACGAACCCTACTCAAAATGGGTGAATTGGGGTCAAAGGTCAGGACATAAGAGCGGGATGCATTACATTGCCCTTATGCGTCATAACGTGCGTAAAAATGGTTCGATTTCAATGAAATTTTAGTATGTGGTAGGGGAACACCTGGGAAGGAACCCTATTGAAAGCGAACAAAATGGGGTCAAAGGTCAGGACATAGGAGCGGGATCCATTCCACTGCTCTTATGCATCATAACTAACGTAAAAAATGTTCAATTTCGATAAAATTTTAGTATGTGGTAGGGGACCACCTGGGGACAAACCCAATTGAAAATTGGCAAAATGGGGGTCAGAGGTCAGGACATAGGAGCGGAATCACTTCCATCGCCATTATGCATCATAACTTACGTAAAAATGTTTCGATTCAGATGAAATGCTAGTATGTTGTAGGGACCTGCCTGGGGAAGAATCCTATTGAAAATGGGCGAAATGGGGTCAAAGGTACACAGAAGCGGGATCTATTCCATAACGCGTATGCATCATAACTTATGTAAAATTGCTTCGATTGCGACAAAACTTTATAATGTTATTTCGGAGGTATACTGAACCGGTTCCGTTGAATATTATCGAAATGGAATCAAAGGTCAGGGCACAGGAGTGAGATTTATTCCATAGCCATTTTCCTCATAACTTGAGTAATGATTTCTAGTATGTTGGAAAGCGTATCGTAATCAATGCATTGCATGATTTTACTAACTTGTTTGTTATCATTTGGATCATTTACGAAATTGATGCATAACTGAACTTAAATTTTGGGAGGATTAGTGGCGGCAAGGGTAGGGGGTCGTTTTCTCTGTCGGAGGACGGAATTTCATCCTTCGAAAACGGAAAGTAGACGGAGGTAAGATTTATCTGGTAATCGTAATTTTTTTTTCTCGCGATGTTTCCTCTACCCAGTATTGTTAGATATCATTTTATTCCATAAATATTTGTATTTCAGCTTGAAAATGTTGGATAAATTTCCGAAAACTGAAGTCAATTCAGCTTGAAAAAGTTGGATAAATTTCCAAAAACTGAAGGCTTGAAAAACCGTTATTTCAAGCCATGTTTCCCGATTCAATGATCGCAAAAAAATATTCGTGTGGAAGAGCCAAGGCTACTGCACTAATTCAGCACATGGCCAGTGTTTCTAAAAGTAACATCGTATCTGAAGTAAAAAAAAAAAAATCATTTTTCTCTATATACGGACGGAAGTAATGATGCTCAAGTAAATAAACTGTATCCCATTACAATAACATATTTTGACGAAAAAATAGGAGAACATTCAACTGTTTTGTTATCTTTGGTTGAATCAAGTAATATACAGGTGAAGGAATATTCAACGTTTTGAACAATGAGTTTGTTAAAAAAAATATCTCGTGGAGCAACTGTGTGTCATTTTCCTGTGACAATGTTAACACTATGATAGGTCAAGTAAAAGGTGTTTCTCACATAAAGAAGGTTCAGCCTGCAATCATAGTGCAGCGATGTTCATGCCATTTAGTAAATTTAGCTGCACAGAAATCTGCTACTCAACTAAAAGGATTTAATGTTGAGCAGCTTCTAATACAGTTGTACTTTTTTTTTTGGAGAAAAGTTCAAAGAGGAAACACAATCTAAAACTGAGTCACGCTGTTTGTGGTACTAAACCACACAAAATTGTAAAGCATGTCAATACTCGCTGGTTATCACTTTTGGAATCCATTGACAGATCAATGACAATGAAGAAGCTAATTCACAGTATAAGAACCTTGCAAGTATGATTGGAAATCCTTCATCTAAACTTTGTCTTTTTTTATCTGCTACTCTTCCTTTGTTTACATCTGTTAACGTGTTCTTGCAGCAGGAAGCTCCGCTTGTGCATGTATTAAAAAGAAAACTTCATAATCTGTTATCTGAATTGCTTGTACGATTTATCAAGCCATCTGCATTTGATGTGGCTGCAACATCTCTTGCAGATGGAAATTTTGAAAGAAGGAGAAATCAAAAAGAAAACTGTGATCTTGTAATTGGGTCAAAAGTGAGATCTTATATAGGCACAACTGCAGATCTGAGTGAAGACACAGTGGCTACTTTTTATTCTGAGCCTAAGGGAATTTTACAAGGCAGGCTGCAATTCCATTTTAAGAAAATTTCCACTTAACGATGAATTTCTGAGTCATGCTGAAATTGCAGATGTAGCATTAAGGCAAAGTGTTTCTTTTGCATCAGTCCAATATATGTGTTCCTTGTTTCCAGTTTTGAAACCAGAAGAATCTGACAAGGTGGAATCTGAATTTGCTCACTACCAGTTTGAAAATTTTAACTGTGCTGTTACTTCTGGGAGAATGGATGAAGTGTGGCACAGAATTTCTTTAATGAAAAATGAAAGTGGCCAGTTGAAGTATGAATCATTAAGCAAAATTATGAAAGTGATTTTAATAGTCCCTCATAGCAATGCAAGTACAAAAGAATTTTCAGTATTGTGAAAAAAACAAAACATGAATGAATTCAGACCTAATTTAAGTACTCATGTGCTGTCTTCTTTATTAGTAGAAAAAATAAACAGCATTGCACACAGTGAACTATGCTATCAGAAGTTTTTGCAAATTGAACTAAGGAAGGCCAAAATGGCAACTACAGCCAGTTTATCATAATAATTTGGCCAACATTCCAAGGAATAATTTTTCTCATGTCTGGAGGTAATTTATTATATTTTTCTGGTAGACAGTATTTTAAATTTTCCCACTAGCAAATTATTTTTATTGTATTATTATTATTATTATTTTGTTAATAGTTCTGACAGATTAAAATTTGTTGCAGTGTTAAATACCCAAATTTGCCCTGTAGACTGTATTACTGAAAATTACTGAAAACTGCTTTTAGAGGTTGGCATCTATGAGATTGCAATTTTTTTCTTCAATTACTCATGTTGCTGAAATGTATTGAAATAAGAAGTATAAATTTGAAACACTTTCTTTCACTCTAAAAGCTGTTTCCCAGTGAAGTTTTATTTTAGATGGTGAAATGTGAAATTACTGTAGTCACACACCAGATATCTGACTGACCTTCTTATGCTTCAGGTGAATGATTAATTGTCACAGCAGTAATATTTTGTACTTAGGTGGATTCATATCAGGAGCATTGCTAGACTAAGAATATTAGGGGGGGCTGATCAGAGCTGAATTTCTTCACCACGTTGTTCTATCACCATTACCCCCTCTTCCATAATGCAAAAATAAATAAATAAAATAAAACTGCAGAGTTTTAAAATTGACAGTTGTCACCTTTAATTTAATTGTATTTTAAATTGAAAATAATTTAGTTACATGTATTAGGTGTACAAATAAGTTTTAAAACTATATATAATTCAAGAATACACACTTGTGATGTTGATTCAGAATAAATTATTAACATCTTTATTAGCATCCACTATAGTTTCACAGTGTTTGGCTCGGAATCATAAGGACGAATGGTCTTGATGATGCCGAGCCAAACGCCCTGCGAAACTATAGTGGATGCTAAAATAAACGTTAATAATTTATTCTTAAGTTTTAAAGTGTTATAAGACAACTCAACATGTAACTTGCGATAAAGCAACAACATCTTTACGAATCAAAATATGTGCCGTCATTATCAATCACCTTCCTTCATCAGTCGGGCAGCTGACGGATTTCTGCCAAGAAGAATACTTCGTCGTGTGACACGAGGAAGTCGTCAACCCATTTTTTCACTTCGTCGCATGTCCGGAACCGTACAGCAGACTAGTCGTGTTGCATTGTTTGGAACAAATGATAGTCTGAAGGGGATATGTCGGGACTATACGCCAGGTGCTCCAAAACTTCCCCACCAAGCGTCAATAACATTTCCTTGACCGATTTCGCGACATGCGGCCTAGCGTTGTCATGCAGTAATTTCACGGGACGCAATCCTCTGCCTGTGAATGGACGTTTCCGGCAGATTTCCTGGTTTAATTGCAGCAATTGTTGCTTGTATCGATCAGTAGTAACAGCTTGACCCTGTTCCAATAGTTCATAATAGAGCACACCCTTTATATCCCATCATATGCACAGCAGAACTTTCTTAGAGTTAATATTCAGCTTCGGTGTCAAAGTCGTTTGCATTTGGGATTGTCGTACCATATCCATTTTTCATCACCTGTAACGATTTTCCATAGGAAAGACTCTGTGTTGTTTATTCAACAGATTCAAACACTTCATGACACGCTCATCCTTGTTCCTCTGGCTCAGGTCATGTGGCACCCATTTTCCTTCCTTCTGAATCTTTCCCATTGCATGTAAATGATTGGAAATGGTTTGTTGAGGTACCACCCAGTTGTTCAGCTAGTTCTTTTTGTGTTTGAGACGAATCTTCATCTGGCAATGCTTGCAGTTCCTTTAACCTTCCGCGGGGCGCCGCTACGTTCTCCATCGCTAACATCAAAATCACGTGCTTTAAACCGTCTAAACCGAAACTCACACGTGCTTTTGATACAATATTCTCCCCCAGAACAGATTGATGCACATGCTTTTGCAGCACTTTTTCCTTGATGAAATTCATAACGAATGCAGTATCGAATAAATGCAGTTTCGCTCGCCATCTTTCGCCTACCAATGTGCAAGTGCATTTGACCGTTGGACAAACTTCTGTGTCACATTTTGTACTCTGGACCAGTTACGGTCACATGACAACAACACGGGGGATTGCCGGATATGTAAATCCTAATATATATATATATAAATTTCACTTGCAATCAACATCTTCAGCTTTTGTAAAACAATTTTGCTGCAACAGTAATATTATTAAATGACCTTTTCTTCCTCATCTTCAGTGGTTTTTGAGAACATTTAGGTGGCCCCCAGTAGCTTTACTGCAGTGAGAAGTATTGAGCTTTACTGCAGTGAGGAGTATTGAGCTTTACTGCAGTGAGAAGTATTGAGCTTTACTGCAGTGAGGAGTATTGAGCTTTACTGCAGTGAGGAGTATTGAGCTTTACTGCAGTGAGGAGTATTGAGCTTTACTGCAGTGAGGAGTATTGAGCAGTGCTGCAGTGACTCACCTTTGTTCTGTTTAGAATTTTTATTTGTGGGTTTTTTTTTAGGATGAGCAAGCTTCAGGAAGCAAACAGCATGGGAACCAAACTTATAGCCCCTACAATTTAAACAATGCACAGAGTGTATAGTGGACCCTTTCTGTTCTCTACTTACTATACTCCAAGTCACCCTAAATGTGCACTGTTGATAAAGGCAGGGGAGCCTTATCATGACCTGTCATGGAATGCAAGAACATTATCCATCCACTTTAATGTGAACTCCTGCTTTTTCTTTTCTGACCCCCTACCCACACATCACACAAGCAGTGGGGATGGTGAATGGGGGTTTGGTGGAGTCCAAACTTCTTCCCCTACTTCCTGTTTAAATAACCTACACTTTGAGTTTCCCCAATTATCAATTTGTTTTTCTCTCTGTGTAAATTTTGGGAGAGGTCTTCCTTCACTTTCCCCTTTCCGAGTTGTACCCTAAATGGACAGAAACAGCAAAGTGTGAAGCTATTGATTGAGCAACTTCTCATATCAAATTTATTTCTAAAAGTGCTCTAACTTTTGGATTTTTTTATTTAGTAATTTTGTATGACAGTAAACTGCTGAGCAAACAAAAATGGATTCTGAGTAATAATTCTACTTCTGTTTACTCTAAACTCTAAGGACTATTTTTCATGGTGGCGGGAGCTATTTTGTACCCTAAAAAGTGGCACGCTCTTAGGTTGACTTGGGAGTTTAGCTGGTTGGTCCGTTTATTGGTGTGGCAACTCCACGGGTCTCCAGGCTTCAGAGAAAGGCAGAACATCTTAAGTCAAGGGCCATTAAGAGTAATAGAGAGAATCCGCTGCAGGGCAAGAAAACTATCCACACACACGCATACACACCAGATTCAGTGCACCAGACTAAAATACTGTGAGAGTCCAAATGATGGCTGCGTCCACCAGGCTCACAGAGTGTTGCCAACTCTTGAAAAGAATCAGTGGCTGAAAATTAAGAAAATTACAAACCTGACGATCCTCGGGGGCTATCCTTAAGCAAGAAGTGGTTTGTTTTACATCCTCAGTAGCATGTAATGATCAAATGTAGATTTTTCATTAACTTTTTTGTTTTGATTTTTTCATGCTAATCATTGATTTAAAATAAATAAAATTATGAATTCAGTAAGGGTTTTGAAATTTATTTATTTTTTTAACTTAAACAAAAAAATTACTTTTGGATTATTTCCCCTTCCCTCCCCTCCCAACTATCTAGCGGTGCTCCTGATTCACATTATTTCAGAAGTTGTTTTATGATTTGGATTGTATTGTGGTTTGCTACATTTTAGGATGTTGTATTCCTAAAGGAAAACTAAGAATGGAACAGATGTTAGACAAAAACAGCATTGTTAACTTATTGCTTTTATATTGATTTATGTGCTGAGGTTCTTTTTTTATTATTATTACTGAAAGAGAAAAGTACTTGATAGAAAAAAACACCCTGCATTTTCCCAGCATGTGCGTTGTAAATAAATTATTCTGGTTGCTGTATGTGTAATGCAGTAGTCATTTGCTAGATCGTTGCAAAGTGATGTGTTCAAATCAAAATAACATGCATTAAATTCAGCATGTTACCGCTAATGAAAAGTTGCTTTGGAGTTCTTCGTGTTTGGAGAAAGTTGGTCTAAAGTAGGGGTGGCCAAACTTTGAGGAACCAAGATCTGCCTTAAGCTATCATTCCCTACTGTGATCTACCATGGTTTATCACAGTGATATAGGTGTATTTAAATAGGAATAAGCCTATATCACGAATGTTTTAAGCGTGTGGTTTTATAAGTTTGTAAGCAAATACAGAAAAATAATATTTAAATCATTTTTTTTATTTCTGAAACACTTTTTAAAACAAATTATATAATTTTTCTTATAGATTCTTTAATTATTTAGAGTATTTAATTCTTATATGTTGATGCATGACACTGCATGTCCTCACAAAGTTTAGAATAATCAGGCACAGTCTGAGACACACTTCTAAATGAGCATCCGTCAAGCAGCTCCTGTATTTCGACTTCATTATTTTCATTTCTGAAAAAGCTGCTTCACAGAGATATGTGTATCCAAAGAAAGCAGTCTGCTGCAAAGCAACAGATCTCAAGCAAGGATATTTTTCTTCTGACAATAGAGTCTAAAATGTGTTGTCTGAAGCTCTTGCCTTCAGTGCTGTATCGGATTGAAGTTTCACAATTTCTGATTCTAAATCTGAAGAATCGAAGAGGAAAGTAGAGGAAATGTTTGTGGTGAAACTTTCTCGGTATCACATTTGCCAAAAGGGTATGACACAAAGCTCAAAATGTGCTGAAAGTTTTTCAGGTCTGTGAATCGCTTGCTGAATTTTATTATCATAACTTCTATCTCAGTGACATATTCGTCAAAATTGCAGTTAGTTTGATGTGTTGTGTGTTTTTTCAGATTGGGAAAGTTTTTCAAATTTCCTTTACCAAGTTGACATTTTAGCAGATGTAGTTTTGAATCGAAAGTATTCGGTGAGCTCACTAAATTTATAACACTCTTCACTTTGCCTTAGTGTGGCCTGTGAGATAAGTTACAAAAGATAAATTTTGTAGCCAAGTAGCATCCTGTAACTGAGCATAATTTTCTCCCATTTCATCTAGGAATTTGATATTTCTTGCAAGAGATTCAAAAATCTTTCAAGAAACTTTCCTTTACTAAGCCACCTAACATTTGTGAGAAATGGCAGGTCTTCGTATTCAGCTTCATTTTCTTCTAGTTGGCTCCGAAAAAGCCTCCTACGTAAACTTTGTGCCCAAAAGAATTAGCTATTTTGGCAGTTATGTCGATAATGTCTTTCACATTTAAAACTTTGATGCATAGTGCATTTTGGTGGATAATGCAGTAAAAAGAGGTAAAGTCTGGAAAATCATAATTTTTCCTACAAAGTGCAATGAATCCATTAGTTTGGCCTACCGTCAAAGGTGCCTCGTCAGTAGTGATACAAACAAGCTTCCATAATGGCTGATTTATTTTTTGTGCGAATTCCGTAAATATATTAAAAATATCTTGACCCTGAGTTTGTTAGGGTTAGGGAGAAAAGTTTGGTTAATTCGTTCTATCATCTGGTCTCAGGCAGTTTGTATGAGACAACATATGCCAACTTGATAAAACAAATGATCCACCATACGAGAGCTCGCAATCAACCATTTGGCCACTCCTGGTCTAAAGCATGGGAAAGTGGTAATCAGAAGGTGATAGATCCGGTGGGTGAGTATCTTAAGAATGCCATAACCCAGCTATTTTAGTTTCTATAAAGTTGAACATTATACCAAAATAATGCCAGATCTCATTTGTGAGCCTGTGCAGCATATCAATTAGGCAGTTGAACTTTGCAATAGTACTTCTCTGTTATCATAGTTTAATTTACCAGCTTTTTGCATATTAGTCAATAACTTTTCTGCAGACTGCTGAACAAAACTAGGGAGAATTTTGGCACCCACTTATTGAATGGTCATTCAGAAATAATAACATTCTCTTTCTACTTTACCACGAACATCAGCAATTTTTAAAGTTTTAAATTTAAAAAAAAAAATCGAATGTTTTGATAGTTTTCCCAACTGCACACAATGAAAGAGTGACCTTAGCATATGCATGCTAAATGTTTCACTCTGTAGATTGTTCTTGGATGTCCTTGAGGACTATTTTTTTAATCACTTGCTTCTTTACAGTAAAGAGCATAATTTTTTGCACCTGTTCTTTCCTTTTTTTCTTTTTTTTTTCCATCATCAGTTTATGAGGACCCATTGTATCACACTTCTTCAGCATGCTGGATAGATTCATGTCAAACAAGATATGTCTAGGATACGACAGTTTTCAGGGTGTCTGAAGACTAATTTTTGACATAGATTCCCTCTCCAGAACAAAACAGTTTTCAAGCTTGAGTTTGTTTTGCATAAATTCCCACTCCAGAATACAACAGTTTTCAAGCTGTTTAACCCTTTAATGACCATGACCCAAAAATCTGGTATCACTCTAAATATCATAACGCCTGAAACTGTCTGCTGTTTGACTTCTTTGTTTGACTGAGGGTGACTCCTGCTGATCCCTCACAGGTTGAGAAAATTCAAAGAACAAGTAAGGGTAGGAAATCTGACTCACTCTAGACAGGCATTTCGGGCGGCTACGACTGTTTGTACGTACAGGCGTGTTTCGGGCGTTAAAGGGTTAAGGATTGTAATTTTTTTGTGTAGAAGTGACATCATAAACTGTCATCATTTCATGTTCCAACATTGTAAAATGGGCAGTGTAGTTTTCAACTTTTCAGTGGAGTTCGCAACAAGTAACTGCAGCAGTTATATGCCTAAAATATTTTATGTAACAGCTATGTAATTCCATGATTTATTCCTCATTAATTTGAATTATATTTTTCAGCTGATGATATCACTCTGTGCCTAAATTTAATTAAATTAAATTTGAAGTTTTAACTTTCTGCTCCAAACTTCAAGAGTTACTGACTTGTGAGCTGTGCTTGTTGCTTTGATTGATTGTACATTTTAAATAACATGTTTGCATGCTAGCTTACTTTTAGGCATTTTTATAAGGTTAATATGTTTAAATAATGGGCACTAATAAGCTTATTTAATAAATTCTGAATTTAAATATAAAAAAAATTATAAGGACTCTTTGCAGAAGTTTGTCTTAACCCTTTCCGCTCGACGGTCGAGTGTCACCTGCCTCGCAGATTACACCTCTATAGCTCATACATTGGGGTTAGCAAGACTTCTTCTTTTTTCCATCAAACTTCCCAAAGCTGAATTTTCACAGCTAAGTTGTGAAATCTACTGCAGAAAAAAAAAAAATGTATGGGTAAAATGCCATTTAAGTGGAAAGGGTTAAAGGAAGTCCTGTTACATGAAATCAGAATTTAGTGTTTGTGTGTTACGTGTTGGTCACTTATAAATAGTGAGTTTTCCTTTTGAGCTAGTTCTGTGTTGCAGATGTTATTGGGTTTGTATTATTTTCAGTTGCTCTCTCTTTTTTTCTTTCTGTTTTCAAATTTAATTTTTCTTTTGAAAAGAGAAAGTTTGTGCATGGCAGAGTGAATATCAAGCTTCAGACTGATTTAATGTTCAAATGAATCCAAGCTCTGTGTTGAAGCAAGGTTTTGAATTATTATGCCTGAATACCAATATGGTGTTTATTTACTCATTTCAGTCTAAAAATCAAAATTAGCATGCATATTATTGGCGCAGAACATTAAAAGAATATATAATAATAATTGGTACTTTGTCGAGATAAGGGCTTAACGTAGTGGAAATTTATTTTCTGCAAATAAATCCTTTTTAAGTTGCAACAATTTTTAACTTGAATTTCTAGAACAAACCAAAATTTGAAAATTCTCCCATTTTTGCATGTACAGTTATTAATTCATATTTGCAAGAGAAAAGAGGCAGACTGTTTTTGGCATTAAAAAAAATCATGTAAACGATATGCATGGCAGAAAAGCAAGAGAAAAAAATAGTGTTGCATAAAATTGCATTTGGTAAAGATGACATGGTTTTATGCTTCAGCAGCAGTTAATGTTTGACTTCACATTCGACAAATGTAAATAGGGGGATTAAAATGTTGAAATATGAATTGAAGCCTAGATACCTACCTATAAAAAAAAAAACTGTCAGGTGTTCTCTTTTCAGTATGGGCAATCTGATGAGGTTGTTCAAATGTTCATTATTATGTAAACAGCCTATGACATCTCTTTCACCTTCATGACTAAGCAAATTTCCTGGCATATTCAGAAAAAAACCCTGCCTCCAGTGTATTCTTGTGCTACATATCTGAGGTGGTTAATACATTATTGTGTATATATATATAACTAGATTTGGTTTGTGTATGTACATACTGAACTATTGAAGCAATTTAGATTATTATACCAAATAGCTGATGTAACTAAATTGCGTTCTGATATCCCTATCTGTTTGATTTATACATTTGATAAAAGAAAAAAAAAATAATCTTTGTCTTTTGCTATTTTGAAATGTTTAAAAATCAATTGTTAGTTCTTATTGAAATGTGCTTATTAGGATCTGTTTAATTCAGTTGAAGTGCATTCATTTCTTCAGAAAATTTCCTTTTCATCACTTATTGAAAAAAATATTTTTTAGTAATATGTTTGTATATGAAATCCTTCTGTTGTGCTCTCTCCCACTTGATTTTTTGTGCAGCTTCTTTTTTTTTTCTTTTTTTTTTTGTAAAGGAAAATAAAAAATCCAAAAGCTTTGTTTTTGTTTGTAAATTATGATAAAAATGTTAACAGGGCCCTCTCCCCACCCCCTTCCATCTCTCTCCTCATCTCCAAAAAAGCTGTTTATCTGTTCAAACTTCCATAATTTTATTGATTGAATGAAGAAATGCTCTTGTACTTATTTTATCATTTGGAAGATTTCAGGCCCTCATATCTGGGTGGAGGGAGGAGCATCAAGTAGTAGCTGCTTAGACATACACTCAGTCAGTCAGTGCATAGCAAGAAAGATTTCAGAAGAGGTATGAAGAGAATATATCAGCCTTCTGTTCCTAAAAGGGCCACAATTTTTTTTAAATATTAACGTGCCCAATAGGCATATTTTCCAAAAAAAAAAAAATGTCTGAATACATTTATGCACATACTGTACTATTTATTTGTTTATTTAATTTCAGAAACAATATAAGAAACAATCATTTTGCTGCATTTCATAAATTTCAACCCAGTAGTGAAATACAAATTCACCATTTCAAATGAAATCAAAAATGTGACATTTTTGACCTGAACCCTTTCAATTTTCATGAAACATGGTGAACTTATTGACTTTATAGAGAAACTAATTAGTGCAAAATTTCAGCTGTCTGTATTAAATCTGTATTGTTTGTATTACAATAGTTCTACTTATATGACTGAAATTTACCAAAAAAAAAAGACATTTTTGTGTCTACCGTACCTATTGCAAATTACTGTAACTGTAGACCTAATTGGTCAAAGAGCTCATATTGGGCCTGTTTGAAAATTTATAACATGAGCTGTCTTTTGAGATATCACACAATCATCAATAGGCAGTTTAGTTTCAAGGTTATCCATTTTAACCCTTAAAAACACATCCCACCAATTTTATGAAATAAAGCAGAGGGAGGAAGTTCCTGAGTATTAAGAAAATTAACTGGGAAATTAAAAAAATTACTTAACAAAATAAGTTTTTATTTTGTAAAAGCACTAGATATTTTTCATGTCCTGGACATGTTGGACAATACAATTTTCGGCATCTGGTTCTTAACAATTCAGGTTATCACTTTTGGATATGAATTTGTGTGTGGTTTTTTTTTTTTTTTTTTTTTGCCCATCAACGGAAGGAGAAATTTTTGAAAACGGAAGTGACAAAGTTGGAAAGTTTGTAAGAATTGAGGCAGGTGCTCAAAAGTATTCATATTTTGGAAGTTACACCATTTATCTAAAATAGTGGAAGCTTTTTTATCATACATTCATGGTCCTAAAGCCAAAGTTCTTTCAGCATGGTGGCCGGGGGGGGGGGGGGGAGAGATTGTGATTAGAGGGCATAAAATAGTGGAGGTCCTCAGGCTGAAAGTTCAGCATGATGGGGGAGATTGTAATCAGAGGGTATAAAAAAAGAAAGCAACAATGAAGAAATGGAAAGAAAAAGATACCAGCAGAAAGAAAAATTAACCAATGGATGCTGTGGAGCTACTGAGTTGGCAAAAGACAAATGAAAGATAGTTCATATATGATTACATGACAATGACAAAAAGACATTTTGGGATGATAAACCCACACCCCCTTCTCTCTTTTTTTTTTTTTTTTTTTTCTTAGGCAAGTGTTAGAATTGAAATAATCTTTCATGGCCAGTTTATTTTTATGCTGAAATAGTGCACTGTTTTAGAGATCAATATGACTTGAAAAAGTTAACTAATTGTGATGCCAAAAAAAATGGCATCATGTTAAAATAAACTCAAGTTGAAAACTGTTGTATATGTGCAAATTTATTAGTGGTGTTAGCATTCTGATAATAAAACAAACAATTGTGACTTGGAATTGAATTAGGCATTGTAACTTTCTTATGAGTACATGAAATGTGTGTTTTTATTTAGTTGAGACACTGAATAATATTCATTTTGTTTACATGATTGTTGATTAACTTACACACACATGTGAGGTTTTTAATACATTTTATGTCAGGAAAAAAATTCCGAAATGGGGACATTTTTGTAGTGTTGATGCATCTAGTTAAGTTGAACACTCAAACTCTCTCTCAAAAAAAAAAAAAAAAAAAGATAACACGAAGAAGCTATTGGTATTCAAAATTTTGGCATACAGTTTTGGAAGTTAGTAAATCATTTTCTGTAATTAAAAAGATTGTTTGACAAAAGGGGGAGACCCTGTTGGTTTTTTCTCAAAATGGGAAATGAACAATTTATTACCACTATTTTTTTCTTTTGCTATAATTCCATTACCTTGTGAAAAATTAAGGTTGTCTTCTTAGCTGTCATTTTAAAGATTTTTCCCCTTGGTTCTGTACTTTAAAAATGTGCTTTATTAGTTATTTACAGATTACAAGTATTTGCAAAGACTGTTTCTATTGATATATCTCATGTGATTCTATCATAAAGTTCACATACCGTTACATGACTACAAGGTTCTTCACAAAGACGCTTTAATGTCTGTAAGTTTCTGTTTTACATGTCATAAGTGGGTACAGTCTGCGACGGTGCATTAAGTTATTCAATTCAGATATAATTCAGTTGAAAGTCCTAAAAATGTTACTTACCGAAGTGTGTCTTCAGTCCCACATTGATAGTTTATTAAGAGCCATTTGGTCAAAAGTTGTATCATACTTTTGACCAAAATACTCTCAATAAACTACTTATAACCATATAGAAGAGTACTACAATTGCATACAACCATATAGAAGTATAATACAACTACATACAACCATATAGCAGTATGATGCAACTACATACAACCATGTAGAAGTATGATACAATTTTTGACCGAAAGGCTCTCAATAAACTACTGTTGTGGGACCAAAGACACACTTTGCTAAGTAACATTTTTAGGACTTTTAACTGAATTATATCTGAATTGAATGCTTAACGCACCATCGCAAACTGTAGCTACTTATAATGTGTAAAATAGAAAACTTGCAGACGTTAAAGTGTCTTTGTGAAGGATGTTTCTATTGAAATGATTGCATATTACCTATTACGTTTTATTGCAACCAGACATTGGTTTTAAGAGTTCCATATAGAATATGTGGCACATGCAAAGGTTTTAAATACTGCATTTTTATATAGACTTCTGTTCACGAAAAATGCAATGCCCTTTTCAGTATTTGTGAAATTTTAGTTTTTAGGGTCAAGATATAAAACGTTGGATTACAACTTCCGTGGTATGCGGAAAATGATTATTTTTATTGCCATTTACATCTATGTAACAAATAGGATTTTGAGTTCCATTTCACTGATGTGGCAATGTGCTTTTCCTTTCATATGAAGCGTTTTGATAACACCTTAAAACTGTACATATTTCTGCAAAATGTGCTGGGTATGCACATTTTGTTTGTATCTTCTTCTATAATAACATATTATAGCATTATGAATTTGATCTGAGATGTTAAATGCTTGTTTTACAATATTTTTGTAATGTCTTTATACAGTGTTTATTGTAGGGTTTTTGAGTGGTGTACACAGCTAATGAGCGAGGATTAAGATCACAAATGTTGTGCGCAGTGGTCAAGGTTTCTGTTATCGTCCACTTGCTGCAAGTAGCATGTTGATATGCTGGTATATGTGAGTTCTTCATAACACCTGGCTTATGCAGTTGTGTGCCCAAGTTTAGATTGTTAGCTGTGTACAGTAAAGATAAAATAAAGTGCCATTTTTTATAATTACGCTTTTCTGAAATTATTTTTCTACTGATTTGGTGGTTTCCATTTTTAAACATTTTTGTTGCCAATCCCGACTAAGACACCAGAGCAAGGAGGTTAGAGTAAATGGAGTAAGGATGACGTCACAAACTTGAAGCACTTTGAGCAGACGAATTTAATGCTCAAACGTCTCACCAACATGGCAGCAGAGACTGTGATTGGCCACGACTCTTCTCAAACGTCTCGCCTACATGGTGGAAAAGGCTGTGATTGGCTGTGACGTCGTGATCGTGACGTTTCGGTGGCTTCACTTTGATTACACGAGGGGAATGGCTGGTCCTTACTCCATCTATTCTAACCTCCTTGCACCAGAGCTGGTAAAATAGTGACACCCCCACCCCCACCCCCCATTGAAACAAAGTCTCTCACCAATAATGCTGGAGATGTCATATATACACAACAAAATTTACACTCGGTAATAGTAATTTATTATAAAACCTGTACCTCCAATTGGCTTCACTGGTATTAACAGAACCAATTACATGCGGGGGGGGGTGTATTTAAAAACACAAAACTAAATTCCACATAATCACACCAATAATTAAACATCAGCATTTTCCAACTTCTAAATCAACTAACATCACATAGAAAAAAAATTAAAAACAAATGTTATAAATTAAGTTAAAAGTCAATCCCACAATATTATAAAATCAATGATAAATTAAAATCAAACTTATGTACACCATTGAATCCAAGCTTATGTAGACCATTGAATTACTAAATCATACGAGATGGGTCAAGGTTCGAATCCCGGTGAGGCATGGATGTTGTGTTTGTCTTGCAGCGCTGGCTCTTTCCCATCCCTGGAACAAGTGGCCCTAAATTAGGGACGGGCAACTGCTTATAGCCCACTGAGTCACTCACGGTGTGATCGTTTAAACCTCCTATTAAAAAAAAAAAAAAAAAAAAAGTAGTCCATTTCACTAAAAATTACAACATAATTTCAAACAACTCAAAATAAAGGTTCCCAGTCCTCCAATTCCTCTGCAGCATCAAGGACAATAAACGAACGTACCTCTGCGGAAAATATTCAACAGAGTCCCATCCTCCTCTGCTAGTCTCCCGATGTGTAGGAAACTGCAGCACGGTGTCTGTTCGTCCAAGTATGAAAAGGCTGGTTTACACATAGTAACTGCACCACAGCATGATGGACTCTCAATCCCTCACACTACATCACAGGATGGAACATAGATGTATTGACAGATCCACAAAAACAGCTGCAGTGCTTAATGTTAAAATGATTAAAATAGGCTGGAGTTACGCCATGCTCAGAAAACTGATTTAGGAGTCTTATCAGAAAGGCATCGTTTGGTTTTTACCACCGGAAGATACCCGTAAGTTACTCGACCAGTGTCGCCACGTGTCCAACGCTCCTGCTATTTCAATATCATATCATAAACACGTATTCTAATAGTTCTAAAAGAGAAAAGTATAAAAGATAAGTTGATGGGTAGTTGACATCGGCATCCATCCCACGTGCAGAGTGGAACAACAGGCCCAAACTAAACGCAGGTGATAAATAATGCAAACAGCAGGGCTTTGCAACCGGTGGCAAAACTACTGGGGGGTGGGGGGTACAGGTAACGAAGGGGCATACTGCAGCTGCTAGTTATAATTTTATGAAAAAATTCGAACACGCACAATAATTAACCCACAAATTCATATTTTGCTTTTCCTAAATAATTGCCGCCGCCCCGGTGGCGCAGTGGTCTAAGCGATGGCCTCTGATCATTCGTCCGAACGGGGTCCGGGTTTGAATCCCGGTGAGGCATGGATGTTGTGTTTGTCTTACGGCACTGGCTCTCTCCCTTCCCTGGAACCAGTGACCCTAAATTAGGGACGGGCGACTGCTTATAGCCCATTGAGTTGCTCACGGTGGTCGTTAAACCTCAAATAAAAAAAAAATAAAAAAAAATTGCCTAGTATCACTTTTAAAAACACTGAATGTCCTACAGATTGAAAGTGTTTGACTTCAGGTCACAATACAATTGCACTGCAACGGGTTGTAAATAATAGAATCGCTCTCCAATTGCCATTTCTCTGCGCTGCTGAGGAAAAGCGCCAGGCCACAGTGGGATTACAAATGGAGGATGTGGGAAAAACAGTCAGTTGCCTAGAATTACGTGCACGACAGACGTCAACATTTATTCACGGCAGCCACAGATCAATTTGTAAGAGGGTGATTTCAAGTGATTTATTTTAGTTTTGGACAAAGCAATTACACGTATTGTCAAATCTATTACTTAAAAAGTTAAAACTACAGAGCTGTAGGCAACACCATTACTTTTCCAGACACCCGCTGATTTCCTAACTCTCAACCACCACTCACGCACACCGCGAAAAATACATCCTCCTTCGTGTTCGAGATGCTGGGAAACTTGCTGTGCTTAAGGGTGCTAAAGTAAATCTTGTGGGGGTGGGGGCGCACGTTGTGCTAGTTACGCCACTGTTCACAACAGTATATCATTCATCATAAGCAGCGCTTCAGCAACAGTGTATCATACAGATTCATCATGCGACATTCCAAGTATTTTTCAAATCCCCAGACACTTATTTGCATTTTTTGAGACTGGTCAGATCCTCACTGGAGTATGCGGCGATCATTTGGTGCCATAGCCTTGTAACTCTAGCAAATGAAATCGAAAAAGATTTCCTTGACACCTTTTTCACAAATCGACTGGTTTTAATATCGTGAACGCAACGGCTGTCGTTCTTCAAGATGTCCTCTCAGCAATCGAGAAGGAAAGCTCTCTAACTCAAGTTCTGGTACGGTATCCTTAATGGAGAGATGGATGATACTCAATTTAAACCAATTAAGTTTCTGTGTGCTACATTTACCAAGGACAAAATCCGAACTATTTGTAGTGCCATTCTGCAGGACTGATGCTGGAAAAAATTCTCCATTGTGCAAAATGTATAGACTTCACAACTCACTTGAAGAATGTCCAGATATTTTTAATGTAAGTCATCATTTTTTTCGTAAAGCATGTTTTGCAAGGCTGTAATTATCAATAAGCAATGTAAATATCACTATAGCAATTCCTGTAACTATTACGGGTATGCAAAAGTTTCCGCCGCCCCGCTAGCGGGCGCTGTAGGGGTATAACCGGTTGGCTGTCAGTTCGTACATGAAGCCCAAGGTAGTTAGAATGAGAGAAGGGTAGGTCAATGAGTTCGCCCAACCCACTCCGGCTTAGAGTTCCAGGAATCTGTGACGTCGGTCGAATCAGTGGAACCCTCTTTGAGCTGTGCTACGCTCTCTCTCCGCAGTGCAGACGTCCACTCGGTATCGTGAACTCATTTTCAGATCAAGGTAGTTATATTTCTTTATTGAATCAAAGGATAATTTTACAATCGTCCGTTACCAACTGATTTGAAGCACAAGCTGAAAATGCTATTGCTTGGATAAAAGCTTCCGCTGCCGGCAAATGCAACGTTACAAACGAGAAAGCAGGACTGGCTGGAACATAAGGGCAACCGGAGCGGTCGGCCAGGGCCCCGCACTTAAATAGGAAAAAAACAAAATCATCATTTTTTGTAGAATTTCTTACAATTTCTTTGTAAGTTTTGGAGTGCGAGGTCTTTAAAAAGATTTTAAGGGTTTTTTTGTCTCCCCCCCCTTGAATAGGTTATTGCCCTTCGCCGTACAGATACTCAGATTTTCAGATTTTAAATGATTTGTATGACCACCTTAATGTTTTCCGCATTCATGAAATATCAAAATAAATTTCATCATTTGGTGGGCCCTACTTTTATATATTCAACAATTTGTGTATAAACCAAACACTGGCCGCCCCGGTGATGCAGTGGTCTAAGGCACTGGCCTCTGATCATTCGTCCGTAAGGGGTCTGGGTTCGAATCCCGTCAGGCATGGATGTTGTGTTTGTCTTACGGCACTGGCTGTCTCCCTTCCCTGGAACCAGTGACCCTAAATTAGGGACGGGCGACTGCTTATAGCCCATTTAGTTGCTCACGGTGGTCGTTAAACCTCCAATCAAAAAAAAAAAGAAAAATACTTAAATTTGACAAAATAAAAAAGATCAATCGCTGCAACATGTATATGAAAAAATATATATTTTTATGAATTTATTTTAGAAGAGTCCTTAATATTTCTTACACAAAAATATTCGCTATGCAGGTATCTTTTTGTCATTTTCTGAGGAAGTTTTTATAAAAGTTACAATACAACCTCGACCTGGAAAGAAAATCGTGGTCACTTTTTACTCTCTCGGAATTTTCAATCGATTTTATGGTCTTTTTCCTAAGCTTAAAGCCAATACGTATTTCTGTGAGATAATCATTGTCTTTACGACAGTTTTCGTAGGTGTTCTTTACGAACGCCATTTTTCACGTAACGATTTTATTAAAATATGAGATTTATTTTCTAGTGCCCGCAACGAAATTTTGCTCCGGGCCTGCAATGAAATATCGCCACGGCGGGGCCCCGCAGAAGCTCTATCCGGCCCTGCGACGAAGACAAAATATTAAGGACCAATTTATTTTTCAATTCAATGGAAACACAAGACGAGGCAGAAAATTCGAACGCCTGTGAGATGGACAATGTGTCTATTAATACTTGCAATTTTGCTAATCCTGAAGGAGGAGCCATACGCTATTTTGCTGGAAATTTAGCCTTCACAAAGATAAAGAATTGGAAACGTTTTCCTACTTAACGGGGAACCAAAATAAAGGCTGGATTGAGACTTCATCAAAAGGTAGGCTAATGATATCAAACACCATTTGGATATACACTATCTACCAACAAGTAATTGGACGCCCCTGCAATCGACGATATCTACGGTCCTGATACACGTCACGGCCGCCGCCGTTAAATATCGTGTGGGAAAATACAACGCAACCAGTCGCATGCAAGATGCCACGCAGTTCGGAGCTCTCTGATTTCGAGAAAGGTGTAATCGTCGGGTATCACAGAAATGGCCGATCCATACGTGACATATCCAGCGAGTTGAAGTATCCAAAATCGACAGTGGCCTACGTGATTGGCAAGTGGAAGATGAGAGGTGATTGTCGGAATGTGCCCCGACCCGGCAGACCCACAAAACTGGGAGTTAGAGACCGACGGGTGCTGGCCAAAGAAATTCGGAAGAACCGCATCCGCGAGGAGTTTCAACAGGCATCCGGGAGTGTTCTTTCGGTGAATACCATCCGTAAGAAAGTCCATCTGCTCGGTTATCATGGACGAGCTGCCGCCCACAAGCCTTTGATCACCAAGTCTAATAGCGCTGCTCGGCTGACGTCGTGCAAAGAACGTCGACAGTAGACCGTTGAACAGTGGAAATAGGTTCTTTAGAGCGACGAATCAAGGTTCACCCTCTGTCGTTCGGATGGCAGACTCTAGGTTTGGCGTCTGCCTGGAGAAAGCCTGCCGGAATGTATTGTGCCAACTGTGAAGTTCGGCGGCGGTGGAATTATGCTATGGGGGTGTTTTTCCTGGTATGGCACGGGACCCTTGGTCGCAATTCCTGGTAGGTTCAACGCCGAGACCTACTGCACCATTTTGGATGACCATGCGCTTCCTACGTTGTGGCAGTTTTACGGGATGGACCCATGTTACTTTCAAGGTGACAATGCCACCTGTCATGTTGCGAGGTCCACCCTGGCTTGGTATGGTGACAATGCGGTTAATCGAATGGACTGGCCTGTGCAGAGCCCGGACCTTAACCCTATCGAGCACCTCTGGGACGAGTTGGAGCGTCGACTTAAGGGGTGCCCCCACCGTCCGAAATCGGTGAAGGAACTGACCTGTCTTCTCCAAGCCGAGTGGAAGAAAATACCGCTAGCAGTCATACAACGCCTGGTTGAGAGTATGCCCCGGAGGGTCGCAGCTGTAATCGCCGCTCGTGGAGGCTCCACCAACTATTGAAGTTGAATAAACTTCGTTTTCCTTTGCTATCACAGGTGTCCAATCACTTGGTGGTCGATAGTGTATAAATCCCAAGAGGCAATAAACAAACCAGTCGAAATTGAAATGAAACTTTCCTGAAGTTGGTGTGGGTGTCATTAAAACCTATGCGAGAGCAAGAACATTTTTCGCATTAAATATATTAACGACGTCAACCAAAAAAAAATTTAATGAAGAGAAAAACCAAGCACATGCATTGAATTCCAAGGAGTTAAAAAAAAAGGAGGGAAAGTTTATTTCATCATTTTTTACCACCACGAAAAGAAGACTGCTGGGCCGCCCCGGTGGCGCAGTGGTCTAAGCGATGGCATCTGATCATTCGTCCGAACGGGGTCCGGGTTCGAATCCCGGTGAGGCATGGATGTTGTGTTTGTCTTACGGCACTGGTTCTCTCCCTTCCCTGGAACCAGTGACCCTAAATTAGGGACGGGCGACTGCTTATAGCCCATTGAGTTGCTCACGGTGGTCGTTAAACCTCCAATCAAAAAAAAAAAGACTGCTGGGGACCAGCTACGTCATAGGCCTCCGTGAGGGGAGACCACCCGCTGTTTGTTTGCAATCTTTGACCTACCTCCTCATTCTAACTACCTTGCATGAAGCCAAGCCTGGCTGTCCAAGTTCATTTGCAACACTGTTTGTTATTCATGTTTAATTTAGGGAAAAGTGCGGTTGAGGCATACATTCAATGCGTCAGGCGTGTGACGAAACGGTTATGGGTGAGCGGACATGTCGAGAATGGTTTTCCAGGCTTAAGAAAGGTTATCTAAGCTTGGAAAACAAGCTACGTGCAGGTAGACCGCAGGAACTCGCAGACGAGGAGCTGGAATCTCTCTTGCAAGAGGATGCCACACAATCGACCACGCAACTGGCGAAACGTTTGAAAGTGGCTCAACCGACGGTGGTACGGCGTCTATCGGCCTTGGGGAAGATTAGTAAGTGGGTTTCGCATAGACCCCGGAGCGTAATATTGGTCAACGATTGGGCATCTGCATGTCGTTGCTAAAGAGGTTTCAAGGGAAGAATTTCTTGTGGAAGGTTGTCACCAGGGATGAAAAATGGGTCCATTACGACAATCCCGTACGCAAGCGATCCTGGTTCGACCCAGGCCAGTCGTCAACATCCACCACAAAACAGGATAGGCGCAGTGGTCTAAGCGATGGCCTCTGATCATTCGCCCGAAAGGGGTCCGGGTTCGAATCCCGGTGAGGCATGGATGTTGTATTTGTCTTACGGCATTGGCTCTCTCACTTCCCTGGACCCAGTGTCACTGAATTAGGGATGGGCAACTGCTTATAGCCCATTGAGTTGCTCACGGTAGTCGTTAAACCTCCAATCTATAAAAAAAAATATCCACGGGAAAAAGGTGCTGTGTGTGTGGTGGGATATGCAGAGTGCTGTACTTCGAACAACTGAAACCGGGTGGCCGCCCCGGTGGCGCAGTGGTCTAAGCGATGGGCTCTGATCATTCGTCCGTAAGGGGTCCGGGTTCGAATTCCGGTGATGCATGGATGTTGTGTTTGTCGTAGGCACTGGCTCTTTCCCTTCCCTGGAACCAGTGACCCTAAATTAGGGACGGGCCACTGCTTATGACCCATTGAGTTGCTCACGGTGGTCGTTAAACCTCCAATCAAAAAAAAAAAAAAGAAACCGGGCGAAACAGTCGCTGCACAACGATATAGCGATCAGTTGATGAAACTCAACGCCCCAAACGAGCAAAAACTCCCATGGACAGGTAAAGGTCGACGCCCAATCATCCTGTCAGGCGATAATGCCAGAGAACATGTCGGTGCTACCGCGAAATCAACCCTTGAACAGTTACACGGGGAGGTTTTACCGCACCCTGCTTACTCCCCGGACATTGGCCCTCAGACTTTCATCTGTTTTGCTCTATGCAGCGTACCCTAGCCGGACAACGGTTCACCACAGTTCCAGAGGTGGAAAATTTTGTCACTACGTTCTTCAGCTCAAAACCAGAGTCCTATTATTGACAGGGGCATTCATTTTTTGCCTGAAAAATAGCAAAAGATCGTTGATGCTAACGGCCGATATTTCGTTGAATAAATGTGGGGTACTGGTTTTCTAATTGTTCCTGTCTCCTTAAAACGGCGGAAACTTTTGCATACCCCTAATAGATATATGTGCTTACAAATAAGTATTACAGTCCTCGAACATGAGTGAATGTGGGGATCTCAGTGTCTTTGATCGTGGACGCATTGTCAGCGCAAAACAGATGGATCATCCTTTCGCCCAAGTGGTAAGGACCCATGGGTTTCCAAGAACAACTGTATCAAGGATGTACCGCGAGTAAAATTTCGACCGACTATCAGCTCCCAGAGAGCAATGGGTGGCTCACCTCACCGATTGACATAGACTATCCAGTCTCATACAGACTGACCACACGCCATTGATGACCGAGATGGACATAGACTATCCAGTCTCATACAGACTGACCGCTTGGCAACGGTGGCGCAAATCGCATCGAGGTTAACTGTCGGAGGCCCAAGCAGTGTCAGCAAGAGAACTTTACAGCGGTCGCCCCGGTGAGGCATGGATGTTGTGTTTGTCTTGCGGCATTGGCTCTCTCCCTTCCCTGGAACCAGTGACCCTAAATTAGGTACGGGCGACTGCTTATAGCCCACTGAGTTGCGCACGGTGGTCGTTAAACCTCCAATAAAAAAAGAACTTGACAGTGCACGTTGCCAACGCCTTACTCGTGTGCCACTGTTCACTGCTCGTCATCGGATATTACGCCTCGGAAGGTGCCGAGAACATCAAAACACCTCTGAGCAGTGGCGCCGCGACGTGTGTTCAGATAAATCCTGTTTTCAGCTGTACCGAACTGACGGGCGGGTGTGGAGTCGACAGCATGAAGCCATATAGTCCTGTCGTGCCCGGTCGGCTCTGTTCAAGGTGGTGATGGTTTGGGGAGCTTTCTCATGTGACACATTATACTCCGAGTCAACCTAAGAGTGTACCACTATATAAGGTGCGAAACATCTACCTCCGCTACAAAAAGTAGTCCTTATAGTTTTGAGCGAAAACCAGTAGAATTATTGCTCAGAATCCATTTTTGTTTGCTCTGCAGTTTATCAGAGAAAAATTGCCATCTAAAAGAAGTTCCAGAAGTTAGTGCGCTTTTGGAAATAAATTTGTTATGAGAAGTTGCTCAACGTCGTGACATGCAGGCACAATGCCTAACCCCTCCTCAACTCCCTTCGTCTCCCCAGTGGCGCAGTGATCCAAGCGATGGCTTATGAACGCTCATCCGATATAGGTCTGGGTTCGAATCCTGAGTGAGGCATGTATGTTTTGTGTTTGTCTTATGGCACTGTCTCTCTCAGCTTCTCTGGAACCAGTGGCCCCAAAATAGGGACAGGTGGCTGATTATAGATCTACAGCCCCGGTGGCGCAGTGGTCTAAGCGATGGCTTCTGTTCATTCGTCTGGAAGGGGTCCGGGTTCGAATCTCAGTGAGGCATGGATGTTGTGCTTGTCTTCCGGCACTGGATCTCTCCCTTCGCTGGAACCAGTGGCCCTAAATTAGGGACGGGAGACTGCTTATAGCCAATTGAGTTGCTCACGGTGGTCGTTAAACATTCACTCAAAAAAATCATCGAGTTACTCACGGTGATCGTTAAACTCCCCAAACAACAACACAGATACAGTATTAACTCCCTTCCTTCAAGCTACGATCTTACCTTGCTGTACTCTCCTCCAAAAGAGTCATTAGCCAGTTTCTGCTGCCTCACTGCCTCGGAAGAGGCTTAAGAGCGATGGTGTTACTTTTTTTGGTTAATGACCACCGTAAGCAACTCCTCGATGCGGTATAAGTAGTCTCTAGTCTCTAATTTAGGACCACTGGATCCAGGGATAAAAGGAAGCTACTGAAGTGTAGCAAACGCAACATCTATACTTCAATGGGATTGGAGTCAGAAGCCAGAGCTCAGATCACTGAGCCACCGGGCAGCATAATGTAGCTTTAGATTTCACTTTCAGTGTCGGGTTCCTCTACACTGTAGAACAAACAAACCGGAGAACAATTAATAATAACTTGCCACAGCTAAGTCCTATTCACCCGCCTTAATCGCCCCTGGTCACACTAACGGAAAAAAACAGGCTTTAACTAAGAATTTGGCCGAGTAAGGGACAATTGCATTTTCATGGCCCTGGAAATGATATTTTGATAACTTTTTTATGGAGACGTAAACATCGCACTTCGTAGGGGGAAATACATAAGGCTACATGACAAAAAACGCGAGATTTGTTATTCTTCGTCAAAGTCCAGATTATATTTTAAAGTTAAAAAAATAAAAAATTAGACATCTTGAACTGGGTGAGCAAAACAATTTCAAGGTGGACTCTAGCCCATCTCGCACCTCCTTGGCGACGTCCGTGTATCAACTGCAATAACCGGACACCCTTAGTAGTTCTCCGTTACCACCCTCATGGCCCAACGGTACGTCAACATTCTAAGACCTATTGTGTTGCCATTCCTGTCGCAGCATCACCGAGCAACTTTTCAACAGATTAATGCCCGGCCACACACACCGATCCACATCCCGGAATGTCGGTAAACTGGCCCGCAATTTGGATACCATCTGGCATGCCGTACCTCAGAATAATATCCGTAAACAGTATGCATCTATGCCACGCCGGCCAACCACTTCCAAAGGTGGCTCTACAACGTACTGACTTGTTCCATTCATGTTGCTGATTTATCAAAATAAAAGGCCAAAGTGCTCTGGAATTGCAATCGTTTCTTGTACATATACACTGAAGTGCCAGAAAAACTGGTACACCAGTCTAATACTTGGTAGATCCCCTACGAGAGCGCAGGACTGCAGAAATACGACAGGACATGGGCTCCACTAGCTTCTGGAAATATGCTGTAGGCAATGCACGCCATACTTCCTGCAGAGCGTTCCACAATTCGGGTGTATTCCGAGGTCCCGGATTCCTGTGTTCGATAGCGAGTTGCATGGCATCCCAAACTCAGATGAATGCTCCTCTTACCATAATGTGGTGTCCCGACACTTGTGTGGAGGTGCATTGTCCTGTTGGAACAGGCCCAACCCATCAGCATGAATGCAGGACATGAACGGGTGTACTTCGACAGAAAGGATGCGCACATAGCGTTGGCCGGTCGCAGACGTTTGTAGACGTACCAGGAATCCCAGTGAAGTCCAGCTAAACACACCCCATACCATTTACGGACCCCCCCCCCCCCCACCAGCCGGTACAGTTCCCTCTTGATAGGCGAGATTCATGGGGTTTGCGACACACACGAATCCTTCCATCTGCCCGATACAGTTGAAAACGCGACTCGTCAGTCCAAGCTACTTGTTTCCAGTCATCGAGTGTCCAGTGGCGGTGTTGCCGTGTCCAAGCGAGGAGCATAGCTCTGTGTCGTGCAGCCATCAAGGGAACTCGAGTTGGGCGTCGGCTCTCAAAGCCCATATCGTGCAGAGTGCGTTGCACAGTCCGGACGCTGATGTTTGTTGAGGCTCCAGCATTGAATTCCGATGCTACCTACGACTGCGAGAGTGTCGCGTAAAACGATTCTTGACAGCCGATGATGGCCACGTTCACCCAATGTCTTTTTACGGCCACACCGGTATCGTAGGTTAGAGGTTTTGCCGGAATTCTTGTAGTCACGGTACACACTGGCAATGGTCGTCCGTGAAAATCCAAACTTCGTTTCTACCTCCGAAATACTATGGCCCATCTCACGAGCGCCAACTATGACACCGCTTTGAAAATCGCTTAGATCGTAATTACTTGTCATTCTCATGCCGAAAACAGCTCTGACAGCTGACAAGGATGTTTATCGCTTTATATACGCACTGGTTGATGCAAACGAGAACGCGCATAGGGGACGTTGCTATGTATTTTGCATAAGGTCGTCTGTACCAGTTTTTCTGGTACTTTAGTGTTTATGGCACATATCAAGTTTCATCTCGATTAGAATATTCCTTCTGAATGCTTGGCAAAGTGTGTTTAAATTCCATTGCTTTTTCAGCATTATAAACACACGTAGTGCTTTGAGAAAAAACTGCTTGATTAAAAGTGTACCTAAGTAGCGTCTAGAACTCAGTGGCGGCTTTTCAGGTGAAGTAGGTGAAGTGCCTCTTCACCTACACTGACGGGAAAAAAAATCCCAACACCACGAAAAAATAGTTGTAGAGGAATTAAATGGCGGCAATACATTTGTATAGGTAACATATTTAATCGATTAAGGTTTCAAGATCACAGCTTATTGTAAGCGCGAGAAGAGCCATTTTAAATGTGAAATGCTGGTACATTAATAACCGGTGTAACCGCCAGAATGTTGAACGCAAGCACGTAAACGTTCATGCATTGTGTCGTACAGGTGCTGGATGTCAGTTTGTGGGATGGAGTTCCATGCCTGTTGCACTTGGTCGGTCAATAGAGGGACGGTTAATGCTGGTTGGGGGTGACGCTGGAGTTGTCGTCCAATGATATCCCATACGTGTTCGATTCGTGAAAGATCTGGTGATCTAGCAGGCCACGGCAACATGTCGACACTCTGTAGAGCATGTTGGGTTACAACATCGGTATGTGGGCAAGCGTTATCCTGTTGGAAAACACCCCCTGGAATGCTGTTCATGAATGGCAGCACAACAGGTTGAATCACCAGACCGACGTACAACTGTGCCGTTAGAGTGCGTGGGATAACCACGAGAGTGCTCCTGCTGTCATAGGAAATTGCTCCCCAGACCATAACTCCAGGTGTAGGTCCAGTGTGTCTCGGCCGCGGACAGGTTGGTTGCAGACGCTCACCTGGCCTCCTTCTAACCAACACACGGCCAACACTGGCACCCAGGCAGAACCGGCTTTCATCAGAAAACACAACAGATCTCCACTCCGTCCTCCAATGAGCCTCCAATGAGCTCTAGCTTGACACCACTGACGTCGCAAACGGCAGTGGTTTGGAAGTAAGTGAAATGCACGCTACAGGGCGTCTGGCTCGGAGATGCCCTTCAAGTAACCGATTTGTAGCAGTTCGTTGTGTCACTGTGGTGGCAACTGCAGCTCGAATTGCTGCCGCAGACGCGGTACGATGTGCCACGGCCATACGCCGTACACGGCTGGTGTTCCCTCTCAGTAGTGCCACGTTGCCGGCTGGAACCCGGTCTTCTTGAGGCAGTACCTTCCCTTGACCACCGCTGCCAACAATCATGCACAGTGGCTACATTCCTGCCAAGTCGTTCTGCAATATTGCGGAAAGAAAATCCACCTTCTTGTAGCCCTATTACACGACCTCGTTCAAACTCCGTGAGCTGTTGATAATGGCTTCTTCGTCTTCTTAAAGGCATTCTTGACTAACATCAACACCCTACGTCGAATCTCAACGATAACTAACGCCCACGCACGTTAAAGTGCGTATTTACAGCAAACCTGCTTTGCATATTCCGAGGGGCGCTGCTAGCTTCACACGTATGTGCCGAGCGCAAAATTTGCATAGACGTCATTTTACAGATGTACTCTCACCGCCTACCAACTGTCGTTTATCTAACACAACCCCTTCTTGGTGTTGGGATTTTTTTTCCGTCAGTGTGTTTTACTTAAAATAAAGTTTTATTTAGTAATTTGTATAATATATTATTTTTTGTCTCTATTGTGTTACAAAATACTCAAAATTTTGATTAGATATTAATTCACATAACGCGTTCAAGACGGAAAACAAGTCCTCATACGCAAAACAGTGCAAGTGAAGAGCCGAAATGAAAATCCTTGGAAGTCAGCAGCTTTCGACCGAGTTGCTATGGTAACCGTGACGTCAACCTCCCCTATCTGGCGCGCAAGTGAAGTGTTTTATCTTTCGGCGCCGAAGCTCTGCAGATGGAATCGTGACCTTCGAAGGAGATCACCTTAAAACGGGATGTTTTACCAAGGGCATCTTGCAGTGTTGTGGTACATGCTTTCCAAAATGGATTTGTTTTTTCGTGCTTTGTGATTATTTGTAAAAAAGTTTAGCTGTTACTGTAGTTTCGTGTACAGTTTAACAGTTAGTGATAGTTTTAATTCAAGTATATATCCTGTGAACGACATTGTTTGTAATTTATTACAAACTCCATTTAATCGGTGGAAAGATGAAGATAAAAGAGACATTTTACTTCAAGAACGACCGACGGATTCACTGAAAATTGTTGCCAAAAAAGAAATCAAGAAGAGCGGTAAATCCTACAATATTAATTTTAAAAATTGTTGGTTTACTGAATATAAATGGCTTTGTAGTACTTCTGTGTTACAAAAATTATTTTGTTGGCCCTGCTTACTTTTTAGTAATAAACATTCGTCGTGGAATAAAGACGGATTCTCAGATTTATTAAATATAACACGCTCACTTCATAAACATGGTGATTCTAGCGAACACCTGAAATGCGAGTTAATGCTAAGGAATTTTGAACAAAATCAGAACACCATTGTCGATGCCCTGAGGGAGAATGCTAGGCTTTTGAAAATGCATTTCAACGAAAACGTCGTTTAAATAGACTTTTCCTGTAGATAGTGATTGATGCAATATTATATTTGAACAAACAATAACTAGCATTCCGTGGCGGTGACGAAAGCATGGACTCGATAAATCGTGGAAATTTCAAGGAATTACTTTCATTGTTGATATCAAGATGTCCTTTAGAAATTCAAAATCAATACGAAAAGATAAAAAATGTCTTCACAGGTGACTCTAAAACTATTCAAAATGAATTAATTGAATGTATTTCTGAATATATAAACGATCACGTTAAAAATGAAATAAATGAAGTTCAATGCTTTTCTATTCAAGTAAATGACACCACAGACATAAATCAGACTTCTCAGTGCTCTTTAATAATAAGATTTGTTGATTCGGAAGGTGTATTGGCGGAGCACTTTTTGGGTCTCCACGACGTGAGTGGAGATCGAACGTTAGAAGCTTTATACAAAATGCTAGACAAAATTTTGGAACAACTCGATTATCAACACAAATTAATGGGACAATGTTACGATGGGGCAAGTGTAATGTCTGGACACTTGAATGGGCTCCAGAAAAAAATCAAGAATAAAGCTGCTCAAGCTGTTTTTGTTCATTGCTTAGCACATCGTTTGAACCTTGTATTACAGCAGAGTTTTTCTAAAATTTCAAAGTGTCGTATATTTTACGCAAGCTTCACTGGAATTCCTTCGTTTTTTCACCACTCAGTGAGGCGATCTTATACACTCACATCCACAACCGCAAGACGCATACCAACCATAGCAGAAACATATTGGGATAAATTGAAGGAAGTATTCGAATTTCTGACAAATAGTGAGCAATCAGACAAAAAATCAATCCAACTTGCCAAGGGATTTTTAAACGACATGAACACTTTTGAATTTACATTTTTGGCAATAGTATTTAATAAAAATGAACTGAGTATTGTATATGCCAACGAAAAATTAAGGAATTTATCAACTCAAGAACTTCTTCGAGTGCTTCATGAAGATAAAGACATTTTTACAGAAGCTTATGAATTGGTTGCCCTCATTTTAACCATTCCATCTACAAGTGTATCAGTGGAAAGAAGTTTTTCTTGCCTTAAAAGAATATAAACTTACTCAAGAAACACTATTTCTCAAGACAGACTTGCTTCTTTGGCAAATATTTTTATTCAGAAAGATATTTTATTGATGCTCACGAAGAAACAACCATTCTATGACGACATATTCAACAAATTTTTCAGCTTTAAAAAAAAGAATTGATCTAATATACAAAAAATAGGTCAGTCCTCATATAGTGATTTTGATTGAAGACAGTAGATATCTTTTCATATTGCTCTTGTAGTTCTTCACCTATGTTTTCAACCACGAGCCGCCACTGCTGGAACTCTCATTGTAAAAGCACTGAAAATTTGCCACAGGATCGTCGCCTATCGAACAGTTTCAGACCTAAGACATACACAGTGGCCTAGGATAAGGGAAAAAGAGATCGTATACTATCACGCAGTTAATGTTTTCTGCGTGCAATGATCACAATGGACATCTCGGATCGGAGGTATATGAGAGTCGCCCTGGTGGGCAAGTGGACTGAAGTGCTGGTTTCTGATCGTTCGTAGGGGAAACATGGGTATTGTGTTTGTGTGATGGCATTGGCTCCAGTGGCGTAACCACCACCACCGCAGCTGCGGAGGGCCGCAGGTAACCAACGGGTGTACCGCAGCTTCCAGTTATAGTTTCTTGAAAAAGAAATTCGATCGAACACACACAAAGACAAACAAACAAATAATCAAAATTCCGTATGTTGCTCTGTTTTTAATCAGCTTTTGAATCCCCTACCGCCGCCCCAGTGGCGCAGTGGTCTAAGCGATGGCCTCTGATCATTCGTCCGAAGGGGTCCGGGTTCGAATCCCGGTGAGGCATGGATGTTGTGTTTGTCTTACAGCACTGGCTCTCTCCCTTCCCTGGAACCATTTTCCTTAAATTAGGGACGGGCGACTGCTTATAGCCCATTGAGTTGCTCACGGTGGTCGTTAAACCTCCAATCCATCCAAAGAATCCCCTACCACAGGGTTGTGGTCTTGTGCTGCCATCTCTCGGCTGGATCTGTTGAATTTAGGAAGACTAATTGTTCGTTAATATTTCGTGAAAACGATGAGGGCCGCCTCGGTGGCGCAGTGGTCTAAGGCGCTGGCCTATGATCATTCGTCCGTAAGGGGTCCGGGTTTGAATCCCGGTCAGGCATGGATGTTGTGTTTGTCTTATGGCACTGGCTCTTTCCCTTCCCTGGAACCAGTGACCCTAAATTAGGGACGGGCGACTGCTTATAGCCCATTGAGTTGCTCACGGTGGTCGTTAAACCTCCAATCAAAAAAAAAAAACAAAAAAAAACCGATGAGGCCGCCCCGGTGGCGCAGTGGTCTAAGGCTTGGCCTCTGATCATTCGTCCGTAAGGGGTCCGGGTTCGAATCCCGGTGAGGCATGGATGTTGTGTTTGTCTTACGGCACTGGCTCTCTCCCTTCCCTGGAACCAGTTACCCTAAATTAGGGACGGGCGACTGCTTATAGCTCATTGAGTAGCTCACGGTGGTCGTTAAACCTCCAATCAAAAAAAAAAAAAAAAAAGAAAACGATGGGAGAAAGTTATTCTATATTTTGTTAATCACTGGTTCCAGGGAAGGGAGGGAGCCAGTGCCGTAAGACAAACACAACATCCATGCCTCACCGGGATTCGAACCCGGACCCCTTTCGGACGAATGATCAGAAGCCATTGCTTTGACCACTGCGCCACTCATCGTTTTCACAAAATATTAACGAACAATTAAAAGTCTCCCGAAAGTTTAACCGATTCCAGCCGAGATATGAAAGCACAAGCCTACAACCATGCAGTAGAGTAACTATCACCCCCGCAACTGGAAGGGGGGCGCAGGTTACCAAGGGGCGTACCGCAGCTTCCAGTTATAGTTTTTCTTAAACCCAAACACGCACAGAAACAAATAAAGAACTAATCAACCCAAAGGTTCATAGTTACTTTTAAGGTACATTTAGATTTGCCTAAATAAATGCGAAGTTTTACTTTTAAGGTGGACGTCAAGTAATTTTGCTTCCTATACTTCCAATGGAAAAACATCTGTACACATTTTCTTCACAATTAATGCTTTCCCAAAGATGAAAATTTGAACATCGATTAGAATAGCTTCATATTATAACTTGGAATACTTAATATTTTCTAAAACAGAACCATAATTATATTAAAAATCAATAACTTTTCCTTTGGTGGTGTTGAAACCAGAAAAAGCCGGTGGCGCAGTGGTCTAAGGCGTTGGCTTCTGATCATTCGTCCGAAAGGGGTCCGGGTCCGAATCTCGGTGAGGCATGGATGTTGTGTTTGTCTTACGGCACTGTCTCTCTCCCTTCCCTGGAACCAGTGACCCTAAATTAGGGACGGACGACTGCTTATAGCCCATTGAGTTGCTCACGGTGGTCGTTAAACCTCCAATCAAAAAAAAAAAAATAAAAAAAAATAAAAAAGATCTGCCATGTACAAGGGGTGATTTCTTCAAGTGATTTATTTTAGTTTTGTACAAACAATCACATGTATTGTTAAATTTATTACTTAAAAAGTTAAAACTACAGCGCTTTAAGTACCGACATTACTTTTCCAGACAGTCTCCCTGACTTCCTGATCCCCCCGCCCACCCACCACAAACACATCGCAAAAAATCCACCCGTCCTCGTGTTTGAAATCCTGGGGAAATTACTGCGCTTAGGAGCGCCGAAGTAAATCTTGCGGGGGCGGGAGGAAGGCGAACGTTGGGATAGTTACGCCACTGATTGGCTCTGTCCCTTTTGTGCAACCAGCGGCCCCAAATTAAGGACGTGTCCGGGCGACTGTTATCGTGTGCGTTTAGGGTTTGCAGGGGCGCATTTAGAGGAGGCCAGCGGCCTTTCCCCCACCAGAAAATGTTTAATTTTTTTTTGTTTGGGTTTAACCAAGGAAGTTAGAATAAGTCTTCTGGAGATGCCCTGGGTCAAAGCGCCATCAATACAGGTCCATCTCAGACGATTGGTCAGAGCCCACGCCCTTCAAATTGAATGGGAAACTACTACTATTTTTTTTGATTGGAGGTTTAACGACCACCGTGAGCAACTCAATGGGCTATAAGCAGTCGCCCGTCCCTAATTTAGGGTCACTGGTTTCAGGGAAGGGAGAGAGCCAGTGCCGTAAGACAAACACAACATCCATGCCTCACTTGGATTCGAACCCGGACCCCGTTCGGACGAATGATCAGAGGCCATCGCTTAGACCACTGCGCCACCGGGGTGGCCTATTACTATTGCTGTAATCATAAATGTCAAATGATTTAATCACTTGTTTTATGATTTACAAAAACTTTGAATAGGCTCTTGAAACTCCATGCTTGAAACCATGGAGGTAGAAATTGCTTGGCTGCCCCGGTGGCGCAGTGGTCTAAGGCGCTGGCCTCTGATCATTCGTCCGTAAGGGGTCCGGGTTCGAATCCCGGTCAGGCATGGATGTTGTGTTTGTCTTACGGCACTGGCTCTCTCCCTTCCCTGGAACCAGTGACCCTAAATTAGGGACGGGCGACTGCTTATAGCCCATTGAGTTGCTCACGGTGGTCGTTAAACCTCCAATCAAAAAAAAAAAAAAAAAAAAAAAAAAGAAACTCCATGCTTGAAACCATGGAGGTAGAAATTGCTTGGCTGCCCCGGTGGCGCAGTGGTCTAAGGCGCTGGCCTCTGATCATTCGTCCGTAAGGCGTCCGGGTTCGAATCCCGTCAGGCATGGATGTTGTGTTTGTCTTACGGCACTGGCTCTCTCCCTTTCCTGGAACCAGTTACCCTAAATTAGGGACGGGCGACTGCTTTATAGCCTATTGAGTTGCTCATGGTAGTCATTAAACCTCCAATCAAAAAAAAAATTGCTTGAAACTATTGAAATACGATCGATCTGTTGCTTCATATCGATAGTGGTGCTCAGAAGCACGGCCCCACTCGATGAAATAATCGTTACCGCTCGCTCGATGTCAGAACTCAGAAGACAACAACCACCTCCCCGCGCTGTAGACATCAGTGTGGTCTGAACATCAAAATTTTAGGTGTTGTTGATTGTACTGTTAGGGAGTTAGGTTTGTTATTTTCTTAATAGTAATAATATAAATAAATAATTGGCTGCTTCTATTGTCAGAGGTAAGGGATTCTTCATTTAAATGCCTAGTATTCGTAGTTGTGTGTTGAACGTTGTTTTGTATTCATATTGTACAGAAATAAATAGTAGCCATTTTATTGCAGTTTCAGTATTATTTAGATATCTAGTGGTTTTAGAAGAAACTGCAAATGCATGCTGGACTTGGGAATCAAAATAAAATTCTGCAAAACATATTCGGTAACACACAAGCCGCCCTTAGCTGCAGCCGGGCCAGGTGCGAACCTAGCCTAGGGGCCCCTTGCTTTAACTATCTCCCCTACACCAGTCATGAAACCAGGGCCGGCCCCAGGTACTGACATACCGGGTAACCGCCCAGGGCCTCGCGCCTGATTTGATTTGAAGACTTTTTTTTTTTTTTTTTGGATTGAAGGTTTAAGGACCATTGTGAGCAACTCAATGAGCTATAAGCAGTCGCCCGTCCCTAATTTAGGGTCACTGGTTCCAGGGAAGGGAGAGAACCAGTGCCGGAAGACAAACACAACATCCATGCTTCACGGGATTTGAACCTGTACCCCTTCGCGGACGAATGGTCATAAGCCAGCGCTTAGACCACTGCCCCACTGGGGTGGCATTGAAGATTTCAGCCACAAGAAAAGTTGCAGAATGAATTCTTCTTTAAATAATAGACCTTTCTTAATTATACAGGCCGCCCCAATGGCACAGTGGTCTAAGCAATGGCCTCTGATCATTCGTCGGAAAGGGGTCCGTGTTCGAATCCCAGTGAGACATGGATGTTGTGTTTGTGTTACGACACTGGCTCTCTCCCTTTCCCTGGAACCAGTATCCTTAAGTTAGGGACGGGCGACTGCTTCTAGCCTGGTGAGTTGCTCACTGTGGTCGTTAAACCTCCAATTAAAAAAATAAATGTATACAGCTGTCCTTGTTTATTAAGTAACAGATCATTTTGGAACTCGTAATATTTGGGATTCCTAATTATATTAATAAACAATGTATTGTATTACATCGTGTTTATTTTATATAAATTAATATCACAATTCCCGATTAAAAAAAAATTGCTTTGGGATGACATTAACCAAAAAGCGAGTGACTGGTTTACATTTATGTAAAAGAGGTTATTGTGCTCTCAAGAAAGATTGATCTCTTTGGCAGTTTTGCCAGCTTCGAATGTGAAAAGCTTCTTTCTATGCATATTATAAAACAGGTTGTTGTGATTGCGAAGGCCCTTGTGAAGAGCCATTTCCTGGGGCCCCGCAATGGTTAGGGCCACCGCTGCATAAAACATACACTAGACTTAAAACATAGTTTATTACAGTTATTTTTACAGTTTAATGAAACTTCAAGACATTTGAAAATTGACCAATAACGAAAATCGGCATTTAAAATTTTTTGAACACTACTGATATTTCGTAAATGTCTTAAATGATTTAGATAAAAACAAGCACGCCAGCATATGCCCTTCCCTCACAATGGCTCTGTCTCTACCTATTATGGGAGAGTACTTACATTATTGAACTCACCTTATAAGAACTGGACTTTTCTTGCTTATATCCCAGCAAAGTCGGCTATTAAATCGTCAAAATTTATTTTGCTTGCTTTATCTTGTTCAAATGACAAAGTTGCCAAAGATATCAATCTTTCTTGAGACATGACAGATCTTAAATAAGATTTAATCAACTACAAGCGTGAAGAGCTTTCTATGCTTGCCACCGTTACTGGGACAGTAAGTAATATTCTGTAGGTGATGAAGGCATCAGGGAAAGGATTCTGAATTTTAGCCATGTATCTTAAAGCACCAGCTGCAGTTTTGACATCAGATGAAAGTAACACGCATAGCACAACTTTTTTAATAACTATCGGTGCACGTTGAAAGATATGGTTTCAATACTAATGTTTCGCTAGACATAATATTGTAGTTTGCTGCCGATATTTTGGTTGATATTAATTCAGCAATCAGTATTTAAAAAAAAGAAGAATTAAGCAAGACTGAGTTTAAAAAATAAAATTAGAATACTTGAAAATAAGAAATTTGCTCCTTCTCATTTTCTTAGGGTGTGAGCAGTGGGTCCTGTGTGACTGCACCTGTTACACACCCCAAAGAGTGCCTGACAGAACATGACACCAAGTTGTCAAAAGCCAATGTGAAAGTTGCAGAGGGAGGCGAAAATGGGTATTAAATATTGTTTGGCTAATAAAATCATTCAAGATTTTGCCAGATGGCGGAACCGGGAAAGCGATTTTCTCCTCATTGCTTTGCAATTTTCAGTCTGTTGATGTGTCTAAAAAACAACTGAAAAGTTATTAAATTTGTTTGCTGTGGTTTAGCTGTTAGATTTGGTTGTGATGGTGAGTTAAGAAATTATGTAAGTTTTTGTATGTGATTTCCAAGAAGTACTACATTTCGTGCAGAAAGAATTGCGGAAAGATAAGCCATTAATGGGGAGCTTTTGCAGCTCTCTTATCATTCTACCTGTGGATGTATAGATATGTATGTAGATGTATACATAAACACAGTGGAACCTCCGTTATACACTATATTGACAAAAGTCACCGGACACCTAGAAGAGAAACACAAGATAGCATTTATTGACATACATTAGTACGGTGTCCGTCCACCTTTGGCCTTAATGCATGCACTGACCCTTCGAGACATGCTTTCCACAAGGTTTTGGAACCAGCGATAGGTATCCATTTCCATTCAGTACATAATGCTGCAGCTAACTGTTGCTTAGTAGTAGGCCTTGGCTCTAAATTTCTTATGCGGCGATCTAATTCATCCCATACGTGCGCTCTATAGGATTAAGATGTGGGCTCTATGCTGGCCAGTCCACACACGATATGGAATTATCTTCAAACCATGCCGTAACAGTCCTTGCTTTTATGGCTTGGTGCATTATCCTGCTGATACCAACAAAGCTCGGTTCCATAGCATTGCCACAGAGTTGGTAGGGCATAACTGTCCAGAATATTGAGGTAGACATGCTGGTTAACAGGCTTGTCCATGATACCAATGGGCCGGGACTGTATCACAAAAAACACCCCCCTGCATGAGTACACTGCCAGCTCCAAACTTGACCGTACGAACAGTACACTGTGGTAAATAACGTTCACCCGGCTGCCGCCATACCCACACACAACCATCAGACTGATAAATCGTGTATCTGGATTCATCAGTCCATAGGACCCGTTTCCATTGATCTACGGTCCACGATAAATGTTCTTTGCACCATGCTAAACGACGAGTAACATTCTGAGTGGAGATGAAAGGCTTTATGAGCAGCTGCACGACCACAGTAACCCATGAAATGAAGTTCTCTGTGAATGGTGCGTGTACATACCGAGGTTCCAGCATTTTTATCCACCTGTACACTGAGGTCTTGTGCAGTAGTACTCCATTGATTAGCTGTAACGACTCTCCTGAAGCTTCGACGTCCTCTATCACAGATTTTCTTTGGTTTGCCGGTACATTTTGCTGCTTCAGGTATGCCATGTGTTTTCTATTTATTCAGTATATCCAAAACAGTTGACTTGGGTATGTTTAAACACCTCTCGGTTTCTCTTATGAACAACCCACTAATATAACATCCAACAATCTTTCCTTTCTCAAAGTCAGTTCTCTCCCACTGCGGCATTTTCATTCAATATCGCAGTGCGATATGATCACAGTCAGCTGTCGGCTTGTTTTTATACAGTTTGCAGCTGTACCGCACATCTTAACAACGCAGCGGATCCGTTCATTTGTCTTTGAAGAGGTGTCTGGGGACTTTGGTCAACATAGTGTATGTTTCTCAGTTATATGTTTTTCACTTTTATAGGTAATTCTGTGTTAGTCCTGATATTTTGCTGTACTTTCTATCAGTATTAATGCAGTTATACGTAATTCATTTACATGCATTTTGCAATTAAACTTTAAAATTTGAATTTTGGATAATCAGAAATACACGATTCTTTGATTCTTCTCTACATGACTCTGTATGTTACAACTTTGGGAGAGTTGAGACAGTGTTGTTGTGTTCCTTCTAGATTGCATCCAAAGTTTAATGTTGATCCCATCAGAGTGAGAGGGCTGTAATTTTTATATTCGCTTTAGATGAAAAATTAGTTTCATAGTACACGATTGACTCACGTGTACATACAGTTTTTGGGACATAAAACTGTGTGGATCCATTTCATAGCTTAGTAGAATACAGTGTTTTCCCTAGATTTTTTTTTTTTTTTACAGTTGGTTGGCAAGACAGTTTAGCAGGGTGGTACTTTTAACGACCCCTTCCCCAATAAAAAAATGTTTTGCTTAGCATTATTATACTTATTAAACATCTTTAGTGGTGTGGTAGGCATTAAAGATGAGTTCGGGCTCAGTTTTCGAAGCCTGAATCCGTCCGAGCCCGAAACGTTTCTGCCCAAGCCTGATAATAAAAAAATGCATATTTACTAACAAATCATATTTGACACAGATTTCGGCCAGTTTTATGTAGATGTCCATGTGTACGCTATACAGGGATAGTTTCCAAATTATTAGCAGATTTTGCAGGTAGTTTTTTCTTGTAGATTAAAAAAAATGAAAATGTTATTTACAGCAATTAAAACACTCGAGGCTTTACTCAGATTAATTTTAATTCTATTTTAACTTGAATGTTCAATTACTTTTCACATGTCTTGAGTTCTTTTGTTTTTACAGAAGTTTCTGGCCTCGAGATTTTATCAAGGCCTGATCTCAATGTATAAGAACTGTTTCAAAAGTTTCATTTACACAGAATTAGAATTTTATTGCCAGGTTCCTCTTGCACAAATTAGTTATTAAGTTAAAACCTGCTACCCTGGTGGCACAGTGGTCTAAGCGATGGCTTCTGTTCATTCATCTGAGATGGGTCCAGGTTCGAATCCCGGTAAGACATGGATGTTGTGTTTGTCTAACAGCGCTGGCTCTCTCTCTTCCCTGGAACCAGTGGCCCTAAATTACGGACGGGCAACTGCTTATAGCCCACTGAGTTGCTCACAGCGGTCGTTAAACCTCCAATTAAAAATAATAATAAATAAAATATTTTCCTTATGTATTGTGTTAAGTCCACTATTTTTGAATTAAGTTGTTGAAAATGCTATTTATAATTTTTGAAGATTCATTAATGGAACTGTTTTTCAGGATATAAAAATTTTCTTTAACTTGTCACTTGTTTTTATGAGGTTCATAGTCCAATATTTTAATATTTTATCATAAAGGTCCATTTCACACGTTTCTGCACATTCAATTGTAATGTAGTTATTTTGTCCTCACTGTGATCTGTAATGTTCTAATAGTTATTTATTGGTTTATTCATTTTTCTTTAAATTATCTTGTTATCAAGGTTCACGAGTTTGCAGCAATTTTTTTTTTTTTTTTTCAATGGTTGTGTATGCAGATACATTTTATTTTTATACAACTTTGACTGATGGTATATGTGGGAATGAGTTTTCTACTCTTACTATTATGTGCATTGTGAAAATATTTATTAAAGAAAATATAGCTGGGTGGCAGAGAAAATTAACTGTGTGGTCCACCCAGTAAAAAGGCTCTAGGGAGAACACTAGGATAGAATCTGAAATGTATCCTCAATATTCAACATTCTGGTTTCAAATGGATGCACTCTGGAACCTCAGGAAAAAAAGTTCTTAGTTGGGTAGATTTTCACTTGATCTAGAATCAAGATTTCTTTAAACGGTAGAGTTGCCCGAAGAGAAGTTTGATTTTCTTAGGCATTATGACTTTGTCTTTCAGCTTGATACATACATACACTGAAGTGCCAGAAAAACTGGTACACCAGTCTAATACTTGGTAGGTCCCCCACAGGAGTGCAGGACTGCAGAAATACGACGGGGCACGGACTCCACTAGCTTCTGGAAATATGCTGTAGGCAATGCACACCATACTTCCTGCAAAACGTTCCACAATTCGGGTGTTCCGAGGTCTCGGATTCCTGTGTTCAATAGCATGGCATCCCAAATGTGTTCTATCACGTTCAGATCTGGGGACTCTGGTGGGAGTGGCAACACCCCAAACTCAGATGAATGCTCCTCTTACCATAATGTGGTTTCCCAACACTTGTGTGGAGGTGCATTGTCCTGTTGGAACAGGCCCAACCCATCAGCATGAATGCGGGACATGAACGCGGGACATGAACGGGTGTACCTCATCAGAAAGGATGCGCACATAGCGTTGGCCGGTCACAGACGTTTGTAGACGTACCAAGGGTTCCAGTGAAGTCCAGCTAAACACACCCGATATCATTACGGACCCTCACCCACCAGCCGGTACAGTTCCCTGTTGACAGGCGGCATCCATGGCTTCATGGGGTTTGCGCCACACACGAATCCTTCCATCTGCCCGATACAGTTGGAAACGCGACTCGTCAGACCAGGCTACTTGTTTCCAGTCATCAAGTGTCCAGTGGCGGTGTTGCTGTGCCCAAGCGAGGCGCATAGCTCTGTGTCGTGCACCCATCAAGGGAACTCGAGTTGGGCGTCGGCTCTCAAAGCCTATATCGTGAAGGGTACATTGCACAGTCCGGACGATGATGCTTGTTGAGGCTCCAGCATTCAATTCCAATGATACCTGCGAGAGTGTTGAACGGCTATCGTGTGAAACGATTCTTGGCAGCCGACGATGGTCACGTTCACCCAGTGTCTTTTTATGGCCGCACTGGTATCGTAGGTTGGAGGTTTTGCCGAAATTCTTGTAGTCGCAGTCAATGGTCGTCCGTGAAAATCTGAATTTCGTTTCTACCTCTGAAATATTATGGCCCATCTCACGAGCGCCATCTATGACACCGCATTGAAAATCGCTTAAATCGTTATTACTTGTCATTCTCATGCCGAAAACAGCTATGACAGCTGGCAAGGATGTCTGTCGCTTTATGTACGTGCTGGTTGATGCAATCGAGTACGCGCATAGGTGACGCTGCTATGTATTTTGCATAAGCTAGTCTGTACCAGTTTTTCTGGCACTTCAGTGTACATATCATTAAGCTGTTCTCTGATATTCAGAAATTAGCTCCTCAAAGAAAGACCATCAGACAAATAAATATTTAACAGATGATACAAACCACCAGATAAATTTTTAACTGATTATTTACTTACCGTTGCCGTGTCATACTTCTCCATTTACAGCGATCTTGACACACAACTCGGGCTTCAGCGACATCCATCACATGACGTACACAAGACCTTCTATATTTCATACTCATAATCTTTTACTCATTCAGGCACTCCTGAATCTGATTTTCCCATGACTTCCTTGGCCTTCCTCTGCCTTTCTTTCCTGACACATGGACCGAAAATGTTTTCTTAGTAAGCATCTCATGACTCATTCTTTCAACATGGCCAAACCACCTAAGAATTATTAGTCTCCACCTTGCTAACAATATTTTGCTTCACATTACACAACTGCAACACATCTTCATTCCTCACATGATCTGTTCGTGTCTTCCCACAAACCCCCTTAAGTAACGCATTTCTCCGGCACACAAATGACTCCTATGTCTCTTCTGTAGTACCCAGGTTTCACTGCTATACATCAGAGTAGGAACAATTACACTTTCATACACAGCCATGAGGGACTCTCTTGAGAATCCATCATTCCTGTGAAAACCTCCTAAAGCAGCTATGACTTTCAATGAAGAATTCACTCGCCTACTAATTTCACCATCCAATGTGTTCTCTTTATTAAACAAGCTTCCTAAATATACAAAGTCATTCACTTGGTCAATCCCAGTGCCATTTAGATTTATATTACATTCAGTAAGACCAGTTCCCCACTCAAAAACCATAACTTTGGTTTTTCCCTTATTAATACTCGGTTTGAATTTCATACAAACTTCGCACATCCGGGGACAACATTCTCTGCAACTCACTTTTGCTGTCTGTCAACAGGACAGTGTCACCAGCATACAGTTATCTGCACACATGGGTATTACCAAGACATAAACCAGTATTGTCCATCTTGGCATCATGCATGCATCCATAAATATATTAAACAGTTTTGTGATGTGATAAATATACTATAATTTGTAATGCTTGTTTTCCCCCTTTCACTGTCAATCAGACCTTAAATATCAGAACCAGCCCTTGCAAAACTGCTGAAATTTCTACTAGCCAACGTGGCTAGTGGAATAAAAATTTTACTAGCCAAATAACAAAATCTACTGGTCATGCAAAGTTAAAAATAATAATTTAATAAGAGAGAACACTCCCCCATTAACTTCATGAAAACAGATGCAGAGCAGTTACTGCATAGGATCATTAGATTGACTGCAAATATTGCATATGCTTTTGTTTAAAAATGATTGATTTTTTGACAATTTATTTTCAGTGCTGTAATATCATTATTCTTACTATCTTAATTTACACATACATGATTTATTTTCCGGAGGCTATTGAAGTTAGATGTCTAATTTCCTTAATAATATTTAAAACAAAGGGGCAAAAACTAGGATATATATACATCAAGTAGCACTGATAATGTTGATACAGTTTACCGCTGATACATACTGTGCCTGATCTTCTCATCAGAGCTGAGACGGGCTGTAGAATATTTACTGCGGCTTGGGCTTTTAGAGAGCAGGAGAGCGAGATAATTTTTTTTATATATAAATGGGATTTTATATGCTTCAGCAAATGAGACACTTTACAGTTGGTAAAGGGAATTCTTTGGCAACTGGCTCTTGTTGGGGAGCGAGTATTCGAAGCGGCTATTTATTCCAGACTTGGGTAGAAAATACCATAGGCTGCGCTTTAGTGTGTTTCTACAGAGAAGAAAAGGCTTTTTCAAGAATTGTAGATATTGGATAGTTGATAACATGCTGACGATAATTTACTCCCTATCTCCATGCAGTAGCTTCCTGCTAATTCTATTTAGCAACATACATACACTGACGGAAAAAAAAATCCCAACACCACGAAAAAATAGTTGTAGAGGAATGAAATGGCGGCAATACATTTGTATACGTAACATATTTAATCGATTAAGGTTTCGAAGATCACAGCTTATTGTAAGCGCAAGAAGAGCCATTTTAAATGTGAAATGCTGGTACATTAATAACCCGTGTAACCGCCAGAATGTTGAATGCAAGCACGCAAACGTTCATGCATTGCGTCGTACAGGTGCTGGATGTCAGTTTGTTGGATGGAATTCCATGCCTGTTGCACTTGGTTGGTCAATACAGGGACGGTTAACGCTGGTTGGGGGTGACGCTGGAGTTGTCGTCCAATGATGTCCCATACGTGCTTGATTGGTGAAAGATCTGGTGATCTAGCAGGCCACGGCAACATGTCGACACTCTGTAGAGCATGTTGGGTTACAACAGCGGTATGCGGGCGAGCGTTATCCTGTTGGAAAACACTCCCTGGAATGCTTTTCATGAATGGCAGCACAACAGGTTGAATCACCAGACTGACGTACAACTGTGCCATCAGGGTGCGTGGGATAACCACGAGAGTGCTCCTGCTGTCATAGGAAATTGCTCCCCAGACCATAACTCCAGGTGTAGGTCCAGTGTGTCTCAGCCGCAGACAGTTTGTTTGCAGACGCTCACCTGGCCTCCTTCTAACCAACACACGGCCATCACTAGCACCCAGGCAGAAACAGCTTTCATCAGAAAACACAACAGATCTCCACTCCGTCCTCCAATGAGCTCTAGCTTGACACCACTGACGTCGCAAACGGCAGTGGTTTGCAGTAAGTGAATGCACGTTACAGGGCATCTGGCTCGGAGCTGTCCTTCAAGTAACTGATTTGTAACAGTTCGTTGTGTCACTGTGGTGGCAACTGCAGCTCGAATTGCAGACGCGGTACGATGCGCCACGGCCATACACCGTACACGGCAGTGATCCCTCTCAGTAGTGCCACGTGGCCGGCCGGAACCCGGTCTTCTTGAGGCAGTACCTTCCCTTGACCACCGCTGCCAACAATCATGCACAGTGGCTACATTCTTGCCAAGTCGTTCTGCAATATTGCGGAACGAAAATCCACCTTCTCGTAGCCCTATTACACGACCTCGTTCGAACTCCGTGAGCTGTCGATAATGGCTTCTTCGTCTTCTTAAAGGCATTCTTGACTAACATCAACACACTACGTCGAATCTCAACGATAACTAACGCTCACGAACGTTACAGCGCGTATTTACAGCAAACCTGCTTTGCATGTTCCGAGGGCGCTACTAGCGCCACACGTATGCGCCGAGTGCGAAATTTGCATAGACGTCATCTTACAGATGTACTCTCACCGCCTACCAACTGTCGTTTATCCAACACAACCCCTTCTTGGTGGTGGGATTTTTTTTTCTGTCAGTGTATTTCAGCGCATTATGGCGCGATAATATTAGCATTATTTGAGCTACATACAATTGCAGCACCTCCTGATCATTTTGGTTGCCTGGCAGCCCGAAGCACTTCAGGTGGAAACAAATGGTCAAAGAGAATTTTACAGTTACACCATAAAAATAGATAGAGTTCCCTTCCCCACTCCCCATTTGAGAAATACATTGGTTAATTGCAGGAGGAGGAGAGAGTGGAAGTGTTAAAAATTAGAAGTCTTTTATTAATGGTTGAACAGGTTAGCCAGTTTTCGGGCTCGTTCGGGCCCGGGCTCTATCTTGCAATATGAAATTCGGGCTGGTCGGAACATTTATACTTTAAAGAATAAATTTTACTATAGTATCTAATATGGTATTAGCCTGCTGAGTGTGCCAGGGAAAGTGTTTGGTAAGGTCGTTATTGAAAAAGTACGGGGTCTTACATCAGCGAAAGTGTGGGATGTTCAGAGTGGTTTTATGCCTGGTAAAGGCTGCACTAACCAAATTTTTGCATTGCACATAATGATTGAAAAGTATGAAATAAATCAGGATTACACCATAATACAAATTTTGAAGATGACAATCCAATTTTTGGTGTAAATGTGATTGTCATCTTCAAAATTTGTATTATATGATGTAATCCCGTATTTATTTCATACTTTTCAATCACTATGTGCAATCACGGGATATGATTCTCAACCTCCAGATTCGCTAAACACGAATGCCGGTTGCTTCGACTAACGAATCCTGTGATGGTTACATTCAAATTAATCGGAAACTTGAGGCTTGGTTGTTCTGGGTGGTGTAGTGGTTAGCATACCCGAGCGCTATCTGTGAGACGCGGGTTCGAGTCCTGTTCCAGGACGCTAAAATTTTCAAGTATTGGGATATTATCTGGCTTACCATCCTTGTCACATTTACACCAAAAATCGGATTGTCATCTTCAAAATTTGATTGAAAAGTATCTGGCTGTTGGTAAGAAAGTTTTTGCTGCCTTCATAGATTTAGAGAAAGCTTACGACCGAGTAAATAGGACACTTTTGTGGAAGGTATTGAATGAATATGGTGTTACTGGGAATCTACTTAATAGTGTAAAAGCCATGTATGCTGGTAGTAGAGCTTGTGTACGAGTAAATGGTGTTTTATCAAAATGGTTTTCTATTGGGGCAAGAGTCAGACAAGGTTGTGTAATGTCACCATGGCTTTTTAATATATTTATGGATGTGTGCATGCGTGATGCCAAAATAGACAATAGTGGTTTATGTCTTGCTGACATCTGTGTGTGCAGATTGCTGTATGCTGATGACACTGTCCTGTTGGCAGAGAGCAAAAGTGAGTTGCAGAGTATGTTGTCTCAGATGTACGAAGTTTGCATGAAATTCAAACTGAGTATAAATAAGGGAAAAACCAAAGTTATGGTTTTTGAGAGAGGAACTGGTAGTACTGAATGCGATATAAATCTAAATGGCACTGGGATTGACCAAGTGAATGACTTTGTATATTTAGGAAGCTTGTTTAATAAAGAGAACACATTGGATGGTGAAATTAGTAGGTGAGTAAATTCTTCATTGAAAGTCATGGCTGCTCTGGGAGGTTTTCACAGAAATGATGGGTTCTCGAAAGGGTCCTGTATAGCTGTGTATGAAAGCGTAATTGTTCCTACTCTAATGTATGGCAGTGAAACCTGGGTACTACAGAAGAAACATAGAAGTCGTTTGTGTGCTGGAGAAATGCGTTACTTACGGGGGCAAGACACATTCTGATTGTGTGAGAAATGAAGATGTGTTGCAGTTGTGTAATGTTAGGCAAATGTTGTTAGACTAATATGCTTCGGTGGTTTGGCCATGTTGGAAGAATGAGTGATGAGATGCTTACTAAGAAAATCTTTTTAGCCCAAGTGGCAGAAAGGAAAGGTAGAAGGCCAAGGAAGTCATGGGAGGATCAGATTCAGGAGTGTCCGCATGAGAAAATTATTATGAGTATGAAGTATAAACGATCTTGTGTACGGCATGTAATGGATATCAGTGAAGCCCGAGTTCTATGTCACGATCACTGTAAATGGAGAAGTTTGATATGGCAACAGTAAGTAAAAATTATCTGGTAGTTTGTATTTCTTTGTGGAGCTAACCTCTGAATATCAGATAACAGCTTTGTGGTATGTATCGTATGTATCTAATATTTTGAAATTTCATTTATACTTTTTTTTTACATTTATAAGTTTTATAAGGCCATCTCTTTGAAAAATGTATGTTCATGGTTTCACTGTATATGTTTGCAATTATTGTTCCTTGCTGTGGTATTTCTAATTGCCTGAATGTTTTTACTCCCCAGAGAAAGCATTACAAACATGAGTGACTTGTCGAGTAGTAACCTTTTTTGAATGGAAAAATAGTAATTAAAACTTTGGGAATCTAAGTTAAACTCTTAATTTAGACTAAATTTTTGATTGAATTGCTGTGGGTTAGTCCACCAAGTAGTTGTGGAACTGTCTCAGACCTGGAATTTCTAATGTTTACTGTATATATTAATATTAACCTTCATCACATTAAATTATTTAAACTTGTCAATTGTATTATTTGAATCCAATAAGATTGTGTTAAGACGGCCAGAGATCTACATAGAAAGAAATTAGTGGATTTACCTATCTCGACATGCTCAAACAATGGCTTCTCTCACAGCTGGGAGAACACATTGATGGCCGCCCTGGTGGTGCAGTGGTCTAAATGATGGCTTCTGACTATTTGTCCGAGATGGGTCCGGGTTCGAATCCCGGTGAGGCATGAATGTTGTGTTTGTCTTACGGCACTGGCTCTCTCCCTTCCCTGGAACCAGTGACCCTAAATTAGGGACGGGCGACTGCTTATAGCCCATTGAGTTGCTTACGGTGGTCGTTAAACCTCCAATCAGAAAAAAAAAAAATTCTGGTTGCAGCATGTTGACAATTGCAGCACTGTCATGGATAGTCGTTTGGACTGTTGGTTTGGGACCCCTGCTTTTTCTGGGTGTGAGTTCTAGGAAAATCAATAAATCAGACTTTGTTCCAGTTCTTAGACTACCTAATTTTGATAGTGCTGGAGGATAGGCTTGGTTTTTGTGTCTAAAACAAACAAACCTGTCAAGGTCTCCATCACGTATCTGTGATAGAAAAAAAGAGGTGGGTAGAGTTACCTGCTCTTTAATATGTGTGCTTGTACATACACTATATTGACAAAAGTCACCGGGCACCTAGAAGAGAAACACAATGGTGTCTGCCCACCTTTGGCCTTAATGCATGCACTGACTCTTGGAGAATGCTTTCGACAAGGTTTTGGAACACAGCGGTAGGGTATGTGCTTCCATTCAGTACATAATGCTGCCGCTAACTGTTGCTTAGTTGTAGACCTTGGTTCCAAACTTCTTATGCAGCACTCTAATTCATCCTATAGGTGTTCTATGGGATTAAGATCTGGGCTCTATGCTGGCCAGTCCACACACAATATGGAATTATCGTCAAACCATGCCGTAACAGTCCTTGCTTTTATGGCTTGGTGCATTATCCTGCTGATACCAACAAAGCTCGGTTCCATAGTATTGCCACAGAGTTGGTAAGGCATAATTGTCCAGAATATCAAGGTAGACATGCTGGATAATAGCTTTGTCCACGATAACCAATGGTCCGGGACCATACCATGAAAAACACCCCCTCACGAGTACACTGCCAGCTCCAAACTTGACCATAGGAACAATACACTGTGATAAATAACGTTCACCCGGCTGCCGCCATACCCACACATGGCCATCTGACTGATGATCATGTATCTGGATTCATCAGTCCACAGGACCTGTTTCCATTGATCTACGATCCACGATAAATGTTTTTTGCACCATGCTAAACGACGAGTAGCATTCCGAGTGAAGTTCAAAGACTTATGAGCAGCCGCATGACCATGGTAACCCATGGAATGAAGTTCTCTGCGAATGGTACACGTACAATTCCGAGGTTCCAGCATTGTTACTCACCTGTGCAATGAGGTCTTTTGCCGTGCTCCGTCGATTAGCTGTAACGACTCTCCTGAAGCTTCGACGTCCTGTATCACTGATTTTCTTTAGTCTGCCAGTATGTTTTGCTGCTTCAGGCACACCATGTGTCTTCCACTTATGCAGTACATCCAAAACAGTTGATATGGGTATGTTTAACGCCTCTCGGTTTCTCTTGTGGACAACCTACTAATATAACACCCTACAATCTTTCCTTTCTCAAAGTCAGTTTTCTCCCATCACTACATTTTCACTCAATCTCACAATACAATATGATCGCGGTCAGCTGCAGGCTTGTTTTTATACCATTTGTAGCTGTATCGTGCATCGGAACAATGCAATGGATCCGTTAATTTGCTTTGGAAGTGGTGTCTGGTGACTTTTGTCAATATAGTATATACCACTGCCTTGAATAGGGTTATTATATACACACAGGTCCTTTAAAAATGGTTATGAAAATTGTTAATTGGTCATGAAATTGCATTTTCCAAATTTAATGGACACCCTGGTAATTTTTTTCTATTTACATTTTAGTGAATTAAAGATTCTTGGACTGTTGCAATAGAGAGTGGTACAAGTCTGCCTCAAATGGAACAAGGTGACGAGAATGCAGCACGTCCAGCAGAAGTTTCAGGAGCATTAAAGCTACCCGAAGATGTAAGATGCAGATGTCGCTCCGGCAAAGTGAGGAAAAGAAATCGGCCACACACCTCATGCACACCTTATACAAGGGAGAAAAAGGAAGAAGAGTTCATCTCTTACTCACCTTATGACTTGTATGCCTTTTTAATGCAAGATTCAAAAGAGTGTGCATCACCCGCTCCTAAACGTGCATCCCCCGTGTCCGAGTCTTCTGCAGATGTGCCTGTTTCTTGCGAGCCTAGTCCTGGTAACTTCTTGAAAACAAAAGAATGTGTGCAGTTGCCTAGTTCTGAAGCTAAAGCTACAGATTCTCAGGCAGTGATACCATTGGTAAGTACCATAGACAAAGATCCAATTGATGATCCAGGGGTAAAATTAATTGACGCTGTTTCTCAAAAAATTAGTAAGCTTGATGTCAGGTAAAGAAAAAACAATGGGACGCATTTAAGATTTAGGAATTCGTGTTTCGGATTTGGCTTCTTAGAACTCCCGCTAACTGAGAAACTTACTGGACAACCTACAGGTCCAACATCACTTGCCATACATTGCTTAAAGCTGTGCAAGGTAAATGCATTACAGCTAACATTTGATGGTGATTATGACTTAATTGCAAAGGTTTTTATGTTTTGGTGAAGCCACAATTGCTGCTTCCAGTGGACTGAATACAGATTTATCAGATTGCCTTTTCAGTGCAGTTTGGAATGGAAAACAGTTTGTCCATAAAAAATATTTTATTGTTACTATTTTGCTGCAGAGCACTTACATAGTGTGTGTAAAAATTCTCAGTACTTGGATATATTAATCAAGTAAAAAATTTGTTGATGCCATTTTTCAATAAGAATTCCATAAAATTTCTACAGGTCAGTACCTCTGCATAATGCTACCTATTCTTTTTCAACTTACACATTATTACAATAATAATAAACAGAGCCTGGATGTTCTTCTGGCTGCCCCGGTGGGCTTATGACTATTCGTCCGCAAGAGGTCCGGGTTCGAATCCCGGTGAGGCATGGATGTTGTGTTTGTCTTACGGCACTGGTTCTCTCCCTTCCCTGGAACCAGTGACCCTAAATTAGTGACGGGTGACTGCTTATAACCCATTGAGTTGCTCACGGTGGGCGTTAAACCTCCAATCGAAAAAAAAAAAAAATCTTCTTCTTGGTTACTCAGTCCAAGGACTGGTTGTTCAGCAGATGTACTCTGTCTCTCCATTCCTCTCTATTCTCCACCATTCTCTTCAAGTTATAGTATGTTGTAGTATTAGTGTCTTGGAGTAACTGCCACAAAACTATTCCTTGGCTGTTCTCTTCCTCTCTTGCTTTGAAATTTCTCTTCCAAAACTTTCAGAATCAGGCCTCCATGATGCAATGTGTACCCTATTGTTGTGTTCAATGTGTGCTCCTGGATGTTGATGACCAAAAAATTCCTAAAAAATGCCCTTTAAAATTTAAAGGAAAAATCCTCCTAAAACAGTTTGTATTATGTTCTTTTTTAAATTATAAATTAAGTAACTTCAATTTTAGACAACTCATAAACTAGAATTTTGTCTTTTCTTTATAAAAGGTACTGTAAAATTTCAGAAGAAAAAAAAAAAAGCAAGTAAATACCTGCCAGGTGGTACATAAAGGGTTTGGAATGTTAGAAACAGTACAAGATAAGAAGCTCTGAATTTGAATTCTTTTGTTTGCTGTTACCCTTCTCCCACAGTTCCTTGGGGTCTCTTTCTCCAAAACTGGATAGCACTAAACAGGGTTGCTAGAATGAGCTAATTTTGAAGGATTTTTTGCTTTGGTCACTTGGCAATCCTGGTTTTGAATGTTGCAATTTGAAAGCATAATCCTTACGAAAATTAAATTTTTTATTAAAAAATGACAGAAAATGCAGCACTTTTAAAAATAATCCGAAAATATAAAAAAAATTAGTAGCTTGGTGCAGCAAAATCTCCAATCTAGTATTTTTCAGTTTTCAAGAAAGCAGTAATAAAATTGTGCCATTATTTCATGTTTTATGTATTCTGTTGAGGGAACTTAGAGAATATTTAAATATATATTATCAAGAAAATGCAGGTCCAGGTTGTGTCCTGCTACTTCATGTTCAGTTGCTTCAGCTGCAGGCTTGTATGCTTGGGCATAGGGATTGTTAGCCGGAATATCTGCCAGGGCTTTCAATATCGATCACTTTGATTCTTTATTTTCATTACGAACAATACATATGTTAGTATGATAGCTGCAGAGGAATCTATAAAGTACAATTTTGACCAGTAAGTGGTGGTGAATCTCCCCTGAATTTTAAAGCGGTACAGACAATTGCCTGGAATCTCAATTTTTGTGGCCAAGAGGGAAGTAAGTAGCATTGCATTATTGTATTTCCAGAAGTGTTGGACAAAATCAGGACTGTTCAGAAGTAAGTCCCTCAGCCCAGTATTTATCTGTAGTTCTGGTAGGGAAATAAGGCCATTATGACAACTGGAATTAAAATGATCATTAGTTTCCTCATTAGCAAAATGCAGGTGCACACTCAATATTCATTGCATCCATGTATGACAGTCTTGTCCAATAAAGCATTTTGGAAAGATATGTTGCTGTATGTGTTACTGTGATAACATTCATTACATGTACTGTCAAAATTCCTTCGCTCATGTACATTATGAAAAACACCCTCGAACGCTACTCATATTAATAGAACCCTGTTTTTGTCCTCACTATAACACAGTTTACAGTTGAATGGTAGTGGAAGCATGTGCAGCAGAGTTGTCCTTGACAACAGCCAATCAGCTCCTTGCTCGCCGGCTCGGGCTGGCGGAATCTCCCAAGATCGTACAATATGCCTGTGCTGTGATGAGATGAAGTGAGAGTTCTTGACAAAGCTAGACTGAGTGTTGTGACATGTACAGCATTCAGCTGATTAAATTTAGAGGAAAACTTATTTTTCCCCGATTCTTGGGATCAAGGTGTTAAAATGGGCCATATCCCAAGGTCTGCTGTCTCGCAATTTTGTGCAACACTGCAAAATTATATGCGAGACGCCCCAAAACCTCAAAAATCGTCCTAAAAACTCTAAAAAAAATAAAAATAAAAAAACCCTCGCGCAATACTCTGAAAAGAGAGACAAAAAATGCAAATGCCATCAACTTCTAGGCCTTGGTAATAAATATATACATCTTCTGTAAGTTTGTCATTATTTTAAATCAATCATCAGAAAATAAAGAAGGCAAATTTAGATTTGACCATTATACACTATTAAAGGGTGCATAAAGAACAGTCTCTTGCTTAAAGACCTGTCTTGTGGATTGTCAGCTGTGTATTGCAGTTCATATATATTTTTTACTTTTTTAGCCATAAGATCTTTCAGTACTTGGCAACACTGTGCACCTGGTAGACATGGAGATCAATTGGACACTCAGAGATTTTGGGTCTTGAACATTGAACTTGGTGTTTCAAGACCAGTTTACTTGCCCAACATTGGGTTTCTCTCCATCATGCTTATTTGCCTTAAACTTCACTGGAGGCTTAATACTCTTCACCGCAGCAAAGCTTTATCATCTTTGAATCCGGTACTCTGTGACATTGCCACCCTAGTAAATGAGAACACCTACCAGCATGCCGATAATACACAGGATTCACTCTGTCTCTTGTTTAAATTATGGAGGCTATAAAACTAAAAGTTTGGCTTCCATGTTTGCATACAGAATATTATTGCGCACCCTAACAAAGGCAGCAAATGAAAATCCTACGCAGAAGAACAGCAAGCCCACTACAGCACTGATCAATACTTCTCACTGCAGTTGGGGGCCATCTCCATATTCTCAAAAAACCACTGACAGCATTAGTATGGCTTAAATGTTTTCAAAAAACCGTTTTTTGGAAACATAAGTCATATTAATGCTGTGTTAAAATTAATACTAAAACTGATCCCCGTAGCAGAATTGTGACGACAGGCGATACATGTCACAGATTTATTTTGGTCCTGCAGACAAAAATGATATCCCCAGAATCCTATTGCAGACACCTGATGATGGATGCAAGTTTTCTGTTTTTCAAAATTTCCGAAAATGGAAGTTAGACGGAATGAAGATTTTTCGCATTATCGTCATTTTTTTTCTCACGATGTTCCAAGAGAAAATTGCCCAGTATTGTTGTTAAATATCATTTTATTGCATAAATGTTTATATTTCAGTTTGGAAATGGAGTCAGCAATTTTCCAAAAATGAAAGACTGGGCCCAATAATAAAATTCTTTTTCTCGCAATGTTCTCTCTGCTCCTGAGTGGTCATTAAATATCATTTTGTTTGATAAATGTTTGTATATAAGTTTGAAAATGGGGGAACATTTTCTGAAAAGAAAGTTGGACAGAGCAAAAATTTCTCTTAGTAATTCCTTGACCCCCATGTGTTTTCCCTGCACTGTGCAATTGTTTAATCATCATATAGTTACCTAAATGTATGCATTTGAGATAGAAAATGGAGAAAATTTTTAAGAGACAAAAGTAGGACGAAGCAAAAATTTCTCCTGTCCTATTTTTTTGCTATGGATGCTGTTAAATATCACGTTATACCATAAATCTGTGTGTTTCACCTTAAGAATTGTAGACAAATTCGAGGTTCAAAGAGTTCTTGATTCTAGTTATCAATGCAGTTGCTGTAGTACCTAGGTTAGACATTTGTTTTTAGGTCAAAGAAATATAAGATGGTCAGTTATTTTCTCTCTTTTCATTATTTGCTATGTGTGCAAATTTTTATTATTTTTCACATCTAGTAGTTATCTTGCCCAGTGACCACCTTCAGATTGTTTTCTGTCACCATGATATCTGTTCCAGACTGATCAGGAACTTTCTGCTATGGAGCTTAAGAGTTTTTCACATCTAGTAGTTATCTTGCCCAGGGACCACCTGGAGATTATTTTGTGGCACCATCGCAGACTGATCAGGAACTTTCTGCTGTGGGAAAACTGATGTTCTCTCGGTTTTATTCGTTGTAAGTGATTTCAAATGTGTTTTTAAAGATAAAACCCTGTTAGAAGGAACAACTTGCAATTCTGTAGGGTTTTTTTTTCATTACGGAAGAGTATAAAGTAGTGAAAAAAAAAATAATTAAACCCTGTGTTGAGCCCCTTCAATGTTTTTAGTCTAGTGGTGAGTGAATGCCCCTGCTTGCTATGTAACTCAGAACACATCAGATTCAGAAAATGCTTCTGAGTAGGCCTACACTACAGTTAATTATACAGGTTTCCCATGTCATCTTAATGCCCCTGCTTGCTATGTAACTCAGAACACATCAGATTCAGAAAATGCTTCTGAGTAGGCCTACACTACAGTTAATTATACAGGTTTCCCATGTCATCTTACTGGGCCTACCTACTGCAGCCAATAAATTCCCTTTCCTCTAAAAATTCTGCCCAGTAACACTCCACAATGAAAAAGATCACCTTACAAAAAGCCCAGTTAGTACTCACTTACTTTACAGAATGTACTGCCTATCTTTTGGGAGCATTTGTTTCAGTGTTCCTATAAAAATATCCTAAAAACTTATTTGAATTTCAGAAAAAGAGTTTTGAGTTGCACACACGCAGAAATGCTTCTACGAGTTTATGCCAAACTTCAAATCTCTGCATTAAGTGTTACTTTTATAGAAAAAAAGGCAATACACCTGCTCTGTTGAGAAATAATTGTGGCAATATTCTCTGGTAGATACCCCCTCTTCCCCCCAATTTTAAAAAAAAGTATCTCTTTTAGTACTAAGATAAATAATTGTGTTTTCATTGTAGAAATCAGTGTTCTATATGTGGAAGGTATAAGGGAAATGTTCTACATCATTCACACAACTTCAAGCCAATGTATTTTTGCTGTGATATCTTGTAATGTAAAATTGATAATTTCCTTGTGGTTAATGTTTTATAAGTTCCATTAAAAAATAATAGTCTACAAATTTTTTTTCAATTGTGTGTGCTGGCATCTCAACAGATTGTAGTTTTTGTAATGACAAATTTGTTGTAGAATAAGAGATAGATTTATAAACTAGAGCTGTGTGGCTTCCTTCCATTCTATGGGAATCTCTTATCTAAGAAACTAAAAATTATTGAAATGAATTATCCAAATTTATGAGTTTATCTTATGTAAAAATCTTCAAAGTATGATTCATTATCACAGTTACGTAATAACTCCAGTAACATCCACATTACTTATGCAGCATTTTTTGGAAGACTTGCCATTGCTTAATGGTGCTCCTGCCAAACACTCTGCCTACTATTGGTACAAAACAAGAAGTACTGCAATTCATGAAATGACATGACTTTTTTCAGTGCCTAGTCAGTGCTCTTGACACCACCGTAGATGAGCTTTCCAGTTTTTTACTGAAATCAGTGGTTTCCATATAGGCATGTGATTGCCAGTAACAATCCTTTACAATTCCCTGTGCATAGTTCACTGAGATATGGGTCAGGAACAGCCTTCATTGGATGTTTTGGCAAATTACTGCACATAGGAAGACTTTTCTTTGTACAAGCATTAGGCTATTCACTGATGAAAGACCTTTGATATCTCATCTTTTGAGAAACCAATTAGCTCTGCTGTTTTCAAAATAGTCACCAGCCAGACGGACATTTGTAATAATCCCTTTATTGAACTCTGAAAGATCATGCTTTTCCCATAGTGATCAACACTACTGACAAGCAGCAGTCTTAAACGGTTGCCTAGATCATTGTGGTGATGCACATAAAGGTTTCTAATTCAATGGTTGGCATGTATATATATACCTATGCACTCATTGAACCATGTCACAAAATGTGGCATTCCACTGGAGGAGTCTACTATATCCATCCATTGAAAGTGGACATTTAATCTTTAACAAGGCAATATAATTACAAATGAAAAGGTTAAAATATTTTTCTGCTTACGTCAGAGAAAGAGTGGTTTATGCCTGGTAAAGGCTGCGCTAACCAAATTTTTGCATTACGAATGATTATTGAAACATATATGGACATTGGTAAGAAAGTTTTTGCTGCCTTCATAGATTTAGAGAAAGCTTATGGCCGAGTAAATAGGATACTTCTGTGGAAGGTATTGAATAAATATGGTGTTACTGGGAATCTACTTAATAGTGTAAAAGCCATGTATGCTGGCAGTAGACAGGTGTGGTTGTGTAATGCCACCATGGCTGCATGCGTGATGCCAAAATAGATGGTACTGGTTTATGTCTTGGTAATTTCCTTGTGTGCTGATGACACAGTCCTGTTGGTAGAGAGCAAAAGTGAGTTGCAGAGTATGTTGTCCCGGATGTGTGAAGTTTGTATGAAATTCAAACAGAGTATAAATAAGGGAAAAAACCAAAGTTATGGTTTTTGAGTGAGGAACTGTTACTACTGAATGTAATATAAGTCTAAATGGCACAGTGATTAACCAGGTGAATGAGTTTGTGTAGTTAGGAAGCATGTTTGGCAGACAGAGCAAATTGGATGGGGAAATTAGTTGGCGAGTGAATTCTTCATTGAAAGTCATGGCTGCATTGAGAGGTTTTCACAGGAATGATGGGTTCTCAAGAGAGTCCTGCATGGCTGTGTATGAAAGTGTAATTGTTCCTACTCTGATGTATGGCAGTGAAACCTGGGTACTACAGAAGAAACATAGAAGTCATTTGTGTGCTGGAGAAATGTGTTACTTACGGGGAATTTGTGGCAAGACACATTCTGATTGTATGATGAATGAAGATGTGTTGCAGTTGTGTGATGTGAAGCAAAATATTGTTAGCAAGGTGGAGACTAATATGCTTTGGTCATGTTGAAAGAATGAGTGATGAGATGCTTACTAAGAAAATCTTTTTAGCCCAAGTGGCAGGAAAGGAAAGCCAGATTCAGGAGTGTCTGCACGAGAAAAAGATTATGAGTGTGTTGGCTGTCAGTGAAATCTGAGTTGTGTGTCAAGATTGCTGTAAATGGAGAAGCTGATATGGCAACAGTAAAGAAATATAATCAATTAAAAATTTATCTGGTGGTTTGTATTTCTTTGCAGAGCTAACCTCTGAATCTCAGAGAACAGCTTAGGGATATGTGTGTGAAGTAGTAGTAGTAGTCATAAACCAGGAAGAGCTGTACACTTTATTGAAAATCAGAAGGCAACAATTATTTAACATGGTATTTTTTACAACAAAAACAAATCTAATGACTTCAGTCACGCTGTTAAAAGTTCCACAATTCGGTTCACCACATTATTACGATTTTCCCGAGTGACCTGGAGAAAAGAAAAAGTATAAAAACAAATGATATTTGCTTACACTTCATGTGAAACGTCAAAGTAAAAAATATTCTGAATTCACATTATTATTATTTTTTTTTATACGTATAAAATAGTGTTGCAGTTTCAGTGTGGGGGGAGGAGGGACCACAACTGTAATCCGAAGTTTCTACATGAACTAAATTGGAACATAGGAATGATTGAATGAACTGGAACTGTCTGAAATTAACAATTATGACTGGCAAGAAAAAGTCCACCAACATTGTTATCACTACACTTTATCTTCTATACCTAGGAGTGTTTATCTTTGTATATACTTGCTTTAAAATTAATTATTTAAAACATTCGATTAAAGGCTCCTTACTACACATCCCTGTCATCCTCATGTTGCACCAAGTCAATGACAAATTCTTGCTGCCGCCCCGGTGGCGCAGTGGTCTAAGCGATTGCTTCTGATTAGGGGTCCGGGTTCGAAGCCCGGTGAGGCATGTGTTTTGTGTTTGTCTTATGGCACTGACTCTCTCCCTTCCCTGGAACCAGTGACCCTAAATTAGGGACGGGCGACTGCTTATTGCCAACTGAGTTGCTCACGGTGGTCGTTAAACCTCCAATAAAAAAAAAAATCTTGCTGTATAGGTTAGGTGAGAAAAAAAAAAGATTCCTGAAGGACTTTTCATCACACCCAATCACTGCAGGTAGCTGTAAGGCATTATGGAGGTTTTTAGACCAACTAGTATGGCTGCAGAAACTGTCTCCATTCCTCTCGTTGTTGGGGTCGTTGCTCAACCACCCTAACAATGGTGCCTTACCTTATTTGGATGTTTTACTGAGCAAACTTCCTGACAAGTCTATTACAAACCCACATCCATCCCAACCTGATGCTCAACAGCAGGTTCTGTTGATATGCAGTTAGCTGAAAGTGCATTAAGAAGGCTTTTAAGATCAATTAGTATGGCTTTTTTTAGCTTCGTTGAATTAAAAGCAGCTGAAAGACATTGATCAGCGTTCGGCTTGCCATTGGCCAGTAAAACTTCCGTCGGATCACTGAACTATTAATTTTACTGGCCCAGATGGCCATATCTAACTGTTGCAAGTTAAAAAATGAATTTTTATTTCATTTCAGGCTGCAAACTAATAATAGGTTTAAAAATATTGGAGATAATTCCATTGAAATGATGCATTATTTTCTACATATATTGTAAATGTCTAAATATTTTTGTATTTTTTTTTTTACGGACCAGTGTTTTGCAAATTCTAGTGGTCTGCTGGGCCAGTAGAAGATTTATATCTAATTCTAACACTGTTGATTCTCTGTCTGTCTATCAGAGACATCTTCAGCAATTGGGCAACACTGAATCTGTAATTTCTTACCTATACAACAAAAACTTGTTGATTCTACTGTAACCCAGAAGAACAAGGCAGCACTTACCTGGACTCAACCTGACTTGAGGAACCTTTAATCACACTACATGTTTAATAGAATGTTTTAATTTTTTAATGCAGTATATATAAATAATAAAACCACACAAGGCATAGAAGACTAGCTGTAGTTACTATAACAAAAAGAACAGGATTATTTGCACAAAATATTTTACTTATTATTGTTACCAGCGATGTTCTAACACAGATAAGTAAATGTTATAACATCTCATTTTTTAAATACAGCTAAAGTTATGAAAAGCAAACCTATCGTGCACAATATGGGGTTATTTTTCACTGACTGTAACACTTTTTGTTCATGATCTATTGAAATATCAGTTTTTACAGAAACTGTGGAGTGGCAGAGGGTCCTCCATCACTAATCTCTAAGACCGTTAAAAGGCACAGTAGCCCATCACATACTTTCACAAGAATATGATCATAGAGGATTGAATGTATTCTGGATTCCTGGTTTTGTGGTGGCAGGAGGCCTGCTTCATTCTGATGCACTAATGTATTTTCTGACTATCCCCACTGCGCAGATCTCTTCTCAATAAAAAGTGATCAGCATGTTAGTCTGGTAACATGCAAAATTAACACAAGAATAGTAATCCACTTCACTGGCGTAAAAATATTGGGTTGATGCAAATGAAATGTCCGGCACAAACGAGCAGTGGAGACAGGCCCCCACCACAGGTGTTACGTCTCAGAGTTACTATAAATAGCTAGCACGTATGCGAAGAACTAAGTTCAGGCGTGGTTTGTTTGGACGTAATATGGCTTGCAAAGGAAACCTGCAGACGCTGGATTTGAGAGTCATCTTCCTGTATGAATTTAAACTGGGCCATTCTGCAGGAATTGCCACTCGAAATGTTAACAAAGCGTTTGGGGAGAATACAGCCAACGAACAAATCATTCGGCGATGGTTTCTGAAGTTTTGAAGTGGAGATAGGGACCTGCAAAATGAAGCACGTGGTCACAGACCTGTTGCTGTTTCTGATTATCTGTTACGTGTGGTCGAAGCGGACCTCCGAAAAACATGTCGTAAGATGGCGGCAAAGGTAAGTGTCCGCCACACGACAGTTGTTCAGCATCTGGCTGCGCTGGGTAAGGTAAAAGCTGGACATGTGGCTGCTGCACGAGTTGACAACTGCCAACAAGACTAGGCGCTTGGAAGTCTGCACGTCGCTGCTGCATCAAATCGTCACCTGCGACGAGAAGTGGGTCCTTTGTGATTATCGGAAACGATCTGGTCAATGGTTAAGCAAGGCACAGCCTGCTGGACGGCATCCTAAGCCACCCCTACACATCAAGGTGATGATGTTCCTTGTCTGGTGGTCCACAGCCGGGATAATTCATCGTTATTGTGTTGAATTACACCAGATGCACCGGAAATTGCTGCAGAAACAACAGGCTTTGGTCAACAGACAGGGTGGTGTTCTACTCCAGGACAACGCCCACCCTCATGTTGCACAACAAACAATGCTGACACTTAAGTGCCTTGGGTTATGAAGCACTGCTTCATCCTGACTATTTCCCAACTTGTCTCGACAGACATCTGTTTCATCGCCTGTATAACTTCCTGTCCGGGAAACAGTCCACGACATCTTCAGGTCCCAGCCACAAGAATTATTTTGTTCCAGGATCATGGCCTTGCCGGAGATGGCAACTATCTGTCAATGCCGAGGATGATCATTTTGCTTAGGTAAGTTGTCCCACTTTTCCGTTCTCCACGTGTGCTGGTCCTTCGCTGGACATTTCATTGGCACCAACCCAATATAAATTTCCAAGCTTTCGCACTTCAATCGGAAGACAGACAGAAAATTGTAATCTGAATAATCATTTCAACAATTTGAATGCAGTGACTTGTCTAGACAAACAAACAGGTGCAAATGTAATTTTCATTAAAAGACACGAGGCATGTCATATTATGTGGTTGGGCATGCAGTATGTTGGAGAAAGCGGCGTTATCTGAAGAACTGGTTCCAAATTTGTGGAAACTCTAACAAGATGCTACCATTATGAATTTTGCTGTTGGTAATGGTCTCCAAGGGTTCCATGAATAACTATGGATTTCAGGGTGGAGTAGGGAGCTAATGTCACGTTGGTCATGCATGTGGTATCTTGGAGAGAAAGTGGCATTATTTGAAGAAATGGTTCCAAATTTGTGGCAACTCTAGCGAGACGCTACCATTGTGAGCTTCGTGTTGGTAGCGATTTTACTGTCTTTTTTTTTTTTTTTTTTCTCTCTTATGCTTGTTGACCTGAATTCTAAATGAGCAGGGAGCTATATGACTATTGTAGAAGGATGGCACAAACATGCCTTTGGAAAGAGGGAGTTAGTCAGTATTTCTCTTAAGCATGGTGTATAAAGCTGCTGGAGACCTTATGCCAACACTAGCTCATCTTGAGTTGGTAGGAAATTGAGCTGCGTCATAGAAAGATTAGAACTTTTGATTTTGGCTTTTTCGACAAAGTTATGTATATGGTTTGAGGTGTATCCTGCATCAGTGAGTAATTTGATGACTATTTTTAATTCACCTTCTCTACAATAGGCATCAAGGGGGATGGCTAATGCTCTTCTAATTCAAGAACGAAAAATAGCTGTTTTGTATTCTGCTGGACAGAACCAGCTGTTCAGCATCAGGTTGGCATGGATGTAGGTTTATAATAGACTTGTGTACAAAGGTGGTTGTCAGGCAATTTGCTCAGTAAAACATCCAAATAAGGCAATGCACCATTGTTGGGGTGATTGAGCAACGACCCCAACGACGAGAGGAATCAAGACAGTTCTGCAGCTATACTATAATTTATTGTCAGAAAGGAAGAAAAACCAGACAGATATCTATCTATTAGGTGTGCAACTTAATTCTCGGCCCCTAACCGCAAGTGTTCGTAGAACGTCGGGAAATCAATGTCGTTTGAGAAGCAACATTTGAGGCACTGCCTCCTGTTTACGTTTCAGCTGATAAAAAGTGCTGTGGAAGACCAGCAAAAGATCTGTGCTGCTTTGGGTGAGGCTGCTGTGTCCTACAGTACGTATAAGAAGTGGTTCCAGTGATTTAAGCAGGGAAATTTCAATCTCCGCAATGCAGGACGTCCGGGACAGCCACAGAAAGTTGACGATGAGGAACTGGAACAACTGTTGGACGCAGATCCCTGTCGCACACAGTCAGAGCTCGCCCAGGAACTCGGAGTAACAAGGCAAGCCATTGCAAAGCGCCTGCACAAGCTTGGACGGATTCACAAGGAGGGCCGGGGTGCCCCACCAACTCACAGCTGCGAACAAGTCTAGGCGCTACGATGCTGCTGTGTCCTTGCTCTCCAGATTCAAGAAGGATTTCCTCCACAAGATTTTGACCTGTGATGAGAAGTGGATCCTCTACGATAATCCTAAGCGACGCAAATCGTGGGTTTATCCAGGTCAGCCTACCACCAGTACTGCCAAACTGAATATCCATGCCAGGAAGTTGTTGCTCTGCATAGGGTCGGATCAGCGCGGTGTCATACACTGTGTTGCTCAAACCTGGTGAAACAGTCAATGCTGAGCATTATTGTCAGCAACTCATTCGTGTGAGTGATGCAATGAAGGCGAAACACAGGCATGGGCAGAAGGTCGGTCTTGTTGCTTCAGGATAACGCACGTCCTCACACCGCGAAAAAGACTTTAAACACGATCACTGACCTGGGATGGGAGATTTTGCCCCACCCGGCGTATTCTCCAGACTTCGAACTTTGCCCTGTCGGATTATCACCTCTTTTGCTCTCTGAAACATCACCTGAATGATAAGCACTTCACTTCTGTTGAGGAGGTCCACGCAAATATTGATGACTTTATCAACTCGAAACAGCCCTCTTTTTTCCGCAGTGGCATTCGGCAGCTCCCTGATTAGGTACATATTTGATTTGCTGTCAACCTGTCGTGCCTGTGGCCGAGAATTAAGTTGCACACCTAATACACTAGACTATTGCTAATCCGGCCATTGCTTGCACAGAGGGTGCCAGGTCAGCGGGAATGTCGGATTACTGAGAACGCATAAAAATTTCATGTTACACAAGTTTACTGTGTGTAGTACATGTGTATTTAAAATAACACATAAATAAGAGACAAGCACATGATAATAGCAAAAGAACACGATCATAACGTACTATACTGTGTTGTCGACAGCAAACTTTGTAACACAATCGCTGTACTAGCATTATGTTGGTACTGCATGTGTCTGTTTGTTTTTTTATAGTAAAAACAAGGTAATACAGAAGATCTGGGTATGGACAATTTAGGCACAATACAAAAAAGTTATATACACTAAAAGAAACAAATATGCAGAGCACTTAATCATATAAAAAAAAATATAACCTTAGCAGATGTCTAAAATCTTTTGTACGTGGCTGGCCAGTGAGCTGTCACAGCACCGCCTGAGAAGCAATAAATAGTCTAAAAATAACCCATGCTTCTGACATAACAGACTCATAACTCCGCCTCATTTACATCATGCCCGGATTAGCAACAGTCTACTGTATTCTAACATTTTTAAAGCAGCAAATTTTCTTCTTAAACATATGTAAATTTAGTAAAATAAAACATTTTTCAAGTATCTGCTGATTACTGAAAATTGTGGAACAGAACCTAATGTATTTACATATGTTCCCATTATATTTTTACTTCAATGTACAGGGGATGGAGAAAAATATGGAAACACCTGGCAAAAGAAGGAATTTCATACTATGGTGTAGGATCACATTGTGCATTCAAGACATATTTGTCCATTCCCAGGAGAATCCAGGCTAAGTCTTGGATGGTGGATAATGGGATGTTATACCATTCTTCCTGCACCACGCATTCAAGTTCCTGTAAAGATGCTGGAGGCCGATAGTGTGCTTGGACCTTGTTCTTCGAAACAGCCTATACAGGCTCTATTATATTGAGGTCTGGAGATTAAGAGGGCCAGGGAAGATGGGAAACCTCATCAGAATGCTCAGCAAACCATGATTGAACGATAAGAGCTGTATGAATTGGGGCCGTATCGTCTTGATAAAGGCATCGTCTGCAGGAAACACTGTTTGTACCATGGGATAGACTTAGTTACTCAAAATGTTTAAATAGTCCTTGGCAGTGACACAACCTCGCAAGATAATAATGGGGTCAGCAGAATACCATGACAGACCCGCCACCATGCTTCACTGTCAGCAAAAGGCATGCCGGATCGTAAGTTTGGGCAGGTGTTCACCACACATAAACTTGCCCACAGGTTAGAAACAGCGTAAAAGTCGATTCACCAGACCAGATGCCAGTCTTCCATTTCTCAGCAGTCCATGTTTTATGAGTGTTGTACCACTATCTCCTGTGTGCCACATCATGTTATTAACCAGTGGTTTAGCGATTGCAGCTTGACCATAAATTCCCTGCCCATGGAGCTCTCTTTGTACAGACAAGGTTTGAAATCACGTTATTCAGCTCAGCAGTAACTTTTGCAGCTGATGTCTTCTTATTTGTGGTCACAACCCTCCACAATGCCCTTCTCTCATCCAAGCTGGTGTTTATCGAATGATGTTTTTCCAGAAACACAATATGCAGTCATAACTTTCGATGGAAAACGTTGGCCGTTTTACCCATACTTTTTACCATCAATTTATGGAACCTAACCCCAGCATTAAACCAAGTCCTGCCTGTACAACACTTGGGAAACTGCTCCATTTGATGCAATTAACCTCTGTGCTTAAATATTCTACCAGCTAAACCAGAACTGAATGCTCTTCAAAAATGTGTATTATTTGACTTCAAGTACTTTTAAAACAGTGGAATGCATTCCATGCTCTACATACCGTAATTATTGTGACATCTGCACGATTCTTTATTTCATCCACGAATGCCAATGAGCGTCCTGTTGCAATAGGAACAGTTGCAATTAATCTAATTTCTGGAAGAGTGAAGATTTTTCGGACTGCATCTTTAAAAGCATGGCTGAAGATCTCCATTTTCCCAATTTCATCAATGACTAGTATACCTGGCTTCTAAAAAGAGATCCTTTTATAGAAACAATACAAAGAGAGTCAAATTCAGAGTTACTGAAAGAAAAATGTAAATCTCATTTATTTCTAATTACTGTATTTCTTAAGAATTTTCTTCAGAAGTCCAGGCCTCTTCTTATACATTGAAATTTACACACACACAGGGTGATTCCTAAAGTCTTAAGTCACCTCAATAACTTGGGAACAAAAAGAGCTAGAGCCATGGAAGTAAGGTATGGTATAGTAAAACAACCATGCGCTATCGGATGAGAGTGACTGCAGCGCCCTTAGTGGCAAAATGTGGAAGTTAGCACTCCTATCTCGGAAACCATGAGAGATACGGGAAAGAGATCAATTAGAAACTTGTAGAGCATCAACGAATTAATAGGAAACGACATATGGTAGAAACGGCTGGGGTAAGTAGAAGGCTGGAAACGCGAACTTGTGCGAAGCCGGTTCGTGTCGTCGTCGCGGAAACAGTCTAGCAGAGAGAAATGTATGACATATGCGCCCGCACGCCTGTGAGTGTCGTATGCAAATTCTGGTGTGACAACGCCTCACCTGCCGTATCGGGCGCTGCGTGGCAATGTATAAAGGATCGTCGTTCAAGAGCTATGTCATTTGTAACGTGAGTATCAGGTAAAGAAACGAGCATGGCAGGCTATTCGAATGAAAAGTATTGCGAGATGGTGCTGCTATATGGAGAATTCGGATGCAACGCGATGGAAGCGTCACTCCAATATGGCTTACGATTTCAGACTCTTCCATTGCCGACAGCGTGGACCATCAGTTGTGCGGTTCGACGGCTACGAGAGAAGAGAGCAGCATTGCAGTGCATCCCCTTGCAGGCCGACCGACCGGAATGAGTAGGGATGTGCAACCAGTCGATGTTCTGGCATACGTTTTGGCCAACCCACACACCAGTACGAGGGAAGTCAGTATGGCATGTGGCTTATCATAATCCCGTGTATGGAACATTTTGCATCAGCATGGTGCCCACCCGTACTGTACAGTACCGCTGCACGTACTGATGCCAGGGGATAACCAGCGGCGTCTAGATTGGTGCACTTTTGTAATGAACACTGTAGAAAAAAATGCGGCCTCTCTATCAAACATCCTTTGGACCGACGAGGCGCAGTTCACACGCGCGGGGTGCTGAACAAACAAAACACCCATTACTGGGCAGTTCAGAATCCATTTTTTACATGGGAAATGAGGCACTAGGTGAGCTGGCCGATCAATGTCTGGTGTGGCATCTGGAAGGACAGACTTGTTGGGCCCGTGTTCTATGAGGGCACATTAAATGGACGAAGATACCTGCAGCTGTTACAAAGCACATTACTTGAGTGGTTAGATCTATCTCTTCAAGATGTACATGTACACTCATTATGGATTCAGCATGACGGCGCTCCGGCACATCAACCAACAGCGTTACAGCACTTCCTGTCCAACACTTTCGGGCAACAAATCATCGGTTATGGTGGACCCGCAGCGTGGCCTCCATGATCCCCGGATCTAACTCCCATGGATTTCTTCGTTTGGGGTTACCTAAAGGATCACATGTACAGGGTGGAACCGACGAGTCTCCACAATCACCGACTGCATATCGTCGCTGCGTGTGAGAGCGTGACACCTGTTATGCTGGCGAACGTACAACAGGAAGTTCTGTCTCACATTTAAATGTGTATTGTGGCAGATGGTGGCCATATTGAACACTTATTTACGTTAAATGCAATGTTATGTTAGTACCGTTGTTGCATTAAATACAACCACTGTACTCCATTTGTATTCATGCCTGAGTATAATAAACCTAGTGTTTCCCTCACGTTTCCAGCCTTCTACTTACCCCAGCCATTGCTACCATATGTCATTTCCTACTAATTCGTAGGTGCTCTACAAGTTTCTAAGGGATCTCTTTCCCGTATCTCTCATGGTTTCCGAGATAGGAGTGCTAACTTCCACATTTTGCCACTAGGGGAGCTGCAGTCACTCTCATCAGATTGCACATGGTTGTTTTAATATACCATACCTTACTTCCATAGCTCTAGCTGTCCTTTGTTTCCAAGTTATTGAGGTGACTTAGGACTTTAGGAATCACCCTGTATATATATAGAGTAAAGAACTGGGATTAAAAATTAACTTTCAGAAGACAAAAGTGATGTACAATGCTTTTACAAGAAACAAAGATTTATTGATTGATGGAGAAAAGCTTGAGACAACTGGTACCTACATTTATCTTGGGAAGAAGATATTAAGTGAGGGTCACATTGATGAAGAAATTAATCGGCGTACAAAACTTGGATGGAGAGCTTTTGGAAGAAACTACAATTTTTAAGAGCAGTATGCCATTTATGTCTTAAAAGAAAAGTGTTTAATCAATACAGCCTGCCGGTACTTACGTATGGAGCGGAGAGATGCATGCTTGATGTAACCAGGAAAGATAAGAAGAGGAACTTTTGTATAAGGGAAATGACCAGACTGAAATCACTGAAATGGCAATGGGCTAGACATGTTGCCAGAAGAATGGACCGCCGATGGACAACCAAAATTTTAAAGTGGATTCCAAGGGAAAAGAAAACCGCATGCGAGATGGATGGATGAAATTCAAAAGCATGGAGACAGGCTCAAGACAGACAGTTGTGAAAGAAACTTGGGGAGACCATCTAGCAGTGGATTGATAATAATGGTTGATGATGATATACAAAGTGTTCGTAAACTGTTTTGACAAAAGAAGAGGTGGTGATAGTACCCACCAAGACAAACAATATTTACAATGGAACCTAGGGTCGCATTCCACTCTGAGTGTCAGAAAAGAGTAACTTCAAAATAAATCCAACAGGCACAAGTCGTCACCTCAGACGACATTTCTTTCGTGCCGGAGAAGTAGCACATCGCCAGAACATCACCGTCAAGCATTTACCGTATGCAAATTGCCAGAGAAAAGACACAGCATCGACAGTTGCAGCTGATTAGCTTATCAAGGTGCAGTAGACACTTCCTGAATGCCACATATCGCGCACGATGGATTGGACGTGGCAGACCTGTGGCATGGCCTCCACGCTCACCGGATTTAAACCCACTGGAATTCTTCTGGGGGCACATGAAATCATTGGTGTACGAGGCGCCTGTGGACTCCATGGAAGATCTCGTCGCGAGAATAGTTGTTGCAGCGGACAGGATAAACAGGACACCAGGAGTCTTCGAGAGGGTGCGCTAGTCTTTCATTTGCTGGTGTGAATTGTGCAACGGCACCCCTGGCCGCCACTTTGAGCATCTACTTTGAGTGTGTCCCTGATCTCCATAAATGGGATTGTGCAACTTATGATGTCGTTAATTCTCTTTCTTTGCACTGTTGAAAGTTCAACTTGGACATCTAACTTTACTCTTTTCTGGCACTCAGAATGGAATGCGACCCTAGGTTCCATTGTAAATATTGTTCGTCTTGATGGGTACTATCACCCCTCTTCTTTTGTCAAAACAGTTTACGAACACCCTGTATATTGTGCCTTACATTTTGCCATGATCCAAGCACCCTGAAGGGTAATATATGTTCTTGAGAAACCATTCTAACAGTTTACAAAATGTAATCTTCTCATTTCCTTTCCAATTTTTATTTGTGCTGTATCCTCAAATATCCAAACCTTTGCATTTTCATAGATGTTACTAATAATACTAATGTAAATCTTCAATACCACAGGATTTCAAAGGCCTTTTCATAATCGATAAAAGCCATACACAATGGGAGTTCATATTATTTTGCTTTTTCAATTGTTCTCTCAGCACAACCTTTGAGATGCTAGGTAGTAAATCTGAATATAATTTGTTTAATATTCAGTACCCTATTACACATTATTTATAAGCACCACTCTTTTCAAAGCAGTTTGTCTACTAGCTGATTTAGTGTTACTGCGAAGTAAAGTATAAACTAATCTTTGTTTCAAATTTCTTAAATTCAGAGAAAAAAAAAGAGATGTATGTTAGTTGATTTTAATGGTGCAAGGGCCAGGTTTGGCCAAAGAGCGCCAGAGAAAAAAGAGAACTGTGAGCGTTGTGTAATAAATTTTTAGTTGCATCATCTATTTCATTGCTGGGAAAAAATAATGGTATCTAAATTATCTCAAAGTTGTAACAGGTTACATATAAAGGAATCAAAAAACTGTGTATTTTTGAAAATTGTAAATAAAAAAATTAACATATAATCACAAAAAAAGTATAAACGAATTATGTGTAACCAAATTCAAAAAGCCATAGCCCCACCCCGGTGGCGCAGTGGTCTAAGCGATGGCTTCTGATGACCATTTGTCCGTGATGGGACCAGGCTTGAATTCTGATGAGACATGGATGTTACGTTTGTCTTACAGCACTGGCTCTCTCCCTTCCCTGGAACAAATGGCCCTAAATTAGGGATGGGGTACTGCTTATAGCCCATTGAGTTATTCATAGTGGTCGTTAAACCTTCAATAAAAAAAAAAAAAGAAAAAGCCACAGAAACAAGTATAAAAGTGAAAAACGTATAACTGAGGTACTTTCGTACATGAATGGTGTATACAGAACTATACAGTCAAAAATCCAAACTTTCCAGGTATTTTTTCTCTTTTTGAAACTATGGAATCTGCTGAAACCACTCATATTCTTGATCGAATCTGTACTACAAGACTCGTAAACCTTCCAGTTAAGTCAAAACTTATTTACTTGACTAGGAGACACTGCTCATTGTTCACTTTGCTCATTAACTCCTAGAAGTCTTGCATTACTGCAACAAGAGAGATGAAAAACAATCACTTGGCAAAATATTAACTGTCATGCTCACTAGTAGAAATCTCAGTAACTCAACTGGAGGGCTTCATAGCCTGAAACCACTGGATGTACTATTTCTTATTAGAATCAAAAACACCAGTAATTGTACTCATGATTTGGATTAAGATTTCAGAATAATTCTTGATGTCCACATATCATGCATAAGTTACTTAAAAAATGATGACTTTTACCTTCATCAGCCATATTCATTCCATGGCTGATAAAGGTAGAAGTCACTACCGAAACGTCCCATCTCTTATAATTTTTAATGTAACTTACGCGTGTCATAGTCCTGGAGTTTGAACATAAAAATTTTTCAAAGATATGTGGAAATCAAGAATTATTCTAATGTTTTGTGTGTGACGTGTTTCACTGCCAATTATTCCCACTAGGATTATTCTCGATTTATCAGCAGTTTTATATCATGCGGTCTTAATCCTGGATTACTAACCTGAGTGGCACTGGTACATCTGTTTTGGGAAACTATGCATCTGAATTCAGCAAATTTAACTAATAATACAGGGTCAATCCAGGCGGAATTTGATACCGTTGTGTATAAGTGGTATCTTCACTTTCAGTAAATTTTGTCTTAACAAAAAACATCTTACTGTAAGAGGCATCTTGAATATCGCTATGTTTAAAATGTGTTTTTTTTTTTGTCGTTATGAACTGCTTACAGTAAAATGGTCTCTGACAAATGCCTATCAGTCACTGCATCATCCCTACCAGCAACTGAGGCAACAGGAAGAAATAAATACTCCCATAATGTCAGTGGAAGGAACCCCAAAGCATTATGGGAGTATTTTATTTCTTCTGGTAGCCCGGAGCCTTCATTATAACACTTCACATGTATTTTCCAGGATTAACTTAGAAGTAGGGGTGGGCCCATATGTCCGTGAGAAGAATCAACATGTTGGACATTGGTGGACACTCACTCCCGAAACATCCATGCATTGGCTGTATCAGTGAAAACCTCCACATTTTGCTAAAACGCCGAAGAATTCGCATCTTTTCCATCTGCAGCAGTAATGGGCACATTGATGGATAAAATTGTTTTTATATTAATATATCAGTGATGACTCAACAATTCGACGTCGAGTAACCAATAGCATTTGTTAAAACGTTTGACGTATTGGTGGAAACCTCTGTTTCTTCGATGTACTCAGGATTCATACCCTTTTCTATGGACCTACCCTCCAATTGATATTTTGTGTCATCAGAATATCATCAGGTGTGTGTATGTATGTATACATACGTAGGGGAATTAAACAGCGCTAGTGGCCATTTACCAGGCATTTTGCCTTAAATACAGTAAAACTTCAGAAATCTGGCAGCACTTTTCTGATTTCGTTTTCATGAGAACATCCGACGTTTCACTGATAACCATGAAAATGTCGGTGTGACCCTTGCATATTTATAAGGTGTAGACGCGCAAGTTTTTGTTAAAGTGATATCTTTAAGTACGTGCTTTACGTAATGCCCGTTACGCAATCTTTGGATAGCTTCAGAAATCCGGCACCCGTCGATGCCGGATTTTCAAGGTTTCACTATATAAACTACTTTGCCTGCAAAGAACAAAATAAATACATGCCGAAAAAAAAAAAGAAGGACAAGCAGGAGACACAACAACAATGATGCAAGGTGAGTTGAGTAGAGCAGTAGACACTAGATAGATCAGACCACATGAGACAACTGACACCACAAATTGTGAAAAAGTCAAACAGAACCCCCCCCCATCCTTTGACCCCTGAAAAGACACACAACACAGATGTTGATCCCACTGGTAAGGTCATGTAGGTTACAATGGGGGAAAGTGTGTGTTTAAGGGAGATCATTTCTAAGAAATTCAATGGAATTATCTCCCTTCAATGAGCTAGAAGAAAGCTCACCTGGTAAATGGGTTACTATATTTAGAGGCAAACAAACAAAAACGGGGGGGGGGGGCACAGTTGTGATGCCCATTCAAGGTTCGTACTGTTCCAAGCAAAATAAATTTGAGCATTTTTTCATACATGTGTTGGTCAGTCAGTAGGTAGGTATTTTAAGAAATTCAAATAATTAAACTTAGCTGGGACGGGCATACCTTTGCTTGACCTGTGTATCCCCCTGCCTCCCTGTTGGATTATTTTATTATGTTTCAATTATCCCTCTGTTTTGGTGTTTTTTTTTTTTTTTTGTGGAATACTTTGAAAGTACATTTATACATTACTTTCATATTCACACTCCGGCAAGAGCACAGGCCTAACCCCAGTCCACAGAAGCCCATCATGGTTTGCAAATACATCATTCCACTTATTTTACTTCCATAGTGGTGTCATGGCCAAGGTAACAGCTGTCCATGCCCTCCCCTAAGTTGAAAGCAAGTTGTGCTATTGAGCTTGGTGTTTTAATTGGAACTAGAGAGAAATTTCCTATACAACTTTTTAGCACAAATTTTACACATGCACTTTCATATTATTACTTAAAAAAAAAAAAAATCTTTCAAGGATTTGAAAATGAACTTTTTTTCAAGGAGTGTATGATATATGCCGTTACTGCAGCGCAAAAACAAAACGAAGAAAAAAATAAGCACTTGTTTTAAAAAATACGTTCTTAAGGACTTTTATGGACCATACAAACCTTGTGTATTGGCTCCTGTAACATTGAGGATAAAAACTCTATTTTCGCAGTCAAAACATGCAATAAAAAATCGCTAATTCATGACACAAGAAGATATTCCCTTCCTCTTTTATTAAAATATTGCAACAAAGAGCAGCATGCACAATCAAATAGTTATTTTAATTTAGCCGCTCTCACAATCAAATAGTAATTTTAAAATGTAATAAATTTGCAGATACATCGCTGAGTTTCACATTTTAAAATAACTATTTGATTACGAGAGCAGCTAAATTAACACAGACTTTCATTTGAATTCCAACAAGTGCTGGACCTGTTCAGAATTCTGAATCTCCAATGAGGTTCACAACAGGAACTGGTTGTCTACGGAGGAACAAAGGAGTGGATCGGATTTGAGCTAAAAATGGCTCAAATGCCAGATCACTTAAGGACTGCAAGAGGGACATAACAAAGGATGCGTTCAAAAAACCAACACTGCAATGGATCGAATCTAATGAAGTTAAACCTGCAAACACGACGAAGTTAACATAGGAATTCATTAGTCAAGAAAACATCTGGTAAAACCAATATTATGGTTATATTTCATAAATGAAATTAAGAAACAATGCTACAAAATGATCAATCATTTATGTGGTCATATATTCCCCTTAAAAAAGTTAATATATATGAACAGAACAAAGAAAGTATTCAAATACTTCAAAACTCAAATAATAAGATCATGTATAATTACTGCATAACAGGAAAAAAAATCTAAATGCAAAATTCGCATAAAAACACATGTTTATGCAAGGGTTGCACTGCCGATCGCATTCTTTGCAATTTGCAGGAAAAAAATCGTTTTGGCGATGGGGAAAAAAAAATTTGCCAATTACCTTTTTGTACTGTAATAACACTATGGCAAAAACTTTGAAAAAGTCAAAGCTACTGCTGTTATGTATACTTACACCTCTAAGCCAATTAATTTTTGTATCATTGTATGTTTTAAGTTGTTAAAAAAAAATACTAAGCATGCATAACAGAGTGCTGTAACTCTATGTGCCCTGTAATTTCAGCGAAGTACTTTTTGCAGGTCCATCAGCCTGCTTTTTCCTTCACTATGTGCAGAAATAGCCTTAGATGCATCTCTCACCTCTGGTAAATTTTCACTCTTATTACTTAGTAGGCTTTCTATGTAAAATGCTGTCTTTTGTTGTGTGTGTGTTTTGGGTGTCATTTCCCTAGTTTTAAAAATAAAATGTATCTGCGTACACAACCATTGAAACAGAAAACTTGCTGCGGACCACGATAGCAATAGAATAAGATAATTTAAAGAAAATTAGTAAAACAATAAATAATTATTAGAACATTACAGATTCCAATGAGGACAAATTAAATACATTACAATTGAATGTGCAGCAATGTGTGTGAAATGAATCTTTATGGTAAAATATTGGACTATGAACCTCATACAGACTAATTAAAGAAAGTTTTTATATCTAGAAAAACAGTTCCATTAATGAACCTTCAAAAATTATAAATAGCATTTTCAACAACTTAATTTGAAAGTAGTAGACTTAGGCCTGGAAAAGATTTCAATTTAATAACTGACAACTGCAAGAGGAACTTGGAAACAAAATTTAAATTCTTTCTGTGTAACAACAAATGAAGGTAAATAGATCACACTAGTTATGTTAAGAGATTAGAACTAAACAAAGAAAGTTCAGAAGTTAGGAGCTTTCAACCCATTGGCATGATGAAGACCTAAGACGAGGTTGAAAGCTCTCAACTTACGAACTTTCTTTGTAAAAGTTCTAATCTCTTACTTAATGTAACTAGCGTGATCTACTTACCTTTATTTGTTATTTCTTGTTATATGTTTTGCCCATCATCGTAATCTTTCCGTGTAAACATAACTTCTGATACAGTTCCTATACATTGAGAACAGGCATTGATAAAATCTAGAGGGCAGAAATGTCTGTAAAAACAAAAGAACTCAGATGTGACAATAAATATCTGAAAGTTCAAGTTAAAATAGAATTACATACATTAACCTGAGTAAAGCCTTGAGTTAGCATTTTAATTGCTATAAATAACATTTTTTAAAAATCTACAAGCAAAATCTGGTAATAATTTGGAAACTATTCGTGTACAGCATACGTCTACATGCTGCAACTCAGGTTGTAACCACTTAATCTGGCAGGTGGTTTTCACTGGCCACATGCTGTTGGTTACAACAAAAAAGAAAAATATCCTAACAAGAAATAAATACAATTTTCAAGTGGAACTCTGACTTGAACCATGTTTGCAGTTTACAATATATCACAGCTCAGTTCAATTTTAATCTCTCCCCTTTTTGTGGTTCAATGCTAATATAAATTTTAGTCTATCTGTACTTTAATTCTTAATTTGGAATGATAACAAATTCTGAATAAGCATTGTTGAGGATATAATGTGTGGTTCTGAGAAACCTTATCACATATATACAATGAATTTTTACAACAGTGCTTTAAGAATAATCATTTATCCTACAAAGTGTACATTAAATGAAACTAAAAATAATACTGATCTTTTAAAACAATTATTAGTGCCAGAAATTTCACATGCAGATAATTAACAGATATGAGTGAAAGCTTTTTGCATCTTACACCATCTTACTATCACAAGCTCACAGGCATCAATGATTACATGGACCAGGTAATTTATTTCAAAGAAGCATATAAGTCTGCAACTAGAATGCTATTTTTCATGTTGTAACAACATGTATACATAAGTCAAAACATAATCCAAACAGATAATGCACCATTGTTAGTGAGCTACGCACGTTTTGCCTGTGAAACCAACTTACCTTTTTTTTTTTTTTTGGTTTATAAGAACATTCAGCCATTTCACAAATTTAAATATATGCCCATAACAATGGAAAAATTGCCAAAGGCATAAACAGAAATGCCAAGAATGTTTTGGATACCATCTTGGCATGTGAAGCTGACATCAAAACATTCACAAAGTAAGAATGGAAAACATATATGCTAACAACTGAATACCCAAGACACATGAAGCTAATGTCAAAACATTCACAGAACAAGACTGACAAAGGTATATGCTAACCGTGGAATACAAGTAGCTAAGGTACATTAAGCTGACATCAAACATTCACAAAGTGAGAATTGGAAAGGTATGTGCCAACAGCTGAATACCTACGGCATGTGAAAACGATATCAAAACATTCACAAAAAATGACTTGGAAAGGTACATGATAACAGATGAATACCTAAGTTATATGAAGCTCACAACAAAACATTCACAGAGAAGGCTCAGAAAGGTATATACTAACAGTTGAATACTTAATGCATGTGAAGCTCACATCCAAACATTAACAAAATAAGACTGACAAAGGTATGTACTAATAATGGAATACGAGTTAGGTAAGGCACATTAAGCTGACATCAAATGTTCACAAAGTGAAAATTGGAAAGGTATGTGCTAACAGCTGAATACCTAAGGCATGTGAAGATGACATCAAAACATTCACAAAAAATGACTGAGCAAGGTACATAACAGCTGAATATCTAAGCCATGTGAAGCTCACCTCAAAATGTTCACAAGATAAAGACTGGGAAAGATATATGGTAATGGCTAAATAAATAAATAAGGTATGTGAAGGTGATATCAAAACAGCCACAAAGTAAGAATAAAAAATGTATGTGCTAACAGTTGAATACCTAAGGCATATGAAACTAGGGCTTGAAAAATATCTGAAAAGTTATATGCCCAGCTGGGCATGTGCAGAAATTATTATTTTTTTATACCTGCCCAGCAAAATTATCTTTTAAAATAACCAATAAGAACCCTCATTTTTTTAAGTTAAAAAATATGATAAACTTTTTTACGTTTTGCATTTCCTTTTTAAAGGTCTGTATTCAAAATGTTCAATGCACAAAAGCATGTATCTCAAGTTTTAAGATGATGATGCTGAAACTGGTATGAAGAAATTAATATTTGAAAAATTTGGTGATTCTGCCATGTTCCTCTTGAAGTTTTCGCCCTTTGTGCTAAACATCGGAGGCCAGTTTCATCAGAAGCAAGCATCCTGTTGCTACAAACAACATTTGGAGCAAAGAGGCCAGTTCCATCAGATGCAAGCATCCCATTTACTATAAACAACAATTGGAGCAAAACTACATATGGTTCCAATTTCTGGGCCTAGAGAATAACATAATTAAAAAAATGATATTCTTCTGTCCATAACAATACAATAACTTTTGGTGATTAGCATTGAAATGAAACATGAATACTATGACTATCTTTTTTTCTTGTAGTAGTAAATTCCATTCCAAACTTTTTTTATTTTAAAATTTAGTTGTCCAGACTGGGCAACTAGATTTTTTATTTATCCGACCAGGCCAATAATTTATGTGCCCCAGGCATGGTATTTTTCAAGCCCTGGAAACTGATGTCAAAACATTCACAAAACAAGATGGAAAGGTATACACTAACAGCTGAATACCCAAGTCATATGAAGCTGACATCAAAGCACTCAGACTGAGAAAAGTATATACGAACAGCTGAATGCCTGAGGCATGTAAAGCTCACAACAAAAAAATTCACAAAACAAGATTGGGAAAGGCATATAGAAACAGCTGACTAATTAAGGTATGTGAAGGTGATATCAAAACATTCACAAAGTAAGAATCAGAAAAGCATTTGCTAACAGCTGAATACCAAAGTCATATGAAACTAATGTCATAACATTCACAAAATAAGATGGAAAGATAATATGCTAACAGCTGAATGCCTAAGGCATATGAAGCTGTCAAAACATTCACAAAGCACGATGGAAAGATATGCTAACAGCCGAAGGCCTAAGGCAAGATGGAAAGGTATATGCTAACAGCTGAGTACGTAAGGCATGTGAAGCTGAAAGAAAATATTTACATAAAAAGACTGGGAAAGCTATGTAGGGCTGATCAATAAGTAACTGTCAATGCCCTTTAACAGTAGTTAGGGTTACATAAACAGTATCTCAACATCACTGCATTCTTCTGACTACAGGCCATTGTTTGGCTCAGAAGTTTGAATAAAAAGTCAATGTGCTGGAGAACAGATTCAAGTGGAACTGACAACCTGTCTAGAAACAAGGTTTCACTCTGAGGTATGTGCAGTTATTAGGTTTCTCATCAGAAAGAAAACCCTGACAGGGTTTTCATCACCAACTACAGAAATCTCAAGTCATGAGTGTTCAGCATATGTTAGAATGGTATTCGAATGTGCGCACAATGCATTGACAGGTGCAAAATGCAGTAGCAGATCTTCAACAGATGGCAATGTAGTGTGTGTACAGAAAACAGGTGACAACATCAGACTGCTGCAAATATTTCTTTCAGTGCCATGGGTCACATCATTCATGATGTGCTGAGGTATGTAAAAGTTTCAGCAGAGTGGGTGCACACAGAATTGATGGCAGAGCAGAAATTATTCCAAGTGGGATTGAGCCTCTCATGCTTGCAAGGATACAAATTCTTCAGCCATATTGTCAACTGCATTGAAACACTTCATGCCAATTTCAAAGGCAGTGACAAGATGGAATGGAAACACACATCGTCTTCTGTGATAAAGCGGTCCAAGACTGCAATCTGCTGGGAAAGTGATATTCATTTCATTTTGAGAAATGACCGGGGCAAATTTTGTTTGTTTGGAGTTTAATGACTGCAGTGAGCAAGTGACTGGGCTATATGTAGTCAGTCACCCATCCCTAATTTAAGATCACTGGTTCTAGAGAAGGGTGAGAGCCAGTGCCATAAGACTAACACACCGCACATGCCTCACCCAAAATTTGAACCCAGACCATCTTGAGCAAATGGTTAAAAGCCAGAAAATTTTATCACCAAACAGCCTTCAGGGCATTTTTCTTGGACCAAATAAGGCAACCATCACTTGTTGATTAATATTGCACCTTTCTGCGGCATTTGAAGGAAGCAAACTGTAGACAATGCACTGGCATACTTGCAAAAAGATGATCCACCTACATGAAAAACTCCCTTCCCCCACACTTGCAAATACTTGCAAGTATTTGCAAGTGTGGAGTTGTTTGGTTGATTTTGTTGTCCCTACTCTCCATACAGCCTGGAACTTGCACCCTCAGACTTCCACCTGTGTTTGGCTCTCTCAAAAAAGTGTTAGATGAGGATTTGAACATTTAGCACTGGATGTATAGAAACTGACACTAGATTATTAACACAGTAATCAGACATCTCTGAATTGTCTGTATTTACTGTTCACCATGTAACATTAATCACAGAAAATTACATCTCCCTGGAGCGGGAATCGAACTTGCATCTCTCAATTTTTGTTCAAGCGTGCTATCCGATACGCCACTCAGAATGATGGAGTCCTAGGTATTGCACTCAGATACTTGGGCATCGTTCTGGGTGGTGTAATGGAAAGATGTTCACAGCAATCTGTTACACCTCTCAAAATGATTGAGTCTCAAGTGATCACATTCAGATACTTGGAACTCTATCATTCTGGGTGGTGTAACAAATAGCATGTTTGAACGGAAATCAGGAGATGCAGGTTTGATTCTCACTCCATGTGTAATTTTTAAGTTTCCTGATGTGATTAATGCTACGTGATGAACACTAAATACAGACAATTCAGCTAGATGTCTGATTGCTGTGTTGATAATTCTGACATATTTCCATGTATTAAGAGAACATTTTTTCCACAGAATTTTTTTGGTTGATGCATAAGTTCATGCCGTTTTATTTCACGAGTGTTTCCCAGATCAGTAGCGATGGTGCAGATGGCCAGTTGTATATCAAAATGTAGCCAGTAATATCTTGTATCTAAATCATCTTGCATTGTGTGATTGTGGTTAATGGGTTTCAGGTTCGGAAGTATGGAGTGTCAAGTAAAGAGGAATGAACATTTCTGACATCTGCTGCTCTACGGGTTTAACAAAAGATCCACAGCCGCCAAGTCTACTCTAGAAATTTGTGCTGTGTATGGGAAGGCTGCTACTGCTCTGGGGACAGCCTGCAAATGGTTTGAGCGGTTCCGAGGTGGCAATTTCGACCTCAACGACTCTGCACGCTCAGGTCGTCCATCTCATTTTGATGAGGATCGTTTGAACCATCTCATCTACTTGGATCCGCATGAAAACCACATGCAAATTGGCCACCGAGATGGACTGTGATCAGGCCACAGTGGTGTGACACGTGGAGCGTATGGGAAAGGTCCAGAAATTGGGGTCTTGGGTGCCTCATACTCTCACCGAGGACAACAAGAATCGGCGTGTTGTCATATGTGGTTCTTGGCCACTGAGATGGACTGTGATCAGACCACAGTGGTGCGACACATGGAACGTATGGGAAAGGCCCAGAAATTGGGGTCTTGGGTGCCTCACACTCTCACCCAGGACAACAAGAATCAGCATGTTGCCATATGTGGTTCTTGGCCACTGAGATGGACTGTGATCAGACCACAGTGGTGCAACACATGGAACGTACGAGAAAGGTCCAGAAATTGAGGTCTTGGGTGCCTTACACTCTCACTGAGGACAACAAGAATCAGCGTGTTGCCATATGTGGTTCTTCGCCACTGAGATGGACTGTGATCAGGCCACAGTGGTGCGACACGTGGAGCGTATGGGAAAGGTCCAGAAATTGGGGTCTTGGGTGCCTCACACTCTCACCGAGGACAACAAGAATCAGCGTGTTGCCATATGTGGTTCTTGGCCACTGAGATGGACTGTGATCAGGCCACAGTGGTGTGACACGTGGAACGTATGGGAAAGGTCCAGAAATTGGGGTCTTGGGTGCCTTACACTCTCACTGAGGACAACAAGAATCAGAGTGTTGCCATATGTGATTCTTGGCCACTGAGATGGACTGTGATCAGGCCACAGTGGTGCGACACATGGAACGTATGGGAAAGGTCCAGAAATTGGGGTCTTGGGTGCCTTACACTCTCACTGAGGACAAGAATCAGAGTGTTGCCATATGTGATTCTTGGCCACTGAGATGGACTGTGATCAGGCCACAGTGGTGTGACACGTGGAACGTATGGGAAAGGTCCAGAAATTGGGGTCTTGGGTGCCTTACACTCTCACCGAGGACAACAAGAATCAGCGTGTTGCCATATGTGGTTCTCGGCCACTGAGATGGACTGTGATCAGGCCACAGTGGTGTGACACATGGAACGTATGGGAAAGGTCCAGAAATTGGGGTCTTGGGTGCCTCACACTCTCACCGAGGACAACAAGAATCAGCGTGTTGCCATATGTGGTTCTTGGCCACTGAGATGGACTGTGATCAGGCCACAGTGGTGTGACACGTGGAGCGTATGGGAAAGGTCCAGAAATTGGGGTCTTGGGTGCCTCACACTCTCACCGAGGACAACAAGAATCAGCGTGTTGCCATATGTGGTTCTTGGCCACTGAGATGGACTGTGATCAGGTTACAGTGGTGTGACACGTGGAACGTATGGGAAAGGTCCAGAAATTGGGGTCTTGGGTGCCTCACACTCTCACCGAGGACAACAAGAATCAGCGTGTTGCCATATGTGGTTCTCGGCCACTGAGATGGACTGTGATCAGGCCACAGTGGTGTGACACATGGAACGTATGGGGAAAGGTCCAGAAATTGGGGTCTTGGGTGCCTCACACTCTCACCGAGGACAACAAGAATCAGCGTGTTGCCATATGTGGTTCTTGGCCACTGAGATGGACTGTGATCAGGCCACAGTGGTGTGACACGTGGAGCGTATGGGAAAGGTCCAGAAATTGGGGTCTTGGGTGCCTCACACTCTCACCGAGGACAACAAGAATCAGCGTGTTGTCATATGTGGTTCCTTGTTCGCCCATTATCACGAATGTTCTCAGCAACATAAACCCTTTCTGTCATGTTTTGTTACTAGAGATGTAAAGTGGTGCCTGTACGTGGATTTCAGGCATTGAAGGGAATGGTTAAGCCCAAACAAGACATCCACACCACGTCCAAAACATGACTTTCATCTTGCGAAGATCATGTGTGTCTGGTGGGACATCAAAGGCATCATTCACTAGGAAATGCTGCCGAGAAATGAGACCACCAACGCTGCACTCTATTGCGAATAACTTCACCATATGGAGGGAGCAATTCAGTAGAAATGACCACATCGGCGCCATGGTGTCCTCCAACATGATAATGCACGCCCTCACAGTGCAAACATGACCAAAATGGCCATTTAGGACATGAAATGGGAGATCCTTCTACATCTGGCCTATTTCCCTGATGTTGCCCCTTCAGATTATCACCTGTTCTGATCTCAGTCGAATGCACTCCTTGGCATAACGTTCTACAATGATGTTGAACTCCAGAATTTCCTTGACGATTTCTTCGCAACAAAACCTGCGCGTTTTTCAAGTATGACATGGCAGACATTGGAACACTGTCGTAAACAATGGGGGAATACATAGTTGATTGATTCCTTTTCCCCTTCTGATGTAATACATTCCTGTAGAGCGGTGAAAAAACCGGCATGAACTTATGCTTCAACCCAATACTTATGCTGAATTTTTCACAAAAAATTTCCAAAAGTTGGTTTACCTTTACCAATTTGGCATGCAGAAAAGATTTGTCTTTTACATTCCCTGCCCTGACATGTTTATATGTGACTATAACACAATCTTTGTAAATTGGCATTAAAAGTTACTTATCAGCTCTTGTATGTGCTAACAGCTAAACATTTAATTTCACACTTTGTGATTCGTAAAGGTATTAGCTTAAGCATTGAAGCAAAGATTTTATACATGAACTGTATGCATTTAATGCAACATGTAAAGAAAGATAAAAAATGTAACCTTACTTATTACTGAGTTCAAAATATTTATAGTTGTCATCAAATTGGATTAAATTTCCACATTTTTAAAAACTGCTGTATTATTAAGCATACAAATAAGTTCTACAGCATTTTAAGACAACACAACATGTAATTTGAGAGAGAACAACAATACCTTTACGAATCAAACACCTTCCGCCATCAGTCGGGAAGCTGACGGATTCCACCCATGAAGAATACTTCGTCGTGTGACGCAATGAAGTCGTCAACCCATTTTTGTACTTTGTCACATGCTCGGAACCGTACAGCAGATAAACCATGTTGCATTGATTGGAACAAATGGATAGTCTGAAGGGGCTATGTCGGGACTATACAACGTGTGCTCCAAAACTTCCCAGCCAAGGGTCAATAAAGTTTCCTCGACCGATTTCGCGACATGCGGCCTAGCATTGTCATGCAGTAATTTTACGGGACGCAATCCTTTGCCTGTGGGTGGATGTTTCCAACAGATTTCCTGGTTCAATGACAGTAATTGTTGCTTGTAGTGATCAGCAGTAACAGTTTGATCCTGTTCCAATACTTTATAATAGAGCACACCCTTCATATCCCACCAGATGCACAGAAGGACTTTGTTGGAGTGAATATTGTGTTTCGGTGTTGAAGTCGTTGTTTCACCGGGGTCTACCCAGTGTTTTTTGCGTTTGGGATTGTCGTACCATATCCACTTTTCATCACCCGTAACGATTTTCCACAGGAAAGACTTTCTGTGTTGTTTATTCAACAGATTCAAACACTTCATGACACTATCATCCTTGTTCCTCTGGCTCAGGCCATGTGGCACCCATTTTCCTTCCGTCTGAATCTGTTGCACATAAATGATTGCAAATGGTTTGTTGAGTTACCCACAGTTGTTCAGCTAGTTGGTTTTTTTTTGTGTTTGAGACGAATCTTCATCCAGCAATGCTTGTTGTTCCTCATATGTAACCTCCTGCAGGGCACCGCTACATTCTCGATCGCTAACATCAAAATCACCTGCTTTAAACCGTATAAACCAAAACTCACACGTGCTTTTCGACACAATATATATGCTTTTGCAACACTTTTTCCTTAATGAAATTCATAACAAATGCAGTCTCGCTTATCATCTTTCACCTACCGATGTGCAATTGCGTTCGACTGTTGGGCAAACTTCTGTGTCACATTTTTTATACTCTGGACCAGCTGCGGTCACATTACATTGCAGGGGAATGTCAGATATGTAAATTAGCGGTATGCATCACACAAGAAACGCTTTCAAACTTTTTTGTACACCTAATAATTAGACACATTTTCTTCCGAGTTTTAATAACATACACTTACATTTATGTTGAGAGTTGGAAGAGCCAGCTGTTCAAACGATGGCACATCAACTGCATATTTTCCAACTTTTGGGCCACGTGAACCTTCAACACTGCAATCAAAATGAGAAACACATTTATCTTGTCACTTATGAACAATAAGCATCGACAAAGGTTATCCCAAAACAACTCGGAATGTTTTTATAAAAAAAAAATATGTCTACCTTAATCATTAAGGAAGTGGTCATCTTTTTCAAAATACTGTTCTTTGTATAGAATATAGGTTGTGCCAATGTTCCTCCCACTTTTTGAATGTCTTCTGGAATTCTTCTGAAATGCTGTTGAAGCACCTCAATGCAGCTGTAATAAGTTACTGATCGGCCTCAAATTGTCGTCCCTGTAATGTCTTTTTAAAATGGGAACAACCAGAAGTCACGTGGTGACAAGTCTGGACTATATGCAGTTTGGGGCATCAACTTAATATTCATGCTACTGAAACATCCCTGTGCAGCTGTAGTAAGTTGCTGATCAGTCTCAAATTGTCGACCCCGTAATGTCTTTTTTAAAATGGGTATCAACCAGAAGTCACATGGTGACAAGTCTGGACTATATGCAGGTTAGGGCATCTACTTAATATTCATGATATTGAAACATCCCTGCGCAGCTGTAGTAAGTTGCTGATCAGTCTTAAATTGTCATCCCCATAACGTCTTTTTAAAATAGGGAACAACCGGAGGTCATGTGGTGACAAGTCTGGACTATATGCAGGTTGGGGTATCAACTTAATATTCATTTTCTCCAGATAAGAAACACAGAACTGACCATGTGTGGCTTTGCGTTGGGCCAACATGAAAAGAAATGGGGAATCCAAGATGAACAAATTCGTTTCATGCCCAAAATGCTTGGCTAAAATTCAGTGAATCGATGATTTTGAGATGTGAACCATATTTTCAACATCCCTAATTGATAGGAGTCTGCCTTCCTGTATAATAACACCTGTTGTATTGATGTTAACCTCTGTAACACTCGTTGAAGGTCTTCCTTCATGCGCGATTAAAGCCGCTGACTCACGACCATCCATAAATTCTTTATGCCATCTGTAAATTTTTGATTTTCCTAGACATTTATCTTTATAAGCCTCTTGCATAAGACAAAAAGTCTATCAAACAGACTTCCTAAGTTGACAGCAAAATTTCATGGTGCATCTTTGTTCTTCTTTCACATCCAGTTTTTAGAAAAATCACAGCACAAAAATACTTGTTAGGGGTTCACAAAACAGCACTTATTAAATCGCACACGACAAACAACGCATGCGTGATAACTAGGTGTGGCCGGTTGCTACTGTTGCTACAAAGACTACAGTTTTTTCGAGACTTATGCCAAGGTCTAATGCAGTATTACACATTATTTTCAGAAAACATTCTCAGTTATTTTGGGACAAGCTATGTAAAACAGGGGAGCTATTAATTAATGCACATCAAAATAGTGCAGTACACAGCACAGAACAATTCTAATATTTCACCATCTAATTCCTAATTTAATTATTCAGTGACCAGTAATACCCTTTTTACAAAAATGTCAAACCTGTAATGTTTTCGTGATAATGATCATGACGATTTATTTCCAGAGATGAAACTCTTAGTAAAATTGTTTTTTTTTTTTGCCAGAGACAACATAAATACACTGGTGACCAAAACTAAAATCTAGAAGGCATTTGTAGGAATAAAAAGAAAAAAAAAAAAACCCATGTAACAGCACAGCTAAAGATGTCTACCATGTCAAGAGACCATCATAAGAACAATAAACATTTTATAACAGACAAATATGTACACATTTTGCATATATAGGGTCACATCCACAAATATCACCAAGGTGGGATGTAACAACATAACCTAAAAATGTCTTAATAAAAAATGTGATCATCTTGTACGGACTGACAACTCTCATAACAATGCATACTCATCACCAGGTTGTTGAAATCTGAAGCCAAAAAATTCCTAAAATTGTCTTAGTTAGCAGTGCTCTCCTTGGAATTTTTCTACAGCCAGGTGGCAAGAAATTTGAGCTGGGTGGTACTTTTAACGACCCCTTTCTCAATCGAAAAAAAAAAAAAAAAGTATTTTACTTAACATTATTATACTTATTAAACATCTTTAGCAGTGTGGTAGGCATTAATGTAGCATAACATGATAAAGTTAGAAAATTGTACAAAAATGGTTAAAAAATGAGTATTTACTAACAAATCATATTCAACACAGATTTTTTTTTTATAGATTGAAGGTTTAACGACCACTGTGAGCAACTCAACAGGCTATAAGCAATTGCTTGTCTCTAATTTGGTGCCACTGGTTCCAGGAAAGGGAGACAGCCAGTGCCGTAAGACAAACACAACATCCATGCCTCACCGGGATTCGAACCTGGACTCTTCTCGGATGAATAGTCATAAGCCAGCGCTTAGACCACTGTGCCACCATGATGATGACACAGATTTCAGCCAGTTTTCTTCAACACTGATGGTGTATGTGGGATTAAGTTTTCCATTCTTACTATTATGTGCAATACGAAAATATTCATTACGGGAAATATAACCAGGCGGCAGACAAAATTAACTGGGCGGGCCGCCCAATCAAAAGGCTGTAGGGGAAACACTAGTAAGGAATGTGATCACTTCGTATGGACAGACAACTCTCACAACGATGATAAATACTCATCACCGGGTTGTTGATGAACTCTGGAGCCAAAGAATTCCTAAAAATGTCTTAGTAAGGAATGTGATCACCTCGTATGGACAGACAACTCTCACAACAACGATACATACTCATCACCAGGTTGTTGATAAACTCTGGAGCCAAAGAATTCCTAAAAATGTCTTAGTAAGGAATGTGATCACCTCGTACAGACAGACAACTCTCACAGCGATGATACATACTCATCACCGGGTTGTTGATGAACTCTGGAGCCAAAGAATTCCCCAAAATGTCTTAATAATGTGATCACCTCATACGAACATACAACTCTCAGTGATAAACGTACTCCTTACCAGGTTGTTGTTGAACTCTGGAGCCAAAGAGTTCCATTCCTTGATGAGGGTGGTACATATCTCAGAAAGGGTTCTGGGAGGGGGTAGATGAACTGCTACATGTCATCCCAGGCATGCTCTATAGGGAGTCCAAAGACCTGGTTGGCCAGTCAATATGCCAAATATCCTCTCTCTGTAGGAAATCATAAACAAGCTGAGTCAGTGCTGCTGAGCATTAGCATTCACTAAAAGAAACTGATGCCCAACAGCGCCCCCAAAAGTTTTATATAGGACTCTAGGACTCTAGTATTGTTCGTGGGTGTTTGGCAGGATTATTATGGGTTCCCTGTTCCCTCCAGATGAAATGCTATGATGAGAATCCATTTGTAGACTAAATCTGGACTTGTCTGTAAAAAGAACATCGACCCACTTGCCTGGGCTCTAGGAACGATGTTGCACATTCCAGTTCAAGCAAGCTTTCCTGTGAGATGCAGTTAGTGGGACACAAACCGCGAGTCTCTTGGCATAAAGGCCAATTATATTGTGTCTTTTATATAACATTTTTCATGATACCGTAGTCTCAGTGGCAGTGGAAAGCTCCAACGAGAATTATCGGGCTGTATAGGACCTATGACCCCAAGCAGTTAAAGTGACATAACAGTCCACACAAGGTGTTGTATGCCTTGGACAGTCCTTTGTGACATCCCACTGATGTAGCTGAATTGCTGCCATAACTGTGAAACTACTCTGGGGTGGATTTTCAAATCCTTTGCAACCTGGTCCTGCTTCTATTCATCCTATCGCATGCCACTACTGTACAGTGTTGAATATATGTGTATGAGACATAAGGGAAGCATCTGCAGCCAACGAGAAATGCCACTTCCTTTCCTCATTGTCTTAACAATAACAGATGGAGAGAATATCATGAGAAAAAAGAATTACACGAGGAATTCAGATCAGATCATATGTAGAGGATTTTAGGAAGGGAGTGTCTGACCCTAGGTCTTAAACAACCCTTAGAAATAGGAAGCTAGGAGATTTGGGCTATAGTACCGGATAGGAAAGTTACACGGAAGCGAGGTAGAAAGGGAGAGGAAGACTCCCTTATTTATTACCGGGGGCTAGTACCCGGGGTCCGTTAGCTTAACGTGCCCATCTGAAGCACTGCGGATATTTAGTGGTTCAAGCGTTTGAACTAGCCTGGGATCGAATCTGAGGTTTTCTCTGTGGTAGTCACGATTGTTGACCACTAGACCACCCGCTGCACTGCAAGAGAAATTTTTTTGGCGTCCAACTTATACACCCAAGGATGGAAAATGAAAACTATGAAATGGTGTGAAATAGTTCTTTTTCTAGTGAAAATGGTTCCTTTTGTAAACAATGGGCTTCACATTTTTAAGTGAAATCACTGAAATATCTAACTCTTCAAATTACAATACTGATGGTCCTCATTTTAGCCCCATAATTTGAAAACCACTGCTCTAGTTTGGCAACAACTGTAATGAAGAACTTGTAAACCCAAATCTCGAAACCAGTCTTGCTGCAATGCAATCATTTACAGTGATCAATGAATGGTTGAAAGTGATTCTGTGTTTCTTAATTTCTGTACGTAACTAGAGTATGCAAACCTTCAACTTGCATTTCCAAAAGTCAGTCAATAAGTAACGCACAATCACCTGTAACTCCCCAGTTTACAAAGGTTGAATCATGAAAGTTGGTGGGTAGGACCTTCATTCTGTTAGCTTCCAAATGATCATTAACAGTTGTTTCTTCTCTTAGCAGGTGAAGCATAATGGATGGTGAAATGGACACCCTACTACGTCAACGGTCAATAATTGAGTTTCTCTACAAATCTGGGTATAGCTCAGCTATATTGATCCACAGACAATTGTTGCCAGTGTATTGTGAGGCAACAATGGATCGCAGTAATGTGCTGCAGTGGATTTTAGCATTCAGGTTAACCACGATGCAACAGATCGACCACTGTGACAACCACTACAACTGAGGAAGCCATTGAGAAGCTGATTCAGGATAACAGTTGCATCACCACTTTCGAACTTATGGACCGCCTTGGCATGTCAAAGGGAAGTGTTTAAACAGTGGTAGAACGCTTAGGATACCGGGAAATGTGTGCTTGTTGGGTACTACGGCTCCTCACAAAAGAGATGAAGAGAATTCAGAAAGAGGTGTGTGACGATCTGCTTGAACATTTTGCTGGCGACTTTCCACAATGTTTTCATGGAGTGATGACACAATTGTCTGTTTCATTATGACCCAAAGAGCAAACGTCAGTCAATGGAGTGGAAGCATGTGGGATCACTGCAGAAGAAGAAGCCACGACTTTCAAGGTCATCAAACAAATTGGCCACATCTTTTTTTTTTTTATCTTCAAAGCATCAACTTCCTGGAAAGTGGGACCACCATCACCAAAGGGTGTTATTGTTCATCCTTGGAGAAGCTGAGGTGTGCCATCAGAACTAAAAGACCACACTTGCAAGCCGGGGACATCAAACTGCATCACAATAATGCGAGACCGCACACTGCACAGCAACAGTGCAGAAAGTGACTCGACTGGGCTGGATGCTAGTGCCACAACCAATGTACAGCCCAGACTTGGCACCATCAGATTTTTATCTGTTTGGCCGTCAGAAGGCACATCTACATGGGAAAGCATTTCAGAGTGATGCAGAACTCTTTGCGTGTGTCAGGAAGTGGTGTGATGACCAACCTCCTAAGTTTTACCAACGTGCATTCTTGTCATGGAAACAATGTTGGCTGCAATGTAGTGAAGCCAATGGATCCTACATTGAGGGACTTATCTCTAAAGCCAAATGTCCAAGGTTGCTACCCACCAACTTTCACGATTCAACCTTTGAAAACTGGAGAGTTACAGGCGATTGTGCTTTACCTTGCCATGGAAACAATGTTGGCTGCAATGTAGTGAAGCCAATGGATCCTACATTGAGTGACTTATCTCTAAAGCCAAAAGGTCCAAGGTTACTACCCACCAACTTTCACGATTCAACCTTTGAAAACTGGAGAGTTACAGGCGATTGTGCTTTACCTTGTCATGGAAACAACGTTGGTTGCAATGTAGTGAAGCCAATGGATCCTACATTGAGTGACTTATCTCTAAAGCCAAAGGTCCAAGGTTGCTACCCACCAACTTTCACGATTCAACCTTTGAAAACTGGAGAGTTACAGGCGATTGTGCTTTACCTTGCCATGGAAACAATGTTGGCTACAATGTAGTGAAGCCAATGGATCCTACATTGAGTGACTTATCTCTAAAGCCAAAAGGTCCAAGGTTGCTACCCACCAACTTTCACGATTCAACCTTTGAAAACTGGAGAGTTACAGGCGATTGTGCTTTACCTTGTCATGGAAACAACGTTGGCTGCAATGTAGTGAAGCCAATGGATCCTACATTGAGTGACTTATCTCTAAAGCCAAAGGTCCAAGGTTGCTACCCACCAACTTTCACGATTCAACCTTTGAAAACTGGGGAGTTACAGGCGATTGTGCTTTACCTTGTCATGGAAACAATGTTGGCTGCAATGTAGTGAAGCCAATGGATCCTACATTGAGTGACTTATCTCTAAAGCCAAAGGTCCAAGGTTACTTATTGACCGACCTTCATATTTGTTGTGTGATTAATTCAGAATATTTGGACCAGCAACATCTTATGTTTAAGTGAGAAAAACATATAGGTGAGAAACATACAAATGGGGTTTTTGAGGAACGTATAAACAGGGTTCTACTCTGTATCTTGGAGACATTCACTTGGCAGTAGATTGATAATGGTTGATGATGATACATACAAGGTAATTCAAAATGATTAATCCGATTTCAGAAGAGCATCATTCCATACTATCAACCGTGTATGGCTTTGGCATACACCAAACGAAGGAGGAAATCTCCGAGTTTTAGTAGGTAACCATGAGAGGTCTCTCGTTGTGGGGCAGCCTCATTGGCATTGTGCTGTTCACCGTTTCCTCAATGAAGTGCTGCCTTGCCATTGGATTGGTCGCAGTGGACCCCATGACCTGGTGCTCTACACAGCTGGCCACCTAGGTCACTGGAGTTTACACCATGCAACTTCTTCGTTTGGGGGTATGTTAAGAATACTGTGTACATGCCACCATTACCTACAACCCTGGATGAGCTCCAGGGTTGTAGGCAACCTTTCTGATGTGCAAGTTCACTCATTTCAGTGTGTCCGTTGTCACTGACTCCACCGCAGTAACAATGCATTTTTTGAGCTCACCCAGGGTCATACGCAATGGTGGCATGTACACAGTTTTCTTAACATATCCCCAAAAGAAGAATTTGCACGGTGTAAGTTACACTGACTTAAGTGACCAACTGGAGAGCACTAAGTCATGGGATCCACTGCAACCAGCCCAATGGCAAGGGAGCATTTCGTTGAGGAAATGGTGAGCAGCACAATGCTAATGAGGTGGCCCCACAGTGACAGTGATGCCCTCTTATGATGACCTACTAAAACTCTGAGATTTCCTCTTCCTTGGTGTATGCCCACCCATACACTGTTGATAGGTATGGAATTATACATATATATATATACATATCACTAAGCTGCTCTCTGGGATTCTGAGGTTAGCTCCACAAAGAAAAAACAAACTACCAGATAATATTTAGCTGATTATTTACTTACTGCTGCCATATCAAACTTCTCCATTTACAGCGATCTTGACATACAACTCGAGCTTCATTGACATCCATCACACGACGCACACAAGATCTATATTTCATACTCATGCACACACTCCTGAATCTGATCCTCCCATGACTTCCTTGGTCTTCCTTTGCCTTTACTTCCTGCCACTTGGGCTAAAAAGATTTTCTCAGTAAGCATCTCATCACTCATTCTTCCAACATGCCCAAACCACCGAAACATATTAGTCTCCACCTTGCTAACAATATTTTGCTTCAATTTACACAACTGCAACACATCTTCATTCCTCACACAGTCAGAACAAGTCTTGCCACAAACCCCCCATAAGTAACAAATTTCTCCAGCACACAAACAACTCCTATGTTTCTTCTGTAGCACCCAGAGTCGGAACAATTACACTTTCATATACAGCCATGCGGGACTCTCTTCAGAATCCATCATTCTTGTGAAAACCTCCCAAGGCAGCTATGACTTTCAAAGAAGAATGCACTCGCCTACTAATTTCACCATCCAATTTGTTCTCTCTGTCAAACATGCTTCCTAAATACACAAACTCATTCACCTGGTCAATCACTGTGCCATTTAGACATATGTATTACATTCAGTACTACCAATTCCTTGCTCAAAAACCATAACTTTGGTTTTCCCCTTATTTATACTGTTTGAATTTCATGCAAACTTTGTACATCTGGGACAACATATTTTGCAACTCACTTTTGCTCTCTGCCAACAGGATTGTGTCCTCAGCATACAGCAATCTGCATACACGGATATCATCAAGACATAGACCAGTATTACGTATTTTGGCATCACGCATCCATAAATGGAATTATACTCTTCTGAAATCAGATGAATCATTTTGAACTACCCTGTATTTACAGTTTCTTAGTAAATTCTGCAGAGCAATACATTTTCAACAACTTTCAACAGCTTGTAATGAAAGAACCAAAATGCTGAACACACAAGGGGAACAATTAAAAGTATCACGTTCACTCATACCTCTCACGAGCAAGAGGCCCCCTCATTTCATTAGTTGTGACCACATCAAATCCTATCCTTAGGTGTCCTTCACGCACTTCTTCGGTGTAAAATCCTTGAAAAGTAACCTCCTTTTGCTTTAGAATTGCACAGACCTTTTTCACAGCAGTAGTTTTGCCAACCCCTGAAAATGAAGAACAGTGAGTTAAAACATACCTCACTCCAAGAATATTCTGTTATTTCTCAGTATCTTACAAAATCAAAATAACACAATAAATAACATGAACAAAACAAAAACTTCACAATTTCTTCACACATGAAAGGAGACTGCAGTGTATGAAACATAATTTTCAAAGGAAGAGATCTACCATTATACCACTGTGTCATTCAGCTCATACTTTGCACGTTATGCTGCCGAGAAAACCGTATTCCTTTTCAATACATGGAGATATCTTTATTCGAAACTGTGAACAATTTAAATGTGGATTTACGATGTCACATTACAGGGCACGACAGAAATAGTTATTATCAAAGATATGCAATCATGAGACATTGAAGGACATCTAAAGGCCTTAAAGCACTTCTTGAACACCTCCTCAGCCCTCTGTTCTTATTGTCTTGACACTGCATTTGCATAAAATTGAATGCATGCTTCTTGGTGATTGTTCAAGGTGAGATAAAAGAGCATGTAACAAAGATCTCATTGCTTTTTGTGTAGCTCTTTTGTGGTGGCTGGCTTTTCTTTAATTGCAAGAAATAAAAAAATAAAAAAAGACAGTTGAAGCCAGGAGTCATCTGTCCTTGCTGGCATTCTGCTGTTTGAGGAATGGAGTACATGTTGAGTGTGACTGTGTGTAGAGTGTGATGCTGTAAGTTGAATTATTGTTCTCATTGTTCCTGCTGACGTCGTGTCTGCCTTCTGAGGAGTGGAATCTAATTTCTTGTGACTACCCACTGGCTGAGTGTGATGAGGTGGCAACTCCTGCAGTGTTTCTTTCAGGAATTTTGGACCGGGGGGCAAATAGAACCTTGGAGAGGGAAAATTTTCCATTATATATATATACATGTATAAATAAAATTTTAACTACTATATTTATATATATATAGAAGTAATTATTATAGGTATTATAATACAAAGGTACAAGGGGTCTGGGGGCCTTGCCCCCTCCCTCCCCAAGAAAAATATATAGTAATTACTTCTTCAAACATTTCAAGAATAACAAAACTTTTTTTCAGCTAAACAAGGGGAGTTTCGGGGGGAGAATCGGCAGGCTGGAGATTTTTATCCACTAAAATGCATTTAACACATTCCTGGTCCTGAATCACGATTCCCAGACAATTAGGTGTGATTAGTCTACTTATTATATTTTCAAGAATAGCATGCATTGTAATATACTTTTTAGCCAAATAAACTATAATACTTGAACAAATATAAAAAACAATGTAATTGGAGAAATATTTGAAGCATAAAAAAGAAACGAAACTTTCTTTTTCATCATAGCCTGAATTTATTAACATTTGTTTAGCTCGGTACCCTAAAATGTCACGGAGGGGGGGGGGGGGCTTCGACACCCGAATGTATGCCTGAAAGAAACACTGAACTCCTGTCTACAAGGTTCTGACTGCTTTGCTTTGATGGAAATGATTACATATTTTTTTTAATTCTGATTTTGAGCAAGGATTCGAATCGCCAGCCAAGGAGAACGAAACATCCTTTGATAAGGTAAATGTTTGTTCTATGATTGAGTGCTCATGTCTTAGAGATATTAATATATTTAGTTCGAAATTTGTGTTAAGATTTATTTTGTGCACTATCAGTGACTTACACAGTCAAGTCACATTATTGTGACCACCTCCTACTTTTGACATCAACAGCATGCAGCCAATGCAAGAAGGCATGTGTTGTGAGCTGGCTTGGAGGGTATATAAGATGTGCTGTAGGCATTCTGAAAACATATCACTCGTCGTTGTCATGGATAAAAGGAGCGATTTATCAGATTTGCAAAAAGGGATGATTATCGGCTTTCGGGCCAAGGGTGGCAGTATTTCTAAAATAGCGCAGTTTGTGAACTGTTCGCATGCTGCTGTGGTTAAAGTGTATTGTGATTAGAGAAATGGCACCACTGCGAGTAAGCGATGTGAAAACTGTGGAGCACTACTGCGAATAAGCGATGTGGAAACTGTGGAGCACCATGTGCCACTGATGTGAGAGGTGAACATCAGCTGCGAAGCCATGAGGGCCGATCGACATGCTACAGTGGAGCAACTCACTGGCCGAATGAACCAGGGGGCTATCGGAAGTGTGTCTAAAATGACAGTTCGGGGAACCCTGCGGCATATGGGGTTCCAATGCAGATGGATGGTCACTGCACCTATGCTAACGAAGGTGCATTGGCAGAAAAAGCTTACATTTGCATGGCAGTATCAGAATTGGACCTCTGCTGATTGGCAAAGGATTGCCTTCTGCGATGAGTCACCTTTTCTACTTCATGAAACGGATGGACGTTGGCGTATAAGGCGAGGAACATCAAAGAACGAACACTCTTCAACCATTGCTGGAAGAACACAAGCTGGTGGAAGCAGCGTTCTAATCTGGGGAATGTTTTCGTGGCATTCCCTGGGTCCACTCGCACCTGTAGAACGCACTATGAACAGAATTCGTTATATGAATCTATCCTTGCAGACCACGTACACCCATACATGCAGTCTTCCCTGGGACAGATGGGACCTTCCAGCACGACAATGTGACGCGTCACACAACTAGAAATGTCCAAGAGTGGTTGGAAGAGCCCCATGAAGACTTCAAAGTACTTCCCTCGCCGCCTAATTCCCCAGACTTAAACCCAATTCAGCATCTGTGGGACCACCTCTATCGCGTTGTTCGCTCAATGGATCCTCCACCATGCACTGCAGTCAGCATGTCTCCACATACCTGTGAACACTTTCCAGCACCTTACCGAGTCCCTCCCAGCCCGTCTAACTGCTGTCCGCGCTGCACATGGCGGTTACTCTGGATATTAGTCTGGTGGTCACAATAATATGACTCAACTGTGTAAATGTACATGCCAACTTAGCTTTAAACGGTCCTCCCTGCAAGGGTGAGCTAGTTGGGCTGGGGCAAAGAGTGGGGGTGGGGGGTTGAACCATCACAACTAATGCAACTAAACACTAACCAACAAATTTCTGTTTTCATACCTCCAGGACTAAAGTTGCAGATTCTGAAGGAAATTCACACGCGGATTCCAAAATTGCCAGCTATTTGTATCTTGTACATCTGCATCAAAAACATACAGGCCTACTCACATTTTAATGATGTAATAAATGGCGAGTTTCTAGTACCATACAATTACATAGAATATGTAAAATCATCATTAAGTTATTTCATGTTAAAATAGAACTATTTTGCTAATTTATATTATGGTACAAGGCAGTGGTTGCTCTGTTTTTTTTAAAGGTTTTGCATGTAATCTGAAGTTGCCAGTTTTTTTTCATCGTCCATTGGAATTACAAAAACCATAAAAACAAAGTGTGTTGAGGTCTTACATCAGCAATTACATGACTCTTTTTACATAAACGCTTTCCATCTTACACGCCATGTAAACAATGAAAAATGTAAGATTCAAATTTAATTTTTCAAATACTGGATTGAATAGAAATTAAAAATTGGTTTTGCTTGGGCATAATTAAAAAAGGTAATTGCCAAAACCTTTTGTCAATCACCATAATTTTTTTTTTTTTTTTTTCGCAAGCAAAGAATGCAATCAGCAGCATGACCCCTGCAAGCTACTACATAGAATGGCCGTTCTATAAAAACTGAGAGCAAAAACACACAAAATGAAGAAATACAGGTACAGCAAAATATATGTTAATCTTTCTCAAAGTATCTTCCCTGGGATGATATGTAACGGTCCCATAGTTGTCTACTTTTCAAATCATGTGGCGAAGGCATTTTGTGGAAGCTGCTTTAGCGACTCCTGTATGGCTTGAATAACGTCAGCATCTGTGTTGAATGTTACGCCACGGAACTTCTTCTTCATTGTTGGAAGCAACCAGAAATTGCACGAGGTGAGATTGTCACTTTGTGGAGGAACAGCATGCTGGTAGACTACACCTTTATGAACAAATAAAACTACCATCATCCCCTTCCCAGCTGATTTGGTTTGGCAACTTTTTTCAGAGGAGGCGAGCCTGTGCGTTTCCAGACACTTGTTGCGCGCTTCGTGAGGGGGTCAAAATAGTGGATCCGTATTTCAGCGTCAGTTACTGCTGTGTTTAGAAAGTTTGGACCCTTTGAAATCATTTGTTTCCACTCATGACACACCTGAACTCTGGCTAACAATTGTCCTCTCCTCAGGTGATGAGGTACCCATCTGGAACACACGCACGATGAAGCAGTAATTTGTCGGTTAGAATACGGACGTTTTTGAAATATTAGTGGATGCTGCTGTGTCTTCATAAGTCATTTGTCTATGTTTTTGCAGGATTGCTCAAACACTGTTAGCAATACACTCTGTAACAACCCTTTCAGGTTGACCAGGCCTAGGAGCGAGTTCTGCCAATAAACACCCTTTTTTGAAATCGTGGTGGCATCTAAAATTCGTCGACTCACCCAAACATTTATCTTTGGAAGCTTTTTTTTATTAAATCAATTGTTTCTGAATCCATTTTACCCAAAGAATAGCAAAATTTTATTGCACAACGCATTTCACTTCTTAACTCTGAATCACTCACCTCCAAAGCAGTAAGGCAAAATGAAGACATAACTTAAACAACTGCACAATAACAAAACCAGAATAATCTGCCATGGCTAATAAGTGTTGCCATAGATACTTCCTTAATTCAGTTAGTTGTCTGCATGGTTATTTCCCCCTTTGCACTGTTGCCAACTCAAAAAAAATACTCACAGTTTTTATGGAATGGTCTTTGTACCTTCTACTTTTTTAGAAATGCTTACCATAGATAGTTATATGCTTATACACCAGATAGTTATATGCTTTTACTACCCGGCTTTGCCCGGTACAGAATGTATGGAATCTGTAGAATCAAACGTACCAAAAGCGTTACGAATTATTTATTTAACAGTGTCCAGGAGACACAGTATTACAACACTGACTGAATAAAATTCGTTAACAATTTGTCATCGACGATCAAATGCATCCCGTGCTTTCAGTTTCAGACGTCTTTGGGAGGGGAAGGATCTCTGGGATAAAAAAAGTTAAAAACGTATCTTTGCGAATATTTTATGAAACTGGCTGAAATTTGAATGAACACCATAAATGGTTAACAGGAACATGACCTCCAAATTTCGCCTGAATCGGTACATAACTTTTTAAATTAGCCGTCAAAATTTTATTAACCATTTCTGCATATATGTTTCTGTTTACCAATGAATTAAAAATTCCATGCCTATTTATAAAATACTTTGACCGGATTTTGGTGAAATTTTGAGGGACTCCTCTTATTACCAATTCATGGTGGCGATAAAAATTTCAGCCGGTTTCATTAAGATTTTGCAAAGTTCGTTTTTGCATTTTTTATGCACAGTTCTCAAAGAATAGAAACACCTGTGGATGTGCCAGGGCGATGAATACATTCACATGCTTCAGTTTCAGATTTGGAACAGGATGACGTAGCAAACAACACTAACTTTATTGATTAGCTTATTAATTAATTCATAACACGCGAATGGAACAACGTAGAGATCTTAAAATAGTTGCGTTGACTTAGAAATTCCAGTATTAATAAGCTATGCAAATTTCACGATGCCATAGTTCGGCATTCGAGAGTTTTTGCTGCTTCAGACAAACAGATGTTTTGTGTTTTATACACTGAGTGGCCACTTTATTATGACCACCTGACAGTTTTAAGCAAATGAGCTATGGCTGCAAGCTGTTGCCACCAGAGGGTGAGGCTAGTATAAAAAGGGAAAGCTTAGTGCTTGCGACAGTAGTAGAAGAGATTTTTGGGTGACGAGATGGGTAAAAAATGCTATTTGATGGATTTTCAACATGGGATGATTGTAGGAGCTTGGAGCCATGGAGCGAGTACCACCGAAACCACTGCATTCGTGAAAGTTCCAGAGCAGCTGTTGTTAAAGTGTTTAAAGACTGGACTGTCAGCCAAAAAACTGGGTCTCTACGTGCAATGTGTGGTCGTCATCGACTAGTGATTGCTCGGGCGGAACGGAGAGCGTCCAGACTGGTAACAGACAACAGAAGGGCAACAGCGCAGCAAATTACAGACCATCTTAATCAAGGATCTCCTGAAATGATCTCTGCAAAATGTTGAAGACCTGAATATCACAGTAGACAAAATTATTGTATTTGTCCACAATAGATATTTTGGTCAGTAGAATACATGCAAAACTTGGAGAAAATGGAATAAAATGTGCAACGCAAAAAAAAAAAAAAAAAAAAAAACATTTTTTTTGGTGTTGGACATTTTTATTCCATTTTTTCCAAGTACAATGTAAACTAAATGAAAAAAACACCAAATGGTTGACCCGATAATAAAAAATTATCATGTGTGAAAGAGTTAGAGTTCCTTTTTTTTTTTTTTTTATTTGAAGTTTAATGACCACCATGAGCAACTCAATGGGCTATAAGCAGTCGCCACAGTACGAGTTCCTGCTATTACTTGTTACTAATAGCAGATTATATATATGCTTAGGCCACGTATTATTAATGTTAATACAGTCTTGTCTTGAACAAATATCTTAATAAAATTTAACGACTCGTCTGAGATGGGTCCTGATGAGGCGTGGATGTTGGGTTTGTCTTACGGCACTGGCCCTCTCCCTTCCCTGGAACCAGTAGCTCTAAATTAGGGACAGATGACTGCTTACAGCCATCGAGTTGCTCATGGTGGTAATTAATCCTCCCCCCCCCCCTCCCAAAGAGCCTTAGACATTGAGCATTGCCACTATTTGTGATGTAAGAAGTGGATGGCCCAGAATAGATATTTCCATTGAAAGAAGCCGAATACTACAGAATCTATTTCCTTTAAAGAAAAAAATCTTGAGTGGCCGTCAGGTGTCACCCGACTTCCCTGCTGCATAGGGACGAGCCTGGTTTATGGCAGTTTTTCGACATATGTGCACTTTCATGGCACGGGTGTGTGTGTGTGTGTGGGGGGGGGGGTCGCAAACTGAATTACCCATTCTAAAAGAACGAGTCTCTATTTCTCAACGAGTAAGAATTCACAAGTTATATCGAAAGGACAACAGAAAATAAAATTGTCTGTTTTTACTTTTTCTCGTTTGATTTTATAAACTTTAAATCTTAGCACCCTAGGCTGCTGTTTAGTTTGACTAATGGTTGAACCTGCCAGTCACGTACCCAGAAATTTTGTTTGGGAGGAGGGGAGCATCTGAGTTCGAGAAAAAACTATGAATAATTTATATATAGCAGATGTAGGTGGCAAGTTGTATTGACCATATGCTGTACTAACCTGCCGCATTTATAATTTACATTTTACTATGCCACATCTCTTAGGTGAGAGACAAATTTTCAAACTGATATAATAAAAATAAAGCAATAAATTAGGGTTGATACTAGGAATAAATGGAAATACCAAATGTGAAATTTATAGAAATGTGTTAAACTACCACTTTAAATTGCACAGAAACTTGCCTTCAAGATCATTCACAAACAAACCATTCTATATCCATTCATTAATTTGAAGACTATATAAAGAAGCTTAAATTCTTTACTGCCTTTATTTGATGTGTACGTAGCTGTAGGCCCAGGCATGGGTTCAGGGTAGGGGCAGGTGCCCCTGCCCAATTAGAGATTTGTTTATTGCTTCCTCAAAAATAATTTTGTGGATAATTATTTAAAAAGATAATAAAACAAATAAAATAAATCCACATTTTTTGTTGTTGGGTAACCTTTGGGAGGGGTCCAGACCCCGTCCTTGGATACATGCCTGCAGGGTGACCAACTTAGCGATTTTGTCGCCAGATCTGGAGATATTGATTTACATCTGGTGACAAAAATATCATTCCAGCGACATGTCTCAATACTAGAGATATCGTTCCTCATCTAGCGAGAAATCTGGAGATTTTTTGTCTTACTCTCTGTTGTTGTCAAATTGCAACCCTAACCGTGAACGTCGAGTTCGATGGTTCCAACTTCCAACTACAAGACCGCGACCAGGTGGTTTCCATGTAGTATCTCGTATCTTCAGGGCAGACAGTAGGACCATCTGCTGGTTTATGAGAAAGACTTCCTTACATTAGGGTGGGCTGACAGCGTTCTCGACCACAGCTTTCACCCTCCCCTCTTGGGACATTGGTTCAATTTGGGTGATTGTGTATCGGTGTCCGGTGAATACCTACCCTTCAAGTGAGATTTCTCCCCGCAGCCAAAATCTGGACCAAGGAATATTAAAACCAAGGGTCAACGGAAGTGGGAAGATCTTGACAAACATATGGCTGGGTCATAAACTCTAAGCGGGTAAGTTTCTTATTTTTACATTTTATTGTCTTTTTGTTTCTCCCCATGTATATGGTTTGGGTTGGTTTGTGACTGACATTGTCAGGTCTCATTTCTGTTTCTGCAGCAGTTGGAAAAGAAAGCTATTTTTTCTCTTCTCAGACATCAATGTTCATTTGATACTAAGTGTAATCAAAAGGCTTTTTTTTGTGTCTTCCATGAATTGTTGAACCATGGGTAAAACACAGTATACCCAAAGATTTAGGAAGGAATGGTTAAAAGATGATAAATTTAAAACATGGTTGATGGAAATTCAAGGGGATAGTGCCAAGTGTTTCTGCAAATTTTGTAAGTGTCATTTATCTCCAAAATACTCGGATTTAGAAAAACATATGGGTACTGTAAAGCATAAGAAAGCGGCAGAAGGGCTGAGTGGAAAATTGCAGCAGAAGCCAATAACATCTAGCTTCACTCCACTAAATAATGAAGCCAAAGTAGCTGAGGGAAGGATGTGCCTGTATATTGCTCAGCACAGCACCTTTAGAAGTGTGGATCACCTAAGTGAAATGTGCAAGGAAAGCTTTAAGGACAGCAAATGTACACAATCTTTGAAATTGCACCGAACCAAGTGTGGACAAGTCATTCGAAATGTACTTGCACCACATTTTGAAACTAGTTTGAGAAAAGATATTGGTGAACAGCCATACAGCATATTAATAGATGAGAGTAATGACATCTCTGTCAACAAGTTATTAGCTGCTACAATTCGTTACTATTCAGTGCTAAAAAATGACATTGTAGTTACTTTTCTTGATTTGGCTGAATTATCTGATGGCACAGCTGATAGCATCTGCAATGCTGTTAAAGAGATGCTTAACCGAAAGGGACTGGATATAAAAAAGCTTGCAGCCATTGGAACTGATAACGCATCAGTAATGGTTGGTGTCAATAATGGTGTGTACAGCAAACTGAAGGAAGCAGTTCCTAATCTACAACTTGTAAGGTGTGTTTGTCATTCTGTACAACTGTGTATTTCCCATGCTGCATCTGAATTTCTTCCAAGACATTTAGAATTTCTCATCAAGGAGACTTATAACTGGTTTTCACACTCGGCACTTCGCCAGTCTGTATACAAACAATTATATTGCTTAATCAATGATAATAAATCACCGTTAAAGATTCCACAGGTAAGTCAGACACGATGGTTGTCTATAGAAGCAGCAGTATCACGAATACTGCAGCAATGGGAAGAACTTAAAACGCATTTCAGTATTGCTCACTCTACGGAGAGGTGCTATACAGCAGACCAGTTGCACATGATGTATGCTGACAAGCAAAATTACTTGTTTCTTCTTTTCCTTCAACCCATTTTACGTGAAGTAAATATGGTTAACTTAAAATTTCAGTCTGAAAAGCAAGACCCAACTAAGTTGCTTGATGATCTGATTTTCTTATTGAAGTCTTTGTGTGGAAAACTTTTAATGCCTGGAATGAAATTTGATGTTTTCTCAGTAGTGATTGAAGACCATTTGGATCCTTCCCCATACTTAGGATACCAATTTGAACTTGAAATGCGCAAAAGCACACTTTCAGAAAATATTGAAAAGGATATGCGCAAAAAATGTGTTCTGTTCTTGAAGGAACTTGTAGCCCAGCTCAGAAAACGATTGCCATCGAACATTGAGATTTTACAGCATATGTCTTTGTTATCAGCATCAGAATGTTTAAGACCACTGAAGGCTTCTGTTGTAAATTTAGCAGCACTTTTTAATTCCGATCCATCTATATTAACGCACATTGATAGGCAATGGCGAAATTTGCATTATGTCAAATGGACTGAAGTTCATGACACTGTAAAACTGTGGTGTGAAATAGCATCATACAAGGACTCAACAGGAGAAAATCCTTTTAAGGAACTTTCTGATTTTGCGTTACATGTTTTAACACTTCCACATTCGAATGCAGATGTTGAACGAGTTTTCAGTTATGTAAATCATGTAAAAAACAAAACCAGAAATACAATGAAAACTGACACTTTAGTCAGCATACTGAACACAAAGTTCGGTATGAAACGTGAGGGCAAGTGTTGTCATGAATATGAGCTTCCAAAAGAAGTAGTTGGAAAAAATTGCCACAATGGCAAGTTATGACAGATTTACAGAGGGTCAATCATCATCTTCTCAGATGCCATATTCAGATGATGAATTTGAAAACTTTTGAGCAGACTGACTGATAAAACATTGTCTTTATTTATATACTGTAAAATTGTTCAGTTTTCTTACAAAGCTAATCCGGAGATAAATTAATGTCCAAACTTGTAAATTATACATGGATGACAGGAAGTATATTTAAGTCTTCAGCTGTGTAAGTAATACACTAAGAAATTGTTTGAAATATTAATACAAAATTTTCATGTGATGGGGATATATTCCATCTTATATCACATTTTCATTTCTTATGGGTCCTTCAATTAACTCTCCTGCTATTGAGAACTCATATTCTTGCCAAATGTTTAGTATATCATAGCCAGCTATATATAGTATATAGCCAGCTGAATTCACAATATTAACAACATATAAAATCTATATATCCGTTCCTTTAACTACGTCATTGTTTTATTCTCTGAATTTTATTGCATTTGCATATAATTTAACTCTACGTCCTTGGTTTTAACGTTCATTAAAGTTTTAAAAGTCTGCATGTTGTTCGTTTTTTTAACTTTATCATGATTTTATTCTCAGTTTTATTGCATGTACATATTATTTTACTCTAAATCCTTGGGCTTAACATTCATTAAGGTTTTTAAAAGTTCGCATGTTGTTTGGTCTTAGCGTTCATTGATATATATAACTTATTTTTCGTTTCAGACTTGTGTAATACGGCACTGCTGATTTCTTCCTTAAATCTGGTGATTTTCTGGAGATATTTGCTTGTGATTTTGGAGATATAAAAAGTGGATTGTTGGCCGCCCTGCATGCCTGGAACCGGCCCTGAATGATGGGGTAATGAGCAGTAATGACTGCATTATTGAACGTGTAAGGTTGCTTAAGCATAGGGGAATTCGAAACGTTTACAATTTTATCTTAGGAGCATTCAGTGGAAAGGAAAAAGGAAATAAAGTAACACAGAGGCAAGGAGCTGGCAAAACATGTACTGCTAATGCGACCCCCTCCCCCAGCAAAAAAAAGGAAAAGAACGGCAGGCTATGAAGCCGGGATTTCTCTTTAAATCCCTACTACCTAGTTAACTAGATTTACATTATTCCTAAACATTTTACACTCATCAAAACGACAAAACTTGTAACAAAGAAACTTAACCTGGAGGTCCAGTTAACATAATGTGTTTCGCCATGCCTCAAAATGCACATAAACACGTGTTCAAACTACTACTCAAATCAAAACATCACTGGTATAACCAACCCATATTCTCACACATTCAATCGGTACAACAGCACATGTTGTTTGGAAAGAAACAACAATGTATCAAAATATCGAATTTGGCGATTCGATATGTGCATTATTGATATAACAGGAATTCAAAAAATTAATTTGAAACATCAATTTTTCGGGGCTGATAATTCGGACATTTCCATGGGTATTTCTTACACGTATTGGAGTTATTTTCAATTTTTTTGGAGCTTTTTTTAGAGTACTTAAACATAAGTCATCAATAAACGTGCCACGCATTCCTGCTCTTTTCAGTCCTTTTCTGCCTCCTGAAACCTGGGTGCTCTCCAATGTATGACAGCCGCCCCGGTGGCGCAGTGGTCTAAGCGATGGCCACTGATCATTCATCCGAACGGGGTCCGGGTTCGAATACCGGTGAGGCATGGATGTTGTGTTTGTCTTACGGCACTGGTTCTCTCCCTTATCTGGAACCAGTGAACCTAAATTAGGGACGGGCGACTGCTTATAGCCCATTGAGTTGCTCACGGCAGTCGTTAAACCTCCAATAAAAAAAAAAAAAAAAAATGTATGACAACACTCAATAGGTATAGTTAGCATGTAGGACGGCTTACAACTTCACTTTCTTAACGGAAAACCGTATATTTCTATAACTGTAATTATTTCTGCAATATTTTTTCTTTATGTCTACCCTATCAGGGCACGTCGTTTCAGCTTCTGTTTTTTCAGCTCTTCTTTTTTTTTTTTTTTTTTTTTATTGGAGGTTTAACGACCACCGTGAGCAACTCAATGGGCTATAAGCAGTCGCCCGTCCCTAATTTAGGGTCACTGGTTCCAGGGAAGGGAGAGAGCCAGTGCCGTAAGACAAACAGAACAGCCATGCCTGACCGGGATTCGAACCCGGACCCCTTACGGACGAATGATCAGAGGCCAGCGCCTTAGACCACTGCGCCACCGGGGCGGCTTTCAGCTCTTCCAAAATGCTCATTGAGTTGCAGCCGGTAGAACCCTAAACCGTTTGAGTATTTCCCTCGTTTCGTTTCGAAACGTGCAACAAATAGTTGACTATCGGATGTCATCATTCGTCCGAGATGGGTTCGAAACTGACGTTGTGTTTGTCTGGCGGCATTGGCTTAAGCTCTCCTTTTAAGGTGGTAATGGTAACTTCTTTACATATTTTCTTCGCAATTAATGTAGTCCCAAGGATGAAAATTTGCACGTTGATAAAACTAACTTTACGTTATAACATGGGATACTTAATGCTTGCTAAAACATAACCATAATTAAGCAATCCAACATTTGTTTGTCTACGGACGTCATTAATGTACAGGTCGCACCATCTATTAACAAGTCTGAACATTACTCAAAGAAAAATGATTGATTTTTAATATAATCATGGTTATGTTTTAGCAACTATTAAGTATCGCATACTATAACTTAAAGTTACTTTTATCGATGTGCTAATTTTCATCCTTGGAAATACAGTATTTGCGAAGAAAATATGTAAAGAAATTTTACTATTGGAAACATAAGGCAGAGATTTTAGGTGGAACCACCTTAATGCCCATTTCATCCTGGGGAACAGGAAGAAGTCACGGGCGATAAATCAGAGTAATACGGCGTGTGTGGAAACACAGTGATTTGATGTTGAGCCAAGAACTGTTGGATTCACAACAAAGAAGATTCGAATAAGATACAGTACCACTTTGCGAGAAGCCTATAACCACGAGCGACGGCCATTAAACTGTGGGAAAGCTGGTGGTTTTCAAAGCTATTACAATGCATTATATGTTGGGCGAATCGCATTCTTTCGTCGCAAATGTATCTAATTTTGCATCGTAACTCGCTACCGATCTGTGAGAAAATGCTGGATTTATAAATTTTTTAATTATTTTGAGGTTCCTTTCCATTTTTATCTGAAATTTAATTACACAAACGATAGTGCCAATTCAAAACAAAACATAACGTTAAAATTAAAAACTCCACTCGTGTGTGAAGTATAATTCATTTCAAAACGGACGCAATTCCCAAATACACACAGTTAAAACTGCGTGGGTATCATATAAACAAAGAAGAATTTCCACACTTTGTAGACTCACGGTTAAAAGACCAGAGTATCTCCAAAAGTGTTGTTCTAAACTCTTTGCGCTTCCGCGGTGGTACAGTGTCCAAGCGATGGTTTCTGATCATTCCTCGGAAAGGGGTCCGGGTTCAAATCCTATTGAGGCATGGATGTTGTGTTTGTCGTACGGCGCTGGCTCTCACCATGCCCTGGAATCAGTGGCCTTAAATTAGGGACGGGCGACTGCTTAAAGCCCATTGAGTTGCTCACGGAGGTCGTTAAACCTACAATAAAAAAAAAAAAAACGTCTTTGCTCACAACGCGGTATATGCCGCCCCGGTGGCGCAGTGGTCTAAGCGATGGCCTCTGATCATTCGTCCGAACGGGGTCCGGGTTCGAATCCCGGTGAGGCATGGATGTTGTGTTTGTCTTACGGCACTGGCTCTCTCCCTTCCCTGGAACCAGTGACCCTAAATTAGGGACGGGCGACTGCTTATAGCCCATTGAGTTGCTCACGGTGGTCGTTAAACCTCCAATCAAAAAACAACAAAAAAAAAACAACGCGGTATGTGGTCTTGCGTTACTATGGAGCAAGAAGCAATTTCCGGATTCCTATAACTGGGGACGACGGCGACGAATATTGCTGCTTAAACGCCGTAAGACTTACTTATAGAATTCTTGACTTATCGTTTGACCCCTTACAGCTCTGGCTCTTTCGTTTCCCTGTAGTCAGTGGCCCTAAATTAGGAACGGCCGCCCCGGTGGCGCAGTGGTCTAAGGCGTTGGCCTCTGATCATTCGTCCGAAAGGGGTCCGGGTTCGAATCCCGGTGAGGCATGGATGTTGTGTTTGTCTTACGGCACTGGCTCTCTCCCTTCCCTGGAACCAGTGACCCTAAATTAGGGACGGGCGACTGCTTATAGCCCATTGAGTTGCTCACGGTGGTCGTTAAACCTCCAATCAAAAAATTAGGAACGAGTGACTGCTTGTATCCTATTGAGTTGCTCACGGTGGTCGTTAAATCCCCAATACAAAAAATATATATACACCTTAAAAACATTTTTTTTGGTTAGAGGTTTAACGACCACCGTGAGCAACTCAATGGGCTATAAGCAGTCGCCCGTCCCTAATTTAGGGTCATTGGTTCCAGATAAGGGAGAGAGCCAGTGCCGTAATACAAACACAACATCCATGCCTCACCGGGATTCGAACCCGGACCCCTTTCGGACGAATGATCAGAGGCCATGGCTTAGACCACTGCGCCACCGGGGCTGCCCTTAAAAATTCACCAGCCACTTTCTGTGATTTCTTTCGTGAATTAACGAAGCATATTTCTGATACAACCTTTTCCGTAAGAACACGGAAAGAAACCTGAATTTAACAGAGTTTTCGTACGCCAGAAAAATTCTGAATTTTCAGAAACCTTTCCGCAATTCCTTTCTTATATTGACGGTAAACTTCCGTTTTTAAGATGTGTTAACGAAAAATTCTGAATTTTCAGAAACCTTCCGGCAATTCATTTCATATATTAACGGTAAAATTCCATTCTCACTTCTCTTGTATCTATATAACGAAAACATTCCCGTAATAGGAAAGATTCGCGGGAATACTTGAAATTTGATTAACTATTAAATTTCAGTCATCTGTGAACGCAACTAATTTTGGAGTTCTGTAGCGAGATCGAATATTGTGGATAGCGCATCGCATGCATTTTGGTTACTGTGGCACAGGATATTTCTTCTTCTTTCCCCCGTTTTGTGCACCAGCAATTATTTGTATATTGTGTTACCGTAAGAAGTCGGGTATTTAAGGTGGCTCCACTTAAAATCTCTGCCTTATGTTTCTAATGTTAAAATTTCTTTACATATTTGCTTCGCAATTAATGTATTCCCAAGGATGAAAATTTGCACATCAATAAAACTAACTTTAAGTTATAGCATGGGATGCTTAATACTTACTAAAACATAACCATAATTATATTAAAAATCAATCATTTTTCTTTGAGTAATATTCAGACCTGTTAACAGATGGCGCGACCTGTACATTAATGACGTCAGTAAACAAATGTTGGATTGCTTAATTATGGTTATATTTTAGCAAATGTTAAGTATCCCATGCTATAATTTAAAGTTTTATTGATGTTTAAATGTTCTTCCTTGGGAATACATTAATTGCGAAGAAAATATGTGAAGAACTCTTACCATTGGAGACATAAGGCAGAGATTTTAGGTTTAACCACCTTAAATTATTGTACAGATGATTGTATGATGTCTATGCATCAGTCTGTGGGGTGCTTAAGACAAAAGTTATTAGAACTATCGAGAATAAATTCCATACTTAGAAGTTTAATGAAATATGCATCACACATTATTTTCGAAGCGAAGAAGGAATTCTCATTAATTCCAGACGATGTGTTGAACTATAAAACAGTACATTTCACTATTTCTGAACATAATTTAAAGTCATTGTCAGTTTAAAAGAAAAGATTTCAAGTTCCAAAGCACTCTGTTGCTTCGAAATATCACATTGAAAAAAACTTAATTTGTGATAAGTCTTCCTACAGAAAAAATCACATTATTACAAATATATTAAAAAAATAATAAGCTCAAACGGAAAATAAAATGGCAGAATCCCTCGCATCAATGAAAAGAAAAGGAGAAACGAAATTTGTCATTGGGAGATTAGTTTTACCCTAGGAGGTTAGAATAAGATATCTCGAGATGCCTTTGTTAATGAAGCAGTACCACTTTGCCTGAAGCCTATAACGGCGAGCGACGGCCGTCAAAGTGTGGGAAAGCCCATGGTTTTCAAGGCTACTGCAACGCATTTTGTGTTGGCCGAATCGCCTTCTTTCGTCGCAAATGTTCCAATTTCACATCGTAACTTGTTGCCACTGTGTGAGAAGATGCTGAATTTATAAAATTCTTAATTAATTTGAAGTTCCTTCCCATTTTTATTTAAAATTGAAATTCACGAACATTGGTGCGAATTCTAAACGAAGCATAACGTTAAAATTGTGAGCTTCACTCGTTTAAGAAGTATAATTCATTTCGGTTTGATATTAAGGTGGCTTCTGCAACCAAAAACAACAGTTATTGTGGCACAGGATATTTCTATTTCTTCAATTCCAAAATGAAATTACATCGGTATCATGTAAACAATTGCAAATTCCCACACATTGCGGCTTCACGGTTAAGAGACCAGGGCATCTCAAGAAGTATTATTCTAACCTCCTTGGTTTTATCTTGAACGTGAGGGCAATTCCTAAAACATTCTGGATCAGTGGTTAAGACTCGTGGCTTGTGTAGACCTAACCCAATCGACGACGCCCCAGTGGCGTATTTCACAAGTGAATGTACGGAATTGCGAAGAGGAACTCGGGACCCACAGCATCTCCAAACAGACGCACGTGAGGCAGGAGAACCTCGGTACAACAGCGGACACCAGTGACTGAACCTCCTTGGAAGATGTGGAGGTCAGTACTGCTACCAAGCATGATACCACCCCAAAGGAGAACTCCGCCACCTCCAAACCGGTCCCTTTCGATGATGTTGAAGGTGTGATTGCGTGTTCCCTGCTTTTTCCAGATGTGTATACGTCCAGAATCGCTCGTCAGACTAAATCGGCTCTCATCCGTAAAGAGGACTGGATCCCATTGCTGATGTGTCCAGTTCTTGTGCTCCTGGCACCACAGAAACCGCCGTCTCCGATGAGCAGGCGTTAATGGCACACACCGTACTGTTCGTCGTGCAAATTGACCACCTTTGCGCAGGCTCCTGGCCACGGTAAAACGCTATAACGGACGTCCAGTTGTCTGTTGCATGAGCCTTGCGATTTCTCCCGCTGTCTGCCGTCTGTCTCTTCTCGCCTGTAGGACAACATACCGGTCGTCCGCTGCCGTGGTTGCTCGTGGACGACCACTGCTATACTCTCGGATAGCTGTTTCTGTCGTTTGAAATGTTCTCCAAGCTCATGAAACGATGCTGTGAGCGATCCCGAACTCCTCGGCCACACTAGTCACACTTCGACCTTCTTCCAACTTCCCAATGACACGACCTCGAGTAAAGTCATCCAGATGTCGTCTACTGGATTGCCTGTTGGCCATATCACACGGTGGCAGCAACTCGACGTCGTTCAAACCGATATACACCGTGCAGCAATAGCTTTCACCGAATTGCTGAGCGTACACTGCCCGTGTGCTTTATACCCTTCCGACACTCCCCCCTATGTCATGCTGCATATGTGCGCATGCCCTACCGTACCGGAACTTAGTCTATCTCCTGAGGGGTCTTTCGGTCCGTTCTGCCTGCTCGTTCCGCTGTTACGCTAATTTCTCCTCTTCGTACTTATTTTTTGCACACCAGTGTATTAATTCAAGTTGTGTGTCTTACCTGGGAACAATGAAATAAAAATAAACCTCCACCCCCTTTCCCCCCCCCTGTCTTGAAGGCAGTCAAAATGGATTTGTAGGGGATGGCTACTCCGTAGGGTTAAGATTGCAGTGCTCGAAGAGAAAACAGTAGTGATGAACAGTTGTATTAAACAACTCGCTAGTACTGATATCGGCTCCAATGAAAGTAATCCCCTGAGGCCGCCCCGGTGGCGCAGTGGTCTGAGCGATGGCTTCTGATCATTCGTCCGAAAGGGGTCCGGGTTCGAATCCGGTGAGGCTTGGATGTTGCGTTTGTCTTACGGTACTGGCTCTCTCCCTTCCCTGGAACCAGTGGCCGTAAATTAGGGACGGGCGACTGCTTATAGCCCATTGAGGTGATCACGGTGGTCGTTAAACCTCCAATAATAATAATAATAATAAAAATGCCCTGAGCTCAGTCCTCTCTCCTTACGGGCAACACAAAAATCTTCCACGTGTACCACATAATCTTAATAACAAGTTAGTAAAATCATGCAATGCATCAATTATGATACGCTTTCCAACGTACCAGAAATCATTACTCAAGTTATTACTCAAATTATGAAGATAATGGCTGTGAAATAAATCTCGCTGCTGTGCCCTGACCTTTGACCCCATCTCGATGATATTAAACAGAATTGGTTTGATATACCTCCGGAACAACATGATAACAGTTTTGTCGCAATCTAAGCATTATTAGTCAAGTTATGAGGAAAATGGCTGTGGAATAAATCTCGCTCCTGTGTCCTGACCTTGACTCCATTTCGATGATATTGAACAGAACAGGTTCAGTGTACCCCCGCAACAACATACTAAAGTTTTGTCGCAATAGAAGCATTTTTAATGGTTATGAAGATAATGGCTATAGAACAAATCTCCCTCCTGTGCCCTGACCTTTGACCCCATTTCGATGATATTAAACAGAACTGGTTCAGTAAACCTCCGGAACAACATACTAAAATTTTATCGTAATACATGCATTTTTAGTCAAGTTATGAGCATAATGGTTGTGGAATACATCTCGCTCCTGTGCCCTGATCTTTGATTCCATTTCGATGATATTAAACAGAATTGGTTCAGTATACCTCCGGAACAAGACGATAAAGTTTTGTCGCAATCTAAGCATTATTAGTCAAGTTATGAGGAAAATGGCTGTGGAATAAATCTCGCTCCTGTGCCCTGATCTTTGACTGCATTTCGATGATATTAAATAGAATTGTTTAGTATACCTCCGGGCATAGGCACCGACTTGAAAATTTTTTGTTGGGTTCTGGAAATTTTTAATCGAATTACCCATGGATTTTTCAAAGTATTTAAATCTGATTTAAATTTCATTCAGTCAGATTATCTGGCACAATAAGACGGCTGAAGTGCTAAAATGAAGCAAATTATAGTTAATTACAGAAAGATTTTTTTCTAGATAATTATTTATTTCATTTATTTTGCTTTTGTAGGCGCGACATTATTATATACAATACACAGATACTGTGAATTTCCAACTCAATTGCTTTTATAAAAGTAACAAAAACATTTAAAATTTATTTTGTTTTTTAACAATTTTTTAAAATGCCAACAATTTTTTTTTCTTTCAAATTATTTGAGTTAAAGTAGGAGGTTAGAACGGAGAGGACATGGCATCAGCTGCCCACCCTACGTTTTCCGTGGGCTCCACTTCGTATCAACTGTGAATGTCCAATATGCCCAACTTGGGCTACTTCTGTATACTTTCTATGGAGAAATCGAGAGGTTTTAGAAGCACTTGTGCAGCATGTACAGTCAGGAAAAAATGAGACTAAAATATACATGCACACAACTAAAAATTTGAAAAAAATTACAGAAATGCAGTTTAGTATTTTCTAAAAAAATTTAAACAAAATTATGCTTCGTAGAGCGGAAGTGCATATTGCGCATTAGCCAATCACGGCCTTGTTTTTTTTTTCTTATACTGCGGGGCTCTTTAAAGGTGCGAGGCCCGGGCGACCGCGCCAGGTGCCCCTATGGTCCAGCCGGCCCTGCATTTGATCGTGGGCAAATTGTCGGGCCTGACGAATGGGTCACTTCATCTCGGAACTCGAGCAGGCACTGGAATTTTCACGAGCCACTGTGTCACGGGTGCACCGTGAGTACATCGAATCCGGTAAAACCATCCCTGCAAGGGCCAACTGCCGTGGACAACAGTGTGTGGATGAGCGGGGTCATCGTCGGCTAGCTCGCATTGTAACAGCGGATAGACGAGCCACAGTGCAAGAAATCACTCGGCAATTTAACACTGGTGCACAAAAACGTGGCCGCCCCGGTGGCGCAGTGGTCTAAGCGATGGCCTCTGATCATTCGTCCGAACGAGGTCCGGGTTCGAATCCCGGTGAGGCATGGATGTTGTGTTTGTCTTACGGCACTAGTTCTCTCCCTTCCCTGGAACCAGTGACCCTAAATTAGGGACGGGCGACTGCTTATAGCCCATTGAGTTGCTCACGGTGGTCGTTAAAATTCCAATCACAATCACAAACACACACAAAAACGTGTAAGCAGCCACACCATCCAGAACCATCTCCTCGCTATGAGGTACAGAAGCCATCGTCCCACGAGGGTACCGCTGCTGACCACACATCACAGGGTTCAAAGATTAGCATGGGCGCGGGAACATCGCCACTGGACACTAGACATGTGGGAAAATGTTGCCTGGAATGACGAGTCGAGATTCACGTTGGTACATGCGGATGGCAGGATACGAGTACGGCGCAAACCACATGAAGCGATGAATCGTTCTTGCCAGCAGGGTACTATTTAAGCTGGTGGGGGTGGCATTCTCGTCTGGGGACTGTTTACGTGGACTGAAATGGGACCCCTGGTACGTGTCGTCCCTCACAGGTCAACGTTACCGGGATATCCTGGACAACCATTTGCTCCCGTTTGTGCGTCTTCAACGTCCCACTGGGGACCTCATCCTGCAACAAGATAATGCAGCTCCCGAATTGTATCCGAATGGTTGGATGAACACTCCACCGACGTGACCTCGCTTCCTTGGCCAGCTAGGTCACCTGATCTCAATCCCATCGAGTACATCTGGGATGCCATCGAGAGAGATGTTCGAGGCTCTGACCCCCTCCATCAAATCTTCGTGAACTGTGGGAGCTTGTTCAGGGGTCATGGATCCGCGTGGCTTCCCAACGCTTCCGGTGTCTTGTCGAATCCATGCCGAGACGAATCGCCGTCGTCATCAGGGCGAAAGTTGGTGCTACACGTTACTAGACAGGTTTTTCTAATTCAATTGCTCTTCAGTGTACTCGTACGTGTATTTTCCCCACGAAATATGCGAGAAATATTAGGGGTTCGAAGAACCCACAACAAAATCATTGGGGGTTCAAAAAGTGTCTCGAACCCACAAGGTCGGCGCCTTTGCCTCCGGAACAACATACTAAAGTTTTCACAATATAATGAGCGAAGAGGTGTTCTTTGCGGGAAGGAAAAAACAGAGACCTGTCTCATTTTTTTTTTTGAAACAGTGAAAAGAAAACACTTTTACTATGCGCAATAACATTGTGACATTAAGTTAAGTGTTTTTTTTTTATTCAAGAGTAAATAGCTTAAACAATTTTACTCTTTTTTGTGCCACAGTTTTTAAAAGTTCCTTTTTTTTTTTTTTTGCTTACTTATGCTCTGTATCTTCGTATAATTGGGAAAAGGTCATTAGACTCTGTCCCATGGCCGTTACGTGTTTTATGTGTGTAATCGTGAGGCATTTTAAACAGGCTGGCCTTAATTCTCTAAAAGAATAAAATTTCCATGATATGATTAACTTTGGCATAAGTGTTTTGTAATATTTTGTATTGGTATAAAACTAGGGCAATCATTTTAATTACAAAGTGTACATTTGTGTTACACGCAATAAAGTGTAACAATTTTGGTTTTACGAAAAATACATATACAAAGGCCATTTCATAAAAACTGAGAGTAATTTTTTTTTGAGTTGGCAACAGTGCGAAGAGGCGGCAGACGATTCTGGTCTCGTTATTGCGCAGTTGTTTGAGGTACGTCTGCATTTCTCCATGCAGCTATGGAGGTGAATAATTCAGAGTTGAGAAGTGAAATGCGTTGTGCGCTAAAGTTTTGCTACCGTTTGGGTAAAATGGCTCCAGGAACAGTTGAAAAAAGCTTACAAAGATAAATGTTTGGGTGAGTCAACGATCTTTAGATGGCACAATGATTACAAGAAAGAGAGTTTCTCGACAGAACTCTCTCGTAGGCCTGGTCGACCTGAAAGTGTTGTTACGGGGAGATTATTGTTAACACTGTTTGGGCAATCCTGCAAGAAGATCGAAGAATGGCGTATGAAGACAAAACAGCGTCAACTAATATTTCAAAAACGTCGACATTTCGCATTCTACGCGACAAATCACTGCTGCATCGTGTGTGTTCCAGATGGGTACCTCATCACCTGAGGAGAGAACAATTGTTAGCCAGAGTTCAGGTGTGTCATGAGTGGAAACAAATGATCGCAAAGGATCCAAACTTCCTAAACACAGTAATATCTTCCGATGAAACATGGGTCCACTAGTTAGACCCCCTCACGAAGCGCACAAGTGTCTGGAAACACACAGGATCGCCTCCTACGAAAAAAGTCTTCCAAACCAAATCAGCTGGGAAGGTGATGATGATAATTTTCTTTTTATCATAGAGGTGTAATCTACCAGCATGCCGTCCCTCCACAAATTACTGTCAATGCAGAGTATCACAGCACAGTCTTGAAGTGTATGTGACGACACATATCGATGAAGTGACCGGAACTGGTGGGCAAGTGGACCCTACACCATGATGACGCCCGCCCAGGTGGCTGCTTGTGTTCAACAGTTTCCTACGAAATACAGTATTGAAATCATGCCATAGTTTGCCTACTGTCCTGATCTCGCCCCGCGTGATATCTGGTTTTTTCCATCAATGAAGGAGAAGTTCCGTAGCGCAACGCTCAACACAGATGCTGACGTTATCCAAGCTGTACAGGAGTCGCTAAAGCAGCTTCCACAAAATGCCTTCGCCCCATGCTTTGAAAAGTGGACTGGACGATGAGACCGTTGCATATCATCCAAGGGAAGATACTTTGAGAAAGAATAACATATATTTTGCTGTACCTATATTTCATCATTTTGGGTGATTTTACTCTCAGTTTTTATGGAACGGACGTTGTACAAAATATTGCAAGATACTTAAAATAGTACAACTATATTAGTAATCCGAATTTCTTGGCGTAGAATACAAATCAAGGTTTCCAAGCTTTCGCACATCAACCAGATGGCTTTTCAAGGAAGGTAGACAGCAAACTGTCTACCTTCCTTGAAAACAACTGTCTACCTTCCTCGAAAAAGCCATCTGGTTGATGTGCGAAAGCTTGGAAACCTTGATTTGTATTCTACCCCAAGAAATTCGGATTGCTAATATAGTTATACTATTTTAAGTGTGATTGCTGTACAGTTCCACGTCATTATTTATATTGCAAGGTATTTAAGATTTGATTTTCGATTCCACTTTTAGTCATAAATGTTTCTAAAATATTGGATATAATAATGATAATAGTAATAATAATATGTTAATATCATTAGGTTTTTACTTCGATTGAAATTGTGCCCCCAAACTGCCAGCTAGACCCTCCCCTCCCACCCTCAGGAAGAACCCTGGCTGAGCTCGTGGATGTACTAATAAATCAGACTAACTGCTATTTTTCCTGCGAAGTTCTTCTACTCTGGAACTTCGAGCTATACTTTTCGCAAAGAGTGGGTCAATTTTAGCGCTTGAAATAAGAAACACTGCTTCTGAACATAAACCCTTACTGTGCAATCAGTCCAGAACGGTAAAATATTTTCTCCGCGAACAAAGAGTTGATCGTGGAAAGCTAAAAACACTCATTACTCTTAATAAATGTTTGTCATTCGATTCATCTGCCCTTTGAAAGCCATAAAGTCCGGAAACACGGAGATTACTAATTAGAGCATGATTTAGGTGGTGGCGTTTCAACATGAGTTTCGGGGAAAAAAGGGTTTTGGCGTCAGAAGGCACACCACCGGAAATGTCTGTCACTTGAAGTTAATTATCTGTCAAGGGTGTTTGTTACACCACGGATTCGATAATAAAGAATACACGCGGGCACAAAATTTAGGCTGCAGAAATTGCAAAGTATGTTCCTTTAAGCGAACGGATGTTTGATTGTCTTTATAAAGGGATGATTCGTTCGTCACATTCATATTCGACCGGTTTGACAGGAGAATCTGAACTACTCGCATTCAAGTTTCCCGAACATGAACGCTCTCACCATTTCCTTCCTGGTGATCGCTTTTGCGGTGCTTTACATTGGAGATGCTCGTAAGTACAAATTTTTTTGAATGTGTCTTTCTCATGCGTTCGTGAGGTTTTAAGGGATTCCATTTTACGCATTTTGCCACTATATATACACACTCCATGGACAAAACATTAGAGGTACCTACCCAATAGCTTGTTGGTCCTCTCTAGCGTGAATAACAGCCAGTACACGTCAACTCCACCAGATGCCGGAGGGTTTACGGAGAAAATGCCAGCCTTGCCTCTTGCAGCCCTGTCCACAACTCCGCTCGAAACGTCGGTCAAGGATACGTGGATCTGATATTCTGCGCCATGGCATCCCAGAGAGCTTCCACAGGGTTTAAATCCGGGACTTTGGGGGTCACTGGATCGTTCCAAGTACTGAAACTGTCGTCCTTCATTTGCAAGATATAACCTAACTGTTTTACACACGTTTTCAAACACATCTGCAAGAGTCAAAAAGTCTCTCCGCAGTAATGATAAGATTGTTCCACTTAATTTTTTTTTTTTTTTTTTTGATTGGAGGTTTAACGACCACCGTGAGCAACTCAATGGGCTATAAGCAGTAGCCCGTCCCTAATTTAGGGTCACTGGTTCCAGGGAAGGGAAAGAGCCAGTGCAGTAAGACAAACACAACATCCATACCTCACCGGGATTCGAACCCGGACCACTTTCGGACGAATGATCAGAGGCCATCGCTTAGACCACTGCGCCACCGGGGCGGCCACTTAATTTTGATGGTGCTACAGTCAACATTTATTTTGATTGGATTGGAGGTTTTACGACCACCGTGAGCAACTCAATGGGCTATAAGCAGTCTGCCGTCCCTAATTTAGGGTCATTGGTTCCAGGGAAGGAAGAGAGCCAGTACCGTAAGACAAACACAACATCCATGCTTCACCAGGATTCAAACCCAGACCCTTTTCGGACGAATGATCAGAGGCCATCGCTTAGACCACTGCGTCGCCGGGAGGCTCAAAATCTTTGAATTAAGTAACTAGCTGTATTCTCAATTTCAGTTTTTGTTGTTTTCTTGGTAACATACCAAGCTTCAGAATGTTTTGCACAGCAGCACCAATTTTCACCAGTTTGTAATAAGTTGAAAGTTTCCAAAATGTGGATGCTGATTTCAGCATTACCCCTTAGAAGAAAGGAACTCTCGTGAAATCAACATCCACATTTTGGAAACTTACAACTCTTCACAAGTTTGTGAAAATTGGTGTTGCTGTGAAACATATTGTGGTTTCTTAATGAAACGAAACAACTTCCAGCATTTACTCTTCCCCTTTTTGTTTTCAACTAGAGCGTATTTGTAGCCCTCGACGCCTTTTTCAATTTCCTTAACATTAAATTCATCCCTATTAACAAATAGGGCATTAATTCCGAAAATGACACGCAATGGAACGGGATGGTAGCACGCAGGGGCGCCCACTTCTCCAAATTATTTGGGGGGCGGGGGGCAGGTGTGAAGATATCAGACGTGGGAGGGGCATGTCTCTTCCATTGCCAGAAGGAAATTAAAAAAAGGGAGAGGGGGAGCAAAAAGATAAACTATGAGATTAGACGTATATTTTAAAACGCAGTTGCAATTGCTCATTAGCGAATGAACAAGGAAACAGAAATATTCTTTTGATGAATATTAGTATTTAAAAAAAAAACCCTTCAGCCTGTGATTTTATAAAAAAATCAAGAAAGTTTTTATTTCGAAAGTTTAGTAAAAAATTAGAGAATTAGCAAAGAACAAGAAGAGCAAAAAGTAAATAGATAAATAAAGGCGCTGGAGATTAAAAGTTTCTGTATTATATTTATTTTATTTTTGAAAATTGTTTTAAGCATTTACCACACATCGCGAGAACATGTCACACTCTATTAACACGGGGCTGGCAGTCCAGTATCTCATCATATGAGCAATGCTGAGATTGGGAAAAACGCTTTTATTCATTTTGTTATTTATTAATTTTTTGGAAATAAATCTCTTTGGTTTCATAAGGTGGAGTTGGTCCACCTTATGAGGCTAAAGTGATTATTTAATTAAACAGGACCAAAAGTATTGGGTGGGCACTGCCTCCCCTAGTAAAATTATTGGAGGGGCAAGATTCACCTTGCCTTCCTATAGTCGGAGCCTATGGTAGCACTTCAAACGAAAACATTTTTTCAAAAATATAAGATACTCAGTCAGTATCAATTTGGATTTTTAGCAGATAAATCTACAGAATTAGCATTGCTATACCTTCAAAATGCTATACAAAATAATTTTATTCAAAAATATACAACAATAGCTTTATTTCTGGATTTATCAAAGGCATTTGATACTTTAAATCATGATTTTCTTCTTTCTAAATTACAAAATATAAGAATCAGGGGTAATACTTATTCACTTTTCAAAAATTACTTGACTAACAGACAACAATATACACAAATTGAGCATTATCACTAATCATTTCAAATTATGAGATCAGGAGTACCTCAGGGTTCTGTCCTCGGCCCTTTATTGTTTAATATATACATTAATGATTCATTTTCGCTGGCAACTCATTTGGATCTTTTTCTGTATGCTGATGATGCAGCTGTTTTTATAAAAGGAAAACACTAAGGTGAAATACTAACACAATGTAATAAACAGTTGCAAACTATTTCTGACTGGTTAAATTCTAATGAATTAATAATGAATGTTAATACACAGTGCGTCAAAGAATTTTTAAGACTGACTATTGATTTCGACCTACGGTGGCGCCACCAGTGTAATCGCGAATGCGTTATAAACCGTGACCATCTGCTTGCTTTCTGCCAAAAGTACTACGCAATTGTTAAAGTAACTCAAACAAAACGGCCGTTCATTAGAGAAGTAAAATTTTTTTCATGTTGAATTATTAAGATAGAACAAAGTGCTGTTATTAAATTTAGCGCAAAACTTGGTAACAGTGCCTTGGAAACGTACCAAATTATGAAACAAGTTTACGGTGAGTTTTGTTTAAGTAGATTAAATGTTTTCCTGTGGCACAAACGTTTTTTGGACGGAAGAGAGACGCTAGAAGATGATCAGCATACCGGAAGACCAAGTTCATCTAGGACACCTGAGATTATTGAAAAAGTGCGTGATTTCGTGGCAAAAAATCGATGTGCGTCACTAAGAATGATGGAAGAGTCTTTAAACATCAACAAAGAAACGATTCGAACCATCCTGCATGAAGATTTGGGCAAAACAAAAGTCTGTGCTAAATTTGCTCCACACACGTTAACCAATGAACAAAAATCAAGGAGAAGTGCACATTGCAGAGACATCATTTCAGCCGCTGAAAATGATCCAAACTTCTTAAAATCGATTGTTACTGGTGATGAAACATGGTGTTTTCAATATGATCCCAAAACAAAGCGACAAAGTGCGGAATGGAAGTAAAAAAACTGTCCACAAGTAAAAAAAACAAGAAAAGTTCCATCGAAAATCAAAACAATGCTCATTACATTCTTCGATAGTAAGGGTATTATCCACAAAGAATTTGTTCCAAGTGGACAAACAATTGCTGGTGAGTTTTATTTAAATATTTTGAGGCGTTTGATGGGCAGAATTCGTCGCATTCGTCCAGAATATTGGGATGAAAACAGTTGGTGTTTGTTGCACGATAATGCACCCAGTCACACCTCACTTTTTGTTCGTAGATTTTTGGCGAAAAATAACGTCTGTGTGTGTGTGTGTGTTGAATCATCCACCGTATTCGCCTGATTTAGCACCCTGCGAGTTTTCTTTGTTCCCAAAACTTAAAATGACGTTAAAAGGGTGTTATTTTGATGATATTTCGACCATACAAACAGCTTCGACGCGTGCTTTTGAGGCAATTTCGCAAAGTGAACTGGAACAGGTATTCGAATCATTATTAAATCACTGTAACAAGTGTGTTGAGGCCGGAGGGACTTATTTTGAGTAACAAACCAAAACAAATTATAATTTCTTGTTTCTATTTCATTTTACAGACCCAGTCTTAAAAATTCTTTGACGCACTGTGTAAAACTAAAGCAGTGATTTTTTTCTAATACGTTATCTCCTTTAACACCAAATGTACAAATATCTTTTAATAATAAAATAATTGATACAGTACCTTCATTCAACTACCTGGGAACTACAATAAATTTTAACCTCAAATGGAATAAACATGTCGATTTTCTTTTAATTAAGCTGTCTAGAAACATTGATATAGTGAGTAATATCCTGACTGATCTAACAACTAAAACATTGATCTCATTGTATTACACACTATTTCAAATTGATATTAATTACTGCATGCTATCATGGGGACAAACGACACAATACAATATTAATAAATTACAAATTCTACAAAATACATTTATTAGACTAATTGATCTCAAATCACATCCTAATACTCGACCTTTAATAAATTTTAGAACAAAAGTATATCCTAATAAATGTAATATACTTACTATTACTCGACTATACTATTTTAATGTTGGTAAAATTATGTTCAAACGAATTAAATATAATTTATATTCAGATCTCATATTTATTAATACACATGCACATTCGCATGAAACAAGGAATAAACTACAATTACAAGCTGTTTTTCCAAAAATGGAATCAATTAAACTTACTCTAAATTACAAAGGCCCTCAATACTGGAATTCTTTACCTAGCAAGCTGACTAACTTAAGCAATTTTAATTTATTTAAAAAAATTCAAACTCTATCTTCTCCAATATTTAAAAAAAAAGGAAAAGATTGTCAAAACGTTTTCTGATTGTCTGACTTGACTGTTGTTTCATTTGTTTCTTCTACGGGGAGTATAGGGCTATGTCAGGCCATTTGGCCTTTTCCCTTGTCTCCCTGTTGTGACAGTTTATGCTCATCATAGTCTATGCCAATTTATTTCCCCACTCTTTTTTTCTCTTTCTTTTCTTCTAAGAGCATATAACAACAAAAATAAATAAAATAATCATCTGAAAGCTCAATGCAAATGATGCAATCTGAAAAGTAACTCTCAGCGTTATAATGTGAGATGCGGGGTGTAAGAGGATGAATCACTAGAGAAACAGGCGACAGGCCTCAGTCGCCTATATTCGAGGCTAGCTAGGCTAGCTGCGAAGCCCGGAGAGTGTACAAATAACAGACAATTAGATATACACCAAAAAGGCCGTTACCAACGGTATTAAGCTATGTCGACGTCTCGCTACGAAAAAAAAAAACCAAAAAAAAAAAAAAAACATGTGCTGATTTCCCTCTTTTGACCAAGAAAATCAGTGCGGCCATCAAAGACCAACGGGCTTCCCAGTGGAGGGATAACGTCATCGTGACGCAACCAGTCGCTCTACCAGTCTTCGCTGTGTGATTCGAAGACTTTGGATATGTTCGCCGGCTAGGGTTTCCATGGCAACATGGAGGAGCAGATGAAGTGTGAATGGGCCTTTGCTTTAGGCAACGGTTCGCTCAGAAAAGAGAAGACTTTGACCACCTTCGTCACTTTGTCACATGCATGCTCCTTCCCGCAAATGCCCGTGTTTCGCGAGAGTTGTTTCAACTGTGTAAAGTGTCAATGAATTAAAATTAGTGATATTATATCTTAAATTCGCGGCTTTGCTGGATTCCGATTGTTGTGAAAAATTTTTGTGAAAGCTTTCCTGATCATCTACTGTCAGAACTTAAAGAACCCTATGCTTCAAATTTTGACACAGTTAGACTCAAAAATGAACTGTGTGTGTGTGTGTGTGTGAAGGTGTTTATTATTCCCTTGATGAATACGAAAAGAAATTAGTAAGAGACATTACTAGTTAAATGAAATTGAATAAATTGGACATTGTGTTTATTGAGGCGTAAAAATTAGCAGAACTAATATTAAAATTTCCATCAACAACTGCAACTGCCGAAATAAGTTTTTCTGCATTAAAAAAATCAAGACATACTGTACTTTAGGGCAACACAAGGGCCGCCACGGTGGCGCAGTGGTCTAAGCGATGGCCTCTGATCATTCGGCTAAAAGGGGTCCGGGTTCGAATCCCGGTGAGGCATGGATGTTGTGTTTGTCTTTCGGCACTGGTTCTCTCCCTTCCCTCGAACCAGTGACCCTAAATAAGGGACGGGAGACTGCTTATAGCCCATTGAGTTGCTCACGGTGGTCGTTAAACCTCCAATCAAAAAAGAAGAAACACAAGGGCATGTACGCTTGACCAAATTCGCTGTTTTGTCAATAGAGAAAAACATTCTTTTTAAATGTGATAAAGTACCCGGAAGAAACTTTTTGTGGAAACGGAACACTCAACTTCACCAAAAGGAAAGAAAAATGGAGTGCATGTACAAATAAATTTCTTCAATCGGGTTTTTTATCCTCATAATAATTTGGTATTATGATAGCAATAGCATGTACCTAAAATTAAGATAAAAAGTAACTTGTTTTAATTAGCAACTGAAAAATAAACTTCGCAAAAAAAAAAAAAAAAAAAAAAAAAAAAAACATTACTTGGAGCGGGTGATCCAGGTCTTGGATTCAAGATATGCCACTGGCAGGCCTGTATCTTCGATTGTCTGGAGCAGGTCTGTATCTTGCTCCGAACAATCTCACTGAAAACAAACGCAAAGGAAGCATCGTCTTACGATGTGATACCGTCGGTCGGTGGAAATCTTTGCTTTAACAAAGAGACGGTAATATTTTTGCATGACAAATCATTTTCCACTACGCTTGCACCAGCATTGAGCACAGAATTCCACAGTACGCATTTTTCTTTGAAATATTTTTTTTCTTTTCAAAGATAAAGCGGAAATAAAACCAGGTCGAAATTGGATCAGGAACACCTTGACCCGATCCGTTTGGCCAGCACGAAATTGTCAACCCGTTGACCCCCTGACCAGTGACCCGTTTCCATCTCTGGCGCACACACATTTTATACATCTGCGTTCTTTTATATGCACAAATAAAAGAATAAAAACATTACAATGAATAAAAGCTGAACAGTAATCTTACTATATAAAAGACAAGACTTGCGATGCCGTGAATCACTTTTTTAACCATTAACAAACAATTACGTACAAAGTTTAACAGAAGAAGACGAACATTTATATTCCGGTGTTCACACCGTGTTATCCGTAACTGTTCCTGTTTAATGTTTCGTTTACATCTATTTGATTAGGATTAGGATTCGTTAGTTGATTTCCGTTACGAATTACTTACTCGGTCAAAACTAGTACCTCTATATGCCCCACGCTGTATTGGCCGAAAATTCTGTATCGCAATCATCTGTGACGTAACTACTCCGATCGCAATTTGCATCTATTACAGCAAGTTAGTAAAATCATGCAATCCATTGATTATGATACGCTTTCCAACATTCCAGAAATCATTACTCAAGTTATGAGGATAATGGCTGTGGAAGAAATCCCGCTCCTGTGCCCTGACCTTTGACCCCATTTCTATGATATCAAACAGAACCGTTTCAGTATGCCTCCGGAACAACATACTAAAGTTTTGTCGTAATCGAACCATTTTAACGCGAGTTATCGTGCGGACAGACAGACGAACAAAGCAGGAGCATATACACGCTTCTTCAGCCTACGGTTGGATAGCGTAAAAAATACTTCGATTGCGACAAAACTTTAGCATGTTGCTCCTGGGGTATACTGAACTGGTTCTGTTCAACATCATCGAAATGGGATCGAAGGTCAGGGCACAGGAGCGAGATTTATTTCACAACCATTATTCTCAAATCTTGACTAAAAATGCTTCTATTGCGACAAAACCATTGATTATGATACGCTTTCTTATGAAACGCTTTATATGCAGTTCCGAGGGTATACTGAACCAATTCTGTTTAATATAATCGAAATGGTTTCAAAGGTCAGGGCACAGGAGCGAGATTTATTCCACAGCCATTATCCTCATAACTTGAGAAATAACTTGAGTAAAAATGCTTCTATTGCGACAAAACTTTAGTATGTTAATAAATAACTACATCGCTGTTAACCACGTTCTAGAAACACACAGCAACCGAAAAATTGTTTTTCAGCCGCCGCTGTGGAATTGAACCAACAGAACTCTCTGTATCAAGCCGAGTGCGTTACATATACGCCACGGTGGACAACAATCCACGGTGCTATGTGTACTTTTAAGTCAGCTTCTGACATCATAAATCCGTAAGATGGGCTCAGCTACCGAGACGTCTCCATCTGGTGGGCATTAACGGCAAATGCCCACCAGATGGAGACGTCTCGGTAGCTGAGCCCATCTTACGGATTTATGATGTCAGAAGCTGACTTAAAAGTACACATCAAATGCCCACCAGATGGAGACGTCTCGGTAGCTGAGCCCATCTTACGGATTTATGATGTCAGAAGCTGACTTAAAAGTACACATAGCACCGTGGATTGTTGTCCACCGTGGCGTATATGTAACGCACTCGGCTTGATACAGAGAGTTCTGTTGGTTCAATTCCACAGCGGCGGCTGAAAAACAATTTTTCGGTTGCTGTGTGTTTCTAGAACGTGGTTAAGAGCGATGTAGTTATTTATTTACTTGTCGCCACGTATTTGGAGTATTTTCAATTTAGTTTGTTGTTGAATATCATCGAAATGGGGTCAAAGATCAGGGCACAGGAACGAAATTTATTCCACAGCCATTATCCTCATAACTTGAGTAATGATTTCTGGTATGTTGGAAAGCGTATCATAATCAATGCATTGCATGATTTTACTAACTTGTTTTTTTAACTTCCGTATTTTCTCAGATTTTCCGGTGTCAGTAAATCCGTTGATTTGAGAAAAGTCCGTTTCATGTTTTTCCGTATTTTAACTGAAAGTGTGCAAAACCCGCTGTAAATATTTCAGCCCTTACGCAGGGAAATATTTTCCCGCCGGTAGTGGGGATCGAGCCCAGTTTATTTGGGTTGATGCCGTGCGTCTTAACCACTGAGCCAGAAAGTCACAGGAACTGCATTCACGTTCATGGTAAAACTAATTGGGCAATGATGAATTTTTTTTTTCATTAATGCGAGTGATTTAGTCATTTTTTCCCCCATTACAGCTTTTTTTTTTAATACGTTTGTAATAACTTTATTTTTTCTGTAGGAGGTCTTATCACAAATTGCGTACTTCTTTCATCGTGATTTTTCGAAGCAACTGAATAATTTTGAGTTTGAGATCTTTTTTCCAACTGAAAATATTGGGTTGATGCATAAGTTCATGCCGTTTTTCTCACCGCTCTACAGCAATGTATTACATCAGAAGGGAAAAAGGAATCAGTCAACTATGTATTCCCCCCATTGTTTACAATGGTGTCCCAATGTCTGGATAGGTCTACAATGTCATTCTTGAAAAGACGTGCAGGTTTTGCTGCGAAGAAATCATCAAGGAAATTCTGGAGATTAACATCATTGTTGAACGTTCTACCACGGAGTGCATTCGGCAGAGATCGGAACAGGTGATAGTCTGAAGATAGAAATCATCAAGGAAATTCTGGTGATCAACATCATTGTTGAACGTTTTACCACGGAGTGCATTCGACAGAGATCGGAACAGGTGATAGTCTGAAGATAGAAATCATCAAGGAAATTCTGGAGATCAACATCATTGTTGAACGTTCTACCACGGAGTGCATTCGACAGAGATCGGAACAGGTGATAGTCTGAATATAGAAATCATCAAGGAAATTCTGGAGATCAACATCATTGTTGAACGTTCTACCACGGAGTGCATTCGGCAGAGATCGGAACAGGTGATAGTCTGAAGATAGAAATCATCAAGGAAATTCTGGTGATCAACATCATTGTTGAACGTTTTACCACGGAGTGCATTCGACAGAGATCGGAACAGGTGATAGTCTGAAGATAGAAATCATCAAGGAAATTCTGGAGATCAACATCATTGTTGAACGTTCTACCACGGAGTGCATTCGACAGAGATCGGAACAGGTGATAGTCTGAATATAGAAATCATCAAGGAAATTCTGGAGATCAACATCATTGTTGAACGTTCTGCCACGGAGTGCATTCGACAGAGATCGGAACAGGTGATAGTCTGAAGATAGAAATCATCAAGGAAATTCTGGAGATCAACATCATTGTTGAACGTTCTACCACGGAGTGCATTCGACAGAGATCGGAACAGGTGATAGTCTGAAGATAGAAATCATCAAGGAAATTCTGGTGATCAACATCATTGTTGAACGTTTTACCACGGAGTGCATTCGACAGAGATCGGAACAGGTGACAGTCTGAAGATAGAAATCATCAAGCAAATTCTGGAGATTAACATCATTGTTGAACGTTCTACCACGGAGTGCATTCGGCAGAGATCGGAACAGGTGATAGTCTGAAGATAGAAATCATCAAGGAAATTCTGGTGATCAACATCATTGTTGAACGTTTTACCACGGAGTGCATTCGACAGAGATCGGAACAGGTGATAGTCTGAAGATAGAAATCATCAAGGAAATTCTGGAGATCAACATCATTGTTGAACGTTCTACCACGGAGTGCATTCGGCAGAGATCGGAACAGGTGATAGTCTGAAGATAGAAATCATCAAGGAAATTCTGGAGATCAACATCATTGTTGAACGTTCTACCACGGAGTGCATTCGACAGAGATCGGAACAGGTGATAGTCTGAATATAGAAATCATCAAGGAAATTCTGGAGATCAACATCATTGTTGAACGTTCTGCCACGGAGTGCATTCGACAGAGATCGGAACAGGTGATAGTCTGAATATAGAAATCATCAAGGAAATTCTGGAGATCAACATCATTGTTGAACGTTCTGCCACGGAGTGCATTCGACAGAGATCGGAACAGGTGATAGTCTGAAGATAGAAATCATCAAGGAAATTCTGGAGATCAACATCATTGTTGAACGTTCTACCACGGAGTGCATTCGACAGAGATCGGAACAGGTGATAGTCTGAATATAGAAATCATCAAGGAATTTCTGGAGATCAACATCATTGTTGAACGTTCTACCACGGAGTGCATTCGGCAGAGATCGGAACAGGTGATAGTCTGAAGATAGAAATCATCAAGGAAATTCTGGTGATCAACATCATTGTTGAACGTTTTACCACGGAGTGCATTCGACAGAGATCGGAACAGGTGATAGTCTGAAGATAGAAATCATCAAGGAAATTCTGGAGATCAACATCATTGTTGAACGTTCTAATACGGAGTGCATTCGGCAGAGATCGGAACAGGTGATAGTCTGAATATAGAAATCATCAAGGAAATTCTGGAGATCAACATCATTGTTGAACGTTCTGCCACGGAGTGCATTCGACAGAGATCGGAACAGGTGATAGTCTGAATATAGAAATCATCAAGGAAATTCTGGAGATCAACATCATTGTTGAACGTTCTGCCACGGAGTGCATTCGACAGAGATCGGAACAGGTGATAGTCTGAAGATAGAAATCATCAAGGAAATTCTGGAGATCAACATCATTGTTGAACGTTCTACCACGGAGTGCATTCGACAGAGATCGGAACAGGTGATAGTCTGAATATAGAAATCATCAAGGAATTTCTGGAGATCAACATCATTGTTGAACGTTCTACCACGGAGTGCATTCGGCAGAGATCGGAACAGGTGATAGTCTGAAGATAGAAATCATCAAGGAAATTCTGGTGATCAACATCATTGTTGAACGTTTTACCACGGAGTGCATTCGACAGAGATCGGAACAGGTGATAGTCTGAAGATAGAAATCATCAAGGAAATTCTGGAGATCAACATCATTGTTGAACGTTCTAATACGGAGTGCATTCGGCAGAGATCGGAACAGGTGATAGTCTGAAGATAGAAATCATCAAGGAAATTCTGGAGATCAACATCATTGTTGAACGTTCTACCACGGAGTGCATTCGACAGAGATCGGAACAGGTGATAGTCTGAATATAGAAATCATCAAGGAAATTCTGGAGATCAACATCATTGTTGAACGTTCTGCCACGGAGTGCATTCGACTGAGATCGGAACAGGTGATAGTCTGAAGATAGAAATCATCAAGGAAATTCTGGAGATCAACATCATTGTTGAACGTTCCACCACGGAGTGCATTCGGCAGAGATTGGAACAGATGATAGTCTGAAGATAGAAATCATCAAGGAAATTCTGGAGATCAACATCATTGTTGAACGTTCTACCACGGAGTGCATTCGGCAGAGATCGGAACAGGTGATAGTCTGAAGATAGAAATCATCAAGGAAATTCTGGAGATCAACATCATTGTTGAACGTTCTACCACGGAGTGCATTCGGCAGAGATCGGAACAGGTGATAGTCTGAAGATAGAAATCATCAAGGAAATTCTGGTGATCAACATCATTGTTGAACGTTTTACCACGGAGTGCATTCGACAGAGATCGGAACAGGTGATAGTCTGAAGATAGAAATCATCAAGGAAATTCTGGAGATCAACATCATTGTTGAACGTTCTACCACGGAGTGCATTCGGCAGAGATTGGAACAGATGATAGTCTGAAGATAGAAATCATCAAGGAAATTCTGGAGATCAACATCATTGTTGAACGTTCTACCACGGAGTGCATTCGGCAGAGATCGGAACAGGTGATAGTCTGAAGATAGAAATCATCAAGGAAATTCTGGAGATCAACATCATTGTTGAACGTTCTACCACGGAGTGCATTCGGCAGAGATCGGAACAGGTGATAGTCTGAAGATAGAAATCATCAAGGAAATTCTGGTGATCAACATCATTGTTGAACGTTTTACCACGGAGTGCATTCGACAGAGATCGGAACAGGTGATAGTCTGAAGATAGAAATCATCAAGGAAATTCTGGAGATCAACATCATTGTTGAACGTTCTACCACGGAGTGCATTCGGCAGAGATCGGAACAGGTGATAGTCTGAAGGGCCGACATCTGGGGAATAGGCGAGATGTGGCAGGATCTCCGATTTCATGTCCTAAATGGCCATTTTGGTCATGGGTTATCATGTTGGAGAAAGACACCATGGTACCGATGTGGCCGTTTCTGCTGAATTCCTCTCTCCACACGGCTGAGTTACTCACAGCAGAGTGCAGCGTTGATTGTCCGATTCCTCGGCAGAATTTCCCAGTGAATGATGCTTTCGATGTCCCACCAGACGCACAACATGATCTTCGCACGATGAAGGTCATGATTTGGACTTGGTGTGAACGTGCTCCGGAGCTCATCAGAGCTCAGCTCCGGTACTTCTTCATTTTTGACGAATATTTCAGTATTAGCTGCAGAACTCCGGAGCTCCGAAAGAGACGTTTTTGACGTTTTTTTTTTGTTGTAGTTGTTTATTCTGTCTTCAGAGTTAACCACGCAGGAAAGTTCTGGTCCCGTGACCTGCAGCCATGACACGCAGCTATTTTTAGCAGTCTCTTCTCATTAGGTGAAAGGACAAGATACAATTAAACTGGTAATGACGCAATGCTTAATGGCATAGTTTAAAAGGGGGGCTCTGGTTCTTTTTTCTTTAGAAATTAAGGCCTGGCTGCCGGACATCCAAAATGATCGGGCGGTATTGCAACTGTATGTTGCTCAAATAATGCTAATATTATCGCGCCATAATGCGCTGCAATATGTACGTTGCTAAATAGAATTAGCAGGGAGCTATTGCGTGGAGATAGAGGGTAAATAATCGCCGGCAAGCTGTCAACTATTCAATATCTATAGTTCTTGAAAAACCTTTTTTTTTCTCTGGAGAAACACACTAATGCGCGGTCTATGGCATTTTCTGCCTAAGCCCGGAATAAATAGCCATCTCGAATTTCACCTCCCCAACAAGAACGGGTTGCTGAAGAATTCCTTTTACTAACTATAAAGCACCTCATTTGCTAAATCACATGAAATCACATTTTAGAACGGGTTGCTGAAGAATTCCTTTCACTAACTATAAAGCACCTCGTTTGCTAAATCACATGCAATCACATTTTAGAACGGGTTGCTGAAGAATTCCTTTTACTAACTATAAAGCACCTCATTTGCAAAATCACATGAAATCACATTTTAGAACGGGTTGCTGAAGAATTCCTTTTACTAACTATAAAGCACTTCATTTGCTAAATCACGTGAAATCACATTTTAGAACGGGTTGCTGAAGAATTCCTTTTACTAACTATAAAGCACCTCATTTGCTAAATCACATGAAATCACATTTTAGAACGGGTTGCTGAAGAATTCCTTTTACTAACTATAAAGCACCTCGTTTGCTAAATCACATGAAATCACATTTTAGAACGGGTTGCTGAAGAATTCCTTTTACTAACTGTAAAGTATCTCATTTGCTAAATCACATAAATCACATTTTAGGACGGGTTGCTGAAGAATTCCTTTTACTAACTATAAAGCACCTCATTTGCTAAATCACATGAAATCACATTTTAGAACGGGTTGCTGAAGAATTCCTTTTACTAACTATAAAGCACCTCGTTTGCTAAATCACATGAAATCACATTTTAGAATGGGTTGCTGAAGAATTCCTTTTACTAACTATAAAGCACCTCATTTGCTAAATCACATAAATCACATTTTTAGGACGGGTTGCTGAAGAATTCCTTTTACTAACTATAAAGCACCTCGTTTGCTAAATCACATGCAATCACATTTTAGAACGGGTTGCTGAAGAATTCCTTTTACTAACTATAAAGCACTTCATTTGCTAAATCACGTGAAATCACATTTTAGAACGGGTTGCTGAAGAATTCCTTTTACTAACTATAAAGCACCTCATTTGCTAAATCACATGAAATCACATTTTAGAACGGGTTGCTGAAGAATTCCTTTTACTAACTATAAAGCACCTCGTTTGCTAAATCACATGAAATCACATTTTAGAACGGGTTGCTGAAGAATTCCTTTTACTAACTGTAAAGTATCTCATTTGCTAAATCACATGAAATCACATTTTAGGACGGGTTGCTGAAGAATTCCTTTTACTAACTATAAAGCACCTCATTTGCTAAATCACATGAAATCACATTTTAGAACGGGTTGCTGAAGAATTCCTTTTACTAACTATAAAGCACCTCGTTTGCTAAATCACATGAAATCACATTTTAGAATGGGTTGCTGAAGAATTCCTTTTACTAACTATAAAGCACCTCATTTGCTAAATCACATAAATCACATTTTTAGGACGGGTTGCTGAAGAATTCCTTTTACTAACTATAAAGCACCTCGTTTGCTAAATCACATGCAATCACATTTTAGAACGGGTTGCTGAAGAATTCCTTTTACTAACTATAAAGCATCTCGTTTGCTAAATCACATGAAATCACATTTTAGAACGGGTTGCTGAAGAATTCCTTTTACTAACTATAAAGTATCTCATTTGCTAAATCACATGAAATCCCATTTTTATATGTAAAAATTCCTCCGCTCTCCCTCTCTCTGAGCCCGAGCCAGAACCGCAGTAAATATTCTACTGCCGGGGCCCGATTCGGGCCCATGCTCTACTTAGGGCTTTCGGGCTTGGGCTCAGCCCGTATCAGCTCTGCTGCCCATCACCCCCACTATTTCTAATATTTTGTCTACTGAGTATAGTTGCGCACGTAAACGAGGATGGCATGTGTCTGATTGTTATTTGTTTTTAATATTTCTTTACTTTAGTGTATATCGTAAATTAGCTGTTTTTCTCCCATGAAGTTATATCTGCTTTCATTTATATCCGATGTATATTATTTGTTTCTTAAAGAGGATCCCACGACCACTACAACCACTGTGAGTCCTGGGGGCGGATGTACTCCGGATTCTCTGTGTGCAAATTTCGATGGAGTAATTTTTCGTGTAAGTACACCATCGTCAAAATACTGTTTTTTTCAAAAAATCGATGATGATGTTAATTGATTAAGTGTTATCTAATACATTTCTTTTTAATTTTATTTATCGGAGAGTTGATAACGAATTACAAGACCTTCAATGCAAAACACTATGATCAGTTCTGTTTTCATTAACTAAAACACGAAATAACCCAAAATACACTGCTGGCCACCCAAAATGCAACACCAAGAAGGAAGCATCCGATTGGCCTGAAATTCGCAGCATGAGTCGCCCGCGAGAAGACATGCAAACGATTAGCATTGCAGGGCATATGCAAATCATGTGCGCCCGGCACGCCATCGAGAAGCACTATAAGAAGGGTGCACAGAAGGCGGGGTGTAAGTAGTGGAAGTGTGTTATGCTGCCGGAGCTGTGCGTGGGAAGCTTCCTGATGCCTCGTCGCAGAATACGGCAGTCATTCCAGCAAGTTTCGGAGTTCGACAGAGGACGAATAGTGGCTTATCGCGACAGCGGTTTATCGTACCGAGACATCGGCGCCCGTGTGGGACGACATCCAGCCAAAGTGAGGCAAGTATGAATTCGGTGGGTGCAGGAGGGACGGACGGACTGACGTGAACGATTGCCGCAGCCGCGGCACATCACCGAACAAGAGGACCGGCATGTTGTGCCGCGGGCATTGACGGCTCGCACCGCCACATCACGAACGTTAGCGCAGGAATGAGGGCGTGTTGCGCAACAACCTGTGTCAGCATGTACCGTTCGACGTCGTCTGCAGGAGCGGGGACTTGTTGCACGGCGCCCATTGCTCCGATTACCATTGACGTTACACCACCGGCAAGTGCGGCGGCAGTGGGCCGTTGAACGCCGCATCTAGACTACGGAATGGCAGGACATTGTCTTCTCCGACGAATCCCGCTTCTGCCTGCAACACCACGATGGTCGGATCCGCGTGTGGCGGCACCGCGCCGAGAGCATGTATGACGCCTGCATTATGCATCGCCATACCGGTCCGTCGCCTGGCGTTATGCTTTGAGGCGCAATTGGATATGACACCCGCAACCTTCTGGTATGCATCGCAGGTACACTCAACAGCCACCGCTACATCTCCGACGTTTTGGAGCCTGTAATCCTCCCTTACCTGCAGGACCTGCCAGCGGCCACGTTTCAACAGGACAATGCACGCCCGCACGTGGAACGTATCGTGCAAGAATTCTTTACGGCCCACCAGGTGTCACTGCTGCCGTGACCCGCCTGTTCTCCCGATATGTCGCCTATCGAACACGTCTGGTCTCTGATCAGCAACCAAGTGGCCTGGTAAACACCACCCGCGGCTACGCCTGATGAACTGTGGCAACGTGTGGAAGCAGCCTGGACCGACATACCCCAAGCCTACATCCAAAGCCTCTTTCGTTCGATGCCGCGGCGTGTAGCGGCCGTCATTGCCAGCCATGGGGGGCCACACGAAATATTGATGTCTGCGTGTTCCGCAAGTCGCACGAGCCTGTAAGCTCAATCGTTTCATCTTTGTATCTGTTGTTATGTGTCCAGTAAATCTGGCTTTGCTATCTCGTGTCTTTCTTGGTGCTGCATTTTGGGTGGCCAGCAGTGTACATGGATCGCTTTTGAATAATAATAATAATCATCATCATCACTAAGATCTTCTCTGAGATTCAGAGGTTATTTCCACAGAGAAATGCAAACTTCCAGATAATTTTTACATACTGTTACCGTATCAAACTTCTCCATTTACAGCGATCTTGACATACAACTCGGGCTTCACTAACATTCATTGCACGTCATTCACAATACCTTTTGTACTTCATACTTATAATCTTTTTCCCATGCAGACATTCCTGAATCTGATCCTGCCATGATTTCCTTGGCCTTCCTATGACATTCTTTCCTGCCACTTGGGCTGAAAAAAGTTATCTTAGTCAACACCTCATCACTCATTCTTTCAACATGGTCAAACCACCTAAGAATCTCCACCTTGCTAACAACATTTTGCTTTACATTATGCAACTGCAACACATCTTCATTCCTCACACAATCAGAACGTGACTTGCCACAAACGCATTTCTCCGGCACACAAACTACTCCTATGTTTCTTCGATTGAGTTTACAGGCCCGTGCGACAGGTTTCACTGCCGTACATCAACGTGGGAACAGTTACACTTTCATACACAGCCATGCGAAACTCTCTTGAGAACCGATCATTCCTGTGAAAACCTTACAAAGCAGCCATGGCTTTCAATGAAGAATTCACTCGCCAACTAATTTCACCATCCAATTAATTCTCTCTGTTAAACATGCTTCCTAAATACACAAACTCCTTCACCTGGTTAATCACTGTGCCATTTAGACATATATTACATTCAGTACTACCAGTTCCTCTCTTCCCTTAATTATACTCAGTTTGAATTTCATGCAAACTTCGTACATCCGGGACAACATACTCTAAAGTCTGTATTTATTTAAACGTTAGTAAACTGAGGAACAGTAAAGACCCATCACAACCTGAGAACAAAAACGGAGTTTACTTTATACATCTTTACTTACCAGGTGGTTGCACTAAGAAAAAAACAACATAGGAATAACCAAAAGTGCTTCGTCAACCCACCTTGAAGAACATAAACGAAATGTTAAATATTCACAAAAACTAAAGATCTAATTAAAACAGTTGTTGATGAAAGGTTTACACCCGCTTGGGAAGAAGCAAAGGTCATTTCTAAGAAAGCTAGCTCTGAGAATTCAGACCAGACGATGCCATTTTTTTAATTGTTTCGACGTTGTCTGTGAATGTTCTAGTTTTGGGAATTAAGCACAGGCGAAGCCAATTTTTGAATTGTTTCGGCGTTGTATGTGACCGTTCTAAGCTCTGAGAATTAAGCCCAGACGAAGCCAATTTTTTAATCGTTTCGACGTTGTCTGTGACCATTCTAAGCTCTGAGAATTAAGCCCAGACGAAGCCAATTTTTTAATCGTTTCGACGTTGTCTGTGACCGTTCTAAGCTCTGAGAATTAAGCCCAGACGAAGCCAATTTTTTAATTGTTTCGACGTTGTCTGTGAATGTTCTAGTTTTGGGAATTAAGCACAGGCGAAGCCAATTTTTTAATTGTTTCGGCGTTGTATGTGACCGTTCTAAGCTCTGAGAATTAAGCCCAGACGAAGCCAATTTTTTAATCGTTTCGACGTTGTCTGTGACCATTCTAAGCTCTGAGAATTAAGCCCAGACGAAGCCAATTTTTTAATCGTTTCGACGTTGTCTGTGACCATTCTAAGCTCTGAGAATTAAGCCCAGACGAAGCCAATTTTTTAATCGTTTCGACGTTGTCTGTGACCGTTCTAAGCTCTGAGAATAAAGCCCAGACGAAGCCAATTTTTTAATTGTTTCGACGTTGTATGTGACCGTTCTAAGCTCTGAGAATTAAGCCCAGACAAAGCCAATTTTTTAATTGTTTCGATGTTGTCTGTGACTATTCTAAGGTCTGAGAATGAAGCCCAGACGAAGCTAATTTTTGAATTGGTTTGACGGTGTCTGTGAATGTTCTAAGTTTTGGGAATTACGCACAGGCGAAGCCAATTTTTGAATTGTTTCGATGTTATCTGTGACCGTCCTACGCTCCGACAATTACCCCAGACAAAGCCAATTTTTTAATTGTTTCGGCGTTGTCTGTGACCGTTCTAAGCTCTGAGAATAAAGCTTAAACTAAGCCTTCCAGCTGAGTGAGAAAGCTCGTCAAATATTGAGTGTTTGTATTTACGACATTTAAGGAGATTTTAGACTTATATGAATCGTATATTATAAGAAAAAATATTTTTGCAAGATTTAACTAACCGCCTACACAGCAGATATTAGGTAACGGTGTTTATTGTAGAGTGGTGGAAAACTACAGCAACTCAAAGATATATTTCTTGAGATTATTGTCCATGACTTTAAAAACAAAACCACTCTGAGCCGTCAGTATTCGGCCTGCACAAACAACATCTAAACACATTCCAGTTTATTCAAGAATATCACGCGTGATAATGACTATGGCATTGTGGTGTAGTTTTAAATCGTCGCGTTATCAAATTTTAGTTACCTACAGGTGGTATGTAGAAAAGCGTACGATTTCTCTTTCTTTCTCTCTCTCTCTCTCTCAGTTGTCTTTCCTTCCGTCTCTCAATATTCTACAAGAATGGTACTTAAGCTTTGAAATGTTGATCTGATGATTTTTTTCTCATGGAAAGAAAGAACCTTAAAAGACTTCAGACATTCCTCCGTCCATTCCCTCGTCAGCTTCTCTGTTTGTCCATCAGCAGAAATTACATTTCTGCTTCTATTGGGCTGATGCGCATGGAATGTCCGTCAAAGGACCAGCACGCGTGGGTGGCGAGAACGGAAATGTAGGTCAACTTACCTAGGCAAAGCAATCCCCTCGGAATCAACGCGTAGTTGCCATCTGTCCGGCAAGGCCGTGATCCCGGAACGAAAAAGGTCTTGTGGTTGGGATCCGAAGAAGTCGTCACCTGCACGTTGAACCTCGATGTCTGTCGTGAACTGGTGTCCGGACAGGAAGTGATCCAGGCGACGAAACAGATGATAGTCTGTCGGAGACAAGTTCGGGAAATAGGCAGGATGATGCAGTGCTTCATTGCCAAAGGCACTTAGTGTCAGCATCGTTCGTTGTGCGAGATGAAGGCGGGAGTTGTCCTGGAGCAGAAGAACACCATGTCTGTTGATCAAAGCCGGTTTTTTCTGCAGTAATTTTCAGTGCATCTGGTGTAATTCAGCACAATAACGTTCTGCTTCGATGGTTTGGCTTCTTGCCAAGAAACTCCGATGAATTATCCCGGCTGTGGACCACCAGACACGGAGCATCATCTTCTTGGCGTGTAAGGGTGGCTTAGGATGCCGTCCAGTAGGCTGTGCCTTGCTTAACCATTATGCAGACCGTTTTCGATTATCATAAGGACCCACTTCTCGTCGCAGGTGACGATTCGTGTGCAGTAGAGGTTCCTGTTTATTCCTGGCAAGCAGCGAGGTGCAGACTTCCAAATTGTCGTGTGGTGGACACCTACCTCTGCCGCTATCTCACGACACGTTTTTCGGGGGTCCGCTTCAACCACACGTAACAGAACATCGTCAGAAACAGCAACAGGTCAGTGACCACGTATATTGTTTTGCAGGTCCGCATCTCCTCTTCGAAACTTTACAAACCATCGCCGAATGGTTCGTTCGTTGGCTGTATTCTCTCCAAACGCTTTGTTAACGTTTCGAGCGGCAATTTCTGCGGGAATGGCCCAGTTTAAATTCATACAGGAAGATGACTCTCAAATCAGGCGTCTGCATGTTTCCTTTCCAAGCCACGTTACGCCCAAACAAACCACGCCTTAACCTTAGTCTTCACTCACGTGCTAGCTATCTTTAGTAACTCTGTGACGTAATACCCGCAACACCGGTGGGTGGTTCCATTCCGCTGTGGTGGGGGCCTGCCTTCACTGCTCGTTCGCGCCGGGCATTTCATTCGTACCAACCCAATAACAGCCAGTGAAGAAATTCGTTCTTCGACTGAGGGATGCAGGCATATTGTACAAGATTATTAGTGTCTATCCTTACGTCCATACGTCCAAAGAAAACAAATCTCCTCTTCTTGTGATCAGATTGAAGAAATTCTTTTTGTTATTGATTGATAGATATAGGCTTGCGACTGATCAAGACAGGCAAAATTATCGATTTTTATTCTCCCGCTCATCCCGAAAAACGACACTTCTGGTTCGAAATTTTGATTAGAAAAACTCGTTCTTTGAACTAAAGGAGAAAACATGAGTAAAATACAGGGTGATTTAAATGTCCCGATCCATTTCCAAGAAAAGCAACTTTAATGATTGCGAAAACAATACAAATCAATGAAATTCATGACTAGGATGTGGAATCAGTGAAATTCATGACTAGGATGTGGAATCAGTGAAATTCATGACTAGGATGTGGAATCAGTGAAATTCATGACTAGGATGTGGAATCAGTGAAATTCATGACTAGGATGTGGAATCAGTGAAATTCATGACTAGGATGTGGAATCAGTGAAATTCATGACTAGGATGTGGAATCAGTGAAATTCAACATGACCCCGCCTTGCATGTCGAAGCACAATTGCCACCGCTTTACAGTTGATCTAAAACCCGTTCCAAAAGATCAGGTGTAATGGCGTCCACATCAGCTGCAATGCCATTCCTCAATTCGTGGATACTCTTCATCTTAACCTTGCACACTTGTGACTTGACGTATCCCCTGGTAAAAAAAGTCCAGCTATGACATGCCAGGTGAACGAGCAGCCCATAGCCTATTTAAGCCTCTTCCAATCCACCTACCAGGAAACGCCCCATTCAGGTAATAATGCACAGCTTTCTCAAAATGCGGTGGTATCCCGTGCTGTTGGAACACAGCACTATCCAAAATGACCCCTGAAATCAACTGCAACTCTATGAACAGTTGTAGCATATCCAGATACGTTGACCCCGTGATTGTGGATTCAGCAAACATGAAGGGCCCATATACTTTAGTCTTAGTGAATCCCAACCAGACATTAACCTTAGGTGTGTTTCTTTTCCACTCAAAGGTCTCATGGTGGTGAAAGGTGTCTCACCATTGACCAATAAGTGAAAGGTGTATCACCATTGACCAATAAATAGTCTTAGTGAATCCCAACCAGACGTTAACCTTAGGTGTGTTTCTTTTCCACTCAAAGGGCTCATGGTGGTGAAAGGTGTCTCACCATTGACCAATAAGTGAAAGGTGTCTCACCATTGACCAATAAGTGAAAGGTGTCTCACCATTGACCAATATATTCCACACATATGAAAGATGTCTCACCATTGACCAATAAGTGATCCATCAGGTCCTCCTGTTCTACAGCTTCCAGCAGAATGTAACACATAGCCTGCGAAACGCACAGCCTTCATCCTCAAGTGAATGAACGCCCTGGACAGGGTAGGCACGTTTCTGAAGAATGAACCGTAGAGTTCTCCACACAGTTGTTTGGGATACACCAAGCTCCCTGCTGCGTATGCCCGTGGAGGCACTAGGGATCCGTTGGATTGCTTCCTCTATGTTTGTCACAGTCTCTGCCGATGTTTCTGGTCTTCCGGTACGTTCTTCATCCAATACACTTCCAGTTCTGCGAAATTTGTGCACGAAGATCCTGATATTCTCCCATGTTGGACGGGGTTCGTGAAATTTCCGCCTGAAATTCTTCAGAACCTCGGCGTAGGTTAAACTTTTCAAACGTCCACAAACGACGGCTGTTCTTTCTTCTTCTTTTTTTTTTTTTTTTTTTTTGATTGGAGGTTTAACGACCACCGTGAGCAACTCAATGGGCTATAAGCAGTCGCCCGTCCCTAATTTAGGGTCACTGGTTCCAGGGAATGGAGAGAGCCACTGCCGTAAGACAAACGCAACATCCATGCCTCACCGAGATTCGAACCCGGACCCCTTACGGGCCAATGTTCAGAGGCCATCTTTTAGATTACTGCGCCACCGGGACGGCTCAGCGTCATTACTTCTTTCTTTTCTTTTTTTCTTTGATTGGAGGTTTAACGACCACCGTGAGCAACTCAATGGGCTATAAGCAGTCGCCCGTCCCTAATTTTGGGTCACTGGTTCCAGGGAAGGGAGAGAGCCAGTGCCGTAAGACAAACACAACATCCATGCCTCACCGGGAATCGAACCCTGACCCCTTACGGGCGAATGATCAGAGGCCATCTTTTATACCACTGCGCCACCGGGGCAGCTCAGCGTGATTCATATGACCTGTAAAAGAGAACTGACTTTACGTATAAGAGCCTGATTCCATTAAAATGGTTCAAGAATTTTGAATCACCCTGCATTTCAGAAATCTCTCCTTGTGTCCATCTATTCCTCAGTTTTCCTGTCTGTCACTCCGTCTGACTCTCCGCAGAAATTCGATCTCTTCTTCTGACAGGTAGATCGAAGAAATTTATCTTGTGACTTTTAGGTACAAGAATGTGACATTCTGAAATTTTTATGTTCAATTTTTCCTCTATTGTGCAGAAAAAGAATTTTTTCAATCCATTATTAGAAACAAAGATATCGTTTCTATGAATTGACAGATAGTCCGAGTAAAGGAGGGAGGGACATTGATAATATCGCTCTCGTGCGTATCTCTACGTATAAGTCACAGAATAAATATCTTCCATCCAGCCGCCAGAAACAAAAAGATAATTCTTGCGGACGGACGGGCGGACCGGCAGACAGACAGACAAAGCAATGAATGAACGGACGGAGAAATTACTGAAACCATGCGCTCGCGTTTACCCCTTTAAAAACTGAATTTTATCGATCCTGTATTTTTGAAGCGGAAGTACAGTGTTTTTGGACGGACAGACAGATAAACTGAGGAACATATCGATGGAAGAAAAGAGATTGCTGATATATCATGCTCGTGTTTTCTCCTTTAGGGCAAAGAACGAATTTTTTTAGTCAACATTTCAAACCAAAAGCATCGTTTCTGCGGACGGGAAGTCAGGAGGATGAGCGGAAGATCAGGCATTGACAGTTTTAACTGTCTCTGTCAATCACATTCCTATCTTTGTCACCCAATAACGAAAGTAATTTTTTTCCAACTGATTGAAGGGGAGATATGGTTTCTGTCGGCGCGTGGACGTAAGGACAGACACCAATAATAATAGTGACTGAGAGATGCATTCCTGCCCCTGCATCTCTCAGCCACTGAACGAATAAATTTCTTCATTAACTGTTAGAAACAAAAATGTACTTTCTGGGAACAGACAAACAGAGAAGCTGATGTGGGAAAGGACGGAAGGAATGGTATCTGAAGTCTTACACGGTCCTTTCCGTCCATCAGAAAAAATATCAACAGATCAATATTTCGGAGCTTAAGTACCGTTCTTGCCAGAGAGAGAGAGAGAGAGAGAGAGAGAGAGAGAGAGAGAGACAGAGAAAGAGAGAGAGAGAGAGACAGAGACAGAGAAAGAGAGAGAGAGAGACAGAGAAAGAGAGAGAGAGAGAGAGAGACGGAAGGAAAGACAACTGAAATCGTACTCTTTTCTACATGCGATTTGTAAGCAACCAAAATTTAGTGACGCGATGAAGTCTTATACGGTCCTTTCCGTCCATGAGAAAAAATATCAACAGATCAATATTTAGGAGCTTAAGTACCGTTCTTGCCAGAGAGAGAGAGAGAGAGAGAGAGAGAGAGAGAGAGAGAGAGCGGAAGGAAAGACAACTGAAATCGTACGCTTTTCTACTTGCGATTTGTAAGCAACCAAAATTTGGTAACGCGATGAAGTCTTATACGGTCCTTTCCGTCCATGAGAAAAAATATCAACAGATCAATATTTCGGAGCTTAAGTACCGTTCTTGCCAGAGAGAGAGAGAGAGAGAGAGAGAGAGAGAGAGAGAGAGACGGAAGGAAAGACAACTGAAATCGTACGCTTTTCTACTTGCGATTTGTAAGCAACCAAAATTTGGTAACGCGATGAAGTCTTATACGGTCGTTTCCGTCCACGAGAAAAAATATCAACACATCAATATTTCGGAGCTTAAGTACCGTTCTTGCCAGAGAGAGAGAGAGAGAGAGAGAGAGAGAGAGAGAGAGAGACAACTGAAATCGTACGCTTTTCTACATGCGATTTGTAAGCAACCAAAATTTAGTAACGCGACGAACTGACGTAGTTGACGGACGAGTAACGCTCGTGACGAATTGACGCATCGCATTGGTGACTGAGATTCAAAGTTTCATAGGCTCTTTCACTTAAGTGGATTGTACGATGTCTTTCACGTATTCCCACAAGAAAATAAAGTTGGGTTCAACGTGGAAATAAAGTTGTTGCTCAGAAATCGACCCATGTCTGCCAATGCATTACCCAGAATCTTCTGATCGAGAAGCTCTCTCACATGGAGAGACCAGTGTGGGGGTGCCTCTTCTTGTTCGGACAATATGTCAGTTCCTGAAGTTACGATAAAACGAATTGTTCCAATATATGAAGATAAAAATTCCCATTTACAGACACACAATATTGTTTTGATGAAACAGAAAGTCCCGATTATCCGATGATGCGCAATATCACACCTGACAATGATTCTGCACTGCTTCTATGCTGCTCGCATACAGCAAATAGGAAGGTATGGGGGATGAAACTCCACACTCAAACGTTTCGGCGATTAATATAGCCTGATGCATAAAATGATGCTTCGTCCGAAAACATCACGTCTTTTACGAAGCACTTTCTGGACAGTTGAATACCGTATTTGGAGTTCCCGACATGTCTGTCTTGTTAATTGGCCTGAGTTGCGTTGAAATGTGTACGTAAGGGATACCATCTACGCGTCAGCAACACGTGACCTTCCTGAAGGGATATTCTTGGGAACACTATTCGTTGCCATGAAACAATACCAATTTCCTATATCACGCTTTGTTGGTGGATTATACGTGCTTCATACGTTCGAATAAAATTCTGCTGTCCTTGTGTTGTTGATTTGGTCTTTAAGAACTATTTCACACATAGGATTCTGTGCCACAAGGATAACGTCATTTGTAACAAAATGTTCGTTAGGCTTTCCTTCCACAATTTCCCCTGTTCGTTTGATACACGCAGCGCCATCTGTTAGCGCTAACACAGAACTGTTATTCTGGCTTTATTACTAGCAAAATGCCACATGACGATAACTAAATCCTTTTTTTTCCAGTTGTTTCTTCTGTGTCATTGTTTTATATACACCAAAGCCATAACATTATGATAAGCATTTTTTTATGTAAATCGAAGAAACTGCAGGTAAACAAGGTGTGTAAAACTCATGAAACGGTATAATAACACGTGATACGTAATGCATTCAAGAAGATACTAATCAGTGTTCTTCTTGAATGCAATACGGGATTACATAATACAATACGTCTTTTACGAAGCACTTTCTGGACAGTTGATGTTTTGGCATATCTACAGCAAATCGTTTGCTGTTTTTGGCATATCTACGAGTAAACCGAGCTCGTGTCGAAATCGTTCTTGCACAAGCTTTTTTCTCCTCGAATTTCTTCTTACTGGCAGAACCACGGGCTTGCCACTATTGAATCTCAAGTCTGTACGAATTGTGCAATACACATAAAAAAAACGAATCCAGGAATGGAGAGGAGAGAGTTCAAAAGATAACAAATTCCTATCTACATCCTTATGTGAGAGAATACTGAGATTGTTGATCTCACGCGGTTTCGCTCCACGCAAATAGCATGTTTGGCTCGAGTCAAGACGACACAGCATTGCCTAGTTTTCCATCGATCATGCAAAAGATCATTGTGGCTTTAACAAGAAGTTCCTTGTCATCTACGACAACTTTCGTAAGAGAAAGGCAACCGATTTGTTTTTCAATGTTTGTGACGTATATTCTAAATTAACTTTCCTTTTTAGTTTCTTTCCCTATGTATATCTTGAGTTTATTCTCGGTTATTCTTCACTCTTAACGTGATATCTTTTCTCTCAAACGAATACCGTTGGCAACATAATTGAGGTTGCATGAACGTGACGTATGCCTGAATTGATAAGAACGAGAGTTAAAAGCGACGACTAAACTGTTGTAAGCGAGCGCTTATTGCGAGCGTTGAAAGAGTGCGTTGAAAAGCGAGCGTTGTGTTAACAGCTGTGAAGCTGTGTAGTGTGTTTAAATATTGATATCGTTCTATTATGGACGTGCTACAACCTTGAAAAAGCATCATTTCCTTAAGTTTGACTTCTGTTGTTTACATGTTTCGTCTGGCCGTTAAGGTTTCTTTCATTTAGGAATTATTTCTTAGTATGTTGATGTCTTAAATTAACGTAGAAGTACGAAAAGACTTCTACGTCATATGTTCCAAACTTCCCTTTTAATTACTTCCACGGATTCCTCTGCAAAAATGAACTTAATGGGCTTACACTATCGTGTGGAAGAGGGAGCAGGATTTTTACAAATTACGGTTTTACGGTTCTTAGTTACATCGTACATTTAATAACAGCCCCATTTAATAACAATCTTTAAATTCTTATCCTTGCCCAACGTTCGAAGGACTTCTTTCTGGACTTTGTATAACCGTGTTACAGTATGGTCAATAACCAAGTGCACTGGTATTTCGGCTGACATTTCTGATACAGCTATATCGTTAAGGTAACACACTTGTTTAGCTTCTTTTACTCTATAATACGGGGGATGCAACTTACACGTATGCTTCACAGATTGATCACGTACAATAATATATTGATTTGTCGAAAGATTAGCATCAACCATTAGAGCGAGTGCTTGTTCGGAAGACCCAGTTGCTACACTGTCTTCAGAAGATTTCCGAGCTTTCTTGAATTTGGTGCCTCTCGTAGGAGACGCAGAACACATCTCTTTTACGATTGAAGCTGAGTCGCGTTTTCCGGTCTTTCGGAGTTTCAGTTCAGTCGTCTTTGACAGTTCTTCTTCACTTGATGACTCAACAAAAGTTTTGATTCTTCGGGTTTGGACTTTCGGGACTCAGTCTTTGAAAGACTTGTGGGGCCTGCCTCTTTTATAGGAGTCTATGTGCTAGCAATTAGAGTGTGCTGGGCTTACAGTGTATGTAAAATTGATGTTCTTTTGAAGCCACGATGAGTTGTCCGCGAGGAATCTTTTCCGGTGTCTTTGCGCTTTCAACCACCTCTGTTCGACTTTATGAGCAAAATTTCTAAGTGTTGCTTTTACGCTGTTTAAGGCGTCAATTGGCAAATATGGCCTTCCCCATTCGTCCAAGATATAAGCCAATATTGCGTCCGTACGTTGTTCTGGAGGATGTTGATACCGTTTTTCAAAGATGGCAAAATGGGATATTTGAGGAGTCATTCTGACACAAATAACGACATGGTGTAACGCCGAACAACACGGAATAATGTCTTAAAAGGTTCGTTATAATGTGACAACAACTGTTTTGTCACAATGTAAACACGCTTTCTTTAAAATACGATATTTTGCACAACTCTATAGGTATAAGTAAATGTTCACGCACGTAATCTTACCTTGAAACACCGACGAAGATATTCCCACACCGCACAAACCGCCATGTATCCACATTGCTGCACTCTCATCCACTGAATTGGAAGCAATTATGCGCCACCCTTTGTCTCGCCGTCTGGCCAACTCCAGTGGCGGTAGTTTGAGCGGCATGTGATAACTGCTCATTACGATTATTGGCTAAACCGCTGTCGAGGTCAGTTAAAGGCCATGTTTAGCTATCGGAATTCCGTGTGTTTTTAATGATGACATCTGTCATTCGCATAGATGGCTGAAATTTCACACTGTGAGTCTGTGCATTTAATTTCTAAGTTCCAAGTGTGTAAAGGGAGTATTTTGTTACCACATTGATGATATAATTGTTTTTCTTTTCTTCTAGAACGGTTGTAACTTTTACTGCAGAAGATCCAACAATCGTGGCAACCATTTCCAAGGACTCATGCAAGATGGGACATTTTGCAGAATCAACATGAACGCCAACAACGGGGTCAGTAGACTTCAAACAGTTTTGCACATCTGTATGAAATATGAAGATGTCAAACATTTCTTAATTACTAAAGCAGCTTTTCCCATTTTCTATTCGGTCAAAGACTTCCAGACTTGCTTTTCCTATTCTATCAAAGACTTCCACACTTGCTCTTCCCATTATGTCAAAAACTTGCTTTCCCATTTTATCTTCCCATTCTGTCAAAGACTTGCTTTCCCATTCTGTCTTCCCATTCTGTCAAAGACTTGCTTTTCCCATTCTGTCAAAGGCTTGCTTTTCCCATTCTGTCAAAGACTTGCTTTTCCCATTCTGTCAAAGACTTCCAGACTTGCTTTTTCCATTCTGTCAAAGTCTTCCAGACTTGCTTTTCCCATTCTGTCAAAGACTGGAAGTCTTTTCCCATTATGTTAAAGACTTCCACACTTGCTCTTCCCATTCTGTCAAAGACTTGCTTTTCCCATTCTGTCAAAGACTGGAAGTCTTTTCTCATTCTGTCAAAGACTTCCACACTTGCTCTTCCCATTGTCTTCCCATTCTGTCAAAGACTTGCTTTTCCCATTCTGTCAAATACTTCCACACTTGCTCTTTCCATTTTGTCAAAAACTTGTCTTCCCATTCTGTCAAAGACTTGCTTTCCCATTCTGTCAAAGATTCCACACTTGCTCTTCCCATTCTGTCAAAGACTTGCTTTCCCATTCTGTCAAAGACTTGCTTTTCTCATTCTGTCAAAGACTTGTTTTTCCCATTCTGTCAAAAACTTCCACACTTGCTCATCCCATTCTGTAAAAAACTTGTCTTCCCATTCTGTCAAAGACTTGCTTTCCCATTCTGTCAAAGACTTGCTTTTCCCATTCTGTCAAAGACTTGCTCTTCCCATTCTGTCAAAAACTTGCTTTCCCATTCGGTCAAAGACTTGCTTTCCCAATCTATCAAAGACTTGTTTTTCCCATTCTATCAAAGACTTGCTTTTCCCAATCTGTCAAATAGCTACAGACCTGATTGAAACATGGGCACCCATATAGGGGGGCAAGAGGGGCATTCCCCCCTCGAAAGCACGCAATGCCCATTCTCTTCTCGGAAGGTACTACTGAGATTTTACAATAACACTTATCCTGAATGCTAATTTTTTTGGAGAATTTCTGGATGCTTGTGTATGCAGTAGAGATAGGAAAAAGTTGTGAACTTTCAGTAGAAAAAGTGGAAATTCACAGTGGAAAGTAATAATGAAATTTCCCAATGCATGGCGAAGAAATGTGAATACACCGATGAATCATTACATTGTGACCACCTACCTAATAAGCTGTAGGTCACCTTCTAGCCCGCAAAACAGCGACCACTCGGCGAGACATCGATTCGATGAGGTGGCGATAGGTATCCTGGGGTATCTCGTATCATAATGTCAACAGCAGGTTCTCCATTTCCCGTACATTTCGGGGTGGTGGTGATTTAGCGCGAACCCGCTTTTCCAAGTCGAACCACAAATGTTCGATTGGGTTCATGTCAAGTGAATTTGGAGGCCTGGGCACTAACAGAAAATCACCAGCACAATCCTCGAACCACTCCTTGGCGATTCTGGCAGTGACGCATTATCCTGTTGGTAATGGCCATCACCAGCAGGGAACACAGTTGCCATGAATGGGTGAACTTGGTCCTCAATGATGTTCAGATACCTAGGGATTGTGCTATTGGGATAATGGGACCTAAATTGTCCCAAGAAAATATTGCCCACAGCATAACACCGGTGCCGCCGGCCTGTTTCCGCCCAACAGAGCATCCCGGTGCTATGGCCTCCGTTGGTAATCGGCGTACCTGCGCTTGGCCGTCTACTTGATGCACCGGGAATCTTGATTCGTCAGGCCAGGCCACTTTCTTCCAATCATGTAAGGTCCAATTTCGATAATCTTCGGCCCATTTCATGCTTTGTTGGCGATGACGTGCAGTGAGCATGAGGATCCCGCTGGGTCTTCGGCTACGCAGGCCGATGCGCAGAAGGTTGAGATGAACTGCGTGCTGTGGCACATTACCCTGATCACCACTGTTGTAGCTGCGGGTGATTTGTCGCATTGTGGCCTGCGGTCGCTGTGAACAGTGCACGACAGTCTCCGCTTTCCTCTGGAATCAATGAGATGCGGACGACACGGATGAACGAAGTTTCGTCGTTTGGCCATCTGTGCACCACTTTTGATACGTACTCACTACAGCGGCAGGTGAGCAACCCACAAACCGCGCCGTTTCCGAGATCGTAGTTCCGGGGCGCCGTGGCACTACAATTTATCCTTTATGAAACTCCGATAAATCGGCGGCTTTTCCCATTCTGACTCGGAACACTCTACTAACCGAAAGCCGGTTCTGCTCTGTGAACTTCACCTGCGCCACCGTTCGGTCTCCAGGTGCGATCATTTCTCTAGGCTGGGGGTGCTCATAATATAACGGCTCAACGGTGTATGCCTTTCTCTACAGCAGATCTTCACTTCCGGACAAATATCAGTCGTAGTGTTTTCCAGAAATTCGTCTTGAGGGTATATTTTTCATTCTTGACAAACAATTGTGTGATTTCTACGATTTCGTGGCGCATGTGACATAAACGGCCAAAAGAATCAATAGAACGATGAAGAAATGTCGGTATTGTCCTAATATGCTGCGTGACTTTATTTATCCATCTTTTGTATGTAGTCTTTTGGGTCTTCTGGTTTCCCATCAAATTTTTGTGTTGAAAGTCACGTAAAAACAGTTAGATGACAAGAAGGCACAGGGAAAATTTGCATATGATGCTTTATGCATGTTGTTCGTAGTTACAATTTCTGTTTGTCCCAACCCGAGAACTAATCTAAGGACGCCCATGGATTCAAACCAGAAAATGCTAAGAAAACACGGTCGTATGAGAATAATATGACCATTCTAGAAATCACAATGTACCCGCCCATGCGTGTCACTGAGTGCACGTGGCAAGGTCGGCTACACGGAGACATAGCCGGCAGGCCAGGACAGATGAGCCATAGTGCGCGTAACGCGAGCACAATGGGCATAGGTAGTGATCTGATGGATGTTCAAAAAGGAATGATCATCGGCCACCACCCCAAGGGTGGAAGCATCTCAGAAACAGCACACTTCGTGGACTGTTCGCGAGGTGCTGTAGTAAGGGTATATCACGAATGGACCGCTGGCACACCGAGTAACTCCCGACGTCATAACTATGGAGCCCCAAAGCCATCGACCCCAGAGGAGAACGTCACCTCCGTCGAATGCTATAAGGTAATGGACGGGCAGCAGTGAAGCAATTGACCATGCAAATGAACGCTGAGGCATCCAGGTACGTGTCCCCGATAACAGTAGAGCGAACCCTGTTACCCATGGGTCTCTGGAGTGGACGCTGCGTGAAGGCGCCCATGTTAAACAACGTCCATCAGCAACGAAGCCTACAGTTCTCATGGGACTGCCGCTCTCAGACAGTGGAAGAGTGGAAAGAGATTGCGTTCTCCGACGAAACGGAGCCTCTTCTGCACAAAAGTAGCGGATACGGCGTCAGACACACTAGAACCAGCACCCGGACACGCTTGTTGTTCAAGTATAGGTTGGCGATATCAGTGTGCATGTGTGTGGGGGATGTTTTCTTGGTATGACTTGAGACCGCTGGTGTGGGGGATGTTTTCCTGGTAGGACTTGTGTGGGGGATGTTTTCTGTAGGACTTGGACCGCTATGTGGGGGATGTTTTCCTGGTAGGACTTGTGTGGGGGATGTTTTCTGGTATAACTTGGACCGCTGGTGTGAGGGATGTTTTCCTCGTAGGACTTGGACGTTGGACCGCTGTGTGTTTTCCTGGTAGGACTCGTGTGGGGGATGTTTTCTGGTAGGACTTGGACGTTGGACCGCTGTGTGTTTTCCTGGTAGGACTCGTGTGGGGGATGTTTTCTGGTAGGACTTGAACGTTGGACCGCTGTGTGTTTTCCTGGTAGACTTGTGTGGGGGATGTTTTCTGGTAAGACTTGGACGTTGGACCGCTGTGTGTTTTCCTGTTAGGACTTGTGTGGGGATGTTTTCTGGTAGGACTTGGACCGCTGGTGTGTGTTTTCCTGGTAGGACTTGTGTGGGGTTGTTTTCTGTAGGACTTGAACCGCTGTGTGGGGGGATGTTTTCCTGGTAGGACTTGTGTGGGGGATGTTTTCTGGTAGGACTTGGACCGCTGGTGTGAGGGATGTTTTCCTAGAATGACCTGGGAACGCTGGTACCACTAGATGGGTGCCTGAACGCCAATGGCTACCTACCCATCCTTGCTGATCACATGCGTTGCTTCATGTTGGAAATTTATCCTTGTGAAACGGCACATCATCCTGTTTACCAACAGGACAATGTGCGGTGTCACGTCACTAAGGGGTGCATGACTAGTTCCAGGAACACGATAGCGAAGTCTCCGTTCTCCCTAGGGACCACTTGTGGGACTATTTTGATCGGCAATTTCGACGCGCCGACCCACAACCACGTGATCTGCTGCAGTCCGAATGGGTACGTGTGCCTTGGGCAACCTTCCAGGGTTTCATTGTGTCCATGGCACGCTGTCTCGCCACTGTCATCCGGGCCAAGGGTGGTTATTCACATTATTAGGTAGGTGGTCATATTATTCTGATACGACTGTTTATATGTAACGTAGAATACATGATACAAACTTTGCAGATTTTTTAATCAACAAAAATGTTCTTATTGTTAAGTTGCAAAATAGGGTTATTCAAAAGTCATTGCCGTTTTAAAGAGTTGTTCTGTGCCAGGCAATTACTCAGTGCGCATGCGTTATGCAGAAAAGAACAACGCATACCCGGAAAACCGGTATCGTCTAGTTAGTATAAATAGGAGCACACGCTGCATTGATTTATTTGGAAAATTTCTGCTGTCGAAAGTTATGGACGGGAAACGCACGATTCAAGTACTGTTACGGTTTTTCTTTAAAAACAAAAACTGTTGACCACTGCAGCGAGGGAAATTTTTGTTGTGGAAGGTGAAGAAGCAGTGTCTGAAATAACGGCAACGTATCAGTCTCAGCGACTTAAAAATGGGGACTGCAGCCTTTAAGATAATACATGCCGACCCGGTGGCGCCGTTGTCTAAGCGATGGCTTACGATCATTCGTCCAAGATGTGTCCGGGGTTGAATCCCGGGGAGACATGGAGTTGTGTTTGTGTTACGATACTGCCTCTCTCCCTTCCCTGGAACCAGTGATCTTAAATTAGGGACAGGCGACTGCTAATAGCCAATTGCGTTGCTCACAGTGGTCGTTAAATCACCAATAAAGAAAGATAAAATGGCAACACTTGTCCTAGAAGACCTTCGACTGTGTATTCTGAAGCTGCAGGCCAAACCGTAGAGGAACTGCAGCCTTGAAGGCAAAGCACGTGTCGGACGACCTTTGACGGTGAATTCTGAAGCTGTGTGTTAAGCCGTAGATCCGTGCACAAGCACTAGACAACTGTCAAACGAGCTGGGAATACCTCAGCTCACAACTGTTTGCGAACTACACAAGCTCGGGGAGACACACAGAAGCTATCGACAAGTATCCCATGAACCGACGGCTGCTTTATATCAGTGATGTGTGCACGTGTGACACCAATTTCTGGAAAATCCCCAGGATAACCGTTTCTTTAGGCGAATTGTGACATGTGATGAAAAGTGGATATTTTCCCGGAATCCTGACATGAGAAAACAGTGGTTAGATCCCCAAAAGCCTCCAGAACCAGTCCGGAAAAGGGAACGATTTGAGCACAAAGACGGGACACAATTCGGTCTATGGGTTGCAGTTTCGCCCTGGAAGACCTGCGAAACTGCAACCCACAGACCGAAGGAGACTGCAGAGGTGATCCTGAAAACCAGGTACCGACCAATACACGCCATAGCACCTGAGTTCCAGATGCCCACAGATGTTATGGTCTTCACCAAGACACTTCGAAGAGAAGCCCATGCGCTCGGGTATCATGGCCAAGGAGCCTCACATAAACCTCTCATCACAAAGACCAATAAAGCCATGCGGTTACGATGGTGTCACTAGCACAAAAATGAGCATTGGATCGATGGCGGCAGGTGCTGTGAAGGGACGAATCACGCTTCACATTATTCCGATCGGATGAACGTGTCTGGGTTTGGCGGTTATCCAGACAACGTCTGCTTCTGGAGTGTACAATGCTGACTGTGAAGCACGGAGGCGGCGAAGTTACGGTTTGGGGCTGTTCCAGCGGATACGGTGTGAGCCCACTGGTTGTTATTCAGGGCAACATGAACTCTGTCCTGTATAGAGATATCCTGGATAACTCAATGCTCCCAACATTGTGGCAATTCTACGGGCACGATGATTGTTTCTTCCAGGATTGCAATGCCACTTGTCACGTTTCCAGGGCTACAATGGAGTGGTATGAGGAAAATCAGATCTCGCGGATGGATTAGGCTGCTCGGAGTCAGAACCTCAATCCCACTGAACACATATGGGATGAATTAGAACGACGGGGGAGTTGTGGACCAACACGACCTTCTTCACTGACAGAGTTGATCAGCGTACTCAAGGCGGAATGCAGGAACATCCAGCTATCCGAACTTGATGAACTGTGATATACTACAGTGGTGAAGCACATGTCAAGAAGACAAATACGCAGCGATACATTGAGTCGGTGTAGCTTAGTCGGTCGGTTGGAGAAACTCACTCCGTAGCGATGAAATGAGAAACTAATTCGGTTGAGAAACTCACTCCCTAGCGATAAAATGAGAAACTCATTCGGTTGTGAAACTCACTCCGTTGCGATGAAATGAGAAACTCATTCGGTTGAGAAACTCACTCCGGAGCGATGAAATGAGAAACTCATTCGGTTGAGAAACTCACTCCGGAGTGATGAAATGAGAAACTCATTCGGTTGAGAAACTCACTCCGGAGCGATGAAATGAGAAACTCATTCGGTTGAGAAACTCACTCCGGAGCGATGAAATGAGAAACTCATTCGGTTGAGAAACTCACTCCGGAGCGATGAAATGAGAAACTCATTCGGTTGAGAAACTCACTCCGTAGCGATGAAATGAGAAACTCATTCGGTTGAGAAACTCACTCCGAAGCGATGAAATGAGAAACTCATTCGGTTGAGAAACTCACTCCGGAGCGATGAAATGAGAAACTCATTCGGTTGAGAAACTCACTCCGTAGCGATGAAATGAGAAACTCATTCGGTTGAGAAACTCACTCCGTAGCGATGAAATGAGAAACTCATTCGGTTGAGAAACTCACTCCGGAGCGATGAAATGAGAAACTCATTCGGTTGAGAAACTCACTCCGGAGCGATGAAATGAAAAACTCATTCGGTTGAGAAACTCACTCCGAAGCGATGAAATGAGAAACTCATTCGGTTGAGAAACTCACTCCGGAGCGATGAAATGAGAAACTCATTCGGTTGAGAAACTCACTCCGGAGCGATGAAATGAGAAACTCACTCCGGAGCGATGAAATGAGAAACTCACTCCGGAGCGAAAAAATTTCTGTTTTCACAGGACTTTGGGACAGTTTACTTCGACGGGTGGCTGGTGTAATCTTTGCAAATGGAAGACCTACCCACTAATGATGTAAATACAATACTGTGTTTCTATTTACTTTCTGTGTCCAATGACTTTTGTGTATATAGTTAGTACCTTTCAAACGCAATATCTCTCATTTTTTCTTTGATTTTCAGACTTGCGTCAATGGAAGATGTATTTTGAGAAACAATGGCTGAAATACACCAACTTCCAAGCAGAGAGATCGTATGAAAGTATCACATTACCAATATAAAGACAAAAATATTATTTTGTGAATTACATGAAAATGGTTTAATAAAGCATTTAATTATCAATGTTTTTGTGCATCATTTAAGATTTGCACAATCTTAAGCATTTAATATCCTTGTAAACAGTTTAGAGCATTTGGGAATAAAATGTGAAAGTTATTTCCTTTCGGTTACGTTACTTCCTTGATGGTCCAAACGTCAGACAAATGAGGTTGTACATATTTTAAAAAGAGCATGTTATAAACAAAACATGGATTTTGGCAAACAAACACATACGTTATATTCCTTCATCAAAAAGCATCGCGACACAGTCGCCCCACTACAAAAACATGTGGTTGACTCCAATGGTAAGGACTCTAGGTACACAGGATCTACGCTTCGGACAATTGCGACCCGAGTGTCCGAACACAAGTATAACGTCCGGACGGGATCGAAGGCCACCGCTGTGTCTAGACTAATAAATCAAGGTCTGCACACCCCGGATTGGAATAACACCACTAGCTTAGCATCGACCACAACATAACAAAGTTTGTTATTCACAGAAAGCATATACACTGAAGAGTAATTGAATATAGCTGTCTAGTAACGTGTAGCACCACCTTTCGCCCTGATGACGGCGGCGATTCACCTCGGCATGGACTCGACAAGACACCGGAAGTGTTGGGAAGCAGTACGGATCCACGACCCCTGAACAAGCACCCACAGTTCACGAAGATTTGATGGAGGGGGTCAGAGCCTCGAACATCTCCCTCGATGGCATCTCAGATGTGCTCGATGGAATTGAGGTCAGGTGACCTAACTGGCCAAGGAGGCGAGGTCACGTCGGTGGAGTGTTCATCGAACCATTCGGATACAATTCGGGAGCTGCATTATCTTGTTGCAGGATGAGATCCCCACTGGGATGTTGAAGACGCACAAAACAAACGGGAGCAAATGGTCGTCCAGGATATCCCGGTAACGTTGACCTGTGAGGGACGATGTCACACGTACCAGGGGTCCCATTTCAATCTACGTAAACAGTCCCCAGACGAGAATGCCACCCACATCAGCTTGAAGAGTACCCTGCTGGCAAGAAGGATCCATCGCTTCATGTGGTTTGCGCCGTACTCGTATCCTGTCATCCGCATATACTAACGTGAATCTCGACTCATCAGTCCAAGCAACATTTTCCCACATGTCTAGGATCCAGTGGCGATGTTCCCGCGCCCATGCTAATCTTTGCACCCTGTGATGTGCGGTCAGCAGCGGTACCCTCGTGGGACGATGGCTTCTGTACCCCATAGCGAGGAGATGGTTCTGGATGGTGTGGCTGCTTACACGTTTTTGTGCACCAGCGTTAAATTGCCGAGTGATTTCTTGCACTGGGGCCCGTCTATCCGCTGATACAATGCGAGCTAGCCGACGATGAACCCACTCATCCACACGCTGTTGTCCACGGCAATTGGCCTATCCAGGGATGGTTTTACCGGATTCGATGTACTCACGGTGCACCCGTGACACAGTGGCTCGTGAAAATCCCAGTGCCTTTGCGACTTCTGAGATTCAGTGACCTATTCGTCGGGCCCCGGCAATTTTCCGACGATCAAATGCGCTTAGATCCTTTGTCTTACCCATACTGCGTCCGACTCTTACTGATTCCCGTGGCATCACTCCTTATATTGTCGGATCGCTGCATACGTCATGTCGTTTTCGTTTACAGGGCCGCCCATAGCGCCACATTTGCATAACGCCAGCTGTCTCTGATTCAATTGCTCTTCAGAGTACATTACTATGCTTTCTAATCAATGCTGTAATGACGACACACCGTGTACATTGCCTTCATCTCGGAAACACTATATTTTAAACCATTGTATTTATCATTGTAATCCATAGCCGTCTTTGTTTTGTAGTTTCGCATTATTTGCATGCCATGTGTATTATGTCGAGTGCGCATGCATGAATTTGGGAGCTGCGCCTTCACGCTGATGCATTGTGGTATGGATTTCCGAGTGTAAAAGATCAGAATCCCACTCATGCGGTGCCCGATGATGGACCTATTGTGGGTCCGAAAGATCTCGCATGTTTTTTAACTTGATTTCAGCTGTAAATAAAGTTCATTTTTTAGTTTGCAACTATCTCCGTTTTTTTTTTTTTTTAATATCGTGTATAGACAGCAGTGAAATGATTGATGTTTATCAGTTGGCACGAATACCACGAACGTTTGGTCAGACAAATTGGTTGACTAACCACAACATTCCTTCTGAAATAATTTCCTTCAAGGTCCACTCAGAGATCCGTGAGATTCTTAAATTGTTGAATCACTTTCTTATTTGTGAGTGTGTCGAATATCTCCTCTTAATTTGTTGAGTTTCCGGACCTGAAAAACGCAAGCTCCAAACACCCCCTTCCACCGCAAAAAATATCTTGGAGGCCCTTTTGCGAAATCTATTTGCATTTAATTACTGAAATTTTCAAATTCCATATTATTAACTAGGCTTTACGGGCGTTTTGACAATTCAAATTCTTTGGAACCTATACGTATTTTTCGTAAAACCAAAATTATTACACTTTAATGCAGGCAACACGAATGTACACTAGTGGCGTATATTCGAGGCTAGTTAGATGCGAAGCCCAGATAATGCACAAATAAAAGTCAATTAAATATACACAAATAAAAACCAAATATCAACGGTATTAAGACACATCGACGCTTTCGCTGCGGAAAAAATACACGTACGAATTCACTTCTTTGACTCAGGCTGGCGAGAGAAGACTAACGGCATAACGCAACCAGCTCTTGCAGAGTCTTCGCTGTTCTGATTCGAAGACCTTCGATACGATCGCCTGCTAAAAAAACACGTGCGGATTCGCTTCTTTGACTCAGTCTGGCGAGTGAAGACCAACGGCATAACGCAACCAGCTCTTGCAGAGTCTTCGCTGTTCTGATTCGAAGACCTTCGATACGATCGCCTGCTAAAAAAAACACGTGCGGATTCGCTTCTTTGACCCAGTCTGGCGAGTGAAGACCAACGGCATAACGCAACCAGCTCTTGCAGAGTCTTCGCTGTTCTGATTCGAAGACCTTCGATACGATCGCCTGCTAAAAAAAACACGTGCGGATTCGCTTCTTTGACCCAGTCTGGCGAGTGAAGACCAACGGCATAACGCAACCAGCTCTTGCAGAGTCTTCGCTGTTCTGATTCGAAGACCTTCGATACGATCGCCTGCTAAAAAAACACGTGCGGATTCGCTTCTTTGACTCAGTCTGGCGAGTGAAGACCAACGGCATAACGCAACCAGCTGTTGCAGAGTCTTCGCTGTTCTGATTCGAAGACCTTCGATACGATCGCCTGCTAAAAAAACACACGTGCGGATTCGCTTCTTTGACTCAGTCTGGCGAGTGAAGACCAACGGCATAACGCAACCAGCTCTTGCAGAGTCTTCGCTGTTCTGATTCGAAGACCTTCGATACGATCGCCTGCTAAAAAACACGTGCGGATTCGCTTCTTTGACTCAGTCTGGCGAGTGAAGACCAACGACATAACGCAACCAGCTCTTGCAGAGTCTTCGCTGTTCTGATTCGAAGACCTTCGATACGATCGACTGCTAAAAAAACACGTGCGGATTCGCTTCTTTGACTCAGTCTGGCGAGTGAAGACCAACGGCATAACGCAACCAGCTCTTGCAGAGTCTTCGCTGTTCTGATTCGAAGACCTTCGATACGATCGCCTGCTAAAAAAACACGTGCGGATTCGCTTCTTTGACTCCAGTCTGGCGAGTGAAGACCAACGGCATAACGCAACCAGCTCTTGCAGAGTCTTCGCTGTTCTGATTCGAAGACCTTCGATACGATCGCCTGCTAAAAAAACACGTGCGGATTCGCTTCTTTGACTCAGTCTGGCGAGTGAAGACCAACGGCATAACGCAACCAGCTCTTGCAGAGTCTTCGCTGTTCTGATTCGAAGACCTTCGATACGATCGCCTGCTAAAAAAACACGTGCGGATTCGCTTCTTTGACTCAGTCTGGCGAGTGAAGACCAACGGCATAACGCAACCAGCTCTTACAGAGTCTTCGCTGTTCTGATTCGAAGACCTTCGATACGATCGCCTGCTAAAAAAAACACGTGCGGATTCGCTTCTTTGACCCAGTCTGGCGAGTGAAGACCAACGGCATAACGCAACCAGCTCTTGCAGAGTCTTCGCTGTTCTGATTCGAAGACCTTCGATACGATCGCCTGCTAAAAAAACACGTGCGGATTCGCTTCTTTGACTCAGTCTGGCGAGTGAAGACCAACGGCATAACGCAACCAGCTCTTGCAGAGTCTTCGCTGTTCTGATTCGAAGACCTTCGACACGATCGCCTGCTAAAAAAAAACACGTGCGGATTCGCTTCTTTGACTCAGTCTGGCGAGTGAAGACCAACGGCAAAACGCAACCAGCTCTTGCAGAGTCTTCGCTGTTCTGATTCGAAGACCTTCGATACGATCGCCTGCTAAAAAACACGTGCGGATTCGCTTCTTTGACTCAGTCTGGCGAGTGAAGACCAACGGCATAACGCAACCAGCTCTTGCAGAGTCTTCGCTGTTCTGATTCGAAGACCTTCGATACGATCGTCTGCTAAAAAACACGTGCGGATTCGCTTCTTTGACCCAGTCTGGCGAGTGAAGACCAACGGCATAACGCAACCAGCTCTTGCAGAGTCTTCGCTGTTCTGATTCGAAGACCTTCGATACGATCGCCTGCTAAAAAAAACACGTGCGGATTCGCTTCTTTGACTCAGTCTGGCGAGTGAAGACCAACGGCATAACGCAACCAGCTCTTGCAGAGTCTTCGCTGTTCTGATTCGAAGACCTTCGATACGATCGCCTGCTAAAAAAACACGTGCGGATTCGCTTCTTTGACCCAGTCTGGCGAGTGAAGACCAACGGCATAACGCAACCAGCTCTTGCAGAGTCTTCGCTGTTCTGATTCGAAGACCTTCGATACGATCGCCTGCTAAAAAACACGTGCGGATTCGCTTCTTTGACTCAGTCTGGCGAGTGAAGACCAACGGCATAACGCAACCAGCTCTTGCAGAGTCTTCGCTGTTCTGATTCGAAGACCTTCGATACGATCGCCTGCTAAAAAAAACACGTGCGGATTCGCTTCTTTGACTCAGTCTGGCGAGTGAAGACCAACGACATAACGCAACCAGCTCTTGCAGAGTCTTCGCTGTTCTGATTCGAAGACCTTCGATACGATCGACTGCTAAAAAACACACGTGCGGATTCGCTTCTTTGACTCAGTCTGGCGAGTGAAGACCAACGGCATAACGCAACCAGCTCTTGCAGAGTCTTCGCTGTTCTGATTCGAAGACCTTCGATACGATCGCCTGCTAAAAAAAACACGTGCGGATTCGCTTCTTTGACTCAGTCTGGCGAGTGAAGACCAACGGCATAACGCAACCAGCTCTTGCAGAGTCTTCGCTGTTCTGATTCGAAGACCTTCGATACGATCGCCTGCTAAAAAAAACACGTGCGGATTCGCTTCTTTGACTCAGTCTGGCGAGTGAAGACCAACGGCATAACGCAACCAGCTCTTGCAGAGTCTTCGCTGTTCTGATTCGAAGACCTTCGATACGATCGCCTGCTAAAAAAACACACGTGCGGATTCACTTCTTTGACTCAGTCTGGCGAGTGAAGACAAACGGCATAACGCAACCAGCTCTTGCAGAGTCTTCGCTGTTCTGATTCGAAGACCTTCGATACGATCGCCTGCTAAAAAAACACGTGCGGATTCGCTTCTTTGACTCAGTCTGGCGAGTGAAGACCAACGGCATAACGCAACCAGCTCTTGCAGAGTCTTCGCTGTTCTGATTCGAAGACCTTCGACACGATCGCCTGCTAAAAAAAACACGTGCGGATTCGCTTCTTTGACTCAGTCTGGCGAGTGAAGACCAACGGCATAACGCAACCAGCTCTTGCAGAGTCTTCGCTGTTCTGATTCGAAGACCTTCGATACGATCGCCTGCTAAAAAACACGTGCGGATTCGCTTCTTTGACTCAGTCTGGCGAGTGAAGACCAACGGCATAACGCAACCAGCTCTTGCAGAGTCTTCGCTGTTCTGATTCGAAGACCTTCGATATGACCGCCTGCTAAAAAACACGTGCGGATTCGCTTCTTTGACTCAGTCTGGCGAGTGAAGACCAACGGCATAACGCAACCAGCTCTTGCAGAGTCTTCGCTGTTCTGATTCGAAGACCTTCGATACGATCGCCTGCTAAAAAACACGTGCGGATTCGCTTCTTTGACTCAGTCTGGCGAGTGAAGACCAACGGCATAACGCAACCAGCTCTTGCAGAGTCTTCGCTGTTCTGATTCGAAGACCTTCGATACGATCGCCTGCTAAAAAAAACACGTGCGGATTCGCTTCTTTGACTCAGTCTGGCGAGTGAAGACCAACGACATAACGCAACCAGCTCTTGCAGAGTCTTCGCTGTTCTGATTCGAAGACCTTCGATACGATCGACTGCTAAAAAAACACACGTGCGGATTCGCTTCTTTGACTCAGTCTGGCGAGTGAAGACCAACGGCATAACGCAACCAGCTCTTGCAGAGTCTTCGCTGTTCTGATTCGAAGACCTTCGATACGATCGCCTGCTAAAAAAAACACGTGCGGATTCGCTTCTTTGACTCAGTCTGGCGAGTGAAGACCAACGGCATAACGCAACCAGCTCTTGCAGAGTCTTCGCTGTTCTGATTCGAAGACCTTCGATACGATCGCCTGCTAAAAAAAACACGTGCGGATTCGCTTCTTTGACTCAGTCTGGCGAGTGAAGACCAACGGCATAACGCAACCAGCTCTTGCAGAGTCTTCGCTGTTCTGATTCGAAGACCTTCGATACGATCGCCTGCTAAAAAAAACACACGTGCGGATTCACTTCTTTGACTCAGTCTGGCGAGTGAAGACAAACGGCATAACGCAACCAGCTCTTGCAGAGTCTTCGCTGTTCTGATTCGAAGACCTTCGATACGATCGCCTGCTAAAAAAACACGTGCGGATTCGCTTCTTTGACTCAGTCTGGCGAGTGAAGACCAACGGCATAACGCAACCAGCTCTTGCAGAGTCTTCGCTGTTCTGATTCGAAGACCTTCGACACGATCGCCTGCTAAAAAAAACACGTGCGGATTCGCTTCTTTGACTCAGTCTGGCGAGTGAAGACCAACGGCATAACGCAACCAGCTCTTGCAGAGTCTTCGCTGTTCTGATTCGAAGACCTTCGATACGATCGCCTGCTAAAAAAACACGTGCGGATTCGCTTCTTTGACTCAGTCTGGCGAGTGAAGACCAACGGCATAACGCAACCAGCTCTTGCAGAGTCTTCGCTGTTCTGATTCGAAGACCTTCGATATGACCGCCTGCTAAAAAAACACGTGCGGATTCGCTTCTTTGACTCAGTCTGGCGAGTGAAGACCAACGGCATAACGCAACCAGCTCTTGCAGAGTCTTCGCTGTTCTGATTCGAAGACCTTCGATACGATCGTCTGCTAAAAAAAAACACGTGCGGATTCGCTTCTTTGACCCAGTCTGGCGAGTGAAGACCAACGGCATAACGCAACCAGCTCTTGCAGAGTCTTCGCTGTTCTGATTCGAAGACCTTCGATACGATCGCCTGCTAAAAAAAACACGTGCGGATTCGCTTCTTTGACTCAGTCTGGCGAGTGAAGACCAACGGCATAACGCAACCAGCTCTTGCAGAGTCTTCGCTGTTCTGATTCGAAGACCTTCGATACGATCGCCTGCTAAAAAAAACACGTGCGGATTCGCTTCTTTGACTCAGTCTGGCGAGTGAAGACCAACGACATAACGCAACCAGCTCTTGCAGAGTCTTCGCTGTTCTGATTCGAAGACCTTCGATACGATCGACTGCTAAAAAAACACACGTGCGGATTCGCTTCTTTGACTCAGTCTGGCGAGTGAAGACCAACGGCATAACGCAACCAGCTCTTGCAGAGTCTTCGCTGTTCTGATTCGAAGACCTTCGATACGAACGCCTGCTAAAGAAAAACACGTGCGGATTCGCTTCTTTGACTCAGTCTGGCGAGTGAAGACCAACGGCATAACGCAACCAGCTCTTGCAGAGTCTTCGCTGTTCTGATTCGAAGACCTTCGATACGATCGCCTGCTAAAAAAACACGTGCGGATTCGCTTCTTTGACTCAGTCTGGCGAGTGAAGACCAACGGCATAACGCAACCAGCTCTTGCAGAGTCTTCGCTGTTCTGATTCGAAGACCTTCGATACGATCGCCTGCTAAAAAAAACACACGTGCGGATTCACTTCTTTGACTCAGTCTGGCGAGTGAAGACAAACGGCATAACGCAACCAGCTCTTGCAGAGTCTTCGCTGTTCTGATTCGAAGACCTTCGATACGATCGCCTGCTAAAAAAACACGTGCGGATTCGCTTCTTTGACTCAGTCTGGCGAGTGAAGACCAACGGCATAACGCAACCAGCTCTTGCAGAGTCTTCGCTGTTCTGATTCGAAGACCTTCGACACGATCGCCTGCTAAAAAAACACGTGCGGATTCGCTTCTTTGACTCAGTCTGGCGAGTGAAGACCAACGGCATAACGCAACCAGCTCTTGCAGAGTCTTCGCTGTTCTGATTCGAAGACCTTCGATACGAACGCCTGCTAAAGAAAAACACGTGCGGATTCGCTTCTTTGACTCAGTCTGGCGAGTGAAGACCAACGGCATAACGCAACCAGCTCTTGCAGAGTCTTCGCTGTTCTGATTCGAAGACCTTCGATACGATCGCCTGCTAAAAAAAACACGTGCGGATTCGCTTCTTTGACTCAGTCTGGCGAGTGAAGACCAACGGCATAACGCAACCAGCTCTTGCAGAGTCTTCGCTGTTCTGATTCGAAGACCTTCGATACGATCGCCTGCTAAAAAAACACACGTGCGGATTCACTTCTTTGACTCAGTCTGGCGAGTGAAGACAAACGGCATAACGCAACCAGCTCTTGCAGAGTCTTCGCTGTTCTGATTCGAAGACCTTCGACACGATCGCCTGCTAAAAAAACACGTGCGGATTCGCTTCTTTGACTCAGTCTGGCGAGTGAAGACCAACGGCATAACGCAACCAGCTCTTGCAGAGTCTTCGCTGTTCTGATTCGAAGACCTTCGATACGAACGCCTGCTAAAGAAAAACACGTGCGGATTCGCTTCTTTGACTCAGTCTGGCGAGTGAAGACCAACGGCATAACGCAACCAGCTCTTGCAGAGTCTTCGCTGTTCTGATTCGAAGACCTTCGATACGATCGCCTGCTAAAAAAACACGTGCGGATTCGCTTCTTTGACTCAGTCTGGCGAGTGAAGACCAACGGCATAACGCAACCAGCTCTTGCAGAGTCTTCGCTGTTCTGATTCGAAGACCTTCGATACGATCGCCTGCTAAAAAACACACGTGCGGATTCACTTCTTTTACTCAGTCTGGCGAGTGAAGACAAACGGCATAACGCAACCAGCTCTTGCAGAGTCTTCGCTGTTCTGATTCGAAGACCTTCGATACGATCGCCTGCTAAAAAAAAACACGTGCGGATTCGCTTCTTTGACTCAGTCTGGCGAGTGAAGACCAACGGCATAACGCAACCAGCTCTTGCAGAGTCTTCGCTGTTCTGATTCGAAGACCTTCGACACGATCGCCTGCTAAAAAAAACACGTGCGGATTCGCTTCTTTGACTCAGTCTGGCGAGTGAAGACCAACGGCATAACGCAACCAGCTCTTGCAGAGTCTTCGCTGTTCTGATTCGAAGACCTTCGATACGATCGCCTGCTAAAAAAACACGTGCGGATTCGCTTCTTTGACTCAGTCTGGCGAGTGAAGACCAACGGCATAACGCAACCAGCTCTTGCAGAGTCTTCGCTGTTCTGATTCGAAGACCTTCGATATGACCGCCTGCTAAAAAAACACGTGCGGATTCGCTTCTTTGACTCAGTCTGGCGAGTGAAGACCAACGGCATAACGCAACCAGCTCTTGCAGAGTCTTCGCTGTTCTGATTCGAAGACCTTCGATACGATCGTCTGCTAAAAAAACACGTGCGGATTCGCTTCTTTGACCCAGTCTGGCGAGTGAAGACCAACGGCATAACGCAACCAGCTCTTGCAGAGTCTTCGCTGTTCTGATTCGAAGACCTTCGATACGATCGCCTGCTAAAAACACGTGCGGATTCGCTTCTTTGACTCAGTCTGGCGAGTGAAGACCAACGGCATAACGCAACCAGCTCTTGCAGAGTCTTCGCTGTTCTGATTCGAAGACCTTCGATACGATCGCCTGCTAAAAAAACACGTGCGGATTCGCTTCTTTGACTCAGTCTGGCGAGTGAAGACCAACGACATAACGCAACCAGCTCTTGCAGAGTCTTCGCTGTTCTGATTCGAAGACCTTCGATACGATCGACTGCTAAAAAAACACACGTGCGGATTCGCTTCTTTGACTCAGTCTGGCGAGTGAAGACCAACGGCATAACGCAACCAGCTCTTGCAGAGTCTTCGCTGTTCTGATTCGAAGACCTTCGATACGATCGCCTGCTAAAAAAAACACGTGCGGATTCGCTTCTTTGACTCAGTCTGGCGAGTGAAGACCAACGGCATAACGCAACCAGCTCTTGCAGAGTCTTCGCTGTTCTGATTCGAAGACCTTCGATACGATCGCCTGCTAAAAAACACGTGCGGATTCGCTTCTTTGACTCAGTCTGGCGAGTGAAGACCAACGGCATAACGCAACCAGCTCTTGCAGAGTCTTCGCTGTTCTGATTCGAAGACCTTCGATTCGATCGCCTGCTAAAAAAAACACGTGCGGATTCGCTTCTTTGACTCAGTCTGGCGAGTGAAGACCAACGGCATAACGCAACCAGCTCTTGCAGAGTCTTCGCTGTTCTGATTCGAAGACCTTCGATTCGATCGCCTGCTAAAAACACACGTGCGGATTCACTTCTTTGACTCAGTCTGGCGAGTGAAGACAAACGGCATAACGCAACCAGCTCTTGCAGAGTCTTCGCTGTTCTGATTCGAAGACCTTCGATACGATCGACTGCTAAAAAAACACACGTGCGGATTCGCTTCTTTGACTCAGTCTGGCGAGTGAAAACCAACGGCATAACGCAACCAGCTCTTGCAGAGTCTTCGCTGTTCTGATTCGAAGACCTTCGATACGATCGCCTGCTAAAAAAAACACGTGCGGATTCGCTTCTTTGACTCAGTCTGGCGAGTGAAGACCAACGGCATAACGCAACCAGCTCTTGCAGAGTCTTCGCTGTTCTGATTCGAAGACCTTCGATACGATCGCCTGCTAAAAAAAACACGTGCGGATTCGCTTCTTTGACTCAGTCTGGCGAGTGAAGACCAACGGCATAACGCAACCAGCTCTTGCAGAGTCTTCGCTGTTCTGATTCGAAGACCTTCGATACGATCGCCTGCTAAAAAAAACACGTGCGGATTCGCTTCTTTGACTCAGTCTGGCGAGTGAAGACCAACGGCATAACGCAACCAGCTCTTGCAGAGTCTTCGCTGTTCTGATTCGAAGACCTTCGATTCGATCGCCTGCTAAAGAAAAACACGTGCGGATTCGCTTCTTTGACTCAGTCTGGCGAGTGAAGACCAACGGCATAACGCAACCAGCTCTTGCAGAGTCTTCGCTGTTCTGATTCGAAGACCTTCGATACGAACGCCTGCTAAAGAAAAACACGTGCGGATTCGCTTCTTTGACTCAGTCTGGCGAGTGAAGACCAACGGCATAACGCAACCAGCTCTTGCAGAGTCTTCGCTGTTCTGATTCGAAGACCTTCGATACGATCGCCTGCTAAAAAAACACGTGCGGATTCGCTTCTTTGACTCAGTCTGGCGAGTGAAGACCAACGGCATAACGCAACCAGCTCTTGCAGAGTCTTCGCTGTTCTGATTCGAAGACCTTCGATACGATCGCCTGCTAAAAAAAACACGTGCGGATTCACTTCTTTGACTCAGTCTGGCGAGTGAAGACAAACGGCATAACGCAACCAGCTCTTGCAGAGTCTTCGCTGTTCTGATTCGAAGACCTTCGATACGATCGCCTGCTAAAAAAAAACACGTGCGGATTCGCTTCTTTGACTCAGTCTGGCGAGTGAAGACCAACGGCATAACGCAACCAGCTCTTGCAGAGTCTTCGCTGTTCTGATTCGAAGACCTTCGACACGATCGCCTGCTAAAAAACACGTGCGGATTCGCTTCTTTGACTCAGTCTGGCGAGTGAAGACCAACGGCATAACGCAACCAGCTCTTGCAGAGTCTTCGCTGTTCTGATTCGAAGACCTTCGATACGATCGCCTGCTAAAAAAAAACACGTGCGGATTCGCTTCTTTGACTCAGTCTGGCGAGTGAAGACCAACGGCATAACGCAACCAGCTCTTGCAGAGTCTTCGCTGTTCTGATTCGAAGACCTTCGATATGACCGCCTGCTAAAAAAACACGTGCGGATTCGCTTCTTTGACCCAGTCTGGCGAGTGAAGACCAACGGCATAACGCAACCAGCTCTTGCAGAGTCTTCGCTGTTCTGATTCGAAGACCTTCGATACGATCGCCTGCTAAAAAAAACACGTGCGGATTCGCTTCTTTGACTCAGTCTGGCGAGTGAAGACCAACGGCATAACGCAACCAGCTCTTGCAGAGTCTTCGCTGTTCTGATTCGAAGACCTTCGACACGATCGCCTGCTAAAAAAAACACGTGCGGATTCGCTTCTTTGACTCAGTCTGGCGAGTGAAGACCAACGGCATAACGCAACCAGCTCTTGCAGAGTCTTCGCTGTTCTGATTCGAAGACCTTCGATACGATCGCCTGCTAAAAAACACGTGCGGATTCGCTTCTTTGACTCAGTCTGGCGAGTGAAGACCAACGGCATAACGCAACCAGCTCTTGCAGAGTCTTCGCTGTTCTGATTCGAAGACCTTCGATATGACCGCCTGCTAAAAAACACGTGCGGATTCGCTTCTTTGACTCAGTCTGGCGAGTGAAGACCAACGGCATAACGCAACCAGCTCTTGCAGAGTCTTCGCTGTTCTGATTCGAAGACCTTCGATACGATCGTCTGCTAAAAAAAAACACGTGCGGATTCGCTTCTTTGACCCAGTCTGGCGAGTGAAGACCAACGGCATAACGCAACCAGCTCTTGCAGAGTCTTCGCTGTTCTGATTCGAAGACCTTCGATACGATCGCCTGCTAAAAAAAACACGTGCGGATTCGCTTCTTTGACTCAGTCTGGCGAGTGAAGACCAACGGCATAACGCAACCAGCTCTTGCAGAGTCTTCGCTGTTCTGATTCGAAGACCTTCGATACGATCGCCTGCTAAAAAAACACACGTGCGGATTCGCTTCTTTGACTCAGTCTGGCGAGTGAAGACCAACGACATAACGCAACCAGCTCTTGCAGAGTCTTCGCTGTTCTGATTCGAAGACCTTCGATACGATCGACTGCTAAAAAAACACACGTGCGGATTCGCTTCTTTGACTCAGTCTGGCGAGTGAAGACCAACGGCATAACGCAACCAGCTCTTGCAGAGTCTTCGCTGTTCTGATTCGAAGACCTTCGATACGATCGCCTGCTAAAAAAAACACGTGCGGATTCGCTTCTTTGACTCAGTCTGGCGAGTGAAGACCAACGGCATAACGCAACCAGCTCTTGCAGAGTCTTCGCTGTTCTGATTCGAAGACCTTCGATACGATCGCCTGCTAAAAAAACACGTGCGGATTCGCTTCTTTGACTCAGTCTGGCGAGTGAAGACCAACGGCATAACGCAACCAGCTCTTGCAGAGTCTTCGCTGTTCTGATTCGAAGACCTTCGATTCGATCGTCTGCTAAAAAAAACACGTGCGGATTCGCTTCTTTGACCCAGTCTGGCGAGTGAAGACCAACGGCATAACGCAACCAGCTCTTGCAGAGTCTTCGCTGTTCTGATTCGAAGACCTTCGATACGATCGCCTGCTAAAAAAAACACGTGCGGATTCGCTTCTTTGACTCAGTCTGGCGAGTGAAGACCAACGGCATAACGCAACCAGCTCTTGCAGAGTCTTCGCTGTTCTGATTCGAAGACCTTCGATACGATCGCCTGCTAAAAAAAACACGTGCGGATTCGCTTCTTTGACTCAGTCTGGCGAGTGAAGACCAACGACATAACGCAACCAGCTCTTGCAGAGTCTTCGCTGTTCTGATTCGAAGACCTTCGATACGATCGACTGCTAAAAAAACACACGTGCGGATTCGCTTCTTTGACTCAGTCTGGCGAGTGAAGACCAACGGCATAACGCAACCAGCTCTTGCAGAGTCTTCGCTGTTCTGATTCGAAGACCTTCGATACGATCGCCTGCTAAAAAACACGTGCGGATTCGCTTCTTTGACTCAGTCTGGCGAGTGAAGACCAACGGCATAACGCAACCAGCTCTTGCAGAGTCTTCGCTGTTCTGATTCGAAGACCTTCGATACGATCGCCTGCTAAAAAACACGTGCGGATTCGCTTCTTTGACTCAGTCTGGCGAGTGAAGACCAACGGCATAACGCAACCAGCTCTTGCAGAGTCTTCGCTGTTCTGATTCGAAGACCTTCGATTCGATCGCCTGCTAAAAAAAACACGTGCGGATTCGCTTCTTTGACTCAGTCTGGCGAGTGAAGACCAACGGCATAACGCAACCAGCTCTTGCAGAGTCTTCGCTGTTCTGATTCGAAGACCTTCGATTCGATCGCCTGCTAAAAAACACACGTGCGGATTCACTTCTTTGACTCAGTCTGGCGAGTGAAGACAAACGGCATAACGCAACCAGCTCTTGCAGAGTCTTCGCTGTTCTGATTCGAAGACCTTCGATACGATCGACTGCTAAAAAAACACACGTGCGGATTCGCTTCTTTGACTCAGTCTGGCGAGTGAAAACCAACGGCATAACGCAACCAGCTCTTGCAGAGTCTTCGCTGTTCTGATTCGAAGACCTTCGATACGATCGCCTGCTAAAAAAAACACGTGCGGATTCGCTTCTTTGACTCAGTCTGGCGAGTGAAGACCAACGGCATAACGCAACCAGCTCTTGCAGAGTCTTCGCTGTTCTGATTCGAAGACCTTCGATACGATCGCCTGCTAAAAAAACACGTGCGGATTCGCTTCTTTGACTCAGTCTGGCGAGTGAAGACCAACGGCATAACGCAACCAGCTCTTGCAGAGTCTTCGCTGTTCTGATTCGAAGACCTTCGATACGATCGCCTGCTAAAAAAAACACGTGCGGATTCGCTTCTTTGACTCAGTCTGGCGAGTGAAGACCAACGGCATAACGCAACCAGCTCTTGCAGAGTCTTCGCTGTTCTGATTCGAAGACCTTCGATTCGATCGCCTGCTAAAGAAAAACACGTGCGGATTCGCTTCTTTGACTCAGTCTGGCGAGTGAAGACCAACGGCATAACGCAACCAGCTCTTGCAGAGTCTTCGCTGTTCTGATTCGAAGACCTTCGATACGAACGCCTGCTAAAGAAAAACACGTGCGGATTCGCTTCTTTGACTCAGTCTGGCGAGTGAAGACCAACGGCATAACGCAACCAGCTCTTGCAGAGTCTTCGCTGTTCTGATTCGAAGACCTTCGATACGATCGCCTGCTAAAAAAACACGTGCGGATTCGCTTCTTTGACTCAGTCTGGCGAGTGAAGACCAACGGCATAACGCAACCAGCTCTTGCAGAGTCTTCGCTGTTCTGATTCGAAGACCTTCGATACGATCGCCTGCTAAAAAAACACACGTGCGGATTCACTTCTTTGACTCAGTCTGGCGAGTGAAGACAAACGGCATAACGCAACCAGCTCTTGCAGAGTCTTCGCTGTTCTGATTCGAAGACCTTCGATACGATCGCCTGCTAAAAAAAAACACGTGCGGATTCGCTTCTTTGACTCAGTCTGGCGAGTGAAGACCAACGGCATAACGCAACCAGCTCTTGCAGAGTCTTCGCTGTTCTGATTCGAAGACCTTCGACACGATCGCCTGCTAAAAAAAAACACGTGCGGATTCGCTTCTTTGACTCAGTCTGGCGAGTGAAGACCAACGGCATAACGCAACCAGCTCTTGCAGAGTCTTCGCTGTTCTGATTCGAAGACCTTCGATACGATCGCCTGCTAAAAAAACACGTGCGGATTCGCTTCTTTGACTCAGTCTGGCGAGTGAAGACCAACGGCATAACGCAACCAGCTCTTGCAGAGTCTTCGCTGTTCTGATTCGAAGACCTTCGATATGACCGCCTGCTAAAAAAACACGTGCGGATTCGCTTCTTTGACCCAGTCTGGCGAGTGAAGACCAACGGCATAACGCAACCAGCTCTTGCAGAGTCTTCGCTGTTCTGATTCGAAGACCTTCGATACGATCGCCTGCTAAAAAAACACGTGCGGATTCGCTTCTTTGACTCAGTCTGGCGAGTGAAGACCAACGGCATAACGCAACCAGCTCTTGCAGAGTCTTCGCTGTTCTGATTCGAAGACCTTCGACACGATCGCCTGCTAAAAAAACACGTGCGGATTCGCTTCTTTGACTCAGTCTGGCGAGTGAAGACCAACGGCATAACGCAACCAGCTCTTGCAGAGTCTTCGCTGTTCTGATTCGAAGACCTTCGATACGATCGCCTGCTAAAAAAACACGTGCGGATTCGCTTCTTTGACTCAGTCTGGCGAGTGAAGACCAACGGCATAACGCAACCAGCTCTTGCAGAGTCTTCGCTGTTCTGATTCGAAGACCTTCGATATGACCGCCTGCTAAAAAAACACGTGCGGATTCGCTTCTTTGACTCAGTCTGGCGAGTGAAGACCAACGGCATAACGCAACCAGCTCTTGCAGAGTCTTCGCTGTTCTGATTCGAAGACCTTCGATACGATCGTCTGCTAAAAAAACACGTGCGGATTCGCTTCTTTGACCCAGTCTGGCGAGTGAAGACCAACGGCATAACGCAACCAGCTCTTGCAGAGTCTTCGCTGTTCTGATTCGAAGACCTTCGATACGATCGCCTGCTAAAAAAAACACGTGCGGATTCGCTTCTTTGACTCAGTCTGGCGAGTGAAGACCAACGGCATAACGCAACCAGCTCTTGCAGAGTCTTCGCTGTTCTGATTCGAAGACCTTCGATACGATCGCCTGCTAAAAAAAACACGTGCGGATTCGCTTCTTTGACTCAGTCTGGCGAGTGAAGACCAACGGCATAACGCAACCAGCTCTTGCAGAGTCTTCGCTGTTCTGATTCGAAGACCTTCGATACGATCGACTGCTAAAAAAACACACGTGCGGATTCGCTTCTTTGACTCAGTCTGGCGAGTGAAGACCAACGGCATAACGCAACCAGCTCTTGCAGAGTCTTCGCTGTTCTGATTCGAAGACCTTCGATACGATCGCCTGCTAAAAAAAACACGTGCGGATTCGCTTCTTTGACTCAGTCTGGCGAGTGAAGACCAACGGCATAACGCAACCAGCTCTTGCAGAGTCTTCGCTGTTCTGATTCGAAGACCTTCGATACGATCGCCTGCTAAAAAAAACACGTGCGGATTCGCTTCTTTGACTCAGTCTGGCGAGTGAAGACCAACGGCATAACGCAACCAGCTCTTGCAGAGTCTTCGCTGTTCTGATTCGAAGACCTTCGATTCGATCGCCTGCTAAAAAAACACGTGCGGATTCGCTTCTTTGACTCAGTCTGGCGAGTGAAGACCAACGGCATAACGCAACCAGCTCTTGCAGAGTCTTCGCTGTTCTGATTCGAAGACCTTCGATACGATCGCCTGCTAAAAAAACACACGTGCGGATTCGCTTCTTTGACTCAGTCTGGCGAGTGAAGACCAACGGCATAACGCAACCAGCTCTTGCAGAGTCTTCGCTGTTCTGATTCGAAGACCTTCGATACGATCGCCTGCTAAAAAAAACACGTGCGGATTCGCTTCTTTGACTCAGTCTGGCGAGTGAAGACCAACGGCATAACGCAACCAGCTCTTGCAGAGTCTTCGCTGTTCTGATTCGAAGACCTTCGATACGATCGCCTGCTAAAAAAAACACGTGCGGATTCGCTTCTTTGACTCAGTCTGGCGAGTGAAGACCAACGGCATAACGCAACCAGCTCTTGCAGAGTCTTCGCTGTTCTGATTCGAAGACCTTCGATACGATCGCCTGCTAAAAAAACCACGTGCGGATTCGCTTCTTTGACTCAGTCTGGCGAGTGAAGACCAACGGCATAACGCAACCAGCTCTTGCAGAGTCTTCGCTGTTCTGATTCGAAGACCTTCGATTCGATCGCCTGCTAAAAAACACACGTGCGGATTCACTTCTTTGACTCAGTCTGGCGAGTGAAGACAAACGGCATAACGCAACCAGCTCTTGCAGAGTCTTCGCTGTTCTGATTCGAAGACCTTCGATACGATCGCCTGCTAAAAAAAACACACGTGCGGATTCGCTTCTTTGACTCAGTCTGGCGAGTGAAGACCAACGGCATAACGCAACCAGCTCTTGCAGAGTCTTCGCTGTTCTGATTCGAAGACCTTCGATACGATCGCCTGCTAAAAAAACACGTGCGGATTCGCTTCTTTGACTCAGTCTGGCGAGTGAAGACCAACGGCATAACGCAACCAGCTCTTGCAGAGTCTTCGCTGTTCTGATTCGAAGACCTTCGATACGATCGCCTGCTAAAAAAACCACGTGCGGATTCGCTTCTTTGACTCAGTCTGGCGAGTGAAGACCAACGGCATAACGCAACCAGCTCTTGCAGAGTCTTCGCTGTTCTGATTCGAAGACCTTCGATACGATCGCCTGCTAAAAAAACACGTGCGGATTCGCTTCTTTGACTCAGTCTGGCGAGTGAAGACCAACGGCATAACGCAACCAGCTCTTGCAGAGTCTTCGCTGTTCTGATTCGAAGACCTTCGATACGATCGCCTGCTAAAAAAACACACGTGCGGATTCGCTTCTTTGACTCAGTCTGGCGAGTGAAGACAAACGGCATAACGCAACCAGCTCTTGCAGAGTCTTCGCTGTTCTGATTCGAAGACCTTCGATACGATCGCCTGCTAAAGAAAAACACGTGCGGATTCGCTTCTTTGACTCAGTCTGGCGAGTGAAGACCAACGGCATAACGCAACCAGCTCTTGCAGAGTCTTCGCTGTTCTGATTCGAAGACCTTCGATACGATCGCCTGCTAAAAAAACACGTGCGGATTCGCTTCTTTGACTCAGTCTGGCGAGTGAAGACCAACGGCATAACGCAACCAGCTCTTGCAGAGTCTTCGCTGTTCTGATTCGAAGACCTTCGATACGATCGCCTGCTAAAAAAACACGTGCGGATTCGCTTCTTTGACTCAGTCTGGCGAGTGAAGACCAACGGCATAACGCAACCAGCTCTTGCAGAGTCTTCGCTGTTCTGATTCGAAGACCTTCGATACGATCGCCTGCTAAAAAAAAACACGTGCGGATTCGCTTCTTTGACTCAGTCTGGCGAGTGAAGACCAACGGCATAACGCAACCAGCTCTTGCAGAGTCTTCGCTGTTCTGATTCGAAGACCTTCGATACGATCGCCTGCTAAAAAAACACGTGCGGATTCGCTTCTTTGACTCAGTCTGGCGAGTGAAGACCAACGGCATAACGCAACCAGCTCTTGCAGAGTCTTCGCTGTTCTGATTCGAAGACCTTCGATACGATCGCCTGCTAAAAAAAAACACGTGCGGATTCGCTTCTTTGACTCAGTCTGGCGAGTGAAGACCAACGGCATAACGCAACCAGCTCTTGCAGAGTCTTCGCTGTTCTGATTCGAAGACCTTCGATACGATCGCCTGCTAAAAAAAAACACGTGCGGATTCGCTTCTTTGACTCAGTCTGGCGAGTGAAGACCAACGGCATAACGCAACCAGCTCTTGCAGAGTCTTCGCTGTTCTGATTCGAAGACCTTCGATACGATCGCCTGCTAAAAAAACACGTGCGGATTCGCTTCTTTGACTCAGTCTGGCGAGTGAAGACCAACGGCATAACGCAACCAGCTCTTGCAGAGTCTTCGCTGTTCTGATTCGAAGACCTTCGATACGATCGCCTGCTAAAAAAAAACACGTGCGGATTCGCTTCTTTGACTCAGTCTGGCGAGTGAAGACCAACGGCATAACGCAACCAGCTCTTGCAGAGTCTTCGCTGTTCTGATTCGAAGACCTTCGATACGATCGCCTGCTAAAAAAACACGTGCGGATTCGCTTCTTTGACTCAGTCTGGCGAGTGAAGACCAACGGCATAACGCAACCAGCTCTTGCAGAGTCTTCGCTGTTCTGATTCGAAGACCTTCGATACGATCGCCTGCTAAAAAAAACACGTGCGGATTCGCTTCTTTGACTCAGTCTGGCGAGTGAAGACCAACGGCATAACGCAACCAGCTCTTGCAGAGTCTTCGCTGTTCTGATTCGAAGACCTTCGATACGATCGTCTGCTAAAAAAAACACGTGCGGATTCGCTTCTTTGACTCAGTCTGGCGAGTGAAGACCAACGGCATAACGCAACCAGCTCTTGCAGAGTCTTCGCTGTTCTGATTCGAAGACCTTCGATACGATCGCCTGCTAAAAAAACACGTGCGGATTCGCTTCTTTGACTCAGTCTGGCGAGTGAAGACCAACGGCATAACGCAACCAGCTCTTGCAGAGTCTTCGCTGTTCTGATTCGAAGACCTTCGATACGATCGCCTGCTAAAAAAACACGTGCGGATTCGCTTCTTTGACTCAGTCTGGCGAGTGAAGACCAACGACATAACGCAACCAGCTCTTGCAGAGTCTTCGCTGTTCTGATTCGAAGACCTTCGATACGATCGCCTGCTAAAAAAACACACGTGCGGATTCGCTTCTTTGACTCAGTCTGGCGAGTGAAGACCAACGGCATAACGCAACCAGCTCTTGCAGAGTCTTCGCTGTTCTGATTCGAAGACCTTCGATACGATCGCCTGCTAAAAAAAACACGTGCGGATTCGCTTCTTTGACTCAGTCTGGCGAGTGAAGACCAACGGCATAACGCAACCAGCTCTTGCAGAGTCTTCGCTGTTCTGATTCGAAGACCTTCGATACGATCGCCTGCTAAAAAAAACACGTGCGGATTCGCTTCTTTGACTCAGTCTGGCGAGTGAAGACCAACGGCATAACGCAACCAGCTCTTGCAGAGTCTTCGCTGTTCTGATTCGAAGACCTTCGATTCGATCGCCTGCTAAAAAAAACACACGTGCGGATTCACTTCTTTGACTCAGTCTGGCGAGTGAAGACAAACGGCATAACGCAACCAGCTCTTGCAGAGTCTTCGCTGTTCTGATTCGAAGACCTTCGATACGATCGCCTGCTAAAGAAAAACACGTGCGGATTCGCTTCTTTGACTCAGTCTGGCGAGTGAAGACCAACGGCATAACGCAACCAGCTCTTGCAGAGTCTTCGCTGTTCTGATTCGAAGACCTTCGATACGATCGCCTGCTAAAAAAAAACACGTGCGGATTCGCTTCTTTGACTCAGTCTGGCGAGTGAAGACCAACGGCATAACGCAACCAGCTCTTGCAGAGTCTTCGCTGTTCTGATTCGAAGACCTTCGATACGATCGCCTGCTAAAAAAAACACACGTGCGGATTCGCTTCTTTGACTCAGTCTGGCGAGTGAAGACAAACGGCATAACGCAACCAGCTCTTGCAGAATCTTCGCTGTTCTGATTCGAAGACCTTCGATACGATCGCCTGCTAAAGAAAAACACGTGCGGATTCGCTTCTTTGACTCAGTCTGGCGAGTGAAGACCAACGGCATAACGCAACCAGCTCTTGCAGAGTCTTCGCTGTTCTGATTCGAAGACCTTCGATACGATCGCCTGCTAAAAAAAAACACGTGCGGATTCGCTTCTTTGACTCAGTCTGGCGAGTGAAGACCAACGGCATAACGCAACCAGCTCTTGCAGAGTCTTCGCTGTTCTGATTCGAAGACCTTCGATACGATCGCCTGCTAAAAAAACACGTGCGGATTCGCTTCTTTGACTCAGTCTGGCGAGTGAAGACCAACGGCATAACGCAACCAGCTCTTGCAGAGTCTTCGCTGTTCTGATTCGAAGACCTTCGATATGACCGCCTGCTAAAAAAAACACGTGCGGATTCGCTTCTTTGACTCAGTCTGGCGAGTGAAGACCAACGGCATAACGCAACCAGCTCTTGCAGAGTCTTCGCTGTTCTGATTCGAAGACCTTCGATACGATCGTCTGCTAAAAAAACACGTGCGGATTCGCTTCTTTGACCCAGTCTGGCGAGTGAAGACCAACGGCATAACGCAACCAGCTCTTGCAGAGTCTTCGCTGTTCTGATTCGAAGACCTTCGATACGATCGCCTGCTAAAAAAAACACGTGCGGATTCGCTTCTTTGACTCAGTCTGGCGAGTGAAGACCAACGGCATAACGCAACCAGCTCTTGCAGAGTCTTCGCTGTTCTGATTCGAAGACCTTCGATACGATCGCCTGCTAAAAAAACACGTGCGGATTCGCTTCTTTGACCCAGTCTGGCGAGTGAAGACCAACGGCATAACGCAACCAGCTCTTGCAGAGTCTTCGCTGTTCTGATTCGAAGACCTTCGATACGATCGCCTGCTAAAAAAACACGTGCGGATTCGCTTCTTTGACTCAGTCTGGCGAGTGAAGACCAACGGCATAACGCAACCAGCTCTTGCAGAGTCTTCGCTGTTCTGATTCGAAGACCTTCGATACGATCGCCTGCTAAAAAAAACACGTGCGGATTCGCTTCTTTGACTCAGTCTGGCGAGTGAAGACCAACGACATAACGCAACCAGCTCTTGCAGAGTCTTCGCTGTTCTGATTCGAAGACCTTCGATACGATCGACTGCTAAAAAACACACGTGCGGATTCGCTTCTTTGACTCAGTCTGGCGAGTGAAGACCAACGGCATAACGCAACCAGCTCTTGCAGAGTCTTCGCTGTTCTGATTCGAAGACCTTCGATATGATCGCCTGCTAAAAAAAACACGTGCGGATTCGCTTCTTTGACTCAGTCTGGCGAGTGAAGACCAACGGCATAACGCAACCAGCTCTTGCAGAGTCTTCGCTGTTCTGATTCGAAGACCTTCGATACGATCGCCTGCTAAAAAAACACGTGCGGATTCGCTTCTTTGACTCAGTCTGGCGAGTGAAGACCAACGGCATAACGCAACCAGCTCTTGCAGAGTCTTCGCTGTTCTGATTCGAAGACCTTCGATTCGATCGCCTGCTAAAAAAAACACACGTGCGGATTCACTTCTTTGACTCAGTCTGGCGAGTGAAGACAAACGGCATAACGCAACCAGCTCTTGCAGAGTCTTCGCTGTTCTGATTCGAAGACCTTCGATACGATCGCCTGCTAAAGAAAACACGTGCGGATTCGCTTCTTTGACTCAGTCTGGCGAGTGAAGACCAACGGCATAACGCAACCAGCTCTTGCAGAGTCTTCGCTGTTCTGATTCGAAGACCTTCGATACGATCGCCTGCTAAAAAAAAACACGTGCGGATTCGCTTCTTTGACTCAGTCTGGCGAGTGAAGACCAACGGCGTAACGCAACCAGCTCTTGCAGAGTCTTCGCTGTTCTGATTCGAAGACCTTCCATACGATCACCTGCTAGCGTTTCCATGACAACATGAATTAGCGGGTGGAATGGAATGGGCCATTACTTTCGGCAACGGTTCGCTCTGAAAACAGAAGACAGACTACTTCAGTCCCTCGCATACTCCTGCCCGTAACAACACGTGTTCCGCAAGAGTTGCTTCAGTTTGTGTGAAGTGTGAATGAAACAAAATCAGATATATTATATCTTAAATTCGTGGCTTTGTTGGATTCGAACTGTTCTGATAATTTTGTGATAGCTTTCCTGAACATCTACTGTCAGAACATAAAGAACTCCATGCTTCAAATTTTGATGCAGCTCTACTAAAAACTGAAATGAAGGTTTTTTTTTATTCCCTTGATGAATACAAAAACAAATCAGTAAGAGACCTTACTTGTTACACAAATTTGAATAAATTGGACATAGTGTTTAGTGAGGTGTACAAATTAGTAGATGTAATATTAAAGTTTTCATCAACAACTGCAACTGCGTAAAGAAGACTTTCTGTATTGAAAAGAATCAAGATATTTCTTAGAGCCACACAGAAACGTGAGCAACTTGGTTGTTTTGTCAATAGAGAAAACTGTTCTTTTTAAATATGAAAAAGTACTCGGAAGAAACTTTTTATGAAAATAAAACACTCAAGTTCGCACAGAAGGAAAGAAGAATGGAGTACGTGCAAAAATAAAGTATTCAGAAGAAGAATGGAGTTTATGTACAAATAATGCATTCAGAAGAAGAACGGAGTTCGTGTACAAATAAGTGTTCAAATTCTAATCCTCATAATTATTTGGTATCATGCTAGTAATATCATGTACCTAAGATTTGGAAAAGAATTTGCTTCTATTACTTAACAATTAAAAATTAAAGTTAAAAAAACAACATTACTGTGTTTTGTGAGGGGGAGGGGGAGGGGGGATACAGAGATAGCCCGGGTCTGGGTCCCAAGATACATCACTGATGCATGTACACTTTGTAATTAAAATGTTTGCCCTAGTTCTATACCAATATAAAGTGTTACAAAACACGCCGAAGTTAATCATATCATGCAAATTTTATTCTTTTAAAGAACTAAGGCCAGACTCTTTGAAATGTCTCACGATCACTCACATAAAAAACACGTAACTGCCGTGTGATAGTGTCTCACGACCTTTTCCGATTTATACAAAAATACAGAACAAATGTAACTAATTAAAAAAGTAACAATTAAGAATTGTGTCCCGGAAAGAGTAAAATTACTTAAATTATTTACTCTTGAATAAAAAAAAAAAAAAAAACACTTAATGTAATGTCACAGTGTCTGGCACATAGTAAAAGTCTTTGATTTTGAAAAAAGACATGTCTTTATTTTTATTTTTGTCGAGGAACACCCTTTAGCTCATTATATTCTAAAGGAAACGCAGTTATACACGGTCGAGACACATTATTGTGACCACCAGCTAATATCCAGAGTAACCGCCGTGTGCAGCGCGGACAGCAACTAGACGGGCTGGGAGTGACTCAATAAAGTGCTGGAAGGTGTTCACATGTATGTGGAGCCATGCTGACTGCAGTGCATCTGACAGCTGCTGGACAGTACGTGGTGGAGGATCCATAGAGCGAACAACACGATCGAGGTGGTCCCACAGATGCTCAATTGGGTTTAAGTCTGGGGAATTAGGGGGCCAGGGAGGTACTTTGAAGTCTTCATCGTGTTCTTCCAACCACCATTGGGCATTTCTAGCTGCTTGACACGTTGCATTATCGTGCTGGAAGATCCCATCTGCCAAAGGGAAGACAATCAGCATGTATGGGTGTACGTGGTCTGCAAGGATGGATTCACAATGAATTCGGTCCATAGTGCCTTCCACAGGTATTAGTGGACCCAGGGAATAACACGAAAATATTCCCCAGACCATAACGCTGACCCTAGCAGCTTGTGTTCTTCCAGCAATGGTTGAAGAGTGTTTGTTCTCTGATGTTTCTCGACTTATACGCCAACGTCCATCCGTTCGATGAAGCAGAAAACGTGACTCATCGGAGAAAGCAATCTTTTGCCAAGCAGCGGAGGTTCAATTCCGATACTTCCGTGCAAATGTAAGCCTTTTCTGTCGGTGTACCTTCGTTAGCATAAGTACAGTCATCCGTCTGCATCGGAACCCCATACGGAGCAGGGTTGGATGATTTGTCCTTTTAGGCACACTTCCGCCTGGTTCGTTCGGCCAGTGAGTTGCACACTGTAGCGTGTCAATCGGCCCTCACGCACCTTCGCAGCCGACACCCACCTCCCACATCAATGGCAAGTGGTGCTCCGCAGTTTCCACGTCGCTTATTCGCAATGGTGCCATTTCTCCAATCACGATACACTTTAATCATATCAGCACGAGAACAGTTCACAAACTACGCTGTTTCAGAAATACTGCCACCCTTGGCCCGAAAACCGATAATCATCCCTTTTTGCAAATGATCATGATCATGATCATATGTAGAGGATTTTAGGAAGGGAGTGTCTGAACCCAGGTCTTAAACAACCCTTAGAAATAGGAAACTAGGAGATTTGGGCTAGAGCGCCCGATAGGAAAGTGACACGGAAGCGAAGTAGAAAGGGGAGGAAGACGCCCTTATTTATTACCGGGTGGCCAGTACCTGGGGTCCGACGGCTTAACGTGCTCATCCGACGCACGGCGGGTATTTAGTGGATCGAGCGTTCGTACCAACCTGGGATCGAACCTGAGGCCGTTCCCGTGGCAGTCACGAACGTTGCCCACTCGGCAGCCCGCGGCCCCCTTTTTGCAAATCTTATAAATCGCTCCTTTTATCCATGACAGCAACGAGGGATATGTTTCCAGAATGCCTACAGCACACCTTACGTACCCTACAAGCCAGCTCATGACACGTGCCTTCTTTCATTAGCTATGCGCTGTTGACGTCAAAAGTAGGAGGTGGTCACAATAATGTGACTCGACTGTGTATATTGTGTTACTCAAAGATACCGGGTACTTAACTTATTGTACAGGTGATTATACCATGTTTTTGTATCAGTTTGGATTCCTTAAGGCAAAAGCTATCAAGAGTAAATTTTATATTTAGGAGTTTTATGAAATAATACTATAAAAAAGTACATTTCCCCTTTTTTAAAAGACAATTGAAAGTTATGGTAAGTATAAAAATATGAAGTTGCAAAACATTTTGTTGCTTCGAAAAATAACAATGAATAATACTTAATTTGTGAAAAGTCCTGCTTCAGAAATAGTTCTCCTACAAACCTATTCAGTAAAACTAATAATTTGTAAAAACTGCTCCTACAAACCTATTCAGAAAAATAATAAACTCCAACAGGAAGTAAATCACTCGCATTAATGAAAAAAAAAAAAAAAAAAAAAAAAAACGGTTTGTCTTACGGTGAATGTGACTCAAATTCCCTCAAGTCTTCGTGGCCCAGTGGTTAAAGGCGCGAGTTGTATATTGAACTAACCGAGACCACAGGGTTCGATCACGACGGCTGCGAAAGGAAAACCTGGTGTAAGGGCTGAATAGTAACGTAGGCTCGCCGGTTTTGCGAAATTTCAGTTTAAATACGGAAAAACCTGAAACGGACTTTTCTGAAATAAACGGAATTTCTGACTATGCAAAATCTGTGAACAAGTTAATAAAATCATGTAATGCATTGATTATGATACGCTTTCCAACATACCAGAAATAATTACTCAAGTTATGAGGATAATGGCTGTGGAATAAATCTCACTCCTGTGTCCTGACCTTTGACCCCTTTTCTATGATATTAAACAGAACCGGTTCAGTATTCCCCCGGAACAACATACTAAAGTTTTGTCGCAATAGAAGCATTTTTACGTAAGTTATGACGCATAAGGGTGATGGAATGGATCCCGCTCCTATGTCCTGACTTTTGACCCCATTTCGATGATATTAAAGAGAATTAGTTCAGTAGATCTCCGGAACAACATACCAAAGTTTTGTCACAATATAAGGATTTTTAGTCAAGTTATGAGGATAATGGCTGTGGAATAAATCTCGTTCCTGCGCCCTGACCTTTGATCCCATTTCGATGATATCCAACAGAACCGGTTCAGTATACCTCCGGAACAACATGATAAAGTTTTGTGGCAATCGAAGCATTTTTACGTAAGTTATGACGCATAAGGGCGATGGAATGGATCCCGCTGCTATGTCCTGACCTTTGACCTCATTTCGTTCATTTTCAATAGGGTTCGTTCCCAGGTGGTCCCGTACCACATACTATAATTCATTTTTACGCGAGTTATCGTGCGGAGAGACAGACAGACGGACAAAGCTGGAGCATATGCGCTTCTTCAACCTACGGTTGGAAAGCGTGAAAAATGCGGGTTAAAATAAACGGGCGCTCTTAAAAACGGAAATTTCTGAAAAAGACGGATACTTACCGGCAGCTTTCCTGCACGTTATTTTCAAAAAATTTCCGTGAATGCTCACGACTTCCTTTTTACAGTGTATTGTACGTCTAATAAATATGTACGTTCAGAAAGTCGGGCTTTGGCATAATCCTTTTTTTTAAAGTCTGCGTAGATGGTAAATTTCCAGACATGAAGATTTTCTGAAACCAAAGGGACATTTCTTCGACCAAACGAAATGACCTCTGTTTTAGCCCGAAAAGTTAATTCTGTTTAAGAAAGTTTAGTGCCAGGTGGGGTAAGGTGAGGGAACTTTACAATTAAGCAAAAAACACTGCCATCCTGTGATTTATATAGGGTGCACGAATAAGTTTACATTGTTTGCGAATAGATGGCGTAACTAGCTCAGATTTCATGTAATTGCGTAGATTTCATGTAAACAGTATATGCGGGAAGTTTTGCTGCATTAAAGAAAACCGCTGCCGAAAGTCACCGTTTGCTTGCGGAAGCTTATGGGGAACATGCTCTAGCTGAAAGCACGTGTAGACAGTGGTTCCGACAATTGAGAGGGAATGATTTCGACGTGGAAGACAAAGAACGTGAAGGTGCACCAAAAGAATCTGAAGATGCTGCTTTGGAAGCATTACTGGATGAAGATCCGTGCCAAACAGAAAGAGAATTAGCAATGGCATTATATGTTACCCAACAATGCATTTCTCAACATCTATATGCAATGGGAATGGTTCAAAATGAAATATTAGGAAAAAGGAAGTGCCGGTAGGAATGACCAAGCTTTCATTTAGAATTTGAATTAACGACTATAAACCAGAAACAAAAGACAGTAAAATAACCACAGCCCTATCCAGAAAATTCAAGCTCAAGTCCGCTGTCCTATGTGGGATAATATAAAGGAATTAGCTTCCTACTACCTTAATCTACTGGCATTCAAAAAACCTTGGAGATCAGCACAAAAAATGTGGCTTGCAATGATAACGCCTCTGAGTTGCCATTGTAACGAATTCGGAACCAGTTCTTCAAATATTGCCTTTTGTTTTCCTCCCAAGATTCCGCGTGCCCAAACCAACGGGTCTTTAAAAGAATAATTACATTCGCATCAAGTTGTTTATTGTCTATCAGGTCACCACGTTCAAATTACTTAACCGTTGGTTAGTTTGTTCAGTTTGCAGTCTAACTTCCTTGAAAAAGCCATCTGGCTGACATGCGAAAGCTTGGAAACGCTTATGTATATTTTCCTACGTCAATAAATCGGACCGCTAGTATAGTGTTACTATATTCTACATAATTGGTGCACTGTTCCTCGTTATCAATGGCCAATAAAGGTTTGAATAATTGTATATCAAGTAGTTCTATATTTCAAGAAAGAACTTCATTGTTGAATGATGTCTCCCAACGGGAAAACACCTCTTCTGTACAAGAATAAGTTCCATAAACAAAATGTACCAACACAGAACTATATTTCAGAACTCTATCGTTAGGTTACTTTATAAATGGGCGTCAGTTACCCAGCAGGAACAGAAAGGGATTTAAACTTCTTTCGGGCTAGAAGTTTCTTGTACGGAAATTTGCACCATTTCCTTTCAATAACTTTCGTCATCATGTTGAGAATTTCCTAGAGCCGTCTGGAAACTTACTTTTTACTTACTAAAGTCTCTTGTTTTTACTTATGTTTCAAGAAGGTTACACATGTCTGTTCAATCATAACTTTGTTTATCTCCAGCGCATTAGAGATCTGAAAGAATACACCTTTCATTTGCTTCTTAAATGATTTGTTTCGTCTGAAGTGAACTTCATTTTAATATTTTTAGCTGCTCGTCACGCTATGCGTTTGAGATATAGATTGGTAGTAAGACTTACTTTTATGCTACAAAGATTGTGATCACAAAGAAAGAGTCATTCGTTTTATTTTTGCGCTCTGCTTCTAGAGCGGCAATTTGAGCAATTCCATCTAAATTATTGCAGTAGCACTTGCAACAGCAGGAAAGTTTTAGATTCTGTTGGTTCAAGATACATTTGTGAACTCCTAAAAATTTACAGTTTTAGAATACTGTTTTGCTTATGTAATACACGAAATTTTGTGAAGGAATTCGCCTAAAAGGATCACACCCTCATTGTAACAGGTTGAAATATAAAATTCTACAACTTGTAAACTGTACAATTTAACAGTACCGATCACTAAAGATGAGTAATACTTTATTTGAGTATTTTTATATATTTTATTATTTATTCTTGCATCTAGTAATAACCCGACAGAGCATATGCTAAACTGAGAGAGCCGCTCATATGCTGTAATCACTTCTTTATTCTAATTTTCTTCCAATTTCATTCGTACCTTTTACTTTACACTGTACTTTGTCATTTTGTCAATTATCTCATCTTGAAAAATCTCGCGTTAGAATTTACAGTACGTATGACAGTACGCCTTCGATAGCCCGCAAGAGGTTTACAAAATTGTCACTGCTCTCTTTTAGGCCCTTGACGCAAAATAACGAAAAACGGAGGTTGCCAATAAATAACTAATGTTTTATTTCAAGCGTCTCGATTTCAGAAAATGATAGGAACGGGTTAATATTTGCTTTCACCTAGGACATTTCTCATGCTTATACCTAGCATGCTTGGGAATAAGGCATCTGGTGCTTCGCGAATCTCATTCTTTGATTTTTTTCCCTTTTAGTCATCTGTCGTCAATAGGAAATATTTTGTTTGCTTGAATATCTGAAATCAGGGCATTTGGCTCAAATTTCTTCCAAAATTTTGAAAGAGATGTGCGAAATTTTTATTGGATAAAGATACTTAAGTTAAGACCTAACGAAAAAGGTATTACACCTACTCTGAGCAGCCCATGTGATTGCGTCAGATTATTTGAGCACAGAAATTTTTAACTCTAATCATATTGTTTAATAACAAGGAACTGTCTATCAGCGGTACTTAAAATACATAGGCCATTTCAAATGTTTTGCACACTGCGCTGCTCGTAGGATGATGCAATCGCTCCAATCTTTGCGCCAGTTGTGAGCCAGTCTATGATGCAATCGCTTCAATCGTTGCGCCAGTTGGGAGCCAGTCTATGATGCAATCGCTCCAATCGTTGCGCCAGTTGTGAGCCAGTCTATGATGCAATCGCTCCAATCGTTGCGCCAGTTGTGAGCTAGTCCATGATGTAATCGCTCCAATCGTTGCGCCAGTTGTGAGCCAGTCTGAGATGCAATCGCTCCAATCGTTGCACCAGTTGTGAGCCAGTCTAAGATGCAATCGCTCCATCGTTGCGCCAGTTGGGAGCCAGTCTATGATGCAATCGCTCCAATCGTTGCGCCAGTTGTGAGCCAGCCTATGATGCAATCGCTCCAATCGTTGCGCCAGTTGGGAGCCAGTCTATGATGCAATCGCTCCAATCGTTGCGCCAGTTGTGAGCCAGTCTATGATGCAATCGCTCCAATCGTTGCGCCAGTTGTGAGCCAGTCCATGATGTAATCGCTCCAATCGTTGCGCCAGTTGTGAGCCAGTCTGAGATGCAATCGCTCCAATCGTTGCACCAGTTGTGAGCCAGTCTAAGATGCAATCGCTCCATCGTTGCGCCAGTTGTGAGCCAGTCTAAGATGCAATCGCTCCAATCGTTGCACCAGTTGTGAGCCAGTCTAAGATGCAATCGCTTCAATCGTTGCGCCAGTTGTGAGCCAGTCTATGATGCAATCGCTCCAATCGTTGCGCCAGTTGTGAGCCAGTCTATGATGCAATCGCTCCAATCGTTGCGCCAGTTGTGAGCCAGTCTATGATGCAATCGCTCCAATCTTTGCGCCAGTTGTGAGCCAGTCTATGATATAATCGCTCCAATCGTTGCGCCAGTTGTGAGCCAGTCTATGATGCAATCGCTCCAATCGTTGCGCCAGTTGTGAGCCAGTCTATGATGCAATCGCTCCAATCTTTGCGCCAGTTGTGAGCCAGTCTATGATGCAATCGCTCCAATCTTTGAGCCAGTTGTGAGCCAGTCTATGATGTAATCGCTCCAATCGTTGCGCCAGTTGTGAGCCAGTCTATGATGCAATCGCTCCAATCGTAGGGCCAGTTGTGAGCCAGTCTATGATGCAATCGCTCCAATCTTTGCGCCAGTTGTGAGCCAGTCTATGATGCAATCGCTCCAATCTTTGAGCCAGTTGTGAGCCAGTCTTCAGTATAGAAAGTTGTGTGTACGTTTGCTGGCTAATTTGCACCTGTTCCGAAAAATTCTGCCTAGGAATGGAGGAAGAAAGTGAGTCAGGTCAGATCACGCGTAGCGACCAGCGATCCCACATTCAAATTGAAATTTTGCGTGGAAAATCTCCTACCGAAATACACAAAGCTTTGGGAAAAGCTTGTGGGGTTGTAGTGTAGTGGATCGTAGTACAGTGCCACGGTGGGCTTGTCGTTTCCGCCAATGTCGGGAAAGCATCGAACACGACCCAAGAAGCGACCGGATATTAGATGCAACGGACGACACTGCTGAGGTTATCGTCAACAGTATTTTGGAAAAAGATCAGTGGAAAACATGTGAAGAGATTGCATATGAAGCAAATATATCGACCGCTTCGGTTGTCAGAATCCTAACTGAAAAATTACAAAACAGAAAAGTGTCTGCCAAATGGGTTCCGCATAATCTGAGTGAAGAGCAGTTCGCAAAGGGATTCCAGAAGAACTGCTTCGGCGGTACAAGACAGAAGGCGAGCAGTTTTTGGACAGAAGTGTTGCTATAGACGAAGCCTGGATACGAAATTTTGACACTAGAACTGAAATCTCAATCCGCTCAGTGGAGACATCCAGAATCACCTCGCCAGAAAAAATTCCGCCACCAACAATCAAAGGTTAAGCTGATGATGATTATGGCCTAGAACAAGGTTGGAGTGATAGCAACAGAGTGCCCGAAGAGACCATTGTAACAGCGGAATACTACAGAAGGTTTTTGCACGATGTTTTGCGCCCAAAGATTCGTCAAAGAAGGCCCGACATGCTCGAAGCTGGTGCCATCATTTTGCACGATAACGCGAGGCTGCGTGTTTCCCGTACAGTAAGAGACATTCTGGAAAAGTATGGATGGGAATTGCTTCCTCACACACCATACAATCCTGACATGAGCCCACCAGACTTTGATTTGTTCCCAAAACTGAAGAAGCCAACGCAAGGCCGCATGTTGCCCGTACAGTAAGAGGCATTCTGGAAAAGTATGGATGGGAATTGCTTCCTCACACACCATACAATCCTGACATGAGCCCACCAGACTTTGATTTGTTCCCAAAACTGAAGAAGCCAACGCAAGGCCGCATGTTGCCCGTACAGTAAGAGGCATTCTGGAAAAGTATGGATGGGAATTGCTTCCTCACACACCATACAATCCTGACATGAGCCCACCAGACTTTGATTTGTTCCCAAAACTGAAGAAGCCAACGCAAGGCCGCATGTTGCCCGTACAGTAAGAGGCATTCTGGAAAAGTATGGATGGGAATTGCTTCCTCACACACCATACAATCCTGACATGAGCCCACCAGACTTTGATTTGTTCCCAAAACTGAAGAAGCCAACGCAAGGCCGCATGTTGCCCGTACAGTAAGAGGCATTCTGGAAAAGTATGGATGGGAATTGCTTCCTCACACACCATACAATCCTGACATGAGCCCACCAGACTTTGATTTGTTCCCAAAACTGAAGAAGCCAACGCAAGACCGCATGTTGCCCGTACAGTAAGAGACATTCTGGAAAAGTATGGATGGGAATTGCTTCCTCACACACCATACAATCCTGACATGAGCCCACCAGACTTTGATTTGTTCCCAAAACTGAAGAAGCCAACGCAAGGCCGCATGTTGCCCGTACAGTAAGAGGCATTCTGGAAAAGTATGGATGGGAATTGCTTCCTCACACACCATACAGTCCTGACATGAGCCCACCAGACTTTGATTTGTTCCCAAAACTAAAGAAGCCAACGCAAGACCGCATGTTGCCCGTACAGTAAGAGACATTCTGGAAAAGTATGGATGGGAATTGCTTCCTCACACACCATACAGTCCTGACACGAGCCCATCAGACTATGACTTCTTCCCAAAACTGAAGAAGCCAACGCAAGGCCGCATGTTGCCCATACAGTAAGAGACATTCTGGAAAAGTATGGATGGGAATTGCTTCCTCACACACCATACAATCCTGACATGAGCCCACCAGACTTTGATTTGTTCCCAAAACTGAAGAAGCCAACGCGAGGCTGCGTGTTTCCCGTACAGTAAGAGACATTCTGGAAAAGTATGGATCGGAATTGCTTCTTTAAGCGCCATACAATATTGACATGAGCCCACCTAGAATACGACTTGTTCCCAAAACTGAAGAGGCCACCCCGCGGGAAACGATGCAGTACGATTCAGGATGTTTTTAATGAGGTGACGCGAGAAATACGACGCTTCAACAATGGAGGTGTCTTGACTGGAATACAAGACTTGCCTAAACGTTCGACCGCTGTCATAAAGAAGCATGGAGATTACTTCGAAGGCCTGCAAAGGTATGCTGTGAAATAAATTCGTTTTTTAAGAGATAACCTACAGTGTGCTAAACTTTTGAAATGACCCTCGTATGAAAGAATACTAAAATATCAGAAATTACTAAAAGCGTTACGTATATTGTTAGGTAAATAAAACGAGTGCTTCTCAGAAATGAAACCAATACTTTCTAGATTTCTCAGTAAACGATATTCTTAAATTCTTATTGCCTGTATAAACACAATTTTGCACTGAATATAAACACTAGCATACAACAAGTGTTGGGGATCCGCTGCCTCGTCCATGTGGGGAAATGGGATCCGCGGCCTCGCCCATGTGGGAAAAGGGCTTCGAGGCCTTGTCCATGGGGAAAAAGGGCTCGCATCTTGTCCATGGGGTAAAAAGGCTACGCGGCCTCTTCCATGTGGAAAAAGTGCTCCGCGGCCTTGTCCAAGGAAGAAAAGAGCCTCGCGACCTCGTTAATTGGGGGAGGGAGATCTCCGAGGACTCGTTAATGGAGGAAAATGGCTCCGTGCCCTCGTCCATGTGGGAAATTAGTTCCGCGGCCTCGTCCATGGGGGAAAGGAGCTCCGCGGCCTCGTACATGGAGGAAAAGAGCTTCGCAGCCTCGTTCATGCGAAAAAAGAGCTCCACGGTCTCGTTCATGGGGAGAAAAGTGCTTCGGGCTTCGTTCGCTGGGAAAATGGCTCTGCGGCTTCGTTCATGGGAGGAAAAGGGCTCCGCGTCCTCGTCCATCCATGTGAGAAAATGACTCCGCGTGCTCGTCCATTTGGGAAAAAGCTTTGCGACCTCGGCCATGTGGAAAATGGCTCCGCGGCCTCGTCCACGGAGGAAAAGGGCTCCGCTACTTCGTCCATGGGGGAAATGGGCTCCGCGGCATCGTCCATGTGGGAAAAGGACTTTGAGGCCTTGTGCATGGGGAAAAAGGGCTCCGCATCGTGTCCAGGGGGCGGAAGGCTCCGCGGCCACTTCAATGGGGCAAAATGGCTCTGCTTACTCGTTCATGGGAAACAGGGCTCCGCGGCCTAGTCTATGTGGGAAAGGGATTCGAGGCCTTGTCGATGGGGGAAAAAGGCTCCACATCTTGTCCATAAGAGAGAAAGGCCCCACGGTCTCTTCCATGGGGGAAAAGTGTTCCACGGCTTCGTCCATGTGGGAAAAGTACTCCGCGGGCTTGTTCACAGAGGAAAATGGCCCCGCGGGCTTGTTCACAGAGGAAAATGGCCCCGCGGGCTCATCCATGTGGGAAAACGGCTCCGCGGCCTCGGGCATGAGAGGAAGAGGCTCCGTGGCCTCGTTCATGAGAGGAAAAGAGCTCAGCGCGGTCAGAAACCTTAGAACCGCTGGCATATGGTGTCTAACTCGACCCAAGGGATGGGTCGAGCAACAATTTTTTTTTTCTTTTTTTGTCTGCTTTGGGTAGTTTCGAATTAGAATACGGTATAATAAATGCATCAGGTTCATGCATTCGTAGGAAGATATACTGCGCACCTTTATTTTCTTTTCTTTGTTTTGCGGGGTTTAATGACTACAATTAGCAACTCAATGGGCTGTAAGCTGTCACTCCACCCTAATTTAGAACCGCTGGTCCAAGGAAAAGGAGATAACCAATACTGTACCGACTACCCATGTCTCATGGGAAACTCGAAGCAAAGTCCATCTCGGATAAATTGTTAGTAGCCAGGGCCTCAAACTACTCGGTTACTTGGACGGCATGTCTTGTCAAACAACAATGTTGTTCTTCAGCATGTTTTGCATTATTGCATTTGCTTTTGTGTAATTTAACATTGGTTAGGCTAAAATATATTCTAGTCATTTTCCTTTTCTTTCTTTTTTAATGCTCTTGTTACAGTTGCGTTTAGGAAGCACTAAAAAATGTCTGCTTTGCCAAATTTTTTCATCCTCTAAGACTTTTTGCATTGAGTTAATCGATGCATCATTTTGGCGTCTTCTTAATTCTAGAAGTACTAGATCTCAGTGTGTTAAAAACAATACGATCTGCACATGCTACTTTAAATAAAATAGGGTTCATTTGTTGCATATTTTATGTTATTACGTTTTAAAGATATACCCTCGTAACCAAATTTTTGAATCCTCTAAGACTTTTCCCATTAACATAATCGATGCATCATTCTGGCGTGTTCTTAATTCCAGGAGTACTAGATCCTGGTATGTTAAATAGAGATGCACTCTGCGCGTGCTACATTAAAAAAGCAGAGGGTTCATGAGACAGGGTTCAAGTCTCAAGTTATCGGAAACTTGAGACTTGGTCGTTCTGGGTGGTGTAGTGGTTAGCATACCCGGGCGCTATCTGGGAGACGCAGGTTCGATTCCCTCTCGAAGACGACGAAGTTTTTGGATATTATCTGACATCATCTTGGTCCTATTTACACCAAAAAACGGATTGCTATCTTCAAAATTTGTAACCCAGGGTTCATTTGTTGCATATTTTACGTTATTACGTTTTAAAGATATATCCTCGTTACCAAAGAACTAAACGTTGACAGAAGAAGCTTGAAATTAAATCTTCGCCAGTTTTTTTCTAAATTCTGATTTGCTTTTTCGTTCCCAAATGGCTGAGAAACGCGAATTGGAGGCATCGAAATTAAAGCGAGCTGTTAGGCACTTTGCAAGGGACTTCAAAGATCGTTTGAGCCTCTCCAGGGATGCAGTAGATGAAATAGCACGCATAGCAAATTATATATTATCAAATATCGTAACAGAAACTTTAGAAACAGCCGAACGATCAGGGCGCTCTAAAGAAATTTCCGGCGAGGTGGTGGAAAAGGCCGTTAAGAAGTGTTTTCCCAAACAGATTCGAGAACGTCCGCTCTCCGAGGGTGGGAAATCCGTTCTTAGCTATATAAGGAATGATCTGAAGTACTCTCCAAAACTGCGTAAGTTTGCTGCACGACGGCGTCTGGAAGTGAAGTATAGAATGGGAGCATCTCGTACCAAAGATGGGGGTAAATTAAGATCTGACTTATCCCCTGGAATATTAGAAATACTTACAACAATCCATGAAGGATCGGGAATGTCTTCGAAAGGGAACGAACTGATGTGCTTCATGTTGGACAGCGCCTGCAGTGCACTGGTCGCAAACGCCGCTCTTAAAGCAGGCGATGCTGATATCGAAGTTCAGCACATGCAACGTGCAGTTATGGACATGTTCGGTAAAACACTTGCTGAACTTGCCATGACGGAAGCCAACAGGGCACTGACATTATATACCAATGGAGCACTGAAATACAAGATCCCCGTCCACAAACCCAGTGCTGCAAGTTTTGAGAAAGACGTTATGTCAGATGGGCAAGATTCCAACGCTGCGAAACCCAGTCGTAAAGGCAGCAGCATATCCTTTGTCCACGGCTTAAGTTCAATAATGAAAACTGTTAGCCGCGACATAGGCATCGATACTAGAGCCGTAAAATATCTGAATCAGATGCTATCCGATATCAACAAGAAAATCCTTTGTTCCGGTAGAGAACAAATGATGAAAAGCGGATCATGCGACATTAACTTGCATCATGTCACGGATGTTTTAAAGTTACTATTCCCTGGGGATTTATATTCTCATGCCACAGGCGAGGGATGTAAATCTTTGATGAATTTTGAGGAGAGTTTGCTGCAACAAGAAAGTCCTTCCCTACCGAGGAAAAGGAAGAAGCAATCCATCTCTCCTTCCAGGAAGAGGAAAAAAACCTCGTCGATTGACCAACGAAGGAGAGGAAGACAAACTTCCGAGGTTGAGAGGAAGCCGAAAAGAAGGGCAAAGATATTTTCCAGTGGTCTTTCCTCGCTTTTTAGAGAAATGGAGGTGGACGGCAAAATCGATCCAAAAGCAGTGAACTTAATCGAAGATATTTTAAACAAAACATGTCGCAAACTCAGCGCAATGTCATCATCACTTGCTTCCGAAAGAAAGGTTAAAGTATTATCAGCATCAGATATAAATACTGCCTTAAATAAGATACTTCCCCCGCAACTGAACGACTTTGCTCAACACGAAGGTTATAAAGCAGTAATGCATTACGCAAGCGGGGTCATTACCTTCAAACCTAAACGAACATTAGGCGAAACGGGAAACTCCTCAAAAGAGAGGTTAGAGAGCACCAAACAACGTGATAGAACACATCAGTATAAACTAATCAAGGGGAAACGAACTCTCAAACCAGGAAAAGCCAAATCGCAGCGTACAACGAAAAAACCTGCCACACCAGAATCTGATACTACACGACCGGATTTATCATTAGCTCTGAATGACGTCATGAAGTTCCTACATGGCCGTTCCGGTAGCCTGAATCCAAGCGGCATGCACGCAGCAAAAGCAATGATGCTGGATCTCTGCGTGCGCACTGTGAACGAGGCTGTAGACGTTGCGAATGAAAGGAATGTTCCAGAAATGACGGAGTATGAAGTACAGACTGCCGTGGAAAATTTATTTCCTGGTGAGGTGCGACGGCATGCTATGGCTGACGCCGAACAGGCCGTCTCTGTCAGAGAAGGAAGACAAGTTGGAAGGCAAGATTCGGTGAGAGTACCTACCATTAAAATTACAGGGGCCCCAGAAGGTGATGGTTCCTCAGGGGGAGATGGTAGCGAATCTCAGGCGGAACATTCTGATGTCGGCGGGCCAACAGACGATGAGTATTACTCCGCGTCTGAAGACAATGCCGATGAGAAACCTCCAGTTCATATGCACGAACTGGAGGCGGAAGACTCCAAGAAGAAGAAAGAGAATAGTTGAATGAGCTATAACCATCATCTTTAGAAGAGGTCATGGCGCTCGTAAAGAAAGTGATAAGAACGCTTATCTTTAACCGTTGCCATTCAAAATCTTCCGAACTGGCTCTTAGTGTCATTGGAAGTAATTTAAATTAAATTAAACAGAAAATAATAGAATAAATCTTTGTCATTTAACCTTTTTTAGCACGACTTTTGTAAAAAAAGATCATCCTTATGTTATCGGTTTGTCCGTCCGTCTGTAGACACAATATTTCTGCAACTAGTAATCCAATTTGTAGTCCACTTTTTTTTGCATTGAAAATGAGCGAACGATGATCCTTCATTTCACTTTTTTTTTACGATGTACAATTTCGCCGTTAGAGAGCGTAAAAGCAGATGATATTGAATTCAAAATATAAGGACCGTTCAAATGAAACTGGGACTACCGGTTTCTTGCCGTATGGGTTTACAGTTTGGGAATATGTAAACATACAGGAAGTAAGAGTGATACATGGGCTATATACCCGCTACACATAGTCGCCTTGTCGGTTCAAGCAAGTGTCCAAGGGCGGCACGAGATTGTGGATACCCTGAGCGAAGAACATTCGTGGTTGGCTGTGGAAACAGTCTTCAACGGCGTCCCGGAACTCAGCGTCGTTAACAAAACGGCGGCCCTTGAGAGCTTTTTTCCGTGGCCCGAAGATGTGGTAATCGAAGGGCAATAGATCGGGGCTATATGGGAAGGGGGGGGGGGGGGGGTGCGTTGTGGTCGAGGATCTCCCAGAGGAAGCTCCGCAGCAAATCTTGCCACACTGTCGCCACATGCGGCCGTGCATTGTCGTGCAGCAGAATAACCCCATTTGACAGCATACCGGGTCGCTTACGCTTGATGGCCGTTTTGAGGTTGATTAACGTATTGCAGTACGTGGTTGCTGTGGCCGTCCTGCATGCGCCCAGCCAATCCAACAGCAATGGGTCATTCTCATCGAAGAAAACCGTGAGCATCACTTTTCCAGCTCTTAAGGAGGGCTGAGCTTTTTTTGGGCGTGGAGAGTTGGGATGCCGCCATTCCATATTCATCCGTTTTGTGGCCGGATCAAAGTGGTGGCACCAAGTTTCATCTGTGGCCACAATCTTGGAAAGAAACTGTCCCCCCTTTGCGTGGTAGCGATGCAGATGCTTCAGGCAAGCATCATTCGCCGAGTCTTCTGATCCTCCTGTTCAGGCAAGCAGTGTTCGCCGAGTCTTCTGATCCTCCTGTTCAGGAAAGCACGCATTCGCCGAGTCTTCTGATCCTCCTGTTCAGGCAAGCACTTATTCGCCGAGTCTTCTGATCCTCCTGGAGATGCTTGGGGACCCATTGTGCACGAACCTTGCTGTATCCCAATTTACGATGGAGAATGGTGTTAACAGTTCCCTTACTGAAGGACAATATTGCCGCAAGCTGGCGGTGATTCGGCGATTCTCGTTCACAAGGTTGTCCACGGCAGCAATCGATTCAATGGTGACGGCCACGTGCGCTTGCCCGAATCTCGGCATGTCCTCAGTGCTCACATATCCTTTACGAAATTCACTACACCAGCGGAACACTGTACACCGAGACTGACACTCATTCCCGTACACATCCTTCATACGACGATTAATTTCGGCTCCACTAACACCTTCTGCTCTTAAAAATTGCATAACTGCCCGCTGGGACTGTTTGGAAGAATCCATGTCACGACCCTACGTAGTCAACTTGCCTAAGCACGTGCAAATAGCACATTGGTCCGATAACAGCGTGCTTACTGACATGACACGCCATCTACCGGTGCAAATGCACATCTCTGTGTAATTATACAATGACGCTGTTACCCGAGTCTCACTTTTATTTGGGCGACACTTACGCATTTTATTCCATATGTTTGCTTCTATACATTCGATTTAAAAAACTCTTTTACCTTTCGATTCCATTTACATGTTGAAGAGTATTTTAGGTACCGTCACTTTTCCAAGTTACGCATAAATTTTACGCTAGGGGTTGTAAAGAGTAAATGGCGTTTTCCCCGATATCTCTACTTCTAAAAATCCGATTTGAAAAATTATTTCTTCAGCCGATACAGCTTCTTAAGGGAAATCTTTTGCATATAATTTCTAATTTTTGGTAAAGAATAGTTTGATCACAAGGGGGCCAAAGTGTTAATTTCTGCTTCTGACGTATTTGCTACAAAATCTGAGCTTCTAAAATCTCGAATGAAAAAATTCTTTCGTGGACCGATGCCACTCACGTCGATAAAACCTTTCGGAATATTTTCTTCTTAAAATATTTCATGGTTTCTCCTCCAGGGGGCGTAGATGTATATCTTATTTTTGTCAATATCTCTGCTTCTAATGGTTCGATTTGGAAAACTCCTTCTTTATTGGATGGAGTTTCCTGTGCGACATGTTTTTCATATAATTTCAAAATTTTCAATTAATTCATAGATTTGCTTGAAAATTTAGGGGGCGTAAAGGTAAATTGCGTTTCTCCTGATATATCTGCTTCGAAAATTCCGATTTGTAAAATTCTTTCGGCGCCGAATACAGCTCTTGAAAGGAAATCTTTTGCATATAATTTCTAATTTTTGGTTTGACCGCCAGGGAGCGTAAGACTTAATTGCGATGTATTGGGATGATGCATAAATTCATGCCGTTTTTTTCACCGCACTGCCGGAATGTATTACATCAGAAGGGAAAACGGAATCAATCAACTATGTATCCCTCTCCCCCTCATTGTTTACGATGGTGTCCCAACATCTGAATAATTCTGCAATGCCATTCTTGTAAAAACGTGCAGGTTTTGCTGCAAAGAAATAAATCATCAAGGAAATTCTGGAGATCAACATCATTGTTGAACATTCTGCCACTGAGTGTATTCAACAGAGAACGGAACAGGTGATAGTCTGAAGGGGTGACATCTGAGAAATAGGCCGGATGTGGAAGGATCACCCATTTCATGTCCTAAATAGCCATTTTGGTCATGTTTGCACTGTGAGGGCGTGCGTTATCATGTTGGAGAAGGACACCATGGTGCCGATGTGGCAGTTTCTGCTGAATTGCTCTCTCCACACGGTGGAGTTGCTCACAATAGATTGCAGCATTGATGGTCCGATTCCTCCCCATCATTTCTCAGTGAATAATGCCTTCCATCAAACAACATCAAACAAAGATCTTCGCTCTTTCCACGTTTATAAGTGAGTCACGGAAAAATTCTCATTGGCCGCCACCGGGAGTCGAACCCAGGGTCTTCCAGTTACGCGCCGCATATGCTTCCGCTTACACCACAGCGGCCTCAAATTCCTCCAGACTCACACACGCTAACTGCCAAGCCAATTTGGCAAGGTGCTTATTGGAGCCCCGCACAATGCTAGGGATTCACCAAAGATGGTAAGCAGCAACTGAAGAAATAATTAGAAGGCGAATGAATAATTAATACAGGCATTTAACGTGGACCAGGAACATCAAACAAAGATCTTCGCTCTTTCCACGTTTATAAGTGAGTCACGGAAAAATTCTCATTGGCCGCCACCGGGAGTCGAACCCAGGGTCTTTCAATTACGCCCCGGATATGCTTCCGCTACACCACAGCGGCCTCGAATTCCTCCAGACTCACACGCGCTAACTGCCAAGCCAATTTGGCAGGTTGCTTCTTAGAGCCCCGCACAATGCTGGGGGTTCACCAAAGATGGTAAGCAGCAACTGAAGAAATAATTAGAAGACGAAAGAATAATTAATACATACATTTAACGTGGACCAAGCGGAAGCATATCCGGCGCGTAACTGGAAGACCATGGGTTCGACTCCCGGTGGCGGCCAATGAAAATTTTTTCGTGACTCACTTATAAACGTGGAAAGAGCGAAGATCTTTGTTTGATGTTCCTGGTCCACGTTTAATTTCTGTATTAATTAAACCTTCCATGTCCCACCACACACAGAACATGATCTTCGCAGGATGAAGGTCACGTTCCGGACGTGGTGTGTGCGTCTTGTTTGGGCTTAACCATTCCCTCTGATGCCTGAAATTCACGTACAGGCAGCACTTTTCATCTCCAGTAACAATACGTGAGAGAAAGGGTTTGTGTTGCTGAGAACATTCGCGATAACGGGTGAAAAAGGAATCACATATTGCAACACGCTGATTCTTGTTGTCATCGGGGAGAGTGTGAGGCGCCCAAGAACCCAATTTCTGGACCTTTCCCATACGTTCCATGTGTCGCACCACTGTGGCCTGATCACAGTCCATCTCAGTGGCCAAGAACCACATATGGAGACACGCTAATTCTTGTTGTCCTGGGCGAGAGTGTGAGGCACCCAAGACCCCAATTTCTGGACCTTTCCCATACGTTCCATGTGTCGCACCACTGTGGCCTGATCACAGTCCATCTCAGTGGCCAAGAGCCACATATGGAGACACGCTAATTCTTGTTGTCCTGGGCGAGAGTGTGAGGCACTCAAGACCCCAATTTCTGGACCTTTCCCATACGTTCCATGTGTCGCACCACTGTGGCCTGATCACAGTCCATCTCAGTGGCCAAGAGCCACATATGGAGACACGCTAATTCTTGTTGTCCTCGGTGAGAGTGTGAGGCACTCAAGACCCCAATTTCTGGACCTTACCCATACGTTCCATGTGTCGCACCACTGTGGCCTGATCACAGTCCATCTCAGTGTCCAAGAACCACATATGGCAACACGTTGATTCTTGTTGTCCTCGGTCAGACTGTGAGGCACCCAAGAACCCCAATTTCTGGACCTTTCCCATACGTTCCATAGGTGTATCACCACTGTGGCCTGATCACAGTCTATCTCACTGGCCGAGAACCACATATGGCAACACGTTGATTCTTCTTGTCCTCGGTGAGAGTGTGAGGCACCCAAGACCCCAATTTCTGGACCTTTCCCATACGTTCCATGTGTCGCACCACTGTGGCCTAATCACAGTCCATCTCAGTGTCCAAGAACCACATATGGCAACACGCTGATTCTTGTTGTCCTCGGTCAGACTGTGAGGCACCCAAGACCCCAATTTCTGGACCTTTCCCATACGTTCCATGTGTCGCACCACTGTGGCCTGATCACAGTCCATCTCAGTGGCCAAGAATCACATATGGCAACACGTTGATTCTTCTTGTACTCGGTGAGAGTGTGAGGCACCCAAGACCCCAATTTCTGGACCTTTCCCATACGTTCCATATGTCGCACCACTGTGGCCTGATCACAGTCCATCTCAGTGGTCGAGAACCACATATGGCAACACGCTGATTCATGTTGTCCTCGGTCAGAGTGTGAGGCACCCAAGACCCCAATTTCTGGACCTTTCCCATATGTTCTAGGTGTATCACCACTGTGGTCTGATCACAGTCTATCTCAGTGACCGAGAACCACATATCGCAGCACGCTGATTCTTGTTGTCCTCGGTGAGAGTGTGAGGCACCCAAGTCCCCAATTTCTGGACCTTTCCCATACGTTCCATGTGTCGCACCACTGTGACCTAATCCCAGTCCATCTCAGTGGCCAAGAACCACATATGGCAACACGTTGATTCTTGTTGTCCTCGGTGAGAGTGTGAGGCACCCAAGACCCAATTTCTGGACATTTCCCATACGTTCCATGTGTCGCACCATTGTGGCCTGATCACAGTCCATCTCAGTGGCCAAGAATCACATATGGCAACACGCTGATTCTTGTCCTCGGTGAGAGTGTGAGGCACGCAAGACCCCAATTTCTGGACCTTTCCCATACGTTCCATAGGTGTCGCACCACTGTGGCCTGATCACAGTCCATCTCAGTGGCCAAGAATCACATATGGCAACACGCTGATTCTTGTTGTCCTCGGTGAGAGTGTTGGGCACCCAAGACCCCAATTTCTGGACCTTTCCCATACGTTCTAGGTGTATCACCACTGTGGCCTGATCACAGTCCATCTCAGTGGCCAATTCGCGCGTCGTTTGACGCAGATCCAAGTGAATGAGATGGTACAAACGATCCCCATTAATATGAGGTGGATGACCTGAGCGTGGAGAGTCGTTAAGGTCAAAATTGCCACTTCGGAACCTCTCAAACCATTTGCGGCTGTCCTCGGAGAAATAGTATCCTCCCCATACACAGCACAAATTTGTCGAGTAGCCTCGGTGGCTGATGATCCCTTATTAAATTCGTAGAGGAGCAGATGTCGGAAATGTTCATTCCTATCTACTTGACACTCCATACTTCCGGACCTGAAAACCAAAAAGCCATTACCCGCAATCACACAACGCAATAGATTTAGATACAGGATATTACTGGCTACATTTTGATATACAACTGGCCATCTGCACCATCACTACTGACCTGGGAAACACTCGTGAAATAAAACGGCATGAACTTATGAATCCGCCCAACATATGCAGCAAAAGCTGAGCTTCTAAAATCTCGATTGAAAAAAATTCGTATAACGAAGTAGATTTCCGTCATTTGTATCCACGCAGGGGCTGAAACCCGGGTCCCCTCATTCCGGAATAAGTCACTCTACCAATTGAGCTATGCGGACGTTCTTTCTGACTCCTATCTGCCTTTATGTCGTGTGCGTCCTGCTGGCAAGTACGTCACATTCGTTTGTGGACCGATACCACTCATGTCGATAGCCCTTTTCGAAGTATTTTCTTTTCAAAATAATGGACGGTTTCGCCACCAGGGGGCGTAGATATGTATCTTATTTTTGTCAATATATCTATTTCTAAGAGTCCGATTTCAAAAATTCCGTTTTTGTTGGATAGCGTTTCCGGTGCGAAATGTGTTTCACATAATTTCAAAAATTTCAAGTAACTCATAGACTTTCCGCCAGGGATCGTTTGGTAAATTGCGTTTCCCCCGATATTTCTGCTTCTGAAACTGCGATTTTAAAAATTCTTCCTGTATCGCATACAACTCCTGATGAGAAATGTTTTTCATATTGTGACGATACCCCCCCTCGCATAATTAATTGGAGAGAGGCGTGGTTAATTAACGGTAATTGAAACTTGATTGGGGATTTTAATTAACAGAGAGTTATAATTTAAACACTTGCGAGGGGCGGTATATTAAGAAAAGATATTCTAGCACTTTGAATTCAAGTGGCGAGTTGCAGGTGTTTGCCACGAGAACAAAGAGCCCATAAACGGAAATGGGACGGGTCAGAGTTTAAAAGCTATTTCCCATGACTCAAAAGTGTTTGGAAGGCAAAAGCGTTTGAAGCTTTTGTCTGTGTCGCGCGCGAAACAATGGGAAAGCTCTTGGACTTGAAGAACGGTTTATAATAAATATGTCGCGGTTTCAAGTGTTGGAATTCACCGCTTACCAATTTCTTGGAGAGGGGAGATTGTTGTTGAGGACAGATCCCGTTTGATATCCGAGAGAGCTGGGCCTCGATTTTTCCTCGTGCTAGAAAAATGCTTGCCGTCCGTCTGCGTGCTCTTGCAATTCTGAGCATAAGAAGGGAATCCAGCTGAAAAGCATAAGCTGATGAAAATGACCACCAGATTTACCTAAAAACTTTCTGATCCTCGCCGGACTACGATACCTGTCCTAAAGAGCGATTTCAGGTGAAATGCGGCAGAGAGAAATAATAATTACGGAAAATCGCCTTACTCATGCAGAGCGGAGAAGAGAAACGCCAACAAAGGGGAACCACGGAGGAGGACCCCCCCCCCCGCAGAGCCTCTTCGCAAAGAAAGCGGGGAGAGAACTTTGTGCGTGTGTCTGAGTACGTGCGTTCAGCGACTAGGGTTGATGTCGTTTTGACGAAGAGACCGTAAGCAACGCGGCCTCATCCAAAAAGGGAAAAAGAACTAACCGTAGTACCGACATATTAGTGAATGTGAGTGAGTGTTGTGTGGTTCGTGTCATACGGTGGATACTCAAGGACCTATGTAAGTACTTTTTACCAGTATTCCTTGCGGCTCATTGTGAACGAACAGACTTTTCGTTAGGACACATTTTCAGAAACACCGAAGAGGGCCAAAGCTGGCCGGAAATTATAGCTTTGTAATTAGATGAAGAATCCGGTGTAATTTATGCATGTATCCATTAAATCCCTGTTTTAATTGTTATACTCTGCCTCCATTGGTTTATTGGTGTATAATGAATTAGCTTTGTTTATCTTTTTGCTAAGCTAATTATTATGAATGAATAATGCTCTACGCTTCAAAATAATGAATTCCCAAAAGGGTGTTGTTACTCGTTAATTATGAACTTAAACAAAGTCTCAACGCTGGTTATTTATATTAAGTAATCAAAGTCATAAACCTAACAGCCAGACAGAGGTCTGACAAAACTAAGAATTGAAAAAGACTGAACTTACAGAACAACTTGTTTATTATGAAGACTCCTGGTCAACCAAGGCACTCATATATCACTACTACACAACAACACAACTACAACGCAACAACACCTCTACAACGCAACAACACACAACTCCAACAACACCACTCGTCTCGATGAACGCGCCTATATACGAGCTACCACCACGTCATGACTTACACTCATTGCCAGATCTCATTCAGCGGGGTGAAATAATATTCCGTTCAGTAGGAAGATAATTTGCATAGTAAAATAAAATAACCAGAGATAGTAAAATCAAAAGGAAAGTGAATATAGAGTATACGTTACAGGTGTACTGTGTCGGCTAATTGGCTAACGAGGTAATGCCGGATTCAGTGATTCGAATCGCCGTCCGCAAGTAATTGGGCATCCTGACAACTAAGACCCAAAGTACGCAACAATATATTTTCTAATTTTTTATAAGTTATTGGGTTGGTGGGAATGAAATGTCCAGTGGAGACCGGCCCCCACCACAGCGGAATGGAACCACCACAGGTGTTGCGGGTATTACGTCACAGAGTTACTATAAATAGCTAGCAAGTGTGGGAAGAATAAGGTCCAGGCGTGGTTTGTTCAGACGTAACGTGGCTTGCAAATGAAACGTGCAAACGCTGGATTTGGGAGTTATCTTCCTCTGTGGATTTAAAAGGAGCCACTCTTCAGGAATTGCAGCTCGAAAGGATAACGAAGCGTTTGGGGAGAACACAACTAAGAAACAAACCACTCGGAGATGGTTTGCGAAGTTTCGAAGCGGAGATGTGGACCTGCAGAACGAAGCACGTGGTCACCCACCTGTTGCTGTTTCTGACGATGTTCTGTTACGTGTGGTTGAAGCGGACCCCCGAAAAACGTGTGGTGAGATAGCGGCAGAGGTAGGTGTTCACCACACGACAGTTGTTCGGCGTTTGGCTGCGCTGGGTAAGGTAAAAACGCTGGACACGTGGCTTCCGCATGAGTTGACAACTGCCAACGAGACTAGGCGTTTGGAAGTCTTCATGTCACTGCTTTCCAGAAATAAACAGGAACCTCTACGGCATCGAATCGTCACCTGCGACGAGAAGTGGGTCATTTATGATAATCGGAAACGATCTTCACAATGGTTAAGCAAGGCACAGCCTGCTGGATGGCTCCCCTAAGCCACCCCTACACACCAAGAAGATGATGCTCCTTGTCTGGTGGTCCACAGCCGGTATAATTAATCGGAGTTTCTTGGCAAGAGGCCAAACCATTACTGCAGAACGTTATTGTGCTGAATTACACCAGATGCACCGGAAATTTCTGCAGACACAACCGGAGGCTTTGGTCAACAGACATGGTGTTCTTCTGCTCCAGGACAACGCTCGCCGTCATGTCGCACAACGAACGATGCTGACACTAAGTGCCTTGGGCTATGAAGCACAGCCTCCTCCTGCCTAATACACGGACTTGTCTCCGACAGACTAGCATCTGTTTCGTCGCCTGGATCACTTCCTGTCGGGGAAACAGTTCACGACAGACAACGACGTTCAAAGTGCAGGTGATAACTTCTTCGGGTCCTATCCACAAGACTTTTTCGTTACAGGATCATGGCCTTGCCGGACAGATGGCAACTATGTGTCAATTCCGAGGGGGATTACTTTGCCTAGGTAAGTTATCCTACTTTTCCTTTTCTCGCCGTCCACGTGTGCTGGTCCTTTGCCGAACGTTTCATTCGCACCAACCCAATATCCACAATTTGCATTGCATTCAATGGTAAACAAACATCCTAGGGAGTCGCGAATCAGCGCCGATTCAGTGCAGCGGCAAAAATATGAACTTTTACTCGTACATTAGCGATAACGAAGTGGCATAGCCTTATATTATACGATTAATCGCAGAAAGCCATGCCATTACATTAGGAAGCTTAGTTTCTTAGTTTGTGACGTCATGCAAACACTGAGGCTTCAGATTGATTTTCAGTGCTATCGTGTGTGGCTTGAAACAAGATACCGACGTAACCAAAATTGAAGGAGACACACTGGCAAAGAGCATGCTACTATAGCAACCCTCTTCCGTATTTTTAGCACGTCTTTTGTAAAAAAAAGATCGTGCTTATGTTATCCGTTTGTCCGTCCGTCCGTCTGTACCCACGGTATCTCTGCAACTATTAGTCCGATTTGAAAAATTCTGTTTACATTAGGAAGCTTGAAACATGCGAGTGATGATCCTTCATTTCGGTTTTTTTTTACGATGTACAATTTCGCCGCTAGAGGGCGTAAATGCAGATGATGTCGAATTCAAAAATACGTTTTATTCCAAATATTTGCTTCTAGACATCCGATTGAAAGAAATATTTTATCTTTCGATTCCATTTATGTCGAAGAGTATTTTAGATATAGTTACTTTTTCAAATTACTCATAGATTTTCTGCTAGGGGGCGTAAAAGAAAATTACATTTTCCCCGATAACTCTCCTTCCAAAACTCCGTTTTGAAAACTTTTTCTTCAGAGGATACATCTTCTGATAGAACATATTTTGCATATAATTTAAAATTTTTGGTAAGGAATACTTTGGCCACCAGGGGGCGTACGTGTTAATTTTTGCTTCTGATGTATTTGCCATAAAATTTGAGCTTCTAAAATATCGATTGAAAAAAATTCTTTCGTGGACTGATGCCACTCACATCAATAAAACTTTTCGGAATATTTTCTTCCTAAAATATTCCATAGTTTCTCCACCAGGGGGCGTAAATGTATATCTTATTTTTGTCAATATCTCGACTTCTAGGACCCCGATTTGAAAAATTCCTTCTTTGTTGGATAGTGTTTTCAGTGTGACATGCTTTTCATATAATTTCAAATTTTCAAGTTATTCATAGACTTTCCGCTAGGGGGCGTAGCGGTAAATTGCGTTTCCGCCTATATCCCTGCTTCTAAATCTCAGATTTCAAAAATTCTTTCTGCATCTGATACAGCTCCAGATGGAAAATCGTTTGCACATAATTTCTAATTTTTGTAAAAAAAAAAAATGGTTTGCCCACCAGGGGGCGTAAACCTTAATTTCCGTTTCTGATGTATTTGCAGCAAAATATGAGCTTCTAAATTCTCGATTGAAAAAAACGTCGTTGGTAGACCAATACTACTCCTGTCGAAAAACCTTTTAGAAACATTTTCTTCATAAAATAATTCATGGTTTCTACGCCAGGGGGCGTGGATGTATAACTTATTTTTGTCAATATATGTACTTCTAGAAGTCCGATTTGAAAAATTTCTTCTTTGTTGGATAGTGTTTCCAAAGTGACATATTTTTCATATAATTTCAAAATTTTCAAGTAATTCGTAGACTTTCCGCTAGGTGGCGTAAAGGTAAATTGCTTTTCTCCTATATCTCTGCTTCTAAATCTCCGATTTGAAAAATTCTTTCTTCACCGGATACAGCTCCTGATGGGAAATCCTTTGCACATAATTTCCAATTTTTGTAAAAAATGGTTTGGCCACCAGGGAGCGTAAGTCTTAATTTCCGTTTCTGATGTATTTGCAGCAAAATATGAGCTTCTAAAATCTCGATTGAAAAAAAGTCGTTTGTTGACCGATACTACTCATGTCGACAAACCTTTTAGGAACATTTTCTTCTTGAAATAATGCATGGTTTCTACGCCAGACGGCGTAGATGTATATCTTATTTTTGTCAATATCTCTGCTTCTAAGAATCTGATTTGAAAAATTTCTTCTTTGTTGGATAGTGTTTCCGATGCGAAATGATTTTCCTATAAATTCTAAATTTTCAAGTAAGTCATAGACTTTCCGCTAGGGGGCACAATGGTAAATTGCGTTTTCTGCGTTATTTCTGCTCCTAAAACTCCGATTTGAAAAATCCTTCCTGTATCGCATAAAAGACCTGATGGGAAATATTTTTCACATAATTTCTAATGTTTGGTAAAGAATGGTTTGGCCACCAGGGATCATAAGTGTTAATTTCTGCTTCTGATGTATGTATTAGTAGCAAAATCTGGGCTTCTGAAAACTCGACTAAATTTTTTTTCTTGGACCTATACCGCTCATATGGATAAACCTTTTGAGAATACTTTCTTCCTAAAATAATGCATGGTTTTCCCACCAGGGGACGTAAAGTCACCTCTTATTTTTGTCGATATCTCTGTTTCTAAGAGTTTGTAAGCTCACGATTCCGTTTACAGCAATATCTGAGGGATTTAAAACCCGATTGAAAAACTTTTTCTTCCGTCAGATACTATTGTTTTCCATACCGGTTCCATTGATTTTGAATAGCTTTGATAAATTTAATTTCGTCAGAACGGATTCAAAAGACGAGCTTATTACACCCGGGAATTCGGTGTCATCTTTCTTGTTTTTTTTCAGGAATCAAAAACTTCATGATCATGGAGAAAGTGCAATTCCACAGTGTGATCAAGTTCCTTCATCTCCAAGGAAAGTTAGCTAAAAAATCCATCAAGAATGTTAAATGTATATCGAAATCAGTTCAGTAATGAAAGGATCCATCAAGAAATGTTAAAAATGTTAAATGGAAATAAGTGTCCAGCATACGAGACTGTGCCAAAGTGGAAAGGAAATTTTCAAAGTGGTTATATGGCCATTTTTGACGAACCAAGATCCGGACGGCCATCTTTGACAGATGATGAGATAGTTGTGATCAAAATGGAGACGTTAATCTTTGAAGATAAGCGTGCAACCATTGAAATGCTTTGTCAAGAAATTCACCTAAGTCATGGGTCAGCGTGGACAATCATACATAACCAATTGAACATGTCCAAGATCTCAACGCGATGGGTATCTAGATTTCTGACCCCTTTCTAAAAGGAAGCTCGCGCACAACCCGCGTAAGAAATGTTGGATTTTTGTAACGCGAATTCCGAAGATTTTTTTGATCATTTGATTACTATGGATGAGTGTTGGTTATACCTCTATGATCCAGAAACCAAAGAAATGAGCAAGCAATGGAAACATCCCTCTTCATCACCCCCAAAAAGGATCAAAAGTCTGCCACCAAATTGATGCTCTCTGTTTTCTGGGATAAAAGGGGTATTATTTTAACAGACTACCTTCAGAAGGGTCAAACTATTACCTCTGACTACTATTGCAACCTACTGACCAAATTAAGTGAGCAAATTAAAAGCAAAAGACTCGGAAGATCATAAAAGGGGTCAATTTGTTGCACGACAACGCACCAGCTCATTCAGCAGCCAATACCATCGTCACTGCGAGTCGTCTTAAATAAAATATATTGCCTCATCCGCCATATTCACCTGATATGGCACCAAATGACTTCATTTTGCTCCCCGAGATGAAACGTCCACCTCGTGGGAGGCGATTTGATGACACTGATGACGTCATTTTTGAGGTAGAACACTGGTTTCAGGCACAATTTGAGGTGTTCTACGCTGAGGGAATAAAGGTCAAGCGAAGGTGGGAGAAGCGTGTGGCTCTGAGTGGTGCCTGTGTAAAGAAGGCCCAAGTACCTGAATATTTTTTTTTCTAGTTTGTTTATTTCTTAGTGATTGCACGAACTGTTTAACACCCCTCGTATTTCATGTACTTTGGGAACCTTCAGGTATCGTTTAGTAAGGAGTGTAAGTATTTAACTCTGTTTTTAGGAAGACAACAAGTAGGACCAATCCAACTGTGACTACATTAAAAAGCAAATGTCTCACCAACATAAATTTTAATGATGAACATTACTTTATAAAGCTGATTATCAGTAATATCTTACAGAAAAGCGACTCAGGATTGTATTATATTTATTTGTATTGTTTTTATTGGTGATTAATAGCAGTTTGGTGAGTACTGGTATTATTTAAAATACCAGTAGATTTGAGAATTCGTTTGTATTGAGATTACATCTAATACTACATTGCATTTTTAAGGTGGTGCATGTTTCAAGCCAAAAATTCTGATCTACTGATTTCTACCGATTTTTAGAGCTCTGGTTTACTCAGTGATGCATTCAGACATCTTCTCGGGGGTGCTTATCCCCCTGCATGAACCCACCCCCATTGGTTTTTGGGTGATTTCCCCTCATATTCAGTGTAATTGTTTTCGTTTATAACTGAATATTTGGATAAATTAATTTTAAAAAAATTAAGAAAATGATGGAAAATATTTTAATAATAAAAAAATCATCTACATGGACTTCAATCCGAAATTTCTATCATCTTTCAATAAAACATTAAACAGTCCTCGCTGAAGGGGCAATTTTTCAAGGACAACTCAGACTACTTTCGCAATAAAAACCTAAGTCCACACAGTATAGATGTTTGCACTGCAATACATCCTCATATTTTGGAAGCTGGCATTCAGCCTTATTTCAGTCTTCTGGATGTCGACTTTCCATGTACATGGTTAAGCTTCAGTGTAGCTAACGTGACGTTAGTGCTTCCAATACAACAAAATATTTGCTATCTAATTTTTAACAATAGCAAATTATTAGAAATCGTTCCCATAAAAAATTGTTTTTTTGTCCTGGTGGTTGGTGGTTTACACTAAGCGACAAAAAACAAAAATAAACAAGTTAGTAAAATCATGCAATGCATTGATTATGATACGCTTTCCAACATACTAGAAACCATAAAATGGCTGTGGAATAAATCTCACTCCTACGCCCTGACCTTTGATCCCATTTCGATGATATTCAACAGAACTGGTTCAGTATACCTCCGAAATAACATGATAAAGTTTTGTCGCAATCGAAGCAATTTTACGTTGGTTATGATGTATAAGGGCTATGGAATAGACCCTGCTTTGGTGTCCTAACCTTTGGCCCATTTCGCCCATTTTCAATAGGATTCGTCCCCAGTCAGGCCCTACAACATACTAACATTTCATCCAAATCGAAACATTTTTACGTAAGTTATGACGCATAATGGCGATGGAAGTGATTCCGCTCCTATGTCCTGACCTTTGACCCTCATTTCGCCAATTTTCAATAGGGTTTGTCCCCAGGTAATCCCCTACCACATACTAATATTTAATCGAAATCGAACTTTTTTACGTTAGTTATGACGCATAAGAACAGTGGAATGGATCCCGCTTCTATGTCCTCACCTTTGACCCCATTTCGTTCACTTTCAATAGGGTTACTTCCCAGGTAATTCTCCTCCACATACTAAAATTTCATCGAAATCGAACGATTTTTACGCCAGTTATCGTGCAGACGAACATACGCACACAACGCGTGACGTAAAGAGGCAGATGGGAATCGCGGCCATGTGCTAGCAAAAGTGTGACGTCATAAAACTTTAATAGGATCCGCACATTTGTTTGACTGCTGAGGTCATGAAAATACGGGTCTCGCTATCTTTTTTCTTCCCAATTAATGCGTTCCCAAGGATGAAAATTTGAACATCGATTAAAATAATTTCATTTTATAACTTGGAATACCTAATATTTTCTAAAACGTAACCATAATTATGTAATTCCACATTTGTTTGTCTACTGACGTCATCAAAGTACAGGTCGCGATATTCTTTTTCTGGTTTCAACACCACCAAAGGAAAAGTTATTGATTTTTAATATAATTATGGTTATGTTTTAGAAAATATTAAGTATTCCAAGTTATATTAAGAAGTTATTTTAATCGATGTTAAAATTTTCATCCTTGGAAACACATTAATTGTGAAGGAAATGTGTACAAAAGTTTTTCCATTGGAAGTATAGGAAGCAAAATTACTTGACGTCCACCTTAATAATATGGGATAAGGGCGATGGAATGGATCGCAATCCTATGTCCTGACCTTTGACCCCATTTCGTCCATTTTCAATAGGGTTCGTCCCCAGGTGGTCCCCTACCACATACTGAAATTTCATCGAAATAGAACCATTTTTACGCACGTTATGGCGCATAAAGGCAATGGAATGCATCCCGCTCTTATGTCCTGACCTTTGACCCCAATTCACCCATTTTGAATGGGATTCGTCTCCAGGTGGTCCCCTACCAATTTCATTGAAATCGAACCATATTTACGCAAGTTATGACGTATAAGTGCAATGGAATGGATCCCGCTCCTACGTCGTGACCTTTGACCCCTTTCTCCCATTTTCAATAGGGTTCGTCCCCAGGTGGTCCCCTACCACATACTAAAATTTCATCGAAATCGAACCATTTTTACGCCAGCTATCGGACGGACGGACGGACAAAGCTGGAGCATATACGCTTCTTCAACCTACGGTTGGAAAGCGTAAAAAAAAAAATCGAGGCACCTCAAACTGGCATCCAAACGGTTAATTAGTTTTTTTTTTTTTTACTACTATGTGCTATTCTAAAGGGGCTGAACTAAGTCGCAAGTGAATGGTTTACACCATAGTTTTTCAGGTAACACTGTAATGATTCCTTCATAATCAGAAACACACTTGTTTTAAGACGAGGACATTTTTACCACACCTAATGTTTTTGGTGGGATTTTCTCCTGCACAGCGTTATCTTACACGCATCCTCAATCTTTTATTTACACCACCCCATCGTGAAATCTGCGGTGTATCACTGAATTAAAGCAAAGTTATAATAACATTTTCACATTTTTAATCACTTGTACGTGTAAATTTCTTAGAATTCGCATTTGCGATATACGAGCATAAGAAAATTTTTAGACTCAATTTGCAATTTTCAAACGTATTAATGCATATATAAAGAACAAAATTGTGATTATATGTATATAATCAGCCAACAAGTTTAAGCTACATCAAAATTTGCAAATGGCACCCCCTACCCCCTCCCTCCCTTCAGAAAAAACTTAGTGCAACGCTGGGTCTGCTGATCTCAGGTAAAGGTCTCTGGCAACATTCATCAGGAGTGAGTAGAATGCATTTTAATAGATGGAAATTAGAAGCCATTCAGTGTAACGGGTGTGAAAAAAAAAAAAAAAAAAAACAATGAAAACACGAAGTGTAACTGAACGAACGTGACTAAATGAGTAGTGCATTATGAACTTCATGAATTATTTCCTATGCGGTATTCGTTTTTAGGTAATACTAAATAAACCATTTGTAAACTACTCATTCCACCTAGGGTTTTCATTCTACAACTTTTATTTCACATGTGCATTTTAAATTGTAATTATTAGATCATATGAGAAAGAAGCTATTTTACAGTGTTGCTCTATTCTAAAAGTTCTGTTGTTAGAAACAATATATTTTTATAGGAAATTTTTAAGTTAAACTTCACATTTAACCTTGTTTTTGCTCATGTGGCAGTATTTAGATGATTATATATTTTAATTTCGCGATTGACTATTTTCAAATGAGATTGTTGTGGCTGCAGTCCAATTCAGGAGCGGATCCAAGAGTTTCGGGGGGGGGGCAAGCGTGGGAGTAACCGGGAACCTTTCTGATATTTTCCCGCAAAATGCAAAATTGTTCTTAGCATGTCTATAAATTCTTCCAAGTAATCAAAAAAGGTAATATACTTTTAAGTAATACTTTCTTTCACGAAAAAAATATTCACTTTGCTATTAAAACCTAACAAATCGAAGCTTTTTTTTTTCTGTTCCTGAGCAGGAGGAGGAGGGGGGTGGGGTGGGGTGGGGGGCATTACGCGGCCCTCTGCATCCGCCCCTAGTCCAATTTGCAATATTTTGAAATCCCCCCTCCTCGTTTAGCTGGAGAAAGTTTGTTTTTGAAACGTTCTAATTACTATATGTATAATAAATGCTTCTAATACGTAAATATATTACTTAAAAACTATACATATATATAGCAAATGGAAAACTTGCTCCCTCAAAGGTTGCATTTGGACCCCGAAGTAAAAAAAATTCTGAAAGAAACACGGTACGCCCTAGCTGTTTAGGGTATTATGACCATCACACAATTATTTGCATCAGCATCATTCTCTGAAATAGAGAGTGGTGATTGGTGCAGAGATTATTCATGGGCGTTCCTTACTGTTGGAATGACATACGAATGGTTATAAAAGCGACCAATCATGGCAGGAAATTTGAAATTAGCCACAACAACCAATAGTAACGTTCCATTGAGCACATCTTCCAAATAAGAGGTGAATCTGATTCACAGAAACCTTTGCTTTGCTCCAGTGCTTTTCCCACAACGAATTCCACAGCCCGATAATTTTAATGAAACAAGCATTGTAGGACTATTCACAGACGCCCACTTTTCGAACATCCAATGCGGGATCGAGATCTGAACAAGGCCATTGCTGTGGCGTACTGCTGATTCACAAATTGCCCTGGAGCACAGTTTTGGCGGCCCATTTTATGGGGAGGGGGGGGAGATGATCAAGGAACCCTATAATAAAAGGTGCATTACCAACACCATTTCAATACAAGTTCACGAATTCCTGCAGTCTTTCTATTGAGGAAATAATTAACAAACATCTTACTGATTTTTTTTTTAGGGCTGTAATTAAACTTTAGTTTTGTTGGAGGGGGACTTTTAAAAATATTCCACGGCAGAAATGTTATCTATCTGTCCGTGGCGTTTCTTGGGTCCGAGACCTGGGCAATCTCACCCCCACCCCCGCCCAGTACTGTTTTTTTTTTTTTTTTTTTTAAATTGCGAAGTTAAATTTTTAATATTTAATAATAGAAGAATAGAAGAAACTTTTTTCTAAATTTTATGTACATGCCATTGCTAACATGATACCAAATATTTGTGAGGATTAGGATTTGAACACTTATTTGTACATGAATTCCATTCTTCTTCTGAATACTTTATTTGTACATGAACTCCATTCTTCTTCTGAATACTTTATTTGTACATGAACTCCATTCTTCTTCTGAATACTTTATTTGTACATGAACTCCATTCTTCTTCTGAATACTTTATTTGTACATGAACTCCATTCTTCTTCTGAATACTTTATTTGTACATGAATTCCATTCTTCTGAATACTTTATTTGTACATGAACTCCATTCTTCTTCTGAATACTTTATTTGTACATGAATTCCATTCTTCTGAATACTTTATTTGTACATGAACTCCATTCTTCTTCTGAATACTTTATTTGTACATGAACTCCATTCTTCTTCTGAATACTTTATTTGTACATGAATTCCATTCTTCTGAATACTTTATTTGTACATGAACTCCATTCTTCTTCTGAATACTTTATTTGTACATGAATTCCATTCTTCTGAATACTTTATTTGTACATGAACTCCATTCTTCTTCTGAATACTTTATTTGTACATGAACTCCATTCTTCTTCTGAATACTTTATTTGTACATGAATTCCATTCTTCTGAATACTTTATTTGTACATGAACTCCATTCTTCTTCTGAATACTTTATTTGTACATGAATTCCATTCTTCTGAATACTTTATTTGTACATGAACTCCATTCTTCTTCTGAATACTTTATTTGTACATGAACTCCATTCTTCTTCTGAATACTTTATTTGTACATGAATTCCATTCTTCTGAATACTTTATTTGTACATGAACTCCATTCTTCTTCTGAATACTTTATTTGTACATGAACTCCATTCTTCTTCTGAATACTTTATTTGTACATGAATTCCATTCTTCTGAATACTTTATTTGTACATGAACTCCATTCTTCTTCTGAATACTTTATTTGTACATGAACTCCATTCTTCTTCTGAATACTTTATTTGTACATGAACTCCATTCTTCTTCTGAATACTTTATTTGTACATGAACTCCATTCTTCTTCTGAATACTTTATTTGTACATGAACTCCATTCTTCTTCTGAATACTTTATTTGTACATGAATTCCATTCTTCTGAATACTTTATTTGTACATGAACTCCATTCTTCTTCTGAATACTTTATTTGTACATGAACTCCATTCTTCTTCTGAATACTTTATTTGTACATGAACTCCATTCTTCTTCTGAATACTTTATTTGTACATGAACTCCATTCTTCTTCTGAATACTTTATTTGTACATGCACTCCATTCTTCTTTCCTTTAGTGTGAACTTGAGTGTTACGTTTTCATAAAATGTTTCTTCCGAGTACTTTTTCATATTTAAAAAGAATGTTTTTCTCTATTGACAAAACAGCCAAGTTTTTCGAATGTGCATGTCCTTGAGTGGCTCTAAGATATATCTTGATTCATTTTAATGCTGAAAAACTTCTTTCGGGAGTTGCAGTTGTTAATAGAAAGCTTAATATGAGGTCTGCTAATTTGTACACCTCATTAAACACTATGTCCAATTATTCAACTTTAGGTAACAAGTAATGTCTCTTACTGATTTGTTTTTATATTTATCAAGGGAATAAAACACCTTCAGTTCATTTTTTAGTCGAGCTGTATCAAAATTTGAAGCATAGAGTTCTGACAGTATAGATGTTCAGGGAAGCTTTTACAAAATTTATCAAAACAGTTCGAATCCAACAAAGCCATGAATTTAAGATATAATATCTCTGATTTTCTTAGCACCCTCTGCCTTCATGTCGCACTGGTCGCTGCCTTGGCCAGGTACCTTGGCAACGTACAATGGACGCTCCCTATCTTCTGATTCAAGGCTTCTTGAATTGGAAGAGGAACTACAAAGGATCAAGTGGGACATCGTGGGGCTAAGTGAGGTAAGGAGAAAAGGAGAAGATCTCATCGAACTGAAAAGTGGACATCTCTTCTACTATCGTGGGACAGATACTGGCAGAACTAGTGGTGATGGATTTATAATAAACAAGAAACTGAAGGATAAAGTTGTAGAAGTTGAAAGTTCCTCTGACAGAGCTGCACGACTTGTTATCCAACTCTCGAAAAGATACCAGGCTCAGATTATTCAAACTTATGCACCCACCACAAGTCATCCTGAAGAAGAAATTGAAGAATTTTATGAGGAAATTCGTCATCTAAATAATAAAGGTAAGCAGCACTTGAAGATAATTATGGGAGATTTCAATGCAAAAATAGGGCACCGGCAACAGAATGAAACTTCAGTAGGTAAATTCGGTCACGGCAACAGAAACCAGCGTGGAAATACTCTCGTTGAGTTTGCAGAGGCAGAAGGGTTTTTCATCTTGAACTCCTTTTTCAAGAAAAAGCCACACAGGAAATGGACATGGAGACATCCAAATGGGACGACAAGTGAAATTGATTTTATTATGTGTAACAAAAAATTCGTCATAGAAGACTGCAGTGTGCTAAACAAGTTCAACACAGGTAGTGACCATAGATTGGTGAGATGTAAGATGCACCTCAACACTAAACTTGAACGCGGCAAGCTCATAAGACAAACAAAATCTATTGACATAACCAACCTTAAAAAACACCATAATACCTTCAAGTTGGAACTGAATAACAGGTTCTCTGCTTTAGAAGGCCTAACATCGGAAGAAGTGGACATCTCTGAAGTTAACAGAAAAGTAACCAAAGCTCTTATGGAAACAGCAACAAAATTAGCTGGGTCTAAGAACAAGTTGCATGTAAATAAATTATCAGGAAAAACGAAAATGTTGATGCAAAAAAGAAGAGAGATGAGGACAACTAAAGAAGATGTGACTTCAAAAGTGGAATATATAGAGCTATGCAAGACAGTACGAAAAAGTATCACTGAAGACGTAAGAAAATTCAACTGTGAACTAGTGAGGAAAGCAATTGAAAACAACCAAAGCCTAAAGATAGCAAAGGGACATCTCAGTAAGGGAAGAAAACAGATTATGGCACTGAGAAAAGAAGATGGTTCTGTAACAAGAAATAGAGGCGAAATTTTGACAAGAGTGAAAGATTTCTACTCCAAATTATATGAAAGGGATGATACATGCACTCCAGACATCATGAAAGATACCAGTACCAGAGTTCCTCCAGTCCTTCCAGCAGAAGTTGCACATGCAATCAAGAACATGAAGCGGGGAAAAGCTCCAGGAGAAGATGGAATTACTGTAGACATCATACAAGAAGCAAGTGGAGAAATCGAAACAGTACTCGCCCAAATTTTCACTCGATGCCTTAATGAAGGAAAGATTCCTGAGGATTGGAACACCGCTACAATGATCCTGCTACATAAGAAAGGTGACATTGAGGATCTCGGAAACTACAGACCTATCAGCCTCCTATCAGTAGTTTATAAAATCTTCACTAAAGTTCTTTCACACCGCTTGAAGGTAACACTGGACATGGCTCAACCGAGAGAACAAGCTGGATTCAGGAGTGGCTACAGCACAATAGATCATATCCATGTGCTGAGAGAACTAATTGAAAGAGCGAGGGAATATGAACTTCCATTGTGCATGGCTTTTATCGATTATGAAAAAGCCTTTGATTCGGTGAAACCATCAGCAGTTACAATGGCTCTGAAAACCTGCGGTATTGAAGATGCATACATTAATATTATTAATAACATCTATGAAAATGCAAGTGCAAAGATTAGGCTGTTTGAAAATACAACACACATAAAAATTGGAAAGGGAGTGAGACAAGGTGACACCATATCTCCGAAGCTCTTTAATGCCACATTGGAAAATGTCTTTCAATCACTGAACTGGGAAAACAAGGGGATAAAGATTAATGGAGATTATCTAACCCACCTTCGTTTTGCTGATGACGTAGTCATTTTTGCAACTAGCCCATCAGAGCTGCAGAGTATGATCCAGGAACTTGCTGACAAGAGTAAAGAAGTGGGATTAAAAATGAACTTTCAGAAGACAAAAGTGATGTTCAATGCTTTTACAAGAAATGAAGATTTATCGATTGATGGAGAAAAGCTGGAGATAACAGACACGTACGTTTATCTTGGACAGCAGATATCAAGTGAGGGTCACATTGATGAAGAAATTAATCGGCGTACAAAACTTGTCTGGAGAGCTTTTGGAAGAAACAGCATAATTTTCAAGAGCAATATGCCATTATGTCTTAAAAGAAAAGTGTTTGATCAATGCATCCTTCCAGTGCTTACGTATGGTGCAGAGACGTGGGCCTTAACTAAAAGAGACATACAAAAGCTGCAGACAACTCAAAGCAGCATGGAGAGGTGCATACTTGGTGTAACCAGGAGAGATAAGAAGAGGAACTCGTGGATCCGAAAAATGACAAGAGTGGAAGACATCATGATCAGAGTTAAATCCCTGAAATGGCAATGGGCTGGACATACTGCCAGAAGGACAGATCATCGATGGACAGCCGAAATTTTAGATTGGATTCCAAGGGACAGGAAAAGACCCAGAAGAAGACCACATGGGAGATGGGTAGATGAAATTCGAAAGTATGCAGGGGTGACATGGAGGAGACTGGCACAAGACAGACCGTTGTGGAGGAAACTTGGGGAGACCTTCGTCCAGCAGTGGATTGATAATGGTTGACAATGATGATGATGATATCTGATTTCAATTCATTGACACTTCACAAAAACTGAAACAACTCTCGCGAAACACTCTTATGGGCGGGAGTATGAGAGTGCCTGAGATAGTCTAATAAGTCTTCTTTATTTTTAGCGAACCGTTTCCCAAAGCAATAGCCCATTCCCCTCTACCAGCGGATTCATGTTGTCATGGAAACGCTAGCAGGCGATGGTACGGAAGATTTTCGCATCAAAACTGCGAAGACTCTGGAAGAGCTGCTTGCATTTGGCGTTGGTTTTCGCTCGCCAGACTCATTCAAAGAAGCGAATCCGCACGCGTTTTTTTTTTTTTTTTCACACCGAAAGCATCGACATATTTTAATACCGTTGATAATTGAATTTTATTTGTGTATATTTAATTCAGTTTTATTTGTACATTCTCTGGACTTCCTAGAATATACGCCCTATCTATCTATTTATCTGGGCTGCAATTAGACTTTTGTTTCGGTACTAAAAAAAAAAAAAAAAACTATTCCACAGCAAAAATCTATCTATCTACGAAAATCATAACAGAAGTTCTGCACACGTTAATGTAAAACGCAAGCGGATGATGCAATCCGGAAAATGATTATGCCATGTCAAGGTCAGACTCTCAGCAATACAGTGGTGTCTGAACGACGCACTATCATTTGCTGTGTGGACGTGGGAGGGTTTGGAAATGGAAGCGTGCAGCTGAGTAACTAGCACAACGTGCGCTTCCACCCCCACCCCCCAGCGCAATATTCACTACAGCACCCCTAAGCACAGTAATGTTCCCAGAATTTCGAACACGAGGGGGATACATTTTTCGCGGTGTGTGTGTTTGGTGATTGGGGGGGGGGGGGTTAGGAAGTCAGGGAGAGTGTAAAAGTAATGGTGGTACCTAGAGAGCTGTAGTTTTAACTTTTTAAGTAATAGATTTGACAATACGTGTAATTGCTTTGTCCAAAACTAAAATAAATCACTTGAAGAAATCACCTTCTTACACATGGCAGATTTGCGGCTGCTGTGAATAAATGTTGATGCCTGTCGTGCACGTAATCCCAGGTAACTGACTATTTTCCCACATCCTCCAGGAGAAATCCCCCTGTGGTCTCGCGCTTTTCCTCAACAGCGCAGAGAGAGGGCGATTGGAGAGCGATCGCAATATTTACAACACATTGCAGAGCAATCGTATTACAACCCGAAGTCAAAGAGCCGAACACTTTCAATCTGTAGGACATTCAGTGTTTTAAAAGTGATACTAGGCAATTATTTAGGTAAAGCTAAATACATCTTAAAGCAAAATATAAATCTTTGCGTTAATTATCGTGCGTGTTCGATTTTTTTTTATAAAACTATAACTGACAGCTGCAGTACACCCGAGGAGGTTAGAAGAAGAGGAGGTGAAGGGACCCGTTTTGAGTGAAGCCAAAACAGAACAGCTGTTTCTGTCCTCTCTCTGAGGTGGTGGAAGTCTGCGCTGCTGGAGTTCAGGAACGTGACGTCATTTCCTGTGGCTTAAGCAGTTTTGCTTAGCGCATGCAAACCAAGGATGGAAAGATGGAATATTTCGGACTTCTGATTTCTTAACATTAGGATTTCGGTTATATTTTAAACATGGTTACTTGCACATGGGCAACCATACGCACTATGCACTTCCGCTCAAAAAATCGCACTACGCACTTCCGCTCAAAAAATCATTATTTTAACCATACGCACTATGCTAGTAACCATACGCACTATGCACTTCCGCTCAAAAAATCATTATTTTGTTCAATTTTTTAAAGAAATACCAACACATATTTTCCTGTTTTTTTTTCTGGAAATTTTTTATTATGGGAATGAATATTTCAGCCTCAATTTTTTTCATGCCTGTATGGGTAGAGTAAGGGTCCGAAAAACCCGTTCAAAATCGCGATTTCCCCATAGAGATATACAGGAGATTCTTAGGTTGGGCGCATTGGCGTAGTCAGCTGATAAAAAGTGGCGTCTCGCCAGAAGCACAGGGAGAGGGGCTGTTGCCACCTCCTCTTACTTCTAACCTCCTTGAGTATGCCCCTTCGCACTGCAGATTTACCTGCGCCCCCCCCCCGCAGCTGCTGCGGGGGTGGTACTTAGGCCACTGCTTTGCAGGTCGAGTCACGGCGTTAGACCAGCGCTCGCACGTGGAAATACACTAGCGGAAAGTGAAAAAAAAAAAACACCAAGAAGGAGACGTCTGATACCAACGAAATTTATACAGCATAACAACGGAATTCAGAATATAACGTGATCAAAACATTATGGCAAAATACAGCTGTATTTGCTGGTAAACTGAAAAATAACATTTCCATGTAACATGGTTATTACGAGGTTGAACCGCCATGAACTGCGTCACACTGTGCAATTCTGGCATGGAGTCTGTCGTACAGATGTTGGATGTAAGTTTAGGGTATTGAGTTCCAAGCATCCTCAACCTAGACGCGTAAATCGGGGATGGTCGTGGCTGGCCGTGGAGACCGGATAAGTCGTTGTCCCATAAAATCCCTCACGTCGTGCTCAATGGCGGGAAAATCCGGTGAACGTGCAGGCCATAGAAGTTGTCTCACACCCTGAAGTGCATGCTGCGTTGCACGTGCCGTGTGTGGGCGCGCGTTATCTTGCTGGAAAACACCACGATGGACCGACCTTACAAATGGCACAACAACGGGCTGAATGATGTTGTTGATGTAGGAGGTGCTGTTTAACGTACCCGGTACAAACACATAGTTGTGTACGGGAGCGATAGCTGATCGCTCCCCACACCAGGAGACCAGGTGTAGGCCCTGTGTGTCGCTGGCGGACGCAAGAAGGGTGGAGACGCTCCCCTGTGCGTCTGCGAACACGCATACGGCCATCGGAGGCTCCCAAGCAGAATCTGCTTTCATCGCTGAACACGACAGATCGCCATTGCGTTCTCCAGTGCAGACGTTGGCGACACCACTGAAGCCGTTCCTGACGGTGGGCTGGAGTCAGAGGTGCACATGCCAGAGGCACACGTGCACGTAGTCCTGCATCCAGTAGACGGTTACGGATTGTTCGCACAGTCACCTAAGGTGCAACGGCAGCTCACCAGTAATTGTTTGTCCACTTGGAACAAATTCACTGTAACATATCGGTTATTACTATCGAAGAATGTAATGAGCATTGTTTTGATTTTCGATGGAACTTTTCTTGTTTTTTCGCTTGTAGCGAGTTTTTTTACTTCCATTCTGCCCTTTGTGGCTTTGTTTTAGGTTCATATTGAAAACACCATGCTTCATCACCAGTAACAATCAATTTTACGAAGTTTGGATCATTTTCAGCGGCTGAAATGATGTCTCTGCAATGTGCACTTCTCCTTGATTTTTGTTCATTGGTTAACGTGTGTGGAACAAATTTAGCACAGACTTTTGTTTTGCCCAAATCTTCATGCAGGATGGTTCGAATCGTTACTTTGTTGATGTTTAAAGACTCTTCCATCATTCTTAGTGACACACATCGATTTTTTGCCACGAAATCACGCACTTTTTCAATAATCTCAGGTGTCCTAGATGAACTTGGTCTTCCGGTATGCTTATCATCTTCTAGTGTTTGAGCCCAGGGGTGAGAGCAAAAACCGTCTAGATCAGAAGTTACGAGAGAACGGACAGTTATCACACCAGAGCGGATCCAATGAGGAAAGTAAAAGTAAGGGAGGTGGGGAGGGTGAATAAGAGAAGAGAAGAAGAGAGGTTCATCTAGGAGATCAAGAGTTGAAGAAGGAAATGAACGGAGAAGAGGAAGCGAACGAAAGAGAGAAAGGCCCTCTCGCAGGACAGGAGGGAGGTGGGACGGAAGAAGCGAGTATGTATCCATCTTCAGAAACAGTAAGAAGGTGAAAGATGGGTCACGGGAAGGAGCTAGAACATTCAAGATAGTGGTAAGGGACGGAACAGTTGAAGTGGCAAGGCGAACGAAATGAATAATGCGATGTATTTTATAAAGGACAGCTGGATTAGGAAGCTGGATGCCACCTAATGAGGCTGGCAAATGAAGCGTGGCAAGTTTAACCCAGTGATGTGAAGACCAGATGACGGAAGTAGAGAGGCGAGTGATGGCCATCATTTGCGACACGGGCACAACCGTCGACATCCAAGAGTATTCGCATAGGGAGATAAGTTGTCGACGAACAACGGCTGCTCGTTGACGGAACGATGTGAAAGGGTGGGCCTTACTCCAGTAGGCAGCAGTCCGTTGTAACCGGGGAAGAAGAGCAGTCCAGGTGGCGGATGCAGAAGCCAAGGGCAATCCGACATACGCACCGATGATCTTCTGTGTAGTGGCTGTCCACTGCGCACCCCAAGGAGCATCGGTGCGGGCAGCGCATGCCCCGCACCATAAGCCAGTACTTTTAGTGGCATTCAGCGCAGCTCCAGATATTGCAACATACTGTTGATATACAGAATACAGGCGATTGAATTGAGATTCATCCCGGAAGTAAAAGGTCACATCATCAGCATAGGCGGTGAAAATTATCCGATGATGACGAGTACTAGCCACTGTCGGCGGTAGGACATCCAGGAGTGATCTTCGGGCTGCTAACAGGAAAGGCTCAAAAGCGAGAGCGAATAGCTGGCCGGAGAGCGGACATCCTTGCCGGATGCCTCGCTTAAACGGAATTGGAGCGGTTAGAAATGTGGCCGTTCGAACATGGAAACTGGCGCCCTGATAAAGGGCCAAGAGAGCGGAAGAAAAGGCAGGAGGAAAGCCAAATTGTGAAAGAACAGCAGAGAGATAAAAGTGAGAAACGTTATCAAAAGCGGACTTTTGATCCAGATTGAGAAAGGCAAGAGGTTCATCAAAAGAGCGAGCGAGGAAGTGAAGATGAAGGAGAAGAGAAACGTTAGTGGAAATAGTCCGACCAGGCACAGTGTATGTCTGGTCGGGAGAAATAACGAAAGAGAGAACAGAATTAAGGCGACGGGATAAGAGTTTTGTATAGAACTTATAGTCAGTGTTTAGGATAGAGATAGGGCGCCAGTTTCCAAGATCCAAGAGGTCACCCTTCTTAGGAAGGAGGATGATGTGTGCCAAAGTAAAGTCGGGCGGTAACGCAGGAGAGGAAAAAGCAGACGAGAAACACGCAGACAGAAAAGGCAGAAGGCACGGTAGAAAAGCACGATAAAAGGACAGAGGAAGGCCGTCAGGTCCAGGAGCGGCATGAGGATTGAGAGTAGCGAACGCCTCACGGAGTTCGCGAAGAGAGAAAGGTGGAGAGTAAAGAAGTAGATAAAGTAGAGGAGACCTGAGGAAGAGAGGAGAGAAGAGGAGAAGCTAATGAGGATGAAGACTGCGTTACTGCACTGTACTTGGCGGTGAAATACTGTCTAGTGAAAGTGCATAGCTTCGATGGGTTCGAAGTGATGGAACCATCCTGGAGGCGAAGATGAATCAAAGATGTAGCAGAACGATGTTGAGATTCCAAGGCGGTTAAGTAATCGTGAGAATCAGCTGTAGGGGAGAGATGCAAGAAATGCATCCTGCAGGCTGCATCGGATGCGCGAGGAAGAAGCAAAGCGTGGAGATCTGCCAGATAGCCAGGGTATTGCGGATCATCAAGAGAGAGCATCGACAATAGAGCACGTAGATTGGCAATTTTCGTATCGCTCTCATTCCGAGAGGCATGGGAGTAGCGCCGTACAAAAAGGACCAAGTCGTGTTTGACACTGAGCCACAGTTGCATCGTGTCTGACGTAGTATCAAGAAAGGGCTGACGACTACGGAGGAACTCACGCACAGCAACACAAAATTGTTGATCATCCAGGAGCGAGTCCGGAAAAGTCCATACTCGTTGAGTCCTTGAAGGTGAAGGAGAAACACACACCGACAGACTAACAATACTGTGGTCTGAAGCAGCGGAAGGATGATGGGCAGCAGCTACGATCGACGGGAGAAGAGCAGTCGAAACATAAAATTTATCCAGCCGTGCTGCCGTAGTTCTGCCATGGATGGAAGAGCGCCAGGTAAAAGAGATTTCCGACGGGTGTAGATGCCGGAACGCATCAACCAATTGAAAATCATCAACTAGCTGAGAAATCTGTAATACACGTTGCCTGCGGTATTCGCCAACGGTTGAATTGCGGTCAAGGGCCGGCAACAACGTACAATTGAAATCTCCGCCGATGAGAATATATTCAGACGGTGGGATGCATGACAGCTCTGTACGGAGTGTGGAGAGAAGATCAGGTAACAGACGCTCATCACAGGGGACATATATGTTAAAAACATGATAGGTCACGTTTTCAATGCAAAAGACAACGACCTGGAGGTTGTCCACATATAATGCACGAATCACTGGCGTCGAAATCAGAGGGAGTAGGCGGTGATGGATCCCAAGTACAAGGCCACCATTCCGTCCAACTCAATAAGCATGGTGAAAATCGTAGGGCCAAGCCCGCCAACGAGAGAACAAAGTGGTAGCAGAGCAATTGGTCTCTTTGAGCAAGAGAAGATCTGCGTGTAGAGGCGCCAAGTCCTCATACACTAGAGCATTTCTAGGAGAAGCAGAGAACCCTCTGCAGTTAAGTGTGACCACCTTGAATCGGTAGGTCCTTCCCAGGTCGACACGCACGTGCGCTGGAATCTGTTATTTTCTTCGCTTGCTTCTTCATTCTGTCAACACTAAATTTGAGATCGGGATAGGAAAGCACAAGATTTCGAAACACAGATGTCACACTAGAAACTTGCGTTAGAACAGTAGGAAGATCAAGCATATGATGTGCAACAAACTGATTAAAGAATCTAGGATGTTTATGAGAGCATAATACTTCATATATTTTATGAAGAGAAAGCGGACCTACCGGTATATCCGCCCTCGCTTCAGCTAGGTATCGGAGAAAAGAATCTAGGGAAAGCACTGGGGGTGGAGTCTTAGAACCTGGAATCACAGCAGGATGTCGACTTATTCGTGGCGAAGTACGTCGTTGAGAGGAGGAGCGGGAAGATGAGTCAACAAAACGACCTCTTGCAGCACCAGTGCGAGGAGGGAGCGGAGTCTGCGGAGCACTCCAGGACTCCCGTCGAGCAGGCTTGCTGGTAGTTGTAGGGTCAGAGTCATTGCCAGAAGAGTCACTAGCAGTAGGACAGTCCATGTCAGTAACTGTACTTGGAGTGTCCTCATCCGACGGAGGATGAAGGTCAGCAGTCAGGTCAGCTGGAGCTGCAAGGAACGTGGGCGGAGCAGTCGGCACCAGATGAGGAAAGTCCACTGTCAACAATTGTGGGACAGGACCCCGTGGAGAAGGGCCCGATAGTAGAGCGGGTTGATGTTCTGAAGACACCTCCTTAGAAGCGGTAGTGGTGGAGAACACAGGGCTGTCACGAGTAACTTTTGGTCCCGAAGACTGAGGTACAGCAGGGCGGCGGAAGCACTCACTTCATTGATGGCCATACGCCTTACAAGTCTGACAATGAAAGGAGGTTAAAACGTCGATGCGTCGGATCTGGTCTCCGCATTTTACAGGGAAAGGAGTAGGAAAAGTCTTGATATGTTCATCCGAAGAGAATACTACTCGTGCAACTCGTCGGGCACTTTCAATCGAACGATCATCCTCGTCCTTTGGAGCAGCGGAGTGTGTGGTAATGCTACCAACAACACGACCGGATTGCATAAGAAAAGCACAAAGCATAGCATCTGTGACTTCAGGATGTACTGGGTACATCGAGACCGTTACTGGTCTTTGGGCGACAGGCTCAGGAAATAATTGGTGATTACCAACAACCAGCCCAGTCTGTAAAACAGAGGTAGCATCTGCCGCATGAAAGAAATAAACAATGACACTCGGCCCTCTGCGCGACATATGACGTATCGCTGACGGAGAGAACTTTTGTTTCAGAGCAGTAGAGTACATTTTGAGTGGTGTGTCCGGCAGCGCCTCAAAGCACACACCCAACTCAGTAGCCGTGGTGAAAGAAGTACCTGCTGGAGAATCCACTGGAATTTCGAGCACAACCTCATTACCAGAGCGACGGACATGAGGTTTTAAAGCTGCGGCTTCCGGTCGCATGGAATTAGACTTGGGCTGAAGCCTTTGGGAAGTTACCGCTGAAGAATAGGAGCGAGGAGCACCGTCATCCATAGTGTCCATGACGTCATCTGTCACTATATCAGAAGCAGCTGGGGCAAGAGCTGCTCGCTGTAATAGTGACGTCAGGGAGGAAAACGATACGCCGCCACGGAGGGCGAAGTGACAACGCCACCGCTGGGCAAAGTGCCGTGATCACCGGAAGTGATGTCAGGGTTGACAACACTACCGGATGACGCCATTTTAATGGCGCCGAGATAACTAGGCTTTTTTTTTTTTTTTTTTTTGATTGGAGGTTTAACGACCACCGTGAGCAACTCAATGGGCTATAAGCAGTCGCCCGTCCCTAATTTAGGGTCACTGGTTCCAGGGAAGGGACAGAGCCAGTGCCGTAAGACAAACACAACACCCATGCCTCACCGGGATTCGAACCCGGACCCCAAACGGACGAATGATAAGAGGCCAGCGCCTTAGACCACTGCGCCACCGGGGCGGCTAACTAGGCTTCTACCAGCTCGGTAGGAATTGTAAACACGACGATAAGAAACGAAAAAAGGCACTCACCACTTCGGGAGATGTCCGAAACGAATCACCAAACCTTTATAGTGGAGGTAAGCACAAACTCAGTTATCCTAGTAGCCGAAATACTTGATATACAAACAAAACTCACGGAGCACAATTTCCGTAAACCTACAGTTTTCAATTCAGAACCACCAAATCAGGTATCCTGTCTCATGGTACTCTAACTTAGACGGTTGTCGGTTTTTGGAACGGGTCAAGGCCCAGGAAGTCAGAGCCCCCCCCCCCCCACATACATACAAAATTTTCGTAAAATCTAGTTTTCATTTCAGAACCATAAAATTTGGTATCATGAAACTCTAACTTAGACGCTAGACGATTTTTGGAAGGGGTTGGAGCCCGGGGGTGAGAGCCCCCCATAAAAATTTCGTAAAATCTACACTTTTCAATTTAGAACCACCAAATCTGGTATACTATCTTATGGTACTCTAACTTAGACGCTAGGCAGTTTTTGAAAGGGGTTGGAGCCCATGGGTCAGAGCCACCCCCCAATAAAAAAATCGTAAAATCTAGTTTCCAATTTAGAATCACCAAATTTGGTATACTATCTCATGGTACTCTTACTTAGACGGTAGACCGTTTTTGCAAGGGGTTGCAGGGGGGGGGAGGGTAAGGGCCCCCTTCATAAAAAAAAATTGCAAAATCTAGTTTTCAATTTTGAACCACCAAATTTGGTATACTATCTCATGGTACTCTTAGACGATCGACGGTCTTTAGAACGGGTCAAGGCCCGGGGGTCGGAGCCTTACCTCGCCACATATATACAAATTTTTTTCGTAAAATCTAGTTTTGATTTCAGAACCATCAAATTTGGTATCATGAAACTCTTAACTTAGACGCTAGACGGTTTTTGGAAGGGGTTGGAGCCCGGTGGGTCGGTGCCCCCTCATAAAAAATTTCGTAAAATCTAGAGTTTTCAATTTAGAGCCACCAAATTTGGTATACTATCTCATGGCACTTTAACTTAGACGGTAGACCGTTTTTGGATCGGGTCAAGGCCAGGGGTCAGAGCCCCACCCCCATAATTTTTTTTCGTAAAATCTAGTTTTATATTTAGAACCATCAAATATGATATCATGAAACTCTAACTTAGACGCTAGACGGTTTTTGGAAGGGGTTGGAGCCCAGGGGCGAGAGCCCCCGCCCCCATAAAAATTTCATAAAATCTACAGTTTTCAATTTAGAACTACCAAATTTGGTATACTATCTCATGGTATTCTAACTTCAACGGTAGACCGCTTTTGGAACGGGTCAAGGTCCGGGGTGTCAGAGCCACCACATACAAAATTTTCTGAAAAACTACAGTTTTCAATTCAGAACCACCAGATCTGGTATACTATCTCATGGTACTCTAACTTAGACGCTAGACGATTTTGGAAGGGGTTGCAGAATTTTTTTATGAAGGGGGTAAGGACCCCTTTCATTAAAAAATCGCAAAATCAAGTTTTCAATTTAGAACCACCAGATTTGGTATACTATCTCATGGTACTCTAACTTAGACGGTCGACGGTTTTTGGAAAGGGTCAAGGCCCGGGAAGTCAGAGCTCCCCCCCCCCCCGCACACTTACAACATTTTCTTAAAAACTACAGTTTTCAATTCAGAACCACCAAATTTGGTATCATGAAACTCTAACTTAGACGCTAGACGGTTTTGGGAAGGGGTTGGAACCCGGGGGTGAGAGTCCCCCCTCCTCATAAAAATTTCGTAAAATCTACAGTTTTCAATTTAGAACAACCGAATTTGGTATACTACTCATAGTTATCTAACTTAGACGGTTTTTGGAATGGGTCGGGACCCGGGTCAAGGGAGCCCCATGCAAAATGTTCGTAAAAAGTTCCGTTTTTTACTCTTAAGAATACCCTACCTACGCTCTAAGGCGCTCTTTGGCCCTTTAATTGCCTTTCACCATTAACCATCAACCAACCTACAGTCTAAGTTAGGGACTGTAGATAACAATAAAGTGCAAAAATATGCGTTTAATGGTGAATTGAAAACACAAATCAATATAGTTTAGCTTTCACTACCAACGAGCGGCTTATCAGAAAGAAATATAATGTAATGTAAATAGAGAGTTCCAGGTATTCAAAATTCAGAACGGTAAGAAAAAGATGATCAATGCCAATGCGAAGTCGTACGCATGCGACATCACATAGGTACATTGCATTTCTGTGTCGCGGGATTCACAGAAGCACACGCCAGATGTACGGCAGTTCTATAGATGTCTCCTAGAAGGTAAGTATTCCCATTCCTTTTTCTTTCTTTTTGGTTTTGCAAAATTAAATTAACTAAATCAAAAAATTTACAATAAGTTTACTGGAAAATTGCAGGAATATCTTTTTCATTCATTAACTTTCACCTGCTGAACTTGGTGATTCCACAAATAGTAATATGTACCTGGCAAATAACTGGTATCCCTGCTAGTACAAATTATATTAATAATTTATTTGCGTCCAGTTCAATCTAGTATGTCCATAAGAGTGTTTGGGGCCGTATGCACAATACATTTCAACGTGTGCCGCTACGGCGGCGGAGTGATCTAGGCGCTGGCTTCTGACCACTTGTCGAGAAGGATCCTGGTTCAAATCCTGGTGAGTCATGGACGTTGCGATTGACTTCTGGCACTGACTGTCCCCCTTCCTAGGAACCAGTGGCCCAAAATTGGGAACGCCCAACTGCTTGTAGACCACTAAATTGATCATGGTGGTCGTTACCCCCCCCCCCAAAGATTGCGACGTATCCATTGCTATTTGTTATGGACCGTACAAAAAGTATGTTTTTGATATCAACGTGTCCACTTCCATGTAGGTTGGCCATAAAATGTTAGGGGACCGTACAAAATTGCACTTTTGTTTTCACCTTGTCAGCGCTTAGGTATATTTGCATTTTTGAACTTCACTTTTAGTTGGTAAAGTTCGATGAACACTTACCGCACGTGGGGCTTGGCTTTCAATCCATATTTCCGTTACGTGGATGCGGCACGGGATTTTTCAAAAATCCCGTGCCGCATCCACGTAAATATGGATTGAAAGCCAAGCTCACGTGCGGTAAGTGTTCATCGAACTTACCAACTAAAAGTGAAGTTCAAAAATGCAAATGCATTAATGCACGTTAAATAATTAACCTCCAATATCGGAAGTAAATTGAAGCTTAGGTATATGTTTGAAGTATACGTATATATAGTTGGGCCATTTCAGCACGTAGTTTGGTTTATATAGAAAATAAAGATAATGTTACATTTTTACTCAGCTACAACACATTAATCCCAAAGGCTATTTCTTGAAATCTTCAATCCGCCGTGCTCATATTCACAACGTTAACATAACATGTCAAGTTATTAATTTTGCAGTTTTACCCTGTCACAAAACTTTAGTTACAAGACCTTAGGCGTAACCTTTTTTTAGGAATTTTTAGTCCGACGTATTCATAAGGTTTGGATAACATGCCAAGATTATTGTACTGCGTTTTGACTGAGGCACAAAAATTAATAAACAGGCCTTAAGCCTTTTTATCAGTTTTCAATCAACCGTGCTCATATACATAAAATTTTCAGAGAAAGTCAAGTTTATTGTGTTGCGCATTTACTCGAGTACAAAACTATAAACAGCCATTAACTTTCACCCGCTGAACTTGGCGATTCCTCAATTCATCCATTAACAAGTCTTTTACGTGATTGTATGCTATGGTCATATTGATAATGTTTGATGACAAGTCAGGTTAATGATGTTGCACTTATTAAAGACTTAAAAAGGTGTAGAGGCTAATAATTATTATTTGAAGTCTAAGTAAAAGCTCATTTTTAACTTGACTTGTCATGAAATCCTTATGAATATGGCATTTATTTTATTTTGTACATTTTACAAAGTGTATGCATTTGGGGGGGGGGGGGGCATTTGTTTTATTTTGTGTTGTACTTGTTACATAGCGTTTCGCATTTTTGTAATGCTTGTGACTTGTGATTGCATTTTGAATTTTTATTTGTTTCACATTTTGGATTACTTTTTGACATTTTATGTTTTTGACATGCTATTTTGAAAATTTTGTCTCTTTTAATTTTGCGTTGTGTTTTACATTCTTGCATCTTCGGCAGAATTACATTCTTGCATCTTCGGCGGAATTACATTCTTGAAAAATTCAAATACAAGTTAGTAAAGGTATAATTCAATTAGTGAGAAATACCAGCACATTTTAGTAAAGGGTAGAATTATATGAAATTCCTCTTAAAAAGTCCAGCATGTTAACATTGTCTCTGTGCGCCAAAGAAGTTCGAATTCCTTTTTATCTTGCCAGCGTTTCTCTTCTGGGTGGATTTGTTAGAATCTGTGCTATCACTCTTTCGATTTTAGCCATAGTTGTTCTCTGCTCTTTCGCAATTTCACTGATTATTTTGTACAGTCACAGTTTTTTCTCTCCCAGAATTGTAGTCCAGCGTCTGTCCAATCTTTCAAGTTTGTTTTGTGTTCTGGGAAAGCCAAATAAATTGTTTTCACTTACTGACCAAATTGTTGGTGGGAAAAGCGGAGGGCTTCTGCTCGGATTGTTTCTTCTGCTTCCACGAAATTTTCCAAGAACATAATTTTCCTCAAACCACTGAACTACAGAATCTGCATATTCTAGTAAAACTGATTTCACTTCTTCAAAAGCAGCTGGAATTTCATCAGATGAAAAAAAATGCAAGTGCTTGCAAATGTCTGACTTTGAGAGCAAACTCACTGTTTTCCCTATATTCCAAGGCTATGCCAGAGGATGGATATTCCTCAGCACATTTTTTTCTGAGATGAAACCAACAACATTTGTGTGTGCTGCTTCCAAATTCCTTTTTAGCAGCATTATAACGGTAGCTATTTCAAAATATATTATTATGCGTATATTGTGGTGCAAGCTGAATATCATAGTCTGATGCATAGTCTTGTAAATCCTGCAAAAATACTGTATAATAGCATTATATTCTTTATACTTGCTGGAAAGTAACCCATAAACTAGTGGGACAAGTCTGTGCATCTCTGGATTCCTTTCAACCATAGCATGAATGGTACATAATTGTCTAAAAAGGGTTGGACAAGTTTCAAATGTCCCATCCATAATCCAGAGGGGTGCTTCTTTAAGCTTTCATAAATTATTCTCTGTTAAAAATAAAATAATTCTTTGATGTCCAAATGGGCTATCTCTGCCAAGAAATTTTGCACCATCTCCTCCTCCTATAAATTTATTGGGGCATCGATCCGTTCTGAAGCCGTAGGCTCCGCAGGCATGTCTTCTCTTCGTATTCGTTTTACAACTTGCCTTAGTGCATCCATATTAGGCATGTAAGCTGCATTTACTGTAGCCCTTGACGTTGTCACGGTTTGAATAATTTGTGCAGGGGTTTCGTCTGTATTTCTTGCTTGTTCTTTTATCTGCGCTCTTGCAACAGCAACATCACTTTTCTCCGGTCTTGGAGCATGATTATGTGGTTTCTCATTGCACATCCTGTGTTCATCTCCAATAAGAATAGTACTAGCAAAGCCAGTACAATTTCCATAATTTCTTTCAATACAGTGCCAATACCGTAAATCACCTCGCACTCTGTTATGGCAAAATAACCTTTCCATTTCAGCAAATCATTTTCTTTTTGTGAGTTAACTATTTATGTTGCATTCTTCATCTTAGTGCCTTCGAAAAACAATGCACTTTCTCTTTCCAAAATATTTAGAATGATATATTTCCACTATTATCACTTGACAATGCACAACAAAGGTTTCAACAAGCATGTTCCCTGTTCACCAGTCAACTACGAACTGATGAGCAACCATTCAATAAAACACTCAGAATACAGACAATCACGTGAAGCTTGTTCCTCCAGTTAGGGTTTAAGCGAAGTTCAAGATTTTCATACCTGCGGTCACAAGAAGTGGTTAAGTTTAAGGATCGGTATCATATCTTTTGTTTTTCCAAAACACAGAGGTACATGTATTTTACAGCAGGGATGCTCCAGGCGGGGGATCAACAGATGCGAAGAACCCGGGAGCCACGTTCCGGAGGCGGCAGCAGGCGCGGACTGGGCAGCTGTACTCTGGGCCGGTAGGCGTCATGCTATTTCTCAAAAATAAATTCAAATTTTTTCTGTGCTGCACCATGCGTATGAAAGAAAATTGTTATACTGAAAAGACAATTTGTTTACCCCGTAACGTATTAAACAAAACCTATGTCCCTACGTGCCAAATGGTCTGTAAGCCAAACACAGTTTTTCATGCAACACCTTCCCCCGACTTTCTAAGTTCAGATCTGTCTCGTTCGACTTATTTCCTGTACTGCCCCTCTCTTTTGCTAATTGCAGTTAATTGCCGTGAAATTGGTGTTTTACGTTGGGGTGTATTGCCGTGTGTCCTGAAGACTATACTGAAAGCGGTGAACCCCAGGGAAAAAGTATTCCATCAAAAGCAACAGAAATCCAATGCCAGAGCAAAACTTTGTTCGTTGGTATTACATCCAAGCAATTTAGGCGAAGTAGGAAGTGTGTTTTTCTACTATGACACCAGAAGATTGTCGCGAATGCTCAGGCAATTATGATACAGATGTGTCCTTAAGACTTCTCTTTCAAGACGTCCAAAGGCCGGCACTAGGGGATGGGGAAAGATACAGTGCGGATGATCTTTTGTGGAAGTTAGAAATTCCTAAGCTCATTCTTCCTTAAAACTTTGTCTGGTTTCCAGTAAGTACTGTCTCATGCCTCAACCATTGCACAGATTTGTTGTTTTTGTTTTCATTCTTTGAGTTAACAGCGGGAAAATATCTGAACTGCGTTGTTTCAGTTGGAAATATTTTTTTTTTACTTCAGCAACAGGGCTTCACGTATAATTGCAAAATACTTCGATAGAATAAACATACCTTACATAAAGAGTTTGCATGAGAAAACAGATTAATAATAAGGAAAATATTCCAAAACCCAAAAAAAAAAAAAAAAAAAAAAAAAAAAAGCTAGGTAGAGGAAACAAAAGGCTTTAAGAAAAAGTTCATATTTAAAGAAACCTGTAGTCGCTTAATGAGTAAGTGTTATAAATTAATACAAAATCATGTGCTGTATTTGAAAAAAAATTATAAGCAAGTAGGCATCGTGACTGTCCAGTTTCCCCTTTTCATCCTGTCGACATTACAACCACCACAGAAAAGAAAATAACAAAAACATAACAAAAACACCCATACAAAGTAAAATGCCCAAAACATAAAAACAAGTAACCACACAAAATGAAATGCCCAAAACATTAAAAAAAACTGCAACCACACAAAATAAAATACCCAAAACATGGTAAGAAATTCTGTTAAAAGCACAATGAAGGAAAACAATAGGAGAAATATATGTTTTTAAAACTTAATACAAGTGTCAAAACTGAAATAAAAAGAAAGAAAAAAGAAATATTCCAAATTTCATTATTACTTTAGATATTTTGACCTGTTGACATTTTGTAAATTGCACTCGGTCAAAAAATATTACTTACAAGGACTCTTTAGTAACTTTTAATCGCTGTGGTCATATTTATAAGGTTTGCACAACAAATTAAGTTAATAATGTTGCGCTTTCACTTAGGCACCAAATACTAATTATTGGCCGCTAGGCCTAGGCCTTTTAAATAATTTTTGATAAGCGTAACACTCTTAAATTGATTTGTCATGCAAACCTCATATGATCACAGCATTATAAAAATTACTATAAATGCATATGCCTAGGTCTCGGGCGTATCTATTAATGCTCTGTGCTCGAGTAACATTTAAACAGAATTCATTTTATTTTCTATGAAAACTACATAAATATCAGCTCGAAGGTAATTGTGACGGTTTCTTTTTGACTTTCTTTCCTCTTTTGTTGTTACTTCTCATCTCATTTGAAAGTGCTATTGCTCACTGGCTTTTAGGGCTAGAAAGAAAGGGTTAATGCCATTTATAAATGGCATAAATGGATTTTAAGGTGCTGATCACAATGAGATATCACAAAGTGGAAGCTACCATAGGAAGTTTCCGCAATCTGAGAGTTGAAACTGTAACCGTGAGCGCACGATTAATTTTCTCTGCTTAAACCTCGAGCGCTTATTTTCAAACGTCTAAATCCCAAATCTCATCCCAATGAGTCAAAAACTGTGGTCACTAGAGTCTCGTAAATAGGCCAAGTTACTTTACGACCAACCTGTATGTAGTATGATTCCATGAAATTTATATACTTACATACTTAAAACAGAAATAGAGAAACCCATAGTTGTTACTTGTATAACGACTACACATATTTTTGGGTGAATTGATACAGTCAAGTTGATGCAGTAATGATTACTACTGTTTGGATAAGTAATCTGTTAGAAGAGTTTGCTCAACAGTTAGAATTTTTTTTTTTTTTTTTTTTTTTTTTTGATTGGAGGTTTAACGACCACCATGAGCAACTCAATGGGCTATAAGCGGTCGCCCGTCCCTAATTTTGGGTCACTGGTTCCAGGGAAGGGAGAGAGCCAGTGCCATAAGACAAACACAACATCCATGCCTCACCGGGATTCGAACCCGAACCCCTTACGGGCCAATGTTCCGAGGCCATCTTTTAGACCACTGCGCCACCGGGGCGGCTCAGCGTCATTCTTTCTTTCTTTTCTTTGATTGGAGGTTTAACGACCACCGTGAGCAACTCAATGGGCTATAAGCAGTCGCCCGTCCCTAATTTTGGGTCACTGGTTCCAGGGAAGGGAGAGAGCCAGTGCCGTAAGACAAACGCAACATCCATGCCTCACCGGGATTCGAACCCGGACCCCTTTCGGACGAATGATCAGAGGCCATCGATTAGACCACTGCGCCACCAGGGCGGCCAGTTAGGAATGAATGCGGAGGAAATGGACAGGTTCCTGAGAGTATCCTTTTCACAGCTGGGGGCAAATAAAGAGGTTCGTGGAAGTGACCAATACTGAGGCATTACCCCTGGGGATAGATAATGAAGGTCAAAAGGGGTTAGGAATCTAGGTGTATACTAATGGTCTCCCAATTGTTTGAGTTATACACTTAAGTGCCTGTGCACAAAATAACTGAGCAGGTGAATTCTTTCATGCTTAATACACAAAAGCCTATTTCAAGAAACTTGTCCAACTTAGCATGTAAACAGTGTCCAACTTCCAAGATAAAGATATGTCTAAGTTAGAGTAGAGAGAATCACATACATGTTAAAACAAAGGAGTTTGTTCGGTTCCACTGAACTATGTCCAACTTGACAGATTTTACTGCACATGGGTCAAACTGTATTTTTTTTTTTTTTTAATATAATGAGCATGAAATGGAGGAATGACATTCCTTCCTGTATGATAGAACTGTGGAAGCAAGATCATGCAATCAAATAAATGTTCACTTAAGTACACAATAGAACTTGACAACAAAATTCAAAAAATTCTATTTATTATTTTTTCAAATCAAAACCTTTCCTGTAACAGGGAGAAAAGCTGCTCTTCCTTACAAATGTCTTTATTAATAACAGTATATAAAAAGTAAGGCAGAACGATATTAATATGATTTGTCTGTACAATATGAAGTTTAGGACAAAGTCAGATGAACTTTACATAAAAATAGAAACTTGACATTCCTGCCGTTAGTGAATTCGCCCTAGAGCAGCTGCCCTCCGTTCTGTGTTTTGGAACAAGGCACGGATTAAACGCTTTACTTCATCTGCACCAAAATGGGATGCCAAGGGACCTTTTCCACTGGACCAGCGATCCACGATCTCCTGCATGCTAGCACCTAGGACAAGTTGTAACTCTTGAAACTTGAACCACTTGCATACGTAAAGGTGAACGTGATCAGCTTTATCAACAGATGTCACCTGCATACCGGAAAATGAAATACAGCAGAAATTACACAATAGTACTGTGAACACAGAAGAACAATGTATTAATACAGGGATGGAAAAATTCTTGGGTTTCAAATATTTTTTACTTCAAATTTTGCAACTTGCTGTAAATAGAGTAATTTCCATCTTAGAATCAGTGGATTATTTGTTAAAAAGTTTTAAGTTTAGGTTCTGCAGATACCATGGTTAATCATAAGTTCATAGCATTTTGAGGTACAATGTTCAGTCCAGTACCACATGTTGACCACATATGGCTATTCGGCAAAATACAGTCTATGGTCTTTTAGTGATGCCATCTTTTACAGCCTCCAACAAGGAATGGTACTGTCTGCTAGCCAAGAAGTATGCCATGGAACGAAACAGGTGAACATCTCGGGGGGGGGGGTTCCGGGCTATAGTTTGGATGTCACCGAGCTCTGTGTCTCCAGACCAAAGCGCTGGAACCATTTTCTTGCTGTTGCACGGTGCACTGTCCCCCCAACTTCTACACTACAAATCTCCCTCATGGCAGATGTCGTGTTCAAACGGTTTTTTTTTCCAATAATGGCAATGGAGCACACCAAGAAGTTTCTCCTCCAACATCCTTGTCTCATATGAGCAGCACACACGTGTTGGGCCCGGCACATGCCTACATGTCTCAGCGGTGGAGCATGTTACCCAGCCGGGCATGGGACACATAACCTTACCAGACCTGCCAACCTCCCAGTCAGGCAAGGGACACATAACCTTACCAGACCTGCCAACCCCCCAGTCAGGCAAGGGACACATAACCTTACCAGACATTCCAACCTCCCAGTCAGGCATGGGACACATAACCTTACCAGACCAGCCAACCTCTCAGAACCAAAAATGTAACACGACGTGTGTTGATAATGTTTGCAGCCTATTTCAGCTACATAACTTCTCGATAGTGCAACAAAAAATGACCCCGAAGAAGTCCACATGGGAAATGGGTGGATGAAATTCGAAAGTATGAGGGAGTAACACGGAGGACTCCGACACAAGACAGGCCATTGTGGAAGAGGCTTGGAGAGACCTTCATCCAGCAGTGGATTGATAATGGTTAATGATGATGATGATATATATATATATAATATAGTACACACTGAAGAGCAATTGAATTAGAGATACCTGTTTAGTAACGTGTAGCACCACCTTTCGCCCTGATGACAGCGGCGATTCGTCTCGGCATGGACTCGACAAGACACCAGATGCGTTGGGAAGCCATACGGATCCATGACCCCTAAACAAGCTCCCACAGTTCACGAAGATTTGATGGAGGGGGGGGGGTGTCATCTCTCTCGATGGCATCACAGATGTGCTCAATGGGATTGAGGTCAGGTGACCTAGCTGGCCAAGAAAGCGAGGTCACGTCAGTGGAGTGTTCATCCAACCATTCAGATACAATTCGTGTGCTGCATTGTCTTGTTGCATGATGAGGTCCCCAGTGGGATGTAGAAGACGCACAAAACAAACGGGAGCAAATGGTCGTCCAGGATATCCCGGTAACGTTGACCTGTCAGGGACGACGTCACACGTACCAGGGGTCACATTTCAGTCCACGTAAATAGTCCCCAGACGAGAATGCCACCCCCACCAGCTCGAAGAGTACCCTGCTGGCAAGAAGAATCCATCGCTCCATGTGGTTTGTGCCATACTCGTATCCTGCCATCCGCATATACCAACGTGAATCTCGACTCGTCAGTCCAGGCAACATTTTTCCACATGTCTAGGGTCCAGTGGCGATGTTCCCGCGCCCATGCTAATCTTTGCACCCTGTGATGTGTGGTCAGCAGCTGTACCCTCGTGGGACAATGGCTTCTGTACTCCGTAGCGAGGAGATGGTTCTGGATGGTGTGGCTGCTTACACGTTTTTGTGCACCAGCGTTGAATTACCGAGAGATATCTTGCACTGTGGCCCGTCTATCCGCTGTTACAATGCGAGCTAGCCGACAATGAACCCGCTCATCCACACGCTGTTGTCCACGGCAGTTGGCCCTTGCAGGGATGGTTTTACCGGATTCGATGTACTCACGGTGCACCTGTGACACAGTGGCTCGTGAAAATCCCAGTGCCTGCACGACTTCCGAGATGGAGTGACCCATTCGTCTGGCCCCAACAATTTGCCCTAGATCAAATGCGCTTAGATCCTTCGTCTTACCCATACTGCGTCCGACTCTTACCGATTCCCGTCGCATCACTCCTTATATTGTCGGATCGCTGCATACGTCATGTCGTTTCCGTTTACAGGGCCGTCCACAGCGCCACATTTGCATAACGCTAGCTGTCTCTAATTCAATTGCTCTTCAGTGTATATATACATAATATATTATATATATCATCATCATCATCATCATCAACCATTATCAATCCACTGTTGGACGAAGGTCTCCCCAAGTTTCCTCCACAACGGTCTGTCTTGTGCCAGTCTCCTCCATGTCACCCCTGCATACTTTCGAATTTCATCTACCCATCTCCCATGTGGTCTTCTTCTGGGTCTTTTCCTGTCCCTTGGAATCCAATCTAAAATTTCGGCTGTCCATCGATGATCTGTCCTTCTGGCAGTATGTCCAGCCCATTGCCATTTCAGGGATTTAACTCTGATCATGATGTCTTCCACTCTTGTCATTTTTCGGATCCACGAGTTCCTCTTCTTATCTCTCCTGGTTACACCAAGTATGCACCTCTCCATGCTGCTTTGAGTTGTCTGCAGCCTTTGTATGTCTCTTTTAGTTAAGGTCCACGTCTCTGCACCATACGTAAGCACTGGAAGGATGCATTGATCAAACACTTTCCTTTTAAGACATAATGGCATATTGCTCTTGAAAATTATGCTGTTTCTTCCAAAAGCTCTCCAGGCAAGTTTTGTATGCCGATTAATTTCTTCATCAATGTGACCCTCACTTGATATCTGCTGTCCAAGATAAACGTACGTGTCTGTTATCTCCAGCTTTTCTCCATCAATCGATAAATCTTCATTTCTTGTAAAAGCATTGAACATCACTTTTGTCTTCTGAAAGTGCATTTTTAATCCCACTTCTTTACTCTTGTCAGCAAGTTCCTGCATCATACTCTGTAGCTCTGATGGGGTAGTTGCAAAAATGACTATGTCATCAGCAAAACGAAGGTGGGTTAGATAATCTCCATTAATCTTTATCCCCTTGTTTTCCCAGCTCAGTGACTGAAAAACACCCTCCAATGTGGCATTAAAGAGCTTCGGAGATATGGTGTCACCTTGTCTCACTCCCTTTCCAATTTTTATGTGTGTTGTATTTTCAAACAGCCTAATCTTTGCACTTGCATTTTCATAGATGTTATTAATAATATTAATGTATGCATCTTCAATACCGCAGGTTTTCAGAGCCATTGTAACTGCTGATGGTTTCACCGAATCAAAGGCTTTTTCATAATCGATAAAAGCCATGCACAATGGAAGTTCATATTCCCTCGCTCTTTCAATTAGTTCTCTCAGCACATGGATATGATCTATTGTGCTGTAGCCACTCCTGAATCCAGCTTGTTCTCTCGGTTGAGCCATGTCCAGTGTTACCTTCAAGCGGTGTGAAAGAACTTTAGTGAAGATTTTATAAATTACTGATAGGAGGCTGATAGGTCTGTAGTTTCCGAGATCCTCAATGTCACCTTTCTTATGTAGCAGGATCATTGTAGCGGTGTTCCAATCCTCAGGAATCTTTCCTTCATTAAGGCATCGAGTGAAAATTTGGGCGAGTACTGTTTCGATTTCTCCACTTGCTTCTTGTATGATGTCTACAGTAATTCTATCTTCTCCTGGAGCTTTTCCCCGCTTCATGTTCTTGATTGCATGTGCAACTTCTGCGGGAAGGACTGGAGGAACTCTGGTACTGGTATCTTTCATGATGTCTGGAGTGCATGTATCATCCCTTTCATATAATTTGGAGTAGAAATCTTTCACTCTTGTCAAAATTTCGCCTCTATTTCTTGTTACAGAACCATCTTCTTTTCTCAGTGCCATAATCTGTTTTCTTCCCTTACTGAGATGTCCCTTTGCTATCTTTAGGCTTTGGTTGTTTTCAATTGCTTTCCTCACTAGTTCACAGTTGAATTTTCTTACTTCTTCAGTGATACTTTTTCGTACTGTCTTGCATAGCTCTATATATTCCACTTTGGAAGTCACATCTTCTTTAGTTGTCCTCATCTCTCTTCTTTTTTGCATCAACATTTTCGTTTTTCCTGATAATTTATTTACATGCAACTTGTTCTTAGACCCAGCTAATTTTGTTGCTGTTTCCATAAGAGCTTTGGTTACTTTTCTGTTAACTTCAGAGATGTCCACTTCTTCCGATGTTAGGCCTTCTAAGGCAGAGAACCTGTTCTTCAGTTCCAACTTGAAGGTATTATGGTGTTTTTTACGGTTGGTTATGTCAATAGATTTTGTTTGTCTTATGAGCTTGCCACGTTCAAGTTTAGTGTTGAGGTGCATCTTACATCTCACCAATCTATGGTCACTACCTGTGTTGAACTTGTTTAGCACACTGCAGTCTTCTATGACGAATTTTTTTACACATAATAAAATCAATTTCACTTGTCGTCCCATTTGGATGTCTCCATGTCCATTTCCTGTGTGGCTTTTTCTTGAAGAAGGAGTTCAAGATGAAAAACCCTTCTGCCTCTGCAAACTCAACGAGAGTATTTCCACGCTGGTTTCTGTTGCTGTGACCGAATTTACCTACTGAAGTTTCATTCTGTTGCCGTTGCCCTATTTTTGCATTGAAATCTCCCATAATTATTTTCAAGTGCTGCTTACCTTTATTATTTAGATGACAAATTTCCTCATAAAATTCTTCAATTTCTTCTTCAGGATGACTTGTGGTGGGTGCATAAGTTTGAATAATCTGAGCCTGGTATCTTTTCGAGAGTTGGATAACAAGTCGTGCAGCTCTGTCAGAGGAACTTTCAACTTCTACAACTTTATCCTTCAGTTTCTTGTTTATTATAAATCCAACACCACTAGTTCTGCCAGTATCTGTCCCACGATAGTAGAAGAGATGTCCACTTTTCAGTTCGATGAGATCTTCTCCTTTTCTCCTTACCTCACTTAGCCCCACGATGTCCCACTTGATCCTTTGAAGTTCCTCTTCCAATTCAAGAAGCCTTGAATCAGAAGATAGGGAGCGTCCGTTGCACGTAGCCAAGGTCAGCATCAGATGGCAGCCTAGTTCGGTCCTCCGGGGATTCTTAGCACCCTCTGTCTTCACGTCGCACTGGCCGCTGCCTTGGCCACGTACATTCCAGCTGCCGGAGACTGAGGGCCAAGATTTAAGTTGTGGAATCATTTTGGAGGGGTTTGGCCATAACTCACCACGCTGGCCAAGCGGGTTGGTGAGTGTGGGATAGAATTTCCTCTAATCCCGATGGTATAGTTATACCGCTATTGGCGGTCGTCAGAGCCCCTTTAGTGGGAACAGGATGCACCACGAGAAGGCGGGGTTGACATTTGTCAAGGAGAGGCTGTGATGTTACGCATCACCTGACCTTACATCCCGATATATATATATAATATAGTATACACTGAAGAGCAATTGAATTAGAGATACCTGTTTAGTAACGTGTAGCACCACCTTTCGCCCTGATGACAGCGGCGATTTGTCTCGGCATGGACTCGACAAGACATCAGATGCTTTGGGAAGCCATATGGATCCATGACCCCTGAACAAACTCCCACAGTTCACGAAGATTTGATGGAGGGGGGGGGGTCATCTCTCTCGATGGCATCCCAGATGTGCTCGATGGGATTGAGGTCAGGTGACCTAGCTGGTCAAGGAAGCGAGGTCACATTGGTGGAGTGTTTATCCAACCATTCGGATACAATTCGGGAGCTGCATTGTCTTGTTGCAGGATGAGGTCCCCAGTGGGATGTTGAAGACGCACAAACGGGAGCAAATGGTCATCCAGGATATCCCAGTAACGTTGACCTGTGAGGGACGATGTCACACTCACCAGGGGGTCCCATTTCAGTCCACGTAAACAGTCTCCAAACGTGAATGCCACCCCCACCAGCTTGAAGAGCACCCTGCTGGCAAGAAGGATCCACCGCTTCATGTGGTTTGCGCTGTACTCGTATCCTGCCAATCAGCATGTACCAATGTGAATCTCGACTCATCAGTCCAGGCAACATTTTCCCACATGTCCTGTGGCGATGTTCATGCGCCCATGCTAATCTTTGTACCCTGTGATGTGCGTTCAGCAGCGGTACCCTCATAGTATGATGGCTTCTGTATCCCATAGTGAGGAGATGGTTCTGGATGGTGTGGCTGCTTACACGTTTTTGTGCACCACCGTTAAATTGCTGAGTGATCTCTTGCACTGTGGCCCATCTATTCGCTGTTACAATGCGAGCTAGCCGACGATGACCCCGCTCATCCACACGCTGTTGTCCACGGCAGTTGGCCCTTGCAGGGATGGTTTTACCGGATTCGATGTACTCACGGTGCACCCGTGACACAGTGGCTCGTGAAAATCCCAGTGCCTGCACGACTTCCGAGATGGAGTGACCCATTTGTCGGGCTCCGACAATTTGCCCACGATCAAATGCGTTTAGATCCTTCGTCTTACCCATACTGCGTCCAACTCTTACTGATTCTTGTCGCATCACTCCTTATATTGTCGGATCGCTGCATACGTCATGTCGTTTCCGTTTTCAGGGCCGTCCACAGTGCCACATTTGCATAACGCCAGCTGTCTCTAATTCAATTGCTCTTCAGTGTATATATACATAATATATTATATTATATATATATATATATGTATATATACAGAGAGAGCAAGCAATTCACAATAGTGGGCACCAGTCATATGTTGTTCCACATGCACCAGGGATCCAAGTTCCTGCTACGTAAAACATACAATCCCCTCCACCGGCTTGCAATGTGAAGAACATGCGTGATGGATTGAGTGACTCATGCTGTCTGTGCCAAATACGTACATGACCATCCACGGAGGAATGCGAATCGTCTAACCAGCACACTTTTCCCCAGTAACTAGAAGTCTAATATACATGATTTTTGCACCAGGCGAGTCTTTTGTGTCAATGAACTGTGTTAAGGAGAGGATGTCGGAGACATTTGCTGTTATAGCCCATACATGTGAGGGTACAACGCCTGGTCCTGAAGATACTGTTCAGGGTAGACCTCTGTTGTATTGGATAGTCAACTGCTGAACAGTGATACGTCTGTTAGCCTGCTACGAGGCATTAGACGCAGCGCTGACCTCTCACATCTGTGCTCCACAGTTTTGCCTCCAGGTCGTTGTTTGACCATTTTCACGCCAGTCCTGATACATTTAAGAGGGGATGCTGATAAGTTATCGGCCTCACCAAGAAGGAAATGGGCTAGAGCCATGAAACTTGCAGACTATTCCACATATTCACCCCAAAGTTCAACACACTTGGCACAGCATTTCTGGAGTTGTTTTAACCATTCCACAAAAGAAAGAAAAAAAAAAAAAAACATTCTGAAGTCTGATCACTCAAATACTGCTCTGCTACTGATATTACCTCCGAATCATTCGACAAATGCTCTTTCAAACTTTTTTTAAGGTTTGGGAACAGAAAATAGTCCAGTTGAGCAAGATCTGGTGACTGGATGGTCTATGAACTTAAACCCCAGATCCCTCAAAACATCCATTGTCTTGCCAGCCTTGTGAGTCGGCACATTGTCCTGCAAAAGAGAACACCTTTCAGTTTTCCTCACCCTTTTCCCTTCAAAACCTCCTTAAGTTGGAATAGCATTCAACATTTATTGTTTGGCCCTTTGAAATATGGTCAGTCAGTAAAACACCTTCCGAATCCCCAAAAAACGTTGCCATGACTTTTCCTACAGACTTTTGAATCTTGAATTTTTTTGGCCGCGGAGAACCCTGAGTGCTGCTACTATAGGGACTGTTGTTTCATCTCTGGATCGTAGTGATGTAACCACGTTACATCAACAGTGACAAGTCGCTGCAAAAAATTATCACCAGATCACTCAAAATGCTGCAAAACCAATTTGGAAGTGTCCGCTCGTTTTCCTTTCTCATCAGCGTTCAGACATGTGGGCACCCACTTTGCTGACATCTTCTGCATATCCAAGTGCTCATGAATTATGAACCCAACACGTTCCCTGGATATCTCCAGAGTCTCAACTATTGTTTTAACCGAGATTCGCTGATCTGACAAAATCAAGTCATGAACACGATCAACAATTTTGGGTGTTGTCACTATTGAAGGCCTCCCCGATCTTGCTGCATCTTCGGTCTCAAAGTCTCCACGCTGAAAGTTGGCACACCGTTTCTTCACGGTGGAATGTAAAGGGCACTTGACACTTAAGGTTTGCGTCAAACACTCATAGATTTCTTTTGCAGTTTTCTTCTGCAGGAACAGAAATTTATTGACAGCCCAGAGTTCCACAATTGACAATTCAACACTTTGCATTGACATGATTCAGTTCATGATGTCAAACATCTGAGGGGAAAAAAAGGATATTAGTCTGAAAATTGGCACTTTACAATACAAAAGAGCACTTTTTCGAGCTGTAGTGACAATATAATGCTATAATTACAGGGAGAGGGCTAAGCCAAGAACTTTTCAGCATCCTCTCATAAATGTGGTACTTTGCAAACAACCTACCAGTTCATCCTCTCGTAAATGTGGTAGTTTGCAAACAACCTACCAGTTCAGCCATCTGGAAAATTGAGGCATCTGCTCTCCGAGCTCTCACAACCGGTCCTGTCTTAAAGTCTCATAAATCCTCCCATTTACCTATCATGCTCCGAATTTTACTACCTACTGCTCTACTCACACCTTATACACTATCTACCAACAAGTAATTGGACACCCCTGCAATCGACGATATCTGCAGTCCTGATACACGTCACGGTCGCCGCCGTTAAATATCGTGTGGGAAACAACAACGCAACCAGTCGCATGCAAGATGCCACGCAGTTCGGAGCTCTCGGGTTTCCAGAAAGGTGTAACCTTCGGGTATCACAGAAATGGCCGATCCGTACGTGACATATCCAACGAGTTGAAGTACCCAAAATCGACAGTGGCCAACAGGATTGGCAAGTGGAAGACGAGAGGTAACTGTCGGAATGTGCCCCGACCCGGCAGACCCACAAAACTGGGAGTTAGAGACCGACGGGTGCTGGCCAGAGAAATTCGGATGAACCGCACCAAATTCATGGGCCACATCCGCGAGGAGTTTCAACAGGCATCCGGAAGTGTTCTTTCGATGAATACCATCCGTAAGGAAGCCCATCTGCTCGGTTATCATGGACGTGCTGCCGCCCACAAGCCTTTAATCACCAAGTCCAATAGCGCTGCTCGGCTAACGTGGTCCAAAGAACGTCGACAGTGGACCGTTGAACAGTAGAAACAGGTTATCTGGAGCGACGAATCAAGGTTCACCCTCTATCGTTCAGATGGCAGGGTCTGGCGTCTGCCTGGAGAACGCCTCCTGCTGGAATGTATTGCGCCAACTGTGAAGTTCGGCGGCGATGGAATTATGCTATGGGGGCGTTTCTCCTGGTATGGCACGGGACCCTTGGTCGCAATTCCTGAGACTCAACGCCGAGACCTACTGCACCATTTTGGATGACCATGCACTTCCAACGTTGTGGCAGTTTTACGGGGTGGACCCATGTTACTTTCAGGATAACAATGCCACCTGTCATGTTGCGAGGTCCACCATGGCTTGGTATGGTGACAATGGGGTTTATCAAATGGACTGGCCTGCGCAGAGCCCGGACCTTAACCCTGTCGAGCACCTCTGGGACGAGTTGGAGCGTCGACTTAAGGGGTGCCCCCGCCGTCCGAAATCGGTGAAGGAACTGACTTGTCTTCTTTAAGCCGAGTGGAAGAAAATACCACTAGCCGTCGTACAACGCCAGGTTGAGAGTATGCCCCAAAGGGTCGCAGCTGTAATCGCCGCTCGTGGGGGCTCCACCAACTATTGAAGGCGAATAAACTTCGTTTTCCTTTGCTATCACAGGTGTCCAATTACTTGTTGGTAGATAGTGTATATGCTACTTCAGTCAACTAATCACGCCCTCTCGGAAATCACGTGGTCAACGGACTGCATCCACTTTTCATAGGGGTGATCATAATTCAGTGATGACTTGGTGTATATAAATATAGGAACAGACTGGTTAAAGATAGCAAATTGTGGTGAAATACTGGGAGGCCATTCCATGTCAAGTGATCCAATGACTTTTACCTTACCAATTTATATTGCTTTCATTTTCAGTTTTCTAACAGTAGTATAAGAGAAGGTCCCAGATATAATTTTCTTTCTTTCTTTTTTTTTTTTTTATCTCATCCGGTTTTTGAGTTACGAGGGTCTGAAATTTCAAAAAAATTGACGATTTCGACCTTTCTGGACTACACAAAAACTTTAAAAGCTCAGCCCAGAATTGAGATATTTCAAAACTAAAAATGTCACTCTCTCCAGAAATTCATGGGCTTTAATATGATATGCCACATGATGGACTTATTTTAAATTTCATAATTAAGTTACAAAATTTAAAATTTTTAAAAAGTGATTACAAAAATAATATGAGTAAAAAATTTCAAAAAAATTGTATTTATTATTTCATATTTCTAAAAGCTTTTTGCAAAATTTGATCTTGGGATCTCAATGGGATCATACTTTAAAAAATAGCACATTGTTCTTAATGAGTCTAATTGTAATTGTACTGATAACGGGCACTTCTCCCTGCAGTGTCTTGATATTAATTTTTATCGCAACAGAATAGGGCATTGGGGAAATTATTCAGAATTCTCACTACCTCATCAGGTTTATTTTGTGAGGAAAATCAAAAACACTTGTCACATCTTTAAATTAAAAAAAATTCTTGTTTGTACTTCATATCATGAAGATCATAACAAAATAGATATTAAACAAAATTAGAAAAAAAAAAAATAAAAAATAACTTGCACTTCAAACGGGTCTGAAAACTTGTATTCTTCCATTATTTATACTTATCCAGATGCTTTTCAAGAGCATCTGTTGCACACAACATTTAATTTTTTGTCAAAGTGTAAGTGCGACCAGTTGCAGTCCTTGGTCCGACCCTTGTTAGAACTTGTGCTCGTTCTACTTTAATTAAGTACATCCTGACAAGATGGGTAAACAGATGATGATGCTGGGCCTGGCGGGTGTAAGAAGCTCAGAGTTGCTTCTTCACTTTCATAGTCCACCGACAGCACATAGGTCAACCACCATTTTTTATTGTATTGACATGTTACATATCCAGTTATCTCAACCATATCCAGAGATTTTGTACCTCCTTCAATGTCAAACTTCTGACTCTCATTGCTAAAGGACACCTTGGTCACAATTTCTGTTGGACTGGTTGTAGATGGAATAAAGCAGTGAAATCCTTGTGTTCCCTTGATCACTTTCACTCTCTCAAAGCGTCGTTTTAGGGACGTAATCCTCACTTGTTGAAACTAAGAACTGGATGGAAGGGATGTTATCTTGGCACCAGTGAAAGAGTCCCAGCGGTGTCATAATTTGGTCTGTGTAAACTTGCCTTGGCTGCAAGGCGCTTGACTGTCCCTCCCAAACCCTCGCATACTCCTTTTCCATGGGCTGTTGCATAGAAGTGCCACTCTGCATAAATACCAAAATCTTCCTTATGGTAACACAGGTTTGAGAATTTTTTTCTTATTTTTGTGTTGTGCACTTGATTCATCAGAAAAATAAAAGATTTTTTCCAAGGACAGAATAACATTTTCCTTGAGGAATGAGATCAGCTTATTCTGAAAAGTATGAACAGCTATAGTATCGTGTGTTAAGCATTCGAAAATCACAACAAAGCTTTTGAACTTAATCTCCCCTTCTTTGACTATAATATACAGCAAATGGATGAATTGTTGCCTGGTTGTTGTTCCAGTGGAATGACTGGGCTTCATCTTGGAGGACAAAAGAGTAGTTCTCTGAAAAGTCCAATGTTATCAAGGCCTGATTCTCCTGAATGTTTGCTTTCAGGTGTGAGTAGTATGCTGCTTGTTGATGTGTAATGAAAGAGTGAGTTTTTAACAATACTAGCTGTTCACACAAATTTTCAATAAATTCTTTCGCAGGCTTTGTTAATGTCTCGAATGCACACCTATCAGCCGAAACCCACTGTTAGTAGGTAATGCTTTCTATCATCTCTTCTTCCATACTGTTCATAAGCTGTTTCTTTAAGGTTTCTATTCCTGGACAACTCTTACAGCTACCCAAATGACACTGAGGAGTAGGAACTTGGCACATTATTTTATCAATGCATGTTTTATAGTCATTAAGCTTCAGAGTTATGTCTTCCAATTTTCCACCAATTATCATCAACTTAACATTCTGGTGGTGGGTACATACACAAACACAATGAGTACCACTTGCACCTGCAAGGATACAATTCTTTGGTCGAAGTTCTGCAAATTTTGAAAAGCTAATTTTAACTGTGGGATGCAGAGTTTTAAACAGTTGGTATATTTCTTTAAGGTTTCCTAAAATAAGTCTTTTTTGCAGACGTATGGATGTTTCATCTTCTGTTTTAACAGTTGCACAGTCCTTCTTTCCAGGCATTATTCAGCTTACCTCATCGCTATTATAAAAGGTTTGACTGTGTCTTGAACTTCAACATCTAACATTTTGCCTATTTTTGGATCTGGTATAAACAAAATTACTTTTTCCTTAACTAAGGCTTTTTGCTTTCCTTGCCATTCGGTCATTTACTGAGAATTCCTTTTTAATTCTTTTACAAGACCAGCTTTTGGGAAGAACAGTCAAAATAAGAAAATTTTCACTTCTCATCTGTGTTTGTCTGAACCTTTCTTTAAGCTGTTTGATTATCTCTTAATCTGTGTCAAATTCTTCACTAGATATATCTGAGTTTTCTAGGCTTTTATCTTTGACAAATGCAGCAACAAGACTCTTCTTTGCATTCTCTAGTTTTCTTCTGCAGTATTGTGGTTCACGTATTATCTGTTTCTTTGCAATTGGTGATTCTTCAATACAGGACAAAGACTTGTTCAAATATTCAATTGCCATATTTGATTCTAAAAACGGTACTCCAGCTTTAACATCTGGCTGTCTTGACTCATTATCTCCCTTCTCCTCCAACATTTCTCCATCTTTCTTCTCCTTTGGCAACTGTTTTCTGCAACTGTCACATATCTTCATGCCACGATTAATCTCTGGCTGCATTTCGCACATCCAATTCTGAACAGGCCTTACATTTTTAATAGTCTTGTGACCGATTTTATTAAAAGGATTACAGCAATATATTAAATTAGACATTTTTCTTTTCTGTTGCAGCCATAGTCTAGTGAAAATATATTAGTACACTTCAGATTCACAATAAAATTTAGTAAATCTAGTTAACTTGTGTATTCCCACCAAAATGTCAATAAAACAGCTGGAGCACAAAGACACCAACAGATCAACACAAGAGCTAAGGAAAGACTGAGTCTCAACTCACCACTGAGCCCTGTACAACAAGCAACAGCTTGTCCATACAAGTCAGAGACAGTTAGTGCTGGTTCAAACAAGATGAAACTGGTTCTATCATGCAACAGCAAGCTGTCACTCCACTATAGAAATTATTTTTTTAAGAAAAGCCTGATAGCTTTTCAGATACCTTTTAACTGAATAACTTTTTAAAGAAATTCCTGAAATAACTGATATTATGGTTTGAAGTCTTGTTTATTTTGTTTTATTTCACTCCAATAAGACCAATTTATCCTGAACATAGCCCAATAAGGCAGACATGTACAAAATATTTTTTTAAAAATCTGATCACATTGAGATCCCAAGACGAAATTTTGCAGAAAGCTTTTAGAAATATGATATAATTAATACAGATTTTTTGAAAATTTTTACTCATATTTTTTTAATCACTTTTTAAAATTTTAAATTTTGGAACTTAGTTTTAAAATTTAAAATAAGTCCATCATGTGGCATATTAAAGCCCATGAATTTCTGAAGAGAGTGATATTTTTAGTTTTGAAATATCTCAATTCTGGGCTGAGTTTTTAAGGTTTTTGTGTAGTCCAGAAAGGCCAAAATTGTCATTTTTTTGAAATTTCAAACCCTCATAACTCTAAAACGGGATGAAATAAAAATAAAATTTTTAGATTTAAACTTAGTTTTGATCATTCAACAAGTGTAAAAAATGTTATGAAAATTGGAAGACATGAGGTAAAAACTTCATTAAAAATTGGATCACTTGACATGGAATAAATAGCCCTGGGGAGACCTTCATCCAGCAGTAGATACAGAGGGCGAGTAAAAAGTTTTGCAATATTTGCATGTGCTGCGGAGGGTATGTCACATGTTTAAACTAGTTTTTAAGTAGTACACTGCAGTCAATCGAAAGGGATATAAAGTGGTACTTACTGTGAATAGCATTGCATGTCATCATTCAGTCTGTGGTTGGGACGCCTAAAAGATGAACAGCCACTACTGGCTAATTAGGGAACTTTTGCTTCACGAGTTTGAACTTGGTCATAATGCTGCTCAAACAATACGAAACATTTGTCATGGGAAAGGGGAAGGTTCCGTGGACCACAGCACTGCAACCATATGGTTCAAGAAATTTCGCTCAGGGGACAGAAACCTGGACGATCAGCCAAGGTCAGGTAGGCCGTGAACCGTGGATTCGGTGGTGGTGCGTCAGGCCGTAGAGGCAAATCCGACAACCAGCACTTGTAGATTATCAGGTGAGCTGAGAATATTACAGACCACTGTGGTTCGTAACCTTCAGGACCTCAGCAAGGTGTACAAGAGCTGCTGTATTGCCCCTCTCGAACTGACGCCAGCTGAAGCAAGTCGCCGAGTGGAAGCGTGCTCAAAACTCCTAGAAAACCCACGACATGAACGTTTCATCAAGAGCATTGTTACGTGCGATGAAAAGTGGGTCTCTTTCTGAAATCCTAAGACACAACGGTAGTTGTTGAGCCCGGGCCAGCTTTCTGAACCTGTTGCCAAGCGTGGGCGCTTCGAGCACAAGGCGATGCTCTGCGTCTCGTGGAATTTCCAGGGGATAATCCATTACGAATTTGTTCCAGACGGTCGGATCATCAAAACCAACCACTACTCTGAACATCTGGAGCGGATGTCTGCTGTTTTGGGGGAGAAGTAGCAGGCGCTGGTGAACAAAAAGCGCGCTCTCCCACAGCAGGATAACGCTCGGCCTTCTACTGAGTGAACGACCCGGGCAAAACTCCAGGAACTTGAGGGCATCGAACTGATGCTACACCCAGCATATAGTCCGGACCTTGCTCCGGTTCATGGATAACTTCCTTTGCGGGCAGCACTTCAACAACCAGGAGGTGGCAGCTGGGGTGAAAGAGTTCTTTCCCTGAAACGGCAACAACTGGTACAGCCATGGAATCCAAGAACTGGCAGACAGATGGCTAAAGACGGAGCAACATGATGGCCTATACTTTGAATGCTAGTCAGCTTTCTTCGTAAAGGTACGTATGAAGACATAAACTGATCAAATATTGCAAAACTTTCGACTCACCCTCTGTAGGATCGAAGAACTGGCAGACAGATGGCTAAAGACGGAGCAACATGATGGCCTATACTTTGAATGCTAGTCAGCTTTCTTCGTAAAGGTACGTATGAAGACATAAACTGATCAAATATTGCAAAACTTTCGACTCACCCTCTGTAGGATCGAAGAACTGGCAGACAGATGGCTAAAGACGGAGCAACGCGATGGCCTATACTTTAAATGCTAGTCAGCTTTCGTTGTAAAGGTACGTATGAAGACATAAAGTGATCGAATATTGCAAAACTTTCGACTCACCCTCTGTAGAATCGAAGAACTGGCAGACAGATGGCTAAAGACGGAGCAAAGCGATGGCCTATACTTTGAATGCTAGTCAGCTTTCGTCGTAAAGGTATGTATGAAGACATAAAGTGATCCAAATATTGCAAAACTTTCGACTCACCCTCTGTAGAATCGAAGAACTGGCAGACATATGGCTAAAGACGGAGCAACGCGATGGTCTATACTTTGAATGCTAGTCAGCTTTCGTCGTAAAGGTACGTATGAAGACATAAAGTGATCCAAATATTGCAAAACTTTCGACTCACCCTCTGTAGAATCGAAGAACTGGCAGACATATGGCTAAAGACGGAGCAACGCGATGGCCTATACTTTGAATGCTAGTCAGCTTTTGTCGTAAAGGTACGTATGAAGACATAAAGTGATCCAAATATTGCAAAACTTTCGACTCACCCTCTGTAGAATCGAAGAACTGGCAGACAGATGGCTAAAGACGGAGCAACGCGATGGCCTATACTTTGAATGCTAGTCAGCTTTTGTCGTAAAGGTACGTATGAAGACATAAAGTGATCCAAATATTGCAAAACTTTCGACTCACCCTCTGTAGAATCGAAGAACTGGCAGACAGATGGCTAAAGACGGAGCAACGCGATGGCCTATACTTTGAATGCTACTCAGCTTTCGTCGTAAAGGTACGTATGAAGACATAAAGTGATCCAAATATTGTAAAACTTTCGACTCACCCTCTTTAGAATCGAAAAACTGGCAGACAGATGGATGAAGACGTTGCAACGCGATGGTTTATACTTTGAATGCTAGTCAGCTTTTGTCGTAAAGGTATGTACGAGGACATAAAGTGATCCAAATATTGCAAAACTTTCAACCCACCCTCTGTACATTTTAAAGCTTAATTTGTGTATGAATCAATATGAACATCTTATCATCCATCCGTAGCGACCATGATCCTGTGCCAAGCCTTGACAAATGGGGTGTTTACAGTATTCCATTGAGATCAAACGACCCAGGAACTAACGATTCTCTATATATCGGATCAACTTCTAGGAATGTTCATACTAGACTTGTTGAACATAAATACAATGTTCGGAACAGATCACAAACGACTGCCTTAGCAAGGGCAGTTAACAGTGGTAAGTTTTTTCCAGATTGGGACAATTTGTCAATTCTGGCATCTCAGTTATGTAAATCAAATTTGCTATTTACACAAAGTTTATTTATACTTAAGAACTTTGACTCTTGTTGCAATGATGATTTACCTAATTACATTCCGGGGTTTGGAAGAACCTTATTTTGAACAAACAGTACCCCCCCCCACCACAAGACGTTGACTCTCGTGCACAGGCTTTTTGATTGACTACGTCACATATTTGTTTTACTTCTCAAGTTCTAAGTTGTAATCTGGCATTGTTCTTGATATAACCATATGTAATCTCAGAGTTCGATTAATTCAAATCTGAAGATGGGTCTATAGTAGACCCGAAAGTACTAATGTATTACAACCTTTTGATTAAAGTTTTATAGTCAGCATCATCGACTTTTATAATATCGTGTAAAAACGGCAAGTGTTGTTTATATTCACCCTCTGTACAACCGAAGAACTGGTAGACAGATGGCTAAAGACGGTGCAACATGATGGCCTATACTTTGAATGCTAGTCAGCTTTTATCGTAAAGGTATGTATGAAGGCATAGAGTGATCCAAATATTGCAAAATGTTCGACTCAGCCTCTGTAGATAATGGATGATAATGACACACACAAATACAATAGGTAACTTACAGTGAACAAAGATGGTGCTTGCTTTAGGATAATGGAGAAAACACTGTCAAGTTGTGCAGATGCAGAAGCAGCAATATCTTCCATTGATGTGACATTTAAAATGATTTCCTCCAGACAGGTATTCAGAAGAGTACCGACTGCTTTGAAATACACATCGACTGGAAGTACGTCAGCCCACACCTTTTTCAGAAGACCCAGTTGGCACAAGCACTGGTGAACAGCTTTTTCAGCTTTTGGGAAAACACCTTCATCACAGTCTATGTTCTGAAAAACTGTCACAAAAATTCAACGAACAAAATACACCACACGCTCTCTTTTTGTCTACCTTCATAGAAATCACTTAAAATACACCAGGCATAAGAACAATGCATTTACAAAAGAGAGCTGAAAAACAATTCAGTCAACAAACATAAGAATAGCAATTGTAAAGGAACTGAAATGCAATAACATAGTTTAGTATTAACTGAACTCCCAAAAAACAAAAAAACAAAAACAGATACTTAAATGAAAAATTCATTTTTCTTTAAGAACATGGCTACAGTAGCTCCCTGCTTAGAGCAGCTGGCTTCCAATCATATGGTTGCTGTTTTATCCCAGTTTGACTTCCCAATCACTAAATATCTGCTGTTCCTCTGAGAGAACATTGATGGCACTCACAGGGTACTGCACCTCCTGTTCAGGGGTGATTGTGAGGTGACACAAGAAACCCTGAAACTTTCAGCTCAGTGCCAATATACATATACATTTATACACAGTGCGTCAAAGAATTTTTAAGACTGGCACTAGATTTCAGCCTACGGTGGCGCCACCAGTGTAATTGCGAATGCGTTATAAACCGTAACCATCTGCTTGCTTTCTGCCAAAAGTACTGTGCAGTTGTTAAAGTAACTCAAACAAAACGGGCGTTCATTAGAGAAGTAAAATTTTTTTCATGTTGAATTATTAAGATGGAACAAAGGGCTGTTATTAAATTTAACGCAAAACTTGGTAAAAGTGCCTCGGAAACGTACCAAATGATGAAACAAGTTTACGGGGCGAGTTTTGTTTAAGTAAATCAAATGTTTTCCTGTGGCACAAACGTTTTTTGGACGGAAGAGAAACACTAGAAGATGATAGGCATACCGGAAGACCATGTTCATCTAGGACACCTGAGATTATTGAAAAAGTGCGTGATTTCGTGGCAAAAAATCGATGTGCGTCACTAAGAATGATGGAAGAGTCTTTAAACATCAACAAAGAAATGATTCGAACCATCCTGCATGAAGATTTGGGCAAAACAAAAGTCTGTGCTAAATTTGTTCCACACACGTTAACCAATGAACAAAAATCAAGGAGAAGTGCACATTGCAGAGACATCATTTCAGCCGCTGAAAATGATCCAAACTTTGTAAAATTGATTGTTACTGGTGATGAAACATGGTGTTTTCAATATGAACCTAAAACAAAGCGACAAAGTGCAGAATGAAAGTAAAAAACTCGCTACAAGCGAAAAAAACAAGAAAAGTTCCATCGAAAATCAAAACAATGCTCATTACATTCTTCGGTAGTAATAACCGATATGTTACAGTGAATTTGTTCCAAGTGGACAAACAATTACTGGTGAGTTTTGTTTAAATGTTTTGAGGTGTTTGATGGGCAGAATTTGCCGCATTCGTCCAGAATATCGAGATGAAAACAGTTGGTGTTTGTTGCACGATAACGCACCCAGTCACACCTCACTTCTTGTTTGTAGATTTTTGGCGAAAAATGTCTGTGTGTTGAATCATCCACTGTATTCGCCTGATTTAGCACCCTGCGACATTTCTTTGTTCCCAAAACTTAAAATGACGTTAAAAGGTTGTTATTTTGATGATATTTCGACCATACAAACAGCTTCGACGCGTGCTTTGGAGGCAATTCCGCAAAGTGAACTGGAACAGGCATTCGAATCATTATTAAATCGCTGTAACAAGTGTATTGAAGTCGGAGGGACTTATTTTGAATAACAAACCAAAACAAATTATAATTTCTTGTTTCTATTTCATTTTTACAGACCCAGTCTTAAAAATTATTTGACGCACTGTGTATGTGCATAATATATAATACAGTAGTGGCCAAAATTGTGGAAACCTTTTGGAAAGTGTATTTTTAAGGTTTGATGGCTCATAACACCACTTCTTTTTTTGGAGTAATACAATAAAATTATACATCAATGCAAAGATAATTTCATCAAGAATGTAATGTGATAACTTTTATGAAGGATTTTGTATTAGAACAGCAGTTATAAAGAAGAAAAGTGAAACACATAGAAAAAATGAGATATACAAAAATTCTCACCATGTCAGTTAATACTTAGTTGGGTAACCTTCAGCATTAATTATGGCCTTACAACGCCTTCCCATGGTGTGAACCAAGTTTTTCAGTTCCACAACTGTTATAATGTGAAACCAAGATTGAATTATTGCTTCTATTAATTGGGTTTTACTGCTGGATTGCTTCTGACTAACAAGTTTCTTTAGTCAGCTCCATAGATTTTCAATGGGGTTAAGGTCTGGGCTATTCCCAGGCTATTCCAGTAGTGGAATATGATTATCTTGAAACCACTTTTTGCACACAGCAGCAATATGACATGGAGCTGAATCCTGCTGAAATATAAATGCTTCATTATCTTGGAAAAGATCACATGCGGAAGGCTTCAGTTTGGGCTCAAGCATTTCATTAATGTATTTTTGGCCATTTATATTCCCATTAATCACGCAAATTCTGCCCACACCTTTGATGTGATACAACCCCAGATCATAACACTAACTGGGTGTTTCACGGTACATGTAATGCAATCAGGATGCAAATCTTCTCCAATTCTTATTCTTACGTATTTGATGCCATTACTACCAAGCAGGGAGATTTTGGTCTCATCACTCTAAATAACACTTTCCCATTGTTCCACTGTCCAGTTAACATGGGTTTTAGCCCAATTTAATCTTTTCAACCTGTGTTTGAGAGATAAAAATGGCTTTTTTCGTGGAATTCTAGCTTTTAGACCAAATTGCTGCAGTCTGCGCCGAACAGTCCTTGCACTCAACTCACTTTGCATTGCGCCATTTTATCTTGTATACACCCAGATGATTTTCTTCTGTCACCTAGGCACAGTCTCTTAATTCATCTATCATCACTAGCTGTTGTGCACCTTTTCTTGCCTTTACCAGTCTGGTTTTGTAGTGACTGAGTCTCCATGTACCTCTTCAAAAATTTAGAAATGCCACCTTTGGTTAAGTTTCCACCAATTTTTCTTATCATTTTCATAACTGAAGCCCTGTTCACTTAATAGTACTATTTTATATTGCTTTCTGGGTGACCAGTCAACTGTTTGCGCCATTTCTTTAATTTTATTACGTTTTACAAGCTCACTAGATGAAAGAACACACACACACACACACACACACACACACACACACACACACACACACACACACACACACAAACCCAACTTGATAGCAATCACATAGCACTGACAAATGTCCTCCTCTTAGCTCCAATACAAGACATCAATAGCTGAATCCTACTGTGACCTGATTGGTTCATTTCCAAAACAAGATGACACCTGATTGGCTCTCTAAACACTCATGCTCATTGGCTACATTAAAATGAAGGGAAGCTACTTCATGTCAACCTAAGCAAGTTGTGCTTCCATTTTCTGGTTTTTTGGCTATAACTAATAGAATACAGATAATTGAACAAACTTTATTGCATTATATTCTGGATGAAATTATCTTTCTATTGATATATAATTTTATGGCATTACTCCAAAACAAAGTGGTGTTATGAGCCATCAAACCTCAAAAATACACTTTTTCCAAAAAGGTTTCCACACATTTGGCCACTACTGTATACATATACACGTATATATAATGCACATATAAACTAACTACACAACAAATAGATCCTAGTGCTTGTGCAGTTAAACTTCACATCTTTTCTTGTACCTAATTTTCTTTCACTGTGCAAAATCCTTCAGGCATTGCATCTTTGAAATCAAATTTTGCACTTCATACTATATGTTAATTGAGCAGTCTATGTGGATCAGTTTTACTTGAAGCCTACAGTGGATTCCATTCAATTTCTAAAAGTAGCTCATTGGATTAATCGAATCTAATATAATCAAATTATTTGATGTACATGCAACTTTCAAAATAATGAAAAAAGGGCCTTCCTTTCAGCAGGCTGTTATCTCGAGAGCTTGTTTGATAACAAAAGAAACACTCAAGGTGACACAAATTGTCTACATTTACCATCAGCACAGACATGCAGTGTTTTTAATCAGACACTGTAATTCCAAAAGAAAATGGAACTTGAACTTTCAGTTATCATTTCATAGCATTTTTAGAAATGAAATGTCTGAAGTATCTCAAATTCTTCTAAAACCAAAAAACTCGGATTTGCGGGTTTGGAATGTGACAAAAACCAGAATTCCGGGCTACACCCGGATTGCAAACACGTCTGCCCGTTTCAGAAGAGGTCATCTCTCCCAATGACGTTCTACCTCACCTCCATGTGTCTTTCCTATCAGTCATCCTAGTCCAAATCCTCTAGCTTCCTACTTCCAAGGGCTGTTTTAATACTTGGGGTCATACACTTCTTTCCTAAAATATTCTACAACAGCTACAATTTGCTTCAAGAACATGACTAAAATGCATAGTAACAAATAAAACTGGACAGCTAGCTAAGGAATCGGACAGTTGAGTTAGCAAAGCTGATTATTTTCACTGAGGAGGTTGACCAAAGAACATAGCTGGCTGCATACAATGTGGTATTTAGATTCATCATCTTTAATGACAGTGAGAATTGAAAGAGAACTAATGTCTTCAAAGGTACTAGTAACACTCAAGATGAGAATAATCAACAGGAAAGCACATGAGGTCAGTGGCACCTAACCCATGAGATCAAAGCTGTGTGGGCAAGTTCTATAAGCCACAGGATCTTAGTAAGCATCATGCTTTCATCCTTCTAGGAAGATGAGAACATTCCAAAGTACGAACATTTCTGAACTGGGCAGCACATATTGGGGACCCCAGAAAGTAATGTCGTTTTTGAAAAAGAAGAGAAACACTGTTTGTAACAGAAGAAATTTATTTCTTAATCAATTATGTAATCACCATCATTATCGATCACACTTGCCCATCGTGAAACCAAACTTTCAATGCCGTCTTTATAAAAAGACGTTGGCTGTGATGCAAAGAAGTCCGAGAGCCCCGTTTTGACATCATTGATATTGAGGAATCTTTTCCCATTAAGAAAGTGCTGCAGAGATCTGAACAAATGATAATCAGATGGTGCAATGTCAGGGGAATAAGGAGGATGGGGCAGAACTTCTCAGCCCAAATATCTGATCGTCTGCTGGGTTCGTCTCACTGTGTGAGGTCGCACGTTGTCATGCTGGAGTATGACACCTTTTTTTTTTTTTTGACCAACGCTGGATGTTTTACAGTAAGAGCTTCCTTCAAATGGTTCAGTTGTTGACAAATAGAGGTCTGGGGCTGCGGGTGGCCTAGGGGGGGGGGGCAACGTTCGTGACTACCACGGAAAGGACCTCAGGTTCGATCCCAGGCAGGTACGAACGCTCGATCCACTAAATATCTGCAGTGTGTCGGATGGGCACATTAAGCCGTCGGACCCCGGGTACTGGCCCCCCGGTAATAAATAAGGGCGTCTTCCTCCCCCTTTCTATTTCGCTTTCGTGTCACTTTACTATCGGGCATTCTAGCCCAAATCTCCTAGCTTCCTATATCTAAGGGTTGTTTAAGACCTGGGGTCAGATACTCCCTTCCTAAAATCCTCTACATATGATCACAAATAGAGGTCTGCCGTAACAGTCTCTTCCGGGTTCCAAGAGCTCAAAGTGAGCTATGCCAGCGGTAGTCCACCAAACTCATAGCAAAACCTTTTGGGGTGTAGGCCTGGTTTTGGCATAGGAACTGGTGTCTGACCTGGAGAAAGCCACTGGTTTTTGCATTTGTTGTTCATGTAAAACCCACTTTTCATCTCCAGTGACAATTTGATGAAGGAATGGATCCTTTTCTCGTCGGCTGAGCAAAGAGTTGCAGATGATGGAACACTGGGCTTCGTTGTCAGGTGAAAGTTGCTGTGGGACCCAAACTCCTTGTCTATAAACCTTCCCTATCTGTTGCAGGTGCTCTTGAACAGTAGACCATGATGCATTAAGGTGTTGGGATAATTCATCAATGGTTTGACGAGGATCTGCCTCAATGGATGCATGCAGCAGGTCATTGCCCAGCTCCATGGGCCTTCTTGCACGAGGGGCATCAGAGGTCAAAATTGCCTGACCAAAATTGGGCGAACCAACGCTAGCACTTGCGGACATTTAACGCATTCGGATAAACAGCGCAAATGGTATTGGTGGCCATGGTTGCATTGTTCCCCTTGTGAAATTCGTACAGCATACAATGACAAACATGGCTCTCCTCGGGTTTTGTAACTCATTTTGTTCTGCAAATCTCGAAGACAAAAACACCTACATAAGTTAAAGGTGAATAGTTCATTCTCTTGTACATACACTTACTTTACGTTGAATGTACATAAACACCTCACAAATGCTCCTCAAACTTAGCCCCCCCAAAAGCTGGATGCCCAGGATAATGTATCTGTTAAGGTAACAAATCAGAACACTTATTTTTTTACGTTAAAAAATATGAATCCTTTTTTACTTTTTTACATGCTTTACATTTCCGTTTTAAGGGTCTGTCTGCAGAATGTTCAATGCACAAAAGAGTACACTGAAGTGCCAGAAAAACTGGCACAGACGAGCTTATGCAAAATAAATAGCAACATCACCCATGCACGTACTCGGTTGCATCCGCCAGTGCGTATATAAAGCGATAGACATCCTTGTCAGCTGTCAGAGATGTTTTCAGCCTGAGAATGACAAGTAATAACCATTTAAGCGATTTTCAACGCAGTGTCATAGTTGGAGCTCGTGAGATGGGCCATAGTATTTCAGAGGTAGAAACGAAGTTCGGATTTTCACGGACGACCATTGCAAGGGTGTACTGTGACTACAAGAATTCTGGCAAAACCTCCAACCTACGACACCAGCGTGGCCGTAAAAGGACATTGGGTGAACGTGACCATCGTCGGCTGTAAAGAATCGTTTCACGCGACAGGCGTGCAACACTCTCGCAGGTATCATCGGAATTCAATGCTGGAGCCTCAACAAGCATCAGCGTCCGGACTGTGCAACGTACCCTGCACGATATGGGCCTTGGGAGCTGAAGCCTAACTCCAGTCCCCTTGATGGGCGCACGTCACAGAGCTATGCGGCTCACTTGGGCACGGCAACACCGCCACTGGATACTTGATGACTGGAAACAAGTAGCCTGGTCTGACGAGTCGCATTTCCAACTGTATCGGGCAGATGGAAGGATTCGTGTGTGGTGCAAACTCCATGAAGCCATGGATCCCGCCTGTCAACAGGGAACTGTACCGGCTGGTGGTGGGGCCTGTAATGATATGGGGTGTGTTAAGCTGGAATTCACTGGGACCCCTGGTATGTCTACAAACGTCTGTGACCGGCCAACGCTATGTGCGCATCCTTTGTGACGAGGTACACCCGTTCATGTCCTGCATTCATGCTGATGGGTTGGGCCTGTTCCAACAGCACAATGCACCTCCACACAAGTGTCGGGACGCCACATTATGATTAGAGGAGCATTCATCTGAGTTTGGGGTGTTGCCATCTCACCCAAGTCCCCAGATCTGAACGTGATAGGAACACATTTGGGATGCCATGCTATCGAACACAGGAATCCGAGACCTCGGAATACACCCGAATTGTGGAACGCTCTGCAGGAAGAATGGTGTGCATTGCCTACAGCATATTTTCAGAAGCTAATGGAGTCCATGCCCTGTCGTATTTCTGCAGTCCAGCACTGCCATGGGGGACCTACCAGTTTTTCTGGCACTTCACTGTATATCTCAAGTTTTACGATGATAATGAAGAAATTGATATTTGAGAAATTTAGTGATTCTGCCGTGGTCCTTTTGCTGAAGTTTTCGCCCTTTCTCACTAAACACCAGAGGCATGCATTCCATTGCTGACTGTAAAACTACATATGGTTTCAATTTCTGGACTTTTCTCAGCTTTTGAGAAAACACCTTTCATCACAGTCTATAACATAATTAAAGAAGTGATATTCTTCTGTCCTTGGAACTCCACAACAATAATCATACATGAGACTGAGGAAGAAGAAAAAAAGCTGAACTTTTGAACCGGGTGAAAATTCAGAACAAGTGGTGAAACAGTGTGAACATCACAGCATGAGCAAGATGGAATAGTTAACTGTAATTTATTTACATAAATATGAAACTGCAACACACCTGCATTCAAAATATAACGTTATTGACATTCAATAACGCAGGTTAGAGGGAACACCGTAGGGAAAAAAATTACGATTACGGGGAAATCTATGCTCTATCGGACTTCCGTTTGGGAAAATTTTCCTACATTTTCAAGCTAAAATGCAAATTTCTGTAGAATAAAACGATATTTAACAATAATACTGCACAAAAGAAACGTCGCGAGAGAAAAAATATGTTTACCGGAGAAATCTTTACTCCATCTAACTTCTGTTTTCGAAAATTTTGAAAATCGGAATTCTGTCCTCCTCAGATGGAAAACGACCCCCCCCCCATCTGTTCAGTTATGCTTCTATTTTGAAAACCACACAAATGGAAGAATCTCGTGCCTGAAGATTACAGGGAAATTTTCGCGCCATCTAACTACCGTTCTCGGAAAACTCTTCCCATTTTCAAGCTGAAATACAAAAATTTATGGAACAAAATATTTAACAATACTGGGCAGAAGAAGCATCACGGGGAAAAAGAAATTAAAATCACGGGGAAAATCTTCACTTTATTTAACTTCCGTTTTCGAAAATCCCCGGAGGAAAAATTACCACCTCCAAATTTCTCTTTAGTTTTGCATTGATCTTGAAAATGGCCCAAATGATGACAAAAAAAAAAGTGGAATTCTGTGAATGTACAGAAGAATCTCATGTATGAATAATACAACTTGCAGTGATTAGCAGTGAAATAACACGATATGCGACTGTGTTTTTTCTCATGAAACGCATATAGCATATTAAATCCGTTTATTTTTGTGGTGTAGTAAGCACAAAGATAACTACACCACAAAAATAAACACACTCCACTAGGAGGCTTTTCAAGGCAATGGTAGACATAGACATAAAAATGAAGGGAATTGGAACACGTAAGGAACAAAGATGATTTTTGAAAATAATGTGGGTGACATCATAAGCACATGTATTACATGAATTTCTATCATGCAATTATATGGTGCGACATGATATGTTTCCATCATTTAATAACGCACACCAAACCATTGGTAGTTCAGTAGAGATTATATTATTGCATGCCCATTTGCTGGATAAGATTTTGACTTTTTCCCTGCTGGCAGTTGAGTCCCTTCGAAATTCGTGTAAGGGGCAATTCTTCTAATAGCAGGTGCGCCATATAAAAGAGGCTCTGTGGCCAGATGTTGTTAGGTGGGTTTCCAGTTAAAACCGCTTTGTTTCGCTTTAACCAATTTCTGCGTGTGCAGCTGCAAAGGAATTCTCCAGAGTGGTTAGTCACAGCCAGAGCAGTGTAGGTACGCGGTCATAAGTGTAAGTGAAGAGAGAAGAAAGGCAACAGAAATGGTTTTAAGTACGGAACAGCAGATTTTTATTTTGGAACAGTGCTTCAGAAATAACTCATACAAGGTTTTAAATGCGTTATTTACAGAAAAATTTCCATATTGTGCAGCACCAGCGAAATCAGTGGTACAGTGCGGAAATTTCGTGAAACGTGCACGGTGTACAACAGGAAAAGAAACCAAGGTTCGTACTCTTCCAAGCAAAATAAATTCAAGCACTTTTCAAGGACTTTTTAAACCCGAATTATCACATGCGTGTACTGTCGGTCGGTCAGTAGGTAGGTGTTTAAATTAGTTCAGACCATTAATCTTAGCTGGGGTGGGCACACTTTTAATGACCTGCCTGTTATCCCTGTTGGTTTATTTTATTAACTTTGAATTGCTCCTCTGTTCTGATATTTTTCAAAATCATTTTATTTTGTGGAATATTTTGAAACAGTGCTTTATTTTCGTATTTGTCTGCTGGTATGACACTTATTTGTTTGCTTTAACTTTTTATTTTTGATGCACGACTTAGATGCTCTGATGCAGCCAGGAGACTAAGGTTCCACGCGTGAAGCACGAATCCCAGACTGGAAGTTCCACCCTCCGCCAAGAACATGCCCACGTCCCTAACCCCAGTAAACAGAAGCCCATCACAATTTGCGAATACATCAATCCACTCATTTTACTCACATGGCTGACGCTTTACTCTGTAGTGATATCATAGCCAAGATACCAGCTGCCCACACACTACCCAGGGTTGAACGCAAGTTCTGCACTATTTGATCAGCTTGTTGTCTTTATCAGAACTACAAAGAAATCTCCTACACATCTTTTTAGCACAAACAATTACATATTTAACACATTATCTTTCATATCATTACTTAAAAAAAAAATCAAGTACTATTTATGGAATCTTAAACTGTTTCAAGTACTTTCAAGGACTTGAAAATGAACTTTTTATTCAAGGACTTTTCAAGGTTTTCAAGGAGCGTACAAACCAAGGAAACAAACCCAAGACAATTCGTACTGAAGACAATATCAAGGATTTGTGCACGATGATATTACAAAGCCCTCGGAAGTCGATTCGCCGATTATTGTCTGCAACGAGAATATCTGCCACATCATACCGACACATACTTAAAGCGGATTTGCATTTTCGGCCGTACAAAGTTATAGTGCTCCAAGAACTTAAAATTCCTGATTATGCAATATTGTACGTGGTTTCAAGAGACTATTGTCAGAGGTGAAATGAACCCAACACTTTATTACATGACAGATGAAGAATGTTTTCATCTGTCCAGGTATGTCAATGTGCAAAACAGCAGGATTTAGACCGACACTAATCCCAGATGGACAATGGAGACTCCTCTGTACGACCAAAAGATAGGTGTTTGGTGTGCTGTGTCTGCAAAGAGGATAGTCGGCCCATTATTTTTCACTGACACCATCAACTTGGAGCACTACGTTCAGCAACTGTTCAACCCATTTGTTGCCACACTTACAGAAGAAGAGGGAACATGCTTTCTTTCAGCAGGATGGTGCAATGGCATATACTGCGCGGAACAGTCTACGTGCTGTGCATGAAGTGTCTGGGGAGGGCAGAACTGTATCAAAGGGACTATGGCCACCCAGATCACCCAATCTCTCCACCTATGACTTTTATCTGTGGGGAGCATTGAAAGGGAAAGTGTATGCAGCTATTCCGCACACCCTTGACGAATTAAAAGTGAACATTATGGATGCTATAGCCCAGATTACTGCCAATGAGTTGTGATGTGTTACGAACAACATGTTCCGTGGTGTGCAGCTGTGTCTTAATGTCGGAGGACAGCACTTTAAGCAATTGCTGTAAACGCAGGTAAATTATTCCTGTTTTCTGTCATTTCAACTATTCTTTACCATGTATAGTAACATTGCCTGACTGTTGTCGTTCACTATACTCGGGCCTCTTTTATATGGCACACCCTGTACTATTCCATACAGGAGACACTTCAAACATGTTCTTTACATCTAGTGTCCAAGGGTCGCTTTGTCATTCCAATACATATCTTTTCCGTGTTGTCAGATTGTACCAACGGTATAGCGTAGATGTAAAGAACACATGCGAAGCGTCAACCAGGACATGTAGAATACAGCCCTTGCCAGAGAAGTCACGCATTCACTGGCAGCTCCTCAATGGAATAGTATCAGAAGAATTGCCCTTACATGAACTTTAAAAGAGACTGCCATGAGGAAAACAATCGCAATCCTATCCAGCAAACTGGCATGCAATGATATGGTCTATACTGAACAACCAATGGTTTGGCATGCATTACTGAAAGATGGAAACACACCGCGATGCACCGTATGATTAAGTTATAAAAATTCACGTGATATGCTCATGATGTCACCCACGTTATTTTCAAAAATCATTTTTGTTCGTTACGTGTTCCAATGCTTTATTGATGAATGGGGCAACATTTTTTGTCTCTTTCCAAAGGGGAACTGCAGTGGTGTCTTCAAGGGTTAGAGCAGATAAAGCTGCCTTTGGAAGACCATTGGAAACATCTTTTTTGTCTGCAAAACTGAATCTTCCTTCAATGAAGAAATTGACACCATAAAGAAAATTGCTGAAGCACATCAGTTTCCACTTTCTACCATTGAGAAATTCCTCCAAAATTCCCATTTGAAAAATTTGTCTGCTCTCACACCAATACTAATGAAAAAGCCACAATTCATTGGTTTCATCCCTTTCCATGGATCCTACCTACTCTTACAAGATATGTAAACTCTTCAAAACTACGGGCTACATTTTCACAGGAAAACCAAACCCTCCTGCAATAAAGTGCCTGCTTAAAAACAGGGATTCTGTCTCCCCACTGGATGCCCATGAAGTTTATGCTATTCCCATTTTAACTTCCTCTGGTCTCTCAGTGTATATTGGAAGCATATACCGAAGCATCAATACAAGAATTAATGAACACAAAAAAGATGTTTCCAATGGTCTTCCAAAGACAGCATTATCTGCCTAACCCTTGAAGACACCTCTGCAGTTCCCCTTTGGAATGAGACAAAAAAAAAAAAAAAAAAAAAAGAAGCTGCCCCATTCATCAACAAAGCATCTCTGCATTTCCAAGAAAGCACTGAAACTTTGTTCACCAAAAACTGCAATTCAGAGACCCCTCACCAAATCCCATTTGTTTGGATTTCTCTCCTAAAATCTGGCAACAGTTCCAGCACCCCAATTTCAAATTGTAGTTCTGGCAACTAGCCCATCTAGTCGATCGCGGGTGATCAAGGTCATAGGATGACCGAAAGCTACCGCTATACAAACCTTTTTACCATACGTGACTTTGTGTGTTTTTGCTTGATTTCTACGTTTATCCTGAAGTTATGCGCAAAACTCCTGAAATTTAATTAGTTCTTCAAACACACTTCGGTGTTGAACTTCATTATGTGGTGATAAGATTTATTGTATATATCTTTCAAATATAAAATTGTTGTATTTTGTACTGTTTCTCACGTTGTATTAATATCGAAGTGCTTGTGGGAAACTTAATCATCATTGTTTGAGCTTGAATTATTATCACGGTTAAATGTCACTGAATATTAAAAAAATTAAGGTAAAATATTATATAGATAAAAGCTGTAACTCACAGTTTCATTTCTTGGAATACTTTGGGATATTGCACTTTTACTTGTCAGAAGCATAAATCTGCTCTGAAGTATTCTGTCAGCATTTCCAGTTGTCACTTGATAAGCTGAGAAAGGTGGGCAGCCACTCTTCTTAGTGAATCGTGATTCAAATCAATAAAATGAAATCAAAATAATAAAATAGCAAACGGTCAAGCCTTCAAGTCGAAGGGATATCGATCTGAAATTTACCTTAACACTCCTGATATGGAGTCTCTAGGTTTGGCATTTCTGCCTACACATGTAATCATCATCATCATCAATCCACTGCTGGACGAAAGTCTCCCCAAGTTTCTTCCACAACGGTCTGTCTTGTGCCAGTCTCTTCCATGTTACTCCCGCATACTTTCGAATTTCATCCACCCATCTGCCATGTGGTCTTCTTTTGGATCTTTTCCTGTCCCTTGGAATCCAGTCTAAAATTTCAGCTGTCCATCGATGGTCTGTCCTTCTGGCAATATGTCCAGCCCATTGCCATTTCAGGGATTTTACTCTGATCATGATGTCTTCCACTCTTGTCATTTTTCTGATCCACGAGTTCCTCTTCTTATCTCTCCTGGTTACACCAAGCATGCATCTCTCCGTGGTTTTTTGAGTTGTCTGCAGCCTTTGTATGTCTCTTTTAGCTAAGGTCCATGTCTCTGCACCACACGTAAGCACTGGAAAGATGCATTGATCAACACTTTTCTTTTAAGACATAATGGCATATTGCTCTTGAAAATTATGCTGTTTCTTCCAAAAGCTCTCCAGGCAAGTTTTGTACGCCGATTAATTTCTTCATCAATGTGACCCTCACTTGATATCTGCTGTCCAAGATAAGCGTACGTGTCTGTTATCTCCAGCTTTTCCCCATCAATCGATAAATCTTAATTTCTTGTAAAAGCATTGTACATCACTTTTGTCTTCTGAAAGTTCATTTTTAATCCCACTTCTTTACCCTTGTCAGCAAGTTCCTGGATCATACTTTGCCGCTTCGATGGGGTAGTTGCATGTAATAGCACCGACAAAATAAATAAACAACATTAACAACATCCACTGTGTATTTTATTTACGATCTTATCATAGACACAAGACAGGGCATACGTACTTCTACGTTTAAACACAGCAGACAAATCCACTTCGACACCATCAGTTTTTATCATAGCAAGCATGCATTTTATTTTCTAAATAACCTTTCAGATGCTAATGAATATAATGTTTTATTGGGTTAATAATTTTAACACTGTTTCTGAACAAGAATATCTTACCTGCTTCTTCCTGTAATGAATGAAGTAGCTGCTGACGCTGCCTTCTCATTTGGGCCAGAATTGCTTCTGCGCCCATTTTGCGAAGCTCGGGCACTAAATCCACAAAAGTCACAGGCACGGACAAGGGAAGCGTTAATTCATAATGTGCGCCAAGGGTGAGAAGGCTGTGTGCAATATACATGCAGTTGTTGTGATGGACAGCTGCAACAAAGAAAACACCCATTTTAATGCAAGGTGAACCACAATTAACGAGAGAGAAAATTATGAAACTTCTGAGTTGAAAATGAGATACAGGATTCATACACATTTAAATAAAAGAAATCCAAGGATTTTTCAGAAATTCATCAAAAACACCCAAGAGCTTATAATGTTTGCTAGAAACATTGAGCTTTATGACGATTATGGGCAAAACACGTAACAATATTAACAAAGAAAGGTAACTTGATCACGCTAGTTACGTTAACTGAAAACTTTTACAAAAAGTTCGTAAGTTGGAAGCTTTCGACCTTATCTTAGGTCTTCATCACGCCAATGGAGGACTAAGATTGTTGCCAGATTCTACATTTGAATTTTTCCTATTTTTGTTGCCAAAACTTAGAATTGATCTCCAGATCAACGGAATGTAGAGAGGAGATTCGGAGTTGCAAGTCATTGAGTTGAAAATAATTTCTATGCTTTCACGGTAATGGAGGGCAAAACGATTGTCAAAAGAAGCAATTCGTTTTGCTTCGTTCCAGTGTGGGGAACTGCAGATGCGTCTTCCATTGTCAAAATAGACAAGGCAGTATTGGGATTGGCCTTCGAAACATATTTTCTATGTTCTAAAATTCTATGGCTAATGCTCCTGTATGTGCTTCCAATGTATAAGTTATCCCCAGTAGAAGAAGAGATAGGAATGCAGTAAACTCCTGGGAGGTTCAGGCTTTCAACTTTGTCCCTATCCCTTTGTAGAAGTTTCAAGATGTTTGGGGTAGATTTAATGGCAAGATGGTAACCAAAACTTCTAAAAAGAATCTGTAACTTATAAGCATAGGAAGGATGGTAAGGAACAGAACCACAGAATTTCAGGTCTTCTTTCTTGTGAGGAAGGAGGCATTCGATTTTCGAATGGTTTTCATATTTCTTTATGAGGGAGTTGACTGTAACTTGCAACTGACTTGCAACTCCGAATCTCCTCTCTACATTCCGTTGATCTGGAGATCAATTCTAAGTTTTGGCAACAAAAATAGGAAAAATTCAAATGTAGAATCTGGCAACAATCTTAGTCCTCCATTGGCGTGATGAAGACCTAAGATAAGGTCGAAAGCTTCCAACTTACGAACTTTTTGTAAAAGTTTTCAGTTAACGTAACTAGCGTGATCAAGTTACCTTTCTTTGTCATTGAGCTTTATTTTATATCTTGCAAAGTGAGCTGAAATTCACTTTTAATTTAGAATTGCTGTATGCTGATGACACAATCCTGTTGGTAGAGAGCAAAAGTCAGTTGCACAGTATGTTGTCCCTGATGTATGAAGTTCGTGCAAAATTCAAACTGAGTATAAATAAGGGAAAAACAGAGTTGCATAAAATTAAAATGCATTCGTGTACACAACCACTGAAACAGAAAACTTGCTGCAAAACCCATGAAGAGCAAACCACAAGAACATAAGAACAAAGTAATTTAAAGAAAAACTAGTAAAACAATAAATAATTATGAGAACATTACAGATTCCAATAAGGACACAATAAATACAGCAATGTGTATGAAATGGACCTTTATGGCAAAATATTAAAATATTGGACTATGAACCTCATAAAAACAAGAGACTAATTAAAGAAAGTTTTTATATCCAGAAGAACAGTTCCATGTAACTTGATTGACATTAAATGTCCGTCATTACTGTTTCACACATTATGCAAGTTCTGCAATCCGGAGATTATTAAATGATGTTAGATACGTATGGGGCATAGTATCAGCGATTAAAATCAAGAAATAATGAACTATATATGTACTTACAATATTCATAGTGGCTGTCGGGGCTTCATATGTACGCCTTCAAAGAATGTGAACTTTCTTCAATTGTGAAGTTTAGAAAAATAAAATTCATGATATTGTAAAATCTGCACCAGATAAAATTGAACAAGATGAATTTTTACAATGAGGGTAAATAATTCCTTTAACAACACCAAAATATGAAACTGAATTAAAACCTTGTCGATTTTTTAAAAAAACGAACTATAATCTTGAAGAGGAAATCATCTTGACTGCGAAGCACCAGATAACAACGAAACATGAAAACAAATTACATTCAGTTTCATATTTCGGTGTTGCTAAAGGAATTATTTACCTTCATTGTAAAAATTCATCTTGTTCAATTTTATCTGGTGCAGATTTTACAATATCATGAATTTTATTTTTCTAAACTTCACAATTGAAAAAAGTTCACATTCTTTGAAGGCGTACACATGAAGCCCCGACAGCCACTACGAATATTGTAAGTACATATATAGTTCATTTTTTCTTGATTTTAATTGCTGATACTATGCTCCATACGTATCTAACATCCTTTAATAATCTCCGGATTGCAGAACTTGCATAACGTGTGAAACAGTAATGACGGACATTTAATGTCAATTAAGTTACATTGTCGTGGTCACGTAAAAAGTATGTTCATCGCAAATTGGCGAAATTTGAACAACGATATAGAACAGTTCCATGTTTTATATAGTTCTTATCTATATTTTTTATGTATCCAGAACAGCTTATTGTTTTTATATCCAGAACATTCAAAAATTATAAATAGCATTTTCAACAACTTCAAAAACATTAGACTTACAAAATACATAAGGAAATGATTTTAATTTAATAACTGGCAACTGCAAGAGGAACCTGGCAATGAAATTTAAATTCTTTTTGTGTAAACAGAACTTTTGATACAGTTCCTATACATTCAGAGCAGGCCTTGATAAAATCTAGAGGCTGGAAATGTCTGTAAAAACAAAAGAACTCAGAAGATATGAAAAATAAGTGAAAGTTAAAGTTAAAATAGAATTAAGTATATTAATCTGGGTAAAAGCCTTGCGTGAGTGTTTTAATTGCTGTAAATAAAATTTTTAGTTTTTTTTTTTTTTTAATCTACAAAATCTGCTTATAATTTTTAAACTATCTGTGTACATCTACATTCTGCTACTCTGGGGAAAAAACAAAGTTATGGTTTTTGAGTAAGGAACTATTAGAACTGAATGCAAGATAAATCTTAATGGCACAAAGATTGACCAGGGGGAACAAGGTTGCATATTTAGGAAGCATGTTTAACAGAGGGAAAAAATTAGATGGTGAAATTAGTAGGCGAGTGAACTCAGCATTGAGATTTGAGTTTTGAAGTATTTGCATACTTTTTTTGTTCAGTTCTTCATGTATTGTACTTTTCGTCGCGCGGATTATCTGCTAAAAACATTAAAAATAAAAGTTCTGCGAATTATACGCTGTTGCAGATAATACGCTGATTTAAAAAAAAAGAAGAAGTTTTTAAGGCCCTTAGATTAAAAAAAAAAAAAAAAACTAAACCTGCAGGGTAATTGTGCAGGAGAGAGGGTACAATTGAAAAAGGAACTCCCTCATAAAATTTTTCCTCAGTTCAGGAGTTTGTACAGAGCTGGGAAAGGAGCGGGCAGAGTTGTATAGAAATAAAATGTATCTGCGTACACAACCATTGAAACAGAAAATTTGCTGCAAACCAGCAAATCACACACATGATAACAGTAGAATAAGATAATTTAAAGAAAAATTAATAAAACAATAAATTATTAGAACATTACAGATTTCAATGAGGACAAAATGAGTACCTTACAACTGAATGTGCACCAATGTGTGCAAAATAGACCTTTAGGGCAAAATATTAAAATATTGAACTACGAACGTCATAAAAACAAGACTAATTAAAGGAAGTTTCTATATCTAGAAAAACAGTTTCATTAATGAACCTTAAAAATTATAAATGGCATTTTCAACAACTTAACTCAAAAATAGTAGACTTACAAAATACATAAAGAAATTACTTTAATTGAATAACTGGCAACTGCAAGAAGAGCCTGGGAATACAATTTAAATTCTTTCTGTGTAAACGAAACTTTTAATACAGTTCCTATATGTTGATAACAGGCCTTGATAAAATCTGGAGGCCAGAAAAGTCTGTAAAAACAAAAGAACCCAGAAGATGTGAAAAATAATTGAAAGTTCTTCAGATTAAAATAGAATTAAATATATTAATCGGAGTGAAGCCTTGAGTAAGTCATAATATTTGCACTTTTAAGGTATTAAAACACCAGCAAAGTGCACATATTTACGTGCAATTCATTAATGACATATCATTAAATGGCCAATCGCTTACCCGAAGGTTCTTGGTCATTTTTTTCCGTTACACTTCAAGCACGTCAATTATCATCATGTAGTTGGCCTTCAAAGGTTGAAAAACTTCTTGCTTATGGGATTTGTTCTTCCGGTTATGAAACATCATATTTTTTATATATATATATATATATTTTATTCACTGGACAAAAAAAACGAATCCCATAAGCAAGAAGTTTTTCAACCTTTGAACGCCAACAACTACATGATGATAATTGACGTGCTTGAAGTGTAACGGAAAAAAAATGACCAAGAACCTTCGGGTAAGTGATTGGCCATTTAATGATATGTCATCCTTGAGTAAGTGTTTTAATTGCTGTAAATAACATTTTATTATTTTTTAATCTACAAGCAAAAACTATCTGCAAAATCTGCTAATAATTTGGAAACTATCCCAGGATGGCACACGCATGTACAACTGCATTATGCTACTCGGGGGAAGAGGGGGTGGGGCTAATAATGTGAAAGATCGGGAAGTTGTGGGAAGGGACAGCGGCGGGGGTAATTTTGGTATTGCTGAGAAGGACAACTCTGTTGTGCCGTCTCTGTTTTTGCCAACCAGCCATTGAAAGTGTACGCTCAGTGCTTGCTGCATGAACTTATGTGCTTCTCCTTTCGAATCCCATGTGTGCACTGTGCCTTGCGTTTGATTTTCCTATCGTCATTTTGACCAACGTCTTTGTTGCTGATATTTTCATCATTGCTATTCATGATGTCTCTGAAAAGGAAACGTTACAGTTACACGGCAGAATTTAATCTTAAAGTGGGGGGCAGAGTTGAAAATATGATCGTGTCTTTGCGCAATAGTTTTCAGGTCAGAACAAAATTGCGCAGTAACACATGGAAAGCTGCTGTGCCGTGGTCTAAAACATAAACAAATCTGTTGGGAAATTCTGCGGGAGAATTCACGAAAGTCTAGCCCTATTTTTTATTGATTCTCGTGTATAAGCCAATCCCCCAACTCTGAAAGCTGGATTTCTTTCAAAATCTTTTGACTTATACTGTACATATGGCATTTTTTGACTTATACTGTTCTTTCAAAATCTTTTGACTTATACTGTAAGTCATAAAAATGCCATATCAGCGTTTCGTCATTGGCAAGGTGTAATGCAATAATATTCTGGAGCTGCATCGGTGTGATCTGTGGATGTCATGCCACTGAGTTTTATATGTCCAGAGATAAAAATATAAAAAAGTAACCTTTAAAAATGAATTTCTTCATTTAATAACTTAATAAGAATTTCTTCATTTTCTTACTTCTTAGGACACCTGGGTCATTTTGTGACCCACTTTTCTGTCAGAAATTCCACTTCCGGTTCAACATCTTTGATGGGTGGATTATACAGCAATTTTTTTTTTCTGAATGTCAGACTGCGGATTATATGAAAAAAAAAAAATACTGTGAATTTCGTGGTCTGCAGATTATACAACGAAAATTACGGTATATTTGCTTTTTAAAGGGAATATACGAACAGGGAAACTATTGGGTTGTTGGAAAAGTCATGGCTATTTTGGCACCCGGTGGCGGTTGGGCAGTTTTGGAAGTACTAGAGGCATGCGCAGCTCTGTTATTGCTATGGCATTCGACAGGTGCCAGTTCTAGCTGCAGTCTAAAAGGAATACTGAGCGATTTGGTTGATTTGCGGAGATTTGACATCAAGTTGAAGATGGAAGACCAAACTGTGCATTTTCGCCATATTTTACTGTTTTACTTCTGTAAAGGGAAGAACGCCATAATGCTCTACAAGAACGTCAGTGCCAGCGGTGGTTCGCAAAATTCTGTGCTGGTGATTTTGACCTCAATGATGCTTCTCGGTCAGGGAGGTCCACCGAGCTTGATGATGACCAAATCAAGGCATTGATCGAGTCAAACCCACGTTACACGACACGAGAGATTGCAGACACATTGCACATCCATCATTCAAGCGTTCACGACCACCTGAAGAAGCTGGTATGCGTAAGCAAGCTCGATGTGTGGGTTCCTCATGAACTCAAAGAAGCTCAATTGACGGTGCGTATAAACATCTGCGATATACTCATTAAACGTGAGGAAAATGATCCTTTTTTGAAGCGACTGATAACTGGTGACGAAAAGTGGATTGTGTACAACAATGTGCTGTGCAAACGGTCTTGGTCCCGACGTGCTGCTTCGCCTCAAACGACATCCAAAGCAGATATTAATCACATCCATCATTTCGGAAGGTTCTGGTCTCAGTGTGGTGGGATTTTAAAAGTGTCGTGATTTTCGAGCTCTTACCACGGAACCAAACAATCAATTCGAATGTGTACTGTCTGCAATTCGACAATTTGAATGAATCCATCATTCAGAAACGTCCACAAGCTCGCTCATCATAAAGGTGTGTTCCATCACGACAACGCGAGACCACACACAAGTTTGATCACCCGCCAAAAATTATTGGAGCTTGGGTGGGATGTGTTGCCACACCCAGCATACTCGCCTGACCTTGCACCGTCAGACTTCCACTTGTTTCGCTCTCTTCAACAGTCCTTGCATGGTATAACGTTCAATTCAGATGAGGCTGTAAACCAGCACCTTGTACAGTTTTTCGCCACGAAAGACAGGTTTTTCTATGAACGAGGCATTCTGCAGCTTACTGAAAGATGGCAAAAGGTTATCGAACAAAACGGGCATTATATCATTGATGGATCTTTGTTCTTTCTATCAATAAATGACCTTTGCAAAACATGGCTAAAATACGTCATGAGTTTTCTGACAACCCAATATTAATAATTTTGGAGAATTCTTGTTCCTTAATTTTATTTATTAAATATCAACAATACTACAAAATTATACTATAAACAATAATACTACAAAATTATTAATAGTTAATCTGGTCGTATATACCCTTGAAAAAGCAAATATACATGAAGCAGAGAACAAAGAAAGTATGCCAATACTTTAAAACTCAAATAATAAAACCACGTAATTACTGCATCGCAGATAAAAAAATCTAAATGCGAAATTTGCATAAGAACTCCATTAAAAGTCAGAGCTGCTTTAGGTGGATTTCACAGAAATGATGGGTTCTCAAGAAAGTCCTTAAAATGGCTGCATATGAAAATGAAGTTGTTTCGACTCTGATGTACGGCAGTGAAACCTGGGTACTGCAAAAGAGACATAGGAGCTGTTTGTGTGCTGGAGAGATGCATTACTCAGAACTGTATTAAAAATAAAATGTATAGTTGCTGCAAACCTGCGAACCATGATAAGATAATTTAAAGAAAAATTAATAAAACAATAAATATTAGATCATTAGAGATTCCACTGAGGACAAAATAAGTACATTACAACTGAAAGTGCATTACTCAGAACTGTATTAAAAATAAAATGTATAGTTGCTGCAAACCTGCGAACCATGATAAGATAATTTAAAGAAAAATTAATGAAACAATAAATATTAGATCATTAGAGATTCCACTGAGGACAAAATAAGTACATTACAAGTGAAAGTGCAGCAATGTGCGTGAAATGGACCTTTAGGGCAAAATATTAAAATATTCGACTATGAACCTCATAAAAACTAGACTCTAAAGAAAGTTTTTACATCCAGAAAAATAGTTCCATCAGTAAATCTTCAAAAATCATAAATAGCATTTTCTACAACTTAATTCAAAAACAGTAGCCTTACTAAACACATAAAAAAAAAACCATTTTTATGATGTAATAACTCGAAACTACAAGAGTACAGGGTTCCCACTCAAAAGTAATACAAAAATTCCCTGACTTTTCCAGGTGGTTTAAAAATTTTTCCAGTGGCATGTTGCAAATAATTGTTACATTTCATTCCATTCCATTCATTTTTCTCACCAAAGCACACACTTGTAAATTCTTTACGTAATTTGTCTTTATAAAATTACCTGCTTTTCATTAATAACTAACTGTGTACATTATTTCCTGTACCAAAGTTCAGTGAACTTTTGTGAATACTACCCACACGGAATTTGTAAATACATTCCCATAGAAACAGGCCATATGTAAGAAAAAATCTGTCAGTTGAATAGTTTCAGTTTTTTTATAACACAATGCAGCTAAGCTTAATGATGGAATGGCTCTGTTCAAAGAAACATTTTTCAAGAGAACCAACAGATAAAGGACTTTGATCCATCATTTGGTTGGTTCTCTTGTGAAGTGTTTCTTCAAGCAGGAGCCATTGTGCCTAATTGTTCCACGTTATAACAACTGCCTGCAGAAATTGAACAAAAGCTTAATAACGGGCAATTTTAAAAATTCAATTTTGCATCTTTTTTTAGAGAATAAAGGAAATACTTAATATAACTGAAAGTAAGATCTACCAAATTCTAGGCAGGCAGTAATTGCAAGCAAAAGTTTGAAATCTTGAAATTTTTTTTTTTTTTTTTTTGGCAAAATAAAGTATTCATTGATTTTTACAAAAAAAAGGGGGGGGGGGTAATTTTCCCTGAGGTTTCCCTGATTTTTACAAAAAACGGTAATTTTCCCTGAGTTTTCTCTGATTTTTGGAACCATTTTCAAATTCCCTGAGAATTCCAGGTTTTCCCTTATTTCCAGGTTGAGTGGGAACCCTGTAGTAACAAAATTTAAATTCTTTCTATGCAAACAAAACTTTTGATACAGTTCCTATACATTGAGAACAGGCCTTGATAAAATTTAAAGGCCAGAAACAGCTATTAAAAACAAAAAAAAAAAAAAAAAAAAACTCTGAAGATGTGAAAAATAAGTTAAAGTTCTTCAAGAAAGCCTTTAGTAAGTGTTTTAATTCCTGTAAATAACATTTCTAGTATATATTTTTTTTAATCTACAAGCAGAAACTATCTGCATACAACATACGTCTGCATTCTGCAACTCTGTGTGTGTGTCCCTAACAAAGGCAAAGGTACGCACGCGCGCGAAAGTTTCATACTCTTCCAAGCAAAATAAATTCAAGCACTTTTTAAGGACTTTTTAAAACCAAATTATCATACACTGAAGTGCCAGAAAAACTGGTACAAACGAGCTTATGCAAAATACATAGCAACATCACCTATGCACATACTCGGTTGCGTCCGCCAGTGCGTATATAAAGCGATACACATCCTTGCCAGCTGTCAGAGCTGTTTTCAGCATGAGAATGAGAAGTAATAACGATTTAAGCGATTTTAAACGCAGTGTCATAGTTGGCGCTCGTGAGATGGGCCATAGTATTTCGGAGGTAGAAACGAAGTTCGGATTTTCACGGACGACCATTGCAAGGGTGTACAGTGACTACAAGAATTCCGGCAAAACCTCCAACCTAAGATACCAGTGTGGCCGTAAAAAGACATTGGGTGAACGTGACCATCATTGGCTGCTAAAAATCGTTTCAGGCGACACTCTCGCAGGTATCATCAGAATTCAATGCTGGAGCCTCAACAAGCATCAGCGTCTGGACTGTGCAACGTACCCTGCACGATATGGGCCTTGGGAGCTGAAGCCTAACTCCAGTCTCCTTGATGGGTGCACGGCAAAGAGCTATGCACCTCACTTGGGCACGGCAACACCGCCACTGTACACTTGATGACTGGAAACAAGTAGCCTGGTCTGACGAGTCGCGTTTCCAATTGTATCGGGCAGATGGAAGGATTTGTGTGTGGTGCAAACCCCATGAAGCCAAGGATCCCGCCTGTCAACAGGGAACTGTACCGGCTAGTGGGGGGGGGGGTCCGTAAATGGTGTGTGGTGTATTCAGCTGGACTTCACTGGGACCCCTGGTACGTCTACAAACGTCTATGACCGGGCAATGCTATGTGCGCATCCTTCCTGATGAGGTACACCCTTTCATGTCCTGCATTCATGCTGATGGGTTGGGCCTGTTCCAACAAGACAATGCACCTTCACACAAGTGTCGGGACGCCACATTATGGTTAGAAGAGCATTCCACCGAAGTTGGGTGTGTTGCCATTCCCACCCAAGTCCCCAGATCTGAACGTGATAGAACACATTTGGGATGCCATGCAATGTGCTATCGAACACAGGAATCCGAGACCTCGGAATACACCCGAATTGTGGAATGCTCTGCAGGAAGTATGGTGTGCATTGCCTACAGCATATTTCCAGAAGCTAGTGGAGTCCATGCCTTGCGTATTTCTGCAGTCCTAAGCTCCCGTGGGGAACCTACCAAGTATTAGACTGGTGTACCAGTTTTTCTGGCACTTCAGTGTATGTGTGGTCAGTTGGTCAGTAGGTAGGCATTTTAGAAAGTTGAAACGATTAAACTTAGCTGGGCTTTAATGACCTGCCTGTTATCCCCTGGCTCCCCATTGGTTTCTTGATTGACTTGGAATTCCCCCCCCCTGGTTTTAGTGTTTTTTGAAATTTTATTTTGTGGAATATTTTGATAGGGTACATTATTTTCGTATTCTCCATCTGGCAAGAACTTGTCCCTAACCCCAGTCAGCTGAAGCCCATCACGATTCGTGAATACATCATTCCACTTATTTTACTCACATGGCTGCTGTTTTACTCCATAGTGATGCAATAGCCAAGGTACCGGCTGTCCACACACTCCCGTGAGTTGAATTCAGGTTCTGTGCTATTTGATCAGCTGGGTCATTCCGTGTCAAATCAACCAATGGTCTGAACCTTGACATCTCCGAAATGGATCATTTTTGGTACAGTGGTATCAGTAAAGTTGACAAAAACTGCAAAATTTCAGATTTTTTGGGCTCTTAGTTTTTGAGCTGTTGACTTTAAAAAAGGCAAAAATCACATGAATTTGACAACATTTTGAAATCTTTAAAAAGCTGTAGATAAAAAACTATTTGACCTAGAGCTCAAATTGGTGCAATTCTCGTCTGTTTTTAATGAACTTTAATTTGATATGCTTTATATGACCACGATATTTGAATTTTGTAATTTTTAAAAATCTCAAAAACACCCCATTTAATTTTTTTTGAAAAAAAATGTGGGTTTCAAAGACATTGACTACTTGTGTGCCAAATTTCATAATGGGACGCCAATGGGTTCCTATGAAAATTAATTTTTTTGTATTATAATGTACGCGATATTTGCTAAATTTGTTGACTTCCATGTTAATACAGCAACTACACTGCCGGACAATTGCTAAGGACGGATGACATTAGCAACGATAGCAACCATAAAATGGAAGGCAGGAAAATGTGGAAATTAGCTTAAGTGCGGGATACAGTAAGACGTGTTGTGCGTATGCAAATTTTGGATTGCCGAACTTGTTCGTGACGTCAAGGCGCTGATAAGAGATATAAAGGATTTGACGCGTATTGACCGTTGTTATTCAAACACAAAGTTGAAAGGGAAAGAATCAATTGACGAACTTGCAATTTTCAGTATGTCTTCCCGACATCACCTAGATGATTTTACGCGTGGCCGTATTATTGGCAAGATTGAAGAAGGGCGAAAAATAACAAATGTTGCCAGGGAGTTCGACGTCAGCCACAGTGTTGTTTCAAGGCTTTGGAAACCATTTCAAACAAATGGAGAGTGTAGCAAACGTCACGGGGGAGGTCGTGTTCGCAGTACGACACCTGCAGAAGATCGGTACATAGTGCTATCAACAAAAAGTCACCCGCGCAGCACAGCTAGTGAGGTAGCAAATCAGTTTATGGCTGCTACTGGCAAGCGGATCTCCCGAAAAACTGTCGCCAGACGTTTGCATGAAGGAGGACTATACGCCCGGTGTCCTGTTGTGTGCATCCCATTGTCCAGACGTCACCGTACCGCCCGTTTGCAATGGTTCCATCAACATCGCAATTGGACTGATAACGACTGGTCTGCTGTCCTCTTCTCAGATGAGAGTAGATACAGTCTATCGTCTGATTGTCGACGACCACTGATCTGGCGTGATAGTGGTACTGCATATTGTCCAGCAAACATACAGGAAAGGGACCGATATCTGACATGTAGTGTCATGGTATGGGCTGGCATCATGATCAATGGCCGTACGTCCCTCTATGTGCTTCCAACTGGGACTATGACTGGCCAACGATACATTAATGATGTTCTGCTACCTCATGTTCGCATGTTCCGTGGTGCTGTCGGTGATAGATTCATTTTCATGGACGACAACGCAACATGTCATCGAACAGTCGCTGTCCAGGAGTGTTTTGAGAGCGAGGATATTCAACGCCTCGTATGACCAGCACGTTCTCCAGATCTGAATCCCATTGAAAATGTGTGGGATGCTTTGCGGAGGAGTCTTGCTGGTCGCCAATGCTCTCCAATAAACAAGGGCATCCTCATCCGTGCACGGACAGAGGAATGGGATAAATTGCTCCAACAGCTGCTTGATAATGTTGTGCAAAGCATGACACCACGTGTGGAAAATTGCATCGCCCTCCATGGTGGCCATATCCCGTATTGACATCTTACGCCGGAACGCCTGTGGACGGTAATTGCATTTTTTTCACGTTTACGTATTCTGCACAAAATGGCCTGTTTGTCCCTTGAACACGTTCCAAAGCCTTCTGGATTTCAGAGCACAATAAATTGTCTTTCTTGTAATGTCCTGGCATTCTGACATTATTTTATTTCACTTGGCATCCAACCACACTTACTTTTTTATGCGCTATATAGCCGTTTATTATCCGTCCTTAGCAATTGTCCAGCAGTGTATAAACTGAGTGGTTGAGGTTTGAAAGTTGCTACTAATCTATTTTTTATTTTTTGTAGTACAGATAATATAAAAATGCCTAATATTTATCAATTTTAATAATGAAGTAATAATGTAGGTTGAACTATATACATAATATCTAAGGTATTTCACCTTATATTGTCAAAGTATTTCTCACATTGTTTGCTCTGTGAGGCACGTGCTCCCGGCCCCGAGAGGTCTCTTACGTTACAAACCTTTGGTTAGTTATATAAAAAAAAAAAAAATTGCAAAAATTAAAAGTTACTTTATATATTTTCAGTTCCACATTCATTCACTTGCACAGTCAAACATTTAAAATTTACTATTAATTAAAAGATTTTAGTAGAAAGAGTTATACTCATCGGGTCAGGAGACGTCTCACACGTGGTTCGCTGTTATGGCGAGCGCTTTTTGTGGTACATTCACCGCCATCTTTGGGCCATTATTTCTACACGAGGGTTCCTCGCATGTGTGTGTGGTTTTGGAGTTGCATGTCGGGAATCGATGGGAAGGTTTGCTGACTGTATGTGTTAGGTGATTTGTTTCCAATGTGTCGCCATCTATTGGATGAGTTGGTAGGTATCGTCGTAAGTATAATTCTTTTGTGTAAATATTTTTGGGCTATTATTATTTGTTTATAGAAACAGGTGTATTTTTTTCCTTCCCTCTTTGTTTATTGGTGTAATTTTTTGTAATGTTCTTTTTTTTTTTTTTTGGCTTTTTTTTATGGATTTTTCTTTTTTATAAGTGATTTCCAGGCTGTGTCTAGTGTGGTGGGGTCTTATAAGTTGCATATTTTATAATTTTTTTGTTCAATTATAACGCTTTTGGAAATTCTTAATTCTTTTTCATTTGTGTGAGAATTTCCGAAAGCGTTATAATTGAACAAAAAAAAAAAAAGAAAAAAAAAGATAAAATATGCAACTTACAAGACTCCACCACACTAGATACAGCCTGGAAATCACTTATAAAAAAAGAAAAAAGCCATAAAAAAAGCCAAAAAAAAAAAAAAAAGAACATTACAAAAAATTACACCAATAAACAAAGAGGGAAGAAAAAAACAACAACAAAACACCTGTTTCTATAAACAAATAATAATAGCCCAAAAATAAATATTTACACAAAAGAATTATACTTATGACTGATACCTACCAACTCATCCAATAGGTGGCGACACATTAGAAACAAATCACCTAACACATAGAGAGACACACTATACTTACGACTGATACCTACCAACTCATCCAATAGATGGCGACACATGGGAAACAAATCACCTAACACATACAGGCAGCAAACCTTCCCATCGATTCCCGACATGCAACTCCAAAACTACACACACGCGAAGAACCCTTGTGTAGAAGTAGTGGCCCGAAGATGGCGGCAAATGTACCGCAGAAAGCGCTCGCCGTAACAGCGAACCACGTGTGAGACGTCTCCTGACCCGATGAGTATAACTCTTTCTGCTAAAATCTTTTAATTAATACTAAATTTTAAACGTTTGACTGTGCAAGTGAATGAATGTGGAACTGAAAATATATAAATTAGCTGTTTTATTTCTTTAAAATTTTATAACTAACCAAAGGTCCGTAACGTAAGAGACCTCCCGGGGCCGGGAGCACGTGCCTCACAGAGCAAACAATGTGAGAAATACTTTGACAATATAAGGTAAAATACCTTAGATATTATGTATAGTTTATAATTAAAATCATGTTTATAACATAAGACAACCTATAAGGTAGTCTCATGAATTGCATTTTTCATAATATAGGTTGTACAAAAAATTTATTATGGTATATAAATACCTTATATATAAATGTATAATATTGTTTATATTTTGACCTCTATTTCAGGAATAAAGAAATAATTACTTAAATCATGCCTCATAATACAAACAGAATGAATAATGAGAGATGAGATATGGTGAAGTGTTTCGATCAGTTTTACACAAGTCACAACAGAAAAAGAACAAGTCTCAACAGGAATAGCTAGCCCTACTTTTTGTAACCACTTGATTGTTTACTGCAATCTTCAGTCAGTTGTTTTTTGTGCAGTGTTCTGTGTGAATTTGTTTAGTTTTGTACTCTCAAAAAAAAAAAAAAAAATGAATTGTCTTCACTTAGTTTTGAAAATTACTTATCTTAAAAGTTCTTGAAGTGAGGTTTTTGAAAGTATGACTAAATAAATTTCAATTTTGAGTGACATGTGAAGAATTATATGTGTAGCAAATAGTTAAAATTAAAAAGAATGTATGTGTACTGAATGTTTGAAACAACTGGGTCATGAATTATGTACAAAAAATTGTTGAATTGGATCCAGGTGTTAGTAGTGTTCTTTTCTCTTGACAACACAACTACAGCCTGAAGCTTCAAATTAAATAGAAGCCAGCCAATACAATATTTATATCTTATGTCAAGCTACTTTATTGAACTGCTCATTACTAACACCCGATCTCCACTGAGGACAACTTGAAGTTGATTATGGTAAGCTAATTTTACACACAGACTAGGTTAATTTATTTTTGCAAATCTCTTCATTGTTTAGGCTAATTCCAAAATAGACCTTGTATTTGTATACAGTGAGAGGCCACTTTATTATAACCACCACCTCAATACTTCGTTGGGCCACCTTTTGCCTTTAATACTGCGTCAATTCTTCGTGGCATGGACTCCACGAGATGTTGATAGGTGGTTTGTGGAATCTGAGACCATGCTTGATGAATAGCACTTTCCAGGAGTGTGAGATTGCAGGGTTGTGGATCCAGCTGTCTGATGGCTTGTTCAACTTCATCCCACAAATTCACGAGATGTTGATAGGTGGTTTGTGGAATCTGAGACCATGCTTGATGAATAGCACTTTCCAGGAGTATGAGCTGCAGGGTTGTGGATCCAGCTGTCTGATGGCTCGTTCAACTTCGTCCCACAAATTCTCAATGGGGTTGAGATCTGGAGATTGTGGGGGCCACCTAAGCAAAGTAAACTCACTGGCATGTTCCTGAAACCAATCCTGTACAATACGAGCACTATGTCAATACACATTATCTTGTTGAAAGTAGCCATCGCCATTGGGATAAACCATCCACATGACAGGATGCACTTGTTCTGCAACAATGTTTAGATATGATGTGCCAGTCAGACACGAATTAAAGGGCACAAAGCATGCCAGAAAAACATTCCCCAAACTATAACATTGCCTCCACCAGCTTGAACGGTTGTAGCAATGCATTTGGGGACCATGCTTTCTTGCTGTTTCCGCCAAATTCTCACTCTGTCATCGGCATGGTGCAACTGAAAATGTGATTCATCGGAAAACACAATTTGTTTCCAATTATCGACTGTCCAATCCTTGTGCTCCTGTGCGAACCGGAGACATTTTCTCTTGTTAACTGCAGACAGCAAAGGTGTTCGAACAGGCCTTCGGCTGCCATATCCCATCCGATGCAGAGTACCGCGAACACTGCGTGCAGAGTTCATTTGAGGCGATCCTTGATTAAGATGGTCTGTAATTTGCTGCACTGTTGCCCTTCTGTTGTCCGTTACCAGTCTGGACACACTGCGTTCCGCCCGAGCATTTACTAGTCGATGACGACCACACGTTGCACGTAGAGACCCAGTTTTTTAGCTGACAGTCCAGTCTTGAAACACTTTAACAACAGTTGCTCTGGAACATTTCATGAATGCGGCGGTTTCGGTGATACTCACTCTATGGCTCCAAGCTCCTACAATCATCCCATGTTGAAAGTCCGTCAAATTGCATTATTTTACCCATCTCATCACCCAAAAATCTCTTCTACTACTGTCGCAAGCACTAAGCTTTCCCTTTTTATACTAGCCTTGCCCTCTGGTGGCAACAGCTTGCAGCCATAGCCCATTTGCTTAAAACTGTAAGGTGGTCGTAATAAAGTGGCGACTCAGTGTATATACTCTTATAGTAAAAAAATGTGATAACAAACATGACTTCAATTTGCTATTACCTGATATTAAAATTCATAAATATTAGGCATTTTCATATTATTTGTGGTACAGAATTATAAAATAGATTATTAGCAATTTTCAAACCTCAACCACTCAGTTTTTAGTCACGATATTGACATGGAAATCAACAAATTTAGCAAATTTCACGTACATTAAAATACAAGAAATTTAATTTTTATAGGAGCCCATTGGTGTCCCATTATGAACTTTGGCACACAAATAGACAATTAATGTCTTTTAGACATATATTTTTTTCAAAAAAATGTGAATTTTTTTTTTGAGATTTTAAAAAATTACAAAATTCAAATACCATAGTCATAGCGCATATCAAATTAAAGCTCATTAAAAACAGAAGAGAATGGCACCAATTTGAGCTCTCTGCATCTGATAATTTTTGATCTACAGCTTTTTAAAGATTTCAAAACGTTGCCAAATGTGTGTGATTTTTGCTCTTTTTTTAAAGTCAATAGCTCAAAAACTAAGAGCCCAAAAAAAAAATCTGAAATTTTGAATTTTTTTTGTCCTCTTGATCAGTACAATGAATAAGCAAAAATCTTAAAAATCCGATTCCTAAAGGTTCAAAAATGATTTTTTATTGGATGATTTGACATGGAATGACCCAGCTTGGTGTTTTTATTGGAACTACACAGAAATCTCTTATACAACTTTTTAGCACAAACAATTAACATGCTCTTTCAAATCATTACTTAAAAAAAAATACATTTTTTTCCTTTTTAAGGAGTCAAACTCTTTCAAGGACTTGAAAATGAACTTATTTTCAAGGACTTTTTAAGGAGTGTACAAATCATCACACACACACACACACAAAGAGGGGGAACACTATACAGTGTTAGAGTTAGAAATAAATCTTTTACTGGCCCAGTGGGCCACTAGAATTTGCGAGCCACTGGTCCACCAAAATGCCCACTGGTCAATCAAAAACATTATTTTTTGCATCTACAATATATGCAAAAAATAATGTATCACTTCAGAGCAATTATCTCCAATATTAGTTTTTAAAACATCTAATTTGATTCCAATGGTTTGGTGATATAGCAGAGTAAGAGCACATTCCCAATTCATTTTTAAGTAAGGGAACAAGGGAGAATCCAAGGGTACAAAAATTTGCGTATATTAGCAGCCTTTTTTTTTTTTTTGTTTAATTTTTTAGGGTTAGTTTCCTTTTTCTTATTTTAGTCTTATTCCTCATCCCTCCTACTTTCCCATGAAGTTAGTTTCCCATTGAAAACTGTTTCATGTGAATTGTTCTTTTGCAAAAATTACCCTCACACATCCAATTCACCTCCTCCGCTAGTGTGTTTTCTAAAGCAGAAACAAAAACTGGCTTGTGTCTGGTGTCAGTATCTGCTGCATTCATTAGGGTGGGTGAATCCAAGGAAGAGCAGGACGTTTATTTTGATTACTTCTGCTCATTACAAATGGTGGGGACAGAGGTAAGAAAAAACAGCTGTTGCCGTTACAAGACAAGGATTGAGAAACTGCCTTTCTGTATTTATTGTTTCTTCTACTCTTTACAAATCATCGGGGATAAAAGAAATAGCTGTTATCCAATAGCATTTCATGAACCTATCACTAGTTTGAAGCTTAAAAGGAAAACCTACAAAAAGGTAAGAAATAGAAATTCATTTTTCAACTTATGACAAATTAGAAAAAAATAAATAAATAAAGAGAATGTACTGGCCATTCGGTCCAGTAAAATCTATAATTCAGTGGTCCAGCGGAAGTTTTACTGGCCAATGGATCACTGGGTAATTCAAATGCTGCTATACCCCTCCTTTTTTTCTACAGAAAAATTGCCCCCTGTAACTCGGCTAGTAATAAAAAATCTGACTCATCACACTATGACTGCACTTCAAAAGTAAGTTGAAGAACACAGCACTGAGCTACACAATTTCATTCACACCTTTCTTTAACATTTATCCCTGAAAAATGTCAGGACTTCATTAACAGCATAATTTAAATTGCTAAATTGACCTGAGAAATTTGTAAACATTTTGTGCATATACAATGCTAAAACATCTTTTGCTTCAACCATCTTCTTTGTGGGGAGTATATATATATATATATATATATATACACTGCTGGACAATTGCTGAGGACGGATCATAAACGGCTATATAGCGCATAAAAAAGTAAGTGTGGTTGGATGCCAAGTGAAATAAAATAATGTCAGAATGCCAGGACATTACAAGAAAGACAATTTATTGTGCTCTGAAATCCAGAAGGCTTTCGAACATGTTCAAGGGACAAACAGGCCATTTTGTGCAGAATATGTAAACGTGAAAAAAATGCAATTACTGTCCGCAGGCGTTCCGGCGTAAGATGCCAATACGGGATATGGCCACCATGGAGGGCGATGCAAGATTCCACACGTCGTGTCATGCTTTGCACAACATTATCAAGCAGCTGTTGGGGTAATTTATCCCATTCCTCTGTCAGTGCACGGATGAGGGTGTCCTTGTTTATTGGAGGGCATTGGCGACCAGCAAGACTCCTCCCCAAAGCATCCCACACATTTTCAATGGGATTCAGATCTGGAGAACGTGCTGGCCATACGAGGCGTTGAATATCCTCGCTCTCAAGACACTCCTAGACAGCGACTGTTCGATAACATGTTGCGTTGTCGTCCATGAAAATGAATCTATCACCGACAGCACCACGGAACATGCGAACATGAGGTAGCAGAACATCATTAATGTATCGTTGGCCAGTCATAGTCCCAGTTGGAAGCACATAGAGAGACGTATGGCCATTGATCACGATGCCAGCCTATACCAAGACACTACATGTCGGATATCGGTCCCTTTCCTGTATGTTTGCTGGACAATATGCAGTACCACTATCACGCCAGATCAGTTGTCGTCGGCAATCAGACGATAGACTGTATCTACTCTCATCTGAGAAGAGGACAGCAGATTAGTCGTTACCAGTCCAATTGCGATGTTGATGGCACCATTGCAAACGGGCGGTACGGTGACGTCTGGACACTGGGATGCACACAACAGGATGGCGGGCGTATAGTCCTCCTTCATGCAAACGTATGGCGACAGTTTTTCGGGAGATCCGCTTGCCAGTAGCAGCCATTAACTGATTTGCTACCTCACTAGCTGTGCTGCGCCGGTGTCTTTTTGTTGATAGCACTACGTACCGATCTTCTGCAGGTGTCATACTGCGAACACGACCTCCCCCGTGACGTTTGCTACACTCTCCATTTGTTTGAAATAATTTCCAAAGCCTTGAAATAACACTGTGGCTGAGGTCAAACTACCTGGCAACATCTGTTATATTTCGCCCTTCTCCAATCTTGCCAATAATACGGCCATGCGTAAAATCATCTAGGTGATGTCGGGAAGACATACTAAAAATTGCAAGTTCGTCAATTGATTCTTTCCCTTTCAACTTTGCGTTTGAACAACAACGGTCAATACGCGTCAAATCCTTTATATCTCTTATCAGCGCTATGACGTCACGAACATGTTCGGCAATCAAAAATTTTCATACGCACAACACGTCTTACTGTATCCCGCACTTATCAGGGTTCGTACTCTTTTTTGGGGAAAAAATTCAAGGACTTTCCAGGCCTTTTCCAGGCCATATACAAAAAATTCCAGGATGATTACTACGCTTTACAGTATCATGCTCAAATTAGTTTTTAAAAGCAATTTCAGTTTTAAGTAATAAAAATGATGAAAGATGCAAATGGATGAGTGTGCTTTTTTACCCATTACATTTCTTTTTAATGTTTTTAATTGGCGAATTACCCAATAATGCTAAATTGAATCATGATGCAATTACCACAAGGCTATTCAGAAAATCCTTTCCCTCAATCAGAAAATGATTAATTCAATCAGTCATTTTAGCTGCATCACTATTCTGCACTATCTTCCATGTAATCAGACTATTATTGATAACAACTGAAATTATTATAAAATAAAGTGAGGGCAGATTCAGAATTTAAGAATGGGGAGGGCGCACGTCTAACAGAGGACTGGTAAAAAAATCTCTGAGATTTATTTCCTCCAAAAAAACACGGTGGTAAAACATGGAGGACCCATAAGGGGGAGATGGGGTGCTTGCCTGTCAGAGTACATCACAAACAGCAGTTCTGAAGTACTGCTGTGTGGATCACTGAAAAGTTCGGGCCAATGTAAGACAAAACGTGGAGTTGCAAATCCATAAGTGAAAAAGTGTGATGTCTGAAAACAAGAAACGTGAGACAAAGCAAAGCACTTATCTACTTACTCAACCCCCCCTTTTTTTTTTTGAAATGGGGCATGTGCCTGTTATGCCCACAGGTGGATTCTAGCTCTGATAAAAAGTGTTTCCATACATGGGAATGATTTTTTTCTTTTTAACATTCCCAATAACTGCCACTGGTGGCTGCATATTGGGATGTGACTTTTGAAGGCAATGAAAATCTTATTACTAGACAGAATATGTTATAGACTTGAGGAAAATTTCCCCCAATTGTAGTACAGTTATGTTAAATCAAAAAGCATAAGCCACGGAATCACTATGCACCTCAAGAAATGATTCGGGAGTGGACGATCATAGAAAGGTGAACCAATAGAGTTTAAAACAGAAAGTGTAATTTTAGGAACATGGCAACAAATTTCAAATAAGTTTCATCATAGAAGTCAGAAAGTCCTGGCCCACCACCCAACCCAAAAGAATCTAACCACCTTTATGTCTACCAGTACACTTGCCTCATATTACTTTCCAAAAATTATTTTTCATATCAAACAAGATTGCCTCAATTTACTTTTATTTTTTTAAATCAAAATCACTGCTAAACTAAATTTATGAAGTGCTACCCCAAAATGTGGAACTAGCTAAACTATTTATAAAAACCTTAAACATAAAACAATCAGTTTTTTATTGGTATAAATTAGGATATTCTTAAGTATTTTACATAAATGAAAAATGATGAGCATAAGGAATCTCTACCTCCAGTTAAGCTTCAATCATAACCAGAATCAGAATAACCACTTTTGGTTCAACTCCCAAAACATAAGACAATTATATGAATTAAGTTTTTAAAAGCTTTTTTTTAAAAAAATTGGAAGTTTGTCAGTTATATAAACTAAAATCTGATCAATGCATTAAGGACAATTGATTGAATTGTTTTGGCCACAAATTCATAGTAAAATGTACAGCAAAAATATGTTTTAGGAGACCATGAGTATTTACTGTACAAGTATATATAAGGTTTTATATTACTTACCAAAGTTTTAGTCCAATAAGAAGCCCAATTGTGGAAGTTAGTTGCAGAAAGTTATAAGTTTTTGGAACAGAAGAGTTCATTAGTCTATTTACATGAACTTCATATGAAAAACACTAAATAATTATGAAGATAAAAGATCAAAACTGGTTTGAAGTTCAACATGCTTCAAAGAAAGAAAAAAAGTTCATTTCTATTGTAAATTGTACAAATATAAAATTTTTATGTTTTAGTATTAATTCTCTATATGCTTGGAAGATACCACAAATATGGAGTATCAATGGATGGTTATACAGATTTAAGATTGCTGACTTTGGTTTCAAGTTCCATATCCATTTTTTAAGTACTGCTCTTTTCTCATGAGCAGTTTTTCTAAAGCTATTAGATTTTACAATGTATGTATTGTTATTTGTAGTTTCAGCTTTTAAAGCTAAATCATCAGCAGAGTTAAGTAATTCTTTGACTTCTCCTTCAATGAGTTTCCTTTTCTTTTTTATGCTATCAATTTCATCTAAAATAGCTTTCCTTTATCCACATATGGCTGCTTTTTCCTTTTCTTTGGACTTATCATCCAAATAATGTATGTATTTTTGCCTTGCAGCTCCAACTGATAACAGAAGGGATTTTGAGATATTTACCTTATCAATACCACCTACATAGGATATATGATCATAAATAATTCTCTGTGCTACAATTGACTCCTCTCTCATGTTTTCTACAATGAGCTCCTTATTGATTGAAAAACCCCTCTCAACAGAAGCTTGCCCATGTGACAACAGTAAAAGAAGTTTCACAACTTTCCACAGTTCACTAAAAGCTTTAGTAGAAGACATGTACTCATACAATAATGTGTCTACTCTTTGTTGTTTATCTTCTGGATCAAAGTTTATGAATGAAGATTTTACTGCTGCAACACTGGTCACAAATTCCTTAAACTGCCATATTACACCATCACATAATTCTGGTTGTATTCTATGAGCATCAACAAGAAGTGTGAGAATGAATGTTAGATTCTTAATACAAGTCTCACTATTTATTGACATCAACCGAGGATCTAAACACTTCATGTGGCGAACAAGGTAGTACTTAAGTGGATTTTTTTCCAATAGCTTCACAACTAGCTTTTGCAAAAATATTCGGCATTCCATTCTAAACTCCGTAAGTTTGCGTTCACTAATGTTCTTAGCACTTAATTCTTTCAATACCTTCTCTGTTTGAAACCCAACATCAATTTCTTTATAGTGACAACACTGAGATGCATCTGTAAGGTCTACTTGTAACAGCTTTAAGGCAGAGTTAGCTTCTGCCATTACGGTTCTTTTAACAAAGCGATTCATCATATTTCTTAGCATCTTTTCAAGATCTGTGGCCATAAAAGGCATCATTGGCTTATCTGACTGATATGCCTTGAGAAATGGTACCAGCTGTTTTGAAACTGAATTGAAGAAATGCAGTTTAGCCAAAACAAAAGGATCTTTAGTGAAAGTTTTGATAGCATCAAATGATACAGTGTGGGGATTCTTGATGCACTTCTTTTCAACTTGGTTAACATAATTTTCAATGTCTGCCCAAATTTCTAATGCTCGCTCGCAGGCAGGAGTATTTTCTAGCCACCTGTGTGGGCAGAATTTTAATGGCATCTTACTGGCTAAAATTATTTCAGAAAAATCTTTCCTCCTTGCAGGTGAATCTTTAAAAAGCCTAAATAATGATGAAAGCAACTTTTGAATTTCCCACCCTGTTGCTGAGGCTCCATGTCGAAAGGCATTGTTTACAATGTGAAGTCCACAGCTCCCTGTGTTTAGGAGTTGGACATTTGAGTCAGCACTAAGTGTTGATTGCAGCATATCAAAAAACTTCCAATTAACATTGGGTCCATCCATTGATAACTGCACAATGTTACACAGTGGGAGGCACGCCATGCATTCAAGAAATTTTCCCATCATTATGTCTGCACTAGCATGACCCAAAAAAACTGATGACAAATATCTGGTTGAAACTGTTCCTTTTTCCCATAAACGAACATGTATATCCATTTGTTTTGACTGACTAAACTTGTTTAATCTTTCGTCAAACAAAATCACAAAATTTTCATTTTCGACTTCCTGAACCAACACTGATTTAAAGTGAGGTGCCAAACCAAAGCAACAAATGTAGGAACATTTTTTTTTCGCCACAGCTGAAGTTTCCAGCAATTCTGCTGTCAGAAAACATTAGGCTGAATAAAACATCATTACCTGCACAAGACCTGTAAGAGTAATGGGATTTAACCACTTTTAAACACCACAATGCTTCTGCTTTAATGGTTGCATTTTTTTCAAGAGGAATATGCAGAGGATTAGATGTGGATGCAATAGGCTGTACTTGTTTATCACTTGATACACATAGCAATTTATCAACAGTTAGTGGAACATTTTTACAGCTTTCTGTCAACATACTATGTTTTTTTCCTTTCATGTGGCTTCTTAAAGCGGATTCCCCCATATTCGAAACATCTATTATTTTAATGGATAAAAATGCATTTTGCAACATGGCAATTGCTTTCATCTTTTTTAATCCATCCAGCATATTTAGGATTTATTAGCCAAAGATCACTAAAAGTACACTTACCCATATTTAACGGGGAGGGGGGTGAAAAAAATGGGTAAATCAACTGAAACAGTAAATGAAAACCAAAAAAATATCTAAGATCAGGAACCACACAACTAAAAATTGAGAATTTCCCCTGAGTAAGGGGCTACACATGTGACCAATTACTATAGGCCAGATTTTAAGTAATTAAAGAAAAAGGGGTCTTACTGCTATGTTCTTTCCTGCTCCCCCAGCTTTGTCCTTTAGGCAGCCTGGGTTGCAAATGCTTTGGCATTGATTTAGTCTTCATTCAAAACAAGGAAACAACACTTAGTGAAGTTACTGTTTTATGACCTGTATGCCAATCAGTAGACAGAGTGTTGTGCTAAAAGACTGTTACAAAGCATCACCTCTTACAGCTGGGCTCCAAACCAGAGGAAAGGAAATGTTAACAAACACTTAGTGCCTGAGGGAAGCAAAACTTTGTACTGGGTCTCCTCCAAGTCTCAAATCTTTCATACTTACCCAGCTGGAGTGGACGTAGGGCTTCAAGCTTGGAGAATGAATACTGCTCTTATATCTATGCCTTTGAATTTAATTTCGACCATTTTCAACAGGGTAGGTTCCTAGGTTGTACCTAACAGCATACTAAAATTTCGCCAAAATCCAACCCCTTTTACGTGAATTATCGTACGGACAAATGGAAAAAACCAAAGCATAAACGTTTCTGCAACCTACAGTTCGAAAGGGTTAGTAATTTCTAAAATAAAAACATAACGAACAGCGTGAAAACTAGCTCATACACAGAATATTTGAAACTACAGTATGCGCTCTCAATTATTAGGGATGATAGGGGGGAAGGGAATAGAACTGTCCATAATTAGCATGTTCTCGTTGCGCTAGGCGCTTAAGCACTGCTGAATTCCGTCAGACCCCCCAATGGTCAAATGATTGAAATGTGCTGATGTTCATGGAATGAAATGGTTGATCAGCTATGATAACCGCATAAAAGTTCGAAGGGGGAGGAGGGGGGCGATTTTTTTTTACTTTATGCAACATTCTACATTACTCCAGTATTTATCTTGTCATCATCAACAATAGCAATGTAACTACCACTTACGATCGCGGATATCGGCCAACTGAAAATCTGCCATACAACTAAGGGATACAACACACAGGTATCCTGTTACAATGTATTGTAATTGAAAAAAAAAAAAAGATTTCAGAAATTAAAATTGAAAAAAAAAAAACTTTCAGAAATTAATATCATCAAGTCATGGGTGTTTCAAAAATCCGCTTTCCTTTATAATGTTTAAAAACATGTAATGTTTTTTCTTTTTTACCTGTCGTGTATAATAAAATGGGTTGATTTTTTTATGGAATCAGACGTCCATATGTCTGATTGTCTTCGTCTGAGTTCACACGTTAGCTACTGTGTACAAGTAGACATTTTTTCAGCTCAAAAATATGTAGTTTTGTATGTATTCACAGTATAACTCATTCCGTATTCCCACAGAACAAAATTCAGCAGATACAAATGAAGAACATCAAGACCTACCCAACACCATGTTTCCGATTGTCTGCTGTTTATATTCAAGAAATGCGAATATGGATCAATGGTGAATGCAGCAACTATGGTTTTTATTTATTACCAAGAAAAAAAAAAGGAGCCTGAAAGCTGTAAAGCTGAAACGGATATTTCTCCCCTCCCGAAAACATTCCGATTAAGTTCAAACAGCAGGAGCACGCGTCCACGCACACTCAACCTCTGGAATGTCCTGATGGAACGGCTTCTTTTCATTTGGCACATCGCCATAAATCACCACCTGCAGCTCACTGAAGTGTCTTCCTCCTTCACCCTAACTATAGGAGAAAACGTAAAAAAAAAAAATGCTGCCCAATTTTCGACAAAATGACCAAATTTACGTCATAACGTTGCAATTTACTAAAATACGTTTATCTGCTGAATTTCGCCTAAATCCATTGAAAACTTTTTAATTATAGATTTTTTTATTAAAACAGTAACTCAGACATCTGAATGTTTGTAATTAAAATAGAGTCCATATCATCACAGAAACAAAATTTAAGGATCACTCTGTTTAAATAAACAATGGCATCTAAAAAAAATAATTTGCTTGCTTTTCCCGTAATTTATAATTGCCGTTTCTTTTTTTTGAATCCGATTTTGCAACGGAAGATTTTTTTTTTTTTTTTGCATCTGCTAAAGTTTCAAACGGAATTCGGCGAAATTTGCACTAGAACTTTATTGTGATGTATTTTAACCACTGTAAAAATTTTACTGTGTTATTTTCAAAATTCCGGAAAATGGATTTCTGAAAATATGTCTTAGTCCTTTTGAGCCGTGGAAGTGATAAACAGGTGTTTGCTTTCTTCCCAACCAAGGGCTTCGGATCAGCGCTCCCAGCTGTCAATCAACCGTTGCTTTGGTAACACACTTTCTGCTCAAGGCTCACTGTCTAAAGAGGCACACATAATAAAAATTTCCAATGCTAACTTTTTAAGTTTTAAACCGATTCAAATGGAATTTTGGGAGTGAGCTTCTGTAATCCAATTATAGTGAATGTAAAAATTTCAGTCACTTTTGTGAAAAATTCGCAAAGATAGTTTTCTTATTTTTTATCATAAGTAGCCGAAGTCTCTTGAGGGGTGGGCCGGAAGCAAGCGTCTTAATGCAATAAACAAGGAGCAGATGAATGTGTTGTTCAGGCATACTCTTCACTGGTGGATGCCAGCTGACTTGGTAAACACGCGACCCCCCTTGCAAATGCTAAATGTCTCTTCTTTCCCCTTCTGTTGTTCTCAGTAGTTGTCCGACGGACATCAAGCTCAGGGCTAGAGAATGCATCAAGCTCCCCTTCCGTAACAGACCTGCTAGTAATCATCCAATTTTATTGCACTGGAAGTAGTGCTCCCCCCCCAGCCAAATTAGGATTTGGGCACATCCGAAACACCACTGTAGCCGGCGGTTTCTTTGAGAACAGAGGAGAGGAACTTAAAAAAATTAAGGGGTAACAGTCAGTAACACGATTTCCTAAAAGGGCATTTTTTTTTAAGCACTGATTTCAAATTTCAAGGCTTTTCAAGACAGCATTAAAAAAATACCGTTTTTCCAGGATATTCCAGGCCTTGAAAACGTAATCATGATTTTCCAGGACTTTCCAGGTTTTCAAGCACGCGTGCGCACCCTGACTTATGCTAATTTCCACATTTTCCTGCCTTCCATTGTATGGTTGCTATATTTGCTATTGTCATCCGTCCTTAACAATTGTCCGGCAGTGTATATATATATATATTATTTGGGATGTAAGGTCAGGTGAGGGATGTAAGGTCAGGTGATGCGTAACATCACAGCCTCTCCTTGACAAATGTCAACCCCGCCTTCTCGTGGTACATCCTGTTCCCACTAAAGGGGCTCTGACGACCGCCAATAGCGGTATAACTATACCATCGGGATTAGAGGAAATGCTATCCCACACTCACCAACCCGCTTGGCCAGCGTGGTGAGTTATGGCCAAACCCCTCCAAAATGACTCCACAACTTAAATCTTCGCCCTCAGTCTCCGGCAGCTGGAATGTACCTGGCCAAGGCAGCGGCCAGTGCGACATGAAGGCAGAGGGAGCTAAGAATCCCTGGAGGACCGGACTAGGCTGCCATCTGATGCTGACCTTGGCTACGTATAATGGACGCTCCCTATCTTCTGATTCAAGGCTTCTTGAATTGGAAGAGGAACTACAAAGGATCAAGTGGGACATCGTCGGGCTAAGTGAGGTAAGGAGAAAAGAAGAAGATCTCATTGAACTGAAAAGTGGACATCTCTTCTACTATCGTGGGACAGATACTGGCAGAACTAGTGGTGTTGGATTTATAATAAACAAGAAACTGAAGGATAAAGTTGTAGAAGTTGAAAGTTCCTCTGACAGAGCTGCACGACTCGTTATCCAACTCTCGAGAAGATACCAGGCTCAGATCACTCAAACTTATGCACCCACCACAAGTCATCCTGAAGAAGAAATTGAAGAATTTTATGAGGAAATTCGTCATCTAAATAATAAAGGTAAGCAGCACTTGAAGATAATTATGGGAGATTTCAATGCAAAAATAGGGCAACGGCAACAGAATGAAACTTCAGTAGGTAAATTCGGTCACGGCAACAGAAACCAGCGTGGAAATACTCTCGTAGAGTTTGCAGAGGCAGAAGGGTTTTTCATCTTGAACTCCTTTTTCAAGAAAAAGCCACACAGGAAATGGACATGGAGACATCCAAATGGGACGACAAGTGAAATTGATTTTATTATGTGTAACAAAAAATTCCTCATAGAAGACTGCAGTGTGCTAAACAAGTTCAACACAGGCAATGACCATAGATTGGTGAGATGTAAGATGCACCTCAACACTAAACTCGAACGTAGCAAGCTCATAAGACAAACAAAATGTATTGACATAACCAACCTTAAAAAACACCATAATACCTTCAAATTGGAACTGAAGAACAGATTCTCTGCTTTAGAAGGCCTAACATCGGAAGAAGTGGATATTTCTGAAGTTAACAGAAAATTTCCATAAGAGCTTTGGTTACTTTTAACAGAAAAGTAACCAAAACTCTTATGGAAACAGCAACAAAATTAGCTGGGTCTAAGAACAAATTGCATGTGAACAAATTATCAGGAAAAACCAAAATGTTGATGCAAAAAAGAAGAGTCATAAGGACAACTAAAGAAGATGCGACTTCCAAAGTGGAATATATAGAGCTATGCAAGACAGTACGAAAAAGTATCACTGAAGACGTAAGGAAATTCAACTGTGAACTAGTAAGGAAAGCAATTGAAAACAACCAAAGCCTAAAGATAGCAAAGGGACATCTCAGTAAGGGAAAAAACAGATTATGGCACTGAGAAAAGAAGATGGTTCTGTAACAAGAAATAGAGGCGAAATTTTGACAAGAGTGAAAGATTTCTACTCCAAATTATATGAAAGGGATGATACATGTTCTCCAGACATCATGAAAGGTACCAGTACCAGAGTTCTTCCAGTCCTTCCAGCAGAAGTTGCACATGCAATCAAGAACATGAAGCGAGGAAAAGCTCCAGGAGAAGATGGAATTACTGTAGACATCATACAAGAAGCAAGTGGAGAAATAGAAACAGTACTCGCCCAAATTTTCACTCGATGCCTTAATGAAGGGAAAATTCCTGAGGATTGGAACAACGGTACAATGATCTTGCTACATAAAAAAGGTGACATTGAGGATCTCAGGAACTACAGACCTATCAGCCTCCTATCAGTGGTTTATAAAATCTTCACTAAAGTTCTTTCACACCGCTTGAAGGTGACACTGGACATGGCTCAACCGAGAGAACAAGCTGGATTCAGGAGTGGCTACAGCACAATAGATCATATCCACGTACTGAGAGAACTAATTGAAAGAGCGAGGGAATATGAACTTCCATTGTGCATGGCTTTTATCAATTATGAAAAAGCCTTTGATTCGCTGAAACCATCAGCAGTTGCAATGGCTCTGAAATCCTGCGGTATTGAAGATGCATACATTAATATTATTAATAACATCTATGAAAATGCAAGCGCAAAGATTCGGCTGTTTGAAAATACAACACACATAAAAATTGGAAAAGGAGTGAGACAAGGTGACACCATATCTCCGAAGCTCTTTAATGCCACATTGGAAAATGTCTTTCAATCACTGAACTGGGAAAACAAAGGGATAAAGATTAATGGAGATTATCTAACGTACCTTCGTTTTGCTGATGACATAGTCATTTTTGCAACTACCCCGTCAGAGCTACAGAGTATGATCCAGGAACTTGCTGACAAGAGTAAAGAAGTGGGATTAAAAATGAACTTTCAGAAGACAAAAGTGATGTACAATGCTTTTACAAGAAATGAAGATTTATCGATTGATGGAGAAAAGCTGGAGATAACAGACACGTACGTTTATCTTGGACAGCAGATATCAAGTGAGGGTCACATTGATGAAGAAATTAATCGGCGTACAAAACTTGCCTGGAGAGTTTTTGGAAGAAACAGCATAAATTTCAAGAGCAATATGCCATTATGTCTTAAAAGAAAAGTGTTTGATCAATGCATCCTTCCAGCGCTTACGAATGGTGCAGAGACGTGGACCTTAGCTAAAAGAGACATACGAAGGCTGCAGACTACTCAAAGAAGCATGGAGAGGTGCATGCTTGGTGTAACCAGGAGAGATAAGAAGAGGAACACGTGGATCCGAAAAATGACAAGAGTGGAAGACATCATGATCAGAGTTAAATCCCTGAAATGGCAATGGGCTGGACATACTGCCAGAAGAACAGACCATCGATGGACAGCCGAAATTTTAGATTGGATTCCAAGGGACAGGAAAAGACCCAGAAGAAGACCACATGGAAGATGGGTGGATGAAATTCGAAAGTATGCGGGAGTGACATGGAAGGGACTGGCACAAGACAGACCGTTGTGGAGGAAACTTGGGGAGACCTTCGTCCAGCAGTGGACTGATAATGGTTGACAATGATGATGATGATGATGATATATATATATAGTATAAGAATACTCACTATTTTTTCCCATTATTCTTTGGGCATCTAGGAATAAAATGAGAAATTACAGACAAATAAAACATCGAATAACTCGAAAACTATTCCTGATAAAAAAATGCAAGCACAGATTTGAATTATGCACAAAAAAATCTTCAAGAAGCACTCTTGAAGAAAAGTTTTACTTTTTGTAGAAGATTAAAAAAAAACACATCACAACAGAAATATTTCATTTCTTGTGTTGACCAAGGTTTCATTGGGCTTTGGCTCAACTTCTTCAAGTTGAATGGCACGTAAATATTCAAATCAAATGACATCATCAATGCCATTGATGGTCACGACATTTTGTTAGTTGTTTTCACACACTTGATAGAGAGAAATGGTGTGGATGCCATGTCATTGAAAAGTTGCAAAGAATTTTGTTATATATATGGAAAGCTTTCAAAATATCAAGTTTGGTGGTTGAATCCAGCTTCTTTATAAGTTTCACTTCTTTAGACCAACATACAGAACTGTGACCTAAAGAAATTGTCAATGGGTAAACACTGTCATAAAAATGATAATAGATTTCTCTTTGAAGAAGTGAAGCTTAATGACAAGCCAGTTTCAATCATCAAACTTGATACTTTTAAAAGCTTTCCATATACAGTTGAACCTCATTAAACTGATCTATTTTGTTCACCATACTAACCTGGTGGTAAGTGAGAGTGGCAGTTTAACGGGGTTCATATGCAAAAAAGGGTAAAATTAATTGAAGTACTGTAAAAGGAAGAAATAAAAAAATCATTCATTTCTTATGTATCAGATCTCTAATTTTGGGAATGTATAGGGATTGAAAACACAGTGATTAAGTAAAGTTTATGACAAAAACTCATAAAACGTGGTTTTTTACATTTGTCGACAACAATTTTTTTTAATCAGTACCTTTAGCATTTTCACAATGAACTATCATCATTCTATTTTTCATCTTTTTGCAACCTTTCTCAATTTTAGTTCAAATTGATTTATCAGGTATCCTATAAACCAACCCAGAGACGTCCATGTGATACACATATTTTAATTCATAGCCAAATATGATTCCTAACATTTCTTTTTTTGTCTCATCCACTGAACTTTCAGAGGTTTTGGCTGCTTCATCATGCTTTATTGTCAATTTTTGAATATTTGAAACCAACCATTATGTAACTGAATTCTTGCATTTAGTATTCTTTCCCAAACTGTTTTGCACTTTGAAGAATAACTTCACCAGTAATAACTCCATGCTAGGCATTTACCTGACCAGTAAAAACAAGACCTATCTTTAAATTTCATGCTTGCTACATCAAAATTTTTTTTTACCCAAGAACGGTTGTTTTTCAGATCCCATCCATCAATGTTTAATTGCTTAATATGCTTCCTACTGTTCTTCTGCTACTTGACTTGTCAAAAAGATATTTGCTAATGCCTTATCAACGGTTGTTCAGGTTTTTTAAAGCTTTTGCTAACCCAGGGCTTTTCAAACTGTACGTTGCAGGTTTTGGTCAAGGGAGTCGCCATCGCGCCGTTGAAATTTGCTGAAACTATAGGAAATGAGGGGATAATGGTAGCCACACCCCCTCCCTTCAAATAGGAAAGAAAACTCCCTTCAAATAGCAGATAGTGTATACACAGTATACACACTATCTACCAACAAGTAATTGGACACCCCTGCAATCGACGATATCTGCGGTCCTGATACACGTCATGGCCGCCGCCGTTAAATATCGTGTGGGAAACAACAACGCAACCAGTCGCATGCAAGATGCCACGCAGTTCGGAGCTCTCCGATTTCGAGAAAGGTGTAATCGTCGGGTATCACAGAAATGGCCGATCCATACGTGACATATCCAGCGAGTTGAAGTACCCAAAATCGACAGTGGCCTACGTGATTGGCATGTGGAAGATGAGAGGTGACTGTCGGAATGTGCCCCGACCCAGCAGACCCACAAAACTGGGAGTTAAGATACCGACGGAGAAATTCGGAAGAATCGCACCAAATCGATGGGCCACATCCACGAGGAGTTTCAACAGGCATCCGGGAGTGTTCTTTCGATGAATACCATCCGTAAGGAAGCCCATCTGCTCGGTTATCACGGACGTGTTGTCGCCCACAAGCCTTTGATCACCAAGCCCAATAGCACTGCTCGGCTAACGTGGTGCACAGAACGTCGACAGTGGACCGTTGAACAGTGGAAACAGGTTCTCTGGAGAGATGAATCAAGGTTCACCCTCTACCGTTCAAATGGCAGGGTCTGGGTTTGGCATCTGCCTGGAGAATGCCTCCTGCCGGAATGTATTGTGCCATCTGTGAAGTTCGGCGGCGGTGAAATTATGCTATGGGGGGTATTTCTCCTGGTATGGCACGGGACCCTTGGTCGCAATTCCTGGTAGACTCAACGCCGAGACCCTTGATCGCAAATTCCTGGTAGACTCAACGCCGAGACCCTTGGTCGCAATTCCTGGTAGACTCAACGCCGAGACCCTTGGTCGCAATTCCTGGTAGACTCAACGCTGAGACCTACTGCACCATTTTGGATGACCATGCGCTTCCTACGTTGTGGCAGTTTTACAGGGTGGACCCATGTTACTTTCAGGATGACAATGCCACCTGTCATGTTGCGAGGTCTACCATGGCTTGGTATGGTGACAATGGGGTTAATCGAATGGACTAGCCTGCGCAGAGCCCGAACCTTAACCCTATCGAGCACCTCTGGGATGAGTTGGAGCGTCGACTTAAGGGATGCCCCACCGTCCGAAATCGGTGAAAGAACTGACCTGTCTTCTCCAAGCCGAGTGGAAGAAAATACCGCTAGCCGCCGTACAACGCCTGGTTGAGAGTATGCCCCGGAGGGTCGCAGGTGTAATCGCCGCTCGTGGAGGCTCCACCAACTATTGAAGTTGAATAAACTTTGTTTTCCTTTGCTATCACAGGTGTCCAATTACTTGTTGGTAGATAGTGTAGATGGATGGGATCTGAAAAACAACTATTCTCAGTTAAAAAAAATTATAACTTACGTCAGCAACTGCAACACTCTTTTCAAGTAGTCATTTTTGTCTCGCATACAATGTAAACAACAACAAAAAAACATTCGAATATAATGATATTTTGGCTAAAGTAACATCACCAAATAATTATGAGGCTAATCCATTCGAAGTATCAATAGGTGTACTATTGTCCATAATACTGTTTCACACATTACTTAATGTGGTTGTATCAATGTAGGCTTATCAACAACAATTAAAGGCATGAAAATAATATATGCATTTTTTCATTTTTTACAATGTTTTTAAAGGCTTTTTAGAATTTTATTTCATTTCCTTTTGTCAAATTTATTGTTTACTCATCACTTTCTGAAGGTTGTCTCAAGGTTGAAATTGGCCGTACATTGCTTAGCTCATAAAAGTTTTAACTTGGATATTGTACTCTTTGAATAATTACTACCTGGTTCTGTCATCCATCAAGTAAGGCAACTTTAGAATTATTACTCAAACAATACCCAAACGATGAAGGATTGTTGAACTGTATGCTAAAATGGGCAACTTAACCCTAAACTTGGTAAGGGTTAATCAGTTATTCTACCTAAGACCAACAAACTTTCAGTTGTTTTTTTTTACTTTTTAAGTACTTTAGGGAATTTCTGGCATAATTTAAGGACTTTTAAGAATTTATAAGGACTGTGGGAACCCTGTTAATGCTAATGGGCTGCTAAAACACCATTTTTCATCAATTACCAAATACTGCTTAAGTTGCTCACAATACCCTGAATATACCGCAAAGAGCACATGACATAGTAGATGGATGAAGCCAATTTCCCTGTGAGGGGGATAATATAACATAATCCAATAATCACCATAGGAATGTGATACATGTACTTTGCCTTACAGGTGCAGTCCAGAAACTTTTGGATCTTACTCTGTATAATAAAACAACAACAAATAAATCACTGTAAACAGCACAGACTTACCAGTCTGCTGTGGAAGACTCTCAATTTCTTCCTTGTGATAAACTGGCACAACTGCACAATATAATTCACAGATATTTCTTGCTGTGTAATAAAGCTTGGCTGCATAACTGGGAGAAACTTGTTGAGCTTCCACCATTACTTCATTTATCAGCTTAGTTAAATGCTTTGCAAACTGGCTACAGCAGAAGAGAAAGGGTGAGATATCAAAAACAAACATACAAATTCTACAATGAAAATATGAGAGCATATGACACATTGACAGTTTAATTACAATCTCTTTATTAATTTATTTTCACTCACAGCTACTTCTTGCAACAGAGAAGAATTTAATGCCGGACACGAGACTGACGGAAACAAAAAGCTGAAGTTTTCAACCGGGTGAAAAATCAGAATGCGTAGCGAGAAAACGCGGATAATAACGCAGCATGAACAAGATTGAATTGCTTACTGTAATTTATTTATGTAAATATTAAACTGAAGCATTATCACTGTATTCACAATATAAAATTACAATTCAAAACAAAATAAAATGGTTTTAAAAATATTGCTTCAAACAGTTTTTTTTTCTTGTTTTGTTGTTATACTTGCAAGAAGAACATCAGCTGGAGCTTTCTCTTGTATTTCTTTCTTCTCAGCAAGTTCCACAGCCATATTTGTAATATACTGACTTTGCAGCTGCAGAGCATTCATTGCTTAAATTCTTTTCTGCTGATATCTTTCACTTCCCACTTCTTTGTTGCTTTTTTATTCCCTCCGATAATAATTTCATTCATTCATCATGCTGAAAGAATTTTCAACCTGAGAACAATGAATGCTGATATCAAAGCTTTAACTGTTTTAGATAAATGGAGTAACTTAAAGAATATGAATACTTTTGAACACCAAGATCAGTTCTTACAAATTATTCAACTTCAACAATTCCATTTTTGGACAATTCCCCCTCCTCCCTTATCCACACATTTATAGGAGGAAATAGCATATAACAACACAGTTGGACAATCGCTGGGGGGGGGCACGATTACAGGTGAAATCTTTGCTCTGTCTGACTTCCGTTTTCGGAAAATTCTCCAAAGCTTTCAAGCTGAAATACAAACATTTATGAAATAGAACAATATCTTATAACAATACTGGGTAGAAGAAACATCGTGAGAAGAAAAAAATTATGACTAAGGGATAAATTTCTGTTCTGTGTAACTTCTTGTTTTTGAAAGTTTTGAAGGGCGGTATTCCGCCCTTCGACGTAAAGTGACCTTTTCCCCTACCACCACCATTCTCCCCAAAATTTCCATTCAGTTGTGCATCGATCTCGTCAATGAAGACCACAGGCAATTTTTCATGGTCTTACTTCTGTTTTTGTAAATGGTTGCCTGCAGTTTCAAGCTGAAATGCAAACATTTATGCATTAAATTGATGGTAAACAACAATACTGGCCACAAACAACATTTCGAGAAAAATATTACGATTACGGGGAAAATTCCTAAAATCACATTCATGGCCTGAAGCCCATCGGCGATGAAACTTTCAAGTTTTCTGATGCGATTTAATTCACGTGTGAAACAGTAATTACAGTCAATTCAGTGATGTCCGGATGTCCGATTGCTGTGTTCATTATCATGACGTATTTACCACGTATTATGTGAAGAATAGCATGGAGAGGTGCATGCTTGGTGTACCAAGGAGAGATAAGAAGAAGAACTCGTGGATCAGAAAAATGACAAGAGTGGAAGTCACCATGATCAAAGTAAAATCCCTGAAATGGCAATGGGCCGGACATACTGCCAGAAGGACAGACCATCGATGGACAGTCAAAATTTTAGATTCGATTCCAAGGGACAGGAAAAGACCCAGAGACCACATGGAAGATGGGTGGATGAAATTCGAAAGTATGCAGGAGTAACACGGAGGAGACTGGCACAAGACAGACCGTTGTGGAAGAGGCTTGGAGAGATCTTCGTCCAGCAGTGGATTGATAATGGTTGATAATGATGATGATGATGTGAAGAATATTTTTTCAACTCTGAATAAGAGATACGTACCTCGTAGCATGTCGGTCCCCCTTTAGCGCGAAAACGCCTAGGCACCGACTCCACCAAATGCTGGAGGGTTTCCAGAGGTAATGCAAGCCATGTTTATTGCAGTGTTGTCCACAACTCCACCTGAGACATTGGTCTAGGATCCATGGATCTGATGTCTCAACTCCACCAGATGCCAGAGGGTTTCCAGAGGTAATGCCAGCCATGCCTGCTGCAGCATTGTCCACAACTCCACCTGAGACATTGGTCCAGGATCCATGGATCTGATGTCTCAACTCCACCAGATGCCAGAGGGTTTCCACAGGTAATGCCAGCCATGCCTGTGGCAGCATTGTCCACAACTCCACCCGAGACATTGGTCCAGGATCCATGGATCTGATGATCTCAACTCCAGCAGATGCCAGAAGGTCTCCAGAGGTAATGCCAGCCATGCCTGTTGCAGCATTGTCCATAAATCCATGCGAGACATTGGTCCAAGATCCATGGATCTGATGATCTTAACTCCACCAGATGCTGGAGGGTTTCGAGCCATGCCTGTTGCAGCATTGTCCACAAATCCATGCGAGGCATTGGTCCAGGATCCATGGATATGATGTTCCACTTCACGGCATTGCAGTTTCCACAGGGTTTAAAGTTGGTGAACTTTGAGGTCACAAGATGATTCTAAACTCAGATGAGTGTTCCTCAAGCCTTGCCTGGTGAGGTGGTGCATTGTCCTACTGCAACAGACCCTATTGGCTGCACAATGGGCTTCAGGCCATGAAAGTGTGTGTGATCAGCCAGCACATGCTGGTAGCATGCAGAGGTTGAAGACCTCTCCAGACACACTAAGGGACCTAATGTGCCCCATGAGAAGGCTCCCCAAGTTACCACAGAGCAACCACCACCTTGAACAGAGCCAACCTGGCACAACTCGGCCATGGCCTGATGCTATCGACAACACACCCGAACTCTCCCGTCAGTTCGGTACAGCTGAAAATGGGATTCATCCAACTACACAACGCTGCACCACTTTGTAGTGATCCGGTTTTAATGTTCCCGGCACCAGGTGAGGCGTAATGTGTGATGATGAGCAGTCGACAGTGGCACACGAGTAGGGAGTCAGCTACTCGTGTGCCACTGTCGACTGCTCATCGTTGTATCGTTCATTCGCTTGCACTGCTTGGGGCTCCAACATTTAACCTGGATGTGATTTGTGCCGCCGTTGTCAAGTGGTCAGTCTGTATGAGCCTGGACAGTCTATGTCAACCCTGGTCATCAATGGCATGTGGTCAGACACTGCTTGCTCTCTGGTATGTCTCACAGCACACCCTTCCTAAGGTTGAACGTGGGTTCTTACGACTTGGGCGATGGACCATCTTGTGTCAACAATGCATCCATGATCAAAGTTGCTCAGATCACTATGTTCATTATTACAACACAAGGGAAGCCTTGTTGCCCTCCTATTCATCACTTGCATTCGGTTTGGGTCTGCATGACTCTGCATGGAGGATGCCCATGTCAACTGCCCATATCAACTGCCCATCACCCCTACCTTTTAACACTGTTTGCCGAGTGTATTATATATACACTTGTATGAACAGCTGCATCTCAAATTAGTTTTTCAGCTTTGTCTTCAAATGTATAACTAGGACCAGCCGCCAACAGTAACTGATAACTCGGGTACATATCAAGGCATTGATCAAGTCAAACCCACGTTACACAACACGAGAGATTGCAGACACATTGCACATCCATCATTCAAGCGTTCACGACCATCTGAAGAAGCTGGGATACGTAAGCAAGCTCAATGTGTGGGTTCCTCATGAACTCAAAGAAGTTCAATTGACGGCGCGTATAAACATCTGCAATATGCTCATTAAACATGAGGAAAACGATCCTTTTTTGAAGCGACTGATAACTGGTGGCGAAAAGTGGATTATGTACAACAGTGTGCTGCGCAAACGGTCTTGGTCCCGACGTGCTGCTTTGCCTCAAACGACATCCAAAGCAGACATTCATCATCGGAAGGTTCTGGTCTCAGTGTGGTGGGATTTTAAAGGTGTCGTGTTTTTCAAGCTCCTACCACGGAACCAAACAATCAATTCGAATGTGTACAGTTGGCAATTGGACAGTTTCAACGAATCCATCATCCAGAAACGTCCAGAGCTCGTTTATCGTAAAGCTTTTGTGTTCTATCACGACAACGCGAGACCACACACAAGTCTGATCACCCGCCAAAAATTATTGGAGCTTGGGTGGGATGTGTTGCCACACACAGCATACTCGCCTGACCTTGCGCCGTCAGACTTCCACTTGTTTCGCTCTCTTTAACAGTCCTTGCGTGGCATAACGTTAAATTCCGATGAGGCTGTAAATCAGCACCTTGTACAGTTTTTCGCCACGAAAGACAGGTCCTTCTATGAACGAGGCATTCTGCAGCTCACTGAAAGACGGCAAAAGGTTATCGAACAAAATGGGCATTATATCATTGATTGATCTTTGTTCTTTCTATCAATAAATGACCTTTGCAAAACATGGCTAAAATATGTCATGACTTTTCCGACAACCCAATACAATAAAAACAAGCTGAACAGCATTTTTTTCGTTAAGGATTTCTCCTCACTCAATATATTAATTTTAAGTTAATATTTATATATGCCCTTGATCGATGAACCTGTGCCCTCTAAAATAAGATCACTTGAAGCTCTCCACAATTTATAGTTTTTGTGTACTTAAAAAAAGCAAAAAAGCTGTTTGGGTGTGATTTTTTTTAAGTCATGGTGGTCATTTTGGCTTATAAATCCAAAATGGTGGATGCTACAAAAAAAAAAAAAGTTCAGATTTGAACTCTTAAAAGATGATTTTCCAGATGGACATAAAATGATTTTTTTTTAAATGTGTCAGTTGGGCGATTTCCAGAGAATGACCCAACAGTAGTGATGAAGGTGTGCAGATACTAGAGCCATAAGTCACCATTTTACTTGCAACAGTGACAATATCCCCTTTGTGAGGGGTACAATATGAAGAACAAACAGAGTAGGGAATCACTGCGTGACAGAAGCTGAACTCTAAATGGAAATAAAAAGGTATTATTACCAAGTCCGACAAAACTAGACTAGTCTTTTCACCTGAATGGTCAATAGCTGTTAGGGTAACACTCTCCTTCACTGGAGAGATTTATTTTAGAATAAGATGGCCCTCAAGGCCTAAACTGTGATATTTTAACAGCGATCTTGAAACTGTTACTTAAGTCACTGACACGTACGTTTATCTTGGACAGCAGATATCAAGTGAGGGTCACATTGATGAAGAAATTAATTGGCGTACAAAACTTGCCTGGAGAGCTTTTGGAAGAAACAGCATAATTTTCAAGAGCATTATGTCATTATGTCGTAAAAGGAAAGTGTTTAATCAATGCAGCCTTCCAGTGCTTACATATGGAGCAGCGGCAGGGACCTTAACTAAACTAGTAAAAATCATGCAATGCATTGATTATAATACGCTTTCCAACATACCAGAAATCATTGCTCAGATAATAATATAACCTAATTGTTTCATTTATAAAAAATTTTTAACTAACCAAAAAAAAACACGTAACAAATTGACCTCTCTCGGGCTGGGAGCACGTGCCTCACGGAGTAACAACGTGCGAAATGCTTTGCCAATATCAGGTAAATAATACCTTAGATATTATGTATATTTAATCTAAAGCATGTTTATAACATAAGACAACCATTAAGGTTGTCTCATGAATTACATATTTCATAATTACTCAAGTTATGAGGATAATGGCTGTGGGATAAATCTCGCTCATGTTTCCTGATCTTTGACCCCATTTCGATGATATTCAACAGAACAAGTTCAGTATACCTCCGGAACAACATACTAAAGTTTTGCCGCAATAGAAGCATGTTTAGTCAAGTTATGAGGATAATGGCTGTGGAATAAATATCGCTCATGTGCCCTGATCTTTGACCCCATTTCGATGATATTAAACAGAACCGGTTTAGTACATCTCTGGAACAACATGAAGTTTTGTCGCAAAGGAAGCATTTTTATGTAAGTTATGATGCATAAGGGCGATGGAATGGATCCCCTCCTATGTCCTGACCTTTGACCCCATTTCGCCAATTTTCAATAGGGTTCCTTCCCAGGTGTCCCCTGCCACATACTAAAATTTCATCCAAATCGAACCATTTTTATGCAAGTTATCGTGCGAACGGACAGAGAGACAGCCAAAGCATAAATGCTTCTTCAACTTACTTTTGGAAAGCGTAAAAAAGATATACAAAGACTGCAGACAACTGAAAGAGACATGGAGAGAAGATGCCTTGGTGTAACCAGAAAAGACAAGAGGAGGAACTTGTGAATGAGGAAAATTCCAAGAGTGGAGGACATGATTAGAGTAAAATCTGTGAAATGGCAATGGGCTGGACATATTGCCAGAAGGACCACTGATGTGCAACCAAAATTTTAGACTGGATTCCAAGGGACAGGAAAAGACCCAGAAGACCACATAACCATCTCCCGATGGTTAGACGAAATTTGAAAGCATATGGAAGTGCCATGGAGGAGACTGGTTGAAGAAACTTTGGGAAACCTTCATCCAGTAGTGGATTGATAATGGTTGACAGTGATGACAAACACACACACACAGGACAAGCATCGAGGAAATTAAAACAGAATTAAAGAGCACACAACTGCCATTAAGAAAATAGAACAGTGCGATAGTCAACACATTACTGATGTTTCGGATAAATCAGTTACTGTTAGCCTTTGATTCAGTGAAACCATCAGCAGTTACAATGGCTCTAAAATCCTGCGGTATTGAAGATGCATACATTAATATTATTAATAACATCTATGAAAATGCAAGGGCAAAAATTCGGCTGTTTGAAAATACAACACACATAAAAATTGGAAAGGGAGTGAGACAAGGTGACACCATATCTCTGAAGCTCTTTAATACCACATTGGAAAATGTCTTTCAATCACTGAAGTGGGAAAACAAAGGGATAAAAAGCACTGGAAGGATGCATTGATCAAATACTTTTCTTTTAAGACATAATGGCATATTGCTCTTGGAAATTATGCTGTTTCTACCAAAAGCTCTCCAGGCAAGTTTTGTATGCCGATTAATTTCTTCATCAATGTGACCTTCACTTGATATCTGCTGTCCAAGATAAACGTACGTGTCTGTTATCTCCAGCTTTTCTCCATCAATCGATAAATCTTCATTTCTTGTAAAAGCATTGAACATCACTTCTGTCTTCTGAAAGTTCATTTTTAATCCCACTTCTTTACTCTTGTCAGCAAGTTCCTGGATCATACTCTGCAGCTCTGATGGGGTAGAAGCAAATATGACTACGTCATCAGCAAAACGAAGGTGGGTTAGAAAATCTCCATTAATCTTTATCCCTTTGTTTTCCCAGTTCAGTGATTAAAATACATTTTCCAATGTGGCATTAAAGAGCTTTGGAGATATGGTGTCACCTTGTCTCACTCCCTTTCCAATTTTTATGTGTGTTGTATTTGCAAACAGCCGAATCTTTACACTTGCATTTTCATAGATGTTATTAATAATATTAATGTATGCATCTTCAATACCACAGGATTTCAGAGCCATTGTAACTGCTGATGGTTTCACTGAATCAAAGGCTTTTTCATAATCGATAAAAGCCATGCACAATGGAAGTTCATAATCCCTCGCTCTTTCAATTAGTTCTCTCAGTACGTGGATATGATCTATAGTGCTGTAGCCACTCCTGAATCCAGCTTGTTCTCTCGGTTGAGCCATGTCCAGTGTTACCTTCAAGCGGTGTGAAAGAACTTTAGTGAAGATTTTATAAGCCACTGATAGGAAACTAATAGGTCTGTAGTTCCTGAGATCCTCAATGTCACCTTTTTTATGTAGCAGGATCATTCTCGCATTGTTCCAATCCTCAGGAATCTTTCCTTCATTAAGGAATCGAGTGAAAATTTGGGCGAGTACTGTTTCGATTTCTCCACTTGCTTCTTGTATGATGTCTACAGTAATTCCATCTTCTCCTGGAGCTTCCCCCGCTTTATGTTCTTGATTGCATGTGCAACTTCTGCTGGGAGGACAGGAAGAACTCTGGTACTGGTACCTTTCATGATGTCTGGAGTACATGCATCATCCCTTTCATATAATTTGGAGTAGAAATCTTTCACTCTTGTCAGAATTTTGCCTCTATTTCTTGTCACAGAACCATCTTCTTTTCTCAGAGCCATAATCTGTTTTCTTCCCTTACTGAGATGTCCCTTTGCTATCTTTAGGCTTTGGTTGTTTTCAATTGCTTTCCTTACTAGTTCACAGTTGAATTGCCTTACATCTTCAGTGATACTTTTTCGTACTGTCTTGCATAGCTCTATATATTCCACTTTGGAAGTCGCATCTTCTTTAGTTGTCCTCATCTCTCTTCTTTTTTGCATCAGCATTTTGGTTTTCCTGATAATTTGTTCACATGCAACTTGTTCTTAGACCCAGCTAATTTTGTTGCTGTTTCCATAAGAGCTTTGGTTACTTTTCTGTTAACTTCAGAAATATCCACTTCTTCCGATGTTAGGCCTTCTAAAGCAGAGAATCTGTTCTTCAGTTCCAACTTGAAGGTATTATGGTGTTTTTTAAGGTTGGTTATGTCCATACATTTTGTTTGTCTTATGAGCTTGCCACGTTCGAGTTTAGTGTTGAGGTGCATCTTACATCTCACCAATCTATGGTCACTACCTGTGTTGAACTTGTTTAGCACACTGCAGTCTTCTATGGCAAATTTTTTGTTACACATAATAAAATCAATTTCACTTGTTGTCCCATTTGGAAGTCTCCATGTCCATTTCCTGTGTGGCTTTTCGTGAAAAAGGAGTTCAAGATGAAAAACCCTTCTGCCTCTGCAAACTCTACGAGAGTATTTCCAAGCTGGTTTCTGTTGTCATGACCGAATTTACCTACTGAAGTTTCATTCTGTTGCCGTTGCCCTATTTTTGCATTGAAATCTCCCATAATTATCTTCAAGTGCTGCTTGCCTTTATTATTTAGATGACAAATTTCCTCATAAAATTCTTCAATTTCTTCTTCAGGATGACTTGTGGTGGGTGCATAAGTTTCAATAATATGAGCCTTGTATCTTCTCGAGAGTTGGATAATGAGACGTGCAGCTCTGTCAGAGGAACTTTCAACTTCAACAACTTTATCCTTCAGTTTCTTGTTTATTATAAATCCAACACCACTAGTTCTGCCAGTATCTGTCCCACAATAGTAGAAGAGATATCCACTTTTCAGTTCAATGAGATCTTCTCCTTTTTCCTTACCTCACTTAGCCCGACGATGTCCCACTTGATCCTTTGTAGTTCCTCTTCCAATTCAAGAAGCCTTGAATCAGAAGATAGGGAGCATCCATTATACATAGCCAAGGTCAGCATTAGATGGCAGCCTAGTCCGGTCCTCCGGGGATTCTTAGCACCCTCTGCCTTCATGTCGCACTGGTCGCTGCCTTGGCCAGGTACATTCCAGCCGCCGGAGACTGAGAGCCAAGATTTAAGTTGTGGAGTCATTTTGGAGGGTTTGGCCATAACTCACCACGCTGGCCAAGCGGGTTGGTGAGTGTGGGATAGCATTTCCTCTAATCCTGATGGTATAGTTATACCGCTATTGGCGGTCGTCAGAGCCCCTTTAGTGGGAACAGGATGCACCACGAGAAGGCGGGGTTGACATTTGTCAAGGAGAGGCTGTGATGTTACGCATCACCTGACCTTACATCCCATATATATATATATATATATATATATAAGGATGTAAGGTCAGGTGATGCGTAACATCACAGCCTCTCCTTGACAAATGTCAACCCCGCCTTCGTGGTGCATCCTGTTCCCACTAAAGGGGCTCTGACGACCGCCAATAGCGGTATAACTATACCATCGGGATCAGAGGAAATGCTATCCCACACTCACCAACCCGCTTGGCCAGCGTGGTGAGTTATGGCCAAACACCTCCAAAATGACTCCACAACTTAAATCTTGGCCCTCAGTCTCCGGCAGCTGGAATGTACCTGGCCAAGGCAGCGGCCAGTGCGACATGAAGGCAGAGGGTGCTAAGAATCCCCGGAGGACCGGACTAGGCTGCCATTTGATGCTGACCTTGGCTACCTACAACGGACGCTCCCTATCTTCTGATTCAAGGCTTCTTGAATTGGAAGAGGAACTACAAAGGATCAAGTGGGACATCGTCGGGCTAAGTGAGGTAAGGAGAAAAGGAGAATATCTCATTGAACTGAAAAGTGGACATCTCTTCTACTATCGTGGGACAGATACTGGCAGAACTAGTGGTGTTGGATTTATAATAAACAAGAAACTGAAGGATAAAGTTGTAGAAGTTGAAAGTTCCTCTGACAGAGCTGCACGACTTGTTATCCAACTCTCGAAAAGATACCAGGCTCAGATTATTCAAACTTATGCACCCACCACAAGTCATCCTGAAGAAGAAATTGAAGAATTTTATGAGGAAATTTGTCATCTAAATAATAAAGGTAAGCAGCACTTGAAAATAATTATGGGAGATTTCAATGCAAAAATAGGGCAACGGCAACAGAATGAAACTTCAGTAGGTAAATTCGGTCACGGCAACAGAAACCAGCGTGGAAATACTCTCGTTGAGTTTGCAGAGGCAGAAGGGTTTTTCATCTTGAACTCCTTCTTCAAGAAAAAGCCACACAGGAAATGGACATGGAGACATCCAAATGGGACGACAAGTGAAATTGATTTTATTATGTGTAACAAAAAATTCGTCATAGAAGACTGCAGTGTGCTAAACAAGTTCAACACAGGTAGTGACCATAGATTGGTGAGATGTAAGATGCACCTCAACACTAAACTTGAACGTGGCAAGCTCATAAGACAAACAAAATCTATTGACATAACCAACCTTAAAAAACACCATAATACCTTCAAGTTAGAACTGAAGAACAGGTTCTCTGCTTTAGAAGGCCTAACATCGGAAGAAGTGGACATCTCTGAAGTTAACAGAAAAGTAACCAAAGCTCTTATGGAAACAGCAACAAAATTAGCTGGGTCTAAGAACAAGTTGCATGTGAACAAATTATCAGGAAAAACCAAAATGTTGATGCAAAAAAGAAGAGAGATGAGGACAACTAAAGAAGATGTGACTTCCAAAGTGGAATACATAGAGCTATGCAAGACAGTAAGAAAAAATATCACTGAAGACGTAAGGAAATTCAACTGTGAACTAGTGAGGAAAGCAATTGAAAACAACCAAAGCCTAAAGATAGCAAAGGGACATCTCACTAAGGGAAGAAAACAGATTATGGCACTGAGAAAAGAAGATGGTTCTGTAACAAGAAATAGAGGCGAAATTTTGACAAGAGTGAAAGATTTCTACTCCAAATTATATGAAAGGGATGATATATGCACTCCAGACATCATGAAAGATACCAGTACCAGAGTTCCTCCAGTCCTTCCAGCAGAAGTTGCACATGCAATCAAGAACATGAAGCGAGGAAAAGCTCCAGGAGAAGATGGAATCACTGTAGACATCATACAAGAAGCAAGTGGAGAAATCGAAACAGTACTCGCCCAAATTTTCACTCGATGCCTTAATGAAGGAAAGATTCCTGAGGGTTGGAACACCGCTACAATGATCCTGCTACATAAGAAAGGTGACATTGAGGATCTCGGAAACTACAGACCTATCAGCCTCCTATCAGTAGTTTATAAAATCTTCACTAAAGTTCTTTCACACCGCTTGAAGGTAACACTGGACATGGCTCAACCGAGAGAACAAGCTGGATTCAGGAGTGGCTACAGCACAATAGATCATATCCATGTGCTGAGAGAACTAATTGAAAGAGCGAGGGAATATGAACTTCCATTGTGCATGGCTTTTATCGATTATGAAAAAGCTTTTGATTCGGTGAAACCATCAGCAGTTACAATGGCTCTGAAAACCTGCGGTATTGAAGATGCATACATTAATATTATTAATAACATCTATGAAAATGCAAGTGCAAAGATTAGGCTGTTTGAAAATACAACACACGTAAAAATTGGAAAGGGAGTGAGACAAGGTGACACCATATCTCCGAAGCTCTTTAATGCCACATTGGAGGGTGTTTTTCAGTCGCTGAGCTGGGAAAACAAAGGGATAAGGATTAATGGAGATTATCTAACCCACCTTCGTTTTGCTGATGACGTAGTCATTTTTGCAACTACCCCATCAGAGCTGCAGAGTATGATCCAGGAACTTGCTGACAAGAGTAAAGAAGTGGGATTAAAAATGAACTTTCAGAAGACAAAAGTGATGTTCAATGCTTTTACAAGAAATGAAGATTTATCGATTGATGGAGAAAAGCTGGAGATAACAGACACGTACGTTTATCTTGGACAGCAGATATCAAGTGAGGGTCACATTGATGAAGAAATTAATCGGCGTACAAAACTTGCCTGGAGAGCTTTTGGAAGAAACAGCATAATTTACAAGAGCAATATGCCATTTTGTCTTAAAAGAAAAGTGTTTGATCAATGCATCCTTCCAGTGCTTACGTATGGTGCAGAGACGTGGACCTTAACTAAAAGAGACATACAAAGGCTGCAGACAACTCAAAGAAGCATGGACAGGTGCATGCTTGGTGTAACCAGGAGAGATAAGAAGAGGAACTCGTGGATCCGAAAAATGACAAGAGTGGAAGACATCATGATCAGAGTTAAATCCCTGAAATGGCAATGGGCTGGACATACTGCCAGAAGGACAGACCATCGATGGACAGCCGAAATTTTAGATTGGATTCCAAGGGACAGGAAAAGACCCAGCAGAAGACCACATGGGAGATGGGTGGATGAAATTCGAAAGTATGCAGGGGTGACATGGAGGAGACTGTGGCACAAGACAGACCGTTGTGGAGGAAACTTGGGGAGGCCTTCGTCCAGCAGTGGATTGATAATGGTTGACAATGATGATGATGATGATGATGATATATACACTGCTGGACAATTGCTAAGGACGGATCATAAACGGCTATATAGCGCATAAAAAAGTAAGTGTGGTTGGATGCCAAGTGAAATAAAATAATGTCAGAATGCCAGGACATTACAAGAAAGACAATTTATTGTGCTCTGAAATCCAGAAGGCTTTGGAACGTGTTCAAGGGACAAACAGGCCATTTTGTGCAGAATACGTAAACGTGAAAAAAATGCAATTACCGTCCGCAGGCGTTCCGGCGTAAGATGCCAATACGGGATATGGCCACCATGGAGGGCGATGCAAGATTACACACGTCGTGTCATGCTTTGCACAACATTATCAAGCAGCTGTTGGGGTAATTTATCCCATTCCTCTGTCAGTGCATGGATGAGGGTGTCCTTGTTTATTGGAGGGCATTGGCGACCAGCAAGACTCCTCCCCAAAGCATCCCACACATTTTCAATGGGATTCAGATCAGGAGAACGTACTGGCCATACGAGGCGTTGAATATCCTCGCTCTCAAGACACTCCTGGACAGCGACTGTTCGATGACATGTTGCGTTGTCGTTCATGAAAATGAATTTATCACCGACAGCACCACGGAACATGAGGTAGCAGAACATCATTAATGTATCGTTGGCCAGTCATAATCCCAGTTGGAAGCACATAGAGGGACGTACGGCCATTGATCATGATGCCAGCCCATACCATGACACTACATGTCGGATATCGGTCCCTTTCCTGTATGTTTGCTGGACAATATGCAGTACCACTATCATGCCAGATCAGTTGTCGTCGATAATCAGACAGACGATAGACTGTATCTACTCTCATCTGAGAAGAGGACAGCAGACCAGTCCAATTGCGATGTTGATGGCACCATTGAAAACAGGCGGTACGGTGACGTTTGTACAATGGGATGCACACAACAGGACGGCGGGCGTATAGTCTTCCTTCATGCAAACGTCTGGCTACAGTTTTTCGGGAGATCCGCTTGCCAGTAGCAGCCATAAACTAATTTGCTACCTCACTAGCTGTGCTGCGCCGGTGTCTTTTTGTTGATAGCACTATGTACCGATCTTCTGCAGGTGTCATACTGCGAACACGACCTCCCCCGTGACGTTTGCTACACTCTCCATATGTTTGAAATGATTTCCAAAGCCTTGAAACAACACTGTGGCTGACGTCGAAGTCCCTGGCAACATCTGCTATTTTTTGCCCTTCTTCAATCTTGCCAATAATACGGCCACGCGTAAAATCATCTAGGTGATGTCGGGAAGACATACTGAAACTTGCAAGTTCGTCAATTGATTCTTCCCCTTTCAACTTTGCGTTTGAACAACAACGGTCAATACGCGTCAAATCCTTTATATCTCTTATCAGCGCTATGACATCACGAACAAGTTCGGCAATCCAAAATTTGCATACGTACAACACGTCTTACTGTATCCCGCACTTATGCTAATTTCCACATTTTCCTGCCTTCCATTTTATGGTTGCTATCGTTGCTATTGTCATCCGTCCTTAGCAATTGTCCGGCAGTGTATATATTACAATCTAGTAGAATTCAATAATTTATATTCTGAATTCAAAGCAATGAGAACAGTATTGACAGTCAACAAAATACTAGCAACACACAAATAAACAGAAATCAAGAGAAAAACAAGAATAAGAATTCCTTAACTGAATACAATTTAGATTTGTTCAAGATAGTCAGTAGTAAGTGTTTTTCTAAAATTATTAACTGGTCATTTCTGTAACTACTTTCCTTCAATTATGTGATGGGGATAGTAACTTAGCTCTTTTTTTAAAATTAAATTTCTTACTGCATTAAAAAAACTGTGCAATATAATGTATAACTCAGCATTACATTTATCATGGACACAATATCTTTATGTTGAACATGACGTTCATAATTCAAACTACATTAAGTTTCATTGAGTTTGAAGAACTGCATTCAAAGCACACAGAACAGGAGTTCGAGTGACCAAAACGCCAGAGAAGCCTGCAAAACAACTCTGAGATAAAGAATTTTAAGTGAATTCTCCCACTCACTAAAACTGGTATATATGAGTAAAGCTAAATGCAAATTTTTTTCTGGCTATAACCTTCGTGACAGTGAAAACTTGCATAAAGCAATATAAAACACAGAAAATCAGACAAACCTAATTTGACAACGAGGGAAGCGGAAGCTGGACTTGCTGAGGCCCTTTGTCTTCACCATTTCATTTAAATCCCCTGCACCCTTAGGGAGAGATGCTGATGAATCATCCAAAACACCTACTGTAATCATTTGGTGGAGGTCTTCTTTCATGTAATTGCGAGCACGACTAAGGATATCCTGACATGAAGAAAGAAAGCAGTCAGATATATGTTATACATGAAATTAGAAAGATATACAACTACACAGAATTTAACGTGAAACTAATATTCTCAAACACATAGGAAAATCACTAGTACATTATTTTCAGCAACCAGACTTCACTTTTGAATTGCTTTTACTTCACAGTTCTCAACATAGCATCTCAGAAAACTAGAAAATCGCATTGCCCTACAGCAGGAATTGAACTTGCAGCATGCTACCACACCACACAGAACAATGATTTTTCAAGCAACTGAAGCTAAGAAATTATAGCTTAGGAATCTGAACGAACTTCATATTTAAGCCAATTGAAGCAATCCTATGCTTCCTCAGGGCATCAGATGATCTTTCCAAATCAGTAGCGCACCCAGAAATTTGCTTGGGGGGGGGGGGGGGCATGGGCCATAGCACAGAGAATTCTCACAACATGGTGGTGATCCCTCTAGATTTACAGGGAAAATGAGTCAAGTGCCATAACAATTAAGGAGGTTGACTTTTGCACATTTATTCTTATCCAGTTACTAATAATGTTACAGTACAAGAAAGCTAAATGATTAGAAGAAGCAGTACATGAAATTCTTTTTCTGGTTAGATTTTTCTAAATTTATTCAACAGAACTACTCCCTTATAATTATTCTATGTTATAATTATATGTAGATCACATATCGTGATATTTTGTTACAAACTTCGACGTAATTTTTCGCTCCGTCAACCCAAAGGGTTTTGGGGGGAGGCATCAGCCACCACCGTGGGTGCGCCATTGTTCCAAATCCAGGAACACCAAGATCATAAACCATCTAGTGCATCACATATCCTCACTGCGATTAAGAGGAGACATTTTTCATAAATAAATACATGGGGAATTCACAAGCAGTGGATTGGGGTACAGAATTGCACTAGAAACACACACACACCCCCATTTTACATATTCAGAGCAATAACAAAGTACCACGTGATATCAATGTCACATGCGGCTAGTATAAATTGTGCACACACACACAGATTGCGTTAATGCCTGGCCAGGCATATTTCATGCATCTAAAATGACTTACAACAGAAATCAGGACGCATTTTTCTGCTCCAAAACTCATCCATCCTGATTTAAAAACTGACACTTAGGCTTTTTATTTAATTACTATATTTTTTTATCTCAACTGTTCAACACAGAAGTTGCACCATTGAGAATGTAATTCCTCCATCGTTCTCCACCCCAGTTCTGTGTCTCTTCTCAGATTTCGCAAAACCTGAGCTGCAGGAAAAAATGACCCAAAAGATCCAAGCCATGTGTGGAAAAAATGCGTTAACTATGTCACAACTTGGAAGGAAAAATTTCAATGACCTTGAGCTCTGTAGTGCCGAGCCTGACAAGAAGTGTGTGCAAGCCCAAATGAAATGGACGGGAAGGCAATATTTTTTTCGAAAGTTCCGTAGGTTTGTTGAAAGCGTTGCCAAAAAAGAAATAAAATGTTGGATGGGGAGGGGTGGCAGATTCCCATTATTTACAACTTCAATGTTTTTTATTATACTTCAATATGTTGGGGAAACCTCAAAATATGAGTAAGAGTTTTATTGCAAATGAAAACAAAATTTGCAGACAATAAAAATTAGATATCTGTTTTCCTTTTACATTAAAACATCTGGAAATATTACAAATGGATCATCACATAGATTCACTAAGATCTTTTTCTGTTTTACTGTTAAATAAGTTTCCAACTTTTTCTCCATTAAACAAAGATCGCTTGACATTATGCTATCTGTGTGACTGACAACGCATTTTCTTGGGTCTTTAATATCTCCGCCCCAGTCCATTTTTTTTTACCACTTTCGTTCGCAGGAACTGAAGACACATTTCTTTCCTCTTTTGTTTGCAAGCCCATGTGGTGGTGACACTTTGACAATCATAAACTAACCAGGTCCTATTTAAGATAAAACACATGGGACAGGAAGATAGTAAAAGGAAGGCAGGAAGTATTTCGATCTTTATTATTGAGACGTGGCCTTTAAGTAACAGCATTACCTAGGGGGAATTGAAAGAAATCTTTGCTGCAGAGGTGTACACGAATGCATGTTTGCTGGTTTTAAACATTAGGAATTATTACTCTATTTTAAATTTTACTCTACTTAATCAAAATAATGTTGAAAGAAGAGTTTTTCTATATTGTAATCCATATATAATTTTAATAGGATTTAAAAAAAGTTTTTTTTTTTTTTAGAAATAAGAATTTTCATGGCATTCCTCTGCAAACTGGGGGTGGGGCTACTTCTGGAAATGACAAAATACTTCTCGAAAACCATGTGAGAAGTATTTTTACTCACTGTCCAAACACTTACTGTACTCACTGTGCACACCTAGGTTACGGTGGGCCGATAAAAACTTTTTTTTTTTTTATTTTCATATCGCCTAGTGCGGAAAAGAGTTGCCATTTGGGTCAACAAGAATGACAGAAGAAATTTTTTCTAAATCGATTAATATCTTACGTCTCCGCATGCCACACACTAAGTTCGTGTTTTTCCAACCGCATTGGGCAGTAAGCAAAAACTGATGGAATTTTTTTGTAATTGAAATCGAGTAACCCCTAGTACGAAAAAATGTCCTTTTGTGTTCCCAATAACAGTGAGAAAAAAAAAAATAAGTTTTCAACATGCTATGTCTCGGCACTGCACGCGAAGTTCACCATTTTCTTCCCACATTTGGCTCATAGGCTTAGGCTAGGAAAAGGCATCCTGGCATGTAGGGCATCGGAAAAATCTGTAGGAAATTGCACTGTTCTGAGTGCACCATGCGTGTTCATGTGTAGTACACTCAGTTTGCTTTGCAATGTGTAGCGTGTAGCTCTACGCATGCCTCCAATGTCACATATGGAAACAACCCAGAACTCACCACGAGGAGGTGGCCACACTTCGAGTTCCGCACACCCTCCCTCCAGCTCAGAATTTTATTTCTGCATGGTGCATCTTGTTCGGTAATTCGCTTTACTCGAAAAATGTGGCATTAATTGCCGTGATGCAATTGTTTCTCTTATGAACGAATCTCTAGCTTCAAATCCACACACTGAGGCAGCTGCTTCGGTCACCAGTTTCACACGAAGTTCCACAGCTTGCGTGTGGCAGGGAAACTTGGTTATTTCTTCACCAGTTGTGGCAGAAATTGCGACTAGTCGATCCAGATTGTCGTCTGAGGTGTGTTTTGTCAGGGGTCGTTTGGTAAGACATGTTTTAGTCCAATCGATCATCTCATAATATTCATTAGCATCCAAATTTAATTGTGGCACTTTGAATACTCTTACGACATCATTCATTTGTTGTTGTCTAGTTTTCTTTATTCTTCTCCATCCAAGATCTCCAACGTGGGTACGTTCGTCCGCAATCACACTTAGCAATATATTCTCTGGGTGACTGAAGAACTCGTTTCTCTTGATCACTGCATCAATGATTACTTTGCACTTCAAATCCATGAAGCATGGTATGTTGATCAGTTTCCAAAAGTGTTTGGCCCCTTCTGTGCACGAAGGCTTCTTCTTTATGGAAACCTAGACCGGGGCATGTACCTTCATTATGTAATTAGCAACACAGATCAAAGTTTGCGATGGGTTTTGAGTGGTGACATAAAGGCGCATGACTCTGTTAGCTGTCGTCAGCCACCACGAATGTGATAGCGGTCCTGGATTTCTTCTAGAAAGGCTGACACCACAGTCTCCCTGTGACACGGCGCAACAGATTTCCAGTAAATAATGCTGGTCAGTTCACGTGCATCCTGCAATTCTTTCATGCGTTCTGTCCATTCTACACGAACAGCTGCAAAGTCAACTACTGGGAGGTTTTCACAGCCGTCAAGAATGGTCTCAATCTCTCCTGAATGAGTTGTAGGATCAGTTTCCAAACACTTTTGGAAACTAATCAACTTTTCGCGCTTCATGCATTTGAAGTGCAAAGTAATTATTGATGCAGTGATCAAGAGAAACGAGTTCAGTCACCCAGAGAATATACGGCTAAATGTGATTGCGGATAAACGCACCCACGTTAAAGATCTTGGATGGAGAAGAATAAAGAAAACTAGACAACAAATATTGATGTCATAAGAGAATTCGAAGTACCGCAATTAAATTTGGATGCTAATGAATATTATGAGATGCTCGATTGGACTAAAATGCGTCTTACCGAACCACCCCTGACAAAACACACCTCAGACGACAATCTGGATCGACTAATCGCAACTTCTGCTGCAGCTGGCGAAGAAATAACCAAGTTTCCCTGCCACATGCAAGCTGTGGAACTTTGCGTGAAACTGATGACCGAAGCAGCTGCCCGAGTGTGCGAATTTGAAGCTAGAGATTCGTTCATAAGAGCATCAATTTCACGACGGCAATTAATGCCACATTTTTCGAGTAAAGCGAATTACCGAACAAGATGCACCATGCAGAAATAAAATTCTGAGCTGGAGGAGGGTGTGCGGAACTCAAAGTGTGGCCACCTCCTCGTGGTGAGTTCTGGGTTGTTTCCATATGTGACATTGGAGGCACGCGTAGAACTACACGCTACACATTGCAAAGCAAACTGAGTGCACTGCACATGCATCCGCATGGTGCACTCAGAACAGTGCAATTTCCTACGGATTTTTCCGATGCCCTACATGCCAGGATGTCTTTACCTAGCCTAGACCTACTGGCCAAATGTGGGAAGAAAACGGTGAACTTCGCGTGCAGTGCGGAGACATAGCATATTGATGAACTTCAAAACTTTTTTATCATTATTATTGGAAACACTAAAGGACACTTTTCCGCACCAGGGGTTACTCGATTTCAATTACAAAAAAATTCCTTCGGTTTTTGCGTACGGCCTAATGCGGTCGGAAAAAATGCGAACTTAGTGTGCCACGCGGAGACATAAGATATTAATCGATTTCAAAAACATTTCTTTCTTATTCTTGTTGACCCAAATGGCAACTTTTCCGCACTAGGCGATATGAAAATTAAAAAATGCCAGAAATGCGGCAATGTTAGCCAATTTGACCACAGCCAGATAGTTGGAGCCAGAGGGCAGACGCCAGTATTTCAGAAACAGCCGCACTTGTTGGCCGCTCCCGTGCTACTGTATCAAGGGTGTACCGGGATTGATTATCCATTCACAGACATCCAGCAGAAGGGCACACATTGGTAATCTACTTGCGGTTGATCCTAGAGGTGAGCATTGGGTGTCATGACTGGTATCTCAGCAATGTCTTGCAAGTCACTCAGCTCACCCACAAGTACAACAGTGGTGCAGTCTGACCTATTTCCACATGCACCATGCGCTGTAAGAGTACCCGTGATGATGCCCAGTCATCACAAACAATGCTTCACATGGGTCACGGAACATTGACAATGGACCCCAAACAGATAGGTCATTTGGAGAGATGAGTCCAGTTTCCTGCTGCATCATGCTGATGGCTGGGTTTGTACGGTGAATCTACCATTAACAGACACTTCTTAATAGCGAACATCTCTCTATAACAGACAATTTTTTATTCCCCTGCACAAATGCATGGCTTTTTGTGGGACATTCAGTTTTTAATAGCGGACATCTCTCTATAACAGACAATTTTTTATTCCCCTGCACAAATGCATGGCTTTTTGTGGGACATTCAGTTTTTAATAGCAGACATCTCTCTATAACAGACAATTTTTTATTCCCCTGCACAAATGCATGGCTTTTTGTGGGACATTCAGTTTTTAATAGCAGACATCTCTCTATAACAGACAATTTTTTATTCCCCTGCACAAATGCATGGCTTTTTGTGGGACATTCACTTTTTAATAGCAGACATCTCTCTATAACAGACAATTTTTTATTCCCCTGCACAAATGCACGGCTTCTTATGGGGCATTCACTTCTTAATAGCGGACATCTCTCTATAGCAGACAACTTTTTATTCCCCTGCACAAATGAATGGCTTTTTGAGGGGCATTCACTTCTTTTTAATGGATATCTCTCTATAACAGACAATTTTTTTATTCCCCTGCACATACGCACAGCTTCTTATGGGGCATTCACTTCTTAAGAGCGGACATATCTCTATTACAGACAATTTTTTTATTCTCCTGCACAAATGCACAGCTTCTTATGGGGCATTCACTTAGCTTAATAGCGGACATCTCTCTATAACAGACATTTTTTTATTCCCCTGCACAAATGCATGGCTTTTTGTGGGACATTCACTTCTTAATAATAGACATCTCTCTATAACAGACAATTTTTTATTCCCCTGCACAAATGCACGGCTTTTTATGGGGCACTCACTTCTTAATAGCAGACATTCTAAATAACGGAAGAGGACACATTTAAAGTACAATATAACGGACAATTTGCTTTTGATTTTCTAGGAATTCCTAGGGGGTGTGATTTGCTCAAACTCCAAAAATTTTCCTTTTTGTTTTTTTACCCTTTTTCATTCTCTGTCTTAACAGTGTTTTTCGGGAGGCCTAGTAAATTGTAAGGTGTTAAATGATATTGTACCACGGGTAAGTGGCCGAAATCGCTGGAAAAAGGATTAACATTCTTGCTAACCAGACAATACTTTGCATACGCACATCTGACCAGGAGAAACTGCTTTCTAGCTATTCAGGTTTTCCCAATGGGGCAAAACCTCAGAAACAGTGCCCAGGGCCAGCTAATTTTGGTCAGAAAGCACCAGCGCCCAGAGCCGGCTAATTTTGGTCAGAAAGCACCAGCGCCCAGGGCCGGCTAATTTTGGCCAGAAAGCACCATTTTGGTCAGAATGCCCCATTTTGGTCAGAAAGCACCATTTTAGTCAGAAAGCACCAGCGCCCAGGGCCCGCTAATTTTGGTTAGAAAGCACCAGCGCCCAGAGCCGGCTAATTTTGATCAGAAAGCACCAGCGCCCAGAGCCGGCTAATTTTGGTCAGAAAGCACCAGCACCCAGGGCCGGCTAATTTTGGTCAGAAAGCACCAGCGCCCAGGGCCGTCTAATTTTGGTCAGAAAGCACCAGCACCCAGGGCCGGCTAATTTTGGTCAGAAAGCACCAGGGCCGGTTAATTTTGGTCAGAAAGCACCAGCACCCAGGGCCGGTTAATTTTAGTCAGAAAGCACCAGCGCCCAGGGCCGGCTAATTCGGGAACGGTAATCGGATTGAAACACATGCAAACACAATTCAGGTGAAGGTAGAAGCAAAGAATATAATGCTTTGTGTGTTAGATATTCTTTGGTGGAAGGGACTCACTTTTTGTTGTTTGGTAAGGTCAATGCACAGGAATCAATTTCAAGTTCAGATTACTCAAAATCACATTTGTTTGCAATAATCATGTAGGTTTTTCTCATTAAGAGATGCTGTGAAGCAAAGATTTATCTAACATTGATCTTAAAATGTCGCAGAAACGCAAACACTTGACTCTAAAAGAAAAAGTTGATATAGTGGAGCTGAGTGAAAGGGAAAGTAAAGTATGAGCATTTTAGAAGATAAACTGGTCATTGAAAAAATGCAAGCGAGTGAAATCTTGAAAGTCTTGGCAAGATTGTAATGACAACCAGAAAATTAAGAGAGCTTTCTGTTCCGAAGTAATCACAAACACAGCTGTTCCGAAGTAAGCACAAACACAGTGGGGAGGAATGGAGTAAGAAGGTGCAAGGTGTAACACATTTGTTGAAGAACGAAGATCAGAAGTAATCATATACACTGGAGATAAACATACTTTATTTACACTCAGTACACGATGAATCACAACCCAAGCTCAAGCCATGATGAAAACACAACACAGAAGAAAATGCCAGATCTCCTTTTTACAATTAATGACAAACGCAAGTCTTTGCGTCCTCGAACAAAACCTAGAGGAGTCACTTACCTGGAAATACATAACACTTAAATCATAACACTTTCCCTAAAACTGATGGTTTAGCTGTGGACAGTCTTACCTATGAATGGCTATGCAGCGCTAGAGCAAACATCATTCCTTTATCAGGGACTTTAATTCATCAAAAGGCTTTAGAAATTGAAAATGAATTAGGATTCACAGAATTCAAAGCTTCAGGTGGCTTGCTGGGAATTCATTTAGAAAACGAAACTTCACAAGAATGAAATAGATAAACAACAATACTTGATCATTTTGTTTCTTGGGTTTTGATGGATATTTCTAAATAAAGGTTAGTACAAGTTTGCTCATTGTATTGCATTTACATACTTATCTTTTAAACTGTTTCTACATCATGAAGATAGCATACTGTCATAAGGCATGATTTTCCCCAATAGCAGACACTTCTAAATAACAGACAGTTTTTCTTTCCACTTTGATGTCCACTATTCGGAAGTTTTACTATATGTGGCATAGACAGCATGAAGCCCTACCCCATGGTTGCACGTTGGGGTGCAACAGGCCAGTGGAGGTGGTGTTCTGGTCTAGGGAGCTTTTTCCTGGCAAACCCTAGGTCCGTTGGTTAAAATTTCACAAACACTGAATGGTGGACGCAACAGAGACCTATTAACCAATAATCTTTATCCATATCTGCTGGAGGTTCACCCAGACCATGGTGCCATCTTTTAACAGGACATTGCATTCACCACTTAGCCTTGCCCCCCCCCGAACTTTCCTGACTGTAACCTGATTGAGTATTTGTGGGATATGATAGATCAGGGTGTGAGAGCTGCTGATCCTCCTCCATGGAATCAGCATGAACTGACGGAGCTGCTGTAGCAGACACGGGTCAAGTTATGAATGGATGTTCGACGCCTTGTAGAATCTGTTCCTAAGCATCTGCAAGCCACGATTACACAGAAAGGTGGACCAACGCATTATTAGTTAGGTGTTCCTAATGCAAAGCTAACTGATTGTAATTCACTGTGCATCTCAGAAAACTTGAACACTGCATCACCCTGGAGCAGGAATCGAACTGCATCTACCAACTTCCGCTTGGGTATACTACTGTTCAGCCCTTGTGAAACTGCTGAAATTTCTACTAGCCAATGGAGTAAAATTTTACTAGCCAAATGACAAAATCTACTGGCCATGCAAAGTTAAAAATAATAATAATTCAGTAACTTCTGTACTTACGTTTCTATGAAATTAAATGGGTGAACGTTTTTTATTTCTTTCTAATGAAAGACCCTCCCCATTAACTTCATAAAAACAGATGCAGAGCAGTTGCTGCACAGGATCATTAGATTGACTGCAATATTGCACATGCTTTTATTCCAAAATGATTGATTTTTTGACAATTTATTTTCAGTGTTGTAATATCATTACTCTTATTATCTTAATTTACACATACATAATTTATTTTCGAGAGGACATTGAAGTTAGATGTCAATTTCTTTAATAATATTTAAAACAAAGGGACAAAAGCTAGGATATATATATATATACACTATCTACCAACAAGTAACTGGACACCTCTGATAGCAAAGGAAAACGAAGTTTATTCAACCTTCAATATTATATTAATTCAACATTTGTCGAAAACATTACGTGGTTTAAACATTACGTGATAAAATATGAGAGACAAGAGCTAATGAACCTCAAGAACAACCCAGCAATTAAATGCATAAGCGCTGATAAAGCCAAACAAATTATTATATTAGACAAAGATGATTATGATATAAAAATGAAAACGGCTATAGAAAAATTGGATATCGAAGAAACTACACTTGACCCAACAGATACAATTCTAAGAAAAATGGCTTATATAAAAAACCATGGACATTTACCTGATAATATTAAAAACAAAGCCATTCCGCCCGTTGGAGCGTCTATTCCAAGCATATTCAGCAAAATCAAAACGCATAAAAAAGAAGAACCATTAAGACCAATAGTAAATAAAACAACGTCTCCAACAATTCTCCTTGAAAAAGAACTATTTAAACATTTAAAACAGTATTACTTTCAACATATTTATACAATTAACAACTCCATTGAAGTGATTAAAAAAGTTAAAGAACTAAAAACAACCGATTTTCTGATGATCAGTCTAGATATTGTTTCCCTATATCCAAATACACCTGTTTATGAAGCAATTCAATTGTTAAATCAGAAGTTAAAAGATGAAAAAAAAAAAAATACCTGAAGCACAAAGAATTAGTATTATCCAGGCATTGAAACTAGTAGCTGATAATAACTACTTCACATATAATAAAAAAATATACCGACAAAAACAAGGTGCACCAATGGGATCACCAATTTCGGGACTTCTTGCTGAAATAATATTACAAGACATAGAAAATAAACTTTTGGATTCATTCAATCAAAAACAACTAATACTATACGTAAGATACGTTGACGATATCCTTATCTTCTGGAAGCAATCTGAAAAAGAACTTGAAACATTTGTAAACAAATACAATAGTTTTTATCCTACAATACAAGTTACTATGGAAAAAGAAGTTAAGAGACAACTAAACTATTTAGACATTTCTTTATTCAGGCGAAATAATATGATTGAATACGAAGTATATCGAAAACCAACTTATACTCCAACGATAATTCCGATTGATTCAAATCATCCTTGGAAATATAAAAGAGCAGCACTTCAATTTTACATAAGAAGAGCATTAACCCATTCCTGTAATAAACACAAAGAAAAGATTGAGATTAACTGGATAAAAAGAACTGCTATGAAATTTGGATACAAGAAAAAGATCATAGATGATATACTTGAAAATATAAAGAAATCTTTAAATGAAAATAAAAATAAACAAAAAAATGAAATAAAATTTGCTGGTAAAATTCCCTACATTCCTCCAATAACAGATATCTTAAAGAAGGAATGCATTAAAGAAAAAATGATATTGGCAGAAACCGTCATAGATAACGAAACTATATTAACTAATGGAAATGAAAGAAGATCAATGCTTGATAAAGCCGGAGTATATTCTATACCAACAAAATATTATACAGAAATAGAAAGAAATGAAAGAAATAAAGTATACATAGGAAGTACAAAAAGAAGATTTAAGACCAGATTAAAAGAACATATATCGAACTGGAATAAAAAAGAAAACAAAACATCATTAATAAATCATTGTATTGAAAATGAAGCTTATCCTGTTTGGTATGATGCAAAATTAATAACCTCACATAAAACTAAAAACCAAATATTAACCTCAGAAGCGATAATGATTGAAAAAACTAAAGAAATAAATTGTAATAATAATGATCCAATGAATCTACCGTACGCTTGGAAATATTTTATCGAAAAAGAAATTAACGATAAAAAATATAATAAAAGACCTTATTAATTATTTTCAACAAACGAATGGCAACACCAATTAATTTGGAGTCGGAATTCATGTCATCCGGTTATATCAAAACACGACTAAGAACGTGCATTAATACCAAAAATAGCATGCGCAAGAGTACAACTGCCGTGAAAAGTCGGACGCTGCCAGTAGAATCGATGTAAGTGGCCGAAACACAACATGTATGAGAAGATCATAATACCCACTGAAGATGATTCCAAAAAGAAGGAATTGAAACTAGTTTGGGATATCGAGCCACGGAAAATAAAACATGCAACCATCATCTATAATAAGAAATTATAAGATCGAAGTTCAACTTGGAAGCTGATACCACAGGAAAGGAAAATCATGCCTTCTTCGATAACAAGATGGCTTATTACTGATTCAACGCATCATAATCAAAAGGTTCGAAAGTTCTTTTCTATTGTATTAATTTCGTAAATCATGACTTAAAAAACTGGAATAATATTAATCTTTTAATACATATTGTCTCTACGTATTGGAGGACTTTGACAACTTATGATGCATTTGACTGCACATATAAAAACATTTTTTCATATAAATTTGTAATCTTCATAATAAAATTCTAAACTATTATAAAGAACATCAAAAAGAAAAAAAGGAATATTAGTGACAAGTTGAAATAAAAATTTTCTTATTATATGGACGTTTTTCCCGTGCTCGAATTTCTAATAACGTGCGAAACAGTAGATGATATGGAAACTATTTTTGTTGACATATAGTTAATAACAACCTTCAATAGTTGGTGAAGCCTTCACAAGCGGCGATTACAGCTGCGACCCTCCGGGGCATACTCTCAACCAGGCGTTGTATGACGGCTAGCGGTATTTTCTTCCACTCGGCTTGGAGAAGACAGGTCAGTTCCTTCACTGATATCGGACCATGGGGGCACCCCTTAAGTCAATGCTCCAACTCGTCCCAGAGGTGCTCGATAGGGTTAAGGTCCGGGCTCTGCGCAGGCCAGTCCATTCGATTAACCCCATTGTCACCATAGCAAGCCATGGTGGACCTTGCAACATGACAGGTGGCATTGTCATCCTGAAAATAACATGGGTCCACCCCGTAAAACTGCCACAACGTAGGAAGCGCATGGTCGTCCAAAATGGCGCAGTAGGTCTCGGCGTTGAGTCTACCAGGAATCGCAACCAAGGGTCTCGTGCCATACCAGGAGAAACACCCCCATAGCATAATTCCACCACCGCCGAACTTTACAGTTGGCACAATACATTCCGGCAGGAGGCGTTCTCCAGGCAGACGCCAAACACAGACCCTGCCATCCAAACGGTAGAGGGTGAACTTTGAATCGTCGCTCCAGAGAACCTGTTTCCATTGTTCAACGGTCCACTGTCGACGTTCTTTGCACCACGTTAGCCGAGCAGCGCTATTGGACTTGGCGATCAAAGGCTTGTGGGCTGCAGCACGTCCATGATGACTGAGCAGATGGGCTTCCTTACGGATGATATTCATCGAAAGAACACTCCCGGATGCCTGTTTAAACTCATCACGGATGTGGCCCATCGATTTGGTGCGGTTCTTCCGAATTTTTCTGGCCAGCACCCGTCGGTCTCTAACTCCCAGTTTTGTGGGTCTGCCGGGTTGGGGCACATTCCGACAGTCACGATCCATACATGATCGGCCATTTCTGTGATACCCGACGATTACACCTTTCTCGAAATCAGAGAGCTCCGAACTGCGTGGCATCTTGCATGCGACTTGTTGTTTTTTCCCACACAGTATTTAACGGCGGCGGCCATGACATGCATCAGGACCGCAGATATTGTCGATTGCAGGGGTGTCCAATTACTTGTTGGTAGATGGTGTACATACATAAAGTGGCACTAATAATGTTGATACAGTTTACCACTGATATGTACTGTGTCTGATCTTCCACTATCAGAGGTATCTGCCCACCACAATCTAGCATTTTGAGGATCAAAATCTTCAATTGAAGGGCCATTGCATCTAATCATCATTAAGTCATTAAAGTGTCACTATTCAGACATGCCCGATTACTCGTTTTTATGAGGTTCATTGCTGAAAAGCCATGCTCCCAATGACCAGTACTACATGGCATTAGATGTAGCAGCTATATTATCTTAAAAACAGTGCCATAACAGTTTTTCTTTTTGTTCAGCATATATGCAACTAAACAGATTCAAAGATATTCTTTTACCTGTAGATGACATTATAATTTATGCAAAGTATACCATGGCAAAGGTTACTTCAGTAACCTTGACCCTTTGTGGTCACTCCACGCTGATCTGTCAGCAGATTAAGTTTCTCTCTAAGCACACCTTCTAATCATTTTCGAAGCAGCTGCAAGAACACGGGCGAGAAAACTGAACTCTATATTCATTCACAAGTGGAGGAGAAGCTGGACAAAATAGTTGCTCACTTGGAAGAAAAATCTACTGACCGTTGTTGGCTGCTATATTAAAACATTTACTAGCCACTACAAAATATCTGGTAGCATTTGGCCACTGGCATTCGCAAGGGATGCTACTGTTACACCACCAGAGACAACAAACTTCTAAGTGATGGTTTCTTGGGGGTCAGAACAACTTTAGATTTCTAAGGTCGAAAACTTTTGCTTCAGAAGCTAAGCAAAGGTAATTTACAGATCTGAACAACTTCACATTTCTGATTACGTGGGCATTTGTAGCTTCTGATGTTAATATGCACACAACTTTTGATATCCGAGAATATGGGCAACAGTAGCTTCTGAAGCTAAACAATGGTAACTTATTTAACTTTGCAAGTAAAATACACATATACTCACTCTACATCCATTGTACTACTAACACTATTTTTATAGCACTTTTTTTTTTTTGCCGATAAGTGTACCTCACCTTTGTTTGATATTAAAAAAATATACATTTAGAAGGACCAAATATTAATAATTTATTATACTGTAATCAAAATGATATTTGGTTGAAGGAAAATACTGTTACTATTGATAAAATTTAAATTTAACTTACCTTGAAACCATGTGGTTTCAGAATACTTAGTTGGTTAGTTGCATTATTGATGCTCAAAGACGTTTTTTTACACATACATACTTTTTAAATTGCTTTTTACTAAATTTTAACAGAAAATACGAGTATATGAGGAACACGGTAAGTTGGATCGCAAATGTGGCTTAATAACTCCTGTAAGCGCATTAAATTAGCCTAAAAACTGTTTTTAGGTGTCTCTGATTTCATATCATCGAGTCAATGACAACAGCATCAAAACTTTTGGATTTGAAAAACTTCAGATTTCTAAGAACATGAGCAACTGCAGCTTCTGAAGTTAAGCAAGCAATAGTGGCTTAGGAATCTGCACAACTTAGATTTTTGAGAAAAACTGCCTAGATGGGCTCTGCGCAGGAGTAGACAAAACCCCAAAATTTTCAGAAGCCACCTCCATTTTTCAGGAGCTATCACATTTTTTCAAGAGATACGAGGAGAAAACCACGATTGATCAAAACAAAACGGCACATTCAGAATTGTGACCTTTAGCAGTCCAAATTAACATATTTTTTTACTCATTTTTCAAACAGTTTAGTGCAAAATGTGCAACTTAAACCGGGAAACATATTACATACATGTTTTAACAGTTGCACTTCAAAATAGGTTTTCATTGCAAAAAATTTTAGCTTTGTTTTTGGAGTACCACATCAGTAACAATACTAATGAATAAATACTCATAACCACATCTGCAACATCAATGCCATGATTAAGAACATTCTGGTGCACACTCCAAAAGAAAGCACGCAACGCATCTCTCCTGGATTGCACTGCAAAACTTCAGCCTAAACCATTATTGTGAAGATTGCTGCAACTCTGCTGGCAGTCGTATCAAAAATTTATGCTGACGCCTTCATTATTCTGTTTGTACAGTATTTAGTCTGCAAAAGACACCGACAGAAAAAAATTCGTATACTGTAGCTGTTGCTGTGTTAAAGAGATAGTAGGAATTCAGATTTTAGGAATGAAATGAGAAATATTTTCAGAAGGAAATTTTAAAACTCAGGCGCCAGGTGAAAATTTTTATTCTTTTACATTGCGTTTTAAATTATGTTTTTAATTAACAAAATTAATAAATGATACTAATTGATAATAAGAAAATATTTCACTGTTGATACGACTATGAATCATTGCTACGTAAAGTGCATTATTGTGTTTAGTCTAATGTATTTTCCATTTTTGACTGGTTTTTACCAGTTCTTGTCACCGTTCTGGCAAAAATGTCTTTTTGCCGGCAAAATGAACAACCCTGCTATTGTAGTACTATATTAATGTATAAAAGTTAAACATTTGCTGTTTATCGCGTTGTTCTTGGTACCGTAATTTTTGTCATATAATCCGCAGATTATCTGCTAAAAAAGTAAAAAAATATAGGTTCTGTGGATTATAGTCCCGCATGGCTGTGTATGAAACTGTAATTGTTCCTACTCTGATGTATGGTAGTGAAACCTGGGTACTGCAGAAGAAACATAGGAGTCGTTTGTGTGCTGCAGAAATGCGTTACTTACGTGGGGTTTGTGGCAAGACACGATATGATTGTGTGAGAAATGAAGATGTATTGCAGTTGTGTGATGTGAAGCAAAATGTTGTTAGCAAGGTGGAGACCAAAATGTTTCAGTGGTTTCGCCATGTTGAAAGAATGAGTGATGAAATGCTTACTAAGAAAATATTTTCAGCCCAAGTGGCAGGAAGGAAAGGCAGAGGAGGGCCAAGGAAGACATGGGTGGATCAGATTTAGAAGTGTCTGCATGAGAAAAAGATTATGAGTATGAAGTATAAAAGATCTTGTGTACGGCGTGTAATGGATATCAGTGAAGCACGAGTTGTATGTCAAGATCGCTGTAAATGGCGAAGTTTGATAGGACAACAATAGGTAAAAATATCTGGAAGTTTGCATTTCTTTTTGGAGCTAACCACTGAATCTCAGAGAACAGCTTAGTGATATGTATGTATGTATAATACGCAGACTTAAAAAAAAAAAAAATTATGACCCTCCGATTTAAAAAAAAAATATGCAACGTAATTGTGCAGGGGAGGGTGTATAATTGGAAAAGGAACTCCTTCGGAAGAATTTTCCCCATTTCAGGAGTTTGTGCGGTTGTGTGGAGGTCGGGGAAGAGGAGGGGCAGGGGAGGAATGTCGTAACGAAAGATCGGGAAAGTTGTGGGAAAGAACGGCAGGGGTCATTTTGTTATCGTTGAGGACAGCTCTGACTGTCGTGCCGTCTGTTTCTGGCAAAAAGCCAAAGAAGTACGCACAGTGCTTCTTGCACGAACCTATGCGTTCCTCCTTTCAGATCTCATGTGGCCTGCCTCGTGATTAGTTCGTCTTTTGCTGTTTTGACCAACTTTGTTGCTGCTATTTTCCTTCATTGCTATTCATGATGTCTTTGAAAAGGAAACGTTTTGAGAATATGATAATATCACTGCGCGATAGTTTTGAGGTCAGAACACAATTGTACAATAATGTGCGGAAAGCCTCTGTGCCATTGTCTAAAACGTAAACAAATCCGTCGGTAAATTCCGCGGGAGAATTCACAGAAGTTTTTTATTGGCCCACGTGTAAGCCGATCCTCCAACTCTGAAAGCAGGAATTCCTCCAAAAACTTTCGACTTATACACGAGTACAAACCGCATTTCTATGACTTGTCCTGTATCAGCCTTTCATCATTGTCAAGGTGTAATGCAATAACTCTGGAGCTGCATCGGCGTGATCTATGGATGCCACACCCTTTATCTGTTTGGAGATAAAAATATAAAACAGTAACTTTTAAAAATGAATTTCTTCATTTAATAAAATCGTCCCCTCCCCCTATTACCCTAATACTTCTTCGGACTCATGGGTCATTATATTATGTGACCGACTTTTCTGTCGGAAATCCCACTTCCATTCAACATCTATGATGTGCGGATTATACGGCGCTTTTTTCCCCTGAATGTCACCGTCTCTGGATTATATGAAGCAATTTTTTTTTCATGTGAATTTCATGGTCTGCGGATATTCAAACGAAAATTACGGTATAAACATGACCCTCCGACGTGACCTCCAACATATAATGAATGCACCATAAAAGTTATTCATATCAACACATACAAGGTCTGTCCGGAAAGTAATGAGACTCATTCAATAACAGACGTTTAATTAAAGTTATACTTACATAACATTAAAATTCCCCGAAATAACATCCTAGAACATCAATACACCGCTGCCAGCGGTTGTGCCACACTGCGTAGCTTGCCTGGAAGTCGGGAACAGGGATCGCTTTCAAAGCACTCATTGTGGCAGTTTGCACGTTTGTAACAGAACCAAAATGGTGTCCTTTCAGGCTGGATTTGAGCCGAGGAAACAAAAGAAGTCAGCCGGGGCCAAGTCCAGGCTGTAGGGAGGTTGGGACAGCATTGCCACGATGTGTTTCACCAGAAACTCTCAACTCTCAGCGACGCATGGCTCGTCGCATTATCGTGGCGAAGAACCCAAGTGCTGGTGATCTCCGGGCGGACGCGCACAACTCTGTTCTTCAGCCGTTGGAAGCACTTCCACGTAAAATGCAGCGTTGACCGTTTGTCCGGGTGGTACGAACTCCTTATGGACAACACCTTTACAGTCAGAGAAGACAATGAGCATCGATTTCATCTTCGATTTGCACATTCGAGCCTTCTTTGGTCGAGGAGACTCGGGAGTGTGGCCCTCTGAGCTCTGTCTTTTCGTCTCCGGATCGTACTCAAAGACCCACGTTTCATCACCTGTTATCACTTTCTCCAAAAAACCAGGTTCACTCCTCACGCGGTCCACAAGCTCACGAGAAATCGACACACGGTTGTTCCTTTGTTCATCGGTCAAAACCTTAGGAACCAATTTGGCACAAACTTTTCCGCATCTGCAATTCTTGCGCGATGATTTCATGCACAATGGATTTCGTGAGTCCCGCGTGCTCTGCTGCCAATCTAACACTCAGACATCGGTCAGAGTCCAAAACCGCTTTCACCTTTCCAGCATTGTCCGAAGTGTGAGACGTTGAAGGGCGCCCTGGGCGCGGCTCATCCTCGACGTTCTCTCTTTTCTTTGTGAACGTTTTGTGCCACCGAAACACTTGTGCTTTCGATAAAGCATCCTTCCCGTAGGCTTTCTGTATCATAAGCAAGTGTCTCGGTCGCGGATTTTTCAAGTTTAAAACAAAACTTTACCGCATATCGCTGTTCGACACTCTTCTGCATTTTGACCGTTACACGATGCTCACGCAGCTACCCACTTCGCAGGTGATCCTCACTCTGTAAAAGCTCACAGCCAACTGACGAGATATCGATCGTTTACCTAACATACCACGCCACCCGTCACGCCCGGAAACTCCGCCCCTTCTGATTGGCCCAGGAAAAGTGGTCTCATTACTCTCCGGACAAACCTTGTATAATGCACCATAAAAGTTATTCATGTCGACACAATAAACAGCACACTCCGAATCACATACATACAAGAAAGTGGGAGTACCACTGAAGATAGCATGAAACATGTTGAAACTGGTCTGGTGAAATGTGGTTTGACGACTGTGACCTTCCATCTATACTTTTACTCCATTTCACTTTTGATTCCTTTTAATATTGTTACGTCTTTTATCTTATGGTTGTTTGTGGTGCCTTTTGTTTTGACTTCCTCCAGTGGGAGGACAGCATATCTTATCACATGCACAGAATTAAAAGATTTCACCACCAGCGTTCCCGAGTGTTGAAAGGCAGCGGAATATTTGATTTGGCCTACGTGGAACATCAGCTGTGGATGATTTTTGGACATTTTCATAGATATTGTAAGTAGGGTACTTTCTTTGTATGTATGTGATTTGGAGTGTGCTGTTTATTGCGTCGATATGAATTACTTTTATGGTGCATTATACACTGGAGGTCACGTCGGAGGGCTATGTTTATACCAAGAACAACGTAATGAACAGTAAATGGTTAACGTTTATACGGTAATATAATAATACTTTGAGCCACGTAAAGAATCTGCTCGATTCAGCATACAGTATAGTTGTGTGCTGGTTTGAATAGACAATGTAATAAACCCGCTATTTTAGTTCACACTTCGTGGGTTTGCAGCAAGTTTTCTGTTTCAGTGGTTGTGTACGCAGATGCATTTAATTTTTATACAACTCTGGTGATCAATTCTTTGAGTGATGATGCAGTGATTGATATGCATCCATCAGAGACTGTTTTACTGAAAACACAGTGATAGAAAGTTGCAAAATAATTTTCAGAGCAGCAAAATTTGTTTTTGGAGCAGGTGAAATACATTTTTGGAGCAAATAAAATACATTTTTGGTGTAAGAAAACATTTTTTCGGAGCTGGTAAAATAGCAGTAGATAGAACAAACTCTTAAGCAAAAAATGTTTTGGAACTAGATGCACCCTACTCAAATTTAAAACACCTTGCATTGAAATACACACACACATATGCAAAGATTTTAGTTTCCAAACAGATCAGAAAAATTTGTAGCCATAGCAGGATTCTATTTATTAATCATTTATTTTACAATGTTTAATTTTTGCTGCTTTTCTCAATATTTAATTGCTCACTTCTATTTTTTTCTAATTTTTTAAGATAGTTAGCAATGTTTTGTTTTGCTTCTTTTAGTAGTACCTGTCCACTTTCTATTACACTCATGTCTCTTTTTTTCATGCCACATTTCAATGTTCATCTCAGCATTGTTTAACATTTTATGAGAGGAATTTCAAATCACCTGCTACAAAAGTTCAGCTTCTTCCCGTTTCAAATCACCTCTGTGAACATTCAATTTCTTCTTCCCTTTTCTACTTATTTTGCTGCATTTTTCCAACACTAATCCACTCTTGATATTTTTCCCAGGATTCTTTATAAGGTGTCAGTTCTTTAGTTACATTAACTTTACTCACATCTCCATTTAGTTTCTTGGCATGATGTTTGTACTTCTTGCTCTCCGCACGACACCTACAATCATCACGGCCGCCATGCGTTACCCTAAAATCGCAGCCACATGGCTTACAAAACGTGACTTGGAAAAACTTGAGATGCTTCACAAAAAGGCCATTCTTTACTATATATATAACGATACACTTGACCATAAGTTTTTATCTGACTTCATTCTGTTTTTTTTTTTTGTCGTAGCTGTTTCACCGCTATGTTTCATTTCGTTTTTAATCTAAATTAACCCTTTCCACTTGAATAACTTTTCACCCATACTTACCAAGCACTCGTTTTTTGTTTTTTTTTTCTGTGGTAGAGGCCACAACTTAGCAGTGAAAGCTCAGCTTTGGCCCACCAGCCTGGACATACGAGCTATACAGGCATCATCGGCGTGGCAAGTGACACCCGGCCTATTTGACGAAAAATAAATGTCTTGCGAGCGTTGACATGCAAGCTATGAGGCGTCATCGGCACGGCGGGTTACACCCGCCACACGAGCTATTCCGCAACGTCGGGTGTCACCCGATAGTCGAGTGGAAAGAGTTAAAACGTTTGAAATGAAATTTTCACAAGCACAAAGTCACATGTAATCAATGTAAAGAGTTCGCTAAAGGCGCTGAGCTGAGCTCCCTCTCGTCTTTTGTGCACGGCACTCTCAAATGGCTGTACAGGGAATCACGTGACAAAACTCCGCCTCCGTTGGCGGGAAGTCAGAAAATCGAAGGCGTATAGGGACTATCTGTAAAGTGCGCTTTTTCGTCCAAAAGACCGTAAAACATAGAAAATTGCGTGCAGGGATCTTGCGTGGGCTTTTCCGTAGTTTTTCGGGTGACTTCTGTAAAATCGTAGAATGGAGTGAAAATCTGTAAAAGTTACAATCTCTGAATACCCATGAATCCTTTAGAAACAGAGCCATCGTATCCTTGCATGGGAGAGCCATTTTCAGTCGTCCTCCGCATCAACGAAATAGCTAACGACTGACCTACGCTGTATTTATGTAATCGCGCACCTCACCTGGAATGAAATAACTGCACCATCCCAAAGGAACAGAGAACAACATATAAACAATCTCAATTGCACAACATTCCGAAAGACCACCAAACCATCTGTAAAGAATCTTCAACAGGATTTCATAACATACAGCATCGTTTCTCCTACATACCACGTGATTACAACAAAACTCCTCCTTCATAAGCCCCACCTACATCGCGAAACCTGTTTGTCACTCATGCCAAAAAACCCCTAATGTAATTAGAAGGTAGGTCAAAAACATTCCAAAATGTTGGGACTGGCGGTACGCGTTGATTAAGCGCTGTTATACGTTTAACCAAATTATGCGTCGACCTCAAAAAGCGTCATTCGATTCGCCGTTTAAAACGGTATTTTTAGCATTGAAAATTTTTTTGCACTCGGCAGTTTTTGCTGTGGATTGCCGTTTCGCTGCAGCTGGGCACAAATGTTAAATTTTTTCTTAATCTGTAGCAGTTTGGCGCAAGATAATGAAATTGGCGCAGTTCGACGCAATTGCTGCAAACTTTCCATCACTGAAAACAGTTCATAACAACGAAAAAAAGGAAGAAAGAAAGACGGCACAGTTAAATACAATATTCAAGATGCCTCTCACATGAAAATATTTTTCTAAAGGTAAAATTTTACTGAAAGTGAAGACACCATCACAGTTCAAAATATCTTTGTGAAGATACCATTTCAGCTAAGAATATTTTTGTGAAGATATTGCCCAATGGTATCAAGTGCCATCTGGATCAACCCCTGTATGTATACTTTATCAAAAAAAAAAAAAAAAAAAAAAAGTTAAATATCCGCAGAACTACAATGGTTTAAGTGCCATAGCTTTGGAAAACAAAATATTAAATAGTAGTTCCAGGCTAATAAAAAAATGTTTTGCTCTAGTCCCAACATAAAAACTGATAGCAATGGGCACCAGACTAGTCTATTTTTCAGAACACCTGAATACAACATTTAAAAAAAAAAAAAAAAAGCAGCTTCATGAAAGTACTTATAAATAAATTTACTTACTTGGGCCATTCTGTTGGCTGGTAAGGCATCAACATTTTGAATGAAGTCCATGAACACATTTTCTTTGGATTCAAAAAACCCAAGTTCCAAGAGAAAATTGTGGAAGTTAATGGCCTCATCCCTTGTTTTACTGAATTCCTCAAGATGCTGACTTTGATTGGGAACAGCTTGCTTTATGCACTTTTCCACAAGCAAAGTACTAAAGTCCTTTGCAATTATACTTCCAATGCTTTTCATAACAGTACAATCACCTGTGCTTCCAGAATTTTTCACAGGAACAGTTTTTCGCTGCCCAAGGGTTTCATGTAAAAAGTTGAAAATCTCTGTTAGCACACTAAACACTTCATTTGGTGTTGGAAGAGCATTTGTCATAGACAGAACACAGACCTGTTGTCCCTCATTATTATTATTATGCACCTCATGCACAGTTTTGTGCAGAACAACCGGCTCTAAAGCTAATTTTAACAGTTTAGCACAGAATTTCTTCAAACTGTCTTTTAAATAACCTAAATTTTCAAGAGATTGTAGAAGACTGTCAAGCTCAGCAGATGTGGCATCCAGCACCACACTAGTTCGACTCTTAAACTTCTTATTTTCAATTGTCTGGTTGATGCAAACCTTCTTATTCCAGATTTCATCTACCTTGGATATTACTGTCGCTTTACTTGAGTACATGTCTATTTTTAGGGCAGAATATAATTCTGGACTCTTCTGATTATCTTTGTCGAGAACGTCAAATGCACCTTGAACTTTCAGCAAATTTTCTGATGCCCCTAAATAGTTGCTGCTATGTAAATCAAGTTTTGCAGCATCGAGGTAGTGATGTATGTCCATCAGACTAGAGACTGCACTTTTGAGGACTTTTACTTTCTTCAGGTCTTCCAAAGTCTCATGAAATTCTGTGATCGTTTCACTCATTTGGGGCTTTACCTGAAAATATAATGACAATAATAACATTAGCTGTACAACTTAAAATGCGCAATACATTAATGTTTCACAAAACATTTTGTGGATTTATAAAGACTGCCACTCATAGTTTGATTACAAATTTCAATACCCAGATAAACAGAGCCATAGAATGTAGACATATGCATGTACACAGCATAATCACAAATCTGTTAGCTAGGGTTGGGGTTTTCCTGTCAAAAAAAATAAATTTTTGACATGGAACTAGTTTAAACAGCCCCCCCCAAAAAAAACCCCCATTAAGATGACACTGAATTTTTGGATGTAATAAGCACATCTTTTGAATCTTTTCTGACATGAATAAAATATTTTAGTCATTCATAATCAATAATGGAATCCCAGGGCTTGAAAAATACCATGACCGAGATGCCCGGGGCGTGTAAATTATTGGCCTGGGCAAGTAAAAATGAAATCTAGTTGCCCGACCGGGCAACTAGGTTTAATGAAAAAAAAAAAAGAAGTTTGGAATGGAGAATTTTCTACTCTAGAAAAAAAAAAAAAGACTGTCGTCGCGTGTTTTTCATTTTACTGCAAATCACCAGAAGTTGTATTATTGTTATGGAATGAATGCCAAGGCCAGGAGGATAGAGCTTCAATTATATTATGCTCTACATCCAGAAATTGGGGCCACGCGTAGTTTTGCTCCAGATGTAGTTTACAGTTAACCACAGGATGCTTGCCTCGGATGAAACTAGCCTCCGGTGTTTAGTCACAAAATGTGTAAACTGCCATGAAACAGGAGGATGCAGACTGATGGGCAAAAAAGCCATGCTTTATGAGGAGGGAAGTGAAAACAGAATATTTATTGCACAGCCACGGGTGGGGTTGGATCTCTGATACAACTTGCGCGAGTGAGTGAGGGAGGGAGGGGGAAATGGAAGCTTCCGTCTGCGTGCACCCCCCACACGAACAACAGCAGTACTACTGAAACAAAGCCTAAGTTCCGTTTAAGATTTAAGAACGAGCCTGTACACATAGCCAGGAAAAGAGCGAAAATTACTGACACCGATAACTTACCTAGTTTGTCTGAGATAACAGTAGTTTGTGTTAGCTGCAGATATAAGTTGTATTTAGTAACATATGATTTTTTTCTTTGGAAAAAATCCAGCAATGAGAGTATATCTCATAGTAAGCAATTATGTGAAATTCCCGATCTGTCAACGGTTGTTACAAATTCGTCTTCTGCATTGTTGAGTGACTTAATTTCAGAATCGGAATCTGCGTCGCTGGCAAAATTGAAACTTACGCAAGCGGACTATGATAAAGTGTATTAAAAAAAACGCCATCTAACAGTTCAGAAATCTTGGATAAAAACATTTAATTGGCTAAAGTCAAATGACGACAAGACTATTATGTGGTGCACTGCTTGCCAAAATCATCCTAAAATTGCCGAATCCACCAGCAATTTTTTCAAGGAATGTGTGTGTGTGTGTGGGGGGGGGGGGGCTGGGGGGTCCAGGTGATAATATAGTTTAATAATTATAAGTGCACACAACAGTAGTCGTAAACGTAAGGATTGCCTTTGTTTCTAAACAATTCTTGGAATATTTTATGATGCAAAATCACTTCTGTTTACACAAGAGAAAAAGTTAAATAATTTTTACATTCAAAATTGTTGAAAACTACTTAAACTGCTGTACAGTTAACTATGACTATTTTTTTTTTTTTTTTTTGCAAAACACAGGACGTATATTAAAAATTCTTGAACATGGGATAATCACTAAATTTCTCAAATGCCATCAATTACCTTTCTTAAAACTTAAGATATATGCTTTTGTGCATTTTGAACACAGACACTTTAAAATGGTTGGTTGGTTGGTTAGTGGATTTTAGTGGCGCAAGGGCCAGGTTTGGCCAAAGAGCGACAGACAAAGAACTATCAGCCACAGATTTTTAAAAGCGTGGAAAATGAGTAAGAGCAGACAGGCTTGGTAAAAGTTGAAAAAGAGTATGAAGAAAGCTGTGAAGACAAGGCAGTTAATTAGGTTTATAGAAAAATTTACTAATTGAGGGGGACAAACTGTCACTCTCCTCCCCCCATGTTCCTCTGCAATGCTGGTTGAGGCTGGGGACGAACTGTCACTCTCCTCCCCCCATGTTCCTCTATAATGTTGGTTGAGGGTGGGGACCTCGCTGAGGCCGAGACAGTTGGATGGACACTGCACACCTTTGCGGATTGAGGGCCGGGTCTTCCGCACGTGCAGGCTTTCGGCTGGAAACTGGAAGAGACGGTCGGCTGCAAAAGAGAAGGCCCAGAATCAGGTATTCGAAAAATCTGGAGCTCGGGGAAAACACCTGTGTCGCTTGGTCAGCTGTAGATCGCTTGGCAAGTGCGGCGAGAGCTACAGGGCGCGGAACAAAGGGCTGCACGGGTTGTGGCAGAGACTGAACTACTGCGGCAAAAGTACGCTGTCGGTTGGTGGGTATACCCAACTTGGCCTTGGCAGCAGGGTACGAGAGGCCTTCCAGGGTCTTGAGGCACTGGATCGCCATCTCGTCCTTCCATTTCATACAGTTGCGGGAGTAAGCTGCATGGGCCTCACCGCAGTTAACACAGCAGGCCGCAGAAGTGCAACCTTCCCCGTCATGTTCGCTGGAGCCACAATTTGCGCAATGAGCGGAACTCTTACAAAAACGTTGTGAATGCCCGTACCTCTGGCACCTGAAACAGCGCAGAGGACTGGGAATGTACGGGCGAACTCCACAGACCAAGTAGCCAGCCTTGATTTCGGTCGGAACCTTCGGGAGTTAAAAGTCAAGATAACATTTTTAGACTTAAAGAACCATCGCGCCGGAACATCATACGACGTGCAGCAATAACACCTTGATCTGCAAGTTCAGTCACCAATTCTTCTTCACTGCATGGCGCGGAATGAAACCATCCACAGGTGTTGCGGGTAATTACGTTAGAGCAGTGACTTAAGAACCATCTGAGCAATAACACCTTGATCTGCAAGTTCAGTTGCATGGCAAGAGATCAAACTCAGAAATAACACCCCGAGAGGTGTTCATTTGACAGGAATGCCCTGAAGACTAGTGAGGTGCATAAGAGTGTTACTCTGAGAAACACTGCAAGTTTGGACAAGCAGGTCCCCAGAGCGAAGCTTCCTCACAGACTTCAAGGGGCCAACTGCAGCGTCCAAAGCTTTAGAAATGAAAAATGGAGATCTGGTGGACAGTCTCTCATTCGGATCGACGGATTCTACAACTAAGTGTGTAGCATGCGTATTCACAGCAATCGAGGGAGACGACGCTTCGGAGCGACTGGTACAGCTACCGAAGAAGAGGTTCCACATTCTTGGTCCAGGTCATGGTCTAAAGATCGTTTAAGGGTATGAGACTTGGTAGGTTGAGAAGACGAAGGAGAGTCGTTGTCAACTATCATTTTCTCAGGTGACCTAAATTTGGAGTTTTGTTTTTTGTTTCTACCCATGGAAAAAGAAGGAAGATTCGTCTGCAAACTACTCCACCCACCACCGAGCCCTACAAGGGAGAACTGGAGGTCTGCAAGCCAAGAAAATGACGCTGGACACAGTTCTGGAGCTTAAACGTTGCAGATATAGTCCGTTGGCTGTGATCACACGCACTCGGCGGACACTTCGGCCTCCTGGTACCGTCATGCCAACGCCTTTGGCATGATCCCACAGCCCCCGGGCTTACCCTGCCGTGCTATATGACAAAAAAGCCGCTAAAGCCCTGTACACAACTTGGTACATGACTTCTGACTAGAGGTGGGTTAGTCTCTAGCCTCCCGTTTACAGCGAAGCCGGGGTCGAAGAGGAGTGTTGGTACACAGGAGGCACTTCACCGGTCTCCTGCGACCTCAGCCGCCAGACATCCCATTTCCGCCTCACGGGTCTCCGCACGCGGCAAACATGCAGGTAGGTCTAGCACCCAAACCAGCTAAAAGGAAAAAAAAAAAAGAAATCCAAAGAAGACAAATCCTGGCAGGGAACCTAAATGGAATCTCAGCAACCTACGAACTGAGCGGTTAATGTAAAACAGTTAGTGGTGGAGGGTAACAAAACCAAAAGACCGGGGTGTTAGTACATAACGTGGTAGCGATTAGGTAGAGTAAACAACACGGGCAACTAGCCAGTGGAGAAAATAAATAAAAACAAAAAAGCGAGACACAAGACTAGCTCGGGATCGTGGGGCCGCGACTCCCCAACAGCTGGATGAACAGCTGTCCCTGCAAACACCAACAGCACCAAAACAAAAAACAAGCGGTGGTATGACATCAGATGTTGACCAGTCACAAGGTCAGCTCGGGCCGTGGGGGCGCCGCTCCCCAAATAACTGGAAAACCAGTTATCCCCGTGCGGGGACTTTAAAATGGCGATGCGAAAGATGTATAAAAAGTTTAGCAGAATTTTAACTTTAAAAAAATGAGGCTTCTGTTTTGTTATCTTAAAAGATTATTCTTTCTGGGCATGCAGATTTTACTTCCAGCCTGTTGCTGTTTCAGACGATGTTCTGTTACATGTGGTTGTGAGATAGCAGCAGAGGTAGGTGTCCACCACATGACAGTTGTTCGGCGTCTGGCTGCGCTGGGTAAGGTAAAAAAGCTGGACATGTAGCTGCAGCACGAGTTGACAACTGCCAATAAGACTAGGGTTTGGAAGTCTGCACGTCACTTCTTGCCAGGAATAAACAGGAACCTCTACTGCATCAAAGTGTCACCTGCGACGAGAAGTGGATCCTTTATAATAATCGGAAACGATCTGCACAATGGTTAAGCAAGGCACAGCCTGCTGGATGGCATCCTAAGCCGCCCCTACACACCAAGAAGATGATGCTCCTTGTCTGGTGGTCGACAGCCGGGATAATTCATCGGAGTTTCTTGGCAAGAGGCCAAACCATCACTGCAGAACATTATTATGCTGAATTACACCAGACGCACTGGGAATTGCTGCAGAAAAAAATGGTTTTGATCAACAGACATAGTGTTTTTCTGCTCCAGGACAATGCCCGCCTTCATCTTGCACAAAGAAAGATGCTGATACTAAGTGCCTTGGGCTATGAAGCGCTGCCTCCTTCTGCCTATTCCCTGGACTTGTCTCCGACAGACAATCATCTGTTTCATCGCCTGGATCACTTCCTGTCCCGGAAACAGTTCACGACAGACTAGGTTCAACGTGCAGTTGACGATTTCTTCGGGTCCCAGCCACAAGATTTTTCGTTTTGGGATCATGGCCTTGCTGGACACGGACAGATGGCAACTATGTGTCGATGCCGAGGGGGTTATTTTGCCTAGGTAAGTTGTCTTACTTTTCCTTTCTCACCGTCCACGTGTGTTTGTCCTTTGCCGGACATTTCATTTGCACAAACCCAATAGAAACAGCCACTTTCTTCCACTAGTGGCTGAAAAGTATATTATAAAAAATAACATTGTGCACAAAAAAGTTTCTTGTAGATGAAGATATCTCAAACAAAAGAAATTACAAAGAGAACAGTTAGTAGAAGAGATACAGAGTAAAACATGATATAAATTTCAGAGTAAAACATGATACAAATTTCATGGGTGCAAGTTGTGAGATGTGGCCAAGACTGAAAATACTTTGAATACCCCCCCCCACCACCACCACCATGCGCACTCAGGCATAAACACAATATACATTAAATATTATATGCAGTTAAAATTCATTATTAAATCAAAAGTGCATAAAATGACCAAACATTTAATGCATATACATGTAAACAAAATTTGATGTCCATGCAAATTGTAATCGCAAAGTCAAATTTGATTATTAGGTAGGAACTACCAGTTGAAATTTAACAAATCTCCAAAATTCCTTGTCTTGCAAAAAAAAAAAAAAAAAAAAAAAAAAGATCTTGCATAATATTTAAATCCAATCTACATATTTGCTGCTTATATAGCATTTTAAGCTCTATATAGAAATATGTTAACCAAATTATTGAAATTGTAATAATTAATACATAGCATACCATGATAGATGTTTCAAATAATCTTGAGTAAATTCTGTTGAATCAAATAAGTGTTGCACACTTTTAAAAGAGTAATTTAAATTGTAAAATTGCATAAGGATAAAAAAATTATAATCAAGATTATGCATGTCCAACTGTAGTTGTGTACACAGAGAGCTCATTTCATTAATTCACTTCACCATGATCACAGTAACCATCACAAATTTTCATAGGTGAATTATTTCTTAAAAAAAAACTTGTTATTGTGGCACACTTGGATTTTTTAACAGGCAAGTTCTCAGCAGTACCTTGTGGTACAGGTCGTTTTCTAGTATGCTGGACAGGAGTAGTTGATGCACCTTTTTTTGAATCAATAAGTTTGGCAAGTGCAAGAGTAGTTGATGCACTTTCTTTTGAAGCAATATGTTTGGCAATGGAATTACTAGGACACAACTGCTTTCTTAAGCAAGTGGGAACACCTGTTGTTTTCCTAATAATTTCATATTGAAGAATATTTGAGGCTTTATTTCCTTTTGTTGATAGGAATTCCTTGTAAGAGGCATAGGCGGAATAAATTGCACTACACATCTGCGTGGTGGGCTTTAATTCTACAGACTTTATCTTCTTTCTTCGTAAGCTGTATTTCAAAATAGAAGCAGCCTCATAATTTTCCACAGTGAGACAACTTCTATCATCTGTAATAATGTCATCCATGATATTAAATGTCCCTTCAACCAGAGGACCCGAAAAGGTAGACAATAGAGCTCTCACAAGAATTCCTAAATATTTATACCTAATAGTAACACCATCACTTTCCTTCAAATCAAAAATATGTGACCACCAATCACAATCTATTCTTGAACTATCATCAAGACAGATTCCTGTGGCTTCCAACTCTCTTATAGCATTATCTAGTGAATACCTTCAAACCTCTTCTAAAAGAAAGCTCCTATCTGAATCATTAATTACTTGAGGCAAGCACTCGCTTAATTTGTCAAATGCTGATAAAGTTGTGTTGCATCTCCACTGCTTTGGATGCAGTACCGAAAGCCAAATCAGTCAGAACCGCTTTCTGGTGTTCAATTCTGTCAGATATTGATGCTTTGGCCTAAACAGGGGCGACTCCAGGCAATGTTTGTGTATGCTGCTGTGCTCGTACACACTTTTGATGATCAGCATCCTTACTGTGTCTGAACAGCACTTTTTTTACCATTGCTTCCATAGTTTAACTTTCTGCTGCAGAAAACACAAAATCTAAATCCCGGTTCCTTAATTTTCCGGCACCGAGAACCAAATTTGACATCATGGGAATCAGTCTCATCTAGCCATTCCCATCGCCACTTATTTTTAACACTGCTATCGTTCAAAGCCGACATATTTTTTGAATCTATGAATTTGATAGCTGACTGCATGTTGAAAAAAAGGAATCACAAATTTAAGAAAAATTCTTGGTTAATTTTGCACATGTAAGTTAATATTGAAATGCGTACGCATACACGTGTAAAATACGGCAAGATCGACTGGTATGACTCACTCCAAAGATTTAGCTGTGACCTATGGCGGCAGAGCCAGTGGTGTCTCCACCTAATACAAGCTCGATGGGTGAACCGGTTATGGTGTGTGACGTACACGTAGCGAAGAGAAAGCCAGGGACGGGCGAGGTTGGGTTGAGGATTATGACATAGGCGAGGATCGGCGTAGAACCCCCAGGGGAGCTGCTCCTGGATTCCTCTTCGACCAGAATGCATCAGGCGCCGCTGCTACTCCGAGTTTACGATAAACGAGGTACTACGGTGCGAGCATGGTTGCCGATGGCGTACTTACTTTCCGGAGTAGAGCGTATGTATAGAATAAGGAAAAAGTAAAAAAAACCTTTTTGGAAATTTGATTTTTACTGATATTTTCTTCCATCTCGCTTTGGTCTTCGGATATTTTCAAAAGAAGGAATTCCGCCCTCTGGATGGAAAACTTGCACCCATGAAATTTACGTTATCTAGTGGAAGAATTTTGAATAACAGAAAGGTAGAAAATGTACGAAAAGCACTCTTCATAGCAAAAACTATGCAAAGAAAAAATAATTTCTTAAATATGTCTTCTGGAAGCAGCGATGGCGAGAAAAAGTTTTTATATTTACTCCCTATAAAGGGAAAGCTGTATATTGTTTCAAGAGGATAATGTTCCCAATGTTTACTAAAGCAAATGGTATACCGTAAAAGAATTTTTAATACAAATTTTAGTAGCAGAGATGCAGCTATAGAAAGGAATGCACACTAACACCACCTAGCACCGGAACTATAAACTACAAAACCCTACAAGTACAAGCAAAGTATTCCACAAGGTAAAAGGTATCTGGCATTAAAATAATTTTTTAATCAAACTTTTAGAAGCAATGATATTGAAAAAAGCATATCAAATATTTGATCCCATTAGCATGAAAATTTTACATTATTCCGGGAAAGAATTGCCCACAAATATTTTTTGTAATTCGTAGCATCTGACTAAAAAAGGATTTTTTCAATTGGGGTTTTTAGAAGTGCAGATATTGCAGTTAAGCACAAACATCAATTTATGCCTATCCAGAAAAATTTGAAATTATATGAAAAGAATTTCACAACAGACACCCTCTTGGAAAAAGAAAGAATTTTTCAAATCAGACTATTAGAAGCAGAGATATAAAGAAAAATATAATATACATCTATGCCTTGGCAGAAAAACTATATATCATTTTAAGCAAAAGATATTTTGCAAAGGTTTCTTGTAGCGAGCAGTATCTGACCACAAAATAATTTTTTCAATTGGGTTTTCAGAAGCGCAGGTATTGCAGCAAATACATCAGAAACATACACTTACACCCCCTAGTGGCAAAATCGTGCTTTACCAAAAATTTGAAATTACATGCAGAACCTTTTCAACCAGGAGCTCTATCCGATGCAAAATGAATTTTTCAAATTGATCATTTAGAAATAGACATGTTAGGGAAATTGTAATTTGCTTTTACACCCTCTTAGTGGAAAAACTATGTATTACTTGAAAAAGAAGCTGTCAATTAATTTTCCCTTCTTCCGAGTGCTTTTGGTTTTACAGATATTTCTGTCCTCTGAATTTTAGTCAAGGCCTGTTCTCAATGTATAGGATTATCAAAAGTTCTGTTTACTCCTGAAAGAATTAAAATTTTGTTGCCAGGTTCCACTGGCAGTTACAAGTCATTAAATTTAAATCTTTGACTATATATGTTGTAATTCTGTTATTAGTTGTTGAAAATGCTATTTATAAGTTTCGAAGGTTCATTGATAGAACTGTGTTTTTGGATGTAAAAGCTTTCATTGTCTTGAACTCATATCATGAGCGCTTTTGAACTCTATACACGTTATGTCTAGAGTTGTTTTTCAGATCCATGTGTCAATGTCGTGCTGCAGGTAATTGTATCCGCTATATCTAACACTATATTTCTCTGTAGGAGGGAATGCATTGGATGTAGGAACACCCCAGGTGTCCAAATATATCTATAGTCATAAATTGATGAAACACTAAAATAGTCCTTTATTACAAGTCATGCACATAAGAAGATTACAGTCGTTAAAAAAATGTGGTAGTTAAGATAGATTTCAAGTGTTAAAATAAGTCATATTGGCACGTAATTAAATAGAAAGTATGTCAATTCCTCAGTTATGTTGATAAGAAACAAATCTCAGTAGCTTACATCTCGGAGACAACAGGGGCCAAATTCCTATTGAAAATATCTTGCTTAAGTCAATTTGTGCATAGGTCCTGGTAGTTAAGAGTCACGAGACCAGGAAGTGAAACACTAAAATAGTCCTTTATTACAAGTTACATAACTCTTAACTAACAGGACCTATGTACAAATTGACTTGCGCAAGAAATTTTCAATAGGAATTTGGCCCGTTGCCTCTGAGATGTAAGCTATTGAGATTTGTTCCTTACCAACATAACTGAGGAATCCACATACTTTCTATTTAATTACGTGCCAATACGACTTATTTTAACACCTGAAATCTATCGTAAGTACAGCATTTTTTTAACGACTGTAATCTTCTTATGTAACTTATAATAAAGGACTATTTCAGTGTTTCATCAATTTATGACTATAGGTATATTTGGACACCTGGGGTGTTCATACATCCAATGCATTCCCTCCTACAGAGAATACAGTGAATACAATTACCTGCAGTGCGACATCGACGCATGGATCTGAGAAACAACTCTAGACATAACGTGTATAATAGAGTTCAAAAGCACTCATGATATGAGTTCAAGACGATTATTCCTCCACACATTTAAAAAACCAGTCTTGTTTGAATATGATGCATGTTCACAACGTACTTCTTGATTTGTAAAAACTTTCTTTCTTTCTTCTTTTTTTTTTTTTTGGTTTTACAGACACTCCTGGCTGCCGGATTTTTAAAAAGGCCTGTTTCTCAATGTATAGAAGTCATAAACTCAGAAGGGAAGATTAATTGTAAGTTTCTTCAAGTTAAGAATAGGATTAAGTTAAATTTATTTGAGTAAAACCTTCAGTTAAGTGTTTTAATTTCTGAAAAGAAACTGTACCCAAAATAGTCTTCATTATAAATGGTATCAAAAGGAAGAAATAATTTTTTGCTGATGGACGTTTATTTATTTATTTATTTATTTTTAATTGAAGGTTTAATGACCATCGTGAGCAACTCAACAGGCTATAAGCAGTCGCCCATCCCTAATTTAGGGTTACTGGTTCCAGGGAAGGGAGAGAGCCAGTGCCCTAAGACAAACACAGCATCCATGCCTCACCGGGATTCGAACCCGGACCCCTTTCGGACGAATGATCAGAGGCCATTGCTTAGACCACTGCGCTACTGGGGCGGCGATGGATGTTTAGAAGTAATGATCATGAACGACAGAAATGTATTTTAAATTCGATGCATTTACACACTTTACTGGCAAAGTTGTGCATCACCACCCTGAGGGAGCAGTAGTCTAAGCACTGGCTTATGACTATTTGTCTGAGATGGGTCCGGGCTCAAATCCCGGTGAGGCATGGATGCATTAGTCTTGTGGCACTGGTTTTCTCCTTTCCTTGGAATCATTGGCCCTAAACTAAGGATGGGTGACTGCTTATAGCCAATTGAGTTGCTCATGGCAGTCATTAACCCTTCAATGAAAGAACAGAAAAAAAAAAAATGTTGTGCATCAGAAAAAAGCCTGAAAGCAAGGATCATTGTTGTCACATTTTAGGCTTCCTAATATAAAAATAACTTTTCAAATTGGAATAATAGTTGTACAGACATGGTATGGTCATATGGTTGTTCACAGATGGACAAAGTGATACTATAAAGTACATACTTTTTAAACAAAAGACATGCTAAAAAGTAAAAAAAAAAAAAAAAAAAGAGGAAAAAGCCTTGCCTACTGCTTTTTAACCCTTTAACGACCATAACGCCCAAGACGCCCGTATATACAAATGACCACAGCCGCCCGAAGCGCATGCCTAGAGTGAGTCAGATTTCCTACCATTACTTGCTCTTCAAATTTGCACAACCTATGAGTGATCAGCAGGTGTCACCCTCAGTCACTATTGTTGTTACTAAACAAAGAGGTGAACCAAGAGATAGTTTTGGGCATTATGGTATTTAGATTGATGCAAGATTTTTGGGTCATGGTCGTTAAAGGGTTAAACAAATCATTAGCATCCATCCCCTTACTTCCCAGTGGTTACGCCTATGGAAGAATTAATGACTTAACACTAATGGTTATTTACGAAAAAAGTCGCTCCACAGTGCACTGAGTGAAAAACTACAACAAAGGTCTTCCATCTCTCTCCTAAATTTAACCTCCATCTCTCATCAGGAAATGCACGAAGTTGGTCGGTCAAACTAATTGTAAAATATATTGTAAATTCCACTAAATTATGGGATTTACTGAATTTTGAAGTAGCACTCCTACCCTTCCTCAGGATAGTGTAGTCCTCAGGGGTGCTACCCAAATATTCAACTGTAAGTAATATCCTTTTATTCCTCAGTAAATCCCATAATTTTGTGAAATTTATGATATATCAAGTCTAGGAATAGCCATGACATCAATTATTACCAATTGTAAAATAAAATATTATATTGCAAGGTTCGTACTCTTCCAAGCAAAATAAATTCAAGCACTTTTCAAGGACTTTTTAAAACCAAATTATCATATGTGTGTGTGCGTGCTGTCAGTCAGTCAGTAGGTTGGTGTTTTAGTTCATTCAGAGCATTAAACCTAGCTGTGGCAGGTACACCTTCAATGATCTCTGCCTGTTCCCCCTACTGGCTTATTTTATTAACTTTGATTGCCCTTCTGTTTTGGCATTTTTCAAAATAATTTTATTTTGTGAAATATTTTGAAAGGGTACATTATTTTTATATTCATCTGCTGGTATGATATTTATTGTTTGCTTTAACTTTTTACTTTTCAATATCTGCCAACTTTGGCAAGAGCCTTGTCAGTAGTAACTAGTATTATTGCGCAACACCCATAGACGCTTTTTTACGAAACGATCGATCTCTTTGTGAAAAAGAAATACACGCCACAACAAAACGTCACAACAAACAAAGACACTAAAGAACTTAACACGTGCAAAACACAAACTTGATTCCCCTGGTGAGGGCACAATAGGTAACACTGCAAGATTTAAATTCGAAACTTCCACCAGTGAAAATCAGTCAAATGCGTTTTAGAATTCCACAATGCTTGACAGACGGAAAATCCAAAATTTTGTAAAAAAAAAAAAATGCATCAATTTTTAACAATTTTCCAAATTCGTCACTTCCGTTTTCGGAAATTTCCATCTCCTTTATCAAGCTTAAATGCTAAAAACTTATGAGATTGGGGATATTTAACAAAGCAAGGAGAGAGGGAACATCGCGCACGTGGGGTAGGGGATCTTTGCTCTCTCCGACTTCCGGTTTTGGAAATTTCTAGCTGAAATAAAAATAGTTATACAGTAAAATGTTATTTATACTGGACACAGACAACATGGTGAGAAAATGAAATTACGATTACGGAAAAAAATCTGAACTCCGTCGACCTTCCGCTTTAGAAAGTTTCGTAAAGATGGAATTCCGTCACCTGACGAACACCCCCTCTTAATGTCTGCTCGTTTGTGCATTGATCTCGCGAATGACCTAAATAATAACGAAAACAGCGGAATTCCTCGAATTCGCGGAAGAATCTTATACCCGAAGATTACGAGGAAATTTGTGGTGCGCTGCCTGACTTCCGCTTTCGCAAATTGTTGCCCGCAGTTTCAAGCTGAAATACAAACATGTAAGTAATAAAATGATATTTAACAACAATATTGGACAACATTGGGAGAAAAAAATTACGATTACGACAAAACTTTTTACTCCATTTAACTACCGTTTTCGAAAGTTTTGAAACACGAAATACAGTCCCCCCAAACGGAAAATGACACCCTGCTCTCTTCAGTTTTGCATCGATCTTGAGAATGATCTAATAAATGATGAAAAAAAAAAAAAAAAAAAAAAAAAAAAAAGAATTCTGCAAATCCACTTTAGAATCTCATGTATATCATAAAATAATAGCAAAATAAAAAGAAATTAAGCAAAATGAAAATCATAGATTCCGTAGTTTCGACAGTGAGTTCCGTAGTCAGACAACAAAATCCATAGAAACTACGGACATTCCGTAGTAGTTGGCAGGTATGCTTTTCATGCATGACTTTTATGCAGACAGAAGACAAGGGGTCCATGCAGGAAGCACAAGCAATTCCTGGAAGTTCCACCCTCTGGCAAGAATGCATCCTTAACCCCAGTCAATAGAAGCTCATCACAATTCATGAATACATCATTCTACTTATTTTACTCCGTAGTGATGTCATAGCCAAGGTACCAACTGTCCATGCACTCTCCTGAGTTGAACACAAGTTCTGCCTTACTTGATCAGTTTGGTGTTTTTATCAGAAATGCACAGAAATCTGCTTTTCGACTTTATAGCACAAACAAATATTTTACACATACTCTTTCATATAATTACTTAAAAAGCAAAACAAAAAATTTTCAAGCACTACTTATGAAGTCTTAAACTTTTCCAAGTACTTTCAAGGACTTGAAAATGAACTTTATTTTTTCAAGGAGCGTATGAACCATGTATTGGGTGAGATTACATTTAGAATATTGTAGATGCAAAAATAGAATCTTAATTTTGAAAAAAAATTGGGTGAGTTTTTTCAAATGGACCAAGCCTGAAAAAAAACCCACCTAGGCGAAACCTGACATGGTTGAGTTACTGTCAATGAGTACTTGGACATTCTAGGTGATCAGGTGCCTTGTGTGGACTAAACGTTGTTTCCCAACAATGTTTCCATTTTTGAGATGAAAATGCGCTCATACACACAGCCAGAACAGTCCAGTCTTAATATAAGGAGCACCAAGATGAACTTTAAGATCTGCCCTGGGAAGCTCAATCACCTGACTTAAATATTGATCATTGAACCACAGTGGGCCATTTCAGTAAGCAAAGTGAGAAGCAGATTTCCTCCTGTTACATCTATGAAGCAATTGGCTTATAATGTGATTTGAAAGCTGTATGAATCTGTTCCAAGAAGGGTGTAAGTCGTATTAAAGGCAGGAAAGTCAAGACTAGACTGTTCTGACTGTGTGGAAGTCATATTTGGTTCAACACTTTATTAATAAAGACATATTGCCTATTTTCCAGATGTCCACATTATTTAGTCTAATCTCTGCAGTCCCATGCACACACACTGCCAGTGGGGAGGCCAGATTTCAATCTTTATCATTAAAGAAAGCGCATGCTAGAAAGGAAAAGACATCTTCCTTTCTAGCAGGAAACATTTTCACACAGTACCACAAACCAAAGTTGCTGGAAATATGGCACTCAAACATCTTGCACTGACGCATCACATGAGATGAAAGCAGAGTTGGGCAGGAATGCATTACAAAGTAATGGAAGTACAGATTACAATTAACGTGTTATGCAGATAACTATTAACGTGTTAACAGGTGATGTATTACAGAAGTAATGGAAGTATAGATTACAATTAACGTGTAATGCATTACAAGGTAATCCCAAGTATGGTTTGCACAAGGTAATGGAATTAATCTGTAATGCATTACAATGAAGAGGATATAATTCAAATATTTAATAATGCCATTCAAAAGCGCATGCTAGAAAGGAATGGAATTATTTGGTAATGAAATTACACAAATTATAATTACATACTAATAGTTTATAGAAATGTATGTGTGCCAAAACCTATGTCTAGGAGAGTTGGCCATGCAACATAGCAGACAGAGACCAAAGTGTCGTGTAGAATGTTCTAGAAGCGGCAAGAATGGGTTACACGTTTGTAGAATGTTCCAGAATGACTGTGCAGAGGGAAGTTGGAGAGCTTTATGTAAATAAAGAATATTCCAGAAGGTTCAGGGTCCTGTCGTGAAGTATATATAAAGGAGTCAGTCGCTCACTAGTCCAGTGTTCATATCGGACAACAACACTTGAGAAGTACAGCACAAATGTAAAGAGTTCGCAAATTTCTGCAATATTCGGCAGTGCACCCTGAGTTGCTGAACTGTGAGTGTAGTGCTAATATGTGCTTGTGGCTATAGTGTGGTAATTATTTTGGACAGTGAAACGTATGTAATGGACAGATAATACTGTACTGGAGATGGACAAAATGAGTATCTCTAACCAAAACAAACATCCCATTCGTACTTACTTCATATGTATTATTTTGTTCAAATCACTTTACTTGCGGCGAAGACGGGGCAACTACTCATGTCATACACGTACAATCTCCAATACCTACATATACGCATTTGGGGTCCAAGAGGTGGAACAATTGTCAAATAACCTATACAGTGTGTAAGGGTGTACTGGATTACGGTTTATTGATGTTGTATAGTTACCCATAAGTTATTGGTTAATTACCAACATATAGTTAACCACTAACCATTCCGATTATAACGGGCGACTGCTACATGTCATTACAATTACCATGTAATTCTAATGACCAGTTCACCATTACCATGTAATGGTAACGCTAATTTTTTTTTCACATTACCATTATGCTGTAATCCAATACCGATTAATTTAATTACGATTCTGCCCAACTCTAGATGAAAGAGATGGCATCGTGTCTCCACACTCCATGCAGTGAAGTGATGTCATTGCGAGCAGACATCAAAGGCAGCTAGAACAAGGTAGTACAGTCAATCAAACATTTTAACCAATTATTTTTTTCATTGCAACAAAAAATTCCAGGACATTTTATAAAAATATGAAAATATCAAGAACTTTCCAGGTCTAGAAAAAAAGGAAATCAAATTCTAGGACTTTTCCATGATTCCAGGGGCTGTGCGAACCATGGGTATAGCAAGAATGGAAAATTCCAGAACCATTCACAAAATTATGAGAAATCAAGTACATTCCATGTCTGGAAAAATGGGAAATCATATTCTTCCATGATTCCAGGGGCCGTGCATACCATGGATATAGCAAGGAATGAAAAATTCCAGGACCTTTCACAAAAATATGAAAAGATCAAGGACTTTCCAGGTCTGGAAAAAAGGGAAATCAAATTCCAGGACTTTCCCAGGATTCCAAGGACCATGCAAACCATGAATACACAGGGTTGCCACTCATATTGGCTTTAAAAATTCCCAGAGTTTTCCAGGTTTTTCAGAAGATAATTTCGCGGGGAATTTCAGGTAAAATTTGCAGATAATGATTTTCAGGAGCTTCAGTACATTCCCGAACTTCCTTTTTGACAATTTTTTTCATTAACTGGGAAATCAGGTCATACAAGGCTTCATACAGGAAAGGTACCATCGGTTTCAGAGTTTGGAACTTTTTAAGAAATGATTTTAACATTGATGCAACAAATGAAAAAAATGCCAACTTTGCTAAAAATAAGTTTATCCATACAAGCTTTTCAACTTGATCACAATTAAAGGTATTAGGTAACGATTGAATACTAGCTGTGTGCTTTTTAATGTCTGGGAAGACCTGAACAGCTCGCTGAGAAACAGCTGCGTTTTCTACCCATCTGACCTGGCAAAACTTCAGAGGAAATGTAGAACTTCCAGAAATAGCAAAATAATCAGCACGCCTATGCATTAAAATGATATTTAATAACAATACTGGGCAGAAGAAACATTGCGAGAAAAAGAAATTAGGATTATGGGGGAAATCTTCACTCCGTTTAACTTCCGTTTTTGAAGGTTTTGGAAGATGAAATATCGCCCCCCAGACGGAAAAGACCCCCCTCCCCCATTTTTTTTTTCAGTTTTGCCTTGATCTCGAGAATAACCAAAATTATGATGGAGAAAGCAGAATTCCACGAATCCCCGAAATAATACCACATATGAGTAAGAAGTGACTAAGAAATGGAAAAACACGAATTTTATGGAAAATTATAGTGAACAATCGATACTGCGTTGCACACTCTGCCGTGAAACAATTTTACAGGGCACGGAAACGGCGTGGATTCCACCGCGGACAGATTAAGTACCGATCTAGAAATTGAATTTCGTTTAATAAAAGGGAAAGGGGCAAAAGCGATTACTCTCTATTGATTAGTTTAGAAGAAGTATGCATTACAAATAGGGAAACATGCATTTCATTAGAAAAAAACCCTTCAAAAACACGAGGTTTCTCCTTTTCACTATTACCGAACATACTAAAAACAAGGAACATGATCAGAAAACATCAGAAATAAAAATATAATCATGCATAGAAAAAAAAAAAAAAAAAAAAAAGATGAACTTGGACGGAAAAAAATTTATTATGTGGAAACAGAAGATGACGTGACTTCTCAACACCCAAGAAATATTCTTGAAAATGTTTAATAAGTGTTAGAATTTTGAAAATAAACTTTTCACAGATGTTTGATAATGCTATTTCACTGAAATTTTCGATTTTCATAGCATACTCGACGTTTTCTATTGTCCATAACGGACCGACGATTTCCATAGCATACTCGACGTGTTTTCTGTTGTCCGTAGCAGACCGACGATTTCCATAGCATACTCTATGTTTTCCGTCGTCTGGACCGACGTTTTTATACGTATTCGATATTTTCCGCCATCCGTAGTCGACCGACGATTTCCATATCATACTCCATGTTTTCCGTTGTCTGCAGCTGATCGACGATTTCCATAGCATACGTATTCGATATTTTCCGCCATCCGTAGTCGACCGACGATTTCCATATCATACTCCATGTTTTCCGTTGTCTGCAGCTGATCGACGATTTCCATAGCATACTCAATATTTTCCGTCGTCCATAGACGATTTCCACAGCATACTCAATATTTTCCGTCGTCCATAGACGATTTCCACAGCATACTCAATATTTTTCATCGTCCATAGAAGATTTCCACAGCATACTCAATATTTTTCATCGTCCGTAGCAAACTGATGATTTCTATAGCATACTCGATATTTTCCGTCATCCGTAGCAGACCGACGATTTCCATATCATACTCTGTTTTCCGTCGTCCGCAGCTGATCGACGATTTCCATAGCATACTCAACATTTTCCGTCGTCCGTAGTAAACTGATGATTTCTATAGCATACTTGATATTTTCCGTCGTCCGTAGCAGACCCACGATTTCCATATCCATAGATGCCAACCTCTAAAAGTAGTTTTCAGTAACCAACATGTTCATTTTTCAGTAATTTTTAGTAATCCAATCTACAGCTGCAAATTTGGGTATTTAACACTGCAACAAATTTTAATCTGTCAGAACTATTAACAAAATAATAATAATAATAATACAATAAAAAATAATTTGCTAGTGAGAAAATTTAAAATATTGTCTACCAGAAAAATATAATAAATTACCTCCAGACATGAAGAAAAATTATTCCTTGGAATGTTGGCCAAATTATTATGATAAACTGGCTGTAGTTGCCATTTTGGCCTTCCTTAATTCAATTTGCGAAAACTCCTTCTGATAGCATAGTTCACTGTGTGCAATGCTGTTTATTTTTTCTACTAATAAAGAAGACAGCACATGAGTACTTAAATTAGGTCTGAATTCATTCATGGTTTTTTTCCACAATACTGAAAATTCTTTCTGTACTTGCATTGCTATGAGGGACTATTAAAATCATTTTCATAATTTTGCTTAATGATTCATACTTCAACTGGCCACTTTCATTTTTCATTAAAAAAATTCTGTGCCACACTTCATCTATTCTCCCAGAAGTAACAGCACAGTTAAAATTTTCAAACTGGTAGTGAGCAAATTCAGATTCCACCTTGTCAGATTCTTCTGGTTTCAAAACTGGAAACAGGTAACACATATATTGGACTGATACAAAGAAACACTTTGTCTTAATGCTACATCTGCAATTTCAGCATGACTCAGAAATTCATCATTAAGTGGAAATTTTCTTAAAATGTAATTGCAGCCTGCCTTGTAAAATTCCCTTACCTCAGAATAAAAAGTAGCCACTGTGTCTTCACTCAGATCCGCAGTTGTGCCTATATAAGATCTCGCTTTTGACCCAATTACGAGATCACAGTTTTCTTTTGATTTCTCCTTCTTTCAAAATTTTCATCTGCAAGAGATGTTGCTGTCACATCAAATGCTGATGGCTTGATAAATCATACAAGCAATTTAGATAACAGACTATGAAGTTTTCTTTTTAATACATGCACAAGCGGAGCTTCCTGATGCAAGAACACGTTAACAGATGTAAACAAAGGAAGAGTAGCAGATACAAAAAGACAATAAAGTTTAGATGAAGGATTTTCAATCATACTTGCAAGGTTCTTATACTGTGAATTAGCTTCTTCATTGTCACTGAAATAATGTTCTAGAGCCTCCCACTGTTCTAAAATTCTGTCAATGGATTCCAAAAGTGATAACCAGCAAGTATTTACGAGTACATGCTTTAGAATTTTGTTTGGTTTAGTACCACAAACAGCTTGACTAAGTTTTAGATTGTGTTTCCTCTTTGAACTTTTCTCCAAAAAAAGTACAACTGTATCAGAAACTGCTCAACATTAAATCCTTTCAGTTGAGTAGCAGATTTCTGTGCAGCTAAATTTACTAAATGGCATGAACATCACTGCACTATGATTGCAGGCTGAACCTTCTTTATGTGAGAAACACCTTTTACTTGACCTATCATAGTGTTAGCATTGTCACAGGAAAATGACACACAGTTGCTCCATGAGATATTTATTTTTAACAAACTCATTGTTCAAAACGTTGATAGTCTTTCACCTGTATTATTACTTGATTCAACCAATGATAACAAAACAGTTGAATTTTTCCCTATTTTTTTGTCAAAATATGTTATTGTAATGAGATACAGTTTATTTGCTTGAGCATCATTACTTCCGTCCGTAGATAGAGAAAAAGGATTTTTTTAAACTTCAGATACGATGTTACTTGCAGAAACACTGGCCATGTGCTGAATTAGTGCAGTAGCCTTGGTTCTTCCACACGAATATTTTTTTGCGATCGCTGAATCGGGAAACATGGCTTGAAATAACGGTTTTTCAAGCCTTCAGTTTTCAGAAATTTACCCAACATTTTCAAGCTGAATTGACTTCAGTTTTCGGAAATTTATCCAACATTTTCAAGCTGAAATACAAATATTTATGGAATAAAATGATATCTAACAATACTGGGTAGAGGAAACATCACGAGAAAAAAAAAATTACGATTACCAGAGAAATCTTATCTCCGTCTACTTTCCGTTTTCAAAGGATGAAATTCCGTCCTCCGACGGAGAAAACGACCCCTCCCCCACACCGCCACCAATCCTCCCAAAATTTAAGTTTAGTTATGCATCGAATTCATACATGGTCCAAATGATAACAAAAAAAGACGGAATTCCTCGAATCAGCGTGAGAATCTCGTCGCGAAGATTACGGGGAAATTTGCGGGCGACCTAACTTCCGTTTTCGGAAATCGCTGCCTACAATTTCAAGCTGAAATTATGCAATGAAATTATATTTAACAATACTGAACAGAAGCAACACCGCAAGAGAAAAAAATATGATTACAGAAAAAATCTGCACTTCATTTAACTTCCGTTTCCGAATGTTTAAAAAGACAAAACAACATCCCCAGACGGAATAAGACCCCCCCCAACTAATATCCCAAAAATTTCTTCACTTTTGCATCAATCTCGATGAAAATAGCCAAAAAAAAAAAAAAAAAAAAAACGGAGGGGAATCCGCGGAAGAATCTCACGTACGAATTAACCGCTGAATCGATTTCGAATGCTGTAAGATAACGCTAAAATATCGATGACCGGTAAATCTTAACTTTTGGCGCAAAATTGGTGCAGATTTCGTCCAAAGAGCGATTTTTTAGCAGAATGGCGTAAGGAAAACGTTTTGGCGCGGGCTGGCGCAATTGGTGCAGGTCTGGCAGCCCTGAATTAGCATTAATAATCTAAAGCAACTTATGGGAATTTACTAGGAAATTTTTTCATTTATAGCAAATTTTCGGAGAAAACTCTTCTCCTTCTTCAGGCTCTCTTGTTGTTGTCACTTTTTGCTTGTCACTATCATGGTTACGGTTTACCTTGACGGTTTAGGTTATTTTTCAACAAATCCTGCCAGATGTTAGGCAGGGAAAATCCTTTGCAGTCATTGATGATGGAATTTTGATTTTTCTCAATCTCTATTCCTTCTTTCAGTTTTCTTTTTTGGAAATTGCTTTGGAAACTGATTACTTTAAGGGAATTCCAATCCATGCTGTGCCCAGTTTCTCTAACATGCCTATCTAATCCAGTCTTGTTGGAGCAATTTTTTATAGCTGCTTTATGCTCAGCTATACGAGTTTCTAGTCTGCGACCTGTTTCACCTATGTAAGATAGTCCACAACTACAATTTACTTCATAAACTACTCCTTGCATTTTTAAAATATCTTCTTCTCTTTGAACTATTTTAGGGAAAAAATTTTTAACTTTGTTCTCTAAACTTGGAGCTAGCCTAATATTGTATTTTTTACTAATTCTCTTTAAAGCCTCAAATAAACCTTTGTGATAAGAAATTTTTCTAGTGAATTTTACTTCTTGCTTTTGTGGGTTCTTCGTACCATTAAAATTCAGAAGCTTCTCAATTTCTTCTTTAGGATAGTTATTCTCTGCAAGTATGACTTTAAGCTCTTCTTTATGGGCTTCTTTTTTATCTGCAGTAGAAACTATTTTATTAATTTTTTCTAAAAACTGACTTGCTACATTTTTCTTAATAGAAACTGGATGATACGAATTGAAATCCAGTAGTCTTTTAGTATTCATTGGTTTTTTATACCAACTAGTGAGGAATTTTTCATCTTCATAATAGATAGTAATATCTAAGAAGTTTATTCTTCTTTCTTTTTGAAGTTCAATAGTGAACTTAAGGGAATCATCTAATTCATTGAATGAGTCTAGAATTCTTTCTGGAACAATTTCTGAGCTATCTATTATAAATAAGATGTCATCCATGTATCTGCTATATAAGCAGAAGTATGTGGGTTGTACTAGTATATTTTCTTCTAGTTTTCCCACATAATAGTTAGCTAAGAGTGGGGAGAGTGGGGAGCCCATAGCTAGCCCCGATTTTTGAATGAAAAAAGTTTTCCCCAAATTGAAAGTAGTTGTTCTGCAAAGAGAAAGTAAGCATTTCAAAAATTCCTACTAATATGTTTTTTTCCTTGTTGTGAAAAACTATTAGGTCTGCCAAGTCTTCCGATATAAAGTCTATAAGTTGATCTATATTAATGTGAGTATACATAGACACTATATCTAAACTACCCATAATAGGAGAATCTAATTTAGGAAGAAGTTCTAGTTTTTCTTTTAGCTGCATTGAGTTTTTAATCAAGTTAGGTGGCTCTTTTAAAAGATTCTGAAGGTGTGACTTTAAAAAATAGTTTAGATTTGAAAGAATAGAGTTTTTTGAGTCTATTATTGGTCTAATTGGTTGGTGTTCTTTATGCAGTTTGACTATTCCATAAAGAAGAGCTTAAAGTCATACTTGCAGAAAATAACTATCCTAAAGAAGAAATTGAGAAGCTTCTGAATTTTAATGGTACAAAGAACCCACAAAAGCAAGAAGTAAAATTCACTAGAAAAATTTCTTATCACAAAGGTTTATTTGAGGCTTTAAAGAGAATTAGTAAAAAATACAATATTAGGCTAGCTCCAAGTTTAGAGAACAAAGTTAAAAATTTTTTTTCCCTAAAATAGTTCAAAGAGAAGAAGATATTTTAAAAATGCAAAGAGGAGTTTATGAAGTAAATTGTAGTTGTGGACTATCTTACATAGGTGAAACAGGTCGCAGACTAGAAACTCGTATAGCTGAGCATAAAGCAGCTATAAAAAATTGCTCCAACAAGACTGGATTAGATAGGCATGTTAGAGAAACTGGGCACAGCATGGATTGGAATTCCCTTAAAGTAATCAGTTTCCAAAGCAATTTCCAAAAAAGAAAACTGAAAGAAGGAATAGAGATTGAGAAAAATCAAAATTCCATCATCAATGACTGCAAAGGATTTTCCCTGCCTAACATCTGGCAGGATTTGTTGAAAAATAACCTAAACCGTCAAGGTAAACCGTAACCATGATAGTGACAAGCAAAAAGTGACAACAACAAGAGAGCCTGAAGAAGGAGAAGAGTTTTCTCCGAAAATTTGCTATAAATGAAAAAATTTCCTAGTAAATTCCCATAAGTTGCTTTAGATTATTAATTCAATTAAACTAGGAAGCCATTTCTCAATATGAGCTTTATTCACTGAATTAGCATTTAATTTTTTTCCCCCAGAAAAACTTAAAGAACCAACAAAAATGTTTAAGTTGATGAAAATTAGCTTTCTATCTCAGAAAATTAAATCAAATGGCGATTTTCCGTAATTTCAGCGGTGTTTCCGTACTTCCGTAACAGCAACCAAAAATCCGCAAAATTAAGGAAAATCCGTACTAGTTGGCATCTATGCATATCATACTCAATGTTTTCGTCGTCCGCAGTGGACCAACGATTTTCATAGTAATTACGTAAAACCCTTAGTACTTGGAATCGCTGAATCTTTCTTTTCACTGCATGGTCTTACTCAGTGTCAAGCGAAACGGTGCGTTGAAGTACCGACGAGGCATGGCGATTCTGGTGCACAATGACGTAAAATCTGCCTTTTTGCAGCAAGATGGCGCAAAATTTTTGTTTTGGCGCAGAATTCCCATCTCTGGTAACTAACTGCATACGCATTACGCAAAAAATTATCAGTTTTGTTTTCCCTGACTTTTCCAGGTTTTTGCTAAAAAAATTATTTCTCCCAGAGTTTTAGCCTTATTTTCGGATTCCCTGATTTTTCTTGGTTTCCCGGTCGGCTGGCAACCCTGATACAGCTAGGAAGAAAAATTCCATAACCACTCGACCAGTCACAAAAATATGAGAAATCAAGGACTTTCCAGGCCTGAAAAAAGAGAAATCAAATCTCAGGAATTTTCCAGAATCCAAAGTTCCATGCGGACCATGGATATAACTAGGAAGGAAAATTTCACAATTATTCCACGACCTTTCAGAAAAATAAGAAAAATCTGCCTGGAAACAAGGGAAATCAAATTTCAGGACTTTTCCAGGATTCCAGCGATCATGAAAACTGTGAAAAATCATCAAGCAACTAATTTTGTTAGAATCAATAGCATCATATGACAAACAAATAAAACGATGTTTCATTTCTAAGACTTAAGAGCTCTCACCTCTAGCTCAACATGATTTACAAGAGATGCCAATTGCTCATCAGCGAGGCTTAGTCTTGATAACAGATTATCCAGCTGAAGATATTGTGGAATGAAATCCACATACCATCTTTTCAGGTTTTCTTGTACTTCAATTTTAATTTCTTCAATATTATGCCTTGACTTTTCAATCTTTGTAGAAATGTCTTCCTTCTTGAGATCTCCTATGAAAGGAAATATTCAAGTTTCAAAACACAATAACAGATCGCATAAATGCAAGAACAAACATCATTTAACTCTAAAAAGGAATGCAGTGGGATCTTTATTTAACAAACCTTTCTGTTTAATGAGGGAACCTTCAGCTACAAATGCATTCAGAAATAGCTCCAATCAGTTAACTGATTTTTTGTTTAACAGAATCCTTTATGTATTTTTTTTTCTGTTTGTTGTACTCTGAAATGATAAGGATGTTGCTGATCATATTCTTGGTGACAACATATTTTAGAGTGTTTTACAGTGTTCACTAATGTTTTGAGACCAAGACTCGGAAGATTTGAAAACTGTGAAGGTGTGAATCAAAACTAATTAAAGATATGATTAAAATGTTCCACACAATTTGAAATGGGTTTGCTCATGTGCAAGAAGGTGTGTTTTTATATCTGATATTACCTTTTTTTTTTTTTTTTTTTTTTGGCACTTCTAGATGTTATCAAGTTATATCTTCCATCTCATTATAACCAGAGTTTAAGCTGGCTCAAAAAATGCTGTAGCAAAAAGCAAAATGAGGAAAAAGTTGTAGCAAAAGCTAAAGAAAGTTAACCATTTTTGTCACTCGGTAAATTGCAGCATCAATTTAATCATTCACACCAACAACACTTTGGACATCAGTGGAAAACTAATTATATTGAAAGATACTAACACAGTTTAAGAAAACTGTATTGGACAGTACAAGTTGATATACAGCTAACAAATAAGTAATGGGTAAGGACTTATTTCTAAAATCATGATTAAATAAGCAGGCTTAAAATCCAAATCTTTATCACTTGCCAGCCAGAATATTGTAGTTTTTTTCATTTTTTTTTTCTGCAACACACAATTCCCAGTTCAAATATGGCATTTTATCTGCCCACTTAACCTGCAAACATTTGTAGAGGGAGCACCATTTTCACACAAGTTGCTTAGAAGGTACAGATTCAGTAGCAGTTTTTTTTTTAACTCAAAATTCCGTTTAGTTGATTCTTCAGCACTGTCTTTGTAACCTTTGCGTTTCTGTAATGAATCTATCCATAGCAACAGTGGCACAAGTATGATAGACAGAACCGAGGTGGTGAGCACTTTTCTTTGCAGCCCAGGATCCCGCATTTTCAAGCGGCCTCAGAATTATGCAGGATGCTTCAAGAATTGAGAAGGTTCCGTGGGGAGGGGGAGTGTTATTATTTTTGCATTTTTGCAGATAGCACAGCAGAACTATAAGAACTGTCTAGTGGAAAAAAATGTTTATTTCTTTCTGCTGTTTTAGGAGGAGTCCACAAAAAATATAGTCACTCCCAGTCCATCCTCAAATTTTTCAAAAGCATTACAGAAGTTATAAACTAGTTCATGCTAAAGGTTGTTTGAACATTCCTATTACGTGGCTTATATATTCAGCAGGAGTGCAGAAAATTTTTGGGACCCAATATTTCTCCAGAACGCAATTTTCTTTAGTATCTGAAACAATCATTTGATGTTTCTGAATATTTCTGTTTCACACATTATGTTCTGTGAAAGCTCGACCGGCTAATATGTAACGTCCAACGGTGAAAATTATTTATGTGTCAATTTGACCATTATAGTTAAAAAATACATATTAAGCGTATTAATGCTTACCACTTGAGAACTACCCCGCTTTCCTTCATTGTCAGTAGAAGCCACGGTTCTTCGTCTTTATCAAAACAAGGTTAGGCTTATCGTGGTTAGGTCTGATGCACAAGAATACCGGTACATGCTTAGTTCCGCTGTCTTTCATAAAAATGTTCAGATGAACATTATTAGGGTGATAGATATTTGAAGGTGGTGAAAGATATATGGAATTTGTACACTGTTGAATTGGAGCTAACGAAATGGAATGACTTGAACACAAAGGATAGCGAACGGGCCAATAGTTGCTGTAGAAGCATGCCTTAAGATAGGGCTGGAAAATTACCGGGCGCCTAGAAATTTGGTCCTGTCGCCGCACTTTTTTTTACTTCAAATTTCGTAATTTGCAGTCATTCCTTTGGGTTCATAGATGCAAAATGTAACTTCAACAAATTGTAATTTAATAAAATCAAACTGAAATTTTCTGCTTTGATCGCATTTATAAATTCTGTCAGCTTTTATTCTGAACTGTGTGTTTCAAGCAGAGAAACGCGATGAAAACCCCCGATCATGTGACTAACCTGTCAGATCGCGGAAGCATTGAAGATCACACTATTTGGTTTAAGCTGCCGGCCCGGAGCAGAAACAGCAAGACGTGGCGACGCTCGTCACAGATTCTCGGAAAGGTTTGCAGACTGTTCTTCTATTTCCTTAGCATTAATTGTTTTTACGATTTCCTTAAATTTTAAAACAAAGGAAGGGAAATTTTCACGCGTCTTTAACATGTGCTCCTGTTTAAGATGTAATCGATAGATCACACAGATAGATGCCGCCCTCCCCTCATTTTACTTAAGCTTTCGTTCTTCCATATTTTTCAAACAGATAACTTCAACTTGATGCAATATAATTGTTTCTTGAGCTTTGAATTTTGGAAGCGATATTTATATGCACTTTTAACGCACCACACACGTGTGATGCGTGTGGTGGTTAAAAGGGCATAAAAACAATTTGAAAGCTAATGGTCAAAATTCTCTCCTCTTTTTTTTTTTTAAAAGTTAAATTAAGGCAATTTTTTTCTTCTTTATGAAAGTCATGCCATATTTTAAAGGCGTTTTCTCTGTTTCCGTGGCCGTTGGCTTTCTGTAAGTTGATGTCACAACTTTTTTCCCCCTTTTGCTTCCAGATAGTTTCATTTCAGTATTCAGTTAGATTGATAAGGTGTCTTTTTTTTTTTGTTTTCCTCTTTACTTTTTTGAAAACCATATTTTTACACATTTGTATCGTCCTTCTTCCATTTTTCGTGGTCGCATTAAGAGACATTCCGGAAGTTGATCACAGGTTTTGCGTTTTTTGGCTTCAGATAGTTTTATTTCAGTTAGATTGTTGCTGGTGGTTTTTTTTTATTTTTTTTTACAAAATCCATATTGTTTAAGCATTTGGAACGTTCCCTTCCGTTTCTGCGACCATGCGGCATTTTGGAAGTTGACGGTTGCATTTTATTTTATCTATCTTTTTTACTTTTAGATGACTTTATCTCAGATTTTTTTTTTTTTTTAATTTCTAAAATCAGATCTTTACGTATATTTTACATTCAAGATTCTTCCGCGGATTAATTTTTTTTCATCATTTGGGTTATTCTCGAGATCAATGCAAAATCGAAGAGAAATTTTTGAGAATTAGTTGGGAGGGGGTGTCTTTTTTTGGTCGGGGGATGGTATTCTGTTTTACAAAACTTTCGAAAACGGAAGTTAAAGGAGTGAACATTATCCCTGTAACAGTGATTTCTTTTTCTCGCAATGTTTCTTCTGCACATTATTGTTAAATATAATTTTATTCTATAAATATTTGCATTTCAGCTTGAAAATGGAAGAACAATTCTGAAAATGGAAGTTGGCGCGAAAAGTTCCCTGTGATCTTCAGTGGATTTGAAGAATTCTGCCTTTTCCATTGTCATTTCCATGGTTCCAGAGATCAATGCAGAACTGAACAGAAATATGGGAGAGATTGGTGGTGGGGTCATTTTCCGTAGGGGGCGGAATTCCGACTTTCAAAACGGAAGTTAGATGAAGAGAAGGTTTTTCCCACAATCGTAATCACTTTTTCTCGCGATGTTTCTTCTACCCAGTAGTGCTGTTAAATATATTTTTATTCCATAAATACTTGATGTGCAAGTTTAAAAATGAAGGAAAACTTTTCTAAAATAAAAGTTGGACAGAGCGTAGATTTCACTGGTAATCATAATTTTTTTCCTCTGCGATGTTACATTTATCCTGTGTTGCTGTTAAATGTTAAAATATATATATATATATAAATTGAATAGAATACACTGATGTGCTTCAGCTTAATATTTACAGAATAAATTTCAGTGAACAATTTTGTCTTGCTCACTTGCTCACGCCGTGTTATATTCAAGCTGTTTCACAGCATGTTCTTATTTTTACCTGTGTGGTTAAAAAGTTCAGGTTTTTTTTTCCTTTGTCAGTCTCATGTATGTTTCTAACACCCCCCCCCCCCTGGCGCTTCGTTTCCAAAGCCGTATAATGCGCTACTCAGGAAGCTGATGGTCACAATTTTTTTTCCTATTATTTTCTTCCAAATAGTTTCATCTCAGATTGATGAGGTTAAAAGTTTTGTTTTTTCGAATTGTTTTTTATGTTTAGATTTTTATCAAAACTATAGAACCCCTGAGATTTATACACCTAATTTGAATTTCGTTTAGCAGTAAGTAGTTTGGGTAGTAGGCAGTGCTTAATACACTTACATTATTACTCTTTGTTCTGACATCATCACCATGCATTACGTTTGTGCATGATACTTTGAAATTTGCTTTCGTTTCATCTGGCTACTAGATCTGGAGCTTATTTTTCCAGCCCTGCCTTAAATATTAAGAAAAGAACAGGTGAGTGCGAATCGCAGTCGGAATTTCGGAAACTGCAGTTTTTAATGAAATAGAAAAGTCACAGCAGAATCTGCTGATGGGTTGATATTTAAGTGGCTGGTGCCACTTTGAGACATACACTAGTTTTTCTCACATTTTGGATTAACACATCGCATTTTGCAAACATAGCGACTGTAGCTCTGGGATGGAAAAACAGCTGAAACCTCTGAAATTTCAGTTGATGGGGGGAGAGGGGAGGATAAATCTTGGAAAACATGCTTAACTATGAATTAAAAAATGTGTACAACAAAGCTGAATCTGGTTTGTTTTATAGGATGATACCTGATAAATGGATTTCAAACAAAAAATGGAGGCTGCAAAAAGATGATAGAATAACAACAGTTCACTGGGTAAATGCTGATAGTATTGATGTTACAGAAAATTGTAAACAATCATATTGTTTTAAGTATTTTTATAGTGAACTTTACTTAATCACTGTTTTCAATCCCTAAATTCTCAAGAGTTTGAGATCCAATGCATGTTTATCTTTTCCTTACACTGTCATTCAATTTATTTTTACCCAGTTTGTTTTCACATGAACCTCTTTAAACCTTCACTCTCACAACTATTTTGGTATGATGAACAAATAATGGAGTTCAATAATATGTATATTCTTACAATCTTTTATCTTGCTGTTACGTTACATTTTTCCTGTTACCGCATTTTCGGTACTTTTCTGATAACACCACCTCTCCTAGTAACTCGCGGACTTTTTAAAATGCCACATCAACCTTTTTTGTTTATTTGTTTTTTCTTTACCAGTATCCGCAGCACCTAAATTTAAAACTTTTTAATAGATAATCTATTGATTATACAACATAAATTATGGTACTTACTGCAAATTACGAAATGTCAAGTAAGAAGAATATTGGGTGACACAGCCCAAATTTTAGGTGCCTGGTCAAGCCATGTATACTACATTATTTTTTTTCCATTTGCTTGTGTAAGAATATTTTTATTATCTTTGGATTCATTTGATTTTTTAAGAGGACTCAGAATATCCCTCAAAGTTAACAATGCAACGGCAGATCTGCATTTCTAGTGAATCAAATGCACTAAATCAACAAGCACAAGATAAACGAAAGCAACAATATAAATAAGCTGATGTTAAACACAAGCCAAAACATATATGGGAAGTACCTATTTTATTGGTAAAAAAAACTATGCAGATAATTTATTAGTTTGAAAAACTCACAACGTAGTGATTATATCACAGATTCAAATGTATGCTTCTAGAGTTTTGTTTTAATGGAGTCTCCGTTATTAGTCCTTTGGGTGAAACTTAGACGTCTTAGCCTTGGGGCCTACTCTGGCCTGGTTCATGGTTTGTCAAAGCCAGAGAAAAGAAGGAACCACACCCACAAACCACGCAAAATATGTGCTATTTTGGGCAGATGTCGGAACACACAGGAATGGTAGCAGCTCAGCTTAAGTGAACATAGTTAAGGCAGCTGCTACTAGCTTAGAAAACGACCCAGAAATATCGGTATTGGTCACGCTGACCAAATAAAGTTAATACATTAGGCGGGAACCAATGTACAAATTACGTAAACTTCCAGGCTAGTTATTCGGGAAAGAAATTTTAGCGCCAATTCGTGGCACAAATTCATCGTAGTTATAATACCCAAAACAAGGGGAAATATCACGAATACATGGCATAAAACACAGCAAAGGGACTACAAACTCACCTGCCGAATACAGCAATGCTGTAACCAACGAAGTCATGGTTAAATATTTTGCTTTAATTCAAAGCAATCAAACATATCTCAACCACAACACAAGCTTACCGTATACCAATCGCCAATTTCAATTTGATGTGCAGTTCCGGTTAATAAAAAAACGAGACTGTTCACTACTTCACTTCACTTAACTTCGTCTTCAGTGAGATCTTTAAACACATAGCATTTCGTGTGTCTCCAAGTCAAGCAAACATAAAAACAAAAAAAAACAAAAACTCTTAGGCAGGGGTTTCCGAACTTTCATGAGCGCTGTGCCAAACCAAAGTATTACCATAAAATAACCAGGCATTCCAGCGTCATTTTGTAAATTGGCCGACACGACGTTTAATTTTTTAAGATCCAAGGTAAAAATACAAATTAATATTTAGATGTAGAAGAAATAAAGCCGCCCCAGTGGCGCAGTGGTCTAAGCGATGGCCTCTGATCATTCGTCCGAAAGGGGTCCGGGTTCGAATCGCGGTGAGGCACGGATATTGTGTTTGTCTTACGGCACTGGCTGTTTTCCTTCCCTGAAACCAGTGACCCTAAATTAGGGACGGGCGACTGCTTATAGCCCGTTGAGTTGCTCACGGTGGTCGTGAAACCTTCACTCAAAAAAAAAAAAAAAAAAAAAAAAAAGAAGTAAAACGATCTGACACACACACACAAATATATTTTTGATTGAAAGTTTAACGACCACCATGAGCAACTCAATGGGCTATATAAGCACTCGTCCGTTCGTAATTTAGAATCCCTGATTTCAGGGAAGGGAGAGAGCCACTGCCATAAGAAAAATACGATATCTATACTTCACCGGGATTCGAACCTGGACCCTTTTCGGACAAACGGCCATAAGACTGCGCTTAGACTATCGAGCCACTGGGGCGGCGGACACGTTTATGAAGGGACCAGACATTGGAACAGGATTGCCAGATCACGCCCTTCTATTTTATTTTTTTTATTTTGATTGGAGGTTTTACGATTACCGTGAGCAACTCAATGGGCTATAAGCAGTCGCCCTCCCCCAATTTAGGGTCACTGGCTCCAGGGAAGGGAGAGAACCAGTGCTGTAAGACAAACACAGCATCCATGCCTCACAGGGATTCGAACCCGGACTCTTCACGGACGAATGATCATAAGCCAGCGCATAGAACACTGCGCCACCGGGGCGACAATAATAATTCGAATGTGTCGAGGAGGACAGAATAAGGAGACGGAGCATGCGCTCTCACCAGTGAAGCCAGCTGAGTTCTGTGACCATCGTATTGCATTACCCTCAGTTGCTCATTTTTTTTATTGGAGGTTCAACGCCCAACGTGAGCAACTCGATGGGCTATAAGCAGTCACCCGTCCCTAATTTAGGGTCACTGGTTCCAGGGAAGGGAGAGAGCCAGTACCGTAAGACAAACATAACATCCATGCCTCACGAGGATTCGAACCCGGACCCCTTTCGGACGAATGATCAGAGGCCATCGCTTAGACCACTGCGTCACCGGGTCGGCTGTTGCTCATTTGTGTTTTCAAAGGTACGGGTGTTAACGCTAGTGTAGTGCCAATTTATTTTTATGTTTATTTGTTTCTTTTTCTGTTTTTGATTTGTTTTTTTGTTTGTGTTGTAACCCAATTTTGGTAGAGTTGCCAGTCTCTCAGCAATCAACACAAGTAGCGGCCGTTCAGGACATAAATCTGCACTACCCAAATCATCAAAGCTAAGTAACAGGGAGAGCATCCAATCGTGGAAAACTTTTTTTACTATTTCGGTTCATTTCAGCTTCCCCCCCCTCCGTAATCAGGACAGTTGCTTATCACTGAATTATCAATTTTTTTAAAGTGAAACAATTAATATTAAAAGCAGATAAGAGCTATATTTGTATATGATGCTCAAAAATTTATTATTAAATAGCTATATATTTTCCACTACGAACTACGAAGTCGTCCGGTTTTCAGTTACTTCCGGTCAAAAACTATGCGTTACCAAAAACCTATTAAATTTTAATTTTTTTGATTGGAGGTTTAACGGCCACCGTGAGCAACTCAATGGGCTATAAGCAGTCGCCCGTCCCTAATTTAGGGTCACTGGTTCCAGGGAAGGGAGGGAGCCAGTGCTGTAAGACAAACATAACATCCATGCCTCACCGGGATTCGAACCCGGACCCTGTTCGGACGAATGATCAGAGGCTATCGCTTAGACTACTGTGCCACCGGCGGCCTATTAAATTTCGTAAAAATCAAAAGCGTTTTTAGCGCACAATATAAAATCAGTTTATTTTTTATTTTTAGTTTTTTTTTAATTAACGCATTCATTACAGCGGCGTATGCTGATTCCGAAAAGTGGGTAATCTATACTTAGTTCTAAATCGAAAGAATGCATATACAGGGATTGTCCAAAATAATGGAAACACCTCACTGAAAACAGTGACTTTGGTATGTGCTGCTTTTTGAGTAAAACGAAGGTGTAGCTACAATTTTTTATAAAAAAAATGTTGCTTACAGTCTCAAGGGTCTGTGTGATTGCAGTGTAAATCTGTGTTTGCATAATTTCGTTCCAAGTGAAGGCACAGTGAGTGACCTGTCGGAGTTCCAAAGACGGCAGACTGTAGGAGCCCGTCTGGTTGGTGCGTCGGTAACCACAGTGGCACAGGTATTGGGGTATCGAGACATACCGTGTCGAAGGTCACGACAGCATGTTATGGCCCAACCTCATATGCGGGACACAACTGTGGAAGGAAAACCAAACTCACTGCGAAAAACAGGAAGACATTAAAGAGGATTGTGACCGCAAGGAGGAAGACCACGGTGAAGAAAGTAACTGCTGAGCTTAACGCACATCTCCAAAACCCAGTGTCGACCCATACCGCGCAAAGGGAATTGCATAAGCACAATATTTACGGCAGAGCTGCGATTGCAAAATCTCTGGTGTCACAAGTGAATTTGAAACAAAGACTAGAGTTGTGCCAAGAACATAAAACGTGGACTGCGGATCAAAGCAAACATGTCTTTTTTTTCGATGAATAAAGTTTCTTACTATTCCCCACCACAGGACGGGTTTACGTGTGGAGATTCCCCGCAGAAGCTTACAACACAGACTGTCTCCTTCCTACAGTGAAGCATGGGGGTGGTTCCGTAATGGTTTGGGCAATGATCTTGTGGTTTGCAGCAGGTCCCATTATCACCTTACACGGACGGATCACTAGCGGTCACTATGTCATTCTTTTGACTGACCATGTGCATTGAGTGGCGTAGACATTGTTTCCGTAAGGGGATTGCACCTTTCAGGATGATAATGCCCCGATTCACAGAAGTCGAACTGTTCAATCATGGTTTGAGGAACATGAGGATGAAGTTTCACACCTTCCCTGGTCTGCACAATCACCGGACTTAATCATAATTGAGCTCCTGTGGTCTGTGTTAGAAAACAGAGTGCGATCCCGTTATCCTACTGCTGCGTCTCTTTAGGAATTTCAGCAGTTTCTGCAGGAAGAATGGTACAACATACACTTACCACCATCCAGGACTTGTATGCGTCCATTCCAAGGAGGATTCAAGCAATTTTAAATGCAAAGGGTGCTCCCACATCATATCAGGTGCGTAGCACCTATTGTTTCAGGATGTTTCCATTGTTTCGACAACCCCTGTACAAACACACATTAAAAAATTCATTTGACCACAACATTAAAATTTGCATTACAATTGCAGATTCAATGAAGGAAGGCACGTGTCTTGAGCTGGCTTGGGGGTATATAAGGAGTGTTGTACGCATTCTGAAAACATATCACTCGTTGCTATCATGGATAAAGGAGCGATTTATCAGATTTGCAAAAAGGGATAATTTTCGGCTTTCGGGCCAAGGGTGGCAGTATTTCTGAAACAGCGCAGTTTGTGAACTATTCGTGTGCTGCTGTGGTAAAAGCGTATCGTGATTGGAGAAATGGCATCATTGCGAATAAGCGACGTGAAAACTGCAGAGCACCACGAGCTATTGACGTGGGTGATGAACGTCGGCTCCGAAGGTGCGTGACGGCCGATCGACACGTTACAGTGGAGCAACTGACCGGCCGAATGAACCAGGGAGCTACCGGAAGTGTGTCGAAAACAACAATTCAGCGAATCCTGCTGCGTATGGGACTCCGATGCAGACGGATGGTCACTGCACCTATGCTAACGAAGGTGCATCGGGAGAAAAAGCTTACATTTGCACGGTAGTATCGGAATTTGACCTCCGCTGATTGGCAAAGAATTGCGTTCTCCGATGAGTCATGTTTTCTGCTTCATCGAACGGATGGACGTTGGCGTATAAGGCGAGAAACATCGGAGAACAAACACTCTTCAACCATTGCTGGCAAAACACAAGCTAGTGGGAGCAGCGTTATGGTCTAGGGAATTTTTCGTGGCATTCTCTGGGTTCACTCATACCTGTGGAATGCACTATGGACCGAATTCGTTATGAATCTATCCTTGCAGGCGACGAGCATCCATACCTGCTGATTGTCTTCCATGGAACGGATGGGATTTTTCAGCACGACAATGCGACGTGTCACACAGCAACAAACATCTGAGAGTGGTTGAAAGAGCACGATGAAGACTTCAAAGTACTTCCCTGGCGCCATAATTCCCCAGACTTAAATCCAATTGAGCATCTGCGGGACCACCTAGATCGTGCTGTTCGCTCTACGGATCCTCCACCACGCACCCTCCAGCAGCTGTTAGATGCACCGCAGTCAGCATGGCTCCACATACGTGTGAACACCTTCCAGGACCTTATTGAGTTACTCCCAGTTTGTCTAACTGCTGTCCACTTTGAATGGATATTAGCTGGTGGTGACAATAATATGACTCGACCGTGTATATAATTACATTCAGTTAACTTCAACATGAATTCTAGAGGTCTCGTTTGGGCCCAAAAATGTTCCATTACAGCGTTAGGGAAATTAAACTAGGGATCATTTCCCAGCTGCTGTAGCAAGGCCATTGAGTGAGGAGAGCTTAACCACCAAATCTCTCGTGGCTCAAGTGATTTTTACCCACAGTTTTTTCAGGGAGGAAGAGACGACACAGTTAGTAAAATTTATTTACATTTAAACATCCTGCGAACCACGGAGATTTTGGATAAACGGAATCCGAAAAGTGGATGGTGTATTCACGATTTTTATCTTTGTATTTTGCAATAGACTTCGTTTAGGATTTAGTCTCTCATTATTTATAATCAGTTTTACCCTGTAATATTTTATTCCAAAAGGACATCCCTGCAAATCATCTGTAATACATTTGTGCGATTCTATCACACTTGATATAAAAATACTCCCTCAATTTACCAAAATTTCAAATTACTGAAACCATGAAAAGACAACAAAAAATATAAGGGTGTCTTTTAACTCGCGAACTTTTAAACACCCGCCCTCCGCTTTAGGCCATCTCACAATTGAGAGATGGTCTTACCTCTCCGCTTTCCCGTGGCTTGTTCGGAGACGAACATGCGCTATAACCTCGTTACTCCTTTTCAAGGTTAAACCTTGGCATCTCCGATAACGTGAGGGAATCTTCGCTGAGCTGAGATTCCCTTCTTCTCACCGAAAGAATTCTCCGTACTTCAAGAGATATCCGTTTGCTTCGCATTGAGTTAGCAGCCTCAAATTTCACCATCCCAGAGTTGAGTAGATATTTAAATGAATGAAAATAAATGTGACACAGAAATTTTCATAAAAAAATTGATTTAAGTAAAAAAATGTTCGATCTCCGATTCCCTAGATACACAACTGATTCATTATTGGTGTATCTATCGTCAATGGCACCTCAAATGAAATCGATTTATTATCGTTGTAGTGATCTGTTGATCAACGCCAATAATCGAATTTTATTGTGCGCTACAAATGCTTTTCAACGGTATACTCATGGAGGGGGGGGGGTAGGCGACATATGGGTCCGGTTCCCCCTGGAATTTTAAAGTCCCTTCACTAGGTTGTCTTCCCATGAAACATCATAAGAATTTGTGGATCTAACATGATGTGTGTGTGTTTTAATGGAAATTTCCTGAAAACCACCACAGTGTTTCGCCGTTTTCTAGAAAACGCTTCAAGTACAACTCTGAAAATTTATTTTCAACAAAAAAATTGAAGGTTAACTTGTGTTTTTCACTTTAAAGAAGATTCTAATAGAATTCTCAAATACATGAGCAATGAGTTGGAAATATTTCTGGAAGAACTGGATACCGTTAAACAACTAAGATATTAGATTCAATTTCACCATGGCGCATGAGAAGACCCAGAATCAGCCCACCAAGGAGATGGGTGGAAGAAATTCGAAAGCATGCTAAAGTGACTTCGAAGAGATATGCTGAAGGCAGAAAGTTATAGAAGAGACCTTCATTCAGCAGTGGATTGATGATAGTTGGCGATGATTGGTACGAATACTTTTTTTTTTTTTTTTTTTTGATTGGAGGTTTAACGACCACCGTGAGCAACTCGATGGGCTATAAGCAGTCGCCCGTCCCTAATTTAGGGTCACTGGTTCCAGGGAAGGGAGAGAGCCAGTGCCGTAAGACAAACACAACATCCATGCCTGACCGGGATTCGAACCCGGACCCCTTACGGACGAATGATCAGAGGCCAGCGCCTTAGACCACTGCGCCACCGGGGCGGCAGGTACGAATACTTGCACATACAGGGTGATTCAAAAGTTTGGTGCAAAAGTAAAAATGCTATTAAAAAAGATCTAGGGCCCAGAGAGACATGCCGTTTGCTGATTAATATTCACCGAAGTACAAGATTTAGTATGGCATCAAGAAAAAAAAAAGTTCAAAATCTCATCAATAGAGGGCGCTGCTGCAGAGAAAACAACGAGAGGTGAGAATTGTGAAATGAGATGTACGTTAAATTAGTGAAACTTACTTTATTTCAGCATGATCTACAGATGCAAGTGCTCAATCTGTCCACCACCATATTCCAGTACTGCGTGCAGTCGTGGAATGCGTCTGATACAGCATTGGACAACATATCAACGGGAATGGCTGTTACCTCCTGCCGTATGGCGTCTTTCAGCGATGGTAAAGTCTGGGGATTACCTCTATATAGACACGGGATTTCAAGTAGCCTCACAACCAGAAATCAGCGGGTGTGAGATCTGGTGATCTAGGTGGCCATTTGTGTGCACTATGGCTGCTCAATAGATGATCGGCGCTAAACGTGCACGCCTAATTTCATGTTATGTGCATATTGTTAGCTTAATAAAACCGTGTGGTTTTGCAATCAGAATGACAGCACGAACCTTTATTATTTTCGCACATTGAAAATCTGATTGCATTTCTCCGTAATGGTTCTTATGTCTCGCCTAAGGTTGCTTTGTGCGCGTAATGTGCAAACGTCATTGATGTGGCATTCTCTGCAGCAGCGCCCTCTATTGTCTAGATTTTGAACTATTTTTTTCTTGTTGCCACACAAAACCCTTTACCTCGGTGAATATTAATCTGCAAACCGCATGTCTCTCCGACCCAGTTATATTTTTCAATCGCTCAAGAAACGCATACAGCGTATTAAATCCGTTTATTTTTATGGTGTAATAAGCCAAGAGATTCGCCAAGCTTTCGCACTCCACTGGGAGGTTTCAAGGCAATGGTAGACATATGTATGAGCCTTTTTCAAGGCAATGGTTGACATATGTCTACCATTGCCTTGAAAAAGCCTTCCAGTGGAGTGCGAATGCCTGGCGAATATCTGTGCTTATTACACCATAAAAATAAACGGATTTAATACGCTGTATGCGTTTCTAAAAATCCTGCAGTATTGAAGATGCATACATTAATATTATTAATAACATCTATGAAAACGCAAGTGCAAAGATTCGGCTGTTTGAGAATACAGCATACATAAAAATGCTCTTTAATGCCACATTGGAAAATGTCTTTCAATCACTGAACTTGGAAAACAAAGGGATAAAGATGAATGGGGATTATCTAACGCACCTTCGTTTTGCTGATGACGTAGTCATTTTTGCAACTACCCCATCAGAGCTGCAGAGTATGATCCAGGAACTTGCTGACAAGAGTAAAGAAGTGGGATTAAAAATGAACTTTCAGAAGGCAAAAGTGATGTACAATGCTTTTACAAAAAATGAAGATTTATCGATTGATGGAGAAAAACTGGAGATAACAGATTCATACGTTTATCTTAGACAGCATATATCAAATGAGGGTCACATTGATGAAGAAATTAATCTGCGTAAAAAAACTTGCCTGGAGAGCTTTCGGAAGACACAGCATAATTTTCAAGAGCAATATGCCATTAAGTCTTGAAAGAAAAGTGTTTGATCAATGCATCCTTCCAGTGTTTACGTATGGTACAGAGATGTGGACCTTAACTAAAAGAGACATACAAAGGCTGCAGACAACTCAAAGATGCATGGAGAGGTGCATGCTTGGTATAACCAGGAGAGATAAGAAGAGAAACTCGTGGATCAGAAAAATGACAAGAGTGGAAGACATCGTGATCAGAGTTAAATCCCTGAAATGGTAATGGGCTTGGCATACTGCCAGAAGGACAGCCCATCGATGGACAGCCGAAATTTTAGATTGGATTCCAAGAGACAGGAAAAGACCCAGAAGAAGACCACATGGAAGATGGGTGGATGAAATTCGAAAGTATGCGGGAGTAACATGGAGAAGACTGGCACAAAACAACCGTTGTGGAAGAGGCTTGGAGAGACCTTCGTCCAGCAGTGGATTGATAATGGTTGACAATGATGATGATGATGACTATAAATATTATACTTCTAATCAATCAAAATATACTTCTGCAAGCACAAGATTTGTGAAAATATCAATATCTGCTGTTAAGCAACCCATGATAATACTTACTTGCTGTGTGCCTTGTTAAGGAAAACATTTAGACTCTAGAGATAAAAAAAACAAAAAGAACAGGTCAAAAATGAAATAACCATGAGTAGTTTTTTGAAAACAAAATTCGCTTGCGTTCATTCTGCGAATTCTGCTGCATTGTCGAAAATGTTAACCCGTTCGCACGAAAACATTTTTTTAATTTTGGTTTAAACCACTGCGATAGGTTCTCTATATATTTGAATAGATCTCGTCGAGAGCTTTAAAACGATACCACGCACAGTCGTTTTGCACTCACGGTTGTCCATATGAACCGCGATATTTTCAAAAGTGTTCACCGGTTCACAAGAAAACAATTTTTTAAATGTTCAATTCAAACCACTGCGAAATGTTCTTCGTGTATCTGAATAGATCTCGTCGAGAGCTTTAAAACGATACCACGCCCAGTCGCGTTGCGCTCACGGTTGCCGAGATACACTGAGTCAAACGCGGCGGCACACTCAGAAATATTGCACCACCTCCCCTGCGCACACAAAGCAAGGGGAGCGTCGTGCGCACGATGTGTTGCGCAGCACGCGAATTGGACTCCATGCTGTTTACGAATATGCTAACACGATTAGTGTGCGGCACATATTTTTACCGCTATAATGATTTTAATGGGGAGCTATTTTTATCACAGGAGATCGGCCGTAGGTCACCCCATAATATCCGCGTAGTTAGACGTCAAAAAACAACAAGAAATAAATAAATAGTTCATTTTTTGAGGTTGTTCCCATTTTTAGCACACTAGCAGTTGCTGCGTGTTAATTAAAGAAAAACGTGGAAAGAGCGATGTCTTTGTCTGTTTACATTGTCTGCACGTATTTGGAAGGTTTTCACCATTTCTCTCGCCTTTTAGATTTATTAGCTATAATAAAATATATTTTGCTGTTAAGCCCCACCAGACGGGGACGTCACAGTTTATGAAGCCATCCCTACGGATTCGTGGTCAGATGCTGACAGATAAACACAGATAGCGCCGTGGATTGTTGGCCCCGTAGCGTAAGGAGAACGCAAGCGGTCAGTTACCGAGAGGTATCCCAGTTGCTGTGTGTTAATTAAAGAAAAACGTGGAATCAGCGATAACTTCTACTATTTACATTGTCTCCACGTATCTGGATGTTTTTCACCAATTTTAGCACGTTATTTGTAAAAAAGATCGCGCTTATGTTATCTGTTTGTCAGTCCGTTTTTCTGTGGATACCACGTCTCTAAAACTGTTAATCCGATTTGGAAAATGCATTGACAGCTTGAAATGTGAGAATGATGATCCATGCATTTCGTTTTCTTCGCGATTCACAACTTCGCCGCTAGAGGGCGTAAATGCATATGCCATCAGATTCAGCATATATTTTGTTCTATATTTGCTTCTAACTAACCGATTTTAAATTCTTTTCTCCTTTCGATGTCATTTATAACGAAAACTATTCTAGGCACAGTTTCTTTTTCAAGTAATGTTTAGATTTTCCGCTAGGGGGCTTAAAGGTGAATTGCCTTTCCCCCGATATCTCTGCTTCTAAAAGTCCAATTTGAAAAATTCTTCTGCATCGGAAACAGCACCTAATGGAAAATATTTTGCATATAACTTCAAATTTTTGGTAAGGGATGGTTCGGCCACCAGGGGGCGTAAGTGTTTGTTTTTGCTTCTGATGTATTTGCAGCAACATATGGGCATCAGAAAATTCGATTGAAAAAATTCTTTCGTACACCGATACCGCTCATCTAGAAAAACCTTTTGAGAAAACCTCCTGCTTAGAATAAAACACAGTTTTTTCCGCCCGGGGGTGTAGGTACATATCTTATTTTTGGACGATATCTCTGCTTCTAAGAGTCCAATTTGAAAAAATGCTTTCTTTATTGGAGATAATTTCGGCTGCTAAATGCTTTTCATGTAATTTCAAATTTTTTCTTAATTCATAAGTGCGCCACTAGAGGGCATAAGTTCAAGTTTTGGTTTACAGCAATATTTGCGGGACTAAAAAACAAATATAAAAATTCTTTTTCGGTCAGATACTACTAACTATTACTACCAAAATACTTATTTCATCGTCTAAATGAATAAACAGTGAGGTTACGTCCCCCTAAATTTAAGGAACTCAATCTCAAAGTTTACGGACGTCGCGTTGTATTTCATATAGGTTCGTTACGAGGTATTCGTAAAAACCCATATACCGCAAATTACGAATTAGAAAAGTACACACAGCCTTAAAAAGTTTGCTGCACCAGATTAAGTAATAAACATGTTTAAGAGAATAAAAGAGCATGTTTTGAATTAAGCAATTACAGCCTTTAAGGGAGGGGGGTGCCAAATAAAAGTTACGTTAAATTAAAAGGATAAAATTAGCCATGTTGACTGGTCCATTGCTGCGTAAGTCTGTTACACCCCTAAAATTTAGAATACATCCCTCAATCTATCTACGAGGAGGCATAGCGACCATGCATATGTATATATACATACACTATATTGACAAAAGTCACCGGACACCACTTCAGAAGCAAATAAACGGATCTGCTGCGTTGTTAAGATGCTTAGTACAGCTGCAAACGGTATAAAAGCAAGCCTGCAGCTGACCGCGATCATATCGCACCGTGAGGTTGAGTGAAAACGTCGCGGCGGGAGAGAACTGACTTTGAGAAAGGAAAGATTGTTAGGTGTTTTATTAGTGGGTTGTCCATAAGAGAAACCGAGAGGCCTTTAAATATACCCAAGTCAACTGTTTTGGATGTACTGAATAAGTGGAAGACACCTGGTGTGCCCGAAGCAGCAAAACGTACCGGCAGACCAAAGAAAATCAGTGATAGGGAACGTCGAAGCCTCAGGAGAGTCGTTACAGCTAATCGACAGAGTACTGCACAAGACATCAGTGTACAGGTGAGTAAAAATGCTGGAACCTCGGTATGTTCATCTGCCATTCGCAAAGAAGTTGCGTGCGGCTGCTCATAAGCTTTTCATTTCCACTCGGAATGCTACTCGTCGTTTAGCATGGTGTAAAGAACAGTTATCGTGGACAGTAGATAAATGAAAACGTGTCCTATTGAATGATGAATCCAGATACATGATCCATCAGTCTGATGGCCGTGTGTGGGTATGTCGGCAGCAGGAAGAAAGCTATTTACCACAATGTCCTGTTCCTACGGTCAAGTCTGGAGCTGGCAGTGTACTCGTGTGGGGGTGTTTTTTGCGGTATGGTCCAGACCCATTGGTTATCATGGACAAACCTGTTAACCAGCACGCCTACCTCGATATTCTGGACAATTATGTCCTACCAATTCTGTAGCAATACTGAGGAACCGAGCCTTGTTGCATGGTAACAGCAGGATAATGCACCGAACCATAAAGCAAGGACTGTTACGGCGTGGTTTGACAATAATTCTGTATCGTGTGTGGACTGGCCAGCACAGAGCCCTGATCTTAATCCCATAGAGCAACTTATCGATGAATTAGAGCGCCGCGTAAGAAGTTTGGAACCAAGGCCTGCTACTAAGCAACAGTTAGCGGCAGCATTATGTACTGAATGGAAGCGCATACCTATCGCTGTGTTCCAAAATCTTGTCGAAAGCATGTCTTGAAAGGTCAGTGCTGAATTAAGGCCAAAGACGAGCCGACACCGTACTAATGTATGTCAATAAATGCTATGTTGTGTTTCTCTTCTAGGTGTCCGGATAACATTGGAACTGGAATTGGTGAGAAAAACATCATCGTATCTTACGTCTGTTGGTCTGGTGCTCGTTGGGATCCCTCACGTGGTAGGGTAGGTTTCTTCTGGTGTCGCTAACTATCTAAAACTTTGCTGCCATGGCTTGAACTGCATACCAACTACTCTGCTCTTCCATTTCCCTATCTCGACTCTGGATATATCTATATCTATGCTTTCTCCTGACTACCTTATAAAGTTACATTGCACTTCTATATCTGTATATCCTTGTTTACTCTATTTCTGTGTATATATCTGATTCCCTTTCATTTCCCACGTGGTAGGGGCGTGCTCTCAGCCCTCTAGGAGTTTTCCTCCTGGGACTGGATTGGTCAGCTGAGTTGACCTTTGCTTGACCTTAGTGGTTATTGGTTGGCCCCTCAGCCACTCAGCTACACATTAGCAACAGCTGGCGTATTGGGCAGGTGATGCTTTCGCACTTTAAATAGGACATATTTTCTTGGGCCTGGTGAATAGCGAAAGATTATGGTGGCTTACCTGTGACAGAGTTACGACTTTCTTGTGACACCGCAGCGTATTTTACGACTTTTTCTGGTGCCTACTTCTAGAGGAGATGGTCGCAAAACGTAAACTTGTCTATTCATCTGACCAAGGTTCGGACTTTACATGTGCATTTCTGAGATACCTGGAGGCTTTTCTACCAGCAACGCTAGCACTGGGGGCGGCCATTTCATAAATTTCGCGAATTCCGTGCTTCTTCTCACGAGAGTGAAGAGATATTCTTTGGTCATTCCCACGGGTGTCCGAGGGAAACACCATAAACCTCCTTGACCACCTGGGCTTTATGCTCCAATAGGGGAAAGGGGGTATGTGGCAGGAGGGGGAGCAAAGACATAAACAATTTAGATTAAATAAAAAAATAAAAGTAAATTACGCCCGGTCTTCGTAATTAATTAAACCGCCAAAACAATGTAGCCCGAAATACGAAGTAGTTCAGCGGCGACACTATGAAAACCCTTTTTGTATATTTTCTTCCAAAAGTAATGCACAATTTCCCTGCTAGGGAGTTCCAATATTTAATCTGTTTCTCTTAATATCTGTGCTTCTAAATGTGCGATTTAAAAACTTCTTTCGACACCGGATGCCATTAACCTTGTGGAACCCTTTAGGTTAGTATTTCAGGAGTTTCATAGTTTACAGTTCTGTCGATAGATGGCGGTACTTCTGTTTGCAGCTGTATTTCTGCTTCAAAAGACCCTCTTGAGAAATTTCTTTTTTACTATATGGCATTCTCTACAATAAAGTTCGGGGCATTATCCTCTTTAAATAATGCACTAATTTCCCGCTAGGAGGCGTAAAGGTCAATATCTTTTTCTCGCTATCTCTGCTTCCGGGAGACGTATTTGAAATGTTCTTTTTCCTTAGCATTGGTTTTTCGATGAAGAATATTTTTCGCCTATTTTCAATTTTTCCATTATGCAAAATTGTTTGCTAGAAGGTTTAGAGTCATATAACATTTCCTTCTATATTTCTTCTTTTAACTGTTCGATTCGGAAATCTGTCTCTGATATCCTTCTGTTTCATGAGAAACTTTTTGTGCGCCATTTGTTAATCATGGTGACACACTTTTTAAGCGCTGGTGGAAGTAGGTAGCTGTTTCTATTTCTGGATGTTTTATCGATTGAAGAAACCCGTTTGACTTTTTTCTAACCATTTGCATTGACTTTGAATAATTCTGGTTAGTTCGCGTTAGAAAGGATTCAAAAGACGTGATTATTACAACCAGAAAATTCGGTTTCATCGTTCGTGTTTAAATCCCAGATGTAAAGCCCAACTATTTCGGTATAAAAAATTTCATTCCTCGGAAAATTTGCTTTCATGCAACACCTCCCCTACAATTTTCAATCCCCCAAATTCAAAATTTCTGGAAAAAGCCTGGAGTTGAATGCTTAGCGGAAAGTAACGAAATAGTCAGCGCAAAATTTCGTCATTAAAGTATTCAACTTTTACAGCGCTGTCTGAATAAAACCAGCTTTAAATATTTTATTATGTTACACTCTTAACTCTAGGCAAAATAATGTCGCGACGCTGCTGGCGTGCACTGCTTCCAGAAAATGAAGAATAAATTTCCTCTTTTGTTTTATTCTTTTGTCTTAGGTAGATAGGGCGGCCAATTCACTGGAAGTGGGAATAACATCAAGCGGTTTGGAATCACGTGAGTAAGAACCGCAAGTTCTCTCACGAGTATCTTACACTCTCACTTATTTGTTGGGTTTTTACGCAATCTATTTCAACACTTTCTTCCACAGTGAGAAACGAAATCTCTGTCTTGTGTTTCTTTTTTTTCAACCAGATTTTCGCGAAACGCCAATGGAATGTTGATGGCTGTTACTCTATACGTACCTGCAAAGATGTTTGCTCTTCCACCTGTCATGGTTTATTCATGAATGTGTAGAATGTAGGACTTGAGAGAAGGTCATAAAAAAAAAAAGGAATATTATCTGCAGCGATAGCGTCCTTGCACGCCGAGGGAGACGCTGCTCAAGCCATTTGGCAACAAAATATCAGGGTTAATGTTTACAGTCACGTGAGCGCAGATCATCTGTTCGGAGACGCGTTCCGGAAAAACAAGCAGCGATTGTCTGACTAGGGTTCAGACATTTGCTGTGTTGCACTCTCGCTGCGAAGAGTGGATGGATAAATGGATAAACAAAACAATCTGGAAATCGCCATTATTGGTGGCGGCCTTGTAAGTCGAAAAACTTCTTCTTAATTTCTGTTTTCCTTTTATATGTGCCTTACCCCCAAGTCTTTATCAATTATGATAAATAATTCTTGTTCGCTTTGTTTGGGTTCTTCAGATGTCAGAGCGCTGAAACTGCGCACACTGCTGCCCATGGGCGCTTGCAGGAAGTTTTTCAGGGGGGGGTGTCAAGTGTAATTAATTAAGGTTTGGTGGCTAATATGTAGAAAACAGTAATTCGTGAAAATGAAAGATTAATACTATTACTATTACTACTACTTACTAACTTACTACACTAGAAAACAGAAAACAGTATTTACTGAAAATGAAAGATTAATACTATTACTATTACTACTACTTACTAACTTACTACACTAGAAAACAGAAAATAGTATTTACTGAAAATGAAAGATTAATACTATTACTATTACTATATACTACTTACTTACTATTACCACTACTATTACTATTATTATTATTATTAATTGATGCTGCTCTTGAAGAAAGTGTATGTTAGTAATAATCATGTATTATCATGTACATTGGTAACCGTTTTCCAGATTTTTTTATAAATGGATAAGCAAAACAATCTGGAAATCGCCATTATTGGTGGTGGCCTTGTAAGTCGAAAAATTTCTTCTTAATTTCTGTTTTCCTTTTATATGTGCCTTACCCCAAGCCTTGATCAATCATGATAAAAAAAAAAAAAAAAATTCGCTTCCTGTTTGGGTTCTTCAGATGTCAGAGCTCTGAAACTGCGCAAACTGCCACCCATGGGCGCTTGCAGGAAGTTTTTCAATGGGGGGGGGTCAAGTGTAATTAATTAAGGTTTGGCTAATATGTTGAAAACAGTAATTCATGAAAATGAAAGATTAATACTATTATTATTGCTATTACTTACTACACTAGAACACTGCTACTATTACTACTATTACTACTATTATTATTATTAATTGATGCTGCTCTTGAAGAAAGTGTATGTTAGTAATAGTGATGTATTACCATGTACATTGGTAATTGTTTTCAAAATAATGAACAGTGTCCAGCAGAGCCACGCCAAGCCTTTTAATTTCAGCACACACCACCCTGAGCGGAACTTGTTTGGGCGTAGGACCTTACGGTTTGCTAGGTTTTCCGCTTTCACGTTATCGTTTTCCAAATTTCCAATAAAATTGGGATATTAAATTAAACGCCCCAAACTCCACCTTTCCTTGTGGTCCAGTTCTCTGAGTGTAAAAATAAAATAAAATAAAATAAAACAAAATAATTCTACAGGGGGTCAAGTGACCTCTGTGGCCCCTCCCCCTGTCGGCGCTCATGCTGCAGCCCCGGTGGCGCACTGGTCTAAGCGATGACTTCTGATCATTTGACCGAAGGGGGTCCGGGTTCGAATCCCGGTGAGGCATGGATGTTGTGTTTGTCTTACGGCCGTGGCTCTCTCCCTTCCCTGGAGCCAGTGGCCCCAAATTAGGGACAGGCGACTGCTTATAGCCCATTGAGTTGCTTATGGTAGTCGTTAAACCTCAAATCAAAAGAAGAAAAAACAACAACTACGCACTGAAAAGTTTCTTTGTTAAACATTTTTTTCAGACTATATAATTTAGAAAATAATGTAAGCACTCCAGAAAAAAAAAATTCGTCACCCTTAGCAGAACTTACATTATAACGGCTAACGGCGCCCATTGCCTTGATGAGTCCGGTGGGGTAGAGAATGCACGAGATTGTGGATGTGTTGAACAACGATTTGCAGACATTGGGAGTCAATTGGTCCCGAAGTTCCGCCAGAGTACGTGGGTGTCTATTCCGGCGTTTCACCTTCTGTTTCAAATGATCAAACAAATTTTCAATAGGATTTAAATCTGGGGGTTTGGCTGGCCAGTCGAGGTGGGACAGTGTTGCTGATTGTTCGTCGTGCCACTGAGACACAGGTTTAGCCCTGTGCACAAAACTATTGTCTTCTTGGAAGACAGGAATGGCAATATGATGCTGCTCCTGGATATGTAGGGCAAAGGGTAACACTTCGTCATTCAGAATGCGAAGGTGCGCATGCTGGCTGAAATTCATCGTCATGCAACGAAAGGGCCCATTTCGTGGTACGAAAAACATTCCCAAAACATCACAGAATTCCATCCAGCTTGAACAACACTTTCGACACAATCAGGATTAAAGGCTTCATTGGGCCTGCGATGCCCTCGTCGCCAGAGTTGGGCAGGAATGTATTAATATTACAAAGTAATTGAAGTACAGATTACAATTCACGTGTAATGCATTACAAGGTAATCCTAAGTATGGTTTGCACAAGGTAATGGAATTAATCTGTAATGCTTCCAATGAAGAGAATATTCAATTATTTAATAATGCTATTCAAACGCAATGGAATTATTTGGTAATGAAATCACACAATTTGCAAATAATAATTACATACTAATAGTTTATAGAAATGTACGTGTGCGAAAAGCTATGTCTAGAAAGGTCGGCCATGTAACATAGCAGACAGATTAGACGTTTGTAGAATGTTCCAGAATGATCGGAAGTTGGAGAGCTTTATGTAAATCAAGATTATTCCATAAGGTTCAGGTCCTGTCGTGAAGTATATATAAAGGAGTCAGTCGCTCGCTAGTCCAGTGTTCGTATCGTAGAAGTAATGGACAGCAACACTTGAGAAGTACGGCAAAAATATCAAGATATCAAGAATTCGCAAATTTTTGTAATATTCGAAAGTGCACCTTAAGTTGCTGAACTGTGAGTGTAGTGCTAATATGTGCTTGTGGCTATAGTGGGGTAATTTTTTTGGACAGTGAAACGTGTGCAATGGACGAGAATACTGTACTGGAGATGGACGAAATGAGTATCTCTAACCGAAATAAACATCCCATTCGCACTTACTTCATATGTATTATTACGTTCAAATCACTTTACTTGCGGCGAAGACTGGGCAATTACTCATGCCAAACACGTACAGTCTCCAATACCTTCATACAAGCATTTCAGGGGTGGAACAATTGTCAAACAACCTACACAACGTGTAAGCGTGAACTGGTTGCTGGTTTTTTTTTTTTTGATTGGAGGTTTAACGACCACCGTGAGCAACTCAATGGGCTATAAGCAGTCGCCCGTCCCTAATTTAGGGTCACTGGTTCCAGGGAAGGCAGAGAGCCAGTGCCGTAAGACAAACACAACATCCATACCTCACCGGGATTCGAACCCGGACCCCGTTCGGACGAATGATCAGAGGCCATCGCTTAGACCACTGCGACACCGGGGCTGCTGGTTGCTGGTTTATTCACGTTGTATTGTTACCCATAAGTTATTGGTTAATTACCAACATATAGTTAACCATTACGATTATAATGGGTAACTAATACGTGTGATTTCAATTACTATGTAATTCTAATGTCCAGTTCACCATTGCCATGTAATGGTAACGTTAAATTCTTGTTTCCATTACCATTACGCTGTAATGCATTACCGATTAATTCAATTACGATTTTGCCCAACTCTGCTCGTCGCCTCCCATCATTGGAGTACAAACAAAAACGAGACTCGTCAGACGAAATTACTCGTTTCCAATCCTCCACAGTATAGTTTTGGTGCCTATGAGCCCATTGATAACGTGAGACTTTGTGACTTTTTGTTCAAAGAGGCCTCTTCCGTGGTACTCTGCTCCAGAGGTCCATCGCATACAGTTCTCGTCGCAATGTCCTTTCGGAAATTGGTTGGTGGACTTTCATTAACTGTTTGGAGCAATTGTTGCCTGGTTTGAAACCGATTTGCAGCTACTAGGCGTTAAACATGGCGGCGGTCCCTGCTGGTGCAAGCAGTTTTCCGGCCACAGTTACGTCACCGATTTTCAGTTGACTGCGAATCACTGTTTGTAGACCCGCTGGACAGTATGCTTTGACACACCAACTAATTGGGCGACTTCATTCACTTTGTGTACGTGGGCACGGCCAAACACGATGGCTCCTTTTTGCGACTCAGTAAAGTCTGTCTTACGACCCATATTGCAGATTGAATTCAACACACACGTTGCTCTTCACCACTGCACGAGACAGAAATGTTCCTGTAGCCCACGTCAATGCTATTTATCTCCCAACAGCGCTATCACGGCGCCCTCTGTGCAACCGGTAACTTCCTACTGTCATTTCTGTTAGGGGTGACTCATTTGTTTTCCCGGTTGGCTTATATGTGTGCTTATTGAAAATGCACACATTAGTATTATTAGTAACATCTAATAAAATGCAAGTACAAAGGTTCGGATATTTGAGGACACAGCACCAATATAAATTGGAAAAGGATAAGACAAGGTGACACCGTATCTCCCAAACTCTTTAATGCCACATATCTTTCCATCACTGAACTGGGGAAACAAAAAGATAAAGATTAATGAAAAATATTTAACTCATCTTCGCTTTGTTGATCACGTAGTCACTTTTGCAACTACCCCTTCAGAGCAGCAGAGTATGATCCAGGAACTTGCTGACAAGCGTAAAGAAGTTGAATTAAAAATGAACTTTCAGATGACAAAAGTGATGTATGATACTTTCACAAAACATGCAGATTTGTCGATTGATGGGGGAAAGTTAAAGGCAACCGATACCTTTATTTACCTGGGACAGCAGATATCAAGCGAGGTACACATTGATGAAGAAATTAATCGGCGTATAAAACTTGGATGGAAAGCTTTTGGTAAAAACAGTACAATTTTCAAGACCAATTTGCCTTTATGTCTAAAAAGAAAAGTGTTTGATCAATGCATCTTTCTAGTGCTTGCGTATGGCGCAGAGACGTGGACCGCAACTAAAAAAGACATACAAAGAATGTAGACAACTGAAAGAGACACGGAGAGGTGCAGTCTCGGTGTAGCCAAGAAAGATAAGAAGAGTATAATCTCTTGAATAAATTATCAAAAAACATAGGTACTGTAAATCATGTTCTGACAAATCTTACTGTTAAAACATTAAAATTAATATATTTTACTTTAGTTCATACACACCTTAACTACTGTACATTAACATGGGGTCAAACAACTCAATCTAATATTAAAAAATTACAAATACTTCAAAACAGTATATTAGATTATTAGATTTAAAGTATAGTTGTAATAATGTCCTTTTTTCTCAATCATGTATACATACATATACAAGAGTTGACCCTAACAAATATAACATAATGACTATTAAACAACTATATAATTTTAACTTGGGTGAAATCATGTACAAAAGAATAAAAAATAATATAGAGCAGGAATTAATTAAAATATCTACATATACGCATCAATATAATACAAGAAATCAACAGGCACTTATACCAGTGCTCCCTAAAACTTTAACTATGAAACAAAGTTTAAATTATTGTGGGCCGGCGTTTTGGAATTCATTGCCCAGAGAACTGACATTGATTAATAGCTTTAACCTTTACAAGAAAAAATTAAAAGCATACCTATTAAGCTAACTTTTTAAGGGAATAACAGGGGGGAGAGAAAGGGTTATACTAATGGCTGGTGGTGTACATTGCTGTACTTGACTTGTAAATTTCCTTCAGGGAGCTCCGGGCTTAGACAGGACTCAAGGAGGCCTTTTCCTGGAGCTTTCTTGCTGTTATTTTATAACTGTCAATAATTGTTATCATTATTGAATAACCTGTAACAGCAGAAATAATAAAATGAAATGAAATGAACTCGTGGAGCAGGAAAATGATAAAAGTGGAAGACATCGTGATCAGAGTAAAATCCCTGAAGTGGCAATGGGCTGGAAATTGCCATTTCAGGGATTTAGAAGGACAGACCACAGATGAACAACCGAAATTTTAAACTGGATTCTAAGGGATAAATAAATCCATCGCTCTTTCCACATTGAGCAACGCGACGGCGGCCGAATAACAATTTTTCGGTTGCTGTGCGTTGCTTAACGTGGAAAGAGCGATGGATTTATTTATTCAACTGACGCCACGTATTTAGATGATTTTCACCTTGGATTCCAAGGGACAGGAAAAGACCCAGAAGAATACCACATGGGAGATGGGTATATGGAATTCGAATGCATGTGGGAGTGACACGGAGGAATCTGGCTCACGACAGACCGTTGTGGAAGAAACTTAGGGAGACCGTCGTCCAGCAGTGGATTGATAATGGTTGACAATGATGATGATATATATCAGGTCTGTTACCACAAAACATTGTTTCGGAGAGTGCTTCGGAACAGGAAAATTAATTTTCATCCTACGTTATACATATTTTGAGTTCCTTCCTATTTTTCAAATATTGACTGATATGGATTTATCTACCCTCTCTTTATTTATGTACTACATATTCCCTAATATCTTTTTTTATTAAATTGATATGTGTATAGATTAAGAAAATAATTATGGAATTACACTCATTGTCATAAAAATCCGCGCACCAAGAAGGAGGCGTCGGATTGAAATGAGATTTTAGTAATGAGATGGTACATACCAAGGACAGTAGTGATTACAATATCACAGCAACAGGACGATTTCCCGCGGACATACGACACACATTCCGGTCAACGTTAGTACCGCGTCGGAACGCCTCGTGCTCGGATACACGCCGCGATACGGTCCGGCATGGGGTCAAAGAGACGCTGTATGTTATCCTGGGACAGATTGGCCCACACTTCATGCAACTGACGCTCTAAATCACGAACACTGGGGCATGGAGAAAGCTGGCGTCCCATCTGGTCCCACACGTGCTCGATGGGCGAGAGATTAGGCAATCTGGCAGGCCAAGAAAGCGTCGAAGCATGAGGTAGACAGTCATGGGAAACTCGAGCCGTGTGCGGACGGGCCTTACCTATACGAAACCCTTGTTGTTTTACCAACAAGGCGTTACCTAATAGAAGTATCGAAATACTTTCTTATAATATAAGTATATAATACTTTCTTCAAATAGAGGTATCATAATACTTTCCTATAACAGAAGTATCATAATGCTTTCCTATAATAGAAATTTCATAATGCTTTCATATAATAGAGGTATCATAACACTTTCTTATAACAGATGTATCGTAATACTTTCCTATAATATAGGTATCTAATACTTTCTTAAAATAGAGGTATCTGATATTTTCTAAAAATAGAGGTATCATAATGCTTTCCTATAACAGAGGTATCTTAATACTTTCACATAATAGAGGTATCGTAACACTTTCCTATAACAGATGTATCGTAATACTTTCCTATAATATAGGTACCTAATACTTTCTTAAAATAGAGGTATCATAATACTTTCCTATAACAGAGGTATCATAATGCTTTCCTATAACAGAGGTATCATAATGCTTTCCTATTAGAGAAATCTCATAATGCTTTCATATAATAGAGGTATCATTACACTTTCCTATAACAGATGTATCGTAATACTTTCCTATAATATAGGTATCTAATACTTTCTTAAAATAGAGGTATCTAATATTTTCTAAAAATAGAGGTATCATAATGCATTCCTATAACAGAGGTATCTTAATACTTTCACATAATAGAGGTATCGTAACACTTTCCTATAACAAATGTATCGTAATACTTTCCTATAACAAATGTATCGTAATACTTTCCTATAATATAGGTATCTAATACTTTCTTAAAATAGAGGTATCATAATACTTTACTATAACAGAGGTATCATAATGCTTTCCTATAATAGAAATTTCATAATGCTTTCATATAATAGAGGTATCATAACACTTTCCTATAACAGATGTATCGTAATACTTTCCTATAATATAGGTATCTAATACTTTCTTACAATAGAGGTATCTAATACTTTCTTAAAATAGAGGTATCATAATGCTTTCCTATAACAGAGGTATCTTAATACTTTCACATAATAGAGGTATCGTAACACTTTCCTATAACAGATGTATCGTAATACTTTCCTATAATATAGGTACCTAATACTTTCTTAAAATAGAGGTATCATAATACTTTCCTATAACAGAGGTATCATAATGCTTTCCTATAACAGAGGTATCATAATACTTTCCTATAACAGAGGTATCATAATGCTTTCCTATAACAGAGGTATCATAATGCTTTCCTATAAGAGAAATCTCATAATGCTTTCATATAATAGAGTATCATTCCTATAATATAGGTATCTAATACTTTCTTAAAATATAGTTATCATAATACTTTCCTATAATATAGGTATCTAATACTTTCTTAAAATATAGTTATCATAATACTTTCCTATAACAGAGGTTAAGTTTTAACTTTCCTATAACAGAGGTTAAGTATTAACTTTTCTATAAAAGAAGTATCATAACACGTTTCTATGTATTAGGCGTACAAATAAGTTTCAAAGCTTTTTTGCATGACGTATACCGCTAATTTACATATCCGACATTCCCCCGCGTTGTTGTCATGTGACCGTAACTGGTCCAGAGTATAAAATGTGACACAGAAGTTTGCTTAACAGTCAAACGCACTTGCACATCGGTTGGTGAAAGATGGCAAGCGTTACTGCATTTTCTCGACACTGCATTCGTTACGAATTTCAACGCAGGAAAAGTTCTGCAAAAGCATGTGCATCGATCTGTTCTGTTCTGGGGGAGAATATTGTATCGAAAAGCACGTGTGAGTTTTGGTTTAGACGGTTTAAAGCAGGTGATTTTGATGTTAGCAATCGAGAACGTAGCGGAAGGTTGCACATGAGGAACTGCAAGCATTGCTGGATGAAAATTCGTCTCAAACGCAAAAAGAACTAGCTGAACAACTGGGGGTAACTCAAAAAACCATTTCCTATCATTTACGCATAATGAGGAAGATTCAGAAGGAAGGAAAATGGTGCCATATGACCTGAGTCAGAGGAACAAGGATGAACGTGTCATGAAGTAAATGCATATTAGGACAAGGCCCTCTATAATAGTGTTACACACGTAGTATATGAGTTTCGAATAGGCAAGTTGACTTCAATGATAATGAAATATTTATAGTTGAAATTAAGAATATTTATTTATGTACAGTATTTAAATGTTGAATCCTAACATAGGTTATATTTAGTGAGACATAAAAAACGGCAATGAAGCAAATGGAGCAACATGTATTGCGCTCACCTTACTCCGGTTTCAATCCTTCTGGCTTGCAATCGATCATGCTTCTTGTCTGGTGCTGTACCACGTCATTGAAGATATTCCGCGTTCAAACTTCAACACAAATACGAACATCAGCACAATTCTACAAGAAGGGGGTGATGAGTTAAAATAATTTTGAGATCACTGTCAAGACAAGATAATAAAGTGTCATGAAGTGTTTGAATCTGTTGAATAAACAGCACAGAAATTATTTGCTGTAGAAAATAGTTACGGGTGATGAAAAGTGGATATGGTACGACAATCCCCAACGCAAAAAACACTGGGTAGACCCCGGTGAAGCAACGACTCCAAAGAAGTTCTGCTGTGCATCTGGTGCGATGTGAAGGGTGTGCTCTATTATGAATTATTGGAACAGGGTCAAACTCTCACTGCTGATCGCTACAAGCAACAATTTCAGCGATTGAACCAGAAAATTTGTCGGAAACATCCATTCACAGGCAAAAGATTGCGTCCTGTGATATTACTGCATGCTAGGCCGCATGTCGCGAAATCGGCCAAGGAAACGTTATTGACGCTTGGCTGGAAAGTTTTGGATCATCCGGCGTATAGTCCCGACATAGGTCCTTCAGACTATTATTTGTTCCGATCGATGCAACATGGTTTGTCTGCTGTGCGGTTCCGGGCATGTGACGAAATGCAAAAATGGGTTGAGGACTTCATCGCGTCACACGACGAAGTATTCTTCAAGGTTGGAATCCGTCAGCTGCCCGACCGATGGCGGGAGGAGACAGATAATGACGGCGCATATTTTGATTCGTAAAGGTATTGTTGTTTTCTCTCAAATTACACGTTGCGTTATCTTAAAACGCTTTAAAACTTATTTGTAGAGGCATAATAATACTTTCCTTCGTATAATAGAGGTAACGTAATACTTTCCTAAAATAAAGGTATCGTAACACTTTCGTATAATAGTGGTATCATAACATTATACTTTCATATAATAGAGATATCATAATACACTATCTACCAACAAGTACTTGGACACCTGTGATAGCAAAGGAAAACGAAGTTTATTCACCTTCAATAGTTGGTGGAGCCTCCACGAGTGGCGATTACAGCTGCGACCCTCCGGGGCATACTCTCAACCTAGCGTTGTACGACGGCTAGCGGTATTTTCTTCCACTCGGCTTGGAGAAGACAGGTCAGTTCCTTCACCGATTTCGGACGGTGGGGGCACCCCTTAAGTCGACGCTGCAACTCGTCGCAGAGGTACTCGATAGGTTTAAGGTCCGGGCTCTTGCTTAGGCCAGTCCATTCGATTAACACCATTGTCACCATACCAAGCCATGGTGGACCTCGCAACATGACAGGTGGCATTGTCATCCTGAAAGTAACATGGGTCCAAACCGTAAAACTGCCACAACGTAGGAAGCGCATGGTCATCCAAAATGGTGCAGTAGGTCTCGGCGTTGAGTCTACCAGGAATTTCGACCAAGGGTCCCGTGCCATACCAGGAGAAACACCCCCGTAGCATAATTCCTCCGTCGCCGAACTTCACAGTTGGTACAATACATTCCGGCAGGAGGCGCTCTCCAGGCAGACGCCAAACCCAGACCCTGCCATCCGAACGGTAGAGGGTGAACCTTGATTCGTCGCTGCAGAGAACCTGTTTCCACTGTTCAACGGCCCACTGTCGACGTTCTTTGCACCACGTTAGCCGAGCAGCGCTGTGATCAAAGGCTTGTGGGCGGCAGCACGTCCATGATAACCGAGCAGATGGGCTTCCTTACGGATGGTATTCATCGAAAGAACACTCCCGGATGCCTGTTGAAACTCCTCGTGGATGTGGCCCATCGATTTGGTGCGGTTCTTCCGAATTTCTCTGGCCAGCACCCGTCGGTCTCTAACTCCAAGTTTTGTAGGTCTGCCGTATCGGGGCTCATTCCGACAGTCACCTCTCATCTTCCACTTGCCAATCACGTAGGCCACTGTCGATTTTGGGTACTTCAACTCGCTGGATATGTCACGTATGGATCGGCCATTTCTGTGATACCCGACGATTACAACTTTCTCGAAATCAGAGAGCTCCGAACTGCGTGGCATCTTGCATGCGACTGGTTGCGTTGTTGTTTCCCACACGATATTTAACGGCGGCGGCCGTGACGTGTATCAGGACCGCAGATATCGTCGATCGCAGGGGTGTCCAATTACTTGTTGGTAGATAGTGTACTTTCCTATGCATAATAGAGGTGTCATAATACTTTCGTGTAATAGAGGCATCGTAATACTTTCCTATAATTAAGAGATATAATAATACTATATAAGCACAGATCACACGAATGTTTTGCTTCTGTTCAGATTCCCACTGGATGAATCATTCTCAAGATTACTTTTCATGTATTTTTAAATTGTTGTTTTCATAAAAAAGCGATGTTTTTATTTCATGTAAAATTTGTATTGTAAATATTAAGTACTCGTGTTTTTATGATGATCACTTGAGAATTTATACAGGTAAGTAAAAAAAAAAAAACATCTTTTACCCAGGTCTGTGCATTACCGTTACATAAATTTCTGTGGTTTGTTTCATTGTTTCTTCCGTCAAAGTTTAACTAGGGTTTATACGTCAAAAACGCTCCCTAAAATGCAGTTGTTGATTTTTTTTAATGCTTCTTTTTTTTTTTCAGGTCGGATCGCTGTGTGCGTGTTTTCTGGGAAACAGAGGCATTTCTGTAAAGCTGTATGAACTGAGAGATGGTAAGATTCATTCTAAACTTACATATTTTCGCAGTTTCGTATTTTGGGAAGTTTTCTGTTTCAAAAAAACTTTTGCATTTCTACCCTTCATTAATTCATGTATCCATATCATTTAGAAAGTTCCTCAAATCGATGTTTTCTTATAAACAAAGACATCGCTCTTTCCACGTTTTATCAGCACATAGCAACCGAAAAATTGTGATCCGGTCACCGCTAGGGATCCGAATCCCAGATCTCTCGATATCTAGCCGAGTGCGTTAGCCTTATGCTACGGTGGCCAACAATAAACGGCGCCATGTGTGTTCTTCTGTCAGTTTCTGACATCATAAATCCGTAAGATGGGATCAGCTACTGATACGTCTCCATCTGGTGGGCATTAACGGCACTGGCTATACATTAATTATAGCAGTTAAATCCAAGGGGCGAGATCCAAAGTGTGTCCAAAGGGAAAATTTTTCGGTTGCTATGTGCTGATAAAACGTGGAAAGAGCGATTTCTTTGTTTATTAACTGACGCCACGTATTTGGAGGATTTTCACTTTGGATATTTTCTTATCTTTAAACTGAATGGATGCAGTTTGAAGTAACGGATAACATAATCGATATGCAATATGTAGGCAAAAAAAATCTGCCTATCGTCCTCTCTGATCTGAATCAAATGCACAGGGTGGTCCGAATATCTTGTTATCCCCTGCAGAACAACTTACGAAGTTAGCTATCCAGAAGTCAGTATGACTTCCATCATTTTCGAGACACAAAATAATTCGTCTCCATGTCCGTGCGAGATCTGGTACCTTGTCTTGGACACACAGCCCTTAATAATACCCCATAGGGAATTATCACAAGAGGAGAGATCTGGACTCCGTGGAGGCCATTGGAGAGGCGCAGGCAGGTGAGTAGATATTCTCCCAATCCACCTATCAGGAAACATTTCATCCAAATGTTCCCGAACACCGATATCATAATGAGCTGGAGCGCCGTCTTGTTGGAACCAGATTTCCGATAGAAGACCACGTCTTTGCAGTCGGGAACAAACCAGTCCCTCTGCATGGCGAGATAGGAATGCTGATCCACCGAACAGTCGAAAAAATAGGGGACTATCAAGTGTTTAATGGGCAGTGTAGCCCAAATTATCACATGTGGTAGATTGTGCTCCAACTTCTCATAATAATGTGGGGTTTCTTTGCTCCAAAAATAAACATTCCTAGCGCTGCTACTTCAGTAGATGGCACTTTCATCGCTGAAGAACACCACCCTACGTTGAGAAAGCGTCACAAACGCCTCGTCTAATAACGTAATAAATTTATTCTGGAGTACTTGGAGTTTCTTGATGTTAGTTTGTGTTGTTTGTCCCCAACAGGATGGATAATAGTTAAAGTGTGTATGTACAAGACTGTAGTACAACAATTTAAGGGTTTTATAAGTAAGATTATTAAGTACTCGGCTAACTACTCCCATGTTTCTAGAGATTTTATTAATAGTTTGTTCTATATGTCGATCCCATTTTAAGTTATGCTGTAGTGTTGCTCCTAAATAGGTGAAATAATTCACTATGACAATTTTATTATTATTATAGTAAATAGTTACATCTATAGATATTGTTTTGGATTCTGTCTTGTGAAACACATAGCCTTAATTTTAATTGCATTTACAATAAGTTCATTACAGGTCAGCCATTCGTGACATTTACTTATTTGATTATACACTGCCGGACAATTGCTAAGGACGGATGACAATAGCAACGATAGCAACCATAAAATGGAAGGCAGCAAAATGTGGAAATTAGCATAAGTGCGGGATACAGTAAGGCGTGTTGTGCGTATGCAAATTTTGGATTGCCGAACTTGTTCGTGACGTCATAGCACTGATAAGAGATATAAAGGATTTGACGCGTATTGACCGTTGTTGTTCAAACGCAAAGTTGAAAGGGAAAGAATCAATTGACAAACTTGCAATTTTCAGTATATCTTCCCGACATGACCTAGATGATTTTACGCGTGGCCGTATTATTGGCAAGATTGAAAAAGGGCAAAAAATAACAGATGTTGCCAGGGAGTTCGACGTCAGCCACAGTGTTGTTTCAAGGCTTTGGAAATCATTTCAAACAAATGGACAGTGTAGCAAACGTCACGGGGGAGGTCGTGTTCGCAGTACGACACCTGCACAAGATCGGTACATAGTGCTATCAACAAAAAGACACCGGCGCAGCACAGCTAGTGAGGTAGCAAATCAGTTTATGGCTGCTACTGGCAAGCGGATCTCCCGAAAAACTGTCGCCAGACGTTTGCATGAAGGAGGACTATACGCACTGCGTCCTGTTGTGTGCATCCCATTGTCCAGACGTCACCGTACCGCCCGTTTGCAATGGTGCCATCAACATCGCAATTGGACTGATAACGACTGGTCTGCTGTCCTCTTCTCAGATGAGAGTAGATACAGTTTATCGTCTGATTGTCGACGACAACTGATCTGGCGTGATAGTGGTACTGCATATTGTCCAGCAAACATACAGAAAAGGGACCGATTTCCGACATGTAGTGTCATGGTATGGGCTGGCATCATGATCAATGGCCGTACGTCCCTCTATGTGCTTCCAACTGGGACTATGACTGGCCAACGATACATTAATGATGTTCTGCTACCTCATGTTCGCATGTTCCGTGGTGCTGTCTGTGATAGATTCATTTTCATGGACGACAACGCAACATGTCATCGAACAGTCGCTGTCCAGGAGTGTCTTGAGAGCGAGGATATTCAACGCCTCGTATGGCCAGCACGTTCTCCAGATCTGAATCCCATTGAAAATGTGTGGGATGCTTTGGGGAGGAGTCTTGCTGGTCGCCAATGCCCTCCAATAAACAAGGACACCCTCATCCGTGTACTGACAGAGGAATAGGATAAATTACCCCAACAGCTGCTTGATAATGTTGTGCAAAGCATGACACGACGTGTGGAATCTTGCATCGCCCTCCATGGTGGCCATATCCCGTATTGACATCTTACGCCGGAACGCCTGCGGACGGTATTTGCATTTTTTTCACGTTTACGTATTCTGCACAAAATGGCCTGTTTGTCCCTTGAACACGTTCCAAAACCTTCTGGATTTCAGAGCACAATAAATTGTCTTTATTGTAATGTCCTGGCATTCTGACATTATTTTATTTCACTTGGCATCCAACCACACTTACTTTTTTATGCGCTATATAGCCGTTTATGATCCGTCCTTAGCAACTGTCCAGCAGTGTATTAGGTTAGTTATTTGTATATAGAGGCTAATTACTTGTCCTAAAATTTGATAGAAATGCACAACTATCACTATATAATAACACAGGAGTTTTCCCAGACAAATACAACATTCTTACGATTAACCAACTATATTACTTTAGTATTGGGAAAATTATGTTCAGACGAATTAAGAATAATTTGCACACTGACATCATACAAATTGTACCACAGATACACTCACATGACACACGCACTAAAACACTTATTCGGCCTATTCATGTGAAGACAGAGACCATGAAGCAAAGTATAAATTACATTGGCCCATACTACTGGAACTCATTATCGACGAAACTGACTTCTTTAAAAAACTTTAGCCTTTTTTAAAAAAGAAAAACTTTATAATTAACTGCAGCTCCTCAAATTGATGATTGTAGTGGAGTACTATGATTTGTATCATCATCATCATTGTCAACCATTATCAATCCACTGCTGGGCGAATATCTCCCCAAGTTTCTTCCACAACGGTCTGTCTTGTGCCAGTCTCCTCCATGTCACCCCTGCATACTTTCGAATTTCATCCACCCATCTCCCATGTGGTCTTTTTCTTGGTCTTTTTCTGTCCCTTGGAATCCAATCTAAAATTTCGGCTGTCCATCGATGGTCTGTCCTTCTGGCAGTATGTCCAGCCCATTGCCATTTCAGGGATTTAACTCTGATCATGATGTCTTCCACTCTTGTCATTTTTCGGATCCACGAGTTCCTCTTCTTATCTCTCCAAGCATGCACCTCTCCATGCTGCTTTGAGTTGTCTGCAGCCTTTGTATGTCTCTTTTAGTTAAGGTCCACGTCTCTGCACCATACGTAAGCACTGGAAGGATGCATTGATCAAACACTTTTCTTTTAAGACGTAATGGCATATTGCTCTTGAAAATTATGCTGTTTCTTAAAAAAGCTAGTGTTTATTATCTTTTTATATATCATTACCTTTTTTTTTTTTTTTGAAACACTGACTTGTTTGTAAATTTATCTGTTGACCTCGGTGTAAAAAATTGTCTCGGGAGCATGGGACCCTGTCAGGCCTTGCTGCCCCCTCCCCCCGCGCTTCCTTGGTGTGTTTTGTTTCAGTTGATATTTTTTGTAATATTGGTTTTTGGCTCAGCAAAATAAACGAATTGAATACTATTCTGTCCTGTGAACAGAATTGTGATATCGTGAGCATAAAGTGTTAGGTGTATGTTTTTTGACGTAAAAATATCATTTATTTAAATGTCAAAAAGTATGGGTCCAAGTATACAACCCTGTGGCACTCCCATGACAATTTTTTCCATTGGTGATTTGTAGTGGTTAATTTGCGTGAACTGAAATTTATTAGTTAGATAATTTTTAATTGCTTTAGCTGATATCCCCTTATACCTATATTATACATCTAATTTTGTTATAAGAATATTATGGTTTAGACAATCAAAGGTTTTTGTAAGATCCAGGAAAAGTGCAAGTGTAAGTTGTTTATTATCTTGCTGTTTTAATAATAATATAAAATTAAATAATATAAAATAATAATATAAATTAATATATAATATAATAATATAAATAATAATATAAAATTTTGTAGTAATAATATAGCTGATTCAGTGGATCTATTCGGTTGAAATCCATGCTGATTAGTATTAATAATACATTAATACGCGATATGCGTTTCTTGAGGATTCACATCCTGGTGTATTTAAAATAACGTTATCTCTTTTTTTACCAAATTATAAACCACTTCGTTCTTTGATTTCTTCTGTAGGAGGCTGAATGACAGAGAGACACAATATTTTTTTTACCATAGATTACGAACTGGCTTTTCTGTAATGCTTATTTTTTTTTGCAGAAATTATTATTTTCAAATGCATTTTCCTTTTGCTTATTTCTTTATCCACGGTTTGGAACAGATATTCGCCTTCTAGAACATGTGACGGGTCGAAGCATTAACCTTGCCCTGTCTGAAAGAGGTCGCTCAGCCTTACGAAAGGTCGGCTTGGAGGACGAAGTCATCAACAAACATGGCATCCCGATGTATGGGAGGCTCATTCATGACAGAGGTGGAACTCGAACTCCTATTCCATACGGAAAGAAAGGGCAGGTACTAGCACCATTATTACCTATTTTTACACTTTTCATTACTGTCCGTGACGTGAGCAGAATTCCATACATGTGTGTAAGCAAAGCACTAGATTATACAGGATGTCCCATAAAGGTGTAACCAATTTCAAATAATCATAACAGTTCTAATATAAATGATCTCAATACACATCTTGTGTTAATTGACAGAACAGATCATGAACTTTTATACTGTATATACTGGCGTGTAAAACTTAAGGACCGTTCAGTTTTTCCGCCGTAGCTTCGCAATGAAGCAGCCTGGATAGATGAATGCCATACCACAAAGACCTCAATATGGTTTTTGTGGTATGAAATCAAGAGGATTTCATACAGCGAACAACACGATCGATGTGGTCCCATAGAAGCTTAATTGATTTTAAGTCTGGGGAATTAAGAAGACAGGGAAATACTTTGAAGTCTTCATCATGCTCCTCCAATCACTCTTGGACATTTCTAGTTGTGGGACACATCGCATTGTCGTGCTGGAAGGTTCCATCCGCCCCAGGCAAGACAATCAGCATGTATGGGCGTACGTGGTCTACAAGGGTGGATTCATAACGGCTTCGGTCCATAGTGCCTTCCACAGGTATATGAGTGGACACAGAGAATGTCACGAAAACATTCCCCATCCAATAACGCGACCCTCACCAGCTTGTGTTCTTCCAGCAACGGTTGAAGAGTGTTTGTTCTCCGATGATTCTCGCCTTATACGCCAACGTCCATCCGTTCGATGAAACAAATAACGCGATTCATCGGAGAAGGATATTTTTTTCCAATCAGCGGAGGTCCAATTCAATTACTACCGTACAAATGTAACATTTTTCTGCCGATGCACCTTCGTTAGCATAGGCGCCGTGACAATCTGTCTGCATCTCAGCCCCATACTCAGCAGAGTTCGCTGAATTGTCGTTTTAGTCACACTTCCAGTAGCCCCCTCGTTCATTCGGCCAGTAAGTTGTTCCCCTGTACCGTGTCGATCGGCCCTCACGCACCTTCGCAGCTGACGTTCACCTCTCGCATCAATGGCACGTGGTGCTCCTCAGTTTACACGTCGCTTATTCGCAATGGTGCAATTTCTCCTAAAACGATACACTTTAACCATAGCCGCACGCGAACAGTTCACAAACTGCGCTGTTTCAGAAACACTGCTACCCTTGGCCCGAAAGCCGATAATAATCGCTTTTTGCAAATCTGATAAATCGCTCCTTTTATCCATGACAGCAAGGAGTGACATGTTTTCAGAATGTTTTCACACCTTATATACCCTCCAAGCCAGCTCACGACACCTGCCTTCTTTCATTGGCTACGCTTTGTTGACGTCAAAAGTAAGAGGTGGTAACAATAATGTGACTCGACTGCGTACGTCCCCGATCAAACATGTCTGGGACATGGCAGCTAAGCTACTGACCCATCAAGCGCCTCCGCTAGTCACCACAAATGAACGCTGGTCTCGCATAGAAGCAGCCTGGAAGACTATTCGCTAGGACGACATCAAAAAGCTCTTCCATGTAATGCAACGCCGTGTAGGAAATGTTATTATTGTTCGAGTTAACTTTATACGATAATTTTGAAGCGAAAAAGTCTTGTATAGCTCTACAAATGCAATCAGTTATTTCTTGTAACATGAGAAATCTGTGATACAAATTTCATTTGAATAGCGTGATGTTACTAATGAAAGAGCCTTTCTTAAATTTGCAAACTACACTCACGGACAATGAAATTTGCGCACCTAGAAGAAAACATGCTACAAGCGCGAAATTTTGCAAATAGCTAGAGTGCACGCTGGTATGCAAATGATCCACGTTTGATGCGAGTGTGCATGACATCACACTGTGTGGTTGTGGTGGCGCTGCAAGCACGAACCGACAGTCTCATAAACCGGCGTGTAGTCGATGCGGAAGCGAAAAGCACCGGCCGACGCAAGCTAGAGTAGAGAGTGACAAGAATGCCGGGTAGACGCCAGAGACGTCGATTTACGCAACGTACTTTGAGGAAGGCCGCATCCTCGGGCTGAAACCCGCAGGGTGGTAGGCGCGCCGTATAGCCCGCCACGTGGATCGTTCTGACCATACCGTCCGACTGTGTTGGGAGTAGTGGACCCGTAACGGCACTGCCACAGGTCGAAGCGGCTCCTGATGGACCAGGATGACCACACGTAGAGAGGATCGACGGATCGTGCGCCATGCACGAACTGATCCCACCACTAAACAGGCAGATGTAGCGGCTTATGTGTGCCCACGAACCATTTCCCGACGTCTCGCGGAAGCGGATCTGCGATTCCAGCGCTCCTTACATGTGCTGCCATTAACACCGGAACATCGCCGGCTCTGTTTGCTGTAGTGCCAGGCCACAGCAAAGTGGAACACCGCAGACTGGCGACGCGTGGTGTTTAGCAATGAGTGCCGCTTCGTTTTGGTGACAGATGATTATCGTGTCCGGGTGTGGAGGTCCCCGTGTCAACGGCACAATCCCAACCTCGCTATCGAGCACCACAGCTTCCCCACTGCAGGCATTATGGTCTGGGGAGCCATAGCCTATGATAGCCGATCAGCTCCAGTAGTGGTACGTGGATCATTGACGGGCCAGCGGTATGTGGGTCAGATCCTGCGGCCCCATGTGCTCCCATTCCTGGCCGGGATTCCAAAGGCGCTATATCAGCTAGATAATGCCCGTCCGCACACGTCTCGGGTTGCCTAGGACTGCCTACGGCATGTCCATACACTTCCATGGCCTGCCCGCTCCCCGGACATGTTCCCTATGGAGCATGTTTGGGACCAGTTGAAACGCCGGCTACCGCCGTGTGGCAGTATCCGGGATTCGGAGCATACTGTCCAACACGTATAGGACAGTCTGCCACAGAACAACATCAGGCGTCTGTTCGTCTCCATGCCGGATCGTATTGCAGCATGTATCGCCGCACGAGGCGCTGCAACGCGTTACTGAAGATGACCGGACTGCTTGCCGCAGATCCCTCTGTAATTGTCCTGTAGCTCTGCTTTTGCCGTCATATGTATCATTCATCTGTATCATTACGTCCATAACATTTCAGTTCAATCCGATGCTTCTTTCTTGTCCATGAGTGTATATTTTCATGTCATTCTGCTGCAAGATGGTATGAAATGGTTCACCGCATACATACGCATGCAAAACAAATAGCTAGGAAAACTGTCTTTCAACTGGAGTTTAAAAGCTTGTATACATTATTTACTGATATTGTGTTAAGTGACTTATTTGTTTATCATTGCCTTTAATCATCAAGACAAGAAAAAATAAACTATTCCTCTTTTTTATCAAACGATGGAGATGTGTTTCCTGATGTCTGAGAATTGTGTTAGTAAACAAAAGAACGCGGAAGTTTCTTCAGTGCTGGTGTATCTGATAAAGATAAGGGCCAATGGTGACAAGGTTCAAAAGAAAGCAAACATTTCACATTTCTGCTTTGATTCAAGTAAATTTTAAGTGATCATAAAAACAAATCGCATATATATACACAGAGGTTAAATCGAAAGTTTTGCAATATTTTGATCACTTTATGTCTTCATACGTACCTTTACGACTAAAGCTGACTAGCATTCAAAGTATGGGCCATCATGTTGTATCTTCTTTACCAATCTGTCTGTCAATTTTTCGATTCTACAGAGGGTGAATCGATAGTTTTGCAATATTTGGATCACTTTATGTCTTCGTACGTACCTTTCCGACGAAAGCTGACTAGCATTCAAAGTACAGGCCATCGTGTTGCATCTTCTGTCTGCCAATTCTTCGATTCTACAGAGGGTGAATCGATAGTTTTGCAATATTTGGATCACTTTATGTCTTCGTACGTACCTTTCCGACGAAAGCTGACTAGCATTCAAAGTATAGGCCATCGTGTTGCATCTTCTTCACCAATCTGTCTGCCAATTCTTCGATTCTACAGAGGGTGAATCGATAGTTTTGCAATATTTGGATCACTTTATGTCTTCGTACGTACCTTTACGACTAAAGCTGACTAGCATTCAAAGTATAAGGCCATCGTGTTGCATCTTCTTTACCAATCTGTCTGTCAGTTCTTCGATTCTACAGAGGGTGAATCGATAGTTTTGCAATATTTGGATCACTTTATGTCTTCGTACGTACCTTTACGACTAAAGCTGACTAGCATTCAAAGTATAAGGCCATCGTGTTGCATCTTCTTTACCAATCTGTCTGTCAATTCTTCGATTCTACAGAGGGTGAATCGATAGTTTTGCAATATTTGGATCACTTCATGTCTTCGTACGTACCTTTACGACTAAAGCTGACTAGCATTCAAAGTATAAGGCCATCGTGTTGCATCTTCTTTACCAATCTGTCTGTCAATTCTTCGAATCTACAGAGGGTGAATCGATAGTTTTGCAATATTTGGATCACTTTATGTCTTCGTACGTACCTTTACGACTAAAGCTGACTAGCATTCAAAGTATAAGGCCATCGTGTTGCATCTTCTTTACCAATCTGTCTGTCAATTCTTCGATTCTACAGAGGGTGAATCGATAGTTTTGCAATATTTGGATCACTTTATGTCTTCGTACGTACCTTTACGACTAAAGCTGACTAACATTCAAAGTATAGGCCATCGTGTTGCATCTTCTTTAGTCATCTGTCTGTCAGTTCTTCGATTCTACAGAGGATGAGTTGAAAGTTTTTGCAATATTTGGATCACTTTATGTCTTCATACGTACCTTTACGACGAAAGCTGGCAAGCATTCAAAGTATAGGCCATCGTGTTGCATCGTCATTAGCCATCTGTCTGCCAGTTCTTCGATTCTACAGAGGGTGAGTCGAACGTTTTGCAATATTTGGATCACTTTATGTCTTCATACGTACCTTTACGACGAAAGCTGACTAGCATTCAAAGTATAGGCCATCGTGTTGCACCGTCTTTAGCCATCTGTCTGCCAGTTCTTCGATTCTACAGAGGGTGAGTCGAAAGTTTTGCAATATTTGGATCACTTTATGTCTTCATACGTACCTTTACGACGAAAGCTGACTAGCATTCAAAGTATAGGCCATCGCGTTGCTCCGTCTTTAGCCATCTGTCTGCCAGTTCTTCGATTCTACAGAGGGTGAGTCGAAAGTTTTGCAATATTTGGATCACTTTATGTCTTCATACGTACCTTTACGACGAAAGCTGACTAGCATTTAAAGTATAGGCCATTGCGTTGCTCCGTCTTTAGCCATCTGTCTGCCAGTTCTTCGATTCTACAGAGGGTGAGTCGAAAGTTTTGCAATATTTGGATCACTTTATGTCTTCATACGTACCTTTACGACGAAAGCTGACTAGCATTCAAAGTTTTGGCCATCGTGTTGCACCACCTTTAGCCATCTGTCTGTCTGTTCATCGATTCCAAGGCGGTACCTGTTCTTGCCCTTCGAGGCAAAGAACTCCTTCACCCGAGCTGCTATCTCTACCTGGTTGATGAAGTGCCGCCCGTGAAGGAAGTGGGCCATGGACCGGAACAAGTAATAATCCGACGGGACCAGGTCCCGACTATATGCTGGCTGTTGAAGCAGTTCGATGCCCTCAAGTTCCTGGAATTTTGCCGGGTCTTTCGCGCGGTATGAGACCGAGCGTTGTTCTTCTATAGGAGAGCGCGCTTTCCGTTCACCAGCGACTGGTACTTCTCCTCCAGCTGCTCAGAGTAGAGGTTGGCGTTGATGGTCCGACCGTCTGGAACAAATTCGTAATGGATTATTCCCTCGAAATTCCGCCAGACGCAGAACATCACCTTTTGCTCGAAGCGCCCACGTTTGCCAACAGGTTTAGATAGCTGGCCTGAGCGCTACAACTGCCGTTGTGTGTGAGGATTACGGAAATAAACCCACTTTTCATCGCACGTAACAATTCTTTTGATGAAATGTACATCGCGCTGGTTTTCTAGGAATTTCGTGCACACATCCACTCGGCGGTTTGTTTCAGCTGGAGTCAGTTCGTAAAGGACAATGCGGCAGGTCCTGTAGAACTTGCCGAAGTCCAGAAGATGAGGAACCACGGTGGTCTGTGGTTTTTCCAGCTCACCTGATAACCTCCGGGTGCTGGTTGTCGGATGTGCCTCTACGGCTTGGCGCATGGCCTCCGAATCCACGATTTCTGACATTGGCTTATTCCATTTTCTGACTAAATAACTCTAAATCAAGGACTGGCGGCTGCTCATATAGGACACTGTGTTATTTATTTTTTTATTGGAGGTTTAACGACCACCGTGAGCAACTTAATGGGATATAAGCTATCGCCCGTCCCTAATTTAGGATCACTGGTTCCAGGGAAGGGAGAGAGCCAGTGCCGTAAGACAAACACAACATCCATGCTTCACCGGGATTCGAACCCGAACCCCGTTCGGACGAATGATCAGAGGCCATCGCTTAGACCACTGCACCACCGGGGCGGCAAACACTGTGTTATTCACCGTAGTCGTTATAGCACCAAACAAAATTTGTTTTTTTCTTTTTGTTGCAGTACGTCAACGACACAAGTTTGTGAGGGTTTCAGAATTCTTTGAATCCCTCAATGGGAACTATCTAATGCCATGCATAAGAATTCAAAAATTGCTTTCATGTGTACATACAGCTATATTCCTTTTTTTAATCACAAAATAGTTAAATATCTTTATTTTAAGTTTAAAATGAAACTAATACAATGTGTTCCCAATGTTAATTTCAGGCGATTTATTCAGTCGGTCGAAGATTCCTGAATGAAACTTTACTGACAGGTAGAGTAATATTTTTGATATATACTTTAATTATAAAGAATTGATGCATAATTTTGAGCACTGGCAAATTAATTATTCGCAAGATGGAGTTTCCAAATCAAGTATGTAAATATGTGTAAAAAAGTCAACTTAATAGGAATGAATTAGTTATGTAAATTGGGTGTGTCACCCCGTTGGCGCAGTGGTCTAAGCGCTCGCTTCTGATCATTCGTCCGAGAAGGGTCCGGGTTCGAATCCCGGTGACGCATGGATGTTGTGTTTGTCTTACGGCACTGGCTCTCTCCCTTTCCTGGAACCAGTGACCCTAAATTAGGGACGGGTGACTGCTTATAGCCCATTGAGTTGCTCACGGTAGTCGTTAAACCTCCAATAAAAAAAATTGGGTGTGTGTAAACTGTGTTAAATTAAAATGATTAATTATTAGAAGAATTCGGAAATCATAATAAAGTGTTTACTGATAGTCAGGAAATGTGAAGGGAGAGGAAAATGTCATGTGACGTCCCTTCCCCGCACGACGCACACGAGATAAAGACAGATAGCAGTCCAATCGCATGCCAGTGTAGTATAGTGGATAACACTCGTAGCTCCGGAGCCATGGGTTCGAATCCCAGCATAAAAGTGATAGAGGAATTTGTTTTGTCATATTGGTGCCCGAACTTCCACGATGGTTTGGCTGTTAGGCATCTCGATGGCGTGCTGTTTTTTTCCACACGACGAGACAGGAAAAATGAGAATCCGTTCTTCAATTCAATTCATTTATTTTGCTGAGCTAAGAACTAGTGTTACATAAATATCTATTTAAACTAAAGAATAACGAGGAACTGTACACCAATCACACTTAAAATAGTATAACTATTAGTAATTCGAATTTATTGGCGTAGAATACAAATCAATTTTTCCAATCGAGCAATATATTTTCTCCAACATCACCCCAAGGCCTACTACCTGGCTGAGATATGCGGACGATGTACGTATATACTGAGAAGTATAGGTCCCGAAATTGAACACTATGAAACACCAGTTGGCATGAATTGAAGGGTGGATTGTTGTTTGTTAATTTGTGTACACTGTTGCCTACCTGATAAATAACTTCCAATAGAGAATGTTCATTGTTCCTTATTCCTATAGTGTGTAGTTTGCGCAGTAAAATATTGTTGCGACCTTTGGGCCTTAGATATCAGGATGCCAATTAATTCCGGACTGCGATTCGAATCACTGCATCCGCCAATACCTCGCTAGCCAATTAGCCGACATAGTACACCAATAAACCAATGGAGGCATAATATAACAATTAAAACAGGGATTTAATAGATATATGCATAAATTACACCGGATTCTTCATTAAATTGGGAAAAGCTATAACTTCCGGCCAGCTTTGGCCCTCTTTGGTGTTTCAGAAAATATGTCCTATAACGAAAAGTCTGTTCGTTCACAATGGGCCGCAAATAAAATACTGGTAAAAAGTACTTACATAGGTCCTCGAGTATCCACACTATTGATGTCACCAAAAAAACACAACACTCACAAAGGGTAGTTTGATCTTAACTTCCATCACCGCTCATTCTTTGCTGTGGCTAAAACGACGTCGTTCCCCGGTCACTGGAGGTACGTAATCAGACACACACACACAAGATTTCTTCTCCTCTACTCGACACGAAGAGGCTAGCGGTTACTTCAGAGCTCTCTCTCTCTCTCTCTCTCTCTCTCTCTCTGGATGAGCGAGGATATTCCCTGATTATTATGTCTCTGTCTGCATTTCACCTGAAATGGTTCCTTACGACAGGTATCCGTGGTCCGGCGAGGTGAAGAAAGTTCCCAGGCAGATCTGGTGCTGGTTATTCCTCAGCTTATGTTTTCAGCTGGCTTCACTTCTTATGCTCAGAATTGCAAGAGCACGCAGCCGGCAAGCATTTGCTCCTGGCGCGAGGAAAAATCCTTCCTCATTCTCTCGGCTTAAAACGGATTCTGTCACTCTCAACAACAATCTCCCGTCTCCAAGAAATTGGTAAGCGGTGAATTCTACCACTCGAAACCGCGACACATTTATTATAAACCAGGTGCGGCGTTCAACGACCAACTGTCACCGCACTCGCCGGTGGTGTAACGTCAATGGTAATGGGAGCAATGGGCGCCGTGCGTCAAGTCCCCGCTCCTGCAGACGACGTCTAACGGTACGTGCTGACACAGGTTGTTGCGAAGCACACCGTAATTCCTGCGCTAACGTTCGAGACGTGGCGGTGCGAGCCGTCAATGCCGTCGCACAACATGTAGGTCCTCTCGTTCGGTGGTGTGCCGCGGCTGCGGCAATCGCTCACGTCGGTCCGTCCGTCCCTCCTGCACCCACCGAATCCATACTCGCCTCACTGTGGCTGGATGTCGTCCCACACGGGTGTCGATGTCTCGGTACGATAAACCGCTGTCGCGATAAGCCACTATTCGTCCTCTATCGAACTCCGAAACGTGCTAGAATGACTGCCGTATTCTGCGACGAGGGATCAGGAAGCTTCCCACGCACAGGTCCAGCAGCACAACACACTTCCACTACTTACACCCTGGCTTTCTGTGCACCCTTCTTATAGTGCTTCTCGGTGGCGTGCTGGGCGCACGTGATTTGCATATGTCCTGCAATGCTAATGGTTTGCATGTCCTCTTGCGGGCTACGCATGCTGCGAATCTCAGGCCAATCGGATGCTTCCTTCTTGGTGTTGCATTTTGGGTGGCCAGCAGTGTATTTGCTTCTAAACATCCGATTGAAAAAATTCTTTTATACTCCTATTCCATTTACGTCGAAGAGTATTTTAGATATAGTTACTTTTTCAAGTTACGCATAGACTTCCCGCTAGGGGACGTGAAAATAAATTGCGTTTTTCTCGATATCTCTTCTTCTAAAACTCCGGTTTGAAATTTTTTTTCTGCAGCGCATACAGCTCCTGATTGAGAATCTTTTGGATGTAATTCTTAATTTTTGATAAAGAATACTTTGGCCATCAGGGGACGTAAGATTTAATTCTTGCTTCTCACGTGTTTGCGTCTAACCATGTGTAATCTCGATTAAAAAAATTCGTTCGTGGACCGATGCCACTCACGTCGATAAACGTTTTCGGAATATTTTGTTCTTAAAATATTGCATGGTTTCTCCGCCAGGGGGCAGCATATGTATATCCTATTTTTGTCAATATCTCTGCTTCTAATGGTCTTATTTGAAAAATTCTTTCTTAATTCGTTAAAGTTTCCGGTGTGACATATTTTTAACACGTCTTTTGTAAAAAAAGATCGTGCTTATGTTACCGGTTTGTCCGTCCGTCCATCTGTACCCACGATATCTCTGCAACTATTAGTCCGATTTGAAAAATTCTTTTTGCATTGGGAAGCTTGCAATATGCGAATGATGATCCTTTATTTCGTTTTTTTTTTAAGATGTACGATTTCGCCGCTAGAGGGCGTAAATGCAAATGATGTCGAATTCAAAAATACGTTTTATTCCACATATTTGTTTCTAAACATCCGATTGAAAAAATTATTTTATGTTCCGATTCCATTGATGTCGAAGAGTATTTTAGATATAATTACTTTTTCAAATTACGCATAGATTTTCCGCTAGAGGGCGTAAAAGCAAATTACCTTTTCCCCGATAACTCTTCTTCTAAAACTCCGATTTGAAAAATGTTTTCTTCAGCGGTTACACCTCCTGATGGAAAATCTTTTGCATATAATTTCAAATTTTTGGTAAAGAATACTTTGGCCACCAGGGGGCGTAAGTGTTAATTCTTGCTTCTGATATATTTGCCATGAAATCTGAGCTCCTGAACTATGGATTGAAAAAATTGTTTCGTGGACTGATGCCACTCTGATAGATAAACTTTTTAGAATATTTTCTTCTTAAAATATTCCACAATTTCTCCGCCAGGGGGCGTAGACGTATATCCTATTTTCGTCAATATCTCTGCTTCTAGGAGTCCGATTTGAAAAATTTCTTCTTCTTGGATAGTGTTTTCAGTGTGACATGCTTTTCATATAATTTCAAAAATTTCAAGTATTTCATAACTTTCCGCTAAGGGGCGTAAAAGTAAATTGCTTCCCCCTATATCTCTGCTTCTAAATCTCGGATTTGAAACATTCTTTCTGCACCGATGGGAAATCCTTTGCACATAATTTCAAATTTTTGTAAAAAATGGTTTGGCTACCAGGTGGCGTAAGTCTTACTTTCCGCTTCTGCTGTATTTGCAGCAAAATATGAACTTCTAAAATCTCGATTGAAAAAGAAGTCGTTTGTGGACCGATACTACTCATGTCGACAAATCTTTTAGGAACATTTTCTTCTTGAAATAATGCATGGTTTCTACGCCAGAGGGCGTAGATGTATATCTTATTTTTGCCAATATCTCTACTTCAAGGAGTCCGATTTGAAAAATTCCTTCTTTGTTTTATAGTGTTTCCGATGCGAAATGTTTTCCCTTTAAATTCAAAATTTTCAAGCAAATCACAGACTTTCCGCTAGGAGGCACAAGGGTAAATTGCGTTTTCTGCGTTATTTCTGTTTCTGAAACTCCGATTTCAAACATTCTTCCTGTATCGCATAAAACACCGGATGAAAAATATTTTTCACCTAATTTCTAATGTTTGGTAAAGAATGGTTTGACCATCAAAGGGCATAAGTGTTAATTTCTGCTTCTGATGTATTTGTAGCGAAATCTGGGCTCCTGAAAACTCGACTAAATTTTTTTTTCTTGGACCGATACCGCTCATATGGAAAAACCTTTTGAGAATACTTTCTTCCTAAAATAATGCATGATTTTCCCACCAGGGGACGTAAAGTCACATCTTATTTTTGTCGATATCTGTGTTTCAAAGAGTCCGATTTGAAAAATTCTTTCTGTGTTGGAGAGCCTTTCCGGTGCAAAATGTTTCTCATATAAATTCATGTTTTTCTTAAACCACAAGTCTGCAACCAGAGGGCGTAAGCTCACGATTCCGTTTACAGCAATATCTGAGGGATTAAAAACCATATTGAAAAACTTCTTTTTTTCGTCAGATACTATTGTTTTCCATACCGGTTCCATTGACTTTGAATAGCTTTGATAAATTTAATTTGCGTCAGAACGGATTCAAAAGACGTGCTCATTACACCCGAAATTTCGGTGTCATCTTTCTTGTTTAATCATTTGTATATTCGACCCTGAGGTACTTGAATGCGGAGTTTCATCAGGATCGAACGGCTTTCTCGGAGTGCTTTGTTGTTTTTTTGAGGGGGGGGGTGTATTCACCCAAGATTTCACTAGGTACATGGCGACTGGAAAAATGCCACAATGATAATCCTACACACAAAAAAAAAAAAAAAAAATGTGAGCACGAAAATTGCTGAGCTCCAAAAATTAACATATGGGAAATTATGCTGTTTCTTCACAGCCCGAATGGTGAATTCCTGTATTTGAATAAGAAAGATTACTTGGAAATGTTACCATCGTCTTAAATATCACCACTGCGGAATCAGGTAATTCAAACAGCTACCGTGTGCTTTGGACAATTTTTCGAGTTACTTTATGCATTGTGTTAGACGTTGTGTTTTATATTTTTTTAGGACTGTCTTAAATAATGATGTATTGGTTTCACTGAGAAAAAAAAATCTCTCGTTTTATAGCGGCAGAGAAAAACCCAAATGTGAAGATATTTTTTAATCAGAAACTAATCCACTGTGACTTCGGAACTGGAAGTTTTACCACCCAATCGTAAGTTATTTAATTTCTACTCGGAAAATATTGTCATTGTATCTGGGAATTGAACAGCACCTGAGAAAAGTTGGTAATAACCGTTTAAGCACAATCATCATCATTGTCAACCATTATCAATCCACTGCTGGACGAAGGTCTCCCCAAGTTTCCTCCACAACGGTCTGTCTTGTGCCAGTCTCCTCCATGTCACTCCCGCATATTTACGAATTTCATCTACCCATCTCCCATGTGGTCTTTTTCTGGGTCTTTTCCTGTCCCTTGGAATCCAATCTAAAATTTCGGCTGTCCATCTATGGTCTGTCCTTCTGGCAGTATGTCCAGCCCATTGCCATTTCAGGGATTTAACTCTGATCATGATGTCTTCCACTCTCGTCATTTTTCGGATCCACGAGTTCCTCTTCTTATCTCTCTTGGTTATACCAAGCATGCACCTCTCCATGCTGCTTTGAGTTGTCTGCAGCCTTTGTATGTCTCTTTTAGTTAAGGTCCACGTCTCTGCACCATACGTAAGCACTGGAAGGATGCATTGATCAAACACTTTTCTTTTAAGACATAATGGCATATTGCTCTTGAAAATTATGCTGTTTCTTCCAAAAGCTCTCCAGGCAAGTTTTGTACGCCGATTAATTTCTTCATCAATGTGACTCTCACTTGATATCTGCTGTCCAAGATAAACATACGTATCTGTTATCTCCAGTTTTTCTCCATCAATCGATAAATCTTCATTTCTTGTAAAAGCATTGAACATCACTTTTGTCTTCTGAAAGTTCATTTTTAATCCCACCTCTTTACTCTTGTCAGCAAGTTCCTGGATCATACTCTGCAGCTCTAATGGGGTAGTTGCAAAAATGACTACGTCATCAGCAAAACGAAGGTGGGTTAGATAATCTCCATTAATCTTTATCCCCTTGTTTTCCCAGCTCAGCGACTGAAAAACACCCTCCAATGTGGCATTAAAGAGCTTCGGAGATATGGTGTCACCTTGTCTCACTCCCTTTCCAATTTTTATGTGTGTTGTATTTTCAAACAGCCTAATCTTTGCACTTGCATTTTCATAGATGTTATTAATAATATTAATGTATGCATCTTCAATACCGCAGGTTTTCAGAGCCATTGTAACTGCTGATGGTTTCACCGAATCAAAGGCTTTTTCATAATCGATAAAAGCCATGCACAATGGAAGTTCATATTCCCTCGCTCTTTCAATTAGTTCTCTCAGTACGTGGATATGATCTATTGTGCTGTAGCCACTCCTGAATCCAGCTTGTTCTCTCGGTTGAGCCATGTCCAGTGTTACCTTCAAGCGGTGTGAAAGAACTTTAGTGAAGATTTTATAAACCATACACTAATAAAAGTCACGATGAGATAAAAAGTTATATAGCACTTATTTTCATCTCCATGATGTTGTACCTTGTGGTTATGTTGGACATGCGCCGTACAGCTTGTGCGTACTGAATATGCGTCATCTTCTAATGTTTCCTAGTATATTTATATGTTGCCTCATCCATAAGTTGTCTCAGAGGATGGGTACCTGACCTGATGGCAAGACCCGAAAGATCTAACGATTTTTAATGTAATTTATCTGTAATTAAAGTTTTTATCTCATCGTGACTTTTATTAGTGTATCGTGCTTAGATGGTTATTCACCAACGTTTCTCAGGACATTTTAGCACGAGTCATCTATTCTTCTGAATTGAACAGTACTAACATACATTACAACACACTGCTCAAGATTTCAGGCACAAGAAATCATATTGTAAATATATTATGATTAATTTTTACATAACTGAAGTCATACTGGTGTCTTTTAACATGTTTTGAGTTGTTTTGATTTAAATGAAGTCACGTCGTTAAAAAGCAATTTTGGTATGAATGGCGTCACATTGCTAATTAGTTTCGTGCGATTTTTTATGCAAATTAGGTCATATCGTTAGCATTTTATAGAAGGCGAGTCGAAAGTTTTGCAATATTTGCATAAAAGCATGTGCTGCGGGGGCATTTCACGTGTTTAAGCTACTTTTTTTTTCTTTTTTTTTTTTTTTTTTGATTGGATGTTTAACGACCACCGTGAGCAACTCAATGGGCTATAAGCAGTCTCCGTCCCTAATTTAGGGTCACTGGCTCCAGGGAAGGGAGAGAGCCAGTGCCGTAAGACAAACACAACATCCATGCCTCGCCGGGATTCGAACCCGGACTACGTTCGGACGAATGATCAGAGGCCATCGCTTAGACCACTGCGCCACCGGGGCGGCTAAGCTACTTCAAGTCGCGCACTGCAGTCAGTCTATAGGGATATAAAGTGGTAGTCGTTGCTGCGAACAGAATTGCATGTCGTCGTTCTGTCTGTGGTTAGGACTCCTAAAAGATGAACAGTCACAACCTGTTAACTAGGGAACTTTTGCTTTTCGAGCTTGAACTCGGCCATAACGCTGCTCAAGCAACACGAAACATTTGTCATGCGAAAGGGGAAGGTTCCGTGGACCACAGCACCGCAACCACATGGTTCAAGAAATTTCGCTCAGGTGACAGGAACCTCGACGATCAGCCAAGGTCAGGTAACCTGCGAACCGTGGATTCGGAGCCCGTGCGCCAGGCCGTAGAGGCAAATCCGACAACCAGCACTCGGAGAATATTAGACGAGCTGGGCATATCACAAACCACCATGGTTCGTCACCTGAACCTGTTGCCAAACGTGGGCGCTTCGAACACAAGATAATGCTCTGCGTCTGGTGGAATTTCGAGAGGATAATCCATTACGAAATTGTTCCAGACTGTTGGACCATCAACGCCAACCTCTACCGTTAACACCTGGAGCGTTTTGAAAGAGAAGTACCCGCCACTGGTGAACAGAAAGCCCGCTCTCCTACAGCAGGACAATGCTCGGCCTCATACTGTGCGAACGACCCGAGTTGAAACTCCAGGAACTTAAGGGCATCGAACTGATGCCACTTCAAGGATACAGTCCGGACCTTGTCCCGGCGGATTATTATTTGTTCCGGTCCATGGCCCACCTCCTTCGCAAGCGACACTTCAACAACAAGGAGGAGGTGGCAGATGGGGCGAAGGAGTTCTTCGCCTCGAAGGACAAGATCTGGTACCCCTGCAGAATCGAAGAACTGGCAGAGAGATGGCTAAAGAAGGTGCAACGCGATGGCCTATACTTTGAATGATAGTCAGCTTTCGTCGTAAACGTACGTCATCATCATCATCATTGTCAACCATTATCAATCCACTGCTGGACGAAGGTCTCCCCAAGTTTCCTCCACAACGGTCTGTCTTGTGCCAGTCTCCTCCATGTCACTGCCGCATACTTTCGAATTTCATCCACCCATCTCCCATGTGGTCTTTTTCTGGGTCTTTTCCTGTCCCTTGGAATCCAATCTAAAATTTCGGCTGTCCATCTATGGTCTGTCCTTCTGGCAGTATGTCCAGCCCATTGCCATTTCAGGGATTTAACTCTGATGATGATGTCTTCCACTCTCGTCATTTTTCGGATCCACGAGTTCCTCTTCTTATCTCTCCTGGTTATACCAAGCATGCACCTCTCCATGCTGCTTTGAGTTGTCTGCAGCCTTTGTATGTCTCTTTTAGTTAAGGTCCACGTCTCTGCACCATACGTAAGCACTGGAAGGATGCATTGATCAAACACTTTTCTTTTAAGACATAATGGCATATTGCTCTTGAAAATTATGCTGTTTCTTCCAAAAGCTCTCCAGGCAAGTTTTGTACGCCGATTAATTTCTTCATCAATGTGACCCTCACTTGATATCTGCTGTCCAAGATAAACATACGTATCTGTTATCTCCAGTTGTTCATGAAGACATAAAGTGATACAAATACTGCAAATCTTTCGACTCACCCTCTGTAGAATCGAAGAACTGGCAGACAGATAGCTAAAGACGGTGTACCACGATGGCCTATACTTTAAATGTTAGTCAGCTTTCGTCGTAAAGGTACGTATGAAGACATAACGTGATCCAAATATTGCAAAACGTTCGACTCACTGTCTGTAGAATCGGAGAACTGGCAGACAGATGGCTAAAGACGGTGCAACACGATGGCCTATACTTTGAATGTTAGTCAGCTTTCGTCGTAAAGGTACGTATGAAGACATAAAGTGATCCAAATATTGCAAAACGTTCGACTCTCTCTCTCTCTGTAGAATCGAAGAACGGGCAGACAGATAGCTAAAGACGGTGTACCACGATGGCCTATACTTTAAATGTTTGTCAGCTTTCGTTGTAAAGGTACGTATGAAGACATAACGTGATCCAAATATTGCAAAACGTTCGACTCACTGTCTGTAGAATCGGAGAACTGGCAGACAGATAACTAAAGACGGTGCAACACGATGGCCTATACTTTGAATGTTAGTCAGCTTTCGTCGTAAAGGTACGTATGAAGACATAAAGTGATCCAAATATTGCAAAACGTTCGACTCACTGTCTGTAGAATCGGAGAACTGGCAGACAGATGGCTAAAGACGGTGCAACACGATGGCTTACACTTTGAATGCTAGTCAGCTTTCGTCGTAAAGGTACGTATGAAGACATAAAGTGATCCAAATATTGCAAAACTGTCGACTCTCTCTCTGTAGAATCGAAGAACGGGCAGACAGATAGCTAAAGACGGTGTACCACGATGGCCTATACTTTAAATGTTAGTCAGCTTTCGTTGTAAAGGTACGTATGAAGACATAACGTGATCCAAATATTGCAAAACGTTCGACTCACTGTCTGTAGAATCGGAGAACTGGCAGACAGATGGCTAAAGACTTTGCAACACGATGGCTTATACTTTGAATGTTAGTCAGCTTTCGTCGTAAAGGTACGTGTGAATACATAAAGTGATCCAAATATTGCAAAACTGTCGACTCTCCCTCTGTAGAATCGAAGAACGGGCAGACAGATAGCTAAAGACGGTGTAACACGATGGCCTATACTTTAAATGCTAGTCAGCTTTAGTCGTAAAGGTACGTGTGAATACATAAAGTGATCCAAATATTGTAAAACTTTTGACTCAAACTCTGTAGAACCGAAGAACTGGCAGACAGATAGCTAAAGACGGTGTAACACGATGGCCTATACTTTAAATGCTAGTCAGCTTTAGTCGTAAAGGTACGTGTGAATACATAAAGTGATCCAAATATTGTAAAACTTTTTGACTCAAACTCTGTAGAACCGAAGAACTGGCAGACAGATAGCTAAAGACGGTGTAACACGATTTCCTATACTTTAAATGCCAGTCAGCTTTCGTCGTAAAGGTACGTGTGAATACATAAAGTGATCCAAATATTGCAAAACTTTTGACTCAAACTCTGTAGAACCGAAGAACTGGCAGACAGATAGCTAAAGACGGTGTAACACGATCTCCTATACTTTGAATGCCAGTCAGCTTTCGTCGTAAAGGTACGTGTGAATACATAAAGTGATCCAAATATTGCAAAACTTTTGACTCAAACTCTGTAGAACCGATGAACTGGCAGACAGATAGCTAAAGACGGTGTAACACGATGGCCTATACTTTAAATGCCAGTCAGCTTTCGTCGTAAAGGTACGTGTGAATACATAAAGTGATCCAAATATTGCAAAACTTTCGACTCACTCTCTGTAGAACCAAATAACTGGCAGACAGATGGCCAAAGATGGTGCAATAGATGGCCTATACTTTGAATGCTAGTCAGCTTTCGTCGTAAAAGTACGTATGAAGACATAAAGTGATCCAAATATTTCAAAACGTTCGTCTCACCGTCTGTAGAATCGAAGAACTGGCAGACAGATGGCTAAAGACGTTGCAACACGATGGCTTATACTTTGAATGCTAGTCAGCTTTCGTCGTAAAGGTACGTATGATGACATAAAGTGATCCAGATATTGCAAAATTTTGGACTCACCCTCTGTAACAATTTGAATAATGAGATTAACAAGTTGTGAGTAAAGTTGAGTTGCATCCTTATAATGCTGTGAGTAATTTTGATGCAAAGGTTTTTAAAACATCAAGTGTCGTAACTGAGTGGATTTTGTAAGTTAGTTAATCATTCTAAAAGTAAGAGTGTGATTGTTTTGAATGCATCTCTTTAAATTGCGGATAATTTTACAGATGACGTTCTGACATTTTAAGGACGTTTTTGATAAGAATTTACAGAAAGTATGTGACGTACTACGGAGGTTAAACACGTGCCAAGACGAAAAATCCGCAGCGATACATTCTGTCGGTGTAGTTTAGTTGGTTAGAACAACTGGCTCCGGGGCGATCAGGCGCACATTCGACCTCCGTCAACGTCAAATTTGCGTTTCCACAAGTAAAAGAAGTTTAAAGAATTGCAACTGGTAACAGCGTGTTAGATGAACACGCAAGAAATATTTGCTGCAATTAAATATCGCCTACAAAGAAAATGGCGCACGTGAACAAGCTGTTGATGGTAGCTTATGTTTTTGCTGTTTACGAAGAGAAATAATCTTATTCTGTACTTAAAAAAACGCCGTGGAAATCACGGAATCACCGTTTTTAAATGTAATAAAAGCAATATTATTAATAATAGAAAGAAAAATCGTCAATCATTTATTTTACCGGGGAAAAGAACGCCAAACGAATATCCAAAGAAGATACGTACTTTTACGACTATTTCAAAAGGCTTTACAAAATAATACAGACATTTGACGTGGACTAGGAACATAGGTCATCGCTCTTTCCACGATTATAAGTGAGTCACGGAAAAATTCTTATTGGCCGCCACCGGGAATCGAACCCAGGGTCTTCCAGTTACGCGCCTGATATGCTTCCGCTACACCACAGCGGCCTCGAATTCCTTGAGACTCAAACACACTAACTGCCAAGCCAATTTGGCAGGTTGCTTCTTGGAGCCCCGCACAATGCTAGGGATTCACCAAAAATGGTAAGCAGCAACTGAACAAATAGGTCTTACAAAAAATCCGCAGACCCAAAGAGCAATAATTAAGTATTTAAAGATATCTGTATCAACTGCAAATAAGGTAATAAACAATGGCCGTCCCGGTAGCGCTGTGGTCTAAGCGATGGCTTCTGATCATTCGTCCGAAAGGGGTCCGTGTTCGAATCCCGGGGAAGGCATTGATGTTGTGTTTGTCTTACGGCACTGGCTCTCTCCCTTCCCTGAAACCAGTGACCCTAAATTAGGGACGGTCAACTGCTTATAGCTAGGGTAGTAATTTTATCGCGGGAAAAAAAGGGAAAAAGGCAGAATTCGCGCCACGAAATAATTTCTATCCTAACTATAGCCCATTGAGTTGCTAACGGCGGTCGTTAAACCCCCAACAACAACAACAAGAAAAACAGCTTCGCAGTTTAACGTAGGCCTAATAAATACTTAGTCACCGTCTTCTCTTCCTTAAAGACGGTGGCGTCAAATTGGCTTACGTCACCCACGTTGCTCCATTTCGAGGGTCCTAACAAAAGTTGTGCACACTGTCAATTTTTGAGAAAAGTGTGAAGTAACGGAAAAACTTACCACTTACCTTATTGCCGTTCAATGTACTCCCCACCGCTGCTAATGACAGCTTGCCAGCGGTGATGTAGGTCCTGGATGCCCCGTAGTACGCCATCTTTGTTCAGCTGTCGTATTAGACTCGTCGCGTCCAATTACATTTCGTCTAGCTATTCGTTGCGGATGACACGGAGCCGGCTTTTTAATTTGGGAAAAGGTCAAAGACGAGTGGACTGAGAACAGGGCTGTATGGTGGGTGGAATAAAGTTTCACAGACATATTTCGAAAAAAGTCACCGTACGAACACTGCACCCTGACACGACGCGTTTCCATGCAGAAAGATGGCTCCCACTTCCAACAAGCGATGCTGATGAATTTTCTGCTTCAACGTTGTCCTCAGAAAGTCACGATAATATTGTGCGTTGACATTTTCCCCGACCGGCACTCGATCAGAGGCCACAAGACCCTGGACGTCGTACGCAAAAATAATCATTTGCTTCACTTTGGATTGTTGATGACGACACTTGCGTGGGGAACTTGGAAGCCTCCATTCCGCTGATTGTGACGTCACTTCCGGCTCAAAATCACGGGTTCAAGTCTCCTCAATTGCGACAGTTCCGTTCAGGAAGGTGTCGACCTCTCTTTTCGAACCTGTGAGATACTCACTCTTCTGCTCGGGGGTAAGTTGATGGGGCAGCCAGCGCGCGGCGATTTTTCGTTTTCCCAGTGAGTTGGTCAAAATCCGGTGAACAGACATGGTGGACAAATTTGCCTGATGAGCAATCTCCTTGACTCCCAAACGGCGATTCTCTTCGAGAAGTGCTGCAACAATGGTAACAGATGGTTCGTCTGTCGCAGTTTGAGGTCAGCCTAAGCGGCGATCGTTTTCGATAATTAATACACACAACTGATATGGATTAGGAACGCCAAACAGAAGTAATCGCTCTTTCCACGTTTATAAGTGCGTCATGGAAAAATTCTCATCGGCCACCACCTGGAATCGAACCCAGGTCTTCCAGTTACGCGCCGGACATGCTAGCACTGCACCACAGCAACCTCGAATTCTCCAGACTCACAAATGATTAACTGCCGAACCATATGGAAGGTTGCTTCATGGAGTCCCGCACAGTTCTGGGGATTCACCAAAGATGGTAACCAGCAACTGGTCAAATACCTAGGAGGCCAATGAATAATTATTACACACAGTTGACGTGGATTAGGAACATCAAACAGAAGTCATCGCTCTTTCCACCTTTGTAAGTGAGTTACGGAAAAATTCTCATCGGTCGCCACCGAGAATCGAACCCAGTCTTCCAGTTAGGCGCCGGACATGCTACCACTGCACCACAGCAACCTCGAATTCTCCAGACTCACAAATGATTAACTGCCAAACCATATGGAAGGTTGCTTCATGGAGTTCCGCACAATGCTGCGGATTCACCAAAGATGGTAAGCAGCAACTGGTCAAATACTCACTTAAAAACGTGGAAAGAGCACGTGACTCACTTATAAACGTGGAAACAGCGATTACCTCTGTTTGTTATGCCTAATCCACGTCAATTATGTGTATTAATGATTCATTCGCCTTTTAGTTATTTGTTCAGTTGCTGCTTACCATCATTGGTGAATCCCCAGCATCGTGCGGGGCTCCAAGAAGCAACCTGCCATGTGGTTTGGCAGTTCGTCGTATGTGAGTCTGAAGAATTCGAGGCTGTAGTATTAGCATGTCCGGTGCGTAACTGGAAGACACTGGGTTCGATTCCCGTGGCGGCCGATGAGAATTTTGCCATGACTCACTTATAAACGTGAAAAGATCGATGACTTCTGTTTGATATATATATATATCTTCGATGATGCTTCCGCCCTCCCGAAAGTGCGATGCCCTGCGAGAAACTGTGCTCTTCGATCAAGAGTTCGTTCCCCACAAACTTCTTGCAAGACAGTGTGGATCTGTGTTGGAGTTACCCCCCCGAATTTTTATTTTCACGTACAAGTGCTTGTCTAACGCTGCGACTCGACCAGAGGAGCTACACGCTCCCATTTTCAAACCCTCCCACATCTACACAGCAAATGATAGTGCGTCGTTCTGACACCCTTGCGTTGGTGAGAGTCTGACCTTGACATGACGCAGTCATTTTTCTTGATTGCATCATCCGCTTCCGTTTTAGATTAACGTGTGCATAACTTCTGTCATGACCCTCGTAGTGGCAAATGCTTACTTATCGTGCGCAGGTGATAGGTTGCGCAATTTATAGTAGTCCCACGTGACGTTGATATCACGTCGTACTCTGTTATCGCTTTGAATATGTGAAACGGGGATGTACCTAATGCAAAACTAACTCAATGTAATGTTCTTCCACATCTGAAGTTTTCCAACATAAGAGTAACTTTTATTTATGTTTCAGTTCCACTGGCAACACCGAGAAGTTGAAGGCGGATCTAATGATTGGATGCGATGGTGCATATTCAGCCGTTCGCCGGCAGATGCTAAAGATGCCAAGATTTAACTACAGCCAAACTTACATTCCTCACGGCTACCTGGAGCTCTGCATTCCTCCTACTGAAGATGGCACAGTAAGGGTTTCCATTTTACTTAGCGCGAGGGAAAAGTAAAAGAAGCAGAGATATTTAACCTATTAGTTTTCACAGTTGTAGTTGTAAAAGTAACTTGAATAACACATTTTTAATTGCATTTCATTAAATGAACTGTACCCATTCTTTCCAGGGTATTTTTTTTTTGATTGGAGGTTTAACGACCACCGTGAGCAACTCAATGGGCTATAAGCAGTCGCCCGTCCCTAATTTAGGGTCACTGGTTCCAGGGAAGGGAGAGAACCACCTTTCTCCCAGATGAGGTAAGTCACGCTTCAAGGCATTAAGTCTACAGGGTTATGAAAGCGTTCCACAGGTATCTCCTTCCATACTTGTTGCACCGCTGTCTATATTTCCGTCGTATTCTCGTGTGGAAAGGTCCCGAGCTCAGACCTTTCCACAGAGTTCTTGCCCGGTGAAAGGAGAAGCCATTACTGGGGGAGAACTTCTGTGGAATGCTCTGCTAACTGTGCTCTTGTCACTACGACTGTGTGGGGAAGCGCACTGTTCTCCTGAAAGTGCCCGGTGCTCTGTGCGTGTATGTTGGCCATGAAAGGATGTAGATTGTCTGCAAGGATAGTCACGTGTCTTTGGCCGTTCAGAGATTCATTTACACGTACCAGAGGTCCCAGTTGAACACGCTTAAAACCATAAAGGAGCCTCCAACAGCCTGAACGGTTCGTAGTTTACATGCAGGGTCCGTCGCTTGATGAGGTTTCCGCCAGATTAGCACCTTTCTGTCTACTCGAAATAACTAGAAACGGGACTTATCGGACCACAAGACCCGTTTCCAACCATCCAAGGTCCAGTGCCGATGTTATTTCTCCCAGCTGAGGCGTACAGTTTGGTGGTGTGTCATCAGTAATGGGAATAGATAAAGTCATTGCTCTTTCAACGTTTTTCTTTAATTAGCACACAGCAACCGAAAAATTGTATTTCGACACCGCTGGGATCGAACCCCGGATCTCTCAATAACTAGCCGAGAGCGCTCACCTTACGCTATGGTGCCAACAGTCCACCGTGCTAATGAGTCTCTGGTGGCCCAGCGGCTCCCATAATCCTTTGCGGTTAATGATCGCCTGGTCGAGGCGTTTTGTGGCACCTCCCTTGAAGTCTGCGGTGATTTGTTCCACTGTCACTCTCCGGTTGGTTACAGCTGTGAGGAACAGACGTCGACGTCGTTCATCCACCACCTTTCTCCGCCCATGGCGATGTCCGCGATGCGATGTTATTCCGGAAATGGCGTATTCCCCGATACACTCTTGATACTGTCGATCGAGGTACTACAATTCCTGTAACAGCTCCGCGATAGAGAAACCCGTACGTTGGGCCCCCATTATCCACTAAAGTGCCAAAAGTCATGGGTTTCTTACCTAGTATCGTGTAGTACCTCCTCTAGCCCGGCAAAGTGCAGCAACTCGACGTGGCATCGATTCCACAAGTGTCCGGAGGACTTCTGGAGAAGTGTTAGGCCCTGCCGTCTGAGCAGTCACCGACAATTCCCTGGTATTTGCAGATGCAGGATCTTGGGAACGAATGGACCTTTCCGCCCTCTCGCACGCACCGTAATGAATATTGTTCTATTGGATTCATGTCGGGAGACCATTGTGCCACACCATCAGTCGGAACTGTCTAAAATGCGTCTCCAACCAATTCTGAACATTATATTAAACAGTATCATGTTTGATGACACCGCCGACACGTTCCTTGAGATCCGCTGTAACAAGCGATGAGCTCCCGGAGCGCTGGTCATCACACACATTTGCTCTCCCCGCATTAAGCATCACACGCGCGGTGTTAAATACGGACTCGTCCTTTAGGACGTTGGATCCAGAACCAGGACTCATCGGAACAAGCTACTTTTTTTTTGCCAGTGGTCCAATATTACATGATCACCATAGCTGGAGCTGCCGATAGCGATCAGTTAACATGAGTGTATGAACAGGCCGCGGACCCCCTTGGCCTGCCAGGAGGAGCGTCCGCCTGACGGTGTTCTGGATTTTTTGTGCGTCCCTGATATCAATTTGTTGCTAATTAATAAACCGTGAGACGTCTGTTGTCTCGAACAGAACGTGCCAACCAGCGTTTATGTCCAGTATCAACAAGTGGTGCGGCATCTTTTCGGCACATTTATGGAATGGTTTCCCTCTCCGACACATTTTGTGGAACAGTTTCCCTCTCCAGCACATTTTATGGAATGGTTTCCCTCTCCGGCACATTTTATGGAATAGTTTCCCTCTCCAGCTCATTTTATGGAATGGTTTCCCCCTTCGGCCCATTTTACGGAACGGATAGCCCCTCCGGCACATTTTTATGGAACGGTAACCCTCTCCAGCACATTTTATGGAATAGTTTCCTCTCTCCGGCACATTTTATGGAACAGTTCCCCTCTCCGGTCCATTTCATGTAATGGTTTCCCTATCTGGCGCATTTTGTGGAATGTTTTACCTCTCCGACACATTTTATAGAACGGTTTCCCTCTCCTGCACATTTTATGTAATGGTATCCCTCTTCGGCACATTTTATGGAACTGTTACCTTCTCCGGCACATTTTATGGAATAGTTTACACTCTCCGGCACATTTTATGGAACGGTTTTCCTCTCCGGTCCATTTTATGGAATGGTTTTCCTCTACAGCACATTTTATGGAATGGTTTTCCTCTACGGCACATTTTATGGAACGGTTTCCCTCTCAGGCACATTTTATGGAACGGTTTCCCTCTCAGGCACATTTTGTGGAACAGTTTCCATCTCAGGCACATTTTATGGAACGGTTTCCATCTCCGGCACATTTTATGGAACGGTTTCCCTCTCCGGCACATTTTATAGAATGGTTTCCCTCTTCGGCACATTTTATGGAATGGTTTCCCTATCTGGCACATTTTGTGGAATGGTTTCCATCTCCGGCACATTTTATGGAACGGTTTCCCTCTCCAGCACATTTTATGGAGTGGGTTCCCTCTTCGGCCCATTTTATGAAACGGTTACCCTCGCCGGCACATTTTATGGAATAGTTTCGCCTCTCCAGCACCTTTTATGGAACGGTTTCCCTCTCCGGCACATTTTATGGAAAGGGTTTCCTCTCCGGCACATTTTATGGAACGATTTCCCTCTCTCCCACATTTTATGGAATGGTTTCAATCTCAGGCACCTTTTATGGAACGGTTTCCATCTCCGCCACATTTTATGGAATGGTTTCAATCTCAGGCACATTTTATGGAATGGTTTCCTTCTCCGGCTCATTTTATGGAATGGTTTCAATCTCAGGCACATTTTTTGGAACGGTTTCCCTCTCCGGCACATTTTGTGGAATGATTACCCTCTCCGGCACATTTTATGGAATGGTTTCCCTCTGCGGCACATTTTATGGAATGGTTTCCCTCTCCGGCACATTTTATGGAATGGTTTCCCTCTCCGGCACATTTTATGGAATGGTTTCCTTCTCCGGCTCATTTTATGGAATGGTTTCAATCTCAGGCACATTTTTTGGAACAGTTTCCCTCTCCGGCACATTTTGTGGAATGGTTTCCCTCTCCGGCACATTTTATGCAATGGTTCCCCCTCTCCGGAACATTTTATGGAATGATTTCCCTCTCCGGAACATTTTATGGAATGGTTTCCCTCTCCGGCAGATTTTATGAAATGGCTTTTCTCTAGGGCATATTTTATGGAATGGTTTCGCTTTCCTGATTATTCCTGCCATTGCTTCAACGCGACGGACCTCGAGCAACCAACAAAGTTTGCAACAGCTGAAATGCTGATTCCCCCCCCCACCCCCCATTTTTATTTCTTCTTTCGCGATACCGGAACTTCACTCCGTCTGTTGGTCATACCTCGTTGGATGTCCTTAATGTTGCTGAAGCGCTCCCCTTTCAAGGTATATAATGAATTAGCTTTGTTTATCTTTTTGCTAAGCTAATTATTATGAATGAATAATGCTCTAAGCTTCAAAATGATGAATTCCCAAAAGGGTGTTGTTACTCGTTAATTATGAACTTAAACAAAGTCTCAACGCTGGTTATTTATATTAAGTAATCAAAGTCATAAACCTAACAGCCAGACAGAGGTCTGACAAAACTAAGAATTGAGAAAGACTGAACTTACAGAACAACTTGTTTATTATGAAGACTCCTGGTCAACTAAGGCACTCATATATCACTACTACATAACAACACACTGCAACGCAACACCAACCACCCTCAACTCCAACGCAACAACACAACTACAACGCAACAACACAACTACAACGCAACAACCCAACTACAACGCAACAACACAACTACTCCGCAACAACTCAACACCACACTTCTCGATGAACGCGCCTATATACGAGCTACCACCACGTCATGACTTACACTCATTGCCAGATCTCATTCAGCGGGGTGAAATAATATTCCGTTCAGTAGGAAGATAATTTACATAGTAAAATAAAAATAACCAGAGATAGTAAAATCAAAAGGAAAGTGAATATAGAGTATACGTTACATCATCTCCCCCTTAATTTTTCTTCTTTTTTTTTTTTTTTTTTTTTTTTGGTTGCCGAAAAACCTATCAATTTTGGAGTGTAAGTCTTACATTTCGATGATTGACGTTTCTCGATCTTTTTTTTTTGATTTGTTGTTTGGTGGTAGCCGTATTTACATTATCAACTTGGCATAACAATTTACGAATCTGTATTCGACTGTGAAATTTGTAGTGTAGAACAAACCAAACCTGCATCGGCATACTTTCCTTTTATTCTGCCTAGCAGGAATCACTTTTTTAATTTCAAATTACGTGCGCCTCATTCGTGGAAAGACATTACAACTGTATCAGCAGCGAAGATTGCCTGAAGCTGCCTAACAGTAACAATTTTATTATTTTCATTTCAAATTACGTTTGCCTCATGCGTTGAAATACAGAACAACTGTATCAGCAGCAAAATTTACCTGGAGCTGCCTAACAGTAACAATTTTATTATTTTCATTTCAAATTACGTTTGCCTCATGCGTTGAAATACAGAACAACTGTATCAGCAGCGAAATTTACCTGGAGCTGCCTAACAGTAACAATTTTATTATTTTACCCCTAAGCACATAGATATATACAAAAAAAGTGGATTAGTAGATGGACATAGAAGAAATATAAAAAAAAAACACACATATATACACAAAAAGAATGCATAGGCCCACACGAAAAAAAGAAATTCTGACACGCCAACTGGTCGAGCAGGAAAAACAATAAACTGAGAAAAGAACCTGTCCACGAGAACTTACTTATCTCGAGGACGCATAAAAAATTCTAGTGCGAAAACGTTTTCCAGGCCTAATGGGACTGGGGAAATCAGGTGGCTTGGATCTCTTCCGGGACGGTAATGGAACATCGGTCTGTTGTCGGTCAGGAATCTGGCGGTCTGGAAATCCCTGCGGCTGAGAAGAACGGTCAGAAGTCTGGCGGTCCGGAATCCCTTGCGGCTGAGAAGAACGGTCAGGAACGTCAGAAGTCTGGCGGTCTGGAAATCCCTGCGGTTGAGAAGAACGGTCAGGAACGTCAGAAGTCTGGCGGTCTGGAAATCCCTGCGGTTGAGAAGAACGGTCAGGAACGTCAGAAGTCTGGCGGTCCGGAAATCCCTGCTGCGGCTGATAGGAACGGGCTCCCCAGGCTTTGGATATGAAGTCCCTTGATGCTGGGGCCCGTTGTGTCCTTCCAGGATCTTTTTGGAGGGACGTGTCTCCGGCCACATCGCTTGTTTTCGTTTACGCCCACGGGGCATGATAGTAGTAGCAGGCATCGGCCCTGTTTGCCCTGAACGGAGGTTCCAGGGGCGAAACCCGGGCGGATGCAAAGATTTCTGCCTTCGTCGCTGTTGCGGCGAAGCAGATTGGGGAGACAAGTGACGTTTGCGCCCAGCTTTTGGTGGTGCTGGACGGTGTGGAATATTAAATGTTGGATTCATAACTGACAAATCCGAAATGTCCGACGCCTCTGAGTCGCTGCTATAATTCAGCGGTCGTGCAGGGCGATGTTTGGATTTGCCTATAGGAATACTTTCCGATGAGGTATTCAAAGAAGAAGTATCCCGCGTTGGTGCAGAGTTAGCCGGAAACGGCGCAGCAATAGTCTTGGCAATGGTTGGAGGGAAAGGAACGATACTAGTATTCGACGAACGCGAATCGAGCCTTGGTCTCACGGGAGAATCAGGTTGCGTGTGTAGAAACTCGTCTGGAGGGGGGAGGGTGAAGGAAAAATCACTGGTGATTCGTCAAAAATGTTCGGTGGGTCGTCCACAATTTCTGGCGGTTGAACATGAGATATAGATTCTTGAGTCTGTGGAACAGAAGGTTGAGTAGGATTGATAATGAACTCGATATCCCGTTCGTGATACTTGCGACATTGATCAACATGTACATATTGAAAATTGTTGTTCGGTTTCTCCAGAACAATATTATTTTCAAAGACATTTGCCACCCGATATGGACCTTCGTAGCTGGGTGCAAATTTCTTCACTAAAGTATGCGAAACAGAAGACTGGAAGTGCGTTTCCACGAGAGTGAGATCTCCAACGACAAGATCTGGTTCCCTACGCCTAGAATTATAATATCGTGCTTGAGCCGCTTGTGCTCCTAGCATTGCAATACGAGCTTTTTCTGCCATAATGTGTACTGATTGCGGAGTTGGTCGCTGATTTAGTTCGTCGATAATCCCCGTTAAATTTTCAAAAGGGGTTTTAATTTTGCGACCCAGAAAAAGTTCTGCAGGAGTAATTTTAGTAGACTCGTGGACAGACGAGCGGAGGGCGAACGCAAAAAGTTCTAAATGTTCATCCCATCTTTCATGGTGGTCCATTACGAAAGTCGCAATCATTTTCACTAGCGTTCGGTTAACGCGTTCTGCAGGATTACTCTGGGGATGATATGGGGAAATGAATTTGTGTTTAATGTGTAATCTCGCACACATTCTTTCAAAAATGTCAGAAATAAATTGAGGACCATTATCCGAAACTACTTTATTAGGTGCACCATATCTAGAAAATACTTCATTAACTAAGACATTACAAATAATCTCAGCCGTAGCGGCTTTAATGGGAAAAACTTCAACCCATTGAGAAAAATTATCAGTTAGTACTAAAACATAACGAGCTTTATTTTTAACAGATAATGGATAAGGTCCCAATAAATCTATGGAAATAATATCAAATACATGAGAACTTGAACTAGATTTCAAGTGACCGGCCGGTCTTACATTACGATAATTATTAATCTGACACAAGTGACATGATTGAACGTATGCGAGCACACTTTGGTACATTCCAGGCCAATAGGCAACATCCCGCAATTTACAACGGGTCTTGCGAATACCTAAATGGCCTGCAAGAGGTTTGTCATGAAATTCATTTAAAAGAGAAATTCTAAGGGTTCGCGGAATACATGGGCGAAACTCTGCCCTAGTAGTCCGAGACTTTGTATAATAAAGAAGACCCTCTATTACTTCAAAATGTTGTGACCTTCCAGCCAGAGAAGGATCACTTTGTGGGGGCGAACCCGCAAGCAAAAAATTGTAAATATCCCCAAAATCTGGATCATTTATTAATTCTGCCATTATCTGCTCTCTGGATGTGATATCAGCTATCAGAAGTAAAGGCTGACATCCAGGAGTAGTTTCGGTGGGGACCCCACTAATCGGAACGCGAGATAATGCGTCCGGTAATTGATTCTTATTACCTGGCTGATACGAAATTTTGATATTGCTCTCTTGTAACTTCAGAGCCCACTTCATAAGTCTTTGAGATAGGTGTTTAGCAGAATTCAAATACTGAAGGGCAGAATGATCCGTAATTATGTTAACTGTCAATTCGTTAAGATAACATTGAAATTTATTCAGTGCATACACAACAGCAAGACATTCACGTTCCGTAGCTGAATAATTGCGTTCAGCTTTGGCTAAAGTACGAGACGCAAAAGCTATTGGATGCCCATCTTGTGACAAAACGCAACCAAGACCAACTCCGGATGCATCAGTATAAATATCAAATTCTTTAGAATGATCCGGGAAAGCCAACACCGGAGGCTGAGTCAATGCAGACTTCAGTGTTTCGAATGCAGCGTTAGCTTCAGGTGTCCAAATAAACTTCTTGTATTTACGCTTTAAAGCATACAATGGCTCACATATTGTAGCATAAGCGGGGACGAACTGCTGATACCATCCGGTCATTCCCAGAAAGCGGGATAGTTCTTTCGCTGTTTTAGGCCGAGGAAAGTCAGCAATAGGCCTAATTTTTTCATTATCAGTGAATAAGCCGTGGGGAGTAATTTTCAACCCCAGATATACAATCTCGTCCCTCGCTATCTGGCATTTACTAGGTTTTAACGTCAAGCCAGCATTGTATATAAGTTGGAACACCTGTTTGAGCAGAGAAAGGTGCTCGTCAAAAGTCTCTGATGTTATAATAATATCATCCAAATAGACATGCACATGGGGACCCAGGACAGGTCTGAGAACCGTGTCCATAAGCTTTGGGAAAGTAGCAGGTGCAGAAGCTAAACCAAAAGGCATACGTAAATATTCATAGGCCCCAAAAGGAGTCACAAAGCCTGTTTTATCGACCGAGTCCGGATGTACCGCCACCTGCCAATATCCACTCGCCAAATCCAAAGTTGACATCCATTTGGTTGACGACAAGTCATTTAGAATATGTGACATGACAGGTAGGGGATAATTGATTGTTTTTGTGACTTGGTTGAGTTTGCGAAAATCTGTCACGAAACGAAATTCATTTGGTTGTTTCTTTGGAACCAAGAAGGCAGGAGCCGCCCAGGCGCTTGTTGACTCCCTGATTATGCCTTGCTTAATCATTTCCGCAATTTGACGTTGCATTTCCTGTTTTTTATGTGGAGCACAAGGGTAAGGTTTCGTCGCAATGGGTTTCGAACCATCAGTGTCAATAACATGATAAACCACCTGTGTGAAACCAGGTTGATCCGAAAATAAACCAGGGCTTTCCTGTAAAAGGAGAGAAAGCTGGTCTCGTTGCCCCTCATTCAATTGGTCACTCAACAATAAACTCGTAATATCTACAGGAACCGTCGGAATCATTTCGACAGGTTCCGGAAAGGAAATCACATGTTGTACAAAATTCAAAGTTATTTGAAACTTGTTAATAAAGTCCATACCCATGAGACATTTCACGGGTAGCTCGTCTATAAGCAGGAAAGAATGTGTAAAACGAGCTTTTCCCAGCCCTAAAGATAATGTGACAGTTCCTGCGATACTGAAGATTTCGTTATTTGCACCTCGCAAATACTGCGTTGCAGGCTGAACATGTATTGCAGAAAAAACATCATTGCAAAACTTTGTATTTAGGGCTGATATCTCAGACCCAGTGTCGAACTTTGTCTCGACAATAATGTCTTCAAGTGTCAAGAATACATCAGGCAACTGAGGAGTTTGAACAGTCACTAATACTGTTTTAGGGTCAGGATGTTTGGTATCAGGAAGCAGGACCGACTCCTTCGTCTACTTCCTGTGGAAGTTTAAAGGAATTCTGGTGGTGTTATCATGTGGTCGGAAACCTCGACCCTGCCGGGTATCGGGAAAATTTTCACGATAAGGAAAATTGCGTGCACCCTGCGTCGGGAACTCCGCGTGTCTGTTGAGATTTTCATATTCGTTACGTCTGCCCTCAGCACGGGCAGAAAAATTATTATTGCCCTGAGCATGATAACGTTCCGAATGCTGCTGAGTGGAACGGGGTCGAGCATACTGTGCATTATGACGATACCCCGTAGCTTGCTCCGAAACTCGTTGCTGGTTCGCCACTCTTCTGTGTGGTGGAACGTATGAAGCTTGGGTGGGCACGTGTGTATGCTCGCGCTGAAAGTTTTGTCTATTATGCCGCTGAGGGTTTTCGTAATAAGCCTCGCGGGGTGCCCGAGCATGGTGAGTTGAAGCATGTTTGCCATGTCGCTCTTCATACGTGCGTATGAGGCGAAGGCATTCATGAATAGTGGTAGGGTGTCGAACCTCAAGAAAATCTTGCAAGAATGGGTCGAGCTGCTGTACGAGGGTATCCAACATGTCAACATGACTGGCATGTGGATCCCATAGATTATATAGGCGTGTAGTTTCCAACGCAAATGCAACAGGGCTATCATTGGGACCCTGCTGACGAGAAAACAGCTGTTGAGCAAGGCTAGCTCGACTGAGGCCGAAAGGAAAGATATCCAAGAATTCTGCACGGAAATTCTCATAATGAGAATCCGGGTTCGACCCTCGCCACTGCCGATACCAGGTCTTGGCGGTATCTCTCAAGCAAGTTCCGGCAATTTGGACCTTGCAGTCTTCCGGAATATTATATAAATCAAAATGGTCTTCCAGATCTTCGAGGAACTTTAAAGACCCCTCCAAACCATTGAAATAAATTGTTCCTGCAGGCGGCACGAAATGGGCAAGCATTCTGCTTCGCTGAGAGGATTGAATTCCCTCAGCTACGACCCGCGACTCAGAGTGATAAGAAGCTGGTGCATTACGAGATGGTGAAGAATGCTTGGGTATGTGTAAATTATTCATATCCAAGTCAGAGCCACAGGCTTCGTACAAATTGTCCAAACAAACACCATTACCCTCGAGACCTGCCGGAAGGTGGAAATTTGCAGTTGTCTCAGGTAAGGAAGCCATGGGTAATAATAGTCAGGATCTCGTGTTCGAGAAAAGTTCGGGCGCCAATTATAATGAATTAGCTTTGTTTATCTTTTTGCTAAGCTAATTATTATGAATGAATAATGCTCTAATCTTCAAAATGATGAATTCCCAAAAGGGTGTTGTTACTCGTTAATTATGAACTTAAACAAAGTCTCAACGCTGGTTATTTATATTAAGTAATCAAAGTCATAAACCTAACAGCCAGACAGAGGTCTGACAAAACTAACAATTGAGAAAGACTGAACTTACAGAACAACTTGTTTATTATGAAGACTCCTGGTCAACTAAGGCACTCATATATCACTACTACATAACAACACACTGCAACGCAACACCAACCACCCTCAACTCTAACGCAACAACACAACTACAACGCAACAACACAACTACAACGCAACAACCCAACTACAACGCAACAACACAACTACTCCGCAACAACTCAACACCACACTTCTCGATGAAAGCGCCTATATACGAGCTACCACCACGTCATGACTTACACTCATTGCCAGATCTCATTCAGCGGGGTGAAATAATATTCCGTTCAGTAGGAAGATAATTTACATAGTAAAATAAAAATAACCAGAGATAGTAAAATCAAAAGGAAAGTGAATATAGAGTATACGTTACAGGTACACCTCACCTTTATGAAGAGGAAAAAGTCTGGGAGACAAATCTGGCGAGTATGGTGGATGTTCAATCACACAGATCAACTTCAAAGCCAAAAACTGCTTTACGAGAAATTCACAGCGTGCGGGCGCGTTGTCGTGTAACAGCAGTTAATTCTGTGGAATACTTATTTCCTGCCACGTTGCATGTGGACGTACAGACGTTGCATTACTCCTGAATAATGCTGGCCGTTCATTCTGGTGTCCTCAGAAACAAATTCGGGGTGGATAATTCCAGGATTATCTCAAAATCGATTGAGCATTATCTTGACTCGTGAGTTTTGCAACCGGACTTTCTTCCTCCAGGGAAGAAGACGTACCATGTTCTGGCCTTTTTTTTTAGGATCAAACTGAAAACACCAACTTTCATCACCGGTGACAATTCTTTGCAACAAATCAAGATCTTTATCAACTGCATGGATGAAATTTTGACAACATGCAATCAGGTGCGTTCTCTGTTCATGTGCGAACGTGTGCGGCACAAACCTCGCGTAAATCTTCCTCTTTTTGCAGATCCTTTTCTAAGGCTACCCTGGCCGTTTCCTTACCGACATCAAGCTGCTCTGCGAATAGTTTAGTGACCATTCTCCTGTCAGGGGCAACAATTTCGCTAGCCTTCACCACATTTTAATTTATCAGTGCAGAAACTGGGCATCCTGTGCGTGGTTCATCCGCGAGGGACTCCCTCCCATTTTTAAACGTTGAAAACCAGCGGCACACTTGTGCACAACTCCGACAGTCATCGCTGTAAGCTATTTTTAGGTCTTGGTACACTTCCGTGGCAGTTTTTCCTAATTTACAGGAAAATTGTATCACAGCTCTTTGCTCCATTACTTAACTTCTGACACGCTCCACTCACACAGTCTTACTTCAATGATGGCCACACAAAAACTGCTGCGTCACCTGACTCGAAAGTTGCTTCAGCGATTACAGCACACTCTAGCGGTCAAAACTACAAACACGCTCCACTCACACCGTCTTACTTCACTGGTGACCACACGAAAACGGCTGGGTTATCCGATTCGAAAGTTGCTCCTGCGATTACAGCGCACTCTAGCGGTCAAAACTACAAACACGCTCCACTCACACCGTCTTACTTCACTGGTGACCACACGAAAACTGCTGGGTTATCCGACTCGAAAGTTGCTCCTGCGATTACAGCACACTCTAGCGGTCAAAACTACAAACACGCTCCACTCACACCGTCTTACTTCACTGGTGACCACACGAAAACTGCTGCGTTACCCGACTCCAAAGTTGTTACCGCGATTACAGCACACTCCAGCGGTCAAAGCTACAAACACGCTCCACTCACACAGTCTTACTTTACTGGTGACCACACGAAAACTGCTGGGTTATCCGACTCGAAAGTTGCTCCTGCGATTACAGCACACTCTAGCGGTCAAACCCATACACACGCTCCACTCACACAATCTTACTTCAACGCTGTCCACACGAAAACTGCTGCGTTACCCGACTCCAAAGTTGTTACCGCGATTACAGCACACTCCAGCGGTCAAAGCTACAAACACGCTCCACTCACACAGTCTTACTTTACTGGTGACCACACGAAAACTGCTGGGTTATCCGACTCGAAAGTTGCTCCTGCGATTACAGCACACTCTAGCGGTCAAAACTACAAACACGCTCCACTCACACCGTCTTACTTCACTGGTGACCACACGAAAACTGCTGCGTTATCCGACTCGAAAGTTGCTCCTGCGATTACAGCACACTCTAGCGGTCAAACCCATACACACGCTCCACTCACACAATCTTACTTCAACGCTGTCCACACGAAAACTGCTGCGTTATCCGACTCGAAAGTTGTTACCGCGATTACAGCACACTCCAGCGGTCAAAACTACAAACACGCTCCACTCACACCGTCTTACTTCACTGGTGACCACACGAAAACTGCTGGGTTATCCGACTCGAAAGTTGCTCCTGCGATTACAGCACACTCTAGCGGTCAAAACTACAAACACGCTCCACTCACACCGTCTTACTTCACTGGTGACCACACGAAAACTGCTGCGTTATCCGACTAGAAAGTTGCTCCTGCGATTACAGCACACTCTAGCGGTCAAAACTACAAACACGCTCCACTGACACAGTCTTACTTCACTGGTGACCACACGAAAACTGCTGGGTTATCCGACTCGAAAGTTGCTCCTGCGATTACAGCACACTCTCGCGGTCAAAACTACAAACACGCTCCACTCACACCGTCTTACTTCACTGGTGACCACACGAAAACGGCTGGGTTATCCGATTCGAAAGTTGCTCCTGCGATTACAGCGCACTCTAGCGGTCAAAACTACAAACACGCTCCACTCACACAGTCTTACTTCACTGGTGACCACACGAAAACTGCTGGGTTATCCGACTCGAAAGTTGCTCCTGCGATTACAGCACACTCTCGCGGTCAAAACTACAAACACGCTCCACTCACACCGTCTTACTTCACTGGTGACCACACGAAAACGGCTGGGTTATCCGACTCGAAAGTTGCTCCTGCGATTACAGTACACTCTCGCGGTCAAAACTACAAACACGCTCCACTCACACCGTCTTACTTCACTGGTGACCACACGAAAACTGCTGCGTTATCCGACTAGAAAGTTGCTCCTGCGATTACAGCACACTCTAGCGGTCAAAACTACAAACACGCTCCACTGACACAGTCTTACTTCACTGGTGACCACACGAAAACTGCTGGGTTATCCGACTCGAAAGTTGCTCCTGCGATTACAGCACACTCTCGCGGTCAAAACTACAAACACGCTCCACTCACACCGTCTTACTTCACTGGTGACCACACGAAAACGGCTGGGTTATCCGATTCGAAAGTTGCTCCTGCGATTACAGCGCACTCTAGCGGTCAAAACTACAAACACGCTCCACTCACACAGTCTTACTTCACTGGTGACCACACGAAAACTGCTGGGTTATCCGACTCGAAAGTTGCTCCTGCGATTACAGCACACTCTCGCGGTCAAAACTACAAACACGCTCCACTCACACCGTCTTACTTCACTGGTGACCACACGAAAACTGCTGCGTTATCCGACTAGAAAGTTGCTCCTGCGATTACAGCACACTCTAGCGGTCAAAACTACAAACACGCTCCACTGACACAGTCTTACTTCACTGGTGACCACACGAAAACTGCTGGGTTATCCGACTCGAAAGTTGCTCCTGCGATTACAGCACACTCTAGCGGTCAAAACTACAAACACGCTCCACTCACACCGTCTTACTTCACTGGTGACCACACGAAAACTGCTGGGTTATCCGACTCGAAAGTTGCTCCTGCGATTACAGCACACTCTAGCGGTCAAAACTACAAACACGCTCCACTCACACCGTCTTACTTCACTGGTGACCACACGAAAACTGCTGCGTTATCCGACTAGAAAGTTGCTCCTGCGATTACAGCACACTCTAGCGGTCAAAACTACAAACACGCTCCACTGACACAGTCTTACTTCACTGGTGACCACACGAAAACTGCTGGGTTATCCGACTCGAAAGTTGCTCCTGCGATTACAGCACACTCTCGCGGTCAAAACTACAAACACGCTCCACTCACACCGTCTTACTTCACTGGTGACCACACGAAAACGGCTGGGTTATCCGATTCGAAAGTTGCTCCTGCGATTACAGCGCACTCTAGCGGTCAAAACTACAAACACGCTCCACTCACACAGTCTTACTTCACTGGTGACCACACGAAAACTGCTGGGTTATCCGACTCGAAAGTTGCTCCTGCGATTACAGTACACTCTCGCGGTCAAAACTACAAACACGCTCCACTCACACCGTTTTACTTCACTGGTGACCACACGAAAACTGCTGGGTTATCCGACTCGAAAGTTGCTCCTGCGATTACAGCACACTCTAGCGGTCAAACCCATACACACGCTCCACTCACACAATCTTACTTCAACGCTGTCCACGCGAAAACTGCTGCGTCACCCGACTCATAAGTTGATACTGCGATTACAGCACACTCCAGCGGTCAAAACTACAAACACGCTCCACTCACACAGTCTTACTTCACTGGTGACCACACGAAAACTGCTGGGTTATCCGACTCGAAAGTTGCTCCTGCGATTACAGCACACTCTAGCGGCCAAAACTACAAACACGCTCCACTCACACAATCTTACTTCAACGGTGTCCACACGAAAACTGCTGCGTCACCCGACTCCAAAGTTGCTACCGCGATTACAGCACACTCTAGCGGTCAAAACTATAAACACGTTCCACTCACACAGTCTTACTTCACTGGTGACCACACGAAAACGGCGGGGTCATCCTACTCGAAAGTTGCTCCAGCGATTACAACACACTCTAGCGGTCAAAACTGTAAACACGCTCCACTCACACATTCTTACTTCAACGGTGGCTACACGAAAATGGCTGCGTCACCCGACTTGAAAATTGCTCCGGTGATTACAGAATTCTCTAGCGGTCAAAACTATAAACACGCTCCACTCACACAGTCTTACTTCACTGGTGGCCACACGAAAACTGCTGCGTTACCCGACTCGAAAGTTGCTCCAGCGATTACAGCACACTCTAGCTGTCAAAACTATAAACACGTTTGTTACTTTTATTCAAAGGGCTGCCCCGTAAAAAAAGTATAATTGTTTAACGGGCACAGTGGTCATATCTGAATCACAGTGGTGTGATGATTTATTATCTCAGTATGGTCTTCTGATTTACCTTGGTATGATTGTGTAATACACTTATGCATTAGTTATTTGTAAGATTGGAATTTGCTGCAAAGAGTGTTCATTGATATTTTTACAGTTTGCAATGGAGGCCAACTTCCTACACATCTGGCCTAGAAACACTTTCATGATGATCGCCCTTCCCAATCAAGACAAGTCCTACACAGTGACTCTTTTTATGCCCTTCCCGATGTTTGACGCTCTAAAGGATGAAGACAAATTGATTGCTTTCTTTCAAGAACAATTTCCGGACTCCATTCCACTCATAGGACGGTACGTTGTTGTTTTTTTATTTAATTTTTTCAATTCGTTTCATCAAAGTGTACATGATCGCATCAGAATAACATGACCACCCACTGAATCAGGATGTACCCGCCCAGGCGCATCACAGAATACACGTGACAAAGTCCACCACACGGAGATATAATGGCCGGCTAGGACAGATGAGTCATAGTGCCTTACGTGAGCACAATAGGCAGAAGCAGTGATTTGGCGGATGTTCGAAAAGGAATGAACAGCGGCTATGACGGCAAGGGTGGAAGCATCTGAGAAACAGCAGACTTCGTGGGTTGTTCGCGAGGTGCTCTAGTAAGGGTGTACCAATAGCGGACCGCGGTCATACCGAGTACCACCCGACGTCATAACTGTGAAGCCCCAAAGGCCATCGACCCCAGAGGGGAACGTTGCCTCCGTCGACTGGTAAAGGACAATCGACCAGTAACAGTGTAGCAATAACCACTGAAACGAACGCTGGATCCCCATGTTACGTGTCCGTGATAACAGTAGAGAGAACCCCGTCACGCATGGCTCTTCGGAGTCAACGCTGTGTCAAGACGCCCATGTTAACTCCATTGGTAACGACGCCTGCAGTTCACATGGGACTACAGTCATTGCACGGAGGAAGAATGGGAAAATGGTTGCCTTCTCCGACGAATCGAGTTTTATACTCCACAGATGTGACAGGCGGATACTGCGTCAGACCGGGGCCTCCGGGACTCCTCTCCCCGCTCCCTCTATGTTTACGGGCCTAGCCATCGGATTAAGAACTTGTATGTGATGTCACACTAAGCGACGGGCAACGTCCATGGGTGGGTAGCTGAAGACATTGTAAAAATATTCACTATTTGCTTCCAATTATTTAAATTCCTTTTGCCTGATGATTGTGAGCAGTTACTCCATGTACAAAATGTAAAATTTGCGTTAAAAAACTTAGTGGCGGAGAAGGTTAAAGAGTTGAATGTGGTAAACGGAAAATGTTCGAAATGTAATAAAACTAAATTTGAAATGGGACTAAAGTGTGTTTCTGTATTTTTAGAAATATTTTTAGATAACTACTCAAGGTTAAAGAGTTGAATGTGGTAAACGGAAAATGCTCAAAATGTAATCAAACTAAATTTGAACTGGGACTAAAGTGTGCTTCCGTATTTTTAGAAATATTTTGAAATAACTACTCAAGGTTAAAGAGTTGAATGTGGTAAACGGAAAATGCTCAAAATGTAATCAAACTAAATTTGAACTGGGACTAAAGTGTACTTCCGTATTTTTAGAAATATTTTTAAATAACTACTGAAGGTTAAAGGGTTGAATGAGGTAAACGGAAAATGTTCAAAATGTAATGAAACTGAATTTGAACTGGGAATAAAGTGTGCTTCTGTATTTTTAGAAATATTTTTAAATAACTATTCAAGGTTAAAGAGTTGAATGTGGTAAACGGAAAATGTTTAAAATATAATCAAACTAAATTTGAACTGGGACTAAAGTGTGCTTCCGTATTTTTAGAAATATTTTAAAATAACTACTCAAGGTTAAAGAGTTGAATGTGGTAAACGGAAAATGCTCAAAATGTAATCAAACTAAATTTGAACTGGGACTAAAGTGTGCTTCCGTATTTTTAGAAATATTCTGAAATAACTACTCAAGGTTAAAGAGTTGAAGGTGGTAAACGGAAAATGCTCAAAATGTAATCAAACTAAATTTGAACTGGAACTAAAGTGTGCTTCTGTATTTTTAGAAATATTTTGAAATCACTACTCAAGGTTAAAGAGTTGAATGTGGCAAACGGAAAATGTTCAAAATATAATCACACTAAATTTGAACTGAGACTAAAGTGTGCTTCTGTATTTTTAGAAATATTTTGAAATAACTACTCAAGGTTAAAGAGTTGAATGTGGTAAACGGAAAATGCTCAAAATGTAATCAAACTAAATTTGAACTGGGACTAAAGTGTGCTTCTGTCTTTTTAGAAATATTTTGAAATAACTACTGAAGGTTAAAGAGTTGAATGTGGTAAACGGAAAATGCTCAAAATGTAATCAAACTAAATTTGAACTGGGACTAAAGTTTACTTCCGTATTTTTAGAAATATTTTTAAATAACTACTGAAGGTTAAAGAGTTGAATGTGGTAAACGGAAAATGTTCAAAATGTAATGAAACTGAATTTGAACTGGGAATAAAGTGTGCTTCTGTATTTTTAGAAATATTTTAAAATAACTATTCAAGGTTAAAGAGTTGAATGTGGTAAACGGAAAATGTTTAAAATATAATCAAACTAAATTTGAACTGGGACTAAAGTGTGCTTCCGTATTTTTAGAAATATTTTAAAATAACTACTCAAGGTTAAAGAGTTGAATGTGGTAAACGGAAAATGCTCAAAATGTAATCAAACTGAATTTGAACTGGGAATAAAGTGTGCTTCCGTACTTTTAGAAATATTTTTAAATAACTACTCAAGGTTAAAGAGTTGAATGTGGTAAACGGAAAATGTTTAAAATATAATCAAACTAAATTTGAACTGGGACTAAAGTGTGCTTCCGTACTTTTAGAAATATTTTTAAATAACTACTCAAGGCTCAAGAGTTGAATGCGGTAAACGGAAAATGTTTAAAATATAATCAAACTAAATTTGAACTGGGACTAAAGTGTGCTTCCGTATTTTTAGAAATATTTTAAAATAACTACTGAAGGTTAAAGAGTTGAATGTGGTAAACGGAAAATGTTTAAAATATAATCAAACTAAATTTGAACTGGGAATAAAGTGTGCTTCCGTACTTTTAGAAATATTTTTAAATAACTACTCAAGGTTAAAGAGTTGAATGTGGTAAACGGAAAATGTTTAAAATATAATCAAACTAAATTTGAACTGGGACTAAAGTGTGCTTCCGTACTTTTAGAAATATTTTTAAATAACTACTCAAGGCTCAAGAGTTGAATGCGGTAAACGGAAAATGTTTAAAATATAATCAAACTAAATTTGAACTGGGACTAAAGTGTGCTTCCGTATTTTTAGAAATATTTTAAAATAACTACTGAAGGTTAAAGAGTTGAATGTGGTAAACGGAAAATGCTCAAAATGTAATCAAACTAAATTTGAACTGGGACTAAAGTTTACTTCCGTACTTTTAGAAATATTTTTAAATAACTACTCAAGGCTCAAGAGTTGAATGTGGTAAACGGAAAATGTTTAAAATATAATCAAACTAAATTTGAACTGGGAATAAAGTGTGCTTCCGTATTTTTAGAAATATTTTTAAATAACTACTCAAGGTTAAAGAGTTGAATGTGGTAAACGGAAAATGTTTAAAATATAATCAAACTAAATTTGAACTGGGACTAAAGTGTGCTTCCGTACTTTTAGAAATATTTTTAAATAACTACTCAAGGCTCAAGAGTTGAATGCGGTAAACGGAAAATGTTTAAAATATAATCAAACTAAATTTGAACTGGGACTAAAGCGTGCTTCCGTATTTTTAGAAATATTTTAAAATAACTACTCAAGGTTAAAGAGTTGAATGCGGTAAACGGAAATTGTTCAAAATGTAATCAAACTAAATTTGAACTGGGAATAAAGTGTGCTTCTGTATTTTTAGAAATATTTTGAAATAACTACTCAAAGTTAAAAACTCACTGCTTAAATAACAAGTCAGGGAAAAAAATATGCCATGGTGCAGTATAGCTACTTAATGAATCTGCCCGTCCTGTGTGCCTCACAAACAACGGGAAAATTTTGGCAAAGACATTTGATAATCATCATTACATGGGAACTAAACTCTAACCCCAGTCTTACTACCCTAAACCCCATACAAATAAATATATTTCAATCTTCATTTTTATGTATTTTCAATCTTCATTTCATGTGTGGGAAAAAATTATCAAGTATGTATGTTCTAACACATGTTCTGGCAAAATCGATACAAGGTAAGTTTTTTTTTTTTTTTTCATTTATTTATTTTTGTGTGCACATTGTGCTGAGAGTTACACATTCTCAGTATCAATTTAGTCTAGTTGGCAGCCTCAAAACGTTTTTATTTATATCTGTACGCCCTGCAACATTATGCAGATAAATAGTAAAATTATATCTCTAATTCCTTCAACTTCAAAATCGAGTAGGAGTGGGGGAGAGGCTAAGTTGTTAAAACTACACATAAATGCAGACTGTAGTAGCATTATTAGCATTTTTTTTTACTTTCTTTTCCAAATACGTTGTCAGTATTAATTTAGTGTATATTTGGCCTCCCCCAAATTTTTAATAATTTCTGTATGTACTGCGACATTGACCTAGTGCATCATTATCAAAACTTTTCTTCCTTGTGAACTACCTTTTCATATTCTCAAAATATTAATTTTGGAACAATTTGCCACTTCAAATTTTTTATTTTTTTGGATGAAAGCAATGTTTTTTGTTAGGGACTAAAAACGCACTTTTGGATACTGTTTTATTAATTTTTCGCTAGTTTTTCTTTTATAGATGCAAAATGTAATGTAACAGTACGTCAATGTACTAACAGATTGCGTTTCAGTTCTTTTCTGCGTCTGTTTAAAACTGCATTAACACAGATTTTTAGTGTAACCGTTTATACTCGTACAGAACAGAAATTGCGAGAAAGGGTAATTTCTGAGAAAGATACAACAGACGCAGTTTTTTTTCTTAATTTCAGTAGAACTTCTGTGTCATACACTGACGGAAAAAAAAATCCCAACACCAAGAAGGGGTTGTGTTAGAGAAACGACAGTTGGTAGGCGGTGAGAGTGCATCTGTAAGATGACGTCTATGCAAATTTCGCGCTCGGCGCATACGTGTGGCGCTAGTAGCGCCTCGGAACATGCAAAGCAGGTTTGCTGTAAATACGCGCTGTAACGTTCGTGAGCGTTAGTTATCGTTGAGATTCGACATAGTGTGTTGATGTTAGTCAAAAATGCCTTTGGCACTACTGAGAGGGAAGACCGCCGTGTACGGCGTATGGCCGTGGCGCATCGTACTGCGTCTGCGGCAGCAATTCGAGCTGCAGTTGCCACCACAGGGACACAACGAACTGTTACAAATCGGTTACTTGAAGGACAGCTCCAAGCCAGACGCCCTGTAGCGTGCATTCCACTTACTCCAAACCACTGCCGTTTGCGACGTCAGTGGTGTCAAGCTAGAGCTCATTAGAGGACGGAGTGGAGATCTGTTGTGTTTTCTGATGAAAGCCGGTTCTGCCTGGGTGCCAGTGATGGCCGTGTGTTGGTTAGAAGGAGGCCAGGTGAGCGCCTGCAACCAACCTGTCTGCGGCCGAGACACACTGGACCTGCACCTTGAGTTATGGCCTGGGGAGCAATTTCCTATGACAGCAGGAGCACTCTCGTGGTTATCCCACGCACCCTGACGGCACAGTTGTATGTCGGTCTGGTGATTCAACCAGTTGTGCTGCCATTCATGAACAGCATTCCAGGGAGTGTTTTCCAACAGGATAACGCTCGCCCGCATACCGCTGTTGTAACCCAACATGCTCTACAGAGTGTCGACATGTTGCCGTGGCCTACTAGATCACCAGATCTTTCACCAATCGAGTACGTATGGGACATCATTGGACGACAACTCCAGCGTCACCCCAACCAGCATTAACCGTCCCTGTATTGACCCACCAAGTGCAACAGGCATGGAACTCCATCCCACAAACTGACATCCAGCACCTGTACGACACAATGCATGAATATTTGCGTGCTTGCATTCAACATTCTGGCGGTTACACCGGTTATTAATGTACCAGCATTTCACATTTAAAATGGCTTTTCTCGCGCTTACAATACGCTGTGATCTTGAAACTTTAATCGATTAAATATGTTACGTATACAAATGTATTGCCGCCATTTCATTCCTCTACAACTATTTTTTCGTGGTGTTGGGAATTGTTTTTCCGTCAGTGTATAATAATTTGCAGAAAACTAAAATATAGACTTTATTCAGCTGTTCCTTCAAGCATTAAGAACGATTGAATACACACAATCGTATGGTACTGTAACCTTCTCGGTGCACAACTCCGTCGCTTAGCGTGACGTCATAAAAAACGATGGCCAAGCATGTAAAGAGAGGAGGAATGAGTCTCAGGAGCCCCGGTCGGACACACGAGAACGCGGTGGCAGTGTGCATGTCTGGGGGATGTTTTCCTGGTATGATCTGGGACCGCTGGTGCCACTGGATGGGTCCCTGATGGCTATCTGCCCATCCTCGCTGACTGCATGCCTCGTTTCATGCTGGACGTTTACCTTAGTAGTAACAGTGTGTACCAACAGAACATTGCTCTGCTCCACGTCGCTAAAGGGGTGCGTGAGTGGTTCCAGGAGCAAGAACACGATGTCACCGTTCTCCCTTGGCACAGAAAATCGCCCGACCTCAATCACGTAGAATACTTGTGATACTATTTGGATCGACAGGTTCGACGTGCCGACCCACATCCACGTCATCTCCGGTACCTCCGTGCTTTGCTGCAGTACGAATGGACACGTGTATCCTTGGCAACCTTCCAGGGCCTAATTGCGTCCATGCCACGCCTTTTCGTCGCTGTCATCCAGGTCAAAGGTGGTTTTTCCCATTATTAGGTAGACGTTCATATTCTTCTAATACGTCTGTGTAATTTCATAATTTCCCACATATCAAGAAAAAAAAAAAAAAGAAAGAAAGGAAAACCGAAACGAAAAGGAAATACCAGTGTGATTCAATAGTCCTTGCCGTTTTCTGACAGTTAATGATAACGTAAGTGTTTAATCTTCGAAATAGAGTCCATCGTATTCGATGGTCCTATACCATCGAGATTCCATGTCTTGAATTCTTCTGCGAGCAAAAAAAACCCATTGGTTTCGAGGCGAAAAAGCCTTGGACCCCAAGTTCAAAATTGTGGAGATTTTGGAAGTGTTTTCCACGTAGAAAATGTGCCATGAACAACAATAAAGGGATAATACGAAGGCGCAAGATGATCAGGGTGGAACATTAGCATAATACCCTCCTGTTGCTGTATTTTTTCCTTAGATGACCGGACACAATGAGCAGGAGCATTATCCTGTTGGAGGATAACTCATTTACGGTTCACCAGATCAGGGTACTTTCGGTGTAAAGCGGCATATATTCGCTCCAACTGGATGCAGCACAGCTACGCATTAATGACTCGGCCATCTGGGACCAATTCCCAATTAATAGGGCCCTCAAAGTTCCACCATACGCATAGCATAACCTGTGCTCAAGTCTTTTCCTTTTTGGGACTGATTCTGGTGGCTTTTTGGAATCCAACCATTGTTTCTCATGTCAGGATTCCGGGAAAATATCCACTTTTCATCACATGTCACTATTCGCCCAAAGAAACGCTCGTCCCAGCAATAGGCAACACACATGTACATCCATCTGGGACCAATTCCCAATTAATAGGGCCGTCAAAGTTCCACCATACGCATAGCATAACTCTGTGCTCAAGTCTTTTCCTTTTTGGGACTGATTCTGGTGGCTTTTTGGAATCCAACCATTGTTTCTCATGTCAGGATTCCGGGAAAATATCCACTTTTCATCACATGTCACTATTCGCCCAAAGAAACGTTCGTCCCAGCAATTGGCAACACACATGCACACATTGTGGAGCTTGAGCAGCAGTCAGTTCATCGGATACTTGCCGATAGCTTCTGTGCGTCTTTCCCAACTTGTGCGATTCACATACAATTGTGGGCTGAGGTATTCCCAACTCATTTGACACCTGTCTGGTGCTTGTGCTCGGATTTGACTCTCTGTCTTGGCGTACAGCTTCAGAATTCACCGTCGAAGGTCTTCTAGCACGTACTTTGGCTTCAAGGCTACAGTCTCCATTTTTGAAACGCTGAAACCTAAATCTTGCTGTTCGTTCATATTCTGCTCCTTTACCTTCTACAGCACAAACTTCCCTTGCTTCAGCGGCCAACTTTTTTTAAAAAGAAAAACCATCACCGCACTCGGTTCGTGTATTTCTCGTCCATAGCGTTTGACAGCAGAAAAATTTCCAATAAATCAGTGTAGACCTCCTATTTAACGCATGCGCACCGAGTAATTGCCTGACACAGGACGACTCTCCAACACAGTAATGACTTTTGAATCACCTTAATAAAAAGTCACCAGAGGCTTTTTACTTCCATTTCCCTTGAGGAACAGTAAATGCAAAAAAGCAGCATCAAGTTGAAGAGGCAGAGGATATTTATTTTACAGGAACATTTTCAACTCTGAAGTAAATGTTACTCTGCTTAAAAAAATTGTCTTAATGTTTTGCTTTTTCATGTGAGTTGTTAAGGTGGACGTCAAGTAATTTTGCTTCCTGTACTTCCAATGGAAAAACTTTTGTACACATTTCCTTCACAATTAGTGTGTTCCTAAGGATGAAAATTTGAACATCGATTAAAATAATCATATTATAACTTGGAATACTTAATATTTTCTAAAACATAACCATAATTATATTAAAAATTAATAACTTTTCCCTTGGTGGTGTTGAAACCAGAAAAAAGATGGCACCACCTTTGATGACGTCAGTAGACAAACAAATGTTGGATTGCATAATTTTGGTTATAATTTAGAAAATATTAAGTATTCCAAGTTATAAAATATAGCCATATTAAGTATTCCAAGTTTTAAAATCGATGTACAAATTTTCATCCTTGGGAGCGCATTAATTGTGAAGAAAATGTGTACAGAAGTTTTTCCATTGGAAGTATAGGAAGCAAAATTACTTGACGTCCACCTCAAACGTGACTTTCTTTCTGGTGTTCATTTGAATAAAACAAATAATTAAATCTTTCATTTTAAACAGAGAGAAACTCGTAAAGGATTTCTTCAAAACACCTGCCTCACCGCTCGTCTCAATCAAGGTAAATGAAGTTTTCCTGTTTTAATTTTTTTTTACACAATATACTTTATCCCTTTCATTGCTAAAACTTCGCCGGAAAATTTCTTAAAAAACATGCAAGCTGGCGTAATTGATAAGAGAATTCTGCTTTCTGAGTTCACTACACGCTGGATTTCTTCGAATGACATAATACCAGAGAAATCTTCGTGGAAGACGACATAATCGTCCTTCATGGATATTTGTCACATCTCCGAGGAGGACGACATAATCGTCCTTCATGGAGTTTTGTCACATCTTCGTGGAGGACGACAAAATCGTAATTCATGGAGATTTGTCACATCTCCGAGGAGGACGACATAATCGTCCTTCATGGAGTTTTGTCACATCTCCGAGGAGGACGACATAATCGTCCTTCATGAAGATTTGTCACATCTTCGCGGAGGACGACATAATCGTCCTTCATGGAGATTTGTCACATCTTCGTGGAGGACGACATAATCGTCCTTCATGGAGATTTGTCACATCTCCGAGGAGGACGACATAATCGTCCTTCATGGAGTTTTGTCACATCTTCGTGGAGGACGACATAATCGTCCTTCATGGAGATTTGTCACATCTCCGAGGAGGACGACATAATCGTCCTTCATGGAGTTTTGTCACATCTTCGTGGAGGACGACATAATCGTCCTTCATGGAGATTTGTCACATCTCCGAGGAGGACGACATAATCGTCCTTCATGGAGATTTGTCACATCTTCGTGGAGGACGACATAATCGTCCTTCATGTAGATTTGTCACATCTTCGTGGAGGACGACATAATCGTCCTTCATGGAGATTTGTCACATCTTCGTGGAGGACGACATAATCGTCCTTCATGGAGATTTGTCACATCTTCGTGGAGGACGACATAATCGTCCTTCATGGAGATTTGTCACATCTTCGTGGAGGACGACATAATCGTCCTTCATGGAGATTTGTCACATCTCCGAGGAGGACGACATAATCGTCCTTCATGGAGTTTTGTCACATCTTCGTGGAGGACGACATAATCGTCCTTCATGGAGATTTGTCACATCTCCGAGGAGGACGACATAATCGTCCTTCATGGAGATTTGTCACATCTTCGTGGAGGACGACATAATCGTCCATCATGGAGATTTGTCACATCTTCGTGGAGGACGACATAATCGTCCTTCATGGAGATTTGTCACATCTTCGTGGAGGACGACATAATCGTCCTTCATGGAGATTTGTCACATCTTCGTGGAGGACGACATAATCGTCCTTCATGGAGATTTGTCACATCTTCGTGGAGGACGACATAATCGTCCTTCATGGAGATTTGTCACATCTTCGTGGAGGACGACATAATCGTCGTTCACGGAGATTTGTCACATCTTCGTGGAGGACGACATAATCGTCCTTCACGGAGCTTTGTCACATCTTCGCGGAGGACGACATAATCGTCCTTCATGGAGATTTGTCACATCTTCGCGGAGGACGACATAATCGTCCTTCATGGAGATTTGTCACATCTTCGTGGAGGACGACATAATCGTCCTTCATGGAGTTTTGTCACATCTCCGAGGAGGACGACATAATCGCCTTTCATGGAGCTTTGTCACATCTTCGTGGAGGACGATGCAATCGTGTGATCCCCGAAATTGTTGAGGAGAGTGCCGCAACCTTGTTTCTGCGACCAAATACTCTGGCAAATTTCCAAAAATGTTTTGCTAACGATCTGCGAAGTATAAGTAAAACCAATCTGGTTATAAACGATGTAAAATTTCACGGTAAAGTTATTGAGAATCTGTTGGGTATAACCAGATGTTCTATACAAATAAGACTGTTAACAACATTCAATGAGTCATTTCGGTGGAACGATTCATTATAATATTCAAGGTGTCTTTTTGAACATAGTTTTCTATAGAGAAGTTTCACGGTAACTTACTCTTAATTATCAAGTTGCAAAGAAAGTTTCCTGAAAAAATCGTATGTGGCGTGTGTAATGCAAGATACTGCCGGCCTGCAGTGACGTAAACATCCCAGAGTGCTGTGCGCGAAAAAATAGATTCTAAGGAGAGAAGGTATACTGTTGTGATGAAGATTAGTTGCACGTGGCGACGATACGATGGAATATCGAAAGATACGATGATACGATACGATGCAATATTGAAAGATACGATGATACTATACGATGGCGATATCGAAGGAAGGTGTGCGTGCAATACTGCTCTACGAATAAAGTATTTGAATGGCGTGAAGGCACTTGGAAAATTGCGAAACTCGTTTTGTGACGATAGTATCGGATAGAGTACTTGCTAAGACTGGTACAAGAAATTCAACACTGGTGTACTGGTGTGCACCCAAAAATGGCAGACCCAGTACAGGTTGAAGATGATACACTGCAACACGTGATATCGATGAAGCCGGATGCAACGCTACGGGAACTGGCAGAGGAACTGAAAACCTTTCATACGACTATCAACACCCGACTTCGGAAGTTGGGATATTCGTGTAAACTGCGCAAATGTGTGTCCCATGCTTTGTCTGACCGGAATAGGTTGCAACGCTACTCTATTGCTGTTGCTCTGCGTGAAAAAAAACTGGAGGACTTTTTGCACCGGTTGGTCACGTGTGACGAAAAATGGGTCACATTCGTGAATGTTACGCTACAAAGAGCTTCGACCAACTAGGGACAACCCCTACAGAAGGTCACAAAGCCACCCCATCATGAACGTAAAGTCATGCTGAGTATGAACTCCGAAGCTCTAATCGCGGAACCATACCATCACAGCGGATGCTTACATACAAAAGTTGGACGAAAGCATCCGCCATTTTTCACTGCAAGAAAAGCCCCCAGCGTTGATTAATCGCCATGGAGTTGTTTTTCACCAGGACAACTCTCGTCCACATGTCGCTTCACGGATTCAGGAAAAATTGCGCGAGCTGGAATGGGAAATGTTGTGGCACGCCCTTTATTCCAGTGACCTTGAGCCGTCCGACTTTCGTCTCTTGTCGAATTTCCTCGCTGAGAAAAACTTTGCTAAAGACGATGATGTGAAACGCTTCATGGATGACTTTTTCAACTCTCGTTCGCCGGACTTCTATCGCAATGGGATATTTGAACTCGTACATCGGTGGAACCAAGTCATCAATTCCAATGGGGACAACCTGGACGACTAGGTTAAATGTTTTGTACGATTTTTTAAGCTTGAAATATTAGGTGCACAAATAAGTTTTAAAGCGTTTTTTGTGTGACGTATTCTGCTAATTTACATATCCGACATTCCCCCGCGTTGTTGTCATGTGACCGTAACAGGTCCAGAGTATAAAATCTGACACAGAAGTTTGCTCAACACTCAAAAGCACTTTGGTCGAAAATTCGACATCGTAGCGTCATCTGTGACGTAACTACTCCGATCGCAATTTGCATCTATTTCAGAAACGGGTAGAAGTTTCACACATACCCAATATCTTAATAATACTTTATGCCTATGATGAGTAACATCCTTCAAAACTCACCTCATTCTGTGGCTCGGGGCCTGGTGCAGGTTCTTCGCTTTTCTGAATCTAAGAGTTGTCCTAGTCATAATTATACACAGAACCAGGAGAAAGGTGAAAAGGTCAGATGCTTTGTCAAGTAACATGTCAGCACGTTGACAAAGATCCTGAATTGAGATTCATAGCGGCAAAAATTTATGATGAAGGGAGTTCAACTTAATTCTCGGCCCCTAACCGCAAGCAATCATAGAACGTCGGCAAATGCAAATAGCTGTGTGTGATAATGGCTGATTGCAGCGCCATCCAACAGCCTTCCAGGCAACCGTAACCGCTCACAGCTGTAGTGACAGACGGGACGAGAGTTGACGGTGAAAGCAATGTCGTTCGAAGAGCAAAATTTGAGGCACTGCCTCCTGTTCGCGTTTCAGCTGAAAAAAAGTGCCAAGCAAATGATCTGTGCTGCTTTGGGTGAGGCTGCTGTGTCCTACAGTACGTGTAAGAAGTGGTTCCAGCGGTTTAAGCAGGGAAATATCGATCTCCGGTATGCAGAACGTCCGGGACAGCCACAGAAAGTTGACGATGAAGAACTGAAACAACTGTTGGACGCGGATCCCTGTCGCACACAGTCAGAGCTCGCCCAGGAACTCGGAGTAACACGGCAAACCATTGCAAAGCGTCTGCACAAGCTTGGACGGATTAACAAGGAGGGCTGTTGGGTGCCCCACCAACTCACAGCTGCAAACAAGTCTAGGCGCTATGATGTTGCTGTGTCCTTGCTCTCCAGGTTCAAGAAGAAGGATTTCCTCCACAAGATTTTGATCTGTGATGAGAAGTGGATCCTCTACGATAATCCTAAGCGGCGCAAATCGTGGGTTTATCCAGGTCAGCCTACCACCAGTACCTCCAAACCGAATATCCATGCCAGGAAGTTGTTGCTGTGCATATGGTGGAATCAGCGCGGTGTCGTACACTATGAGTTGCTCAAACCTGGTGAAACGGTCAATGCTGAACGTTATTGTCAGCAACTCATTCGTGTGAGTGACGCACTGGAGGCGGAAAGGCCATACACCGGCAAGGGCAGAATTTCGGTCCTTTTGCTTCAGGAGAACGCGCTTCCTCACACCGCGAAAATGACTTTAAACACGATCACCGTCCTGGGATGGAAGATTTTATCATACCCGACGTATTCTCCAGACTTCGCCCCGTTGGATTATCAAGCACTTCGTTTCTGTCGAGGAGGTCCACACAAGTATTGATGACTTCATCAACTCGAAACAGCCCTCTTTTTTTCCGCAGTGGCATTCGGCAGCTCCTTGACCAATAGCTCAAATGTATCCAACACGACGGGGATTATTTCCGGTATTAAGTACATATTCGATTTGCAATAATTTGCAGTCCACGTGTCGTGCCTATGGCCTAGAATTAAGCTGCACATCTCATACTATAATTTCTTGAAATGCATTTTTGAAGAAAGACAGATGTTTCAGAATGATGTCTGGGACTTAGACAATCGAGTTGATAATCCTGTGTGTGTAATAAACTCCTTCAAGCTCCAAGATAAATAAAGTGGACTGTATTTTGCATTTCAGTGTTCACCATATCACGTGGAGCAGAAGGCTTTGCTAATAGGAGATGCGGCACATGCTATGGTGCCTTTCTATGGCCAAGGGATGAATGCTGTAAGTACGACTATCGCACCTTTTCAATACACATTAAAATTACTGAATAAATTACAAACATGTTATTTGTGCAAATTGTGACCTAATGGGAATTTTAAACAGCCGGTATGTTCATATTTAGTTAAAAATAATCATCTGGAAAAAATAGCTTCTCCCAAAAATCTTTAAAACTGAAATACACTATCTACCAACAAGTAATTGGACACCCCTGCGATCGACGATATCTGCGGTCCTGATACACGTCACAGCCGCCGCCGTTAAATATCGTGTGGGAAGCAACAACGCAACCAGTCGCATGCAAGATGCCACGCAGTTCGGAGCTCTCCGATTTCGAGAAAGGTGTAATCGTAGGGTATCACAAAAATGCCGGATCCATATCCAGTGAGTTGAAGTACCCGAAATGGACAGTTGCCTACGTGATTGGAAAGTGGAAGATGAGAGGTGACTATCGGAATGTGCGCCGACCCGGCAGACCCACAAAACTGGGAGTTAGAGACCGACGGTTGCTGGCCAGAGCAATTCGGAATAACCGCATCAAATCGATAGACTACATCCGCGAGGAGTTTCAACAGGCATCCGGGATTGTTTTTTCGATGAATACCATCCGTAAGGAAGCCCATCTGCTTGGTTGTCATGGACGTGCTGCTGCCCACACGCCTTTGATCACCAAGTCCAATAGCGCTGCTCGGCTTACGTGGTGCAAAGAACGTCGACAGTGGACCGTTGAACAGTGGAAACAGGTTCTCTGGAGCGACGAATCAAGGTTCACCCTCTACCGTTCGGATGGCAGGGTCTGGGTTTGGCGTCTGTCTGGAGAACGCCTCCTGCCGGAATATATTGTGCCAACTGTGAAGTTCGGCGGCGATGGAATTATGCTATGGAGGTGTTTCTCCTGGTATGGCACGGGACCCTTGGTCGCTATTCCTGGCAGACTCAACGCCGAGACCTACTGCACCATTTTGGATGACCATGCACTTCCTACGTTGTGGCAGTTTTACGGGGTGGACCCATGTTACTTTCAGGATGACAATGCCACCTGTCATGTTGCGAGGTCCACCATGGCTTGGTATGGTGACAATGGGGTTAATCGAATGGGCTGGCCTGCGCAGAGCCCGGACCTTAACCCTATCGAGCACCTCTGGGACGAGTTGGAGCGTCGACTTAAGGGGTGCCCCCACTGTCCGAAATCAGTGAAGGAACTGACCTGTCTTCTCCAAGCCGAATGGAAGAAAATACTGCTTGCCGTCGTACAACGCCTGGTTGAGAGTATGCCCCGGAGGGTCGCAGCTGTAATCGCCGCTCGTGGAGGCTCCACCAACTATTGAAGGTGAATAAACTTCTTTTTCCTTTGCTATCACAGGTGTCCAATTACTTGTTGGTAGATAGTGTAGTAAGAAACACAATATCTCTGGAAGACCTTTGTTCGAAAATGCAACTGGCAGTTCCGTGGAATACTGTTACACCATAAGTCAGAAACGATAACTGTCGATTTCAGTTGGTTGGTTTGCGAATCCAGCGGGTGCTACTTAGGCTACACCGAGGACTGGGGTTAGACTTGTGTGACGTACCTGCCAGCAGGACGCACACGACATAAAGGCAGATAGCAGTCAGAACAAACGTCCGCGTAGCTCAATTGGTAGAGTGACTTTTTCCGGAATGAGGGGATAGGGGTTCGAATCCTGGCGTGGACAGAAATGACGGAGAAATTTACTTCGTTATAATGGCGCCCGAACTTTCCGGATGACCCGGCCGTTCAAAATCTCGCATTGGTGGGATGTTCTTTCCACACCGCGAGATAGGAAAAATCAGAGAATCCCTTCTCCAGCGCTTCGAAAAATAAAAATGTGTGATGTTGCATTCCAATTGACTGGGAGTTCTAGAGTGCACGTTATACAGCGGATGGCTGCCTGCAACGATTCATGGTCACGGCTGACCAGTGGGCCATGCCCCGGCCCTCTTTCTGGGGGAGGGAGATGTGACGTACCTGCCAGAAGAACGCACACGACATAAAGGCAGATAGCAGTCAGAACAAACGTCCGCGTAGCTCAATTGGTAGAGTGACTTATTCCAGGGGATCCGGGTTCGAATCCTGGCGTGGACAGAAATGACGGAGAAATTTACTTCGTTACACTTGTTTATAAAGAGGAGTGTCTAAATCATGACCAACGGATTAACATAAGTCAGAAACGATGGCTGTCGATTTCAGCTTGTTGGTTTGCGGATCCAGCGGGCACTACTTATGCTACACCGAGGACTGGGGTTAGACTTGTTTATAAAGAGGAGTGTCTACCTCGGGAACAAAGGATTAACATAAGTCAGAAAAGACGGCGGTCGATTTCAGTTGGTTGTTTTGTGGATCCAGCGGGTACAACTTATGCTACACCGAGGACTGGGGTTAGACTTGTTTAGAACGAGGAGTCTCTTCCCCGGGACCAACGAAATAACGAGACTTCTGAACCTCGGCAGATTATTAGTGATTCGACTGGACTTGAAACCAGAATTTTAAGGTCCCGAGTCGAAAAAGCAGCCCCTTTCCAACAGGGACTTTCATGAATAGAAAGTCGGGCAATTAGAATCTCTACAATTAGAATGAATATTCAGTGTAAATAATAAACCCAGCACCCTCAATAAAGAAAAACAGTCCGAAGTGGTAAAAGTATACATTCACTGCTGCAAAATTAAAATTTGTGTTTAATCTACGAGGGTTGTACAGAAAGTAATGCAAAAGTAGGCATAACTTGTTTATTCACTGACAGAGGTCGCTCAAATTGCACATGTTGGTAGAGTAACTCGTTCTCTATGCAAAAGAACTGCTCAACATAGTCTCCACAACAAGCGATGCATTTGCTAAATCGTTGAACCCAACTCTAATCCTCTTTGAAAAGATTTAGGTGTGGACTGTTGTACCCACTTCTTCACAGCCACTTTCACCTCGTCTGTGTCATCAAATCCTTGTCCTCGGAGACTGTCCTTCATTGGACCGAACACGTGGAAGTCGGAGGGTGCCAGATATGGGCCGTACGGTGAATGGGGGATCATCAACCAGTCATCAACCAGCCTAATTTGCTGATTTGTTGCCAAAGATGTGTGTGGTTTCGCATTGTCATGGTGAATGTGGACCCGTTGCAGATTCTTGTTCAGTCTTTTCCTGCTTATGGCTTCTCTAAGCTTCTTGAGTGTCTCAAAATACCGCTCGCTGGTCAAAATACGGCCACGTTCCAGAAAATCAAGTAGAATGACACCCCTGTCATCCCAAAAAACAGTCACTATGACTTTCTGTGCGGATCGCTGGCTCTTGAAATTCTTGGGGCCTTGGTGAAGAGGTGTGACGCCATTTCATTGATTGATTATTTGTTTCAGGATCGTAAAGATACGCCCACGTTTCATCCCCTGTCACCATATTCACCAGAACAAACAAAAAAGTATCTTCATTGGCTTCAAATGCTACCAGCAGATCAGAGCAGACTTCCACCCTTCTCTAGTTCAAATCGGGTGTTAACTGCCAAGGTACCCACTTTGCATACGTTTTCCGATACCCTATGTCTTCCACCATTTTCTGTATGACATTGTGACCACAATCCAGATGTGCAACAAGCTCACGGATTGTGACTCATCTCTCTGCGCGAATCAATTCATCCGCTCGTTGACGATTCGTGTCAGTGGTCGCAGATGATGGTTGCGTGGTTTGCCTTCAGTAGTGGTTTTCCCTTCTTTAAACTTCTTCATCGATCTGTGCATATTGCCCTTGTCAGAGGTGTCATCTTTGTAAAAATTCTGTAGTCTTCTGTGGATGTCAGTCAGTCTGTACCCTTCTTTCGTCAAGAACTCAATGACGGCACGTTGCTTCTGCTTAGAATTCATTATTTACCTGCAATGAAGAAGAAGGGTTACTACAGAAGAATGTTTACTCTACCAACATGTGCAATTTGAACGACCTCTGTCAGTTAATAAAAAAGTTATGCCCATTTTTGCATTACTTTCGGTACAACCTTCGTACTACTCGCAATTCTTCATTCTATGAAGAAGCTCTTCAAATTGAATATGTTAAATTAATGGTATAATAAAAGTCACAGACATCTTTATTGGGATGATCTGGGACTTGGGCAAGATGTGATCATGCACTATGGCTGGCTTCATTCCTATACTTTGAAGGATTGAACTTATAGCTCACGTGTACACCACTCCCCTACCCTTTACGGTTTCCTCACAGATATTTCTCAAAGGTACGAGGCTAATAAGGTTTCTTTGTTTAAGAATGAGCGCTCGTAAGTCAGGGAAAAAAAAAAAGATATTTCTACAGTTCCCACTAATTAAATTAGTGCCGGTATGTAAATTCCGGGTAAAAAAACTGCCGGTATGAAATGCTGAGAAAGAAACAAGTGCTGGTATGAAATACTAGGGAAAATGAAGTGCCGGTATGCCGTACCGGCGTATACCGGCCCATTTCGAGTAGTGGGGGTATGTCAAAATTCGTGCCGGTATGTAAATTCCGGGTAAAAGAAGTGCCGGTATGAAATGCTGAGAAAGAAACAAGTGCTGGTATGAAATACTAGGAAAAATGAAATGCCGGTATGCCATACTGGCGTATACTGGCCCATTTCGAGTAGTGGGGGTATGTCAAAATTCGTGCCGGTATGTAAATTCCGGGTAAAAGAAGTGCCGGTATGAAATGCTGAGAAAGAAACAAGTGCTGGTATGAAATACTAGGGAAAATGAAGTGCCGGTATGCCATACTGGCGTATACTGGCCCATTTCGAGTAGTGGGGGTATGTCAAAATTCGTGCCGGTATGTAAATTTCGGGTAAAAGGAATTGCCGGTGTGGCTGGTGCGACCTGTATTTTAAAAAAGTTCCTAGTACCAATTCGAACAAAGGAATGTTATGACAAGACCGACAATGTTTGCATTCTTTTTATTCCTTTGCTCCGTTTGTGACACTATGATATTATTTTGGCCTTTGTTTCGTTATGAGGCAATGAATTTTGTTAAAAAGGTACGTGCTTATGGTATCATTTTGTCCGCTCGTCTCTGGAGACATGTTTCAACAACTATTAGTCCGACCTGAAAAATTCTATTTGCATTCTAAGTAAAAGTAGTCAATTCAGAGATATGTGCTTGCTGTGTTAAGTATCATGCAATGTTTTCTATTGTAAGTTGATGCATTTTCATTAAATTAAAAGCATTTTTTCTAACGTAAGTAGCATTTTAACAAAGAAGTGAAGCACTTTCGGGGGAGGGGGTCAAGACCCCCTTCGCTCCCCCTCTAAATAAGCCCCTAGCAAGAAGCATATGAATAAATGTTCATTTCGATCTTTTCAGGGTTTTGAGGATTGTGAAATATTAGACCACTTCATGGACGTTTATTCCTGTGATATAGGTAAGTTTAAAATATCATTTAGCGTTTCGTAATGATTTTGTGAGAGGTAATTCTTTAAATGCGTTTGCGCTCAATTATTTCATTTTTTGTCACAGGCAAAGTTCTTCCGGCTTTTACCAGTACTCGAAATGTTGACGCGGAAACCATTTGTGACCTTGCCATGTACAATTACGTCGAGGTAAGATTATTTCTTACAATTTCTTTATGTCAATTTGTTATTTTCACACATTTCCTAACGCACGCGAGCCTCACTGTAGATTTAATATGCATGTATCATTTTAGCACGGTGTGACGTACTATAGGGGAACAGCACGTGTCCTGACAATATATCTGAAGCGATTCCGTCCGTGTAGCTTAGTTAGGAGAGCAACTTACTCCGGAGCGAGGGGGGCATGGTTTCGAAAGAAAAAAAAAACGGATAAACTTGTGTTTTCACATTGGACGAATTTGTCCGCGCCAACTCACTCCGGAGTAAGTTGCTCTCCCAACTAAACTGCACTGACGGAATGTATCACTACAGATTTGCAGTCTTGACACGTGTTTTTCCTCTGTAGTAATCACAAAGGACTCAATAAAAGACAAGTGGTCTACACCAGTTTCGCGATGGCAAATAAAACTCCCACCCAGTCGCATTTTAGAATCCCTGCCTATTAGTACATCGCACGTAAGGGCAATGGCAATGTGTGCAGGGAGTGGTTGTTCCGCGGGGGTAGTGCAGTTTGACCGGTCCCTTGAGCAATCCTGTCCCGGTGAAGATCCGCCGGATCCCGGCAGGATTGCCATCGCAAAGCCTTCACTATAATAATTTTGAGAGAGTTCAGTTTATCCCTTCGGAGTCAGCATTTTGACGGCGCAGGAAGAAGTGATCAGATGGGTACATCATTCGTGCATTGTTCGATAAAACGAATTTAGAAGCACTAATCGTCCAAAAAAAAAAAAAAAAAAAAAAAAATTAGTTGCACCCAGAAGGGGGCAACTGACAGGAATGAAACTTGGTGGGTAGATCTAACATCGTGAGACATGCAAATGATTCAAGTATCACGCTCGGCCGCGCTTGTGAAGCAAGCAAGGAGGGGTTGTAGCGCTGTGCCTGTGCCATTCTGACTCTGCTGTTGTGTTGGTTGCATCCTTTGCAAGTGAAGCATGCCTCGGAGAAAAGTGCGGAAGCAATTCGAGAAGTTGGAGGAGTTCGAGAGGGTCCCTTCGTCGGGTTTCGGGAAGCAAAATGGTCTTATCGCCGTGTTGCGCGCTACATCAGTCTTGCGGATAACACCATAGCACGCTGTTGGCGGCAGTGGATAGAACAACGCACGAAGCAGCGACAGGAAGGGTTTGGGAGACCTAGACGATACATGGAGAGAGAGAGGGCCGGCGGGTTGTTCGACATGCGCGGAGTGACCCAACAGCCACCATTGCGGATATTCAGCAGCCAGTGGTGCCCTCTATGTATCGTCCGATTAGTGCTAGCAGCACCATTGTCAGACTTCTGCACGTGAAGGACTACACGCACGCAGACCATTACGACGACTGTCCTTAATACCATTGCATGGTCGCCAAAAACTGTAATGGTGTCGTGCCAGACTCTCATGGAGTCACGCAGAATAGCAGCGGGTGATATTCAGTGACGAGTCCCGCTTTTGTCTTGGAGGAGATGACCACCGAATCCGTATGTGGAGGTACCGTGGTCAGCGCCAAAACGAACGGTTTGTTGTCGAGAGTTACACGTCCAGAAGGCCTGGGGTCATGGTGTGGGGTGCAATTGCCTACCTTGCCGGATCACCTTTGGTGTTCATTCGAGGCACTTTGACTGCCCAACGTTACGTTAATTAAGTCTTGCAATCAGTGGCCCTACATTTTCTGATCGCTCAATCCGGTGCAATTTTCCAACGCATACTGCTGCTTTCTCGAGAGCTTGCCTTCAAGGCACTGACACTCTGCCATGGCCAGCCTCAACGCCAGACCTATCGCAGATTGAAAATATGTGAAATGCTATTGGACGCGCTATCCATTCTCCACCCCTACCGCACAATCTGCAGGAACTGCGTGAGAAGATTCAAGATGCATTGGATGGCATATCGCAGGACACCATTAGGAACCCGTACAACTCCATGCCGAGACGTTTGGCATGCTGTGTGAGCAAACATGGCGGCCCAACGCCATACTGAGAGACACCACTTATTGGCGTGTAGCTAAATACATATTGCATATCATCATCATCATCATTGTCAACCATTATCAATCCACTGCTGGACGAAGGTCTCCCCAAGTTTCCTCCACAACGGTCTGTCTTGTGCCAGTCTCCTCCATGTCACCCCTGCGTACTTTCGAATTTCATCCACCCATCTCCCATGTGGTCTTCTTCTGGGACTTTTCCTGTCCCTTGGAATCCAATCTAAAATTTCGGCTGTCCATCGATGATCTGTCCTTCTGGCAGTATGTCCAGCCCATTGCCATTTCAGGGATTTAACTCTGATCATGATGTCTTCCACTCTTGTCATTTTTCGGATCCACGAGTTCCTCTTCTTATCTCTCCTGGTTACACCAAGCATGCACCTCTCCATGCTGCTTTGAGTTGTCTGCAGCCTTTGTATGTCTCTTTTAGTTAAGGTCCACGTCTCTGCACCATACGTAAGCACTGGAAGGATGCATTGATCAAACACTTTTCTTTTAAGACATAATGGCATATTGCTCTTGAAAATTATGCTGTTTCTTCCAAAAGCTCTCCAGGCAAGTTTTGTACGCCGATTAGTTTCTTCATCAATGTGACCCTCACTTGATATCTGTTGTCCAAGATAAACGTACGTGTCTGTTATCTCTAGCTTTTCTCCATCAATCGATAAATCTTCATTTCTTGTAAAAGCATTGAACATCACTTTTGTCTTCTGAAAGTTCATTTTTAATACCACTTCTTTACTCTTGTCAGCAAGTTCCTGGATCATACTGTGCAGCTCTGATGGGGTAGTTGCAAAAATGACTACGTCATCAGCAAAACGAAGGTGGGTTAGATAATCTCCATTAATCTTTATCCCCTTGTTTTCCCAGCTCAGCGACTGAAAAACACCCTCCAATGTGGCATTAAAGAGCTTCGGAGATATGGTGTCACCTTGTCTCACTCCCTTTCCAATTTTTACGTGTGTTGTATTTTCAAACAGCCGAATCTTTGCACTTGCATTTTCATAGATGTTATTAATAATATTAATGTATGCATCTTCAATACTGCAGGATTTCAGAGCCATTGTAACTGCTGATTGTTTCACCGAATCAAAGGCTTTTTCATAATCGATAAAAGACATGCACAATGGAAGTTCATATTCCCTCGCTCTTTCAATTAGTTCTCTCAGCACGTGGATATGATCTATTGTGCTGTAGCCACTCCTGAATCCAGCTTGTTCTCTCGGTTGAGCCATGTCCAGTGTTACCTTCAAGCGGTGTGAAAGAACTTTAGTGAAGATTTTATAAACTACTGATAGGAGGCTGATAGGTCTGTAGTTTCCGAGATCCCCAATGTCACCTTTCTTATGTAGCAGGATCATTGTAGCGGTGTTCCAATCCTCAGGAATCTTTCCTTCATTAAGGCATTGAGTGAAAATTTGGGCGAGTACTGTTTCGATTTCTCCACTTGCTTCTTGTATGATGTCTACAGTAATTCCATCTTCTCCTGGAGCTTTTCCTCGCTTCATGTTCTTGATTGCATGTGCAACTTCTGCTGGAAGGACTGGAGGAACTCTGGTACTGGTATCTTTCATGATGTCTGGAGTGCATGTATCATCCCTTTCATATAATTTGGAGTAGAAATCTTTCACTCTTGTCAAAATTTCGCCTCTATTTCTTGTTACAGAACCATCTTCTTTTCTCAGTGCCATAATCTGTTTTCTTCCCTTACTGAGATGTCCCTTTGCTATCTTTAGGCTTTGGTTGTTTTCAATTGCTTTCCTCATATTATATATATCAGTCTCTATGTTTAACCATTTATTGCTCCTGGTAACCTTCACCTTCCTACCGAATAGCATTGCGATCCGACGCGTCCTTCTTAGTGCAACTATTTTTTTGACGATAAATGTAAAAGGGCCTTCATTGTTCTTTCAGAAGCGCCCAAAATTCTTGATGTAAAAGATAAAAACAACAAAGACGTCAGTGTATTAAATAAGCTAACTTTTTGCACATACTATTTAAAATAAATGTTTAAAGCATTTAATGAACTCGTTGTAGGTACGAATGGTAAATGCATTAAGTGAACTCATTGCAGATACTCACAAGGAGTGGTAAAAGCATTACATGAACCCATTGCAAGCACTTACAATGAGTGGCAAAATTATTTAATGAACTCATTGCATATACTTACAATGAGTAGTGAAAGCATTACATGAGCTCACCGCAGGTACTTATGTAACGTATACTCTAGATTCAGTTTCCTTTTGATTTTACTATCTCTTGTTATTTTATTTTCCTATGCAAATTATCTTCTCACTTAACGAGATGTTATTTCTCCCGCTGAATTATATGTGGCAACGAGTGTAAGTCATGACGTGGTGGTATGCAGTATATATAGGCGCGCTCAACTATACCAAGCAGCTTCGTTTTATATGTGATGGGTTCTTCCATTATTATTGTTATGTGATTTACCTACGTTTCTACGATAGTACAAAAGTTCGGGCTATCAGTAGTTGTGTTTTGTTGGAGTGTGTATTTGAGTAATACCTGGAGCTCCCCAATAAAAGGTTAAAAGTGAGTACGTTTTCTTAGTTCATTTTATTGTCAGACCTCTGTCTGGCCGTTAAGTCTATTTCATTGAGTGTCTACGTTAAGTTCAGGGTATATTGTGTTTACCGCTCTAATAAGGAGCCTTCAAGGTACTAATGTACTAAAACCGAAGTTATATTACTGAAATTCAAGATAATGAGAAACGCTGAGTAAAAATAAGTTCCATATTAAATGAACTTATTGCACGTACGTGTCTTACCTAAACAAACTCTAGCACTTTGAAGATTAGGCACACTTTAGCTACGTTAAGTAACCTTCCAATAACCCTAACGTGACTTAACGTAAGCTTCCCTGCACTACACACCTCCAGCCGGAGAACTTTATTCATTATAATTGGCGCCCGAACATTTCTTGAACACGAGGTATTGGCACCTATTGACTATGTCTTCATTATCTGAGAAAACTTCACTAACTCAACCTGAATCAAGTTTCGGTGGAGGTGGGGTTATTTTCGACAATTTGCAGGAAGCCTGTGGGTCTAACTTTGATGTCAATGATTTGCAAGTACCCAGGCATTCCTCACAATTTCGTCATTCACCAGCTTCATATCACTCTGAGTCGCGGGTCGTAACTGAGGTATTTCAATCCTCTCACAGAGGCAAAATGCTTGCACATTTCGTGCCGCATGAGGGAGCAATTACTTTCAATGGTTTGGAGGGGTCCTTGAAGTTTCTCGAGGATTTGGAGGACCATTTAGACTTATACAATATTCCTCAAGATTCCAAAGTGCACATAGCAGGCACTTGCTTGAAAGATGCCGCTAAGACCTGGTATCGACAGTGGAGAGTATCGAACCCGGATTCTCGTTATGAGAATTTCCGAGCGGAATTTTTAGAAGTCTTTCCTTTCGGCCTCAGTCGAGCTGGCCTTGCAGAACAACTTTTTTCCCGTAAGCAAGGACCCAACGATAGCCCTGTTGCGTTTGCTTTAGAAACAACACGCTTGTATAAATTATGGGATCCACATGCCAGTCATGTCGACATGTTGGACACCCTATTTCAACAGCTCGATCCATTTCTACGGGATTTTATTGAGGTCCGACACCCTGCTACAATACATGAATGCCTTCGCCTCATACGAACGTATGAGGAGCGACACGGCAAACATGGATCAACTAAACATGCTCGGGAACCCCGGGAGGCTTATCACGAAAATCCTCAGCAGCATAATAGGCCTAATGACTTTCAACACGAGCGTACACAGGTGCAAGTCCAAGCATCATACGTACCACCGCATAGAAGAGTGGTACACCAACCGCTAGTTTCTAAACAATTTTCTGGGTACAGTACAATTGCACAGTATGCTCGACCCCGTTCTAATCCGCAGAATTTGGAGCATTTTTATGTTAAGGGTAATAATGATTTTTCTGCCCGTGCTGAGGGAAGAAATAATAGAAATGGAAATTTCAACAGAAATGCGGAGTTCCCGCAGCAGTTTTCACGAAGTTTTTCTAAGCGTGAAAACTTTCCCGATACCCGGCAGCGCCGAGGTTTCAGACCGCATGAAAATACAACCAGGAATCCTTTAAACTTCCAAAGGAAGTAGACCAAGGAGTCGGCACTGCTTCCTGATACCAAGAATTCTGACCCTAAAATAGTATTATTGACTGTCCAAACTCCTCAGTTGCCTGATGTGTTATTGACAATTGAAGATATTATTGTCGAGACAAAGTTCGACACTGGTTCTGAAATATCAGCACTAAATACGAAGTTTTGCACTGAAAGTTTTCCTGCAATACACGTCCAGCCTGCGACGCAGTATTTGCGAGGTGCAAATAACGAAATATTCAGTATCACAGGAACTGTCACATTATCTCTAGGGCTGGGAAAGGCTCGTTTTACGCATTCTTTCCTGCTCATAGACGACCTACCTGTTAAATGTCTAATGGGCATAGATTTTATCAATACTTTTAAAGTTACTATGAATTTCGAACAACATGTTATTTCCTTTCCGGAACCTGTCGAAGTGATTCCTAAAGATCCTATAGACATAACGAATTTGTTACTGAGTGAACAACTGAATGAGAGGCAACGAAACAAGCTTTCTCAACTTTTGAATGAAAGACCTGGTTTATTTTCCGACCAACCTGGTTTCACACAGGTGGTTTATCACGTCATTGACACTGATGGTTCGAAACCGATAGCGACGAAACCTTACCCTTGTGCTCCCCATAAAGAAAATGAAATGCAACGTCAAATTTCAGAGATGATTAAACAGGGCATAATAAGGGAATCAACAAGCGCCTGGGCCGCACCTGCTTTTCTTGTTCCAAAGAAACAACCCAACGAATTTCGTTTCGTGACAGATTTCCGCAAGCTAAACCAAGTCACGAAAGCGATAAATTATCCACTACCTGTCATGTCGCATATTTTGCATGACCTATCGTCAACTAACTGGATGTCAACCTTGGATTTGGCGAGTGGATATTGGCAGGTTGCGGTACATCCAGACTCCGTAGATAAAACAGGCTTTGTGACTCCTTTTGGGGCTTATGAATACCTGCGTATGCCCTTTGCATTAGCTTCTGCACCTGCTACTTTCCACAAGCTTATGGATACGGTTCTCAGACCTGTTCTAGGTCCCCATGTGCATGTATATTTGGATGACATTATTATTACATCCGAGACTTTTGACGAGCACCTTTCTCTGCTCAAACAGGTATTCCAACTCATATACAATGCTGGCTTGACGTTAAAACCTAGTAAATGCCAGATAGCGAGGGACGAGATTGTATATCTGGTGTTGAAAATCACTCCCCACGGCTTATTTACGGATGATGAAAAAATCAGGCCTATAGTTGACTTTCCACGGCCAAAAACAGCCAAAGAACTATCAAGCTTTCTGGGAATGACCGGATGGTATCAGCAGTTCGTCCCCGCTTATGCTACAATCTGTGAGCCATTGTATGCTTTGAAACGTAAATACAAGAAGTTTGTTTGGACACCTGAGGCTAACGCAGCGTTTGAAGCACTAAAATCTGCGTTGACTCAGCCTCCTGTATTAGCTTTCCCAGATCATACTAAGGAATTTGATATTTACACTGACGCATCCGGAGTTGGTCTTGGTGGCGTTTTGTCACAAGCTGGGCATCCAATAGCTTTTGCGTCCCGTACTTTAGCCAAAGCTGAACGCAATTATTCAGCTACGGAACGTGAATGTCTTGCTGTAGTGTATGCTCCTGAAAAATTTCAATGTTATCTTAACGAATTGACAGTTAACATAATTACGGATAATTCTGCCCTTCAGTATTTGAATTCTGCTAAGCACCTCTCTAAAAGACTTATGAAGTGGGCTCTTAAGTTACAAGAGAGCAATATCAAAATTTCGTACCAGCCAGGTTATAAGAATCAATTACCGGATGCATTGTCTCGCGTCCCGATTAGTGGGGTTCCCACAGAAACTACTCCTGGATGTCAGTCTTTACTTTTAATAGCTGATATAACATCCAGAGAGCAGATAATGGCAGAATTAGTAAATGATCCAGATTTTGAGGAAATCTATAACTTTTTGCTTGCGGGTTCACCACAACGAAGTGACCCTTCTCTGGCTGGGAGGTCACAGCATTTTGAAGTAATAGAGGGTCTTCTTTACTATACGAAATCTAGGACTACTAGGGCAGAGTTTCGCCCATGTATTCCGCGAACCCTTAGAATGGCCCTTTTAAACGAACTTCATGACAAACCTATTGCAGGCCATTTAGGTATTCGCAAGACCCGTTGTAAATTGCGGGATGTTGCCTATTGGCCTGGCATGTACCAAAGTGTGCTCGCATACGTTCAATCATGTCACTTGTGTCAGATTAATAATTACCGTAATGTAAGACCGGCCGGTCACTTGAAATCTAGTTCAAGTTCTCATATTTTTGACATTATTTCAATAGATTTATTGGGACCTTATCCTTTATCTGTTAAAAACAAAGTTTTTAGTAGCCGGAGAACTTTATTCATTATAATTAGAATGACTGGAAATAACATTACATAAATTCATTATAGATACTTACAACGAGTGATAAAAGCATTAAGTGAATTCATTGTAGATACTTACAAAGAGTGGTAAAAGAATTGCATGAACTTATTTCAGGTATTTACAACGAGTAGTAAAAGCATTTAATGAACTTATTGCAGATATGAATATTAAATGCATTAAATGAACTAAATGCAGATACTCACCAGCAGTGGTAAAAGTATTGCATGAACTCATTGCAGGTATTTACAGGGAGTTGTGACCTCATCAGATGAACTTGTGGCTGATACGAGTTGCAAAATCGTTAAATGAACTCACTGCAGATATTTAAAATTAATATTGAACTCATTACAGGTACTTACAGTGAGTGTTAAAAGCATTACATGAACCCATTGCAGGCACTTACAAGGAGTTGTGACCTCATGAGATGAACTTGTTGCAGATACCAGTAGCAAAATCGTTAAATGAACCCATTGCAGGCACTTACAAGGAGTTGTGACCTCATGAGATGAACTTGTTGTAGATACCAGTTGCAAAATCGTTAAATGAACTCATTTTAGGTACTTACAAGGAGTTGTGACCTCATGAGATGAACTTGTGGCAGATACAGGTTACAAAATCGTTAAATGAATTAATTGATGGTATTTTTTTTTTTTTTTGATTGGAGGTTTAACGACCACCGTGAGCAACTCAATGGGCTATAAGCAGTTGCCCGTCCCTAATTTAGGGTCACTGGTTCCCGGGAAGGGAGAGAGCCAGTGCCGTAAGACAAACACAACATCCATGCCTCACCGGGATTCGAACCCGGACCCCGTTCGGACGAATGATCAGAGGCCATCGCTTAGACCACTGCGCCACCGGGGCGGCAATTGATGGTATTAACAAGGAGTTGTGATCTCATGAGATGAACTTGTTGCAGATAGCAGTTGCAAAATCGTTAAGCCGGCCCCGGTGGCGTAGTGGTCTAAGGCGTTGGCCTCTGATCATTCGTCCGTAAGGGGTCCGGGTTCGAATCCCGGTGAGGCATGGATGTTGTGTTTGTCTTACGGCACTGGCTCTTTCCCTTCCCTGGAACCAGTGACCCTAAATTAGGGACGGGCGACTGCTTATAGCCCATTGAGTTGCTCACGGTGGTCGTTAAACCTCCAATCAAAAAAAAAAATCGTTAAATGGACTCATTACAAATGTTTAAAATGAGTACTGAATTCATCGCAGTACTTACAGTGAGTGGTAAAAGCATTACATGAATCCATTCCAGGAACTTACAAGGAGTTGTGACCTCATGAGATGAACTTGTTGCAGATACCAGTCGCAAAATCGTTAAATGAACTCATTGCAGATGTTTAAAACGTGTACTGAACTCATCGCAGTACTTACAGTGAGTGGTAAAAGCATTACATGAATCCATTCCAGGAACTTACAAGGAATTGTGACCTCATGAGATGAACTTGCTGCGACAGTGAGTGGTAAAGGCATTACATGAACCCATTGCAGGTACTCTCAAGGAGTTGTGACCTCATTAAATGGACTTGTTGCAGACACGAGTTGAAAATCGTTAAATGAACCCATTGCAGATAACTACAATAAGTAGTGAAAGCATTACATGAACTCATTGCAGGTATATATTGGGTGTGTGCAAAAGTTCTACCCTTTTTTGTAATAGATGTAAATTGTGATCGGAGTAGTTGCGTCACAGATGACGCTATAATGCCGAATTCTCGGCCAATAAAGCCTGGAGCAGTAGAGCATATAGAGGCACTAGGTTTGTCCGAGTAAGTCATTCGTAACGGAAATCACGGACGGTGTAACATGGCATGCGATAAGGAGCACATTAGACATTGTTTACTGTACGAGTTCGATAAAGGCAGTACTGCAGCCGCGGTTTGCCGCAACATCTGTCAAGTGTATGGGGAGGATGCAGTTGATGATAGCACATGTCGCCGTTAGTTTCAAAACTTCCGGGACGGAGACAGAAGCTGTAAAGATCAACCACGTCCTGGACGTCCATCCGTGCTTTCTGACGAGGATGTGGGCCAAGCCATAGCAAATGACCCACATCCAACCGTTCAGGAAATAGCGGAAGAGCTATCGGTACACAGAACAGTCGAAAGACGGGTGCATTTGCCTGGGTTCATCACCAGTTCGATAACTAGGTTCCACACCAGCTTTTTGCAAAGCAACAAGATGAAAGAATCCGTATCTGTGTTTCTTTGCTTTCTCGTCACAGAAATGAACCGTTTTGGGGACGAATTGTAACAGGTATTGAGAAATGGCTACTGTACCGTAATGTAAAGCGTCGACGGACTGTATGCCAAGGTGCGAAGCCTGCTCCAACGACCTCAAGAGGAGGTCGTTCAAGCAGGCTTCACACCTTGACGGTTTTGTGGAGTGTCGTTGGAGCAGGCTTCGCACCTTGACGGTTTCGTGGAGTGTCGTTGAAGCAGGCTTCACATCCCAAAACGGTTTTGTGGAGTGTTCGGTAGGATGTCCAGTGGATGTGGGATCCACTGGGAGATGTTGGCACCTAACCGAACGATAAATGCTGACCTCTACTGCCAACAGTTGGACAGATTGAGAGAACAACTGACATCGAAGTGGCCAGCACTCGTCAATCGCAAAGGCGTGATCCTTCATCATGATAACGCCAGACCTCCTGCGGTTTTAATCACTCGGCAAAAATTACTGGACTTTTGTTGGGAAATAGTACCTCGCCTGGGGTATTCCCCTGACTTGGCACCTACGGACTACCACCTTTTTCGATCGTTACAGAACGAATTCGCTCTCCAAACCTTCGATGATGTCGACGATGTGTAAACGGCGTTATATGACTTTTTAAAACTACTTTTACTAAAACTAAGTAGTTTTAGTCGTTTTTCCGGCGTGGGGTTCACCTACTCATGGACATATGACAAGAGGTCATACAGAATGATGGCAGTTATGTGAAATCCTAGGTACGTTATTTGTTGTGTTCTACTCCTTTCTTTGTAGCTTACAAAAACGGGTAGAACTGATTCACACACCCAATACAGTAAGTGGTAAAAGAATGACATGAACTCATTGCAAGTAAACACAACGAGTAGTATAAGTATTAAATGAACTCATTGCAGCTACAAAGAATAAGAAAAGCATTACATAAAATCATTATAGGTAAGTACAATGAATAGAAAAAGCATTTCAGGAACTCATTGCAGATTCTTATAATGCGTAGTAGAAGCATTAAGTGAATTCATTGTAGATACAGTGAGTGGTAAAAGAATTACATAAACTCATTGCTGGTATAACGAAGTAAATTTCTCCGTCATTTCTGTCCACGCCAGGATTCGAACCCGGGTCCCCTCATTCCGGAATAAGTTGCTCTACCAATTGAGCTACGCGGACTTTTTTTATTCTGATTGCTATGTGCCTTTATGTCATGTGTGTCCTGCTGGCAGGTACGTCACATCTCCCCCCCCCGAAAGAGAGCCGGGGTATGGCCCACGGGTCAGCCGTGACCATGAATCGTTGCAGGCAGCCATCCACTGTAGAACGTGCACTTGAGAACTCCCAGTCAATATGGTGTGTGGAATGCAACGTCACACACATTTATTTTTCGAAGCGCTGGAGATGGGAGTCTCTGATTTTTCCTATCTCGCGGTGTGGAAAGAACATCACACCAATGCGAGATTTTGAACGGTCGCTTCATCCGGATAGTTCGGGCGCCATTATAAAGAAGTAAATTTCTCCGTCATTTCTGTCCACGCCAGGATTCGAACCCGGGTCCCCTCATTCCGGAATAAGTTGCTCTACCAATTGAGCTACGCGGACTTTTTGTTTTTATTATGATTCTTATGTGCCTTTATGTCATGTGCGTCCTGCTTCCAGGTACGTCACACTGGTACTTAAAATGAGTGCTAAAAGCTTTAAATGAATGCATTACAGATAATTATATTTATGTTGTAATAACATTAAATGAACTAATTTCACACTTACAGTCAGATTGACTGCTTTCAAATACCTCCTGGAAGACAGGCACAAAAATAATCCAGAAAATCATGTCGTTAGAGCATTAACAACGAGAAAAAACATTTTAATCGACATGTTTTAGCTACTGAAGCCAATGTGGAGCAATCACTTTGTTTTTCTTTTGAGCAAAATGCTTATTGAAGGTCGGCAAGAGAGAAGGTGAATGCACTGGTTAGTATATGTAATTGTTTACTTTATTTGTTTTGATTGCAACTGACGAATACATAATAATAATATGTAATGTTGTGAATACGTCAATCCACCTCTTACTAACTTTTATTCTCCTAATTTCAGATGAGGGATTTAGTAACGTCGAAGAAATTCCTTTTTCGTAAAAAGCTGGATGGTGCCTTGAACGCCGTTTACTCAAAATCCTGGATACCTCTTTATAGCATGGTAATGTGATATTCATCCCACAGTCAAATAGGATTAAAATTTGCAATCTATTTTTTTCTTTTATAACGAAGTAAATTTCTCCGTCATTTTTATCCGCGCCAGGATTCGAACCCGGGTCCACTCATTCCGGAATAAGTTGCTCTACCAATTGAGCTACGCGGACGTTTTATTCTGATTCCTATTTGCCTTTATGTCGTGTGCGTCCTTCTGGCAGGTACGTCACATCTCCTGGTACGTTACATCATCTCCCCCTTATTATTATTTTTTTTTTCGAAGTGCTGGAGAAGGGATTCTCTTATTTTTCCTATCTCGCGGTGTGGAAATAACATCACACCAATGCGAGATTTTGAACGGTCGGGTCATCCGGATAGTTCGGGCGCCATTATAACAAAGTAAATTTCTCCGTCATTTCTGTCCACGCCAGGATTCGAACCCGGATCCCCTCATTCCGGAATAAGTCACTCTACCAATTGAGCTACGCGGACGTTTTATTCTGATTCCTATCTGCCTTTATGTCGTGTGCGTCCTTCTGGCAGGTACGTCACATCTCCTGGTACGTTACATCATCTCCCCATTATTATTTTTTTTTTTTCGAAGTGCTGGAGAAGGGATTCTCTTATTTTTCCTATCTCGCGGTGTGGAAATAACATCACACCAATGCGAGATTTTGAACGGTCGGGTCATCCGGATAGTTCGGGCGCCATTATAACGAAGTAAATTTCTCCGTCATTTCTGTCCACGCCAGGATTCGAACCCGGGTCCCCTCATTCCGGAATAAGTTGCTCTACCAATTGAGCTACGCGGACGTTTTATTCTGATTCCTATTTGCCTTTATGTCGTGTGCGTCCTTCTGGCAGGTACGTCACATCTCCTGGTACGTTACATCATCTCCCCCTTATTATTTTTTTTTTTTCGAAGTGCTGGAGAAGGGATTCTCTTATTTTTCCTATCTCGCGGTGTGGAAATAACATCACACCAATGCGAGATTTTGAACGGTCGGGTCATCCGGATAGTTCGGGCGCCATTATAACGAAGTAAATTTCTCCGTCATTTCTGTCCACGCCAGGATTCGAACCCGGATCCCCTCATTCCGGAATAAGTCACTCTACCAGTTGAGCTACGCGGACGTTTTATTCTGATTCCTATCTGCCTTTATGTCGTGTGCGTCCTTCTGGCAGGTATGTCACATCTCCTGGTACGTTACACTTTGTTTGAAAATGTAAAGTCATTATCTCTGGCTAAGGAGTTATTTGGTAGATGCATAAGTTCATGCCGTTTTACTTCACGACTGTTTCCCAGACTGTGCAGATGGACAGTTTTACATCAAAATGTAGCCTGTGATATCGTGTATCTAAATCATATTGCGTTGTGTGATTGTGGCTAATGGCTTTTTGGTTTTCAGGTCCAAAAGGCAAGTAGAGAGGAATGAACATTTCCGACATCTGCTTCTCTACTAGTTTAGCAAGGGATCCACAGCAGCCGAGGCTGCTCGACAAATTTGTGCTGTGTATGGGGAGGATGCTATTGCTCAGAGGACAGCCCGCAAATGGTTTCAGCGGTTCCGAGGTGGCAATTTTGACCTCAACGACTCTCCACGTTCTGGTCGTCCATCGCACTTTGATGAGGATCGTTACAACCATCTCATCCACCTGGATCTGCGTCAAACGACGCGCGAATTGGCCACTGAGATGGACTGTGATCAGACCACAGTACTGCGACACGTGGAACGTATGGGAAAGGTCCAGAAATTTGGGTCTTGGGTGCCTCAAACTCTCATCCAGGACAACAAGAATCAGCGTGTTGCCATATGTGGTTCCTTGCTCACTCGTTATCGCGAATGTTCTCAGCAACACAAACCCTTTCTGTCACGTATTGTTACTGGAGATGAAAAGTGGTGCCTGTACGTGAATTTCAGGCATCAGAGGGAATGGTGAAACCCAAAAAGACGCACACACCACATCCAAAATGTGACCTTTATCCTGCGAAGACCATGTTGTGTGTCTGGTGGGAAATGGAAGGCATTATTCACTGGGAAATGCCGCTGAAGAATCGGACCATCAACGCTGAACTCTGTTGTGATTAACACCGCCGTGTGGGAACGGCCACATCGGCGCCATGGTGCCTTCCAACATGATAATGCACGCCCTCACAGTGCAAAGATGATCAAACTGGCCATTCAGGACATGAAATGGCAGATCCTTCCACATCCGGCCTATTCTTAAGATGTCGCCTCTTCAGACTATCACCTGTTCCAATCTCTGTCGAATGCACTCCGTGGCAGGACGTTCAACAGTGATGTTGATCTCTCAGAATTTTCTTGATGATTCGCAGCAAAACCTGCACGGTTTTTTTTTTTTTTTTTTTATTGGAGGTTTAACGACCACCGTGAGCAACTCAATGGGCTATAAGCAGTCGCCCGTCCCTAATTTAGGGTCACTGGTTCCAGGGAAGGGAAAGAACCAGTGCCGTAAGACAAACACAACATCCATGCCTCACCGGGATTCGAACCCGGACCCCGTTCGGACGAATGATCAGAGGCCATCGCTTAGACCACTGCGCCACCGGGGCGGCCCGGTTTTTTTTTTTCAAGAATGGCATTGCAGACCTGTCCAGACGTTGGGACACCATCGCAAACGATGGAAGGGAATACATAGTTGACTGATTCCGTATTCCTTTCTGATGCAATACATTCCTGTAGTGCGGTGAAAAAACCGTCATGAACTTATGCATCAACCCAATAGGAAAGTAATCATTCGTGAATAAAGTGGGATTTACAATTGCGAGCTTCACAGTCTCGTGAGCGTTTTGAACACCAGTGCTATAATGCTACTGCTGACATTTTATTTTTAAAAAGAAGAAGGCTTACTGTATTTAGTCCTGACGTCATCCTTATGAAGCCACGGACCCTCCATGTCAAGTTGGAACAGTACATGCTAGTGGTTGCTCAGTAGTAGTCTGGAGTGATGTTGGAACAGTACATACTAGTGGTTGCTCAGTAGTAGTCTGGGGTTAAGTTGGAACAGTACATACTAGTGGCTTCTCAGTAGTGGTTTAGAGTAAAGTTGGAACAGTACATGCTAGTCGTTGCTCAGCAGTGGTCTGGAGTCAAGTTGGAACAGAACATGTCAGTGTTTCCTCAGTAGTAGTCTGGAGTCAAGTTAGAGCAGTACATGCTAGAGGTTGCTCAGTAGTAGTCTGGAGTCAAGTTGGAACAGTACATACTAGTGGTTGCTCAGTAGTAGTCTGGAGTCAAGTTGGAACAGTATACGCTAGTGGTTGCTCAGTAGTAGTCTGGAGTGATGTTGGAACAGTACATAACAGTGGTTGTTCAGTAGTGGTTTGGAATCAAGTTGGAACAGTACACGCTAGTGGCTGCTCAGTAGTAGTCTGGAGTCAAGTTGGATCAGTACATGCTAGTGGTTGCTCAGTAGTAGTCTCGAGTCAAGTTGGAAAAGTACATGTTAGTGGTTGCTCAGTAGTAGTCTTGAGTCAAGTTAGAACAGTACATACTAGTGGTTGCTCAGTAGTGGTTTGGAATCAAGTTGAAACAGTACACGCTAGTGGTTGCTTAATAGTAGTCTGAAGTGAAGCTGAAAAAGTACATGTTAGTGTTTGCTCAGTAGTAGTCTGGAGTCAAGTTGGAACAGTACATGCTAGTTGTTGCTTAATAGTAGTCTGGTGTCAAATTCGAACAGTACATGCTAGTGTTTGCTTAGTAGTAGTCTGGAGTCAAGTTGAAACAGTACATGCTAGTTGTTGCTCAGTAGTTGTCTGGTGTAGAGACGATCATGGGCCCGGGCTATGACAAAAAGTCCGGAAACGGACCAGAGGGGTGGAGTACGATATCGGCTATCACGTTACAGTGCCATATACAGTACATTGGTGCTCTTTAAGAGATTAAGTATAACGTTTATGACAGCAGTCGACCTGACGCCACAGAATGTGACAATCGAGTACAACAGAATCCGGAAATTTGCTTTCTTTTCCTTCCACCTAATTTCTCAGGTAATCACTGTTTACTTTCCAGAAACATCACATTAGATTCTAATTCACTTTAAATATTAGCCAAACAAAAACCAACCAAATGTAAAGAGAGTCTTTTTAGCAATCATTTCTTTTTCTATAGTTGTATGTACACTGAATAGGCAAAACACTCGAGATTCTTTTCTATACTCCGAGTCAACCTAAGCGTGTACCACTACGTAGAATGCGAAACAGCTACCTCCGCTACGAAAAGTAGTCCTAAGAGTTTTGAGAGAAAACCAGAATTATTGCTCTGAATCCATTTTTGTTTGCCCTGCAATTTATCAGACAAAATTGCCATCTAAAAAAATTCCAGAAGTTAGTGCGCTTTTGGAAATGAATTTGCTATGAGAAGTTGCTGAACCAAGAGCTTCGCACTTTCGGATGTTTCTGCCCGCTCGGATAGGACAGGGGGAAATGATGGAAGACCTCTCCGAACATTAACAATGCATACATACATCATACATATCACTAAGATGTTCTCTGAGATTCAGAGGTTAGCTCCTAAAAGAAATACAAGCTACCGATATTTTTACTTACTGTTGTCGTATCAAACTTCTCCATATACAGCGATATTGACATACAACTCGGGCTTCACTGATATCCATTATACGCCGTACACAAGATCTCTTATACTTCATATAATCTTTTTCTCATGCAGACACTCCTGAATCTGATCCTCCCGTGACTTCCTTGGCCTTCCTTTGCCTTTCCTTCCTGCCACTTGGGCTAAAAAGATTTTTTAGTAAGCATCTCATCACTCATTCTTTCAACATGGCCAAAAAACCGAAGCATATTAGTCTCCACCTTGCTAACAACATTTTGCTTCACATTACACAACTGCAACACATCTTCATTCCTCACACAATCGGAACGTGTCTTGCCACAAACCCCACGTAAGTAACGACGCATTTTTCCAGCACACAAACGACTCCTATGTTTCTTCTGCAGTACTCAGGTTTCACTGCCATACATCAGAGAAGGAACAATTACACTTTCATACACAGCCATGCGGGACTCTCCAGAGAACCCATCAATCCTGTGAAAACCTCCCAGAGCAGCTATGACTTTCAAAGAAGAATTCACTCGCCTACTGATTTCACCATCCAACTTGTTCTCTCTGTCAAACATGCTTCCTAAATACACAAACTCACTCACCTGGTCAATCACAGTGCCATTTATACTTACATTACATTCAGTGCTACCAGTTCCTCTCTCAAACACCATAACTTTGGAATTTCCCTTATTTATACACTAAAGAGCAATTGAATTAGAGACAGCTGGCGTTATGCAAATGTGGAGCTGTGGGCGGCCCTGTAAACGGAAACGACATGACGTATGCAGCAATCCGACAATATAAGGAGTGATGCGACGGGAATCAGTAAGAGTCGGACGCAGTATGGGTAAGACGAAGGATCTAAGCGCGTTTGATCGTGGGAAAATTTTCGGGGTCCGACGAATGGGTCACTCCATCTCGGAAGTCGTGCAGGCTCTGGGATTTTCACAAGCCAATGTGTTACGGGTGCACCGTGAGTACATCGAATCCGGTAAAACCATCCCTGCAAGGGCTAACGGCTGTGGACAAGAGCGTGTGGATGAGGGGGGTCATCGTCGGCTAGCTCGCATTGTAACAGAGGATAGACAGGCCACGGTGCAAGAAATCATTCGGCAATTTAACGCTGGTGCACAAAAACGTGTAAGCAGCCACACCATCCAGAACCACATCCTCGCTATGGGGCACAGAAGCCATCGTCCCACGAGGGTACCGCTGCTGACCGCACATCGCAGGGGGCAAAGATTAGCATGGGCGCAGGAACATCGCCACTGGACGCTAGACATGTGGGGAAATGTTGCCTGGATTGATGAGTCGAGATTCACGTTGGTACATGCGGATGGCAGGATACGAGTACGGCGCAAACCACATGGAGCAATGGATCCTTCTTGCCAGCAGGGTACTCTTCAAGCTGGTGGAGGTGGCATTCTCATCTGGTGACTGTTTACGTGGACTGAAATGGGACCCCTGGTACGTGTGACATCGTCCCTCACAGGTCAACGTTACCGGGATTTCCTGGACGACCATTTACTCCCGTTTGTACGTCTTCAGCATCCCACTGGGGACCTCATCCTGGAACAAGACAATGCACCGTGCCATCACTCCCGAATTGTATCCGAATGGTTGGACGAACACTCCACCGACGTGACCTCGCTTCCTTGGCCAGCTAGGTCACCTGACCTCAATCACATCGAGCAGATCTGGATTGCCATCGAGAGAGATGTTCGAGGCTCTGACCCCCTCCATGCAATCTTCGTGAACTGTGGGAGCTTGTTCAGGGGTTGTGGATCCGTAAGGCTTCCGGTGTCTTGTCGAGTCCATGCCGAGACGAATCGCCTCCGTCATCAGGGCGAAAGGTGGTGCTACACGTTACTAGACAGGTATCTCTAATCCAATTGCTCTTCAGTGTATTTGATGTTGATAAATGGCTGAGGAATGTGTCTGGCCCATTTTCTTGCTATTTCGTTAGCGTTTAAAAAATCACAAATCGTTCGGAGAAGTATTGGAAATTCCATCGATAGGTTGAATCCTAAATCAAAGTAATTTACCACAGAATTTCTGATCACATTCGCTGTGTAGGGAGTAATCATGACAAAAGCTTCCTTAGAAACCCAATGTGATTAAAATGAACTTTGTGTTGTAATAATTTCGTCAAAATAAATTGGTATAGATTGAAAACTAAGAATTTCTTTTGTTTCAGGTGACTTTCAGCAAACTTCCTTATTCAGAATGCCTGAGGAGAAAGAAAAGGCAAGACGAGGTAAGACACATATAATAGCAGTAAATTATACATTGAAGTGCCAAAACTCACGGGATAGCAGTATGCAAAATTTTAACCGGTGCTGCCCTCGTATAAAGGCTTTGACACACACCACGATTTTTATCGGTTGCGAGGTGTAATCTCGTGAGTCAGGCTGAACAACCGCCAGCAGGATTATGGCAAGCAGACGTGAATTATCGGAGTTTGAACAATGGCATGGTAGTGAGAGCCAGATGGATGGGGGATTCTATTCAGAAGTTAGGCGAACATTCAACATTCCTCGATGCACGGTGTCACGTGTGTACCGAGAATACCTCATGAAAGGCATTACCACCCACAGTGGACAGCGCAGTAACCGACCACGGGTGCTGAATGACCGTGATCAGCTGCGTCTGCCCATGATTATGCATTGTAACAGACAAGCGACACTGACTCAAATAACTTCCACATTCAATGCAAGAGGTACCTGAGACATTTCCATCAGGTCAGTGGAACGTAATTTATCGTCCATGCGATATGGGAGCAGAAGACCCACCAGACACAGTGCCACAGGATATCAGACACAGCGCGTCACGTGAACACGGTAACTGGACCCTGGAAGACTGGCAACATGTGGCGTGGTCCGATGAGTCACTCTTCCAGTTGTTAAAAACTGATGGTAGGGTAATTGGACTTTGGAAGACTGGCAACATGTGGCGTGGTCCGATGAGTCACGCTTCCAGTTGTTACGAGCTGATGGTAGGGTAATTGGACCCTGGAAGACTGACAACATGTGGCGTGGTCCGATGAGTCACGCTTCCAGTTGTTACGAGCTGATGGTAGGGTAATTGGACCATAGAAGACTAGCAACATGTGGCGTGGTCCGATGAGTCACGCTTCCAGTTGTCGCGAGCTGATGGTAGGGTAATTGGACCCTGGAAGACTGGCAACATGTGGCGTGGTCCGATCAGTCACGCTTCCAGTTGTTACGAGCTGATGGTAGGGTAATTGGACCCTAGAAGACTAGCAACATGTGGCGTGGTCCGATGAGTCACGCTTCCAGTTATTACGAGCTGATGGTAGGGTAATTGGACCATAGAAGACTAGCAACATGTGGCGTGGTCCGATGAGTCACGCTTCCAGTTGTTACGAGCTGATGATAGGGTAATTGGACCCTGGAAGACTGGCAACATGTGGCGTGGTCCGATGAGTCACGCTTACAGTTGTTACGAGCTGATGATAGGGTAATTGGACCCAGGAAGACTGGCAACATGAAACGTGGTCCGATGAGTCACGCTTCCAGTTGTCGCGAGCTGATGGTAGGGTAATTGGACCCTGGAAGAGTGGCAACATGTGGCGTGGTCCGATGAGTCACGCTTACAGTTGTTACGAGCTAATGATAGGGTAATTGGACCCAGGAAGACTGGCAACATGAAGCGTGGTCCGATGAGTCACGCTTCCAGTTGTCGCGAGCTGATGGTAGGGTAATTGGACCCTGGAAGACTTACAACGTGTAGGGGGTCCGATGAGTCACGCTTCCAGTTGTCGCGAGCCTATGGCAGGGTAATTGGACCCTGGAAGAGTGGCAACATGTGGCGTGGTCCGATGAGTCACGCTTCCAGTTGTCGCGAGCTGATGGTAGGGTAATTGGACCCTGGAAGACTGGCTACATGTGGCGTGGTCCGATGAGTCACGCTACCAGTTGTTCCGAGCTGATGATAGGGTTCGGGTGTGGCTCAGACCCCATTAAGCCATGGACCCAAGCTGTCAACAAGACAAGCTGGTGGTGGTTTTATACATGTGTGGGGTGTCTTTACGTGGCACGTTTTGGTCCTCTGGTCCTCGTAAACACGTCATTAACCGGTAATCTCTTTGTTGCTCTGCTGGGCGACCATTTTCAGCCCTCCATGGACTTCATGTATCGCAACAACGATGGGATTTTCCAGGCGGACAACGCACCATGTCGTCGGGCCCAAGTTCTCCAACATTGTTTCGAGGAGCATTCTGGACAATTCCGAGGGATAGTGTGGCCACCACGTTCGTCCGACATGAACCCAATAGAACACTTATGGGACGTGGTGGACAGGTCCATTTGCATCCAAGGTCCTGCACCTACAAATACCAGGGATCTGTGAGCTGCTATTCGGACGGCATGACTCAACATCTCTCCAGAAGTCTTCCGGCCACTTGGGGAATCGATGCCATATCGAGTTCCTGCACTTCGCCGGGCTAGGAGGTGCTACAAGATACTAGGTATACGCATCCCATGACTTTTGGCACTTCAGTGTGAAAGTTATGTGAAAGCCGATATCACAGCACCACAAAAATGAGCAATAGAAAAGGAACCAGCACATAACACATGAGTATCATATTAGGTGTACAAATAAGTTTTAAAGCGTTTTAAGACAACGCAACATGTAATTTACGAATCAAAATATGTATTACGAATCATACCTTTATTTACGAATCAAAAGGTATTTACGAATCCCACCTTTACGAATCTTAATATGCGACGTCATTACCTATCACCATCGTCGGGCAGCTGACGGATTCTGGCAAGGAAGAATACTTCGTCGTGGGACGCGAATGAAGGCGTCAGCCCATTTTTGCACTTCGTCACATGTCCGGAACCGTACAGCAGACAAACCATGTTTCATTGATCGGAACAAATGATAGTCTGAAAGGGCTATGTCGGGACTATGCACCGGGCGCTCAAAATCTTTCCAGCCAAGCGCCAATAACATTTCCTTGACCGATTTCGCGACATGCAACCTAGCGTTGTCATGCAGTAATTTCACGGAACGCAATCTTTTGCCTGTGAATGGACGTTTCCGACAGATTTCCTGGTTCAATCGCGGTAATTGTTGCTTGTAGCGATCAGCAGTAACAGTTTGACCCTGTTCCAGTAGTTCATAATAGAGCACACCCTTCATATCCCACCGGATGTACAGGGACTGAATATTACCAGATGCACAGGGAGTGAACGTTTCCGACAGATTTCCTGGTTCACTAGCGGTAATTGTTGCTTGTAGCGATCAGCAGTAGGAGTTTGACCCTGTTCCAGTAGTTCATAATAGAGCACACCCTTTATGTCCCACCGGATGCACAGGGACTGAATATTACCAGATGCACAGGGAGTGAACGTTTCAGACAGATTTCCTGGTTCATTAGCGGTAATTGTTGCTTGTAGCGATCAGCAGTAGGAGTTTGACCCTGTTCCAGTAGTTCATAATAGAGCACACCCTTCATATCCCACCGGATGCACAGGGATTGAATATTACCAGATGCACAGGGAGTGAACATTTCCGACAGATTTCCTGGATCACTAGCGGTAATCGTTGCTTGTAGCGATCAGCAGTAGGAGTTTGACCCTGTTCCAGTAGTTCATAATAGAGCACACCCTTCATATCCCACCGGATGCACAGGGATTGAATATTACCAGATGCACAGGGATTGAATATTACCAGATGCACAGGGAGTGAACATTTCCGACAGATTTCCTGGTTCACTAGCGGTAATCGTTGCTTGTAGCGATCAGCAGTAACAGTTTGACCCTGTTCCAGTAGTTCATAATAGAGCACACCCTTCATATCCCACCGGATGCACAGGGACTGAATATTACCAGATGCACAGGGAGTGAACATTTCCGACAGATTTCCTGGTTCACTAGCGGTAATCGTTGCTTGTAGCGATCAGCAGTAGCAGTTTGACCCTGTTCCAGTAGTTCATAATAGAGCACACCCTTCATATCCCACCGGGATGCACAGGGATTGAATATTACCAGATGCACAGGGAGTGAACATTTCCGACAGATTTCCTGGTTCACTAGCGGTAATCGTTGCTTGTAGCGATCAGCAGTAGGAGTTTGACCCTGTTCCAGTAGTTCATAATAGAGCACACCCTTTATATCCCACCGGATGCATAGGGACTGAATATTACCAGATGCACAGGGAGTGAACGTTTCCGACAGATTTCCTGGTTCACTAGCGGTAATTGTTGCTTGTAGCGATCAGCAGTAGGAGTTTGACCCTGTTCCAGTAGTTCATAATAGAGCACACCCTTCATATCCCACCGGATGCACAGGGATTGAATATTACCAGATGTACAGGGAGTGAACATTTCCGACAGATTTCCTGGTTCACTATCGGTAATCGTTGCTTGTAGCGATCAGCAGTAACAGTTTGACCCTGTCCAGTAGTTCATAATAGAGCACACCCTTCATATCCCACCGGATGCACAGGGACTGAATATTACCAGATGCACAGGGAGTGAACGTTTCCGACAGATTTCCTGGTTCACTAGCGGTAATTGTTGCTTGTAGCGATCAGCAGTAACAGTTTGACCCTGTTCCAGTAGTTCATAATAGAGCACACCCTTCATATCCCACCGGATGCACAGGGACTGAATATTACCAGATGCACAGGGAGTGAACGTTTCCGACAGATTTCCTGGTTCACTAGCGGCAATTGTCGCTTGTAGCGATCAGCAGTAACAGTTTGACCCTGTCCAGTAGTTCATAATAGAGCACACCCTTCATATCCCACCGGATGCACAGGGACTGAATATTACCAGATGCACAGGGAGTGAACGTTTCCGACAGATTTCCTGGTTCACTAGCGGTAATTGTTGCTTGTAGCGATCAGCAGTAACAGTTTGACCCTGTTCCAGTAGTTCATAATAGAGCACACCCTTCATATCCCACCGGATGCACAGGGACTGAATATTACCAGATGCACAGGGAGTGAACGTTTCCGACAGATTTCCTGGTTCACTATCGGCAATTGTTGCTTGTAGCGATCAGCAGTAACAGTTTGACCCTGTTCTAGTAGTTCATAATAGAGCACACCCTTCATATCTGACCAGATACACAGGGAGTGAATATTGCATTTTGGTGTCGAAGACGTTGCTTCACCGGGGTCTACCCAGAGCATTTTGCGTTTGGGATTTTCATACCGTATCCACTTTTCATCACTCGTAATGATTTTGCACAGTTAAGACTTTCTGTGTTGTTTATTCAACAGATTCAAACACTTCATGGCATGCTCATCCTTGTTCCTGTGGCTCAGGTCATGTGGCACCCATTTTCCTTCCTTCTGAATCTTTCCCGTTGCGCGTAAACGATTGGAAATGGTTTGTTCAGTTGCCCTCAGTTGTTCGGCTAGTTCTTTTTGCGTTTTGAGACGAAACTTCATTCAGAAATTCTTGCAGTTCCTCATGTGCAAACTTCTGCGGGGCTTCGCTACGTTCTCGATCGCTAACATTAAAATCACCTGCTTTAAGCAGTCAAAACCAAAACTCACACGTGCTTTTCGATACAGTATTCTTCCCCAGAACAAAACAGATCGATGCATATGATTTTGCGGCATGTGTCGCATTTGTCATTTTGGAAAAACTCTGGGAGGGTTACCGCACCCCATGTGACTACAAACCTGGCGCCATGAACTCGAACAATTTCTTTGAGACTTGCACAATTTCCCCGAACTCAATTCATGTTAACCTACACACAGAAACCTTGAAAAAACGCGTTCCAGAGACAAGACATTCATTTCTATGGGGGACATGCTCACATGTCGTTTCTCTACAAAGCAGACTTATTTCAAGCATTACCAGGCGTGAAAAAATAGTATCTATACGGTTGTATAAGTTCGGATCGCATGACACAGCGAGAATCGGTATGGCACAGGTTGGCCTTGGAACCTGCTGCGCATGTGTCGTGAGTCACCTTGCTTGTGCGGTTATTTTACAGTAGTGCGTTTTGTTCTAACGTGTGTGAAGCTGTTGGTCGCATTTGTCATTTTGGACAAACTTGATCAACGAATTTGAATCAGATTTGGTCAAAAACTTCGCGGAACTTGCAAAAACTCATTTTTAAAGTTACATAAAGTTCATGGGGAGGATTGTATGAGTTGTGTACTAGCTTACGAGTGGTACAAACTAGAGATGAGCTCGAGCCCGAGCTCGCCTTCGGAGCCCGGACCCAGCCCTGGCCCGGCCAGGATCAAAGTTCATTAACTACCGAAAAACCCGTGACCGGGCTCCGAATTACACGTCTTGAATTTCATTACTGTAATTAATTCAACACGTGTAATTCCGAGTCCGGTTGAATTACACGTGTTGAATTTCATTGTGGATTTGTTGCCATGGTGAAAGGATTTTCAATTTCCTAAGCTAGCTGTCATTGCAAGACAAATTTTGCTAAGCAAGACTTGCATTATGCATTGTTCTAAGCAATGGCTCAAGCAAGGATTAGTTTAAGGAGGTCTGGTATCGAAACCCTGCGAAAAAATCACATTCCCTTTTTTTGGTTTTTTGTATTTTATTAAAAATCAAGAATCTTATCTTTAAAATGATGTATTAATTTCCAAAATTGTGCAGTTTGAAGTATTATTTATTTTTTAAATTTCCTCACTCCCGGGATTTTTGGGGTGACGTTGGTTTTTAGTGGAGCAGGTCGAGTTTTAGAGAAAAGAAGATCAAGTTGAAGCGCTGAGGCATTAGATGCAATTCTCTCTCTTTCTCTCTCTTTTCAAGATGAACTTGATCTGGAAACTGCACACACATATGATTAATATTGTGATTATTCTACTATTAAGCGCAAAGCTTTGTTAATGTTACAAAATGCAGAATAATCTGGTCTGGAATGGTTTTACGTTCTTTTTTTCTTTTAATTTTGGAAATTTCCCTACATGCTTTTTTTTATACATCACTCTAAATTACCTTTACCAATTAGCATATATGTAAATTATATTGCAAAGATTAGTTTTCTAGAGTCAAAATTTCAAACACTTGCAACTGTCTGTACGGCGTTGTACGTTTTATAATGCAATTTATTCAAAATGAAAGTAAATTTAGAAATCAAAAAGGAACAACGAGTGGAATTTTTTGTTTCTAAACGATTTTCTTTTACTAAATAGTAACACTGTACTAGTGATCCCATTTATTGGCGTAGGAAGTAGACACATTAGCGTTTCCAAGCTTTCGCACATCAACCATCTGGTCGATGTGCGAAAGCTTTTTAAACCATCTGGTTGATGTGCGAAAGCTTTTTAAACCATCTGGTTGATGTGCGAAAGCTTTTAAACCATCTGGTTGATGTGCGAAAGCTTTTTAAACCATCTGGTTGATGTGCGAAAGCTTTTTAAACCATCTGGTTGATGTGCGAAAGCTTTTTAAACCATCTGGTTGATGTGCGACAGCTTTTTAAACCATCTGGTTGATGTGCGAAAGCTTTTTAAACCATCTGGTTGATGTGCGAAAGCTTTTTAAACCATCTGGTTGATGTGCGAAAGCTTTTTAAACCATCTGGTTGATGTGCGACAGCTTTTTAAACCATCTGGTTGATGTGCGAAAGCTTTTTAAACCATCTGGTTGATGTGCGAAAGCTTTTTAAACCATCTGGTTGATGTGCGAAAGCTTTTTAAACCATCTGGTTGATGTGCGAAAGCTTTTTAAACCATCTGGTTGATGTGCGACAGCTTTTTAAACCATCTGGTTAGTGTGTGAAAGCTTGGAAACGCTAATGTGTCTACTTCCTACGCCAATAAATCGGATCACTAGTACAGTGTTACTATTTAGTACTTAATTGGTGTACTGTTCCTCGTTATCAAATCAATTTTCTTTTCTTCAGCTTTTACCAAAATTACTGATTCCCTTGATACGGTCGAAGGGCACGTTGATTATTTATGTATTTTCAAATCCACATTTTAGAACATTTGGCTTTATGCGTAGTATTTCTAAAAACATGTTAATATTGTGAAAATGATATAATATAACTAATGATTTTTAAACTAATCCTTGCTTGGGCCATATCTTTGGCCAATGCATAAATGCAAGCCTTGATAAGCAAAATTTTCCAAGAATCCGGGCCCGGGCCCAGCAAACACATGTAATCAAAGAAAGCGGGCCGGGCCCGGGCTCCTAAAATTGAGCCCGAACTCATCTCTAGTATAAACGTTCCAAAGGTGGTCGTGAAAGTGTTGAGAGTGATGAAAAGGTCTGGGAGGTCCACACCCCCAGGAGAAGTAAAAGCTGTCGAACGGGAAAATCGCCGAATCACTATTCGTGAGTTATCTGAAGACTTCAACATTAGTTTTGGTTCAGTGAATTCGATTCCTACGGAAGATTTGTACATGAGACGCGTTTCAGCCAAATTTGGAGCAAAACTGCTCTCAGCTGAGCAAAACCCGGCTGGTATTTCAGCTGTAAAGGACCTACTTGAGTGCTTGAGAACGACGAAAACTTTCCTAACTGTTGATGAATCGTGGTATAACGAAGTAAACTTCTCCGTCATTTTTGGTCTACGCCGGGATTCGAACCCCAGTACGCTTATTCCGGAACAAGTCGCTCTACCAACTGAGCTACGCAGATGATTATTCTGATTCCTATCTGCCTTTATGTCGTGTGCGTCCTTCTGGAAGGTACGTCACATCTCCTGGTACGTTACATCATCTCCCCCTTATTTTTTTTTTTTTTTTTTTTTTTTTTTTGAAGTGCTGGAGAAGGGATTCTCTTATTTTTCCTATCTCGCGGTGTGGAAATAACATCACACCAATGCGAGATTTTGAACGGTCGGGTCATCCGGATAGTTCGGGCGCCATTATAACGAATTAAACTTCGTCATTTTTGGTCTACGCCGGGATTCGAACCCGAGTGGTACGCTTATTCCGGAACAAGTCGCTCTACCAACTGAGCTACGCAGACGATTATTCTGATTCCTATCTGCCTTTATGTCGTGTGCGTCCTTCTGGCAGGTACGTCACATCTCCTGGTACGTTACATCATCTCCCCTTATTTTTTTTTTTTTTTTTTGAAGTGCTGGAGAAGGGATTCTCTTATTTTTCCTATCTCGCGGTGTGGAAATAACATCACACCAATGCGAGATTTTGAACGGTCGGGTCATCCGGTTAGTTCGGGCGCCATTATAACGAATTAAACTTCTCCGTCATTTTTGGTCTACGCCGGGATTCGAACCCGAGTACGCTTATTCCGGAACAAGTCGCTCTACCAACTGAGCTACGCAGACGATTATTCTGATTCCTATCTGCCTTTATGTCGTGTGCGTCCTTCTGGCAGGTACGTCACATCTCCTGGTACGTTACAGTGGGTTTATATGTATGATTCCGAAACAAAGGTCCAATCTGGAGAGTGGAAGACGCCAAACTCTCCCAGACTTCAAATAAGCACGGCAGAGCAGCAGCAATGTCAGGACGTTGCGGACAGGTTGAATGTGTCTCTATAAGTGTTAATCCGCAGTACATTCAAGTGTTGGCTTTATGGGAGACTTTTCTGGCTAAAGTTTGTACATGCAACGATGTTTCATTTCCTTTACTCTAGCCATGCTCTAGCGCACCAATTAAATGGCAACTAAGTGACTTTTATTTTAAATAACGTATCACCACTCCTACATATACGTACAAATATGTTTCTTTCTCTTCCACAGGTGCTGTCAAAGGTATTCTGGTCTGGTCTCATAGTTCTGGTTTGTGTCCTACTGGCTGTTATTACAAGATTCCAAAGCTGAAATGTTTATGCACGAACTGTAAAAGAAATTGTGTATAGCTACGAAAAAACATGGAAGCACATATTTATAGGCATTTGTAATAGCAGGCATTTCGTGATGTTAAATTTCAAAAACTAAATTCAGTGCAGTGTTACTAATTTTTGATATCCCTATCCGAAGTACACTCAATGGAGAAGACATTAGAGATACATACCAAACATTATGTTGACCCTCCTCTAGCAAGAATAACAGCCTATGCACGTCGAGACATCGACTCCACCAGATCTTGGAAGATATCCGGAGGTAATGCTAGCCATGCCTGTTGCAGCATTGTTCACAACTCCACCAGAGACGTAAGTCTAGAATCCATGGTCCTGATGTTACGCTGCACGACATTCCAGAGAGTTTCAACACTGTTTAAGTTCGGAGACCTTGGGTGCCACTGGATGGTTCCAAACTCAGCTGACTGTTCCTCGAGCAATGCCAGGGTTGTTCCAGTACAGTGGGGCGGCGCATTGTTCTGATGAAACAGACCATCGGCCGCAGGATGCGAGAAGGCCATGATAGCATGTAGGTCATCAGCCAGCAATGTTGGTAGAGCGCAGCGGTTAAGGACCTCTCCAAACACACGAAAGGACCTAATGCATCTCATGAGAAGGCTCCCCAAACCATCACAGAGCCACCACCGTCTTGAAAATAATCAAACTGACACGAGGGGGACGTAGCTTCATGATGTCTACGCACACCTGCACCCTCCCGTCAGTTCGGTACATATGGAAGCGGGATTCATCTGACCACACGACACGGCGCCACTCTGAAGAGGTCCAGGTTTGATGTTCCCGGCACCAGACGAGACGTAATTTCCGATAACGAACAGCAAACAGTGGCACACGAGCAGTGCGCCGGCTCCCGTAGCCAAGGGTATGCAGAGTGCGACGTACCGTTCGCTGGCATTGCTAGAGTCACCGTCATTTAACCTGGATGTAAGTTACGGTGTTGCACGATTGGTCGAATAACGATTGGTAGACATAACGATTGGTCGACAGTAACGATTGGTTGGCAGCACGATTGGTCGACAGTAACGATTGGTTGGCAGCACGATTGGTCGACATAACGATCAGTCGACCGTAGCGACTAATCGGCAGTAACTACTGGTCGGCACAACCATTGGTTGACACAACGATTGGTCCAAATAACCATTGGTTCATAGGATTATGGCTTGCATTCGCAGCGGTACCTCTCAGAACGTACTGACCTCTCAAAACGTAACGTTCCTTTTTGGAAATAATATCTTTTATAATTTAGTCCTCAGAACGTACAGCATTATAACATATTATTTCCAAATTGTCCCCCGTGTCATCTTTTGTACTCTAAGTGAAGTCTATACAGAGGGCATTCTGAACGATGTTATTTCCAAAAGGGCCCCGGAGCACTTTATGTACAGGCACCTTGGGGAAACTGCCTCACATCATTCGGAAACTCGTAAAATTGCCACACATTTAAAGCGTTTCTCGGACGAACGGCGATTTGTGCTCGTCTCGTTAATGAAAACTATGTTGCAATTTTCCGGTGGGGCAATTTTTCTGTGTGTGGCAATTTTCCGGGTTGCTGAAAGATGTGTGGCAATCTTCCGGTGGGGCAATTTACCGCCAAACCGTTTACACTTACTCAATGTTTTTTCCAAGTTACGTTGACCATTTTATGTCGACCAATGTTGACTAATCGTTATATCGACCAGTCGCTACTGTCGACCAATCGTCCTGTCGACCAATCGTCATGCCGACCAATCGTTATGTCTACCAATCGTTACTGTCGGCCAATCGTGTGTCGGCCAATCGTTATGTCGACCAACCGTTTGTCGACCAATTGTTACATACCCGTGAGTTCTGCCGCTGTTGCCGAGCGGTCGGGCTGTACGGGCCTGGGGCAGCCTACGTCGACGGCGGTCATCAATGGCGTGGGGTCCGCCACCGTTTGCTCTCTGGGCGCTGGTACGTCTGTCGATGGTGTTTTCGCAGTATACCCTTGATATGATTGTCCTTTGGAACCCTATGGTTCTTAACATTTCAGCGGTAGAATGACCCACCCGTTTTGCACCGTAATCAAAGTCGCTCAGATCACCACTTTTACCCGTGTTTATCAGCTGCGTTCGGTTTGGGTCTGTTCCACTCTGCGCGAGGGATATCCATGTCAATTTCCCGTCACCTCTATTCTTAATGTTTTGTCTACTGAGTGTTGTATACCTGCGTCAGATACTAAAGTTGTAAAATTAATCCATTCGAAAACTACTAACCTGATATAAATATTTAATGAAAACTTTATCCGAGCAAAAAAATTTCGCGTGCTGAAAACCTTCGTGTTATAAGGTTCAATATTGTCAAAACATGGAAATTATATGTATTTTTGTTACATACATACATACATACGCTATATTGACAAAAGTCGCCGGACACCTAGAAGAGAAACACAACATAGCATTTATTGACATATATTAGTACAGTGTCGGTCCACCTTTGGCCTTAATGTATGCACTGACACTTCGAGACATGCTTTCGACAAGGTTTCGGAACACAGCGATAGGTATGCGTTTCCATTCAGTACATAATGCTGCCGTCAATTAGCTGTAATAACTGTTGCTTAGTAGTAGGCCTTGGTTCCAAAATACTTATGCGGGGCTCTAATTCATCCCATAGGTGCTCTATGGGATTAAGATCAGGGCTATGTGCTGGCCAGTCCACACACGATACGGAATTATCGTCAAATCACGCCGTAACAGTCCTTGCTTTATGGCTCGGTGCATTATCCTGCTGGTACCAACAAGGCTCGGTTCCATAGTATTGCCACAGAGTTGGTAGGGCATAATTGTCCAGAATATCGAGGTAGACGTGTTGGTTAACAGGTTTGTCCACGATAACCAATGGGCCGAGACCATACCACGAAAAGCACCCCCACACGAGTACACTGCCAGCTCCAAACTTGACCGTAGGAACAGTACACTGTGGTAAATAGCGTTTCCCCGGCTGCCGCCATTCCCACACTTGGCCATAAGACTGATAGATCGTGTATCTGGATTCATCAGTCCATAGGACCCGTTTCCATTAACGTAAGGTCCACGATAAATGTTCTTTACACCATGCTAAACGACGAGTAGCATTCCGAGTGGAGATGAAAGGCTTATGAGCAGCTGCACGACTACGGTAACCCATGAAATGAAGTTCTCTGCGATTTGTACTTGCACGTACCGAGGGTCCAGCATTGCTACTCACCTGTACACTGAGGTCTTGTGCAGTACTCCGTCGATTAGCTGTAACGACTCTCCTGAGGCTTCGACGTCCTCTATCACTGGTTTTCTTTGGTCTGCAGGTACGTTTTGCTGCTTCAGGCACGTCATGTGTCTTCCACTTGTTCAGTACAAATGGTGACGGAGTGATGAGAAATCTCTTCTTGTCATTCCTTTCGTCCGTCCCATTTACTGTAGATGAAGAGACTGGTGTTGATAAAGTGAAGAGAAATCTCCTGTTCTTGTCAGTCCTGGAGTAATGAGAAATATCGTTTTCTTGGCATTCATAAGTTTCATTCACTGTAGAAGAGACTAGTGTTGATGGAGTGAATATAAATCTCTTCTTGTCATCAGTTTCTCTCTCTGTAGAAGAAGAAAGTGATGCTGATGAAGTAAAGAGAGATATCTTCTTATCTTTCCTTTCTTCAGTTCCATTCACTGTAGAAGAGACTAGTGTTGATGGAGTGATTAGAAATCTCTTCTTGTCATTCCTTTCATCCATCATATTCACCGTAGAATGACAGACTGATGTTGATGAAGTGAAGAGAAATCTTCTTTTCTTGTCAATCCTTCCATGAGTTCCCTTTACTGTTGAAGAAACTGATGTTGACGGAGTGAAGAGAAATGTTGTCTTTGACATTCCTTTAATCACTTCTTCCTCAATGGAGAAGAAGAAAGTGATGTTGACGGACTGAAGAGAAATCTCTTCTTGCCATTCGTTTCATCAGTTTCATTCACTATAGAAGACACTGATGTTTATGGAGAGAAGAGAAATCTCTTTTTGTCATTCCTTTCATCAGTTCCTCCTCAATGGATAAGAATATGATGTTGTGGAGAATTCAGCGTAACAAGTGCAAACTTATCCCATTCTGAGTGGAATGTATGGGCCGTTTTATTTCACAGAAATTTCGAGATACGCGTTCTGAAATGTGACGTTTGCGCTAATCGTATTTCACCTTCCGTAAATACATCCTTCTTCGATTCGAAACGAGATTTCCCGTTACAAAAATACAGTAAGGAATATTTTTAACCGTATATGGTCTTTCATTGTTTTCATGAATTTATATTTCGATCATTATTTGCTTTTTCAGTTGTCGTATGTACCATATGAAATACGTAGCATTTTAAGCTCGCTTTTTCCCCCAAATCTGTAGAAGTAGTTCTAATCTGAAGAACGGTTGTTTACTTCACGCGATTGAAATACAGCAAACGGGAAATTTCGTGCATTTCGGATCAATATAATCTCGCTTTACCTAAAGTTAACGAAAAAGTTTGCATTATATTATTCGCGGGAATGACATAAAGAAGATTTTTACAGTTGGGTTCCGAGTGCATTTCACTCCAAGCGAACAATCCCTTTTCAGCTATTTAATTGCAACAATTATGTTTCTCATTATTTTTTATTTTGGTTTGTCTGAATAACGGCAGTTTTGTTGCAGAAGTTTATGAATTATTTATTTGGTTCTTTATCGAGTAGCACTTCTAATGGAATTATCTTTTTCTTTAAACATTCACAAGGAAAATAATTTTGAAGCATTTGTTAGAGAAAAAAGAGGCGAAATTTTGCGCAAGTGATTTATGAGCTTGAAGTACAGAAATAAGCACTAGTATGAGAAAAAGGCATCAGACGATGTGACAGTATCAGGAAACAATTGTAAAGCGTTTCTCTTTTCTTATTTATTCCTATGTCAGGAAACAATTGTAAAGCGTTTCTCTTTTCTTATTTCTTCCTATGTCAGGATACAATTGTAAAGCGTTTCTTTTTTCTTTTTTATTCCTATGTCAGGAAACAATTGTAAAGCGTTTCTCTTTTCTTATTTATCCCTATGTTGCTAGGTGAGTTTGTTCAAAACAGCTGCAAAAATCAATACTTGTTATATATTATCCAGTATCTGTGATTAAATTCAGCTTAGTCTACATGTGCATGACTATATTTTATTTTAAATCTCAGAGTCCTATCTCTGGAAAATCGCCAAACAGTTGTTCATGTTTGTTCTCGTTAGGACGTGTTGAGGAGAATCTCATTTCTTAACATAGAAACTGCTGATATCATCTTTCCTTTAGAACAACTTTTACATGTACTTCACAACACGAAGAATCCAATCCAGATATTTCTTAAACTTTAACTGATTTGTGGATCTTTTTATACGAACGTCTATCGTTTCTAGAATTTTAGCTAAAGATGCGTAATATTCATTTTAAATACGTCGACTAATGGCTTCAGTGTTTGAACTCTTTCATTTATTGGAGATCATTACAATCGACAAAACAAATGATTTCCACACAAGTTTATGAAGTAATGTTTTTCTGATTTAAATGTGGGAGTAATGTATAAACTTGCGGAATATAAACTTAATGAAAATTTTATTCGAATTGTTGTGTAATGTAATGAACAAAATCTCACTGAACAGTGTTTACGAGCAAATTTTGAATGTATCTGAAACATTTTTTCTATATCGAAAATTTGCATGTACGTTAATATTGGATCAGCAAGCACTTAGGAGCTCTGAACATTTTAAGAGAACACCTTTTGCGGAAAATATTATTAACCACGCAAAATAATCGGAGCGATTCTATTCTAACTACTGTGCTGCAGAATCACGTGAGTATTTATTACGCTGTTTTTTATAACAAATGTTCTGCACACATTTTTTTATACAGTAGAAGAAACAAATGAAGTACAAACTGTGCTGATGGCAACCAAATCCTAAGCTTGTCATGAATAATTTTCATCGAAAAGCCACCAGACTTGAATTTTGACATCGAAACATGAATACTTGTCATCTTGATTTTTGAAATCCAGATATGAATACTTGTCTTCTTGATTTTTGACATCTAGACACGAATACTTGTCATCTTGATTTTTGACATCCAGACATGAATACATGTAATCGAAAAGCCAAAAGACTTGAATTTTGATATCGAAACATCAAGATTTGTCATCTTGATTTTTGACATCCAGAATGAATACTTATCGTCGAGAAATCACCAGACTTTAATTCTGACATCCAGACATGAATACATGTCATCGAAAAGTCACCAGACTTGAATTTTGACATCCAGACATGAATACATGTCATCTTGATTTTTGACAACCAGACATGAATACATGTCATCTTGATTTTCGACATCCAGACATGAATACTTGGCATCTTGATTTTTGACATCCAGACATGAATACTTGTCATCCTGATTTTTGACATCAAGACATGAATACATGTAATCGAAACATGAATACTTGTCATCTTGATTTCCGACATCCATAATGAATACTTGTCATCGAAAAGCCACCAGACTTTAAATTTGACGTCGAAACATGAATACTTGTCATCTTGATTTTTGACATCCAGAAATGAATACTTGTCATCTTTATTTTTGACATCCAGACATGAATACATATCATCGAAAAGCCACCAGACTCGAATTTTGATATCGAAATATCAAGATTTGTCATCTTGATTTTTGACATCCAGAATGAATACTTGTCATCGAAAAGTCACCAGACTTGAATTTTGACATCCAGACATGAATACGTGTCTTGATTTTTGACATCCAGACATGAATACCTGTCATCCTAATTTTTGACATCCAGACGAATTCAAAAAGCTACGAGACGAATATATATATACGAGACGAATATATATATACGAATTCAAAAAGCTACGAGACGAATTTTGGCATCGAAACATGAATACTTGTCATCTTGATTTTTGACATCCACAATGAATACTTATCATCGAAAAAGCACCAGACTTGAATTTTGATATCCAGACATGAATACTTGTCATCTTGATTTTTGTCATCCAAACGTGAATATTTGTCATCTTGATTTTTGACATCCAGACATGAATATTTGCCATCGAAAAGCCACCAGACTTGAAATTTGACATCTTGACATGAATACGTGTCATCGAAAAGCCACCAGACTTGAATTTTGATATCGAAACATGAATACTTATCATCTTGATTTTTGAGATCCAGAATGAATACTTCTCATCGGAAAGCCAAAAGACTTGAATTTTGGCATCGAAACATGATTATTTGTCATCCTGATTTCTGACATCCAGACATGAATACTTGTCATCGAAAAGCCACCAGACTTGACTTGGTTCTCTGAGGCAAAGGGGCAAAGATATAAAAAAGAAAGAGAAAGTGAGAGAAAATAGAGGTCGAAGAGACTGGTAACTTTACGAAAGGCTGCCTGTAACTTCACAAAGAAAAGCTAAAAAACGTACTTTAGCTTCTTTTTGGACAGGTACGAACTACCTTAAATTAATATGCAGATTTCGTGAAAAAAACATTTCTTTGTTTCGCTTTATTCTTAAATGTAGTTCGAAAGCTTCTGGAGAAACGTCGCTGTATACCCCAATTTAGTGAGCATCATAGAAGGCACAAAATACCGTATTTGAGCACCGTAAATCCTTGTATAAAACAAAAATGCGTGCAGTCATCATGTGTCTGGGCAACATCGGTATAGATTTCATGAAAGAGGACTTCCCAAGAAAAAGACAAGAAGTAGCTTTCTCCAGAGTGTGTTGCTTTCTACATTACAGCGCGGTGTTTTATACGTTCGCTAGAGTCAGCTACAGTAGTATAACAGCACATAGCTTAGAAACCGCCGAATTGTTCACGATTGTGCGATATCTTATAACTTTCGCACTGTGGATATCGCTCCGTATAAACGGAGAAGCATTTCAAAGAATTTTGAAGAACATTTTGTTCCTACAGAAGCAAGTGTGCAGCAGTGCATACTTCATTTCGATAATGAATACCCCTGAAAACATTAGAAATACCCCTGTTGCTTGTTGGATAAATTTTATTGCATACTGCATTTCGATAATGCCTCTCTTTGTATCTTTGGTGATCGTTATCGTAACGGCTCATGGTTCCGATCCTTTTATCGGGAATATAAAAAGAAAGTTTGGACGCGGTTTCATTGACGACGATTCGACAATAGTCCTGACTGGTCTACTTTTCTTACAAATCTGTTGCATTTTTCACAGTGTTTTCACATTAGTCAATTACACATCCCTTTTTATTTCAATCCTGTGTTTACAGATCGGTAAAACAATCGACGCTTGTGAAGAAACTCTGAATGTCGGGGAACACGAACCTCATTTTGAAGGTTGCGTCCAAAGAGTATGGAAAGTGTATAAGAGAGCTCCAGGATCAAATTGTTGAACTGAACACTGTTTCATCAGTTTCAATATTTCTAACTCTGGTCTTTCACATAACAATCCTCTTTAGTTCCGCATCATGGATACTATTTCATATGAAGAGGAATGAGAAATCGTGTATGATTTATGTGAACGCTTTTCTTTGTGTGTCACCCACGCTTTTCATTCTGCTTATTGTTCTGTCAGTCTCCTTTGTGAGAGAGAAGAATTGGTTTCTGACCAAGCATCTGGCAAAAATCCCAACAGATTATCCTTGGAAACTTAAAGGATTGAATACTGATTATTTGGTGGTCAACCATGTTTGCTCCGATGATTTGAGTCTGACATTTCTGGGGATGTTCCCCATCACGAGAAATATGATTTTAACAATTTGTGGATTCCTAGTCCCTTACATTGCCATGCTTGTACAGTTTGGGTGAGCTTTGAATCAACAGAATTTCATTAAATCCTGCTTTGAGACGTGTTTTATTAAATTATTTTTACTACTGTATCTGTGGAGCACGCTCTACTTCAGATTGACGTAACATTGAAAACATTTTTTCAGAAAAAAAAATTGTAAATAACTCATCTACAAAACTGACATACTAGGGTCATAACAAAAGTTCTGCACACGTTAATATAACAAAACAAAATTTGTAAATAAATCATCTACAAAACTGTCATACGAGGGTCATAACAAAAGTTCTGCACACGTTAATGTAAAAAATCAAAATTTGTAAGTACATCATTTACAAAACTGACATACGAGGGTCATAACAAAAGTTCAGCACACGTTAATGTAAAAAAAAAAAATCGTAAATAAATCATATACAAAACTGACATACGAGGGTCTTAACAAAAGTTCTGCACACGTAAATCTAAAAAACGAAATTTGTAAATAAATCATCTACAAAACTGACATACGACGGTCATAACAAGAGTCCTGCGCATGTTAATGTAAAAAAAAAAAAATTGTAAATAAATCATTTAAAAACTGACATATAAAAGTCATAACAAAAGTTCTGCACACGTTAATGTGAAAAAATCAAAATTTGTAAGTAAATCATCTACAAAACTGATACACGAGGGTCATAACAAAAGTCCTGCACCCGTTAATGTAGAAAAACAAAATTTTAAAATAAATCATCTACAAAACTGACATACGAGGGTCATAACAAAAGTTTTGCACACGTTAATGTAAAAAAACAAAATTTGTAAATAAATCATCTACAAAACTGACATACGGACGTCATAACAAAAGTTTTGCGCACGTTAACTTAAAAAGAAACAAAATTTGTAAGTAAATCATTTACAAAATTGCCATACGAGGGTCATAAACCAAAGTTTTGCATACTTTAATGTGACATTTTTTTTATAAATAAATCATCTACAAAGCTGACATACCAGGGTCATAACAAACGTTCTGCACAAGCTAATGTAAAAAAAAAATTAGGTGAATCATCTACAAAACTGGCACACGAGGGTTATAACAAAAGTTCTGCACACGTTAATCTAAAAAAACAAAATTTGTAAATCATCTACAAAACTGAAATACGAGGGTCATGACAAACGTTCTGCACGTTAATGTTAAAAAATTTTTTTAAATAAATCTACTACAAAACTGACATACGCGGGTCATAACAAAAGTTCTGCACACGTTAATCTAAAAAAACAAAATTTGTAAGTAAATCATCTACAAAACTGACACAATAGGTTCATAACAAAAAGTTCTGCGCACGATCCAAAAAAAAAACAAAATGTGTAAATAAATCATGTACAAAGCTGACACATGAGGGTCATAATAAAAATTCTACCCACGTTAATGAAAAAAAAAAAAATCTAAATAAATCATCTACAAAACTGACATACAAGGGCCAAATCAAAAATTCTGCACACGTTAATGTAAAAAAAATTGTAAATAAATCATATACGAAACTGACATACAAGGGTCAGAACAAAAGTTCTGCACACGTTAATCTAAAAACAAAAATTGTAAATAAATCATCTACAAAACTGATATACGACATTCATAGCAAAAGTCCTTCACACGTTAATGTAAAAAAAAAATTGTAAATAAATCATCTACAAAACTGACATACGAGGGTCATAGCAAAAGTTCTGCGAGCTATCTCAAAAAACAAAATTTGTAAATAAATCATCAACAAAACTAACATACCAGGTTCATAAAAGTTCTGCACACGTTAATGCAAAACGGAAGCGGAAGATGCAGTCCGGAAAATGATTGCGTCATGTGAAGATCAGACTCAGCAACGCAGTGGTGTCAGAACGACGCGCTATGATTTGCTGTGTGGACATGGGGAAATTTGGAAATGGAAGCGTGCAGCTCCTGAGGTCGAGCCACGGCGTCAGACCAGCGCTCGTACGTGAAAATATAAACTTTGTGGGGATAAACTGCGACACAGATCCACACTGCCTTGCAAGAAGTTTATGGGGAAGGAACTCTTGATCGAAGCACAATTTCTTGCTGGGCATCGCGCTTTAGGGAAAGCCGAAGCAGCATCGAAGATGACCGAAGCTCAGGCTGACCTCAAACGGCGACAGACAAAACATCTCTCACTGCTGTTGCAACGCTTCTCGTAGAGAATCGCCGTTTGACAGTCCGGGAGATTGCTCATCAAGCAAATTTTTCCACTATGTCTGTTCACCGGATTTTGACCGACTCACAGGGAAAAAGAAAAATCGCCGCGCGCTGACTGCCCCATCAACTCACCCACGAGCAGAAGGCAGCAAGAGTGAGCACCTCACAGTTTCGAAAGGGAGGTCGACACCTTCCTGAATAGAATTGTATCAACTGATGAGACTTGGATCCGTGATTTTGACCCGGAACTGAAGTCACAATCAAAGGAATTGAGGCATCCAAGTTCCCCACGCCAATGAAAGTGTCGTCGTCGGCAACAAACCAAAGTGAAGCAAATGATGATTTTTGCGTATGATGCCCATGGTGTTGTGGTCTCTGATCAAGTGTCGGTAGGGCAAAATGCCAAAGCACAATATCATTGTGATTTTTTGAGGACAAAGTTGAGACCGAAAATTCGTCAAAATCGCTCCAACGTTTTGGAAGCAGGAAGCGATCTTGCATCATGACAACACATCGTGCTGTTGCCGCGAAAATTCTTCTAATTTCGGGCACATTGCTTTCGGTATAGAAATATTCAAATTCGGGATTAAAATACCAACTTAATTGTTTTAATTATGATAATTAATTAACATAATATATTATGTAACTGCTTAGTTGGAGTAATTTGTAATTAGGTGCACGAAATATTATCCCAACCCAGGCCGCATAGGGATTCGCTGAGTTCTTTTCTTTTCTTCCCTTTCCCTCCGCGAGGGAAAGGGAATCTAAATTGCAAACGCCAGTCCAGGTGCAAAATTTCGCAAACGAAGCGAAAGGTATTTTCTTCTATTCCCGGTATGTGAGAAGCAACAGCATTGCGAATTGCCTAATGCTTCCTAAACTAACAATGGCGCAGTGGTGGCTGAAATTTAAGAAAGAATCTTAAAGATAAGGCTAGGCAATAAATGTCACCCAAGCTCGGTGTCGGAGCGCATATTTCAGTCGGGCATACGTGCCTTTGGGCAGTCTTCAAGTTTTAAAAGGGTTTGCTCGGATGCTCCGATAATAGAACTCAACAACGGGGTGACAGTTACGGACAAATAAATTTTTAAAGGTCTTAGCTCAGCAGATGGTCAGCAGGAAACATCTGATCAAAGTAGCCACTGACCGGCAGCAACTGGACAGCGGTCCACTTGCGTATGAGGGGGGGGGGTTCCAGAAACCAATGAAGGGGTAAGGGACGTCTTCTCGAGGTAAGGACACGCCTCGCAGCAGGGCGGCAAGGAAAGCGAAAACTAAATTAGAATGAGAAACTTGGAAGAAGTTTTTTTTTTAGGGAGGGGGAAGACGTCGGTCGGTCGCAGTATTTTGGTCAGAGTGGTTCGTTTGCATTTTGGTTGGAAGTCGCAGCTCTACGGCAGCGGTAGGCAAGAAGTGCCTAACTATGCGGGGTTCCAGAAGTCGGTCGTCACGGAGGGAAGACGTTTAGACAACCCGGAAAATTAAAGGAAAAATCTTAGAAAACTACCTGCTGGGTTTTATCCACGGAGGATACCAGCCAAAGACTACGGCCACCAGACGACAAGCACCTGCCTCAACCGCCGGATCGGTGCAGCACAGCAGAAGTTCTATTTAGGGTAAGACATCATCCAATGATTTCAATCCCTTGCATTCTGAGTATTCATTGAAGATTTACAAATGAAATATTATTGCTCACCTCGTACTAGTTGGATTGTTAGGGATATTTGTAGTTTTACAATTCTCAGGTTAAACTATAACTTCTTTTTGTAGAGATGTCTTATTATAATTTAAACTGGTCCCACCATTAAATTGTTCCTAAATTAAGATTTATACCCAAAATAAATTTTTGTCTTTCTTCTCGCTGATCTGCAAATGAGAACCAGGGTCTGTGTATTAGTTTAATTTGAAGTAATAGTTTTCTTTCGTAACAGATACCCCCATTCAAGCATAAAACTGAAATGTTAGTTTTTTTTAAAGAAATTTCATTTCTTTGCGGGATATGAGTTCTTGCGACAACCTCGTACAAGCTCGTATGAAACACAACGCTTTTAAGTCCCTAAGATGAGACTAAGTCGCCTATACTAGGAAACCCAATGTCATCGTTGCCAATCTAGTCGATCGAAAATCGTTAACAAAATGTATGCCCTCAAGTTCCCCAACGCGACTTGGCGTGGTGACAGTGTCATGATGCAGTTTCGGTACGGGGACTTTTGTCGAAATATGGCTGGGAAACTTTATTCCACCCACCGTACAGCCGTGATCTCAGTCCACCCGACTTTGATCTTTTCCAGAAGTTAAAAAAATCGGCTCCAAATCGCTGGACGAACTGTCATTGGACGTGACCTGAGTCATACGATAGCTGAACAAAGATGGCGGAAAACGGGACATCCAGGACCTATTTCACCGTTGTCAAGCTATCATTAGCTGCGGAGGGGAGTGCATTGAACGGCAATAAAGTAGGTTTTCTCCTTTACTTCACACTTTTCTCAAAAATGGACAGTGTGCAGAACTTTTGTTAGGACCCGGTACTTGCGAACTAAGGCTTTGCAAAAGAACCAAAAGATGCAGACAGAAGAAAATAGAAAGAACAGAAAATTACCCCCCCCCCCCCGACTGAAGATATTACCTCCAAACTCCCAATTGCTGAACGAAAACTTGCCAGAAGCGAATTTGGTATTGAAATATGAAATGAAATCAGAGACCAAAAGACAATGAAGAAATAAAAGACCAAGAATTAAATATCAAAGAATTGCAGTAACGGAATCAGGAAAAAATCATAGTATCCTTATACAAAACAAATACCACGGTCTATGTACGATATTTAATTAAAAGATGAAATCTATTTACAAATTAAAACCTCCACTAACACTTTCGGGGTAATACTTGCCCCATCATCATGGGGAACAGAGATGTTTATGATGATCAAATGATCATATGTAGAGGATTTTAGGAAGGGAGTGTCTGACCCCAGGTCTTAAACAACCCTTAGAAATAGGAAGCTAGGAGATTTGGGCTAGAGTGCCCGATTGACACGGAAGCGAAGTAGAAAAGGGGAGGAAGACGCCCTTATTTATTACCGAGGGGCCAGTACCCGGGGGTTCGACGGCTTAACGTGCCCATCCGACGCACGGCGGATATTTAGTGGATCGAGCGTTCGTACCTGCCTGGGATCGGACCTGAGGTCCCTTCCGTGGCAGTCACGAACGTTGCCCACTAGGCCTCCCGCGGCACAGAGATGTTTATGCAGTACTCGCGTAGACCCTTATAGGAGCGCAGCAATGCATCATGGTATAGTTCTCAAGCGTCACAAGGTTAAGGTGTTGCCATCGCAGCCGTGCAATACATACAATTCCAGACTTTAGTTACACATAATACAAATTGTGTTGCACTGTTAAAATTGTCAAATTCACATGTTATTGTTTTATTAAATTTATTTAATAATTATAATTTAAAGTTCAAATCGGCGACGTGGTTTTTCCAAATTTTTTGGTATGTCCACTGACGTGTTATCATTACAGCACCTGTCCCACAAGACTTCAATGTACAGGCTTTCAGCAAGGTGCAGTGAGTGTACGTACGCAGGGGTGTTCAGCAGTCTAATGTTCGCCCAGTCTGGTTGCAAAGTTCCATTTACGAAATTTCTCGATAATGCCGTATTATTGCGGAAAGTTCAAATATCTTTCTTATGTTCCTGAACACGAATACCCAAACTTCTCTGTGTCGAGCCTATATAGTTACTAACGTGTTCCCCTGTTGAGGTGTCTAACAGTGGTATGTTCTACACTCCCCATTTGCTCATAATATCGGTTGCTGTCCGATCTTTTCTAACAGATGATATGAGATCCTTTGATTGGGTACCGAATTGTATATTATGCTTTGAGCATATGCGTGACAATTCGTTAGTGATGTGTGGGTGCGGGTCCAATGTTGCTGCCCGATTTTTTCTAACAGATGATATGAGATCCTTTGATTGGGTACCGAATTGTATATTATGCTTTGAGCATATGCGTGACAATTCGTTAGTGATGTGTGGGTGCGGGTCCAATGTTGCTGCCCGATTTTTCTAACAGATGATATGAGATTCTTTGATCGGGTACCGAATTGTATGTTATGCTTTGAGCATATGCGTGACAATTCGTTAGTGATGTGTGGGTGCGGGTCCAATGTTGCTGCCCGATTTTTTCTAACAGATGATATGAGATTCTTTGATCGGGTACCGAATTGTATGTTATGCTTTGAGCATATGCGTGACAATTCGTTAGTGATGTGTGGGTGCGGGTCCAATGTTGCTGCCCGATTTTTTCTAACAGATGATATGAGATTCTTTGATCGGGTACCGAATTGTATGTTATGCTTTGAGCAGATGCGTGACAATTCGTTAGTGATGTGTGGGTGCGGTTCCAATGTTGCTGCCCGATTTTTTCTAACAGATGATATGAGATTCTTTGATCGGGTACCGAATTGTATGCTATGCTTTGAGCATATGCGTGATAATGCGTTAGTGATGTGTGGGTGCGGGTCCAATGTTGCTGCCCGATTATTTCTAACAGATGATATGAGATTCTTTGATCGGGTACCGAATTGTATGTTATGCTTTGAGCATATGCGTGACAATTCGTTAGTGATGTGTGGGTGCGGGTCCAAATTTGCTGCACGATTTTTTCTAACAGATGATATGAGATTCTTTGATCGGGTACCGAATTGTATGTTATGCTTTGAGCATATGCGTGACAATTCGTTAGTGATGTGTGGGTGCGGGTCCAATGTTGCTGCCCGATTTTTTCTAACAGATGATATGAGATTCTTTGATCGGGTACCGAATTGTATGTTATGCTTTAAGCATATGCGTGATAATGCGTTAATGATGTGTGGGTGCGGGTCCAATGTTGCTGCCCGATTTTTTCTAACAGATGATATGAGATTCTTTGATCGGGTACCGAATTGTATGTTATGCTTTGAGCATATGCGTGACAATTCGTTAGTGATGTGTGGGTGCGGGTCCAATGTTGCTGCCCGATTTTTTCTAACAGATGATATGAGATTCTTTGATCGGGTACCGAATTGTATGTTATGCTTTAAGCATATGCGTGATAATGCGTTAATGATGTGTGGGTGCGGGTCCAATGTTGCTGCCCGATTTTTTCTAACAGATGATATGAGATTCTTTGATCGGGTACCGAATTGTATGTTATGCTTTGAGCATATGCGTGACAATTCGTTAGTGATGTGTGGGTGCGGGTCCAATGTTGCTGCCCGATTTTTTCTAACAGATGATATGAGATTCTTTGATCGGGTACCGAATTGTATGCTATGCTTTGAGCATATGCGTGATAATGCGTTAGTGATGTGTGGGTGCGGGTCCAATGTTGCTGCCCGATTTTTTCTATCAGATGATATGAGATTCTTTGATCGGGTACCGAATTGTATGCTATGCTTTGAGCATATGCGTGACAATTCGTTAGTGATGTGTGGGTGCGGGTACAATGTTGCTGCCCGATTTTTTCTAACAGATGATATGAGATTCTTTGATCGGGTACCGAATTGTATGTTATGCTTTGAGCATATGCGTGACAATTCGTTAGTGATGTGTGGGTGCGGGTCCAATGTTGCTGCCCGATTTTTTCTAACAGATGATATGAGATTCTTTGATCGGGTACCGAATTGTATGTTATGCTTTGAGCATATACGTGACAATTCGTTAGTGATGTGTGGGTGCGGGTCCAATGTTGCTGCCCGATTTTTTCTAACAGATGATATGAGATTCTTTGATCGGGTACCGAATTGTATGCTATGCTTTGAGCATATGCGTGATAATGCGTTAGTGATGTGTGGGTGCGGGTCCAATGTTGCTGCCCGATTTTTTCTAACAGATGATATGAGATTCTTTGATCGGGTACCGAATTGTATGCTATGCTTTGAGCATATGCGTGACAATTCGTTAGTGATGTGTGGGTGCGGGTCCAATGTTGCTGCCCGATTTTTTCTAACAGATGATATGAGATTCTTTGATCGGGTACCGAATTGTATGTTATGCTTTGAGCATATGCGTGACAATTCGTTAGTGATGTGTGGGTGCGGGTCCAATGTTGCTGCCCGATTTTTTCTAACAGATGATATGAGATTCTTTGATCGGGTACCGAATTGAATGTTATGCTTTGAGCAGATGCGTGACAATTCGTTAGTGATGTGTGGGTGCGGGTCCAATGTTGCTGCCCGATTTTTTCTAACAGATGATATGAGATTCTTTGATCGGGTACCGAATTGTATGCTATGCTTTGAGCATATGCGTGATAATGCGTTAGTGATGTGTGGGTGCGGGTCCAATGTTGCTGCCCGATTTTTTCTAACAGATGATATGAGATTCTTTGATCGGGTACCGAATTGTATGTTATGCTTTGAGCATATGCGTGACAATTCGTTAGTGATGTGTGGGTGCGGGTCCAATGTTGCTGCCCGATCTTTTCTAACAGATGATATGAGATTCTTTGATCGGGTACCGAATTGTATGTTATGCTTTGAGCATATGCGTGATAATGCGTTAGTGATGTGTTAGTGCGGGTCCAATGTTGCTGCCTAATCTTTTCTAACAGATGATATGAGATTCTTTGATCGGGTACCGAATTGTATGTTATGCTTTAAGCATATGCGTGATAATGCGTTAATGATGTGTGGGTGCGGGTCCAATGTTGCTGCCCGATCTTTTGTAACAGATGATATGAGATTATTTGATCGGATACCAAATTGTTTGTCATGCTTTGAGCATATGCGTGATAATGCGTTAGTGATGTGTGGGTGCGAGTCCAATGTTCTCACAAACCGTTTGTTAGGCTTTGGGTCTTGTTCGAATAGTATCCTTATCACAGTAGCCGATAAGGGTAATCAGTTAGATTCTAAATAATAATGAATATGAAGAAACAATGAATAAGGCAATTCTTGAGATAAATACAGAAAACATCCCATAAGATCCAACTGACAAATAATTTGAAAAATGTTTTTTTAAAATCGCAGTTCATCACTTGATGAAATGAAAAATGAAACCAATCCATCTGTAGGAGCTTACTACACCAATTATTTTTGAAAAATCAAAACCCATAAACCAAACGAGCCTGTCTTCAAAAATAAAACAACTTGGAATGAGCACTTTTAAATACAGGGTAAGTCAAAAGTCGCAGGAAAATGAACCATCGGAATACCCCAGCAAAGAAGAGGTGAGGGAGTCTATCTTTTAGGCTATTTCCGGAACATAGCCGCCATCTTGAAATCCGCCATATTGGATCAAGGTCAAAGTTTTCAAATGGTAAGGGGGTCATGTTGCATATCAAACAAGACCAGAATTTTCTCAGAAATTGATTGCCGTAATCAGATTTGACATATGTGTTGTGGTTCACAAGTTATCAAACCAGAAATTTGAAATAACGACCTATAAAGTACCCTGTAATGCGCAGCTATTTGTCGCGTTCAGTGTGTTGTCCCTGTTGCTGAACACAGAGCTGAAGGTGCTTTATCCAGTCCTTATGCACCCGCAGGAGAATATCGAGAGAAATGGGGTTGCAGACATCCAGGATGCGCAGCTGAAGGTGGTGTTTATCGCGCATATTTTCAGCATACACCAGATGTTTCAGATGACCCCACAGGTAAACGTCGAGTGGTGTGAGGGTGGCCATTCCACAGGACCACGCCGATCAATCCAATGACCAGGAAATTAAACATCTAGCTATTGACGAACAGTTGCTCCGTCGTGTGGTGGAGCCCCATCGTGTGGTGGAGCTCCGTCGTGTGGTGGAGCCCCATTGTGTGGTGCAGCTCCATCGTGTGGTGGAGCCCCATCGTGTAGTGGAGCCCCATCGTATGGTGGAGCTCCGTCGTGTGGTGGAGCCCCATCGTGTAGTGGAGCTCCATCGTGTGGTGGAGCCCCATCGTGCGGGGGAGCCCCATCGTGCGGGGGAGCCCCATCGTGTTGGAAATAACAGGGGAAACTTCTATCTTCATTCAGAAGGGAACACTGTTTCCTGTAGCATTTTCAGGTAGCACTGAGCATTTAGGTTATTGTCGATGGAAATGGGTCCGGATACCCGGGTGCCCCGTATTCCACACCCAACCATAACCTTTACATTAGCAACGACGTTCGATGGTTCCGTCCAATGAGGGTTCATGTCACTCCACTACCTGTGGTTCAGACGGTTACCCGCACCACTGACATAAAAATTGGCCTCGTCACTGAACAAAATGACCTGTGCGAATGAGAGATCCCGTTCGTATTGGTTTAAAGCCCAGGTGCAGAACTCGACACATCTATCAGGGTCGTCCTCTGATAGTTGCTGCTGATTCTGGATCTTGAACCGATGAAAATTAGCGGTGTGAAGAATCTGTGCAATATCTGACTGGGTAATACCACATTCTGCTGCAAGAAGTCGTGTGCTACGTTGTGGTGTCTTTGCAAAGTATGCCAATACCATTGTTGAGGATTCCTCGTCGGTAGCAGTTTTCGGCCGACCACAACGTGGCTCGTTGTCCACAATCCCAGTTTCTCCGAATTTGGATATCAGGTATGCGAGAGTGCTGTGTGAAATGGGTGTCGTTCACTTGATCGAAAGGTCACTTAACTGAAAATCTCTTGATCGAAAGGTGCATTTCACCAGGGAGTCACTTGACCGAAAAGTTCATTTCCCCGAAGGGTCACTTCACCTAAAAGTTCATTATATCGAAAGATCATTTCACCGAATGGTCAGTTTATCGAAAACTTAAGAATTTTGTTGTTAGAGATCTGTTGGAGTGTGGTGCGGGTTTTTGAAAAACTGGCCATTATCGAATTGTATAAAAAACACACTTTTAATTTCGCTGAAACACCTCCCCATGAGTAGGTTTTTCGAAATATAACATTAATTATAAGGCCTAGATCTGTGCCTTTTTGTCAAATTTTAATCCTTCGAGCTCACATTCATAAATGTTAAACAGCAAATCAAGAAAAATAATGTTCCATTTTTACTCAACCACAAAACATTAATTTTTTTGATTGTAGGCCTAGATACAGGCTATTTTAACAGATTTTAACCCTACTCATATTCATAAGCATTACGTAAAATATAAAGTAACTTTTTATGTAAACCTTATAAACATGAGTTCGCACGATTAAAATTGGGTAAAAAGACCTAAGCCAAGGCCTAGGGACTGTGACGTGCCTGCCCAGCAGGACGCACACGACATAAAGACAGATAGCAGCGAGAACGAACGTCCGCGTAGCTCAATTGGTAGAGTGACTTATTCCGGAATGAGGGGACCCGGGTTCGAGCCCCGGCGTGGACTAAAAATGACGGAGAAATTTACTTCGTTATAGGACCTAAAATTGATTCTTTTTGCCTGGAAAATGCCCAACATTATTAATTTTACTTTTTATGTAAACCTTATGAACATGAATGGAATACGGTATTACACCATACAATACAAATTTTGAAAATGACAATCCGTTTTTTGGTGTCAATATGACAAGGATTAAAATTATGAACATGATTAAAATTTGCTAAAAAGGTCTAAGCCAAGGCCTGTTGTCTTAAAAAAAAGATTTGTCTTAAAACTAAATCTTTGCTTTTCTCTATGACACGGAAAAATCAAAAGTGCAATTTAAGTATAATCCCCTAACGTTTCGGTGGTCTGTCCGCCAAACTTGCACCATGCATCTACAGATCCTGTAATGAAATTCAAAGTTTTTGATAAACTGACCCTTCGGTGAAATGACCTTTCGATGAAATGAACGTTTAGGTAAAGAAGACCTTTCGGTGAAGTGAACTTTTCGATCAAGTGACCCTTCGGTGAAATGTACTTTTCGATCAAGTGACCCTTCGGTGAAATGAACTTTTCGATCAAGTGATCTTTCCGTGAAACAATCTTTTCGGTGAAGTGATTTTCGGTGAAGTAAACGTCTGACAAATGAACCAGACCCGTGTGAAACTGGTGGTCTTTCTGGATGTCAATAACTGACATCCAGAACGACCACCATCTGCGGCTGTCGTATAGTAGTTGTGTTCCTCAGACATTAGGATCACCCCAATCCTCTCCTCTTTCGTCAATGCCATCTTCAGTTACCTGAAACAAACAAGGGTTATTTCAACACTCTGTGTTGATAAAATGTGAACCACAACACATATGTCAACTCTGGTTATGGCAATCAATTTCTGAGAAAATTCTGGTCTTGTTTGATGCGCAAGGTTCATCCATTTCTAAGAATTTCTGGCCTTGTTTGATGTGATTTTCATCCATTTTCTCAAACATGGATGAAAATCTTAGCCAGAATTAAGAGACGCAACTGTTAGAAATTCTAAAAGGTTCGCGCGTTGACGGATTCAACAAAAGAAAGAGAATTCTTAAATTCACTGAACGAATGGTTGAAAGCATAAAGAGTACTTATCACCTTTAAATAGATAATCCTTTATCTTTAATCAAATGAATATATCCACAACACTGCACTGAATATTAAAACACCTAAAACACTGTAGATTGAAAACACAAGCTATCAAATTTTATATTTGTTTATGGAACAACATCACAAACGCAGTACGTATACGCATAACTCCATGTTTTTAGTTTCGGTTCTCACAGGAACAGTTTTTCTCTTCTCAGGTCGAAGGTCAGCGCATCACTACTCTTGCCTTGGAGTGAGCATGATAGTTTTCTTTTTATTTCCAAATATATTCGATTAACGCGGCAACGCCATCTATTGTTTTTGTATGGAACTTGTACGGACACATCGCACTCTTTCTAACAGCAACGAAAAAGAAATAAACTAATTTATTAGTAAATGTAAATCTGATGAACCTACCAAAACAGGTCAACATAAAAAGCACTGTGGAACCTTTCCGTATTATACAAGGATTACTAGTGCTATCAGAAATTTCTGTAAAACAACGTATCTATTTTCGCCGATATTGTAATAAATACCGAGCATGAAATCTCATATAGACAAAACCAGAAATCAATATTTGGGCGATCCAAAGTCATTGCCGTTTTGAAGAGTCGTTCTGTGCCAGGCAATTACTCAGTGCGCATGCTTTATGCAAAAACGAACAACGCATGACCGGAAAACCGGTATCGTCTAATAGGTATAAATAAGCACACCGGACAAAAACGTAGTCACCCCGGTCAGAACTCACCTTATAATGGGTGACAGCATAACTCCGGTGTGGTAGAGACTCCACGACGTTGTGGATGTTTGGAACATCGATTTGTATCCACTCATGCGTCAATTAGTCCCGAAGTTCCGCCAGAGTACGTGGATGTCTATTCCGGAGTTTCACCTTCTGTTCCAAATGATCCTACAGATTTTCAATAGGATTTAAATCTGACGATTTGGACCTGCGGTGTTTTTAATCAAACACCGTGATTTCCAAAGAAAATGGAACTTGAACTTTTAGTTATCATTTCGTAGCATTTTTAGAAATGAAATGTCTGAAGCATCTCAAATTCTTATAAAACTTAAAAACCCGGATTTACGGGTTTGGAATGTGACAAAACCTCTAAATTCTGGGCTAACCCGGATTGTAAACAGGTCTGGACCTTGTACAGCTTCTTCTACTTTTTCCCTAAAACCAGATTTAAATACCTGCCTGTCTACTCCAACATTCTTCATCAATTGCTCTTATTGGTCTCTCAGCTTAAAACAGTCGCTTGTCAACTCTCCGAAATTTACCAAGACTCCAAGCGACGGTGTCATATCCGACACTTACAAGCATATGTTGATAAACTCTATATTACCGAAGATGAAATACGCTTATTCGGTTCTGCTCCATCAGGGACTTAAAGTTTTTCTCGAAGAACACCGTCCAGTCGCTAGTTCTCCGTTTTTATATCTACAATAAAATATTATAATCATTGACCGCCACAAATTACAGTTCCAGCTTTCGCACATTACTCACAATTCTACTAATTTTACTTATTTATTTGCAAATTTTAATTTTCTGCCATCTGTATTAAGTTCATTTTTTAACTACATTACTGGAAAACCACAAAAAATCTCATTGCCAGACTCATCGCTCAACTAAAATGCATTCACGCTCAACTATAATTTAAGTTTTACGTACTTTTCATCTTTTCACTTCGTTCAGCAATAGCTACAAGCTGTCTTTTTTCTTTTTATACAGAAAACTGTGATAACGAACTCTTTTTTTTTTTTGTATGTGTGTGTTCCTTTGAACGAATTTTGAAATTCGCTTTTTTTTACCTACATTACTAGAAAACTACAAATTCACTCATTGCCCAACTGTAACTGACTCGTTGCTCAACTAATGCTACGAATTTTTTATTTTTTCACTTCCTTTACCAATAGCTACAAGCTGACTTTTTCTTTTTATATACAAAACTGTAATCACGATTTTTTTTTTTTTTGTGTGTGTGTGTGTTTCTTCGAAAGAATTTTCAAAACTCATTTTTTTACCTACATTACAAGAAAACTACAAATTCACTCATTGCCCAACTAAATATAACTGACTCGTCGCTCAACTAACATATATTCATCGCTCAGTTCTGCTTTAATGTTACGAATTTTTCATCTTTCCACTTCGTTTACCATAGCTATGAGCTGACTTTTTCGTTTTGCATACAAAACTGTGATCACGAACTTTTTTTTGTGTGTTTCTTTGAACGAATTTTTAAAACTCATTTTCTTTTTACCTACATTACTAGAAAACTACGAATTGACTCATTGCCCAACTGTAACTGACTCGTTGCTCAACTAATGCTACGAATTTTTTATTTTTTCACTTCGTTCACCAATAGCTGCAAGCTGACTTTTTCTTTTTATATACAAAACTGTGATCACGATTTTTTTTTTTTTTTGTGTCTGTGTTTCTTCGAAAGAATTTTCAAAACTCATTTTTTTTACCTACATTACCAGAAAACTACAAATTCACTCATTGCCCAGCTAAATATAACTGACTCGTCGCTCAACTAACATATATTCATCACTCAGTTCTGCTTTAATGTTACGAATTTTTCATCTTTCCACTTCGTTACCAATAGCTACAAGCTGACTTTTTCGTTTTGTATACAAAACTGTGATCACGAACTTTTTTTGTGTGTTTCTTTGAACGAATTTTTAAAACTCATTTTCTTTTTACCTACATTACTAGAAAACTACAAATTGACTCATTGCTCAAATATAACTGACTCGTCGCTCAACTAACATACATATATATTCATCGCTCAGTTTTGCTTTAAGGTTACGAATTTTTCACCTTTTCACGTTCACCAATAGCTACAAGCTGACTTTTTCTTTTTATATACAAAACTGTGATCACAAACTTTTTTTGTGTGTTTCTTTGAACGAATCTTAAAACTCGCTTTTTTTACCTACGTTACTAAAAAACTACAAATTGACTCATTACTGAACTTTTATTGACTCGTCGCTCAACTCAAATAATTTCATCGCTCAATTATTTTTTTTTACGAACTTTTCTTATTTTCACTTCGTTCACCAATAGCTACAAGCTGACTTTTTCTTTTTATACACAAAACTGTGATAACGAACTTTCTTTTTGTTGTTTCTTATATACCAATTATATAATTCCTATTTCTTTTTCTCGTACATTACTGGAAAACTGTAAATGACTCATCACTCAACTACAATAGTCTCGTCGATCAACGAAAATGGATTCACGCTCAACTATAATTTAAGTTTTACGTAATTTTCATCTCTTCACTTCGTTGACCAGTAGCTACAAGCTGACTCGTGATAACGAACTTATGAACAAATTATATAGACTTCGAACATATTGGGAGACCTACGATCCCCCATTACTCTCTACCTCCTCACTTGTTGGACTAATTTGTTCTTCACGAACACTTCAAACAATTGTTTATCAACAGATTTTCACAGACATTTTTGCTATATAGGAGATTTAACCTCCTTTATTTTACTTTTCATTACCTGGTCATCATGTTTTTAAATCAAGTTTGTAAATAATGCTTTGTTATCATGTTACTCGCTTTCTGCATTTCATCACTTTTAATAAATACCCTGTTTGATTACAAACAAAAACAAGAAAGATGACACCGAATTTTTGGGTGTAATAAGCACGTCTTTTGAATCCGTTCTGACGCAAATTAAATTTATCAAAGCTATTCAAAGTCAATGGAACCGGTATGGAAAACAATAGTATCTGACGGAAGAAAGAAGTTTTTCAATCGGGTTTTTAATTCCTCAGATATTTTGCTGTAAACGGAATCGTGAGCTTACGCCCTCTGGTTGTAGACTTATGCTTTAAGAAAAACATGAGTTTATATAAGAAACATTTCGCACCGGAAACGCTCTCCAACACAGAAATAATTTTTCAAATCGGACTTTTAGAAACAGAGATATCGACAAAAATAAGATATGAATCTACGCTACCTGGCGGGAAAAACATGCATTATTTTAAGAAGAACGTATTCTTAAAAGGTTTTTTGATTTGAGCAGTATAGGTCCACGAAAGAATGTTTTCAGTCAAGTTTTCAGGAGCTCAGATTTTGCTGCAAATACATAAGCAGAAATTAACACTTATGCCCCTGGTGACCAAACCATTCTTTACTAAACATTAGAAATTATATGAAAAGGATTTTCCATCAGGTGTTGTATGCGATACAGAAAGAATTTTTCAAGTCGGAGTTTTGGAAGCAGAAATAACGTAGAACACCTTTGCGCCCCTAGCGGAAAGACTATGATTTACTTGAAAAGTTTGAATTTATATGAAAAACATCTCGCATCGGAAACACTATCCAACAAAGAAGGAATTTTTCAAATCGGACATCTAGAAGTAGAGATATTGACAAAAATAAGATATACATCTACGCCCCCTGGCGTTGAAACCATACATTATTTTAAGAAGAAAATGTTCCTAAAAGGTTTATCGACGTGATTAGTATCGATCCACAAACAAATTTTTTCAATCGAGATTTTAGGAGATCAAATTTTGCTGCAAATACATGAGAAGCGGAAATTAAAACTTACGCCCCCTGGTAGCCAAACCGTTTTTACAAAAATTAGAGATTATGGGGAAAGGAATTCCCATCAGGAACTGTATCCGGTGCAAAAAGAATTTTTCAAATCGGATATTTAGAAGCAGAGATATAGGGGGAACGCAATTTATCTTTACGTCCCCTAGCGGAAAGTCTATAAATTACTTGAAAATTTTGAAATTTATGTGAAAAATATGTCACACTGGAAACACTATCCAACAAAGAAAGAATTTTTCAAATCGGACTCCTAGAAGTAGAGATATTGACAAAAATAAGATATACATCTACGCCCCTGGTGGAGAAACCATGCAATATTTTAAAAAGAAAATATTCCGAAAAGGTTTATTGACGTGAGTGGCATCGATCCACAAAAGAATTTTTTCAATTGATATTTTAGAAGCTCAGATTGTATGGCAAATACATCAGAAGCAAAAATTAACATTTACGCCCCTTGGTGGTCAAAGTATTCTTTACCAAAAATCAGAAATTATATGCAAAAAAATTTCCATCAGAAGCTGTATCCGCTAAAGAAAACATTTTTCAAATCGGAGGTTTAGAAGAAGAGATATCGGGGAAAAGGTAATTTACTTCTACGCCACCTAGCGGAAAATCTACGCGTAATTTGAAAAAAGGTAAGTATACCTAAAATACTCTTCGACATAAATGGAATCGAAAGATAAAAGAATTTTTTTCAATCGGATGTTTAGAAGCAAATACACTGGCGGAAAGTGAAAAAAGAACACCAAGAAGGAGACGTCTGATACCAACGAAATTTATACAGCATAATAACGGAATACAGAGGATAACGTGATCAAAACATTATGGCAAAATACAGCTGTATTTGCTGGTAAACTGAAAAATAACATTTCCATGTAACATGGTTAGTACGAGGTTGAACCGCCATGAACTGCGTCACACTGTGCAATTCTGGCATGGAGTCTGTCGTACAGATGTTGGATGTAAGTTTGGGGTATTGAGTTCCAAGCATCCTCAACCTGGACGCGTAAATCGGGGATGGTCGTGGCTGGCCGTGGAGACCGCATAAGTCGTTGTCCCATAAAATCCCACACGTGCTCAATGGGGACGAATCCGGTGAACGTGCAGGCCATGGAAGTTGTCTCACACCCTGAAGTGTATGTTGCATTGCACGTGCCTTGTGTGGGCTTGCGTTATCTTGCTGGAAAACACCACGATGGACCGACCTTACAAATGGCACAACAACGGGCTGAATGATGTTGTTGATGTAGGAGGTTCTGTTTAACGTACCCGGTACAAACACTAGTTGTATACGGGAGTGATAGCTGATCGCTCCTCACACCATGAGACCAGGTGTAGGCTCTGTGTGTCGCTGGCGGATGTAAGAAGGGTGGAGACGCTCCTTGCGCGTCTGCGAACACGCATACGGCCATCGGAGGCTCCCAAGCAGAGTCTGCTTTCATCGCTGAACACGACAGATCGCCATTGCGTTCTCCAGTGCAGACGCTGGCGACACCACTGCAGCCGTTCCTGACGGTGGGCTGGAGTTAGAGGTACACATGCCAGAGGCACGCGTGCACGTAGACCTGCATCCAGTAGACGGTTGCGGATTGTTTGCAAAGTCACATCAGGTGCAACGGCAGCTCGGATTTGCGTCGCAGTGGATGTTCTGCTGGACAACGCCGCTCTTCTTATGCGTTGATCGGTCCGCTCATCAGTCTGTCTGTGACTCCCGGTTCCACGTCTTCTCGTGTGGGAATGTTCCTCGGACCATCTACACCACCATCGTACCACCACTGGTACTTCCCGTCCAATTCGCTCCGCAATACGACGTTACGACCACCCGGCCTCGCGGGGTCCGACAAGACGACCTCGCTCAAAGTCCGATAGCTGCTGAAATCGTACACGTCTTCCATGTACAGGCATTGCAGCTTCTTCAGGGTCTTCGCACGTGTCCGTACGCCGACGACTGATTACATTCACTTCGCCGTACTCCTTAAATACCACCGACGATAATTTTTTTTTTTTTTTTTTTTTGATTGGAGGTTTAACGACCACCGTGAGCAACTCAATGGGCTATAAGCAGTCGCCCGTCCCTAATTTAGGGTCACTGGTTCCAGGGAAGGGAGAGAGCCAGTGCCGTAAGACAAACACAACATCCATGCCTCACCGGGATTCGAACCCGGACCCCTTACGGACGAATGATCAGAGGCCAGTGCCTTAGACCACTGCGCCACCGGGGCGGCGACGATAATTTGCATGTTATGCCGTGCTGTGGCGTAAGCGCTCACCGGTTGGTCCCGAAATTAACATCACACCTACGTAAACTCAACCCCATCAACATATGTAAATTTCATGATCGTCCGCCAATTCCTTCTTGGTGTTCTTTTTTCACTTTCCGCCAATGTATGTGGAATAAAATGGTTTTTTAATTCTACATCATCTGCACTTACGCTCTCTAGCGGCGAAATTGTATATGGTAAAAAAAACGAAATGAAGGATCATCATTCGCATATTTCAAACTTCCCAATGCGAAAAGAATTTTTCAAATCGGACTAATAGTTGCAGAGATATCGTGTCTACAGACGGACGGAAGAACAAACCGATAACATAAGCACGATACTTTTTTACAAAAGACGTGCTAACTAGGCCCATCAGACCAAATTACTCGTTTCCAATCCACCACAATAAAGTTTTGTTGCCTCTCAGCCCGTTGATAACGTGCGAGTTTGTGACTTTCTATTAAAAGAGGCATCTTTCGTGGTACTCTGTTCTAGATGTCCATCGCATGCAGATCTCATCGCAATGTTCTTTCGTAAATGGCTTGGAGTGGACTTTCATTGACTGGGGCAATTAATAGACATAATCTGGCTGGTGATGTGGCGCTTCAGTTCGTCTACAGTACGTGGATTCTGTCGGTATATACAACCTTTGAGATACCCCCAGAAGAAAAAATCAAGTGATCTAGGGGTGGGGCTGGGGGTGGCACAAACCTTTTTAAATCAGGCGGTCATAAAACATGTCGTCAAGAAACTGCAGGGTGTCACGAGACGTATGACACGTTGCCACGTCCTGTTGCAGGTAACAAAAACGTCCGTCTGCTTTCAGAAGTGCAACAAATTGCATAATGATGTCCTGGTACGACTGGCTGTTGAGGGGTCGTGTCAAAAAAATATGGGCCCTACTATTCGTCGTCGTGAAATTGTACACCACACCCCGACTTTCAATGCGTGTAACGGCGTTTCGTGCAACTTATGTGGGTTTTCTGTCGACCAATATCTGTTGTTCTGACTGTTGATGTATCTGTTACCGCTAAAGTGCAGAAATCAGTTATTCTACAGATTATCTAGGTAACGTGCAGATTAACTATACTCGAGGCAAACTTAACCTGTCATTGGAAGGAAGGCTACAGAGTGTATACTTCCACTGCATAAAATAGTTCCGGTCTAAAAGCTCGTACTCCAGCTTCAACTGGCACTTAGAAAGGACACAGATGTTCAATACGTTGTGTGTGTGTGCATTTAAAAAATTCAGATCTCAGTTTCAGCGGCATTTCTAAAAAATACAGATATTCGTGCTTTGGTGACGTCACTGATGGTTCTCTGTCACAGCATTCTTGTTTGGGTCAGAGTTAAGCTGTCAACCCAGGGGATATTTATTGCTGTGGGGGGTGGGGGTCATTAGTGGAAGGATGAGGGCGAAAAAAGTGTTTCCGAGGGCATTTCGCGTTTCTCCTTGATTGTTGTTTTAAAACACTCTTCTGTCTTTTCGGTTTTTTCGAATGGCATCTGCCGGTCACTCGAGTGTATTTCAGCCGCATAAACCTGGGAAACCACTACGAAGCTCTGCTAAGGTGATCATTATGAATGTTTTCACTAAATTGATGGGAAAACATTCGCCGAATAAATCAAATGAATTAACAGTTCTTACGGCAGAACTCACTGGCGTTTCAAGTCGCACCATTGCGAGAATGAAGGTTGAATTTAGTACTGAAGTACCTCAGATCCATCGGCAATTTATTTCTTAAAATTAAAATGCAATTCTAGCTTGGCTTACATAGAACGTTTTCTCGAAATTAGTTTGGAGTTCCCAATTCAGTTCTCAATATAGGCCAAGAAACGGCCATCTTTTCCTTTTGAACTTTTGTGCGCAGTTGCCTTAAACGCGCATGAACCGGCATGAAAATTCAGACAAATGAAAGAGTTCCTTCCCCAGCCACACATAATTCGGAAACTTGGAAAACTGCCACACATTGAAAGTGTTCCTCGGAGGAACAGCAATTTGTGCCCGGCCCATCAATGAAAAACATGTGGCAATTTTCCAATGTGTAGCAATTTTCCAAGTTGCTGAAAGATGTGTGGTAGTTTACAGTGAACCTTAAAATATCATTTACCACAGAGACGGGCTCTTGTCCAGTACTTATGGCAACACGGGGTAGTTAAAAATGCATACACATTTAACGGATGTCTGTTATAAAAAAAAAATCTAATCAAGGCAAAATTTTTGAAAGAACGAAATTTTACGCATAACTGATGACATGGTAAAATTACTTTTTTTTAAATCCCGCAGTTGGTAATCTTCAAGCAATAAGTATAAATATATGAAATATATAAAAAAATGGAAAAATATGTGAAAACAAAATTAGGCCACTTAAGACTGCTTCCCGTGTTTAGCAAAGATAATTTCATTTTAAAAGTAAGAAAGAAAGAAACGTTACACGTTCTGTAACATCTCAAAAAAAAAAAAAAAAAGATAAGAGAGGGAGAAATAAACTGCTTGTCTACTGGTCTGCAAAGCGCGCGGCGGTGGGGAGGGGGTTAAAATAGAGGGGTTTGGTAAGGGATCACGGTGACAGCCAGCCCTGAGGGCTTGTGGGAGAAGTTTTCCGAGTGAAGGTTAATTACACACCATTAGTGCGGAGTAATACTGGGAGTGAAAAGGTCACCGTAGCTTTGGCCTCATTGCCAGGATAGCTTTGCCCCGAGTATAGAGTGATCCGTTAAAGTGCCGAAAATTGTTTCACTTCTCAAGTTACCTAGGTAATCTGCAAATTACCGACTAGGCACTCGTTAAAGTGAAAATAAAATCTTTGCTGGAACAAGAGCAACGTTTCTGTACGCTTAAATTAACATAATGTTATTTATTTATTTTGCGATATATAAAGAATCAAGTAAATACAATCAAACAATCAACAAATTAGTTGATACAATCAATCAATTAAAAAACTATAAAAGAAAGAATCAAACGGTTTGAAATATTATTATAATTAAGGAAATGAATTTGCAAAACATATGATAAAGTTATGCTTACTTATTAGTGCAATCTAAAGATTGGTGACACTTTGAATTACATAGCAATTGGTTTTTCCGACAAGCAAACCTATTTGTGAGATTTGCAGTCACATTTTCTGAAACCCTACCCAGTACCAAGGGATTGTTTTAATCCTGTTTGACGTAAAGATATTTCTACAGCGGGGACATCTTCTTTCGTTAAAAATCTCGGAAACTTTTATTCGCTTTACATCTTCAATTATGCAATCCTACTTTCGTTTTGTCATTAAAACACTATTATATTTTGAATCTTCGCTAAAAGAGGTTTTCGAAGAATCTTTTCTTCATTTTACTCACCAATTCGGTGCTTGTTTGCATACTAGGAGTTAAATTTATCTGCTTTACAAAAAATCACGACACAAATTCACGCGCTAACAGGCAGAAACGAATTTGAAAACAGAATTAGCTATGCTACGCACTGGCAGCCGACGCCAATTATGAGAAATTAAAACAAACGGCGACGATTAGACGCTGGCGAACTGAAACTAAAAGTGGAGGGAGAGGGGGAAGGTGTAGGGAAAGGAAATGAGAGAAACAGGCGAAACCAAACTAAAAGTGGAGGGAGAGGGGAAGGTGTAGGAAAAGGAAATGAGAGAAACAGGCGAAACCAAACTAAAAGTGGAGGGAGAGGGGGAAGGTGTAGGGAAAGGAAATGAGAGAAACAGGCGAAACCAAACTGAAAGTGGAGGGAGAGGGGGAAGGTGTAGGGATAGGAAATGAGAGAAACAGGCGAAACCAAACTAAAAGTGGAGGGAGAGGGGGAAGGTGTAGGAAAAGGAAATGAGAGAAACAGGCGAAACCAAACTAAAAGTGGAGGGAGAGGGGGAAGGTGTAGGAAAAGGAAATGAGAGAAACAGGCGAAACCAAACTAAAAGTGGAGGGAGAGGGGGAAGGTGTAGGGAAAGGAAATGAGAGAAACAGGCGAAACCAAACTAAAAGTGGAGGGAGAGGGGGAAGGTGTAGGAAAAGGAAATGAGAGAAACAGGCGAAACCAAACTAAAAGTGGAGGGAGAGGGGAAGGTGTAGGAAAAGGAAATGAGAGAAACAGGCGAAACCAAACTAAAAGTGGAGGGAGAGGGGGAAGGTGTAGGGAAAGGAAATGAGAGAAACAGGCGAAACCAAACTAAAAGTGGAGGGAGAGGGCGAAGGTGTAGGGAAAGGAAATGAGAGAAACAGGCGAAACCAAACTAAAAGTGGAGGGAGAGGGGGGAAGGTGTAGGAAAAAGAAATGAGAGAAACAGGCGAAACCAAACTAAAAGTGGAGGGAGAGGGGGAAGGTGTAGGGAAAGGAAATGAGAGAAACAGGCGAAACCAAACTAAAAGTGGAGGGAGAGGGGGGAAGGTGTAGGAAAAGGAAATGAGAGAAACAGGCGAAACCAAACTAAAAGTGGAGGGAGAGGGGAAGGTGTAGGAAAAGGAAATGAGAGAAACAGGCAAAACCAAACTAAAAGTGGAGGGAGAGGGGGAAGGTGTAGGGAAATGAAATGAGAGAAACAGGCGAAACCAAACTAAAAGTGGAGGGAGAGGGGGAAGGTGTAGGGAAAGGAAATGAGAGAAACAGGCGAAACCAAACTAAAAGTGGAGGGAGAGGGCGAAGGTGTAGGGAAAGGAAATGAGAGAAACAGGCGAAACCAAACTAAAAGTGGAGGGAGAGGGGGAAGGTGTAGGAAAAAGAAATGAGAGAAACAGGCGAAACCAAACTAAAAGTGGAGGGAGAGGGGGAAGGTGTAGGGAAAGGAAATGAGAGAAACAGGCGAAACCAAACTAAAAGTGGAGGGAGAGAGGGGAAGGTGTAGGAAAAGGAAATGAGAGAAACAGGCGAAACCAAACTAAAAGTGGAGGGAGAGGGGAAGGTGTAGGAAAAGGAAATGAGAGAAACAGGCAAAACCAAACTAAAAGTGGAGGGAGAGGGGGAAGGTGTAGGGAAAGGAAATGAGAGAAACAGGCGAAACCAAACTAAAAGTGGAGGGAGAGGGGGAAGGTGTAGGGAAAGGAAATGAGAGAAACAGGCGAAACCAAACTAAAAGTGGAGGGAGAGGGGGAAGGTGTAGGAAAAGGAAATGAGAGAAACAGGCGAAACCAAACTAAAAGTGGAGGGAGAGGGGGAAGGTGTAGGAAAAGGAAATGAGAGAAACAGGCGAAACCAAACTAAAAGTGGAGGGAGAGGGGGAAGGTGTAGGAAAAGGAAATGAGAGAAACAGGCGAAACCAAACTAAAAGTGGAGGGAGAGGGGGAAGGTGTAGGAAAAGGAAATGAGAGAAACAGGCGAAACCAAACTAAAAGTGGAGGGAGAGGGCGAAGGTGTAGGGAAAGGAAATGAGAGAAACAGGCGAAACCAAACTAAAAGTGGAGGGAGAGGGGGGAAGGTGTAGGAAAAAGAAATGAGAGAAACAGGCAGAAACCAAACTAAAAGTGGAGGGAGAGGGGGAAGGTGTAGGGAAAGGAAATGAGAGAAACAGGCGAAACCAAACTAAAAGTGGAGGGAGAGGGGGAAGGTGTAGGAAAAGGAAATGAGAGAAACAGGCGAAACCAAACTAAAAGTGGAGGGAGAGGGGGAAGGTGTAGGAAAAGGAAATGAGAGAAACAGGCGAAACCAAACTAAAAGTGGAGGGAGAGGGGGAAGGTGTAGGAAAAGGAAATGAGAGAAACAGGCGAAACCAAACTAAAAGTGGAGGGAGAGGGGGAAGGTGTAGGGAAAGGAAATGAGAGAAACAGGCGAAACCAAACTAAAAGTGGAGGGAGAGGGGGAAGGTGTAGGGAAAGGAAATGAGAGAAACAAACTTTTGAACTTTAACGATACGGAAGCCGTTAATGTGCACATTACCTAGGTAAAATGCGGAAAACTCTTGATTCCGCACGTTAACGGAGCAAATCAGGTAATCTGCAGATTAGCTAGGTAATGTGCACCTTAACGGCTTTCGAGCTTTAGCGGTAACATATCCACTAAGGGGAAAATACTCCTCAAAAAAAAAACTTTATCCAACAGGCCTATTCTGTGACATATCACCAATGTCTTTAGCCACCTACAGTACGCAATTTGTTGGTGCGTGTCTGGTCATTTGAGTTCTTGTACCCAGTGGAAACGCTACGCACGGAGACATAATTTCCTTGTGTGCACTCCCATACGACATCTGTTGTTGTACCGCCAGTTTACGCAAACTTTTCGTTGGCGAATGTTGTAATGCTGCCCGTACCTCCTCGAGTTTGGCGTCCGTTAACACATTAGACCTCTTCGCCTTCTTCTTGACACATAAACTCCCAGTCACTCGAAAACGGTTGATGACTTGCATAACTGTTGATTTGTTGGGAACAGGCACGTCAGAATACTTTCGCTGAAATTGCTTCTGTACGTGTGCATGTGATTGTTGTTGAAAATACACTTCTACAATAAAAATCCGTTGTGCCGTTGAAAATGGTATATTGTAATGTCCGTCAGCAATTTCCGCAAACACAGCATTCTTCTCGCTGGTCTGGAACGCAACTAACCACGCACCTGCGCTTCCTATCTCGGGAGCAATGTACTGCCATCTACCGGCATGTCACACACTTTCTCCTTTTACAACAACCGAATCCCCTGTTCTGCGCCGTTGAACTCCGAGTTGCGTGATTAAATTATCACTTCGTACGCTAATTACCACTTTTCTGTTGCCCTGCATTTGCAGACATTACTTTCTTTCCAAGAAAATACACTCTTAAGGCTGTCTTTGAATGAGTGTAAGAGAAATTTTATCCTATATCTACAATGTAAATTCTTTTGTACACATTTTCCCGAAGACTATTACTTTGTAGTGTTTGAAATTTTGAGCTCAAATAAAAACGATGTATAGCTAATGAGTGCCACAGTTATTATTCCGAAAAAATAGTTAGAACTTTTTTTTGAATTCCATTTATTTGACTCGAAAGTATTCCAATTTGGGCGCTAGATGGCGCGATAAGTTAGCTTAGCAGTGTTTATGCCTGGAAGAAACGAAATCTCTCATTTCTGTCTGATTTTTTTGAATTATCTACGTCAAATAGAAAAAATTAAATGGGACCAAAAGTGAGACTAGAAACTTGTCTCCCATAAATCCTTTTAAATCCTACTGTACGTTCGTTTTTTGAAGAGAAAATGTGTACATTAGCAGAGAAACCTTGAATTTGAGCTACGAAACTCCGCCTACCTACTAAGCTCCATCCCCAAATAACGTCATTGGTTAAAACGTAACAGCGCGTATATTGTCTTTTCATTGTGGAGCCAACGAGAGACCTCTTACATTCTGAATTTGGCAAGGTCTGTAGTGATTCTCTGACGCCAACTACTGAGACAGTCCCATAAGACGTAAAAGCCACGCCCGAGGAGTGATATTTTGCGCCATCTATCGCAGAAGATGAACCCTAACATTCATTCAAAGACAGCCTTAAGTAATCGCTAATTAATTATACAGTATCTGTTATTAACATGACAAAATTCAGATATTCATATTCCAATGGCTTCCATGGAGTCCTGTATAAAATGAAAAATAGTTCTAATCCACTGTACAGATAGGTTTCGCTGAAATTTTTTTCTTCAAGAAATGTTATGTGCTCAGATTTGATGCATTTTTTGTGCATTAAAATCGAATATTTTGTGCCTCTCTCATGCATGCCGCTGTGGATTTCCGTAAATTACTGGATATTTGTTTCTTTTCGGATCACAATGAAGACGGCTGTACCTCAATCGAATTTCGAGAGAATACTTTGCCAGCTTAACTTCCACCGAGCATTCCTCTTCATGATAGCTTTGGTGGTTGTCATTTCATGTTTTATAGTTGCCCCTAAAAATGGTAATTTTTTTCTGCGAAGTATTATGAATATTTAATTGTGTTCACACGCGACTGGTACCTCTAACGGAAATGCACACGATCTCATCTTTTTATCTGCGCTCCGGTTTCAGCACGTATCACATAATTGATCAACAACACATCCAATAGCTCTGAAATGTTTGTTTGGGATAAAAAGAAGAGAACAAAGAGTATTTTCATGTAACTAGGTTATGAGATGAAGGCACATGAATAAACACCTGCATGAGAAGGTGGTGATCGTCAGTATGATCAGTGATCATTCTTCTTACACAATAAAAAGGTTTTACCTTCACTTGTGTTTCATTGTGTCGCTAGGTGAACAGTTTCAAAACAGTTACGAAAATCGATGCTTGTTATATATTACGAGCGTTTCAGTTCAGCTTAAACGATTTCTGTGTGCTCATATTTTAAGTCTTGCTCTCCAAGTTTGAGCTACCTCTCCATTGTCGATGATCATCTTCGAAAGTTAGTTAAAACCTAAAAGTTGTGAAGGTTTGGGGCATCTTTAATACCTCATGCACGCGAACAGCAACGGATTTGTCAATGTAAGTAGAGCACAACGTTCACGTGGACTGTGAAACGCCGATTTATGATCAGCTGACAGTTTAAATCCTCACTACCGTATGAAATGCTTTAGAAGGATGAGTTTGATTTCCTTGACTCTTCCAGGCACAGGCTCGTTTATATGAAAAACTCGCTTAAAGTACATAGATTGGAATCCTCAAAATTAGCTGAAAGTTATTATATTTACATTTATGATAGCAAAGTATAATATTCATATTTATGCAAAGGCTGTTTTTTTAAATTTGGATAAAATATATAATCTGTCTGATCACATAAAGGCGGTGGCAATTTGTTTCGGTGTATAATCTAACGTAATTTAAAACGATTCCAATTGTTCAATGCTACAAAGATATTTTTACTCCAACACGGAAGAGGTGCATTAGTTCTCACTTATAAACTACATATTTTGAACTAATATTTTAAATACATTCTATAAAGACCACTGAGAACGAGGAAACAAACTCTACGAAACTGTTGAATACACACAGGAATTAGTATTGCTTTTTAAAACATCAATAGTGAATTACGATCTGCCTGCTCTTCTGGTGATTGAATTTTCCCCAAGAGAGCGAAAAATGTGGAAAAAATTGAGCCAGTGCGCTTAATTAGACAGCTGTTCTATCATTTTTTTATGTTCTATTGTTTACAAAAAGGTAGAAAAACAGAGGTCTGAGTGTCAGAATAATATAAAATCACCCAAAACGTCTTTAAATGCCTTGTTTTTGTGTTTTTCCAAAAGAAACCGTATGAAACTATTGAATTAACCGCACTGAGGAATCTCACAGGTATTAGTATTGCTTTTTGAGCACCAGTAGTGAATTACGAATTGCTTGCTCTGCTGATGATTGCACGTTGCCCAAGGGAGCGAAAAATCTGATTAAAATATCAAAAAATTGAGCCAGTGCGCTTAATCAGACAACTGTTCTATGATTGAACTAAAAAGAAAAAGAAAGATCTCAGTGACAGAATACTTCATATAAAATCACCCAAAACGTCTTAAAAAGGCTTGCTTTTGTGTTTTCATAAAATAAACCGTACGAACCTGTTCAGTAAGCCGCACAGGAATTAATATTGCTGTTTAGAGCACCAATAGTGAATTGCCATCCGCCTGCTCGTCTGATGACTGGACGTTGTAAAGGACAGCGAAAAATCTGATTAAAAGTTGAAAAAATTAAGCCAGTGTGCTTAATCAGACAACTATTCTATTATTTAACTAAATAAAGAAAGGAAAAGAAAGATCTGAGTGACAGAATACTTAACATAAAAATCACCTAAAACATCTTAAAGGCTTGTTTTTGTGTCTTCACAAAACAAACCTTACGAACCTGTTCAGTAAGCCGCACAGGAATTAGTATTGCTGTTTAGAGCACCAATAGTGAATTACGATCCGCTTGCTCGTCTGATGACTGGACGTGCTCAATACGGCAGGAAATCTGATTAAAAGTTGAAAAAATTGAGCCAGTGTGCTTAATCAGACAACTGTTCTATCATTTAACTAAATAAAGAAAGGAAAAGAAAGATCTGAGTGACAGAATACTTAATATAAAATCACCTAAAAGTCTTAAAAAGGCTTGTTTTTGTGTCTTCACAAATAAACCGCACGAGCCTGTTCAGTACGCCGCATAGGAATTAGTATTGCTTTTTAGAGCACCAGAAGTGAATTACAAACTGCATGCTCTGTTGATTATCAAATGTTACCGAAGACAGCAAAAAATCTGGTTTAAAAACGAAAAACGTTTATCCAGCGCCCTTAATCGGACAGCAATTCTATCATTTAACTAAAAACAAGAAAGAAAAACAAAGGTTTGAGTGTCATAATACTTAATAAAAAAGCACCCAAAACGTCTTAAAAAGTTTGTTTTTGTGTTTTCCGAAAATAAACCGTACGAAACAGTTCAATAAACCGCACTGCACAATCGCACAGGAGTTAGTATTGCTTTTTAGATCACCAATAGTGAATAACGAACTGCGTGGTCTTCTGATGATTGGAAGTTGCCCAAGAGAGCGAAAAATCTGATTAAAATTTGAAAACATTTGACCAGTGCGTTTAATCAGACAGCTGTTCTATCGTTTAACTAAAATCAATAAAGAAAAACAAGGTTTGAGTGTCATAATACTTAATATAAAATCATCCAAAACGTCTTAAAAAGCCTTGTTTTTGTGTTTTTCAATATATCATTCAAAGAATTGACACCATAATTTATTATGCTTCATTCAAGAAATATGATTCAAGATTTCCACGACGGAGAATCCGCGTTTGTGAAAAACATGAAGGCAGTCATCGCATGTCTGGACAACATCGGTATAGATTTCCGGATCGACGTGTTTCCAACAGAAAACTGCAAAAAAGCCTTCGCAACTGTGTGTTGCCTGCTAAATTTTGCCGTCGTGTTTTATACGCTCGGTACGATTATTTACTCTACCATAATTAGTGGTCTACGAACACCGAACTTGGTTGCTTTGATTCAGTTCTTGATGCTTTTCGCACTGTGGATGTCACTCCTTATTAAGAGATCGGCATTTAAAAAAATCTTGATGAATGTTCATAAAACACAGACGGACGTTAATAGCGGTGGAATCATTAAGCCTTCTTCATCATATTGGAGAAAACTTTCTACGTATGCTGTTTCATTAATGCCGCCATTTGTTTCTCTGGTGTTAATACTATTCGCGTACATCACTAATCCAGCAGATATCCAAGCTCCAATAAATTTTACATTCGGCTACTTTAAAGACAGCTCTAGCAATATCCAGTTCGTATTTCTGTTCTTATATCTATCCTTTTCTATTCACTGCACTTTCACGTTGCTCAATTACACATTCCTGTTCATCTCCTTCCTGTGTTCTGAAATCTGCAAAATCATCAGCGTTTCTGAAAACTCCTTGAAAACCATGAAAGACGATACACACTTTGAAGATTACGTTGGTGCTGCTTTGAAAACTTACAAACGCATGCAGTTTCAGATTGCAGAACTAAATTCAGTTTCATCAATCTCAGTGTTCCTTTCTCTAGGTTTTCAGTTAGTCAACTTGTTTTATTCAGCAGCTTTGATAGTGCAAAAGATGAAAAGCGCTGAGAAGTCTTTATGCTCTACTTGGATCTCATTTCTTGCGTGATAGCTGCTGTGTTCCTTTCGATGATTATTTTGTCCATCTCTTTTGTGCGGGAGAGCAACTGGCATCTGACGAAATGTCTGATAAAACTCAAGGAGGATTATCCTAGGGAACTTAAGGAAATGGGTACTGACTCTTTGCTGATCAACCTTGTTTGCTCTGATGATTTAGGTCTCACCTTTCTGGGTACGTTTGCCATTACCAGAGAAATGATTTTAACAATTTGCGGGTTTTTAGTCACGTTCACAGCCTTGCTTGTACAGTTTAGTTGAAATTTGCATTTATGCAAATCCCTTAAAACCTACTCTGAAGTGCTCTCACTTTTGCTGTTATCTCACCAATGCATCTAGAATACGGGGTCCTTTTAAATTTCTGCACACTGTCTACACTGTTAAAAATTTGGAGATAGGTTGCACCAAAAAGTGGTGCTACACCAGCTGCACCACTTTCTGAGAAAATATGCACCAATACGTGGCGCAAACAAAACCCAACAATATGCACTGAGAAAAACGTTTTGTTAATTTAACAATAAAATTGTCGAATCAACAAAAAAATTCAGTCGATATACAGTCAACAAAAAAGTTTGTTAAATTAGCAAAATTATTTTGATGAAAATTGTTGATTCTACAAAATTTATTATTATCATGACAACACGTTTTGTTCATTTAACAAAATAATTTTGTCGATTCTTGGGAATTTCTTTGATCCAACAATATGTATTGTCTGTATTAATTAAGTATTAATTATTAATTATGTATTGTTATCATGATAAAACGTTTTGTTGCTGCAACCAAACATATTGTTATTGTGACACAGTAATTTCTTGCTCCAACAAAATTTAGAGTTATGTAGCTGGGCCATTTTGTACCGAAACTTTTTTTCCGATGGCAAGACTTTGCCGGTGCCTTTCGACTCTGGATGTCAGCCCTTCTTTTCCTCGCTATCTTTTTTCTTCCGCCGTATTTTAATTTTTTCCGACGTATTTACTTTGTTTAAATGAAATAAAAAACAAAGTAATACATGTTTAAATGAATTTGGATGGCGTTACGTCACAAGGAAATTTTTTTCCAGAGCCTGTGAAAAATCTCTCACCGAGCGTATTCGAACCTGAGAGCTCCAGTTTAGGAACTAGTAGTGTTAACCACTCGGCTGTACCTGTCCTCGCAAGCTAATTCTTATCTGCGAATTCAACATTTGAATGCGGGTTTATGACCTGGAATGTTCACGGGCGATTTATACTTGACATAACGATGTCTTGACACTATTTTGGTCGTGTGTAACATGTTTCTAAAACCGATTTCTTTTTAAATGTTTTCCTTAGTTTTTTGATGAAGCAAATCATTGACATTTTTGGTTAGACAAAAAAAAAATTGTATTATTTTTTTAACTTTCTATATGTTCCAGGGTACTATCGCCATGCAATCCTTGGTTACGGCACGAATTCTGAAACACCCTGTATGTATAGCCTAAATATAAAATCTAGCTCTATACATAAATTACAACTTTTATCATTACCTCATGTGTAAATTTTTATTTGCGATCAGGAACCACAAACCGTTATAAGAAATGTATTATTGCTTTATCAGAAATCTGAGTTTAAATTTAATAGGTGCCCCTGTGCATCTAATAATATGCGGATTCCGTCGTGTTCATTATAATTATGAGTCTACAAAGCGAGGCCAAATTATCCCTAAAATTCATTGAATCCAATAAAAATAACACAAATAAACACTAGCATAAAAATACGTCGGAATTATTAAGATATATTAGAAATTCTTACTTCAGAAGGTCTCTATCAGACTTGACAGTTCCCAGTCTTCTAACAATGCACTCACTTCGTAGTCAGCCAAAATTCAAAACGAAATCTTAAGCACAAAACGAGATTCTTCTGGTCAGTGGTAGTCTGGTAGTGCCCGTATGGAATAGCTACTAATCATATGCGCTTTGTCGTAAGCTCCATATACACTATCAACCAACAAGTAATTGGACACCTGTGATAGCAAAGGAAAACGAAGTTTATTCACCTTCAATAGTTGGTGGAGCCTCCACGAGCGGCGATTACAGCTGTGACCCTCCGGGGCATACTCTCAAACAGGCGTTGTACGACGGGTAGCGGTATTTTCTTCCACTCGGCTTGGAGAAGACAGGTCAGTTCCTTCACCGATTTCAGACGGTGGGGGCACCCCTTAAGTCGACGCTCCAACTCGTCCCAGACGTGCTCGATAGGGTTAAGGTCCGGGCTCTGCGCAGTCCAGTCCATTCGATTAACCCCATTGTCACCATACCACGCCATGGTGGACCTCGCAGCATGACAGGTGGCATTGTCATCCTGAAAGTAACATGGGTCCACCCCGTAAAACTGCCACAATGTAGGAAGCGCATGATCATTCAAAATGGTGCAGTAGGTCTCGGCGTTGAGTCTCCCAGGAATTGCGACCAAGGGTCCCGTGCCATACCAGAAGAAACACCCCCATAGCATAATTCCCCCGCCGACAAACTTCACAGTTGGCATAATACATTCCGGCAGGAGGCGTTCTCCAGGCAGACGCCAAATCCAGACCTTGCCATCCGAACGGTAGAGGGTGAACCTTGATTCGTCCCTTTAGAGAACCTGTTTCCACTGTTCAACGGTCCACTGTCGACGTTCCTTGCACCACGTCAGCCGAGTAGCGCTATTGGACTTGGTGTTCAAAGGCTTGTGGACGGCAGCACGTCCATGATAACCGAGCAGATGGGCTTCCTTACGGATGGTATTTATCGAAAGAACACTCCCGGATGCCTGTCGAAACTCCTCGCGGATGTGGCCCATCGATTTGGTGCGGTTCTTCCGAATTTCTCTGGCCAGCACCCGTCGGTCTCTAACTCCCAGTTTTGTGGGTCTGCCAGGTCGGAGCCCATTCCGACAGTCACCGCTCATCTTCCACTTGCCAATCACATAGACCACTGTCGATTTCGGGTACTTCAACTCGCTGGATATGTCACGTATGGATCGGCCATTTCTGTGATACCCGACGATTACACCTTTCTCGAAATCAGAGAGCTCCGAACTGCGTGGCATCTTGCATGCGACTGGTGGCGTTGTTGTTTCCCACACGATATTTAACGGCGGCGGCCGTGACGTGTATCAGGACCGAGATATCGTCGATTGCAGGGGTGTCCAATTACTTGTTGGTAGATAGTGTAGTTGAATTAACAAAATATAGCCAACGAAATAATTGTGTGTTGCCAACAAAGCAATTCCGATGGAGTTTTGATAAAGCAACAAAATAAGTCGACAAAACAACTGAACAAGATTATTTTGTTGTTTCAAACATGCTTTTTTCCTCAGTGTGGTGCAATCTTACGCGTATGTTTGCACCATATAATGGTGCAATCTTACACCATCAAATGTAAGGATGTACCATTTATAGTGCAACTTTACTCCATAATATGGCGCAAAGTTGCACCACTTGTTGGTGAAACTTTTCCAAAATGTGGTGCAGCTGATGTAGTTGAGCTTATTGGTGCAACATGTCATCAAAATCAAGTGTAGTCTTTTTTCATCACTGCTTTATGGATAAAATATTTTGAAAACAGGGTTTCATGTGTACAACTACTTCCATAAAATTTGTGTTTACATCAATTCAGAAATAAAAGGTTCATTTTTTTTTTCTTTTTAAATATTTTCGCGCATATTCAGTAGATGTTAACCTTCTCAATTTCAAGATCAATACACTGTGCCAATTAATGCCGCACCTTGAGCTTCTGGTACTACATTAGAAGCTACTTCCATGTCAACAACCTCCTCAGCAAACTAAAATTGCATTGTCCTATACGTGTGGCTAGGTACATATCGCTGAAATAATTTGCAAACGGAGAGCGGTACAGTTATGCAAGTGAGATAACGGTATAGTAAAGCGACTACGCTCGATCGAATACAACCGATAGCAGCGCCCCTGGTAGCGAAATGCCGAAGTTAGCCATTGCAAATCAAAATCGAAAAGAGATACAGCAAAATTTCCAACTACAAAGTTCTAGAGCATTAATTAATCAGTACAAAAAGATATTTGTTTCACACGGATAAGATAAATTGTCGCCTGCATACCCTAAAATGTCTGAAATCGATGCACGACGATTCGAATCTGCACATGCACATTTCGCAAATGTAGCCATATGCAAATTCAGATTGTTACGTTGTACCGTATCTACGATATAAATACCAGTAGCAGGATGTACCCTGATCAGAAGTTTAGGTCAACGTACGATGTGTGAGAATGGCGAGCTTCACTCACTCCCAATGTTGCGACACGGTGCTTATTTACGGAGAATGCCAACGGACAGAGATACCTCCAACTATTACAGGATATCATACCTGACTTTTTAGATGACATTCCCCTGTTGTCCGCATTACGTTCCTTGTGGTTGCAACATGACGGTGCCCCTGCACACTAGCCAGCAGCAGAGCGACGCTTTCTCACAGACTGTTTTGGGCAACGAATCGTCGAGTATGGTGGTGCTGTTGAATGGCCTCCACGATCACCGGACCTCACTCCGTTTGATTTCTTCCTCTGGGTTTACGTAAAAAATCAGGTGTATGCAACAGCGCCTACATGTCTACTGGATCTACGTTGTGGTGTTACAGATGCTTGCAATAGTGTGACACCTTCCATGCTGAGGAATGTGCATGCAAAGTTACTTTTACGAATACAAATGTGTATCGTGGGCAATGGCGAACTCTTCGAACATACTCGACCTTAACTTTTTATCCCTGTGCGCCAGTTTACCTTTTTTGTTTTTGTTTTGTCTGACGTCATCAAACTGTATTGACATAAGCACGCATTTGTGCAATAAATTGTGTGTATTTGCTAATACCTATGTCTGTTCCTTTCAAACGTTCACAGAAAAGGTCGCGAATCGATTTCAGACATTTTAGGGTATTCAGGCGACAATATATCTTACGCGTGTGAAACAAATGTCGTTTTGTACTAATTAATTGATGCTCTACAATTTTGTAATTGGACATTTTGCTCTACCTCTTTTCGTTTTCGATTTGCAATGATATCTTCCGCATTTCGCTACTAGGGGCGCTGCTATCGATCTCGTTCGCCCGACCTTTTTCTCACTTGCGTAACTGTACCTCTCTCCGTTCGCAAGTTATTTCAGGCTATAGGGACTTTCCTATGCACCCTGTATAACATCAGAAAGTTCAATGTGAAGATAGTTATGTCAGGAACACCAGATGTATATGTGCTATAAAAATTATTTTCATCACTTACCTTATTAATTTGAGTGAACACTCCCTTAAAATTTTCCAAAGTCGCACTCACTGTGACGTCAAAACCAACATGGCGGCACAACACAACATCTGTCTTCTTCGGATGACTTGATGACGAAGACGCTTGCACCGTTCCCTTCACTACCCCAAAATGTGGTGCAAGGCAACGCCCCTAAGGCTGCATTTGGCAATTTGCACGAAAACTTGGTGCAAATCAAACGTTTCCATGCACCACTTTATGATGCATGTGTGAAAATGGCACCAGATCATGGTGTAAATGTCAGATACTGAATGATATTGTGGTGCAACGTTGAACTGAAATTTTTAACAGTGTATTTTTGTGAAAAGTGTAAAGTAACGGACAAAACCTACCTTATTGCCAATCAATATACAGGGTGATTCATAAAGAAAGGGGTGATTCATAAAGAAGTATAAGGGTGATTCATGAAGAAGTATAAGGGTGATTCATAAAGAAGCATAAAGGTGATTCATAAAGAAGTATAAGGGTGATTCATAAAGAAGTATAAGGGTGATTCATGAAGAAGTATAAGGGTGATTCATATAGAAGTATAAGGGTGATTCATAAAGAAGTAAAAGGGTGTTTCATAAAGAAGTATAAGGGTGATTCATAAAGAAGTATAAGGGTGATTCATGAAGAAGTATAAAGGTGATTCATAAAGTATAAGGGTGATTCATGAAGAAGTATAAGGGTGATTCATAAAGAAGTATAAGGGTGATTTATGAAGAAGTATAAGGGTGATTCATAAAGAAGTATAAGGGTGATTCATAAAGAAATATAAGGGTGATTCATGAAGAAGTATAAGGGTGATTCATAAAGAAGTATAAGGGTGATTCATAAAGAAGAATAAAGGTGATTCATAAATAAGTATAAGGGTGATTCATAAAGAAGTATAAGGGTGATTTATAATGAAGTATAAGGGTGATTCATGAAGTATAAGGGTAATTCATAAAGTATAAGGGTGATTCATAAAGAAGTATAAGGGTGATTCATAAAGAAATATAAGGGTGATTCATAAAGAAATATAAGGGTGATTCATAAAGAAGTATAAGGGTGATTCATAAAGAAGTATAAGGGTGATTCATGAAGAAGTATAAGGGTGATTAATAAAGAAGTATAAGGGTGATTCATAAAGAAGTATAAGGGTGATTCATGAAGAAGTATAAGGGTGATTCATAAAGAAGTATAAGGGTGATTCATAAAGAAACATAAGGGTGATTCATAAAGAAGTATAAGGGTGATTCATAAAGAAGTATAAGGGTGATTCATGAAGAAGTATAAGGGTGATTCATGAAGAAGTATAAGGGTGATTCATGAAGAAGTATAAGGGTGATTCATAAAGAAGTGGGTGGGTGATTCATAAAGAAGTATAAGGGTGATTCATGAAGATGTATAAGGGGGATTCATAAAGAAGTATAAGGGT